>OX465288.1:49592761-51032011 GCA_949987695.1 Merzomyia westermanni
GAAAGCGCCAATTATCGCGGGTTCAGCCTCAAAACCGCATACAACAGCACAGCATAAACAAACCGATTGCAGGCAAGTTTGACAGTTAAGAGAAAATTCAAATGAAAAATATCGAATCAGCTGTTGAGATGATATTATCTGTATAGGTATGCCTTGTGCCTACGGAATGAAATTGCATACGGAGAGAGCAGAGATAGAGATGTGGAGGCAAAGAGAGTGTACTCTCTTTGGTAGAGGGAAGATAGGAGTAATAAAAGGGACAGCTGGAGTGATTTGATACACAACGGTCAAAATGACCTAGGCGGTTAAGGGCCGCAGCAAAGACTAAAAAAAATCACCCTTGACAGAAGACCGGACTGGCAATTTTGTAATTCACAGGATCGTTAAAAAGAGTTGAGTAAGGTATCAAAACACTCGGTTCAATACTATAAACCGTTCAAAATGTATCAACAAAAAACGATAGCTAAATTTTTCGATCGTCTTCATCGATTTTAATACCAGAACTTGGGATACTTGAATTGCGAGATCAGCCCCCATCTATTTTACGACGTCTAGTACAGTGCTTTTCATCCAACCTGTCCATATTTCTCAATAAATTCAGAATTTCCTTGTCAGCCCATGACTGCTTCATTTACACTTACAGCTGTGTTCAATACAATAGTAGTGAAATTAAAGCTTATAACGTTCTACGAAATAAGAAGAGCTTCCTATCAGAAACCACATAAAAAGATATTTTAAAGTTAACACAAAGTTCAGGAAAGTTAATTAAACTTTAAAAAATGTCGACCAAAATCTTTAAATTCTTTGGCAGAATTTCAAGAAAACTTTTGAGTACGCCGTTTTGTAGACCAAAAAATTTTAGTGCAACATTGTGCAATGAAGAGCTTGCTTAACAATTCCCCTAAATTTTTAGAATTTTTTTCGTCAAGGGTGTTGAGTTTTTTCTGTCATACAATGCATGAAGAAAAATCTATTTTGTATGCAAAAAATACCCAATATTCTTACAAAAACACACAAACACAGTTTTTTTTATTTTTTCGAACGATATCCAATTTAATTTCACTACTTTTATATTGAACGCAGCTGTTTATCTTTCTTTTTTATTTGTATCGATTTATTTTCATTAGGTGCGCAAAACTTATTTATTTATTGCTAGACGAAAACCTTTAAATTTTTTAAAATTTATGTCAAAAACACCTATATTCAGTTTTATTAATTTTTCACAGTGTAGCACCAATGACCAATGACAAATCTATTTGTCCATGTTCATTCTCAATCAGGAATAGATTTGGTTTTTTCTTTTTCGAAGTGAAGTTTTCTTTATAACTTACCAGGCGTGAAATTTCATTTTTGGCAGATTTAGTTAATTGAGTCAATCGGATTTCATATGAGTCTTTCAATGTGCGCATATCAGCTGCTTTACGTCTGTCAGCTTCGCCATTGATCTGCAATTATTTGTGATTTTCGATATTTCAATATTTATCCTTTAAATGTTCGGGTTATGGAACTTCGAACAAGAAGCAACACTTACAGCCGGGGAAACATTGTTAGTTAGCAATTAATGCAGTAAACGATTTATCACAAGTTTGAATTATCAAAAATTTTACATACATACATACATACGAGGTGTGTTCAAAAAGTATCGCGAATTTTGTGTTTTTTCAAAAATTATTTATTTATTCATGAATATCTATTTTGTCCCCTTCAAAGTAATCCCCATAAGATATTATACACTTGTGCCAACGGTTTTTCCAATCTTCGAAGCACTTCAAAATATCATTTTTTTGTATCTTGTTCAGCTCCTCCTTCGATGCCGTCTTTATCTCGTCAAGAGAAGCGTAACGTCGTCCTTTCATGGGCCTCTTCAGTTTAGGGAACAAGAAAAAGTCACAGGGGGCCAGATCTGGGGAATACGGTGCCTGCGGCATCGTTAGTGTGTTGTTTTTGGCCAAAAAGTCGCGCACAAGCAACGATGCGTGAGCAGGGGCGTTATCGTGGTGCAAAAGCCAATTTTTGTTCTTCTTTGCACATCTTCTCGGCCTTCTGAGAACATTTTGTACCACCGATAAACGTTGCTTCGGTCCAAGGTAGCTTCTCCGTATGCCACAGTCAACATTCGGAATGCATCCGCGCACTTAATTTCGTTTTTCACACAAAATTTGATACAGGTTCTTTGATCCATTTTTTTGAATAGGTAAAAATCGAAGACGATCCAAAACACGTGCAAGCAAAGCAGCTGTCAACAATTAACAGAACATTCAAAATGGCCGAGCTTGTCGGCATAAGTGAGAGACATGAGTACCAACATAACGCCATAAAAAATTCGAAATTCGAATATACGTAACCAGCGAAAATTCAAAATTCGCGATACGTTTTGAACACACCTCGTATACAGTGTGCGATTGAACTTATGCACCAAAATTCCCTTTAAAAATATTTTACTCACAAAAATCGTGAGTACAATTTCTATAATGTTTAGTCCTTTACATTCAGGAAGAATACATATAAGCTATTATAAACTTGAATAAATAAAAGTAGTTTACCAGCTCATCCAAAAAATGTTGTACAAAGGATCCGATGAACACAAAAAGTGGAGCGACAAAACTAAAGCACCATCAAATATCTATGGGACAAGCCTGGTTTTTTTTTCTTTATTATGTGGCATATCCGTGGCTCTTTATGTCAGTTGTACATCGTGTTGGCATTGAGTATATTATTTAAGTAAAATATCTTAGGAAATAATTTCCACGCCTGCGCAGAGTCTTTGTTGATGCAATTTTCCTCCGGCTTTTTAGGATCCATCATTTTATGTAGATTCTATGTTCGGTTAAATAGCACGGGCAACGACAATACGTCAACATGATTAGCCGCGACTTACTTATTATGCTTAGGATACAGATAATTAGTTTTTAGTGTGATAAGTCTACCAAACATTAATTGTAGCATTAAGTAGTTAAGTAAATAATAAAATCGTTTTTGAAAACCAATGTGAGTGAATAAAAATAATTGTTTGTTTTATAATTTTTTATGTTAAATTTAAATTTACAATTGTGCAATATCTTTGTCTGTAACTACGTTTTAAAATGGTGTAATTTTGTTTCTAATGTTGTTTTTGTTTTTGTTTAAAGCAAAAACAAATATAGAGCGGCGCTGAAGAGGATAAGGATAATTATCGAAACGTTGGGCTAAATGGTGGAATAAATTGTTTGTTATTCGCACTTGACCCTTATAGATCAGATAAGCCGAAAACGTCATATATGATTAGTCCTAATTTATTTTTTAAAGCAGAATGTCTTCCTGATGGATCCACTACAATGAGATTCCCTCCACGTTAAGAAATAGGCTAAAGTTTTTGTGAATAACTTTGTACATGAAACCAATACCAGCTCAATCATATGAATTGCACCCACTTCATGACCGGAGAAACGTTTACAAACCCCTACACTGCCTCAACTGTGTTTCACCGTTCAAAAGTAAAAGTGAGTAAGCGTTGTTCTTTAGGCCTGGGAGCAAGCCTCAGAGCGTCGTAATATTTCAGAAAACTTTTATTTGACAGAAAACAAGATTCCTCGTCGTATTGCACACTACTCCAACTTAGCTTGAATCTTGAAAGCCCTTATTTCTCTTCTATCTGAAACCAAAGGAGCTTCAAAGCTACGAAGTGAAGCAACGGTCTTAAGGTATGCGTCTTTGAATGGTCCTATATGGGGTTGATATTACAAATTCTTTCATAAAGCTTTCCGTGAAAACAAGAAAAAATATTTTTAGTTTACGAACGATTGCCCGATCGTTACTATTCGTTGTTTTTCGTGTACCCCCTGTACAGTGCTAAGGGAACCATTTGAAAGGAAAAGCGTTTGTAGTACGCTAAATAAGGCCATGAAAAATGTTAAAACATTTTGAAATAGTTATTCCTTATTTCCTTTGATTAAATTCGAGTAATCTTTCGCGAAGTACCACGATAATTATTTCCAGCAAATCTTTTAGACTTCTACAGACCATCCAACCTCGTTCAACGGCTAAATAAAAGAAGGGAACTGTCGTTTGAAATGTTTCGAAATATATCGGCGTTGTTATTGTGGCTCATGTTTACAGTGATTTTATGGTTTTCACAACACATTTAAAGGAAAACAAGACCTATCTTGATTTGCTACTTTAGTTTTGTCGCACAAATTTTTAGCCTGGAAAGTGTAATTATATTTTTTTAAAGGACCATGAAAACATTTTTTTTTTGTTTCATATTGCAAATAGCTAATATGTGACCTTCATCAATAATAGAATTTTAGAATTTTATGCGGTAATTGTTTCCTTTAGGAGACAACTGCTAAAACACGTCGGAAATAATCGGGAAAGGTATCAAAAGACGCGTTTTGACCTCGGTAACAATAATCCAGAAGCGAATTTTCGAGTTTTTGTTTCAGTGAAGAGATATTTGCCATCAAAGTTGAAAATTTTCTGTCATTTTCATGTGGTTGTTGTAATCACAGATTAGGGTGGATCGAAAAGTGCAAAAAGTGTTTTCTGCGCAGAAATACTGTGGACCGCGTAGCCGGTGTTGGACCGGCTAAGGGTTATTTTTTTGAAGCGCGGCCGAAGGCCGCCTACGCAGAAAGGTGTTCTGCACATAGATACCTTGGATCAAGCCCCCTATTTGGGATCGGACCCGGGGCATTTTTGGGTTTTTTTCGAATAACTTTTCACTGAAACAAAAAATTGAAAATCCGCTTTCGGATTGTTGATACCGAACTCAAAACGCGTTGTTTGATACCTCTCCCGACATTTTTGGACGTGTTTTAGCAGTTGTCTCCTAAAGGAAACAATTACCTTTTATGCAATCATGTTTAGCACAGGAACTTTGGGTGCTTTAGTTTTGTCGTTCACTGTACATATACAACCTGATTATGTATACAAAGCAATCACCAATTATAAGAGTACATGCGAGTTAGTACATACATATTTACATATATCATACATGCACTTACATATTTTAGAATAATACAAAGTTTCACATTTTAATTAGGACTAAGTGAGACATTATAGCTAATCTAATTATTATTTCAACGCTCGTAAGCAAACAGAATTGTTATAATTGCCACCGAAGCAACAAGGTTTGCGCATCCAGCCCAATTATCAAATTGCCACGACAAACGACACGTTGATGCGCATTAACTAACTTATTTGGAATTAGCTCGAAATTAACGGTCGGTAATAGTTTTTAAGTTTTATTATCAAATTTTATAGATTTAAGAGGGAACAACAACAAAAATTACGTTTTCGTCTATTGCCCTTAAACACCAAAGTAGCAAGTAAATATACCAGTTTACAACCGGAGTTCTGTAGCAGAAATCGAACTAGTCCAAAAAAAAAACAGTGTAGCAACAATCAAAAATCGAAAACCCCACTGGATTGAGTACGCACAAAAGGAACTTTATCTCTTCCCGCTTTAGTCTTAATATGAGGCTTATCATGAAGATGTATATTGCAACACGTTTCAGGCATCGAAGGTACTTCACCTGCTCTGATAATTTTTTCAATACCAATTCCAAATGTTAGCATCCTGTGTTAAGGCCCACTTACAGAATGGCAAGTTATCTTTTTAACTCAGAATTAACGTCAAATAAGGCGTTAAACAACCACAAATTTTCAAATCAACTCTGAGGAAAAAGACAGCCTATTGCGTCAGAACGCATATATTTCCTTATTAAAAGAACTAACCTACTTTTGCTTGGATTCATACTAAGTTTCCTGACTATTTTACTCCTATGATGAGACAGCTCTTCAGAAAATCTCTACCCGTTTTGAGATAATCAGTCCTAACAAGTAATCACACAATACCACTCAAAGGGCTATCTGAACCGGTAGCAAACTCTCTCTGGGTATGAAAAGGTTCGGTACCGAGATGCCAAAAATCACAGCAGCCAACTTGAATATCAACAAGTAAGGAAGTCTAAGTTGGGGTGGAACCGAACATTATATACCTAGTAGTGATCTATTATGGCATACCAATTTACGCAGGTCTATTTTAATACTTTTCAGTTCGTATTATAAAGCCAGCTGATTGTTTTCAATAAAAAACTTCTGTTTTAAAAAATATTAATGTATGGCGCGATATACAACAGGTATATCATCATAAACCTCCTAAGGGATTTTTGCGCCGAACTTCCCTTCCAATTTGTGGTGTGCCGTTTTGAATTTTTTCCTACAATTGGCGGAAACTACAGATTTTTGCCGACTTCGAACGGCATCTACAAAGGAGATGAATTTTTGCTGACAAGCCTTCCATAGCAGAAAGACACTCGGAGAGTTTGCCAAACCACTGCCGAGGGGCGACCCCGTTTTGAAAAACTTGTTCAAACCACTTTTGATGTTACCAGTCCCAGGACTCGAATATTGGCAATACTACCGCCACACCAGGGTGGCCGCCATTAATTTATTTGTATATAAATAGCTTCTCTGCTAACAACTGCTAACCACATTTTTTCAAAATACCAATACATGCGCATTTTATTTTTGAATAATTTGCGTTCAAATAGACAGAGGGTTAGAAAGACGGTTAGACAGACGGTTAGACAGACGGTTAGACAGACGGTTAGACAGACAGACGGACGGTGAGACGGACATGGCTAAATCGACTCAGCTCATCGCCCTTATTTTTCCAGTTAACTTATTGATGGGCCCATCTCTTTTTCATTTCATACTTACAAATATTTCATGTTCAATAAAGGTATATAACTTCCCTATTGCAGTGGGGTATTAACAACTTGCACGGATATTTTACCTGCGTGTTATGCGATTTGCTTAATTTTTGGCAGGAGTATACTACATACTATTCAGAAGCAGCTGACAAATTTCGACTGAAATATCTAGTTCAAACTTCTAGCAATCGCCTTTGAAAATAGCAGAATTTTTATGCTGAAAATTGGGCGGCACCACGCCTACTTCCCCAAAATCCACAACATTTTTTGCGGTTGAGTTTTTCTCAAAAAGCTTGTTATGCTGGTAAGATCTTATTGATATAGCTTGCATGGTTATAAAAATATCGCGTTTTATATTTTACAAACAAATTTTTCAGAACTGTGTTAAAAAACTGGGCGTGGCCGTTGACAGATTTCGCCAATTTTTATCACAAACATTTGGTCTGCTACTTTGAGATGGGACCACTTGCGCCTTTGGCTGTCATTCAGCCTGAATGTTGGGAGCTGCCTGGTGAGGCGGGGAAGCACTATTGCTTGGGCTTTTAGTTTCACCTTATTGTCATTTGAGACTAGGGTCAACGAGCACAGGTTGTTGGATGTTTGTACCACTCCACCACCCATATCCGCCAAAGCTCAGACCAAACTCGGGCTTCCCTATACCCACTCCCTGTTTGAAATATCGGGTATGGGAGGCGGAGTGGTACAAACATCCAACAAGCTGTGCTCGTTGACCCTAGTCTCAAATGACAATAAGGTGAAACTAAAAGCCCAAGCAATAGTGCTTCCCCGCCTCACCAGGCAGCTCCCAACATTCAGGCTGAATGACAGCCAAAGGCGCAAGTGGTCCCATCTCAAATTAGCAGACCAGAACTCCCAGAACCCATCCCAAATCGATCTGGTATTGGGTAGTGATCTTATCCCACAAATAATGCTAAATGGCATAGAAAAGATCTCTCCCAGCCTGTTAGCCCAAAATACAATCTTTGGATGGATCATAAGCGGCCAAACTCCCGAAAAGGTTGGAGCACGTTCATCGCAAGCATGGGAAATTACAAATATTCAGCTAAATGAACAGCTGAGACAATTCTGGGAAATCGAGGAGATACCCAGAACTCGAGTAGAAACCCCCGAAGATCAAATGTGCAAAGAGCTCTATCAAAGCACAACCACTCGAATGGATGACTGTCGATACATGGTTCGTATCCCATTTAAATCATCATTCCCGAACGATATCGACCTAGGCCAATCCCGTACTGCAGCCCTACGACAGTTTCATGGAATGGAACGCAGTCTCTCAAAAAAGGGCGATCTCAAACAGCAGTATGACCAGGTACTCGAAGAATACCTGTCCCTCGGCCACATGAAAGAATGCAGTTCAAATGAACTGGAATCCCAAGGAAAATACTGCTCTTTCTATCTCCCTCACCATGCCGTCGTCAGGCCAGACAAAAAGACAACAAAAGTCAGAGTTGTATTCAATGCTTCCAAGAAGTCAGGTTCCGGTCACTCCCTTAACGATGTGTTATGTACCGGACCAACCCTCCAACCCGATCTCCGACTTATGTTGTTAAAATGGCGGACACATAAATATGTGTTTAATGGCGATGTAGAAAAAATGTACCGCCAGATTCTCTTACACCCCGATGACCGAGACTACCAACGGATAATATTCCGAACTCCCGAAGACAGTCCAATAAAGGACTTTAAGTTGAAAACGGTCACGTTTGGGGTGAACTGCGCTCCCTTTCTGGCTATTCGCACGCTACACGAGCTCTCGAAAGATATAGCCAACTCCCATCCACGCGCAGCCCCAATATTAAAGTCCGAGGCTTATGTTGACGATATTTTATACGGCAGTCATGATCTTCCCTCAGCCGAGCAATCCCTAAAAGAGACTATTGATGCTCTCAACTCAGCCGGCTTCCCTTTAAAAAAGATCACGGCAAACAATCCGGACATACTCAAACAAATTCCCAAGGCGGACTTACTTGAAACCGAACTCCTCGAGTTCGAGAAAAGTAGTACCGCCAGAACCCTAGGAATTCAATGGAATGCGCACTCGGACACATTCTCGTACTCGTATACTGTGGACTCAGACCCAGCCTTAACAGCAGCCACCAAGCGGCAGATACTTTCCTCAATCGCAAAACTTTTCGACCCCGCAGGGTGGCTGACGCCAGTCATGATACAGGCAAAAATCCTGATGCAGGAATTGTGGTTGGACGGGATTGATTGGGATGAACGGGTCAAACCGATACGTCTCGTAAAATGGACGCAATTCTCAAGAAATCTGCAGTCAATCTCAGAAATACAAATACCCCGATGGATTAACTTCGCCCCTGACCATCTGGTCGAGCTCCATGGTTTTTTCGACGCCCCTGAAAAGGCTTATTGCGCAACTCTCTATGTGCGAACTACTGTCGGCACTCAAGTTTACTCTCACCTCCTAGTGTCCAAAGGCAAAGTGGCTCCTCTCAAAACTATAAGTCTGCCACGCCTGGAACTATGCGGAGCTCTCTTACTAGCTAAACTAGTCGCAGTAGTGCAACCCCATCTCGGCCTCACTAGAAGAAAGTTGACCACGTGGTCGGATTCCGAAATCGTGTTAGCCTGGCTCGAAAAGCCACCTCACTCATGGAAAACCTATGTCTCCAATCGAACAGCCCAGATCATAGACCTCGTAGGTAATGTCCCTTGGCGACACGTGCGAAGTAAAGATACCCCCGCAGATCTGGGAACCCGACGTTGGACGCCAGTCGATCTCTCCAATTCTGCCCTCTGGTGGAATGGTCCAGAGTGGCTTTCCAAACCCCCCGAAGATTGGCTTCAACCAACAGTTCGCAACGCCAACCCCCCAGAGTTACGTAAAGTAGAAGCCCTACATGCTACGGAAGAGACGGAGGATCTCTTAGATCGGTTCTCTTCCTACCCTCGTGCTTTACGTGTAAAATTTGTACGTCGGCTAAAAGACGCGGTGAACGGTATTAATGACCCAGCCGACCCCTCTCTAACTCTTGCTGATCTCAAAAGATCAAAACATCGTCTGATCATAATGGTCCAAACTCGATACTTCGCTCTTGAAAGATCATGTCTAGAAGACTCAAACCCCGTTGGAAAACGGAGCTCCCTACTCGTACTCAATCCCTTCCTAGACAAGAGCGGAGTCCTCCGAGTGAATGGTCGACTAGCCCATGCAACCCTCACTTACAATGAGCGTCATTCCATCATCCTACCCGAAAAGTCTCGGCTCTAAACTTTATATATACGATTCCTTCACGAAATGCTCCTACTTGCGGAAGCTCGTCTCATGCAACAAATCTTAAGGCAGGAATTTTACATTGCCCGTCTCAAACCACTGATCAAAAAATGCATATTCCAGTGCAAAGTCTGCACCACTCACAAACAACAAACGCGATCACAAATTATGGCAGCTTTGCCCCCCGAACGTTGTAGATTCGCTCCACCCTTCACCACGACTGGTGTGAATTTCGCTGGCCCATTTCAATTGAAAGCATCCATGCTCCGATCTCAAACCCTCGTAAAGGGCTACGTGGCCGTCTTTGTCTGTTTTACCACCAAAGCGGTCCACCTGGAATTATGCTCAGACCTCACCAGCAAGGCTTTTCTTGCCGCCTTCGCCCGATTTGTAGGACGCCGTAGATACCCGAACCAGATGATGAGCGACAACGGCAAAACATTCATCGGCGCCAATCGTGCTACCGAACTGGAATTCGTATCGTTCCTGAAAGAAGTATCGACGGATATCGTACAGAAGTACGCCCCCCAAGGAATCAACTGGAAGTTCATACCCCCCGGCGCACCTCACATGGGCGGATTACGGGAATCCGCTGTCAAAAGCTTTAAAACGCACTTTAAAAAGGTCGCCGGAACCCACAGCTTTACCTTCGAGGAGTTCTCAACTTTATTAATTCGAATAAAAGCCGTCCTTAACTCTCGTCCCATCTCCCAGCTTTCTGAGGACCCGAATGACCTCACCGCCCTCACTCCAGGTCATTTTCTTCGAGGAGCACCAATGCTCTCGCTTCCCGAACAGAATCACGATAAATAGGTGGGAACGACTGAAAGTTCTGCATCATCACTTCAGCAAACGCTTTAAAACTGATTACCTCACCGACCTTCAAAAGCGTTACCGTTGGAAAAATGCTCAAACTCCCCCGAAATTGGCGACCTAGTCATCATTAAAGAAGACAACTTTCCTCCCACCGAGTGGCGACTAGGGCGATTAGAAAGCCTACACACAGGACGAGACGGACACATTCGTGACGTAGACGTCCAACCCCAGAACGGTATTCTCACAAGACCTCTCACGAAACGGTGCTTTCTACCGTCATCTGAGAGTGACGAGGGCCCTCAGTGCCCGCTCCCATCTCCCTAACTTAATACAGTCCACAAAGCTCGTACTATCGTTAGCACTCAGGCAACAACTTAGGCCCTCCCCAAACCTATGCTTAATCCCAGGCGTATATCTAATATGCATATACTACTCCCTCTTTTCAACAGATGGATCGTCAACGCCCTCCGGTCCCAACACCACGCCGCTCATTGGCATCTCAAGTGACCCTGCCCGCAGCCCGTCCGCGCCGTAGCGAACCCGTACCGGATTACCGGAAATGTAAGTTGTGCATGCGTCATCACGCGCTACTGATGTGCCCTGTGGTTACGGCCATGCAGCCGCAACAACGCTTCTTGGTCGCTTGGGCACATCAGTACTGCACCAACTGCTTAGCGCTGTCCCATCGCACCAACCAGTGCACCTCCACAGAAAGCTGCCGGGTCTGCGGGCACCATCACCACACATTTCTTCATCGGGACACCGGAGGTCGCCAACCCGCGTATGTCGCACCACCTGTAGCGGAAACACCACGCCACTACGAACCGCGCCGTCGACCAGCCACTCGCCGTCGCCGTCTTCAACCACAGCCTCCCAGGGCTAATGGTCGTGCTCCAAATACACGTCAACCTTCACGACCAACCAGCGTCGGGGATCGCACCATCCGGTGCACCGCAACCGGCTTACGCACAGCCACTTATAAAAATAAGGTGGGGCGGATCCTTATTCAGGAAGCAGTTCGGGCCTTGCAGGAGTTGCAGCATACATTAGGCGCTTAGTACGCCTAGGGGAGGCAGAATGTTTACGCGACATCGGTAGCCACACGTCCCAATCCCAAAACCATAATATTCATTATACCCATATTGCATGAATTGTACATAGAATAATACTCGTCATATAAATATTTGTCATGAATTGTATATAATATCATTATAACGCATGGACTACATTATATTTTATTATTATTACATTATATTTACTCATCACAACTTATGAACTCACCTTTGGGTTTAAGTGTTAAAATTGGAACGATTGGGACGTGTGGCAACCACGCGTAAATCACCCCACACCAATTCGCCGCACAGCTGATAGCTGGTCGGCCATAATTTTTCCCCTTTTGCATATTATTATCATTATTGTTATTGGTACACCGGCTTTATTAATTAATCAATTTAACTAATGGTCCTTCGAGCCGGATTCGAACCGGCGACTTATGAATATCACTAGACGACTAAGCCGTCTAGGGGGGCGAGAATGTTTAAGCGACATAAGCTATAACGATTTATTTCGTCTATTCTATTGGCGCTGCACTCTCTTGTAATTCGCAAGCAGCTGATGGTTTGCCTGCTGAGCTATTCAAACACGGAGGCGAGGAGCCGGTAAGGCGCATGCATCAGCTTCTATGCAGAATTTGGTCGGATGAATGCATGCCCGAAGATTGGAATCTAAGTGTTCTCTGCCCAATCCACAAGACCATTAGCAACTTAATTCCGGCAAATTTAGAAAAAAAACTCTAAATTTACTAAATTTCTTATCTCAAAACTTGTCAAAAATTGAGAATATAATCAAAATAGATTCATTCACCATACTTAGTTGTTCTACAAGTTGTGTTGTAAAATTATAACTCGGCGATTTGGAAGTTATGGTTTTTTCGAGATGACGATTCAGAGCTGGTTGCAAATACACACAAGAAATATACCAGATGGCGAATTTTTAAGAAATATTCGTTTAAGTTAAACTGGAGTTGATTAAAATGTTTTGTAATTGAAGAAATTGTGTGTTTAAAATTTACTGTTTTCCAGTTTATTTGAATAATTTTCAATTTATGAACCTTTCGAAAAAGCAAATAAATCTTAGATGCACCTTTCGATAAACTATTAGAATCATCTTACGGTCTCGGAAAAATTGTGCAGTGATGTAGAATTTCCGAAAACTAAAAATCGAATTTTCGCAATTCGACGAACTATACGTACCAAGAATGGATTCTTAAAAATTCTGGTGATTCATGCGTCGGTATACACAGAATCAGATATGGTAAGTAATCGAATTATCAAACATTGAAATCGAAACTCAAAGCCCTTTGAATTCTCGACAAATAGAACATTTCGTATAACATTTATTTACTGGTCATGCCACGCCGATTTTACACTTAAAAAATTGATTTCAATCAAATAATTTTTATTTCGATTCTTTGTTAAAAGTTATTCGACACGTATATTTTTTTAAATTTATTCGAAAATATGATTTTTTGAATATTTGACACATATGAAATATACAAATATTCGAACGTCATTCACTCCGAAACTATTGGTAGTATCGAAATATGGCCTTCACATAAAAGTTAGGTTTTTTTCTCTACTTTTCGGTTATGTGCGAATCAATACAATACGCTCAAATCCAATTTCGGGTGTGTAATTCACTTTCGAACTGTCTCACATTAAATTGAAAAGTGAAAACCATTTTGTAGATCTTTTTAATTAATATACATTAGGCCGGGTCGATTTGTGGGGAGGCAAAAAAATCGCCCATTGCTCTGTGAAAATCATATTCTAGGGTTCAAAATAAGAAACTTTGCCGAAGGAACCATACCTCTAAAACGAATTCTGATGTCCCCCAATTTGGGTCGAACTTTTGGGTAGGGGCAAATTTTGAAAAATCCCACTTTGACCCATTTAGAGTGCTCCAATCGAGTCCAAATGTATGACCGACCCCCACTAACTTTGGAGGCCCGACCCACCGATGCCAGTGGCAAACCCCCTGGAACCCCCCTGGGGGTTCACCATACAAACATTTCAAAAAATCGCCGGTTTTGCACTTTACATTAAAAAATCAGCGAAATGCCTATGTTTTTTTATCTTTTTGGAGTTTATTTTTCTCTTTAGAAATTTATTTAGTCAGAACATATGTATGTAAATGAAAAAATGAATTTAACTTAGTAATAGAAAAGAAATTAAAAAAAATTATTAGAAATTAGCGTTTTTACAACCCTTTTAAAACCAAGGCATCACTGTGATGCATTTGCATGTCGTAAACTTAGTTGTGTGAGTTTTTTATTCAACCGTTTTAAAAAATGAAACAATTGCAGATCGTAAAATTGCTTGTGTTGTTTTTTTTAAGCCACCACAAGACACAGCAGGTAGAATTGAAATTACCATTTCATTCTTATTACCTCGTCTCGTATACCATATATAACGCAAGTTTTTGTGAATGCATTAAGTCGTTGTGAAGAACTCAAAGTGTGAAGTGCTAATTTTAGATAAAAAAATATTTCAAAAAAAATAATAAGTGAAGTGACCATTCCAAATCAAAAATTTTACAATGAATCCACCATCCTCTACACCGCAAGATGAAGCAACTACATCAACAACTATCGAAAACCAAATGAGTCATATACCCAAGCATGATGTTACTGTTTTTGGTGTGTCTACTGATTTAACTGATCTTCATTTACCAACCCATCTGGATATCTTGAGATATTATTTTTACTTAAGTGAACGTGCTTAAACACAACAAAAAAAGTTTTCCCATAAATCATTCACTATTCAAGTAGAAGATAAGTTGATTGGAATTTGGGAAAAACTTGGTATGGAAATAATGCTGAAAAAAAGTGTATTTAATAAATTGAATAAATTGCTTGACAAGTATCAAGAGCAAATCAAGAGAAGAAACAACACCCAACAATTTACAGAGTATGTCAACTCTCTGGAAACAATTTTTTACATTGGAACATGTAAATGCGATTTGAAGGCAGCTCCATGTGCATGCGGCTGGGTTCCCGAACGCCTCAAAGAGTTCATGCACGATCAACATAATCAGAGAAGACTAACAATGGATGCATTTATGATGGAAACTGAAGAGCAAGGAGCACCGTCTATGTCATCAATGCCAACATACCAAGATCCCGATGATTCAAGATACGCACCGCCACCCGTTCAAGAAGATATGGATAGAAGCACAAGTTCACAATACACAGAGAGATACGATTGCTTTAACTTTGCCTTGGTATGTGACAGATTTGGTGTGCCTGACAGAGTAGCATCAGCATTGGGAACCTCTCTTTTGCAAGATTTTAAAATTAAAGATAAGCATGGGAAACCTCTCATCATGGATAAATCGAAAGTTCGCAGAGAAAAAGAGAAATGCAGACAAGAAGTGCTTCGCAAACGGTTAGATGATACCAATTTGTTAGCGTTTTCATTCGATGGCAGAAAAGGTGATACTTTAACGATAGACAAAATTTATGAGAAGTATCATACTAGGATGGTAAAAGAACCTCATCTTGTTATTTTGAGAGAACCCAATCCTGAATTGATTGGTTACGTAAGACTGGAAAATGAAACCGCTGAATACAAAACAACCAAATGAAATGGTTTTTTCAACGATAAAAATATATCACTGGATGCATTAATTGGAATATGCACTGACGGTGAGGTAACAAACACTGACCCACACGGTGGAATTATACGACGATTCGAATTGCTGTTAAAAAGACCATTGCATTGGTTCGTTTGCCTTCTACACTTCAACGAACTTCCGTTTCGGCATTTGTTTGAAGCTTTGGATAAATCAACCAGCACTGGACCAAGATCGGCAACCGGAAAACTGAGCCGTCAAATTGAAACTTGTGAGACGCTTCCGGTAAGTTATTGCTATCACTCATTTATTATAATAGAGTTCGCCCAGTGGTTGAAATTCAACCAGTAAACTTTATTTTATTTTATTTTTTTGCTGTATCTTTTATCCGCCTTTTTTTCTTCCTTTTTATGTCGTTCCTTTCCTCTAACATATTTTTATTTTCCTTGATTTCTTCTTTTACTCTCTTATTTTATTTTTTCCTTTCCTCAAACTTCTTTTCCTTTCCCTTTCCTTCCTTTTATTTTCTTTCTTTCCCCTTCGTTTTCTTACCTTTCCTTTAATGCCGTTTTCCTTCCTTTCATTTCATTACTATTCCTTTCCTTCCTTTAATTTCGTTCCTTTCCTATCCTATCCATTTCCTTTTCCTTTTCTTTCCTTTAATTTTCCTTCCTTTCAATTCTTTTCCTTTCCTCTATTTTCCTTTAATTTTCTTCGGTGTTTAATACTCTTTATGAGTAATCATTTATTTTATTTTTGTAAACCCTGTTTGTAGGTATCAGCAATGAATTTTACATATTTTCTCATATTTTACATTGCTTGTTTAATATATCCAACAAAGCAACTTTTCGTGCTCTCAGGAGAGCAGCTGACACTGGGCATCGTAGCCAGTAATCAATACAATAACAACAACTAAAGCAAAAATGCATGACACAACAGAGTATCTATAGTGCGAATACTTATTTTTCATTGGTCCACTACCAACTCTTTGCACTCACAGTGAGAGCCGACCACACGAATAACACAAAAACATGCATGGCAAGTCAACTCACACTACTTCGGCTCTTAATTTTTTCCTACAAAGCAACTCCTCGGCCATGCTCACGATTCAGCATAGTACACAAAAAGCAAGTACACACACACACAGCGTGTCTATAGTGTGAATAAGTAAATGTGTAGTGGTGTAACTTTTATGTTAAATTTTTTATATTAAAATGATTTTTAAAATTTTTTTTATTTACGGTTAAAAGTACACCTCAAAATTTCCTATCTATACATATATAATTTGTATACCTTAGAATTATAGTTTAGCAGAAAACGGTTCTACATTGCATTCATCTTGTCTATTTATATATAAGATTGTCAACCATTTTTAATTATTTTATTATTATATATTTTCAGGTGGTGGACGGCTTACAGAAAATTGAGTTGCAAAATATGCTCCCTGCTCCAGAAAAAATTGAATTTTCCACCGATTCGAAGTACTTATACGACATGGCCCATGCAATTTCTAACATCAAACCAGGGAAAATTGTACCTTCTCGGTGGCTCACCAAGGCCGCTAGATTATTGCGATTATATGTGACAACGGAAAATCCAGATGCAAATTTAAGAATTCTGGTTGAATTTATAATTAAATGTTATGTGCCAATGTACTTCAATATCAAGTATTACAGCTCTGTCGTGTACGGCAGTGCATTATTTTTCAAGTTCATTGGTTGGTCACGATTTCTACAACCTCGTTTACGCAAAATTGTCAATCAAGTAATTAAAGATAATTCATATTATGCGCATTCGGAGAATATCTTGTTATCAATGTTGTTTGATGATAGGAAAGAAAAGCGCGAATGTGCCATCAAAAAAATTCTACGCTATCGAACCGATGTTGACGAGCCACTGGAACTTAGAGTTTATAAAAAACCAGATATAAACTTTAATTGCACAAGTTATACGGAAATGATCAATTTGAATTATATAAATATCGTATTTGAACCACCATTCACGCGAATCTTTCCGTACGATACATTGAAAGAATATTTAAATCAAGATGATCCACCGTTTAATGATCCAAAAATTCCATCAAACATACAAGGAACGGAACAACATGTTCAATTGCTAGCTAGCGTTTCCAAACGGGTTATACCGGAAAATGTAGAGGCTGTTATGGCGACGACATTAGAGAGCCGTGCGAAATTGCCCAGACTTGAAAGTAAAAAAGACTTTAGTTTCTTTTCTATAACTCACTTAAATTAATTTTTTCATTTACATATGTTCTGACTAAATAAATTTCTTTAGAGAAAAAATAGATATTATTATAAATAAATAATAAATATTATTATAAATAAATAAAAATAAAGAAAAAACATAGGCATTTCGCTGATTTTTTCATGTAAAGTGCAAAACCGGCGATTTTTTGAAATGTTTGTATGGTGAACCCCCAGGGGAGTTCTAGGGGGTCGGGCCTCCAAAGTTAGTGGGGGTCGGTCATACATTTGGACTCGATTGGAGCACTCTAAATGGGTCAAAGTGGGATTTTTCAAAATTTGCCCCTACCCAAAAGTTCGACCCAAATTGGGGGACATCAGAATTCGTTTTAGAGGTATGGTTCCTTCGGCAAAGTTTCTTATTTTGATCCCTAGAATACGATTTTCACAGAGCAATGAGCGATTTTTAAATCGACCCGCCCTAATGCATATAGACATATATATTTTTTTGCAGATTTTATTAACAACCGCCGAGAAAGAGAATAAGTGTAGAATGCCAGGAATGCGGAAGTCGATGTGTGCCCAAAAAATTTCATGAAAATATATTATTATTGAAAAGAATTCAAAATTGTCCTTCAAGTTTTTACAAGTTGCATCCAAGAAAAGTTACAAGAAAGTTTGTCAACTTTCAAACCCATTCAGGAAATGTTTAGAACTCCAGCAGATAGAAATAATGTTACGATTGATTTGATAAACTCTATTGTGCAATTGGAACCCGAATTCTTCAAGAAAGAAGTTTTTGATTCGTGTCAAGGTTGTAAACCGTTCGAAGATATTTCCATGGTAGCATTCAATTTAAAACGAATTACCTTCTTAGCATATAAACTGGTTCGTTATATTTGACTGCTCCTGTTATGTCACCGTTGTGTGAACGTTCCTTCAGTAAATTGAAAGTAGTTTTCGACAATTTCCGCACAACAATGGGAGATGATCGTTTAGATCGGTTGATGCTGCTCTTCTCTTCAAAAGATAAAGTAGATGAAATTGACCTTTGTGAAGTTGTTCAAAAATAGTCCTTACTAAAATATCGCAGAGTAAAAATTTGAATGAATTCTTCCATTTTTCGCGAAAAGATTTTTCATTTTAACCTTATTTTGATTCTTGTGAAAAGGGTATCTTTCTAGTATGTATTTAATTTTGTAAAACATTGTATACGACGAAAATAATAAATTTTCCAATAATTGTTCTACAATAAAACGATTAGCTATAACATTCTCTCTTCACTATTCCCCGTTATAACCAAGTATACTTAGTTTCATTAGTGTAAATAGAAAGGCGCACCCAAAAAGAGTAAACAATCACTATAGAAGGATTTTTAGATTTTGTCAGAAATAGTTTCATGTTTATTTAGTTTTCAAATCCCCTAAAATTCTCAAGATGGCGGGAAACATACTCACCTGAATTCAATTTAAATCCATTTTTATAGCTATAAAAAAGAGTCGGCAATTTTACGAGATCAGTCGGCATATCAATATAAATTTGGTGTTAACGTCAAAATTTTTAAAAAATTCGATAGTCGGATTTTTTTTTAATTTAAACGTTTTAAGTGATAATAATTACTTTTATTTTTACAATTCTATAATAATCAAGAACAACTTGTGTCAACGCAATTCAAAATGTTCTTCTGCAAAAAGTTTTCACAGCAATTATCAGAATTCGCATCGGACTCAGTGAAGTGAAAAAAGAAAAACGTCAAGTGATAACTAAAGTGAAAAGATTTGTTTCACTTCCCGATAACGCAAACCCAGAACTGCACTCCTGAAAACCAAATTGTCTCAAAATTGAAACTGACCACGAAATGTCTCTATTAGTGACTAGATAATGCTTACAGCATCTAACTATCAGTATTTCGTGCAATGGTTTGCATGTGAATTTCACCACTAAATGGGGTTGAAAAATTATGACAGATATGAGGTGAATATACATTTTCTCGAGTATTATTTAAAAGCGCGCTTTAATGAGTACAAAAATTAAATTTTAAGATAAAAAATTTTATTTTTCAATTTTTCCGCTTTAAATTTGCAATAATTTTGTTCTACGAAGAAATATATTTTACGGACAACTTGGGTTGCTTTAGACACACGAACCTCATGCGAAGGCCTCTAAAAGGTGGTCGGTATAAAAATATTATGAATAGCTTTTTTTATTTATAGTTTTGCCAAACATTATCTATAACTATTTAAGCACATTAGTAGTTATGAAATAGGTATTTACCCACGGTTATTCGATTTGTCGAAACTTCACTTCGTCTCACCACCTTGATGCAGTTTCTATTCATTTACACCACACTTTTTTTTTTTCTTTTTTTTTTTGAGATTTTCTCAGACAGAATATGGAAAATCATTGCAATCTACAAAAAATAATTGACTATCAATTCGAGAAGGGATAATTCACCTCAAGACGAATTCTTTTTAAAATCATAGTTTTAGTGTTAAAATTTCATTTATTTTAAAGCAACACCACTACTATTTATATTTTTTTGTAAAGTTAATTGTTTTTGTAAAATTTTAAATCAATTGATTTCCCCAATTAATCTTGACAGGTACAGTGTTGATTTACCTACCAGCGATTTGAGAGTTTACATTAACATTTGTCGGTACACCTTTTCTATGATTTATCGTCTTTTTTAACTCCAGTTGAGACTCAAATACAGTATTCAATGTTTGCAGTCATACGTGGCAAGCTCGAAGAATCGCATTATGTCTACGCTTAGTTAATCGTGATAAGCACTACCTTCTGTCTACCCTATATAATCTTGATATCTGCAAGTAATGCACAGCTCTATCTGTTGATGGTTCTAAAAATATTTAAGTAAATATTTACAAAAACAATGGTCAAATGGAAAAATAAATGAATTACATTAATGAAATCAATCATAATATTAGCTGTCATCAATTTAATTAAGCCAAATGTGGTCTCTACTTAAATATGTACACATTTCGTTATTATATTCTCTAAAAACTAAAAAAACTAGTAAGGGAGTCTAAATGAGGGTGTAACCAAACCTTATATACTCAACCTTGGAGTTATTTTCTTCTCGAAGCATAAAATTAAATTTCGTTCCAAAGGTATCGGTTTTTAAAATTTTTTGAGATACTTTTTTGACATTATTATCAAAAGTGGGCGTGGCTACTAAACGATTTTGCTAAGTTTCCCTAAAAATGGTTATCGTTATACGTAAAATATATGTACCAAATATGATACCCCAACTCTTCTTCGAATTATCGCTACTAGTTATAATAGGTGTGATCCAAAAGGGGCAATTAACACCCATTTGCAAAAGTTTATAAAAAAAATTAATTAGATGCCACAATTTCAATCTAGACACCAAATTTGGTCATTATAGGTGTATTATATACTAAATAATAATTTTGTTATTTTGTTTCCCAAAATAATCAGTTTACAAATAGTGGGCGTGGCTATCATCCGATTTCTTCCATTTTAAATATAGATTGAATATGAGTTCCAAGGAATGTGCATACCAAATTTCAATACGAAAGAACCAACGGGCTTTGCTTTATCAATTTTCTTGTTCCTCCGGAACACTTTTATACACATCAGTCTAAATCTATATCTACGAGTAAGTCTAAATCGATTCGTTGATGCCGACCTACTGTAAGACGTATAAATCTAATGTACTCTGCGAGCTTTGCTCAGCTGAGTATAAATATCCATTAATGCATTTCTCTGTTACTGAGTAAGTAACAAACAGCTGTGATGTCCTGCACAACTATAAAACCATTTGACCACCAAACGAGTGGCAACAGTTGTGGCCCATCATTGCACTCGTCCTTGTCATAATGTCAATTTCACTTCTATACAAATTTGCCAGTATTTCATTTGTGTTATGTAGTGTTGCGAACACTTCGATGATTTTACATGAAGATACATTTAAATTGGCTTTAATTGAGGATGCGAGCTCTATTTTGTGCGAATTTCATGCGAAAGTTGTTTATGTTTATTTCGAAAACAAGACTTCGTCTGGTTATTCGAGTGAAATCTTGGGACAATTAAGTAATTGCGGTACATCGTATATAACATTGAGGTGTGTAATCGGGTGACAAAGTATAAGAAACTTATACAAACTTGTGCTAAGAAAGAAGTCATATCGAGTGCGATAAGAAATTTTATATGAAAAATATTCAATATACTCTTATGCATCTGTGCATTTCTTCTTTTTTTTTAAGTGAATATTCTTAGTCGGCGGTGCTATGCTTAGATTGAGAGCGGAATTTAAAAAAGTTGAAAGTTTGGTAATGAAGCGCATCGGAAATGTGGCAACAAGCAATAACAGCATTTTATTATCTGTACTAAAGCTACAACTTCACATGTAGCCTTTTGACATTTCGGGCGTTGTGGGATTTCACCTCGGTCTTGAGCTGTGAAAACTAAATAGTTCTAAATAGATGAAATTCCACAACCCCTGATATGCCGAAAATGGTCTTCATGGATTTTGGCTTAAGATTTTATATAAAAGAGTGGCAAATGTTGGGCCAAACACAAAAACAGACAATACACTACCCGGTTTCTGCTTGATTGAATTTGTAATAAACCTATGTAATAATTGGTCAAAAAAAGTAAGGAAGTCTAAGTTCGGGTGGAACCGAACATTATGTACCTAGTAGTGATCTATTATGGCATATCAATTCACGCAGGTCTATTTTAATACTTTTCAGTTCGTATTATAAAGCCAGCTGATTGTTTTCAATAAAAAACTTCTGTTATGAGTTTTGAGGGGTAAATTAATTTATTTGTATATAAATAGCTTTCCTACCAACCGCTTCTAACCACATTTTTCAAAATTGCAATACATGCACATTTTATGCTTGAAAAATTTGAGTTCAAATAGACAGACGGTCAGACAGACTGACAGGCGGAGAGACGGGCATGGCTAAATCGACTCAGCTCATCTTCCTGATTATTTCCGTATACCTATTGAAGGGCCCATCTCTTCTTCTTCTCATACTGAGAAGGTATAAAAATCAAAAAAAAAATATAAGATTTCCCTATTGCAGTGGAGTATTAGCCACTTGGCCTGATATTTTGATTGAGAAGCAGCTGATCAATTTCCCCGAAATTCCCAAAGTTTTTTTTGCGGTCGAGTTTTGCTTAAAAAGCTTATTATGTATGCAAGATCTTATTGATAAAGCTTGCATACTTATATAAATATCACGTTTTACATTTTACAAACAAATTTTTCAGAACTATGTTAAAAACTGGGCGTGGCCGTGGACCGATTTCACCCATTTATACAAGAAATAGTTACAAGTATTCATGCACCGAGCTAAAGGCCAAGAATAATAATTTTTCACTTTTTGATTTTTATGAAAATTATTATTGTTTTTTATTTCTTAAGAATCATTTAATTAATTATTAAAAGTTGTTTTTAATTGAATAGATGATGAAAAAGTAATAACAAACCCGAGAGCACGCGGTAAGGCAGTTCTGCTGATGATAATAAAGCGGATCTGTCAAAAAATCCATCATGATCACACTGTCAAATGGCGGAAATGGTTCATGCATATGGTAAAGAAAATTAGAACTAGGAGTTTAGATGACATCAAAACCAGCGTATTGTTAGCTTAATGGTTAGCAATACGTGCCAAAATTTCTCTGATGAAGAAGCTTAACAGCTTCCGAAATGGATCAATAAGAAAAGCTACGGCGGTTGTCTCTAAACATTTTTCCTTCTCTATTCAATTAAAACAACTTCTAATAATTAATTAAATGATTATTAAGAAGAAGAAAAATAATAATTTTCATAACAATCAAAAAGTGAAAAATTATTATTTTTGGCCTTGAGCTCGTTTCATTAATACTTGAAAATATAAAGGCAGTAAATCAACAAAAATTGTTGGTATGAAAAAAAAAAGCCGCAAGAAATAGTTATTTTTATATATTCAACATTTTCGCCAAATATCGTTTCGATACATAAATTTTTGCAGGAGTTTTGGTATAAGAAGCTTTGTGGAATAATCCACTATAAAAGGGGTGAGCCACGCCCATTTTCGAAAATTTTTATTCTCGACATCCTTCGTTCACGGACACTTTGAAAGTGAAATAGAAGTTATATAAAGCTATTTGACGCAAAGTTATTGCCTATTAAATATATATATGATCCTTTTCAAAATCTTTCGTATAACCTTACCGATTTCGCACATTTTTTTCCAAAACATACCCTGTATTCGTCATATTCGTGAATTCTAAACGTAAAGTATCACGGTTTCCCTCAGCCATGAAATATCAAGACCTTATATCTAGCGATAATCAATATACCGCAAATTGTTTTGCTCAATTTTTCACTTCTAACTATTCTGCTGTCACCAATTCAAACCTTCAAAATTATTCCTATAAGCTACACGCCAAAGATGTTCTAATTTACCTTAAAACCTTAAAAGAATCTTTAAAATATGGTCCTGATAGGAATCCTACATGTTTCTTGAAAAAGTGTGCGAACCATATTTACCAACCCCTTACCAATTTGTTCAATCTATTACTAAAGTGTGGTGTTTTCCAACTGCGTGGAAAGAATCGTTTCTTCTACCGCTGTATAAAAGCGGGAGTAGGTCTTCTATAGAGAACTATCGTGGCATAGCAAAGTTTTCTGCCATCCCAAAATTGTTTGAAGCTATTGTTACAAATCAATTTACGGGTCCGATCTCTACTTTGATAGCTGACTGCCAACACGGGTTCAGTAAGGGAAAGTCCACAGTTACGAATTTACTTAAATTTACCAGTCATGTCTCAAATGGCTTTAGAAAAGATCTGCACACCGACGTTATTTATACGGATTTCAGCAAAGCTTTTGACAAAGTGTGTCACTCATTACTTATTCATAAACTCGATCAGTTGGGCTTCCAGCCGGGTCTCAATCGCTGGATCTCTTCTTACCTTAGTGACAGGACACAAAGAGTAGTGTTTAAAAATTTAGTATCCGATGTCTTTTATGTCTCTTCGAGGGTTTCTCAAGGAAGCCATCTTATCCCGATTCTGTTCTTTTTGTTTATAAATGATATTTCTACAATAATACAATTTTCAAAAATGTTAATGTATGCCGACGACGTAAAGCTTTTCATGTCATTCGCGTCATTTGAAGATAGAAATAAGCTACAATCAGATCTAGATGCACTAGTTACTTGGTGCGATTTAAATTATATGCCACTTAACCTTAAAAAATGTAAACACATGGGTTTTTCACGTGGAATTTCTCAGCCGGCCTCCTATACAATTAAAAATTATAGTCTTGAGCAAGTGTATGATTTTGTTGACTATAAACTCAGTTTCAACCGCCATATTAACACAACAGTCAATAAGGCTAGAGGTGTCCTAGCATTCGTTAAACGATGGTCTAAAGAATTTAGCGACCCTTATGTAACTAAAGCCCTCTTCACTACATTAGTCAGACCGATACTTGAATATGGTTCTATAATTTGGAACCCGCGTTACCAGGTTCATGTAGATCGCCTTGAATCAGTTCAAAAACAATTTTTACTATTTGCCTTAAGAGATTTTCATTGGGATCCCTTGTATAATCCGCCACCATATACGAATCGTTTAAAACTAATCAATCTGCACACACTTTCTAGTCAGAGGGAAAGGCTTGGAATTGTTTCTATGATTAAATTGCTAAATGGTGAACTTCAATGTACTGTCTCGTCCTTCAAGGAATTTTAAACCTCTAGTCTTAAAACAGTGCCGAACCAATTTTCAGTTAAATTAACCCTTTTCGCTGTTTGTGTCAAGATTATAACTCTCTTTCTGGTAGATTTTTCAGACTCGCTTTTCAGCATAAAAAAATCAATTCTTTCTATCCTAAATACATAGCTACTAATTGTATCTTATTCTTTGACTTCTATATTAACTTCTAACAATAATTTTATTCTGTTAACTAGTTATTTCTTAATGTATAATCTATCTTATATCTAGTTTACTTAGCTGATGAGGTTTTCTCTGTAGTTGAGCAGTTTTAGATCTCGACGATTAACAACCCAAAGCCTCTCAACGACTCGGCACGAATGAATAATCCGCGCGTTATGCGGATGCTCCCCTCGCGCCGGTCGGGCGGGATATGGTGGGTAATCCGTTAGGAATTATTATTATTATTAATATAAATATGTGTGCTAAATTTCGTTTCGATATCTAACAGTTTTTTATTTATGATAATATTATTTCTAAATTTTACTTTATCAAAAGTGGGCGGTGCCACATACATTTTGAAAATTTTATTGAAAAATTTATTTTCGTTAATGTGCACACCAAATTTTATCCTTATAAGTGTATTAAATATGTACTGAATAATTACTTTTTTTGTATATTCGAAAATATTCTATGTAGTTATAAAAAGTGGGCGTGGCTATCATCCGATTTCGCCCATTTTAAATAGCGCTCAGAGATGAGTGCATACCTGATTACATTAAGATATCTCAAAATTTATTCAAGTGTTATCGTGTTAATAGAAGGACGGACGGACATGGCTTAATCAATTTCTTTTTTCCTCCTGAGCATTTTGATATACTCGTATATAAGTCAAAATCTATCTCTATCCGTTTATGTCATTACATACCACCGTTAGGCGTCTAAATTTAATATACCTTGTACGCGTATAAAATGAGGTTAAATTACTAAACAATTATAATTTTGTTTTATAATAAAAACTAAAGCAAACTTCAATTTCAGGCACATAATTTGTATGCTATGCTCTAAAGAGTATCCCTCATATTCATGAAAAAAAAATTGGTTTCTAAAGCTTTTAAAAAAGACATTTCCATGCGAATTTTGAACTATAAGAGCTTTATAAATTTTTTTTATTTTTAATGAATATTGTAGAAAATATGTGCGATTAATCAATGAAACTAGTTTTTAAAAAATAAGTTTCCTGATGATTATACAACAAGCAGCTGTTGGCTGCACTAATGCAATTCAGAGAATAGTACGTTTGTTAAACTCAAAAGTGGCTTAACAGCTAGATTTTGTGCTAAATTAGGTTTTGATTGCCCAGGTTTCTGAAGGTTTCGACCACAAAACGCAAGTTATTTTATTTCTATATTATGTTATTTGTATTATTTTATTTTATGTTATTTCATTTTATTTTATTTTTGTTTTATTTTTGTTTTATTTTAGTTTTATTTTGTTTTATTTTAATTTATGTTGATAATAATTCTTAGTTAATTATTATTATTTTTGATTAGAGGAAAAATTGAAAGCAACAAACATATACAGGCTATAGTTATAGTACTATTTCGAAAACAGCCATGATTTCTCGTCAGACTAATTTATTATCAACTGGTCTTGAGCTCGTTATACTTACAAAAATATGTGAAATGAACAGACCAACAACAAAATTATTTAATTTTGTTTTATTTTATTTCATTTTATTTTAATTTGCTTTTTTTATTTGATTTTGTTTTGTTTTCACTTATGTTATTTTACTTTATTTACTTTTAATATATTTTTAATTTATTTTATTTTTTTTTAATTTTATTTTATTTCCTTTTTATTTTATTTGATTTTATTTTATTTTATAACAATTTATTTTATTTTAATTTGTTTTTTGTTTTATTTTATTTTATTTTGTTTTATTTTATTTCACTTCATTACCTGATGGTTCACATGCCTTATGCTATTAAACGAAATTTGCACCAGCTAGGACTTTAATGTGGAACGGATTTGATGTTCATGTGTCCACCGATATCTTATCTGTCAGATTTTATAAATTCTTTGTAGCGTATATTTTTTGTGAACCAAAGATTTCACTTATATCACCTTTACGGTGCTAAGCTTGCGTTTTTTAGCTTATGAATAATGTAGCAGGCAACATTTATCACGCTACACATTTTATCATCATTTTTCAATAACAATTATATCAAAGAATTACAACTACATGTGTATTATCTATTCATAGAATTGAATTAATTTTTATTTGGTACATTTTTATTATTGTAGAATGAGTTAGTTTAGCCCAAAATTATGTAAAATTAAAATGATCAGTCGTAGCAATGAAATGGATAGACATGTCGATTTTTCACAAATCTATTATTGAAGAAAATAATCGATTTTTATTCATAAATCGAATTTTTATACGATAAATGCTTTTTCGATGTGTCAGCGAATATTTTGCTAAACTTTCGAGTATTTTAAAACCGAAAATTGCTATAAACTGAATTTGTCTGATTATTTAAACAGTGATAACTCTTAATAACGACCACGACCACTTTTTGCTAAAGGTTTCTAAAAGAGAGGTAGAAACCCGAAACATGCCAAATCTACTTCACTGATGCAGATATAGAATGGAAGAATTTGGTAGTTACAATTACCTGATAATCTTATTATTTTTTTTTTTTTTGGAAAATTAACATTTCGATCACATTTTCCAATTTGTTTTTTTTTTTTATAAATATGACACGTTTATATAAAATATCATTATCTGGAATCAAATAAAGTCGTAGCTATGCCGAATTCCAACTTTATACAGCGTCGCACCTAGAGGCCCCTGAATCCACTGGAAATGTATCATAAAAATCCACCGCCCACTTTTCTAAAATTATGTAAATATTGATTGAAGGACACATAACCCCAAATATCGTTAATATAAACCAAGTACATATAGCACGGGCGCGTTGCAACGCACACATTTCCAAAAATCTGTGAAAATTTCATAAAGATCGGTTGAGTACTTTGGACTCCAGACACACAGACACACTTTCATTTCTATTTATAAGATTGCAATTTAGCTAAACAGAATGAGCCTGGTACCTGGTTACCCACATGGTAGTAGAAAAAGTTTAAGCCCTCTACAGGTCATAACTCCATAACAATTTACCACGACCACTTTTACAAAGCTGGGTATTCCTTACTTGTTCTTATTATATCTACTTTGTTATTATGCGATCCCTGCCATTTCAAATAAACCCCACATTTTCGGTGAGCACATGTGCGTGATGCGTTCACAAAAAGGTTCAAGCCGTATTTACCTGCAAGAACAATGAAATCGGCATGTTAACTTTCAATTTAACTCACATGCTCACTATCTATCTACATATCGAATTCCTATTTTAATATATGTTATAAGCAACAATTTTGTTACCGAGCCAATACCCTTTGAAAAAACAACAAATCCAATTCAAGTGCTAGTTTTCGTCATTCAGAAGATAAAAGTGATACTTTTTGTCGGCAATAAAACAAAATTGTTACTTTTCGTCAGACGTAAATTGAAAGTGCTAGTTTTCGCATGAGACAAAAATGCTGGTGCTAGTTTTCGTATGGCTCGTCAATATGTAATGTGTGTAGTAAAAAGCATCAAGATTGGGCCAATATATCGTATAGCCCCATACAACACATTTTTCCGATAAACTGGGTTTGGGGTATGTATCTTTAAATTAACAAAGTAAGACCATCAAATTTTGCAGAGTTTGTACTTATTGTAAGTAAGGATCGGATATTTAAAACTGTGATGCGTATTCACAAAAGATATAAGGCCTTCGGCAAAGCCGAAGACAGCGCTTTCCCTACTGGGTTTTTTTTAATAATTAAATGAGTAATATTATAATTTTAATTAATCAAAGTGTGATTAATCGTGAAACAAAGATAACGAGTTAATCAAATTAAGATTAATTAACATTTTCGATTAATTGATTAATTTCACATCGATAATTTCTTGCTATATCTGGTCATATCTAACCGGTACGCCATATTATAAGCATATATACTATTTTCAAATTCATACGATTTAAAACATATCATAACAAAAAGTGAAAATTGAGAATTAATTCATTATTTTATTTTATTGCATAAGATGAAGTTGTAAATTGAATAATGCAATTTGCTTTTATGTCTCTTCACCTAGGAATAACCACAAAAATGCACCGCTAGAAGTCATACAAAATGACGGTATATTAATGTATTTGGTAATGATCTTTCACGATGTCTCACAACAAATTGAACTTTCAATATTACGAAAACAATCGCGTACCAAACATCTCTCGCACGTAATGATGCTCATCACCAATTCGACTAACATCAACGATGATTGGCTGGGTCAAACCTTCAAAATGTTTTGGAATATTTGGTTTCTTAATATCGTAATTATGTTTTATCGTAATAATGAGTTAAACATCTACAGATACAATCCTTTCAATGATGATTTTCTTATCAAACTTGCTATGAAGAACGGTACACTTCCAGGTGAAGCTGAACTCTTCCCAAGGAATCTACCAAACATGGGCGGTAAACCACTGCGTATGTGTATGTTTCATGATGAAGTGCGCGCTATCTTTGAAAGAGATTGCGATAACGTATGCAATGATCAAAATATAATCGGCGCTGATGGTCTGATGTCTAGTTTTATAGCGGAACGTTTGAATGCTACGCGTGTTATACATCGCGTTAGCAGTTTGAGTAATTATAACCTCAGAAACGATATATGTCTACAAGAGATTACACAGGAAATTGATGATATAGCAGTGAATGTACGTTTTCTGGCGGCAAAAACATTTCGTGGAAAAGCCGAATATACGACCTTGATGGGACGCGATGATCTCTGCGTGTTGGTACCGAAAGCTCAATTGGCGTCGATATTTTGGAATTTATTTCGTTCGTTTTCGTTATCGGTTTGGTTAACGGTACTGCTATCGATACCACTAGCATATATATTTTGTAATTTAGTACATTTGCATTTACTCAAATCGGAATTTGATTTACTACAACTCTACGCTACAACACTAACAATGGCCTTGTCGCGCATACCGAAACGTCTCCCTTGGCGTGTTTTTCTGTGCTTTTGGCTGTTCTACGGCATGTTGATTTGTAATGCTTTCAAAGGCAATCTTACAAGTACGCTCGTTTTTCGTAAATATAATGAGGACATAAATACACTTAAAGATCTCGCTGAATCATCCTACAAAATATTGACATTTTCCAGACATGTTAAGCATTTGGACTTGTTTTTGAATACCACAAATCCTTCTGAACTTACTATAAGAAAAAATATAGTTTATTGTCCCGATGAATACGTCTTAGGTAAAATCATGGAGAACAACGTTTCGTTTGCTTACATCCAGAAGTTCCATTTTGCTCTATTTGATGCGAATGCTCGCCGACATTCACTTAAAGGGCGTCCGATATTTCATGCTATGTCGGATTGTTTAGTACCATTTCATTCCGTTTATATTGTGCCTTATGGTTCACCATATTTGGGCTTCTTTAATAGGTTGGTGCGTAGCACAATTGAATTCGGTTTCCTAACTCATTGGGAAGCTTTAATGAATGCGGCTTTTTTGGAGTCGGGCAAGAAAAATGTTCGGAATCAGATAAATGACGACGATCCGGTAGTGCTTACATTGGCACATTTTCAAGCAGCTTTTGGCCTGCTTTTTATTGGATTAACAATGGCATTTATGGTGTTTATTTGGGAAGTTTTTTATTGGCCCTCTGTGGGGTATTACATAGTTAACCCAACAAGAATTTCTGTAAATGCTTTTAAAAATTAAATGGAAGTAAATTTACTTTAATAAACGATATGTAAGCGTTTCGGGTTTAAATTTTATTAACTATTTCTTATAAATCATTCAACTTTAAAAGTGAAATGAAAATGTTCACAAAAAATTCAAAAACAATTATTTGATAATTTCTAAATATTTCAAATTATTTTCCTAAGACTTTGTACATCAGAATGCCCTACAAGCATTTCTGTAAATGTGAGTATAAATGAGCTCAAGGCTAAGAATAATAATTGTTATGAAAATTATTATTGTTGCTGTTTTTTTAAAAAATTTTTGTCAATTATTAAACGTTTTTATTAGAAAAGAAAACGAATATTTAGAGACAATTGCCATAGCTATAGGCATGGCACGTTCTGTTAACCATAAAGCTATCAGAACATTGGTTTTTTCATCAGCCAGACTCCTATTTCTATTAATTCTTAACACCAGAGATGTCGTTGCCATTGTCATTATCGAAAAAAAAACAAGCACAATAATAATTTTCATAATAATTATTATTTTCATAAAAATTACTATTATTGGCCTTCAGCTAATTTATAGTAAAGAATACTTTAAAATGTACAGACCATTAAAAAAGAACAATGCATTTGTTGGTATACAAAATTTCTAGAAATATTTTTAAAATAACTTTAAGTAAAACAAACCTGTTAAATTTGATTAGTAACTACTGTTGTTGTTGTTGTTGTTGTTGTTAACAGTGCTTCGCCCTGCCCCAGATTGGACAGGGTTACACTGAAATAACAGCCCTTGGCCGGGTGAAAAAACCCGGGTCATTCCGGTGCAATAGAACCGGCTGTTGTGGGAATGATTAGTAACTACTAATCAATTTCAATTGCTTTTCAAGAACAGGCATTTATTTATTGCTTAGGATTAGAAAAAAAAATTTTTAAGTAATCAAAAATAAATAAAAGTAGTTATGATTACTTTTGATTATTTTTGATTTTTTCTTGATTTTTTTTTTGATTATTTTGGATTGTTTTCAGTATTTTTGATGTGCATATTTTTGTGCTTTTACAAGAATACTGAAAAAAATCCAAAATAATAAAAAACAAGTAAGGAAGTCTAAGTTCGGGTGGAACCGAACATTATATACCTAGTAGTGATCTATTTTAATACTTTCAGTTCGTATTTGCGTTCAAACAGATAGATGGACAGACAGATAGACGTATCGAGAGACAGATACCTGCATCGACTTAGCTCATCGTTCTAATCATTTAAGTGAACTTTTCTCTTCTTCTTCTCATACTTAGACACATTTAATGTTTATGAAAGGTATGAAAATCAAAACAGATATATAACTTCCCTAGTGCAGTGGGCTATTAACTACGTGCCCGAAAATTTTGCTTGTGTGTTTTACGATTTGGATAATTTTGGCAGGAGTATATTACATACTACTGAGAAGCAGCTGGCCAATTTTCATTGAAATATCAATATTGAATTATAAGCGATTGCGTTTGACAATAGCAGAAATTTTGTGCTAAAAAGTGGGCGGTGCCACGCCTACTTCTTCAAAAATTAAAAAACTTTAAACTTTAAACTTAAAACTTTAAAAGTGAAATATAAATGATGTAAAGCTATTTTGGGCAAAGTTATCGCCTATTTAATATATCTACGATCCTCTTCAAAATCTTTCATATAAAAGTAGGCGTGGACCTTAACCGATCCCACTCATTTTTTCGTGGAACATTCATTGCATACCTGAAAACCTGCGTGCTGAATTTCGTTTCGATATCTTGAACGGTTTCTGATTAATGATTAATATTATTTCTAAATTTGACTTAATCAAAAGTGGGCGGAGCCACGCCCATTTTCAAAAATTTCTTTAAAAATTTATTTTTTGCCTCCATCTCAATGTATTTACCAAATTTTATCCTTATAGGTGTATTATGTACTGAGTAATCCCTTTTTTTGTGTTTTCGATTTCGCCCATTTTAAACAGCGCTCAGAGATGAGTGCCAAGGAACCCGCATACCAAATTTCATTAAGATATCTCAAAATTTACTCAAGTTATCGTGTTCACAGACGGACGGACGGACGGGCATGGCTTAATCAATTTCTCTTTTCGTCCTGAACATTTTGATATATATAAGTCAATATCTATCTCGATCCGTTAATGCCGTTACGTACTGCAGTTACGCGACTAAAGTTAATATACCTTGTGTGCGTAGCACTACTAGGTATACAAATCAAAAATAATCAAAAAATAATTTTAAATAACCAAAAAAATCTGAGCTAATCAAAAGTAATCAAAACAACTTTTTTTTGGTTATTTTTAATTAATTCTGTTTATTTTTAATAATCATAAAAAATCATGACATTTTTTTATTATATTTTTAATTAATTGGAAAATAATCATTAAAAATTTTAAATAATGGTAATCAATCATTAAATGGATTCTCAACAAAATAATAAATCAAATCGGTAATCATTACTATTAGTAATCTTTATTTAACAGGTCTGAAGTAAAAGTAATAGAATACGCTATGCTTGTATGAGCGTTTTCAGCTTTAATTTATTTGAAGGCTTACAGCAACTTTTTATAAATTTCAAGAAGGAATTTGTAAAAATAATTTAATGAATATCTCTGATAAACCAAATACACGACGATTCTGACAAACGAAATACAAAAAAAAAAAATATGCAAATGCATACAAAAAACTAAAAAAAGCTCTTTGTAACTTTTATTAACTTGAACGTTTCAATTGTTTCAAAAAATCTTGTACCTGAGAATGGCTACGAAACGCCCCAGTTTACAAACAATTGGTTAAAATTTCAGCATTCAATGTACATTTGTTTGAAGATGGGAATTTATTTTATTGCATTTCTTCTTCCTTCTTTAAATGGTCATCGAACCGCCCGGGCGATTTTGACCGTCCAACATAGCTCTCCAGTCGTTTCTTCCTTGCGCCAACTGGCGCCAATTGGAAACACCGCGGGATCGCAAATCGGTCTCCACTTGGTCCTTCCATCGGAGTGGTGGTCTCCCTCTTCCTCTGCTTCCACCGGCGGGTGCCGATAAGAATACCTTCTGGGCTGGAGCATCTTCGCTCATTCGCACTACGTGGCCTAGCCAGCGAAGCCGCTGTGTTTTAATTCGCTGAACTATGTCGGCGTTTGCGTAAAGTTCATACAGCTCATCATTAAATCTTCTTCGGTACTCGCCGTCGCCAACGCGTAGAGGTCCACAAATCTTTCGAAGAACCTTTCTCTCGAATACTCCCAGAGCCGCCTCATCAGATGTTGTTAGTGTCCACGCTTCTGCACCATATAGCAGGACGGGTGCGATGAGTGACTTGTAGAGTGTTATTATCGTTCGTCGAGAGAGGACTTTACTTTTCAATTGCCTACTCAGTCCGAAGTAGCATTTGTTTGCAAGAGTAATTCTTCATCGGATTTCTAGGCTAACATTATTGTTGGTGTTAATGCTGGTTCCCAGGTAAACGAAGCCCTTTACTATTTCGAAATTATTGCTGCCAACAGTGGCTTGGTTTCCAAGGCGCGAATGCGCTGACTCTTTGCATGATGACAGAAGGTACTTCGTTTTGCCCTCGTTCACCACCAATCCCATTTTCTCCGCTTCTTTTTCTAATTTGGAGTAAGCAGAAGTTACGCCGCGGTTGTTAAGGCCAATGATATCAATATCGTCAGCATATGCCAACAGTTGCACGATTTTATAAAATGTTGTTCCAGCGCGGTTAAGTTCTGCAGCTTGTATTATTTTCTCCAGCATTAAATTAAAGAATACACACGATAGGGGGTCACCCTGTCTGAAACCTCGTTTAGTTTCGAACGGCTCGGAGAGGTACTTCCCAATTCTGACCGAGCTGGCGGTGTTGCTCAAGGTCATTTTGCATAGCCGTATAAGTTTTGCGGGGAAACCAAATACAGGCATAGCGGCATATAGGCAGCTCCTTTTCGTGCTATCGAAAGCGGCTTTAAAATCAAAAAAGAGATGATGTGTGTCGATTCTTTTCTCACGGGTTTTTTACAAGATTTGGCGTATTGTAAAAATCTGGTCGATGGTAGATTTACCAGGTCTGAAGCCACACTGATAAGGTCCAATCAGTCTGTTCACATCAGGCTTCAGTCTTTCGCACAATACGCTTGATAGGACCTTATATGCGATATTCAAAAGGCTGATTATGCGATAGTTGGCGCAGTTTGTAGGATCGCCCTTCTTGTGGATTGGGCAGAGAACACTTAGATTCCAATCATCAGGCATGCATTCATCCAACCATATTCTGCATAGAAGCTGATGCATGCGCCTTACCAGCTCCTCGCCTCCGTGTTTGAATAGCTCAGTAGGCAAACCATCAGCGCCAGCTGCTTTATTGTTTTTCAATCGGGATATTGCTATTCGCACTTCATTACAGTCGGGTTGTGGAACGTCAGTTCCATCATCTTCGATTGTGGGCTCGGGTTCGGCATCTTCTCTGGTTTCTTGCTCAGTTTCTCCATTTAAAAGAGAAGTGATCCCTCCATATTCTGAGTGCTCTCTGAACATCGGCCACCAGGTCGCCGTTCTCATTCTTACAGGAGTTTGCCCCGGGTTTAAAACCTTCTGTCATTCGCCGAATTTTTTAATAGAACTTTGGGGCATTATTTCCGTTGGCCAGCATCTCAATCTCCTTTATTTCACTATTTTCTGCCTCTCTTTTTTCGCCCGGAAAAGCCGCCTCGCTTCCCTCTTCAACTCGCGGTAGTGTTCACACACCCTCCTCGTTGCATTCGATCTCAGCGTTGCCTTGTAGGCTTCGTCCTTTCTTTTCGTTGCAGCGCGGCACTCTTCATCATCATACCAGTTGTTTCTTCGCGTTCGCCGGAATCCAATTACTTCTTCGGCTGCGGTACGGAGTGCTCCTGAGATAAGAACCCACTGATCATGCATTCCACTAGGTTGAATTGTGCTCTCAGAGAGCAGGTGTGAGAGGCGATCTGCGAAATATTTGGCGGTCTGTTGCGATTGCAGCTTTTCGACGTCCAGCTTTCCCTGCGTTTTTTGTTGCACCTGTTTGGTCGTACAGAGGCGGGTACGAATCTTGGCTGCTACTAGGTAGTGATCAGAGTCGATGTTAGGTCCTCGTATTGTGCGAACATCTAAAACGCTGGAAGCATGCCGTCCGTCTATCACAACGTGGTGGATCTGGTTGCGTGTTTTTCGATCGGGGGACAGCCATGTAGCCTGATGGATCTTCTTGTGCATAAACCTAGTGCTGGATATGACCATGTTTCGGGCACAGGCGAGGTCGATCAGCCTGAATCCATTTGGCGAAGTCTGATGTCCTTACCCACCCTGGCGTTAAAGTCGCCAAGCACGACTTTGATATCATGACGGGGGCAGCGCTCGTATGCTTCTTCCAGGCGCTCGTAGAATGCATCCTTTTCCACGTCGTCCTTCTCTTCCGTCTGTGCATGAGCGCAGGGCAGTGGCACCTTCCCCATTAAGGGACCGGACATTCCAGGTACATGCCCTTATCTCGTAATCCTTATTTCGTTTGCGGGTGTTGTCATCTAAAAAAGGGGTTCTCATATCCGAAGCTTTGTTCTTGAATTTCATTGGAACGTTGTTTTATGTGGTGGGTCCCAAACCCAACGCACAACCCGTTTCACGGGAGGTTGTATTCAATTACACGTTTGTATAGCGAGCCGCTTGATCCAAGACAGACGCCCGCTTGCAGCCGCACCATGGTTGCATTTGCATTGACTTAAAAAACCCATCTTTGAAATAAAGAATTAGAAAAATATTTGGTAAAAAGCTTTCCTTGAATTTTTTATAGCCTTACATTCCAAAGCTTAATATCAACACATAATTTCGATTATTAACGCTTGCTTTCAAAAGTTTTGTAGCGAAAAATATGCTTACTACAGTGAGCTTTTTAAAAATTTATTTTATGTTGCTTCCGCTGTTTGGAAGGAATGAATGTTTCGAATTTGAGAACAGTTATTGTAGTTTGGATTCCAAGGACTCCGCTAAGTGTATGCAACATGTTTAATTATGTTTAAAATTTGATTTTATTCTTCGTAAAAAATATTGGAACTTTCTCAGATTTCGATTTAATCTAAATATTAGAATATTAAAAACATATTAATTTGCATTACAGTTGTATTAAAAGTATATTTTAAGAGAAGTCATTAAAAAGTAAGTTGAAGATATCTTTTCTTGATATAAACCATGTCTATATAAAATTAAAATACTTCCCCTGCGCCATTCCTTTCCCTTATCTTCCGTTTTTTTGGAGTTGTTGAAACTACCCTCATTTCACTTTTTACCGATTTTTAGTCGTATAGCGTAACAGAGATATGCATTATGAAAAATCCGATTTCTATAGGAGGTGTCACACCCACGTTGCCCCTATCCCCCTTAATCTATCGAAATTATTTTTAGCCCAAGACAATCCCTGGATTGATTCAAGTTTGTGTTCTAAATGCCTACATACATACATCAAAAGTGGGCGGTACCTTTCCCATTTTCAAAAAATTAACAACAGGTGGTAAACGACGATTTTTAACCATTGTGTTTTTCCACTATTTGCCGTATTGTTAAGATATATTCTACAGTACGCTAACCAGTCCTCAAGGCACCTCAATACAGTACAGTCAGCTTATCGAATATTTTACTTCATACCAAGCAGACTTTCTCAGCGGTGGTTGGCACCTTCTAGGTCATGTCACCCCTCCTTCCATTAGGAAGGAGAAGATCTGTAATGAGAGGTGAGAGGCATCATATCCGTAGATCACGGCTTCCAGGAAAGTGACGGTTTACGGGGACATAATCGCAGTGACATTCGAGCTTTGAATTTTCAGCTTAGCCACATATTCTTTTATTAAATGACTAATACCGTACAAAAACTTAAAAACAAATAAACAGATCCAAGAACTCAAAGCATGCAGTCAATTCAAAACTAAAACGCATGCTATTACAACTTCATTATTGTCTACTCACCATTTTCTTTTCTTCTAAAGCTCTGTTCGCTTCCTTTAGCGCAATAACTTCATTTCTCAGTCTGTGTACTTCTTGATTGATCGCCGTATTATTATCAATATTGGAAGTATTTGGCATATTCTCATTACCGACTTCGGTCGGCTTCTTTATGCCAGCCGTAGGTATTGTGTTGTTACTCTTCTTCATAAGCTCCAAGGCATTTTGTAGGCGCTTTACTTCATTCTTCCATTTGCGAGTTTCTGATTCATTTTGGGCACTATAATAAAACAAGATATTGTATTAAATTGATTTAAATTTAAAATGACGGAAGCACCCTGCAAAAGGTGGATATCAGTCTTAGATATTGCAGGGATGGGTGAATTACAGAAGCTCATACTACTCCTTTTAGCTTTGTGCTATGTCTGCAGTCCATCACGCAAGACGTAAAGGTGTAAAGTGAGGCTAGGCATAAGTCAAAGGGGTTTGATTTTATCTATCAATGTAGCGTGATTGCTGTGATGGATGTTGTTCTAGATTCTAAAGATGCTTATCAAGTCAGAGGGGGTCCCACTCGCATTCCCAGTACTGATTGCTGAAATAGGACGAGATAACGATATCATTTGTGTCAATTCTTTTCTCACAGGTTTTTATTGTAAAAATCAGGTCGATGGTAGATTTACCAGGTCTGAAGCGACACTGATAAGGCCCAATCAGCCTGCTGGCGTCAGGCTTCAGGCTTTCGCACAATACGCCTGTTTGGACCTTATATACAATATTAACAAGTAAGGAAGTCTAAGTTCGGGTGGGACCGAACATTATATACCTAGTAGTGATTTATTATGGCATCCCAATTTACGCAGGTCTATTTTATTACTTTCAGTTCGTATTTGCGTTCAAATAGACAGACGGGCAGACAGATAGACGAATCGAAAGAAGGATGACTATATCGACTCAGCTCATCCTCCTGATCATTTCAGTATACGTACAAACATTTCATGTTCATGAAAGGAATGAATATCAAAAAAGATATACAACTTCGCTTTTGCAGTGGGGTATTAACTACTTGCACGGATAATTTACTTTTCATCCCGAAGGTTTTGATATACATTAATAAATATACGAATTTTGAACACACCTCGTATATCTCGATTCGTTTATACCGAATGAAGTAATATACCTTGTGTGCGTAACAAAAATAGATATAAAAAAGGGTGTATTTTATAGGCGCCAAAGAACTCAACCGATCTTTATGAAATTTTCACAATATATACTTGGGTTCACTGGGTGCAGCATAGACAATATATAGTATTGGAAAAGTAGGCGGAGCCACGCCCCCTAGCTATATAAAGTTTCAATTCGTCAGAATTCCGAAGTTTTTTGTCTAAATTAATGAAATTTGGATATATGTGTCACTTAGTCAATATCTACATAATTTTTCAAAAGTGGGCGGTGCCACGCCCACATATTATGTGTTTTGTTTTGCTCTTGAACTTTCACGATAGGTTCAGGAGTTCGCTGGGCACGACACAGTCTGCATATAGCTTTTGGAAGATCCCCCAGGTCATATAAAGCTGCAGTTCGGTATAGTTAGGAGTTTATTTGGTTCAAGTTAATGACATTTTATATATAGATGTGTTCTATGTATCAAAACGTCAAAACAACGTATACCGGGCTTGCTACTATATTATAAAATGGAGAAAGCAAACAACGAATTTCAGCATTCTTTTGTAAAACTGAGAGACTAGTTTGCGTTCAAATAGACAGACGGACAGACAGACAGACGGACGGAGAGACGGGCATGGCTAAATCGACTCCGCTCATCGTACTCATCTTTTCAGTGAACTTTCCTCTTCTTGTTCTCATACTTACATACATTTAATGTTTACGAAAGGTATGAAAATCAAAAAAGATATATAACTTCGCTATTGCAGTGGGCTATTAACTACGTGCCCGAATACTTTGCTTATTTCACTTATTCCCATATAAAATTCAAATGGCCAACAAACTGAACGCTGCAGACTTGCCGATTCGCTTGGAATTTTGCCAGAAGATGCTTCAAATGGTGGAAGAGGATGGAAACATGTTGAACTGTCTTTTCATGTCTGACGAGGCCCATTTCGATTTAAACGACAACATAAACAAACAAAATTTTCGAATATGGAGTGCTTCCAACCCACAGATACTCCATGAGACGGAATTGCATCCACTTCGTGTCACAGTGTGGTGTGCAGTTTCATCACGCTGCATTGTTGGGCCCTACTTCTTCGAAGAAAACGGTCACACCGTTACGGTTACTGGAGACCGTTACTTGAGCATGTTGAGAGAGTTTTTCTATCCAGAATTACGCCGAATGAGAATTTCTTTCAACTCTGTGTGGTTTCAGCAAGATGGTGCAGCTCCTCATATAGCCCAACCTGTTATGACAGAATTGCGACGAAAATTTCCCAATAAGCTGATATACAGAAACTCCACATTCCGTTGGCCACCCAGGTCGCCTGACCTTACTGCACGTGACTTTTTCTTGTGGGGTTATTGCAAACAGGAAGTCTTCAAAGCAAAACCAACAAATTTGAATGAACTAAGGCAATCCATTCGAGAAACAATTGCGGCTATTCCTGTCTCAACTCTCCAAGCAGTAATGAACAACTTTTTGGTAAGATGCCGCACATGCATCGACGAGCAGGGGGGGCATTTAAATTCCATTATTTTTAAAACTAATTAAGCTATATTTAATAAAATTTAATGAGCTTTAACATGAATAAAAGAAAAATGAATTCCATACACTGAAAAAAAAATTATTTGAGTTTCTTAATGTAGCAAAATTCATCAGCCACCCTGTACATAGCCACGGAAACAAAGCAACATAGAGTAACATTCTACCCAAAGTCACCTAGATTAACCCTGTTCCAATAGAACACTTTCCATAGAACTATACGGTCTTTAAATTCAGCACAGAATATGAAGCCACAAAAAAAGGAACCATCTTACAATACTCGTAGGAATGGAGTGAAAGTAACGAGTCATGCCAGCGAGTAACTAGCAGCGACACCTCTCCATGGAATTTTGAGAGGAAATGCAAGCTTTTGCCAATACTGTTGTTGTTGTGACCGCAAAACACTCCCCAAAACTTCGGGGGGTTAAGGATGTGGGCAGTTCTTTGCCAGAACGAAGTCGGTACTACCGCACAGATGCGTAAACGATTTGTTTGAACCGATCTCAGTCTCTGACAAGATACAAGGATATTTTCACACCACTGAGCGGAAACGAATTGCGTGACCCTTTGAACTTTCCAGTCATGGATGTTAGTCTCATACAACAGGCATACCCCTACAGCGCGTGTGTGCTTAGCCCCCTAACACTTGGGGGATTCACAAATGCTATTAACTAACAGTGACGTGATCAGCCTAGACTTAAATGACTAAACCCTTGGGCGTATTTGATGTCTAGACGAGACCTCAAGGTACTTTCTGGGATCGTTCTTCCTTTCCCGTCTAGCTTGAAAAAGGGAGTAATTCAGTAGAGAGGTGAAACCTAGTTTTGACGGAAAATCTGGCCCCTGATCTTTAATGAAGGTATTTAGTTTTTGTTGCAAGTGTGAAAATCTAATGGACACGCTCTACAATAACCTAACCTAGAAGATGACGTTCATTGCGAAATTCAACAAATGTTTAGAGCAATATGTAACTGAGACTTGGGGGTAACTGCGGCCGACGGAGACTTAAGTGGACTACCCTGGTTCTAATCCCATTTTTAAAACATTTTTTTGCAGGGTTGCTCCGTAAAAACCATCGCCAATTGGCAAGTACTTACCGCAACACCCGTACAGCACCACGTTCGCTTGTCAAATAAGACTTTAGCTCATTGATCTCCAACCTTAACTGTTCAGTTAGCGCATTTAACTTTTGTATTGTCTGTATGTTTTCTTGTATTTTACGTTTAAGACGTGGTGGTGGCGTTGCTGTTGTTACGCTTGGGGCTGCAACAGAATTGGCAGACGCTGCACCAACACTCGCTGCTAAATGTGGCGCTGCACTAATAGGGTGAATTTGTTTAGTCGTACCTGCGGCTGTGTAAGGCGAGCTTGTGACTGCTTTTGAACTGCTCCAGCGTTCGCTGCGTTGTGCCACGCCTACATTACTAGTGCGTGTATTTGATTGTCTAACTTGTGAATTCGGCAGCCCTGTCATATGTAATTTACCACGACAATTAAGTTGTATACCTTCGATGCGTGTACGTTTCTCTTGATTCACCGAGTCCGAGACAGAAGTGAGAGATGATGAGAGTTTCTTTTTGCGTTTCAATTTATTCTTTACTTCCTGCCATTCGCCAGCGTTGGCATCTTCACAGTCTTGTGTATAGTAGCTTAAAAGCTTTGGATCATCTGTTGCACCCATTTTGGTGCTTAATTCGTTATATTTTTGTTGACGTTGCTTGACAAGTTGATAGCTTTCGCTCAAACTATTTGCAAGCTTTGTAAGTATTTGCATATTCTTTTGAATGGGTGTGTGGGTGTTATTCGCACGAGCCGCGTCACCGGGCAACTGGGACGCGTTGGCTAATGCATTTGTAGCGAATTTAGTATCGTTATTTCCATCTAACACACTGCTAGAGGTCGTTTTTGTTGTATATTTTCTATCTGCCATTTTTATTTGTTTTTCAAATTTATTTTATTTGGATTCATACAAAGTTTTATATATATTTTCGTGGTTTGTATGAATTTCGTTTTCTTTATATGATATTATATATTCTTAAATTATAAGGAAAGTCCGACCCTTTCGAAAGTTACTCGTTGTAGTTCTCTTCTCTTTCACTTGGTTCTAATTACTGTAAATACTGCAACTTCTTTGAGCGTAAGCTTTCAATTAAATTTTTAGGTGCAATGCAGAGTGCTTTTTCGAAGGCGTGAAATTGTGTGTTCGCTCTCTCTCTTTATACAGAGAAGTGCGAGTGTTCCTGACTCAATTCCTTTTTAATATAAAAAAGTATTCCGTTTCCTTCAATGCAGTTGTATATATATGGTATGTATGTTTCTTTGGTCTCTCTTGTACGATGTTTGTACTATTAAAATGTACAATTCTTAATGGCACTTCTTGGGATTCCTTGTACTCGTTTTATCTGTAAATAAAATGGAATTCATTAAACTATGTGGCATCATATTTTGATAAACTAAATAATGCATAAATAGTAAATATGTACATATGCAACCGAGCTTCGGTATTTTTTCGGGTTGCCATATAATTTAGTTTGTAAGTAGTAACACTGAAATAGAAGAGCTTGAAATGTGGCATATTACCTATGTAAAAAGGTGATCTAAATGGATCAGGTAGTTTTCGAGATAATTAGTGCTATGGAAAACATTGAAGAAATTATATTAGGTGGCAACACCAACTTGTAACCCTACCTAGAAATATTTTTGTAAAAATTTTACGCAATTTCATACATATACCGTCATATCTGTTTTGATTTTTTTTAATTTCAGCTATGTGGTAGCCCTGTAAAAACATCCCAAATGGCAACGCCTAATTGAGAGCCCTAAAATTCTAGCAGATAACCTAAAAATCAAAATTTCATAGAAATGTGACATGTCATTTTCGAGATAAATGATATGCGAAAGGATAAATGTAATAATATTAGGTGGCAGGATTAATTGGTGACCTTATCAGATATATTTTTAGTGAAATACAACCTAAAATAACTTTCGTCAAAGCAATAATGACGACTTGGGAACCAAAGGAAATAAACTACTTAAGTTATGGAGGGAGACCTTCTCCATAATGCTAGCTGTCGAAGGAAATGATAATAGTTGAATATATGTATGTCCCACCACACCGAAGGACGGACTACCAGCCAAGCTTTTAATTAGCGAGCTGATTAGGGCATATAAGTAGTGCTTCAGAACTAGTCAGTTAGCTACGAAGAGATTTTCACTGTAAAACGACTATTAAAAGATATCTATGAAATTATGATAAACATACACTTTTTGGTATATTTCACCGATTACTCCCTCAGTATTGATATTGAGACTATATTTATAATCTTGCTCTAAATTCTGCCTTCTCACGACTAAGAGAGAGGAAAATGAGACTTGTTGTCGTGGCATGCCCGGGAATTTGTCTGTCCGAAATTAGTGTCATCATAGAAATTTAACGGAGAATAGCTCTTGCCAATAAGTTCTACCTTGGAATGAGCAGACAACTAATTGGTAGCAGCCTCAAAAGCCGTAAGGACATGCTGCGTTTTCAATATCAAGTGTGGCAAAACAACTCTAGTTTTAAGCGAGAAAACACTCATTTTGGTTGAAAAATCGACTTTTCCAAAACCCGAAAATAACATTTTTTTTCAAAAAACTGTTATCGCCAACATTTTTAGCGCATAATTTTAAGTGGGACAGGAAATATGAGATAAATTGGTTTTCATCGAAAACATTTTTGCGTGTATGCTGAAAAACCCCTTCAAAAAAGGGCGAAAGGGTAAATTTTTTGACCAAAACACTCCCCAAAACCCAAAAAATATTTTTTTTTTTCAAAAAACTGTTATCGCCAACGTTTTTATCGGACATTTTTGGGTCGGACAGGGTATACATGAAAATTTTAAAATCAAACGAAAATTTTTTTAGTAGGTCATGAAAAAAACCTTAAAAATCAAAGTCGAAAAAAGTCAAAAAATTTAATTTCGCAGGCTCGAAAATTATTTTTTTGGGTATGCGTAGTGGAACTTTTTTTCCTGAGCCCAAAGCCTATCGAAAGTCGATGGCGCGATGACGGTTAACTTTCGCCCATGCAAATCGACCCACCCTAATGTATAGGCTTTCTTAGTACTTCAATTCACTAGGCGCCTAAAACTATGCAATGAATGCATAACTAAATGAAATGATCACTGAATGATCAGCAAGACAGAACGATGTAACGAGATTTTTCTGGTTTTTTTTTTAGCTGTTGGACCTATTAAAAAAGTGGGTTTTTCAAATTTATATTTGTTTGGATCAATTTTTTGTAAAGAAGTTGCTAAATGGCAAAAAGCAAAGATTTATATTTAACAAGCCAATACTCACGGCACGACCTAGTGTTTTATGGACGCATGTTTTAAAATTTAAAAAAGCTTGTCCTAAGAGAGGAAGCATTTTTAAGAGCAAGAGTTTAAGAAGAGTCTCTAAAGATTTATGTGAACCTTGTAAGTTTACGATTGAGTAGATTTTCGCTAAACGGCAACTCTTGATAAGATCCATTAAAAGAGAATCGGCATGCTTCAGTATGTTTTGGACTAAGCAAAGACCAAAAAAATGGTGCTAGCTGTGTAGAAGAAGTCAAAGTGCTTGCTGTTTTCAAGGTAAGTGCGTTGCCAACTTGGCAGTCATCTGTGTCTTGTCGGCTACAGGTTGGTACTTTGTCTTTGTGGGAATCGAAATTTAATACCTAAAATAATGTCAGCTGAAAAGTCCAACAAATAACTCTTGACAATAATTGTTACTTTGGAGTAGGCAACTGAGAAGTAAAGATCTCTTTCCAAAAATAAAAATCGCTTTCAATAAGTTTCTAATTATAAGTGAGTCGATACATTTCAAAGTCGCTTAAGTCCACTATAAGACAATTTTGGAAAACTGCGATTTTTTGTTTTCTTGAAATATACTTTATGTAAGTTTCGCGAAGCTCTATAAACTTTTATATAAGAGCACTTTGTGAAGAAAAAATAATGGAAAATTAAGCCATTTTAAAATAAAAACAGTTTTAACGTTGGACTTATGCAACTTTGAAATACACCACATGGACTTAATTAGTTTTGAAAAAAAATATATGTGGACTTAAGCAACTTTGAAATGCGATGTATCACTTGCAAGGTAGTGGATTTGAAGAAAAGGCTTCTCCACATGATTTTTTAGGGCCCTGAAAATGTTATACTTTCTTTAATATGGCGCAGAATGAAATTGTCCTGCGCTATTTTGCTCAGGAAGCTGTAAAATTTTTTAATGAAGTAGTAAATGTCACGCGATCACAGGGCTTTGCACTTGTATTTTGATTTTTTTCCATGATTGCACTTCGGTTTTTGTGGGAGCCCTTTTGGCGAATACCTAAAGGCATGAATGCGGCCGTAAAGACAAAAACAACATGAGTGATACACTCAGTAGATACCTTAACAATAATAGCAATTACTAATAAAATACTTACAGTTTCGCCATATTTTTTTGTTTTTTATATCTTTTATTAATATTCTCTTTTTTTTGCTTTGTTCGGTGACAAAATTTGCACATATTCGCTATTTTCTTCCATTTTTATCAAAACACACTCACTATTAAAGTTTTCAGTTTAAGAAAGTTCGTTGAATATGTCCAAATAAAGAATAGCAGAGCACCCCCTGATTGGCTGAAATGGACTTAAGAAGTTTTGATATACAGGTATACAAGGACTTATTCAACTTTGAAAAAATTGCTAAAACAAAATGCGAATTTTTAGCGTCATTGCCATTAATTAGACATACTTCTATATTTTAAACTATTGATTGGTTAGTGCAGTATATAACGCAAGAAAAATCTCAAAAAATTCTAAATGTGGACTTAAGCGACTTTGATATGTATCGACTCAAGTAATTGTTATATATCTCTCAGAAGCTTGAACGATGACGCCATGAGATGATATAGACCTGGGATTATTGCAAACTAAGGTTATACGCAGAAGTTATGAACATGTGACGGCGGAGAGCGTCGAAGAGAATTTAATCATGAGTTGCACGAGATTCGTCTTTGCCAAGAGCATGAATTTGATAATTTTCTGATTTTTAATTGACCGGCTCACAGGATTGACCATTGAATTTTCTACATTTGACGATATTCCTGAAGACCATGCGTCCAAGGAGACCACAATATTTTGCAATATAAGTTATTGCAATCATCAAAAATGTACTACAAAAACAAAAAAAAAAGTTCAAACTTGATTTCCCGACATTATAGCACTTTCATGCTACAAGTTTGAAATGAATGAATGAAGATAATCCGGTTATCAAGAGCTTTTTTGTACCTGCTCAAAATAGCTTAGATGATTCAACGCTGGGCAGAAAGCCCTATCGTATCTGTTCGAGGCCATACGATCTTTTAGCCCATTTCGATTTTGATAACTTTTTATCTGAGCTTCAGTGGTTATTTAGTTTATGATCAGCCTTTAACTACCCCAGTTAGTTATTGCTGATATCAATTAATCATTTATTAGAAACAAAGGGCAAATGTGAAGAAAATCTGTCTTTCATCCTGCTGCATACATACATACCAGGGATGTCGTGTTTTTTTGGATGCCGAAAATTGCGGGATTTCTTTATATCCCTGCAAAAAGTGCGATTAGTCTAAGATGCATCCGGGATGAGTCGCAAAGGAGGATGCGACTAATGCCAGCTCTGAGCACTTTTTATGGGTTGAACTGTTCACATCTGTTTGAGCATGTTCCAGGGAGAGACCAATTGTACCCATTTTTACTCGAACGGGTACGAAAGGACTAATCCAATTTCTATCCAATCGGGTACTTTTAACTCCTATAAGTATGCTACAAAAACTAAAATTGACTTTTACTCCTGTGAGTATGCTACACAAATAAAAATTTACTTATGAATTTTCAATTATAGCTAACTGTAGACAATAGAAATTAACCGCGTACCGCTCTCTTTAGAGTTTAATCACACGATTTTTTGCAAAGATGTTACTCAAAACTGAATATATGTGGTTCGAAATTGAAATTAACGCCTTATTCTCTATTGTAAAGCAAACGTTGATTTCGCCTCAGTGAGGACTCGGTCGCCTATTTCAATGTGATTCAACGATAAAGGCACTAATAAAACAGCTAATACTTACGTGATAAAAACATAAGATATGAGCAATCTCTTACTATGGTTATACGCATGTATACGTCGTTTTTAATTTGTACGCCTTCACTCAAAACGAATGTATAAACATAATTTCAATTCGCATTGACTTAAGGTTTTTCACATCGGTCGCTAATATCTCCATACGCATTGAAAGAGTGTATAAACAACTCTCATATTCCAAGAAAATTTAAAAACAGCTGACTGAGAGTACGCTGTTCGTTTTATTTATATTTTATACATATTTTATATATTTAAATATATTAATTTTCTTCCTATAATTTTGCAAAATAATTCAAGTGTTTTCTACACACACTTTTCACGAAATTCACAGCTGCTCCGAACTGTCAGTTCAGGACGGTTTCTTTGTTATCGATTTAGGTGTGTTCGTATAAACACTTGATAAATATGTGTGTTCACTAAATGCGCTTTTTTCAGAACAGTTTCTTTATAGGTATAAACAAGGTATCTGTAACGAAAAGCCAGCAAATCAATTCAAACGAAAGCCAATTTATTAGCATTTATGTACAAAGATGCGAAAAACATTCAGCAAATAATATAGCCACCATAAAATGCTGATCGCCGCTGTTAATGGTTGCAATCTAAATGACAATCCCTCATACAAACCAACTTCTAGGCACCACCTAGCCTCGCAGTGCTTCACAAGATTCACTTAGCTTGTGTGGCATGTTATACTCCGCTTCCGAAATATGCAGAGTTTCCATTTCAGTAACTTTGTTTACGGGGAATAACGTATATATGTAGGTATTTTGGCTATTCGAACCAAGCACAGCTACAATAAATATTATCATAATATATTTTTGAGTATTTCAATGTTGTTTATTCTGTTACTTAAAGTAACATTAGCCTTTTTATCGAAAGCTTTCTGTTTGTTTATTAAATTTTTAGATGTTTAACTTTACAAAAGTGCCGCGTTTTAATGTCAGCTTTAAATTTATCGGCCAGGTAAACACAATTTTTTTAAAAAGCTTATCGATCTAAAAAATTGCATTAAAAAGTACCCTTAATAATTCGAAAAATTTGAATATAGAGATATTTTCTCAAACAATATCTGCACTTTCTCCGAATTCAGGGCCTAGTCCCGAGATCAAGGGATTGTAAAATTAGATCGTTAAAGTTCCGGGGTTGTAGAATCAAAAAAATTAACATCTCTAATACATACATATACACTGTCGCAATGGCTTGCGTTTATTTAAACATGGATGGTAAAATGTTCGCACTTGTGGGTATTCTTTTCAACTATTTATCGGCTAATCACCACTACCCCTTCAACGGTCAATGTATATAAACATTTATTTGTGTTATATATTATGACATAACATTCACACTAATCAATATTTATGCACATATAAATTGAAATATATCTTCAATTCAATATTAGAATAACCAAAGCGGTGGAGCAAAGGTCGGTTACTCAAAGTTCATCGATTTGTAATAATTTTCCAAATGTTTAATCTCATTGGTGTTGAATAGCATGAAAATAGTATAAAGTTGGTGTGTCATTACGATGACAGCCTGATTATCGCCTACATATGGATATCTTTATTAATAAATTGTCTATGCGTAACATGAAATTGAGATAATTAATGTGATGGAGGAAGATGTAAACAACTCGATTTAGGGGAACAAGCGTGAGTACGAAATATTCGCGAAGTTCGATGTGTATGGCTCGAAAACTAATGCAATGGACGTACAAAGCAAAATTCCACATAGAATAGAATTCATTGCCCCTAAATTGGCCTAAGAACTCGTTCTGAGCACTACCCGAAAATATGCATTAAATTCGGAAATGAAAAATTGTTTTTGTTAGTAAGGTTATTTTCTCAAAATTCGCCACAGAAATCCCCAAATAAAATTACATTACCTAAAATTTTAAATCACCACATCATTTTAAAATTCGTGCTTAGTATTCTGTTTCGACTTCGCTTTCAATTTCCTATTTCTTTCAAATTTCTTTTTATTCTCTGCATTTCGCATTTGACTTAAATTGTCCTTTCGACTTCAAGTTCGCCCGCGTATTCCGGTTTCTTCACCTTGCTCTTGGTCCTTGATTTCACTGTGTCGACTCTCAAATTACCTGAGAGCCGTTTATCTATAAACTAGGCTTGGGTGGCTTTTGAACTAGAAGGAACTAAACTTTTCTGTTACTACTTTTCAAGTGAACATTTTTGTAAGTTATTTTAAAATGTGTGGCAACTCACCTCGTTGACAATAATCCGAACAGCTGATGGAATTTTGCTGTATTTTTGCAAAAATTTCATACCTTATCATATTTCGTAAGATTAGTAATTAACAAGCAATAGTAACCGCTCAAATTATGGGTTTGTAAATAAAACTATTGGAATTGTTCATGTGTGTTTAATGAATAATGATCTCTTTTAAGCCGAAGCGAAGTGCAATATTGGGCAACTTTAAAGAAAGTGGTGATGCATAGAAAATGAAATGCAAATACTGCTGGATTACCTTACGTGTTTCTAGGTAGTTGCTTGATTATTTAAAAAAGCATTTACAATTTTTCTAAACTTTATGCATAGAAACAGGAACTAGTTCAATAAGCTGATGGAAATAAAATTCTAAAAGTAGTTCGATGGATTGAATGGACTAGTAGTGAACTAATCCTTTAGTTGCACTAAAAAACCCTAGCTTTACTATAACTGCCTATCCTTTTTTTTCCAGAAGTGCTTCAAAACTTTCTATACGCTTTTGTACATAAACTAAAATAAACGGGTACTAGGTAAAATATATACTTAGAAAGTGCCAAGACTGTGCGGTTTGGGGCATGTTTGCCCAGCTATCAAATAGGCAACCCCACATACTATGTACATCTTATAACTTTAAACGAGTTATTCTTGTATATTTGTATATCCAGTACTATCTCAGGAACGACTTAACCGATTTGGATGAAATTTGGTATATGGGTAGTATCCTTTGTTTTAAGATTTTCTATTTTGGTGTTGCCACTTGGGGTGGTTCACAGGGTTGCCACGTATATCAATTTTTTTAAATATTAAGCAATGTATGGGAATATGGGTATCAAATGAAAGGTATTTTAGGCCGTATACCAACCAAAGTATTTTCGAGTAGGGTTGCCACCTAGGGTTGCCACCTGACCGCATTTTATTTATTCCTTCAGATATCGACCACTATCTCGGGAACGGCTAAACCGATTTCTATGAAATTTGGTAGATGGATAGTATGCTTCCTTCTAAGATTTTCTATTCGGATGTTGCCACTAAAGGAATCTTAGAGGGTTGCAACCTTTCCGATTTTTTTTTAAATATTAAGCAATATATGGCAATATGGGTATCAAAGGGAAGGTATTTGAGGCCGTATACCAACCAGAATATTTTTAAGTAGGATTGCCACCTAGGGTTGCCACCGAGCAAGGCTCGGTCACCCAGGTACTGTGTTATTATATTAATTGTTAAATAAAAATAAAACGTAGACACAAGACCGAGACAATTATTTAGCAGTCGATTTTGTGAAATACATATCTACAAACAGATAAATATATATCAGAAAACACTCACAGAGAAAGGTGCGTGCCTCCAAATTAAAGGCGAACAAAGGCATATTAATAGAATTTAGGCTAAGGGCTGAATTCGCTTCAACGTCGAACAAAAAAATAATAACTTACCAATTTCGCAAAACATATAGTTTTCGTTGTTGTTAAGATGTTTCGGCTTTAGGAGGCTATTGTTTTGGCTTTTGAAGGGAAAGGTAGCAATCGAGTGCGAACATTTGAGGGTAACTACGTAGGTCAAGTTTTGGATAAAAACTCGGCAATTTTAACAAAAACTTAGGCAGTCTTCGGCTTTCCCCTTTAGTTATGTATGATTTTGATTTCATTAGGTTGTATCATGGCAGAAAAAAGGAGGTAGTTCAATTGACAATTTTTGGTCGCCATGTTAGCTACCTGACAATTAAAGAGATTATACAGTGTTGTGCTACCAGTTCCAGCGCGTTGCGATAAGGCCCATTATTTCAGTGACAGAAACCTTCAACTTTCTCCCACCAATTCCGCTGACACACTCTTTGTCACCACACCTGAAGAAGTTACATTACAACTGACCATCGCCATTTATGGCACAATAATCCCGACAGTAAACAAATATTTTGTGTAATTTCTCGACAAACACAACAATGCACCGAAATCACTAGGTTTAATCCCACCAAGGGGCTTTGTTTATAACCTTATTCATAACGTCCCATTTCGTGGTGCCATGAAACTAAGCCGTGCAGACTATTGTTACAACAAGAGAGTCAATAAGAAGCCACAATATGTGCAGTAAATATTCCAAGGCTTACAAATATTTTGAAATGAATAAAAAACAAATTTTAAAACACAGAAATACAGTTCTATTAGCCTTGATCTTTCACATTACTCTTTAAGAGGTTCAAATAAAAATGGTATATTTGTATCGTTAAAAGAAAGTTTTTATTATATAAGCTTTCACAAACAATTTGGCAAAATCCCCAATATGTGGTTAAAAATTTCCCTTTACCGTATATCCGATTGGGCGACTCTATGCTAAATTTTGACACCAAAAGAACGTCAATAATCTCTTTTTAAATCAAAAATTAAATAAGATTGACAACCAATACCTTCTTTTTTATACCATGGGTTGTATGAACTGTTCATAATTCAAAATCAATGTCAAATGATTTTTTTGCGGTTTCACTTCTATTCTCGCTTTCCCTTGCAACTGCCATTGACGCTATACATTTGATTAATCTTACAATTTCTAGTTTGGGATGAACTTCAACGTTGAAACAAAAATAAGTACATACATTGAGAACTTCAATATCTTGCTTTCTCTGGGCGGGATAAAAAAAATTTTAACTAGAACTACGAACGACGAAGTATTTGCTATTATCAAGCAAAGAATGGGCGCACCTGTGCCTTGGCAGTCTCATCAGTTGTTGATAGCTATACAGGTGAAAAAAAGAGAGGATGACTTGGACTTTCTTGGTGTTACCAATTATCTTATTAGTGCTTTGCTGCACGACATCCGAAATTGCCTAGCCGATTAAGCGTGAGTTTTGGATGATAATGATGTCTTTCTTATTAGAACGAACTCGTTTAATAATTTAGATGCGATTTTCAATAACTGTAGTTCATTCATTAAGTTCGAAGTGTCGCTATCTTGTTCCTTGAATTCTTGAAATATCTAGTTTGTTTCCCAAGCAGCTTTATTTCACAGCTTTTTCTTAGTTAAGATTGACTGCCGCCTAAAAACTCGAGTTCCCTTTAAAAGATCAATTAAATTAAAAACTTTTTGGTTCTCAAAACTTCAACGAATACAATTTTTAGCTAGAAAAACTCAACGAAGTTTTCTCTTGTGTAACGAGTTATTGCAAATTCACGCACGCACTGAAAATTCAATTTTCCCAAAGAAAGCAAAATCATCTTAAGGATTGGTGAGTTCAGTTGTTGGAAGAGACTTGAATGCAAAATGAAATATACAGGATGGCGCAAAAGTCATCCTCTTATCAGAAAATGCTATACATTTTGCGATTGGCCCCTAAAGTCAGTTCTGTTTTGACATTTGTGTAGTAAACACATGCGAAATATACGTTAATAAACAATGTTATGCTACACTGCTCCAGAACGCGGAATATTGCTGACTATTTATTTCGGTCGGTGAAAAACGGTTACTGCGCAAAAGTAATCCTCCTATCAGAAAATGCTATAAATTTTGCGATTGGCCCCTAAAGTCAGTTCTGTTTTGACATTTGTGTAGTAAACACATGCGAAATACACGTTAATAAACAATGTTACGCTACACTGCTCCAGAACGCGGAATATTGCTGACTATTTATTTGACCAATAATCGGTCGGGGCCAAACGGTTACTGTGAATGGTGAGCGCTACAGAGCAATGATCAACGAGTTCTTTTTGCCGCAACTTGATGAATTGGGATTGGAAAACATGTGGTTCCAACAAGACGGTGCAACAGCACACACTGCACGTGCCACAACCGATATGCTGAACATCGGAAGCTTACTTTTGCGCCACCCGGTACTAAAATGGAATGAAAGAAAAAAAATCAAACAAAAACAAAACGCATAGGTGTGCAAGGTGTAACTTTGAAAGTGGGATTATTGTTGCATCTGGGCGCAAGAAACTGTGTTTATAAACAATGGCAACATAAGTCGACTCAGGCAGAACGAACTATTTTAGTTTATGTTTTCAAGCTTATAATTGATAAGCTATTACAACTACATAGAAGCACAACTTGGTAAAACTAACAATTCCTCCAGTACCGTTTATTCAGATTTTCTGTAAAACATATTTTTTAAGGTCAGTAGGTGTTTCAAACTAGATACATATTATAAATGCCTCAGTTTGGTTCCAAAGGGTTATCAGAAGGGGTTAAAATACTTGTGTTTAGAAATGGTAAGTTTCATAAATGAATTTATAACATTTTCAGCAAAAGCAAAGCAACGCAGTGTATGCCAAAATTTTCTGTTTATGCATTTTCCTTCTCAGTGGCTAGCCAGGGGGGGGGGGGCGGATTGGGGGGATAGATACCCCCTTCGGCAATGAACTACTATTTCTTTTACTTTCGATTGAATAACACAATACCATTTTATGCTTCTGATTTATAATGTTCTTATTTTACTAATGGCAAATGGCAGCTTTATGGATGTATGAAATTATGGGTTAATAGATTATGTGTTTGAATATTAAGCCTATATACATATAGGTTTCTTTTCAGACCTTCTACAAAATTCACAAGGCTTTCAAGACGATAAAACCGGTTTCGAGGTATGCGTACACATTGGTTCTGGTAGTAATAAAATAACAGATCGAAATAATACCGTAATTTTCGAGGTTTGATATTGCTGAGCTAAAACTCTACTTCCTTATTTCTCACGTCTTTAATAATCCGGATTCAGGCGGTCTGAAAATACTAGAGTAGGAAAGCTCAATAATTTAATTAGAGCACAGAACGGCGGAAAAATAGATAGTGACGAGAATTGTTTACACGTTTTTTATAAAAGGCCCATTGTCTAACAAAAAACATCCAAAAACAAATTTCAGTTTGGAAAATTTTACCAAGTTTAATCAAAATTCTTTATAATCCGAATTTTTATAAAAAATTCCGATTTGCAGTTTTATGGCCTATTAAATTTTAGTATTTATAATAAAGTGCCAAGGTGAAGTTGACAAAAAATAGCGCCAATTATTTGTATTTATTGATAAATTTATGATGTCAGTTTTATTATGCAAAAGGCTTGAGCCTAAAAAATTTCAACATTTTCTCATTGCTTAGTATTATAAAATTCTTAGGTCAACATTAAAAATATATTTTTTAATAATAAACGCAGTCTTTTAGCATCTTTGTTAACACAATGCGTTCTGCCTTTGTGTAATAAGCTTTTACAAATAAAGATAGATTTTAGCGTTTGTAGTGGATTTCGCAAAAGACTTAGTATTGGAGTTACGACGTATTCCTTTTCGACGAACATGACTTTCTGCCAATTGGCGCCAATTGGAAACAGCATGGGATTACAAATCGGTCTCCACTTCGTCCTTACATAGCAGTGGTGGTCTCCCTCTTCCTCTGCTTCCACCGGTGGGTGCCGATAAGAATACCTTCTGGGCCGGAACATCTTCATTCATTCGCACAACATAGCCTAGCCAATTAAGACGTTGGGTTTCAATTCTCTCGAATACTCCTAGAGCCGCCTCATCAGATGTTGTCAGTGGCCAAGTTTCTGCACCATAAACCAAGACGGGTACGATAAGTGAGTTATAGGGTGTTATTTTCGTTCTTCGAGGGAGCACTTTACTTCTCAATTGCCAAGTCAGTCAGAAGTAGCACGTCTTTGCATAAGTGATTGTTCGTTGGATTTCTAGCCTGACATTAATGTTGGTGTTAATGCTGGTTCCCAGGTTAAAAACTCTAAAATTTTTTATGCGATTTCTGTATTTTCCTCAATACAAGGCTATGAAATCAATTTCCTTTATATAAAAGAAAACACTTTAGCTCTTCGGAAAAAAAATTGCAAAAAAAAACAGAAAAAATGTGTCACGACTTTAAGATTGACACATTGTTGCATTAAAATTTAATGAACTACAAAACTGCATCTCCAAAAAATTCTAAAAATTTGGGAAAAACAATGTTTAATTTTCATGAAGTTTCTTTGTATTTTCGCGAATTTTGCGTACATTTTTAAAACAAAACTTATTGTGTGTCTCAAATTTCACGTTTCGAAAAAAAATGGCGTCCCCCCTTCCCCAAATCCTGGCTACGCCACTGCTACTTCTGACTCAACAAGAGCATTGCCTTTGCCAAGGCTAATGATTTCATCTTGTTATACGTAGAAAACTGTCAAATGCTTTCGATGTTCTGGAAAGCAAAGAGATGCAATACAAAAATAATAATAACAAACAAGTAAGGAATCGGTAAATTGAACACTCAGATGAGCGATTTATCCTGATTTTTAAAAAAATTTACGGAATATGACAAATTTTCGCGTGATTTTTTGTAGGGTTTTTTTATTTTAATTTTAAAAAGCTTTGTTTGCTCTAATATTTGAAAAGATCTATGTATTTTTGTTAAAAATCAATTTTGTAAATTTTATACATACATAATTTATTTTTGGATTTTTGATATGTTTGAAAAATTTTATTTTGATTATTTAATTTTAACCAGAGATCGCCCAGTGGTTGAAACTCAACCACAAACCTTTATTTTATTTTAGTTGTTTGTTATACCCTTCATTCGCCTTTTTCCCTTCTTTTCTCTGCCGTTCCTTTCGTTTTCTTTGATTCCTTCTTTTACTCTCTACAGCCCCTATTTTTAATTTATTTTATTCTTTCCTTTCCCTTCCTTTCTTTTCTTCTCCTCTTCTTACCTTTCCCTTACTTTCATTTCTCTCCCTTTCCTTTCCCTTCCTTCCTTTACCTTTCCTTTTCTTACCTTTACTTTCCTTTCCATTCCCTTCTTTCCTTTCTTTTCCTTTCCTCTTCTTACCTTCCCTTTCTTTTCTTTCCCTTCCTTTCCTTTCCCTCCCTTCCTTTTCTTTCCCTCCCTTTTCTTTCCTTTCTTTTCCTTTCCTTTTCTTACCTTTCCTTTCCTCTCCTCTCCTTTCCTTTCCATTCCCTTCCTTTACTTTTCTTTCCTTTCCATTCCTTTACTTTCGTGTCCTTCTCTTCACTTTCTTTTAATAAACTTTGTTTTATTCTTTTTTATCTTATTTCATTTATTTTATTTTATTTTACTTAATTTCAATTCACACAAACCCAACCACAAATTCAGAAACAATGCAAACTTCGGTGTTGAATTCTCTTTATGAATAATCATTTATTTTGTTGTTGTAAACACTGTTTATAGGTATCAACAATGAAGTTTACATATTTGCTCATATTTTACATTGTTTGCTGAATGTCTCCAACTAAGCACCTCTTCATGCTCTCAGGAGAGCCACTGTCACTGGGCATCGTAGCCAGTGCTCAATACAATAAAAACAACTAAAGCAAAAATGCATGACACGTTTAATCACACAACAGAGGCAATATAGTGCGAATACTTGTTTTTTATTGGTCCACTACCAGCCTATCACGCGAGTAATACAAAAACATGAATGACATGTCTACTCACACAACTACGGCTCTATAGTGTAAATACATGTTTGGCATTTGTGTTAGCGTATTTTTAACTAATTTTTCAATATTATAATTAATATTTTTTTTAAGTTTTTTTGATTGACGGCACTGTAGCTTGGCAATAGCTATCCATAGATATATAATTGTCAATATCTTAACCCTAGGAAGCTAACATTTGCTCACTTCCTAAAAATCCTAACCATTCGTCGATTCGACTAACATTCTTTAAAATACTTATTTCTAATATAGTTATTTAATTTTTGGTTTCACTTTTTGTACACATGTGTGTAACAGTTTTTAATCCTCGAAATAAAACATTTTTTTATTATTTTGGAACAATTCTGATATATTTTTGAAGTCTTTTAGAAAGTCAGTCTTAAAACGAGACAGAAAAATTTTAATAGCGTATTCGTCGAATCGACGAAGGTTACGTGTCTAGGGTTAAATGAATAGTTTGGCCATAATGTGGGACAATATCAACTCAACTTGCGCATTTATATTATAGATTCTTGAACTGTGTAAATGGAATTTCAATAGATATTTTTTTTTAAATAAACCAAAGAATAATTGTAACTACAGGGAGTAGTCTATAATTATTATAATAGCTGAGCTCATTTATAGGCATGGTCAGTGTGACCAGGTGATGGCAAAAAGAGGCTACATCGGCAAAAATTAAAGGTTAAAAAAGGCTAAAATTAAGAAAAAAAGAAGTCAGAAATTTGTTTACGAAATCCATTTATTTTAGTTTAAACTATTTGTATATAAAGCTGTAGACATAACTTGTTTTAACACATATCAGTCACATTTTCCTTGAATAGGAATTTTTTCAAAGAAATACATACTAAATCACTACAAACTAATTGAGTTTATAATATTTTCTTCGTGTGATTAATCAGAAGAGCTTGAGTCTGCGTACAAAGTTTAGGTATTTATCGTAGAGATCAGATCATCGGTAATTTCAAAATCATTGTAACATTTGGGTAAGCGTTTTAACGAGCATCTAATATTAAGCAGCGAGTTAAGCATTTTAATTCTTAATCTGTTCCTTAACTTAGTTCTTAGAATGTTCATGGCACTAAAAATTCTTTCAACCTCCGCGTTGCTGAAAGGTAGTACCAAAAAGTTAAATACGAATTCGACCATTTCTAAAAAAGGGGGTTCGTTTAATGAATTTGTGTGTTCTCGGACTTCCGCCCAAAATTCTATGGTAGAGGTCACACTTGTCCACTGTACGGTGGATAGCTTTCGCCACTTCAGCTCAATCAAGGCTACTTGACTACTACTAGAGAATACCTATGGCCGGTTTCACCAGCTCGACTTAACTAAGTTAAGTCGAGTTTTTCAGTTCCACCATCTAACTTAACTAAGTCACAACTTAGTCAGCCTGCCAGCTGACTTATTCTCGACTAAGTCAGTGCTGCTGTCGTTCAAAACCCAAATGTCAGTAATGCTCCTAATTTGTTTTGTACAATGTCCCAGCCGGAAAATTCGTCAAGCATGACTTTAACGGCGTATGCGTAGATGCATGTGAACGCTTGTTTTCTAGCATGCAACCATTACGAAACTACCGTTTTTAATTAAGCGCTAAATTTAGTACCTTCCAACTAAAGAGAAATGGGTGTAAGATCAATACATTCCTTCGTGTATGGCCATACATGCCCATTTCGCACTGGGGTATTGGAATGCGCAGAGTTGTCTGGAATGAAAAAATACTACTATGCATAAAACAGCTGATCGGGTTGTTGTGTTCAAAATTATTTAAGTCGCTCAGTTGGTGAAACCCAAAATTAAGTTAGTCTCGAATCTGTGCTAACTTAAGTCACGACTTAGTTTTAGGCTTGGCGGCCGCCGTGGTGTCTTAGTCGCGTTGGTGAAACCGGCCCATAGACTTCTTGAAAGTGAGAAAATACATCCGGCCTTGTAACTTTCAAAGAATTATCAATTGAAAAAAATGTATCTTTTGTAAAGAGTTCATATTATCAGGTAGGCGATGTCACAATTGGGTTATCAACTTCATTAGAAATAGTTGACAATTTTTACGAATAATTTTCTGTATTTCGTTATCAATACTACCTTCATTCAAATTTAATTTTATATATTCATCAAAGTTGTATGAAAAATATGGTGCTGGGACCAGAAAAGGTTTGGAGTAAAAAAAGGTTAGAAAAAAGCCAAGAAGCTAAAACCAAAATTATGAGGCTAAAGGACAAAAAAAAGGCTAACCTACTACTTTATTATTATTATATTTACCATCATTATCATTATCTGTGGCATTATTATTATCTGCCTACCGTTTACGTGGAGATAAGAGCCACACCGTCTTCCAAAGGGGACAAATTGCTTAACAAGGAAAACGGGTGTAAGAGACACTTGGTTAGCCTTTAGTGGGTAGTTCTTCGAGAGAAGAACGGAGACCTAAACTCATAGAGTCCGGGCAATAGAGCATATAATTATAAGGGTTTAAACCCGATAGTGGATGAAACATTTCCCCTTCCACGAACCAAATACGAAATAAAAAGTTATTATCATTATCATTATTACTAATTATTATCATTATCATTTATTATTACCATTAACATTATCATTATCATTTTCACTATCATCATCATCATCATTATCATGTATCAGTATCCTTATCAGAGTTCAGCATAAATTTCAAATGTTTATCTTATATCCACACTTCGAATTAGTACAGCTGGGTATAAATTTAATATATCCATATGTTTATAAATTTTGGCAAGCTGCATGAATTCTTTCTTTGAATTGAAACAATTTTCTCATTGAGAAATTTACTGGGCAAAAATCAACCGCAGTGAACTTTGTGCGCAGTTTTTAATGAAAGGGGTGGACGGCATGAATATGTATATGAAAAGTATATGAGTTATGTTTTTTGTATTTATAAATATTTGTATTTCAATGTGAGGTATTTGCGGTTTTATATGAATATTTATTTTTGCAAATATTTTGGTTTTAATTCTTAGAAAGTAAAGAATGTTTCGACAAAATGTATTCTACGAGTGGTCTGGCTGTCAGTCAGTTGCCCCTCTTCATTGGTTGATAGTCGAATTGTGTGAGCACACTTTTCGTGTTATACAATGTTGAGCATCGAGTTTCTTCTTCATATTATATTTAATTTTGGGTCAGAAGCTCACAACTAAAGGGCGTATATAGAGACCGTCATCCTACCTACATACACATTTACATTTGGTAAAGCTTTATCCTTCTACTATCTAACGTTGTTTTATTGTGTCAAACCGCACCTTTTCCCAAAATCAGACTGCTGACCTCACCCAAGTAGGAGTAATTCAAGCACACCTTGGCTGTAAAACCACAGTTTTTGTCCTTGCTGTGCACGAAATATACAGTTAAATACTCATATATATATACAGGGTGTTTTTTTTACAGGTTTGTTTTTCGAATAGAGATAAAACTGGCATTTTGTGGTCAAATCTGGCAACTCTAATGTCATTTATGTTCAGTTTGGTTTGCCATTTCATCATGAACAGGTTGACAAAAGAACAACGCTTGCAAATCGTGCAAATTTATTTCGAAAATAATGGTTCAGTTCGCGAAGTTTACCGTGAGCTCCGTCCATTTTATGGTCGACATAATCGTCCATCAGAGCAATTAATTCGGTTAACCATGGATCGTTTTCGCACTACGTTTACTCTATGTGATAATACGCATCCGCAGAGACGTCGAACAGTGCGCACCGAAGAAACAATTGCCGCTGTAGAGCAAAGTGTTGAAGAGGACCCGAATGAATCGATTCGCCACCGTGCACAGCAATTGGAGCTTTGTCCATCAACTTTATGGAAGATTTTGCGCAAAGATCTTGGCTTGCGACCTTACAAGATCCAGCTTGTGCAAGAATTAAAGCCGCGAGACCATGCAATGCGTCGTGATTTTGGTGTATGGGCCGAAAATGAGATTGATTTCGATGCTGATTTTCATCGCAAAATTTTGTTCAGTGATGAGGCTCATTTTTGGTTGAATGGCTACGTCAACAAGCAAAATTGCCGCATTTGGAGTGAAGAGAATCCACATGAGACCCTTGAAACGCCATTACATCCACAAAAACTGACTGTTTGGTGTGCTCTATGGGCTGATGGAGTCATTGGGCCATACTTCTTCCGCAATAATGCTGGAGAGGCAGCTACCGTTAATGGAGACCGGTATAGAGCCATGATAACCGACTATTTTGTTCCCGAATTGGATGGCATGAATGTGGATGAGTTGTGGTTCCAACAAGACGGCGCTACATGCCACACAGCGCACGTCACAATCGATTTATTGAAGGAAACATTCGATGAGCGCATAATTTCGCGGAATGGACCTGTCAATTGGCCACCAAGGTCGTGTGATTTGACACCATTGGATTATTTTCTTTGGGGATATGTGAAGTCGCTCGTCTACACCAACAAACCAGAAACGTTAGGGGAATTGGAAGCCAACATTCGTGGCGTTATTGCCGACATACGGCCCCATATGCTCGAAAAAGTGGTTGAAAATTGGACCTGTAGAATTGGCTTTATTCGAGCCAGCCGCGGCGGCCACATGCCCGAAATCATATTTAAACATTAATGGCATAAAATTATCCTTCCAAAAAAGCTAAATTGATGGACCTTAAAACGATTTTCTTGTGTTTTATTTCAATTCGAAGTTCTATACCCCTAAAAAAAACACCCTTTATTAGACTAGCCCAAAAAAAAATTCTTTGCTATTATTTTTCAGGAAAAAAAAATACTGTAAAAATTTAAGAATTGTATATAAATTTTTAGTGGTTGTTGTTGTTGTTGTTGTTGTTGTTAACAGTGCTTCGCCCTGCCCAATGGGCTCGATCACTCTAAATTGTCATCAGGCTCTTCTAACGGAAGTCCGAGGAAATGCGCAGTTTCCACAGGGTTGGACCAGAGTGATGTGGGTGTTAGAAGAGTGGGTTCAACTGAACAGGAAAAGAGATGTATGGTATCATGAGGGGTCATACCACATGCAGGGCATGTATTTGGTATGTTGGGGTTCAGTCTGCATAAGTAAGAGTTTAACCTATTACAATATCCAGAGCGAAGTTGTGCTAGTATGACTCTAGTCTCCCTCGGAAGTACACGCTCCTCTTCAGCCAATTCAGGTGGTTGAGTATTAATAACGGGATTCACAGGCCGAGATCTGAGGGATCTGTCTACCGACTCAGTGTGGAGGTCATTTAGAGCCCGTCTATGGTTCCGCAGATCAAACGGCAAAGAGATATGATGCCGGATCTCATCGTAATGCTTACGGAGATGTCTCCTTATGTCTCTGGGGGGCGGTGCTACATCCAAAAGATGTCGGTTTGGATGACTAGGTTTGTGACAGTTCAGAAGGAACTGTCTACTCAAGAGTTCCGCGTGCTCTTGAACATAGAGCAATTTCGCCTCTTGATGGAGGTGAGACTCAGATGACATAAGCAGGCATCCCGTAGCAGTTCTGATGGCGGTGTTTTGGCAGACTTGCAATTTCCTCCAATTGTGTCAGAAAGGTTGGGCGACCATATAGGCGCAGCATAGTCAATAACCGGCCGGCCAATAGCCTTATATGTAGCAAGCAATGTTTCTTTGTCTTTTCCCCAAGTACTGCCGGCCAGTGACTTGAGGATCTTATTGCGGCTCTGTACCTTTGAGGCTATTGCGGTGGCATGACCAGCGAAGGTGAGGCCGTTGTCAAATGTCACGCCCAAGATTTTTGGGTGGTTGACAGTAGGTAGAGGTACTCCATCTACGTGGACATTTAACTCTTGCCCCATCTGCGCATTCCATGTGGTAAACAGGGTCGCCGTAGATTTAGTCAGAGACAGGGTCAGATTACGCTCGGTGAAGAAGCTGGAAAGGTCATGGAGGTAACTGTTGATTCTTATACAGAGTTCATCAATGGATGGACCCTTGCCCGAGGCCATTATCGTGCAGTCGTCAGCGTAGGAAACAATGGAGACTCCCTCTGGTGGGGGGGGAAGTGTCGAAATGTAGAAATTAAACAAGAGGGGAGAGAGAACACCACCTTGCGGCACCCCTTGTTTTATTCTTCGTGGTCTAGATTTCTTGTTCCTAAATTTGACTGTTGCCTGTCGACCATTGAGGTAATTAGCGGTCCACCTCTTAAGGCCGGCAGGGAGCGGTGTCTCATCCAGGTCTCGGAGGAGAGTGGCGTGATTGACCGTGTCGAAAGCATTTGACAGATCAAGTGCCACGAGAACCGTCCTATGGTTTGGTGGATTTTGATTCAAACCGTTGTTAATCTGCGTTGTAATGGCGTTCAAAGCGGATGTCGTGCTGTGATTTTTGCGAAAACCATGTTGATGATCGGCCAATTTTAGATTTGTAACGAAGTAAGGAAGCAGAATGGACTCTAGCAATTTCGCTACCGGCGAAAGGAGGGATATCGGACGATAGGACTCTCCTAGGTTCGCCGGCTTCCCTGGTTTTAGTAGGGGAACTACAATCGCTTGTTTCCATATCTCAGGAATAACGAAGGTAGTTAGAGAGAGATTGAAGAGAGCCGCTAAATAATTCTGTCCTTCATGGCCAAGGTGTTTGATCATCTTCATGGCAATTCCGTCGGGTCCGATGGATTTTGAGGGTTTGGCCTTCATTATGGCTTCCTTAACCTCTGCGGCTGAGACGGCAATGGGCGCAGTAGAGTGTTTGTGTTTGCGCGCACGTCGGAAGGCTCTTCTCTTAGTCCTATCCGCAGGTGGATGCATTATAAACAGCCGGCAAAAGGAGCTCGCGCATTTCCTGGCGTCCGATTTGACACTGTCGCCGAAAGCAATGGCGACCTTGTCTTTGTGTTTGGTCGGATTGGATAGGGCCTTGACAGTCGACCATAGTTTGCCGACTCCGCCGGAGAGGTTGCATGTCTCAAGGTGTTGTTTCCACTTGGTCAGCTTGTGTTCGTTGACAATCCTACGGATTTCAGCATTGAGATCTTTTATTCTGGGATCTGCGGGATTGATAAGTCTCACTTGGTCACGTTCTCTTGCCATCGCCGCAGCTTCTGCCGGGAAATTCGGACGAATTTCTGGTATTCTGCCAGCAGGAATAAAGCGGCATGAGGCTGAATCAATGATCTTGCGAAACTCTCGTTCACCTTTGCGTACGTCCGTCTGTATATTCAGTAAAGCGGTCCCAGTCCGCTTTGGTGAAGTTGATGTATGTTATTTTATCAGTCGTTATGAAGTCGGTCGGTCGTTCAACAGAGAGTAAAATGGGTAGGTGGTCTGAAGCTAATGTAAGCATCGGTCGCCAGATGACAAAGTTAATAAGGCCCGCGCTCGTTATGGAGATGTATAGCGAGCTGTGACAGTTACCTGCCACCCTGGTGGGGGCATCTCCATTGACTGTACAGAATGCTGAGTTATCTATTTGATCTGCAATTGCGTGTCCTCTGCTGTCTTCTGGCAAGTTGGAGTGCCAGAGATCGTGATGCGCGTTGAAGTCGCCTAGGATTAGACGGTTATCGCCCCTTAGCAACGCACTAATGTCGGGATGATAATCTCTAGGACAACATGTGACAGGAGGAATATAGATGTTTATGATTTGCAGGTCGGCGTCTCCTGACCGGACTGCTATGCCTTGGCATTCTAAGGTAGAGTCCCTGGGGTCGACGTCAGGTGAAAATAGATTATATTGTACAGAGTGATGTGTAATAAACGCAAGGCCACCCCCAAGACCGCTGGGACGATCTTTACGATGTACATTATACCCATCACAAGTTCGTAAGTCCGATCTCGTGTTCAGTTTTGTCTCTTGTATCGCGGCGATTTTGATGTTGTGCGTCTTCATAAAGTCAGTTATCTCCGCGATCTTTCCAGCTAATCCGTTACAGTTCAGCTGCAGAATTTTGAAGTGTGTAGGGGGGGAGACGGGGGACATACTAGGCGTGAGGGACGCATGCGTTTGCCTAGGTGGAGGTAGGCTAAGGCCTAAACTATGTCGCAGTCTAGAGTTGACAGCGCCATGGCCGATGTTGTCTGGCGTGGAGGGCGGCTGTGTACTGCAACAGGGGGCTATGAACGAATCCGTCCAAAGGTTGCCGTTTGCGAGCCCAGAGCACATAAGGGTGTGACACAGGCCAAGGCAACTGTTGCACTTGACCGATGTCGCAGGCGTATACAATCTTTGCCGACAAACGGTGCACGTAGTGAAAGGTACTAGGAGGTGGTGTTCCTGACCCACGTGCAGGCTGGAAGCAGGGGGGGGCATTAGAGGCAGAGACAGAGGAGACTGACGCTCGGCGATGCTCATATCTGACCTATTCCGGGGGGAGTAGGAGTGTTGAGCGGCCGTGTGAGATGGAGACGCTGGCGTGCGTGAGCGACAGTCGGGAGTGGGTGAGGCAGGGATGGCAGCGGTGCTGCCAGTCGTGTAGACTGAGCCACTATTGTGACTATTGGAAGTAGTTAGAGGCGGTAAGGGAGTGCCAGAGCGGCGGCTACCGCGGGACGTCCTAGGACGTGTACAGCAAGGTGCCTCAAAGGTACTAAAGAAAGTACGGGGTCTGTGGATGGTAGGTTTAAGCCCTGAACATCCAGATTTATGTAACCATCTCTTACACTTGGCGCATTGTACCGAATACGACCGTTTAATATAAATTTTCTTCCAGCAAACGCAGCAGATCCAGTCTCTTGGTCCAGGGTTGGGTTCGACCCCAGCCCGTAACAAGAGACAATAGAGCAACCCAGCTGCAAGGGTTTGCTCCGAGGACGACAATTTAAGGGTGGGACGGGACAGATTGGACAGGGTTACACTGAAATAACAGCCCTTGGCCGGGTGAGAAAACCCGGGTCATTCCGGTGCGATAGAACCGGTTTAGTGGTCTATCATTGCACCTGGCAAGGCCAATTTGGCCGAATTCATTGGTTTCAGGCCATGCCAGGGGACTTCATCAGCAGCGTTTGTTCACCATGAGGTGCGGAAAACGTTTTAAGGTTTATGAATTAAGGGCATGCACCTAGAATGTCCGATCTCTTAATGGGGATGGTGCCGCTACGCGGCTGGTTGATGTCCTCGTAAACGTAAAAGCTGACATCACCGCCATACAAGAGATACGATGGACGGGGAAAGGTAATAAGACCATTATACCTTGCGACATTTACTGGAGTGACCGTGCTAGTCATCGCAGCTTCGGTGTTGGATTTGTGGTGGGAGAGAGACTTAGCAAACAAGTACTGTCGTTGACACCCGTCGCGTCCCGCCGTGATCCGTAAAAGGCACAATTTTTCAAAATTTCATTCATCTGCGCCCACGCACCGACGGAGAATAAGGACGATGTGGTAAAGGACGCACTTTCAATAAAAAGTTCAGTGGTTTTGTTTTTGTTTTTTGAGGTTAGGGTAGAATCACGACCCTTTATGCAGGATTGAAAGTCAGCTCTATAAATTTTTTAGTTTAGCCTAATATACGTATATAAACTGTTTTTACAACAGCGAAATTTCGGGATTCGAAAAGGTTTGGCTTCGTTATTTTTCTGAATCCCTGTGGATTTATTAGAAGAACAATCAAAAGGAAGAAAATTATTAATTTTTTTCATAGAACAAAAGATAGTGTTGGAAAATAAGTTACATACGATCTCTCGTGCTTCACATATTATTTCATATCAATCAAAAGAACGCACCTACCGGTACATAACGCGTAGGATTTAAATTTAAATTTGGATCAAATCTCATGCCCCAATAATTCAACGAACCCCCATCAAACCTCACAAAAGAATTTAATTTTAATACGGTAAAAGTCAAATACAAATACAAATACAAAAGTCAAAAATATTTACAATTGAAATATATTTGAAAAACTTGCAACAAAAATCTCGGTATCCCGAAGCAGAAGATTAAATAATAGAGTAATTATGTACTTCAGACTGAACCAAAAAAAAAGTTTTTAATAAACTATATTATTTTTATTTTTCGAAATGACGAACAGAAAATGCTGTGAAAGTTTCAGTCCTTAATATTTCTTTTTCGAGATTTATCATTGCTAGTAAAGATTTCTAGTCCTTTTTTAATTTTCAATTTAAAGTGAAAATTTAGCTGCACCTAGTTAATTTTGTAGGAAATTAAATTCCTTCCAAATGTCAAAGCTTTAAATATACATATGATTTTTTATTATTTAACATTTCTACTAATTTTGCTAATAACGAAATGAATGTATCAAAAGGAATTTAATGGTTAAAAAAAAAATTTCTAATATTAAAAAATTCTAATATTAAAAAAAAAATGTTCTAATATTTTTTCTTGAAAGTTACTGTTTAAAAACATATTAATTATTCGAACTTTTTTGGCCCACACTAATATACATTCGTACATGCGCATCTGTTTGTATATCGTCAAAATTTTAACATTCGACTTTTTTTGCACGCCCACAACACATTAGCCGCAACTCGTCGCTAATAAATCGCTGAATTGAACGAAAGGTGGTCGTTTATAATTTTGTAAAATGGAATGAAATTTTTGGCAAAGAGGGCAAGACAAGAAAGTGTCATTACTTGTTGTATACTAAGAAAGGCTTATATATAAGCATATATGTATGTTTGTTCGGATTTACATGCAAAGCAACCAAAAGAGCGGAATGTTAAAGGTGAAATACGCTCTTATTTTTAATTCCTTCGCCCATTCTTTAGTTTGTGTCTTTTTATTAAAGAACTTATGTACTAATTCTTCTTTCGCATTTCTTTTATTAGCATTTTTATCATTGCACAATGAAGCGCTGATATACTTTGTTATGACAAGCAATGCGAAGGCGTAGAATAAACAACAGTCGTTTATTTTGTGGTCAGGGTGTTACATGAGGTACGAATATAGCACAGATTTGTATATAAAAGAGAGCAATTCCCAATAAAAAAGCTGCACCTTATATAAAGTGATTTATTTTGTTGTGTTGATCTTCCGACAGGGTAGTAAGCTGATTTTTGTTGGAACGATTTTCCGTCATCCCTTGTCAAGTTTGGTTTTGTGACAAACCGGTTTCGGCGTTCTGCCATTTTCAATGCCTAGCTTCGTTCTGGTCTGTGTCTATCCGCTGCGTTGTTTTTATAGTCCGTGGGTGCTGTGGCAGGTAATGTCAGTCTATGTTTTCGTGGTAGGTAACGTTAATATGCGTGTGTGTGTGCGCGATATTGATACGTCCGAATTGTTATCTGTCCCAAGGGTTGTTTTTGTAGGTATGTAGACATACCGCTTGTTAGCTAAGCGGTAGGTTGATGTAGGTAGAAATCGGTGATTTTTGCAGATTGGTTCATATTTCGTTTTTGCTTGTTCATTGTTACGTGTTTGGTTGCTGTACCTGCTGGCTTGTGCTGTTTTTTGTAAACTAGTTTTAAGGGTTCAAATATTTCGTCAGAGATAGTGTTGGTTTGTTCGTTTATGATCCTGCCGTCAAATGTTTTTAACTTGTATATCTCCATGTTCTCAAGTACATTGAGCCGCCGGCCTTTTCCTTGTACGTGAAGTATTCGAGCCGTTGTTTTTATGTTAGCTGGGGTGCAGTTGTTTTCAAACATGTGGTTCGCGAAATTAGATTCTGGTATTATGGTGGGTTTTCGTGTTTTTTTGTTGTAGTCCCTGATATGCTCTCGGAATCTTGTGCTTATTTTCCTTCCTGTTTGTCCTATGTAGCTGTATTGACATTCACAAGTAAGCCTATACACTCCGTGTCTGTTGAATGGGTCATCAGAATTAGTGTCGGTTCTTAGTTTTTGTCCGACGTTGTTGGATGTTCTGAATGCTGTGTTAATGTTATATCTTTTAAAGAACTTTGCTAATTTGTACGTCGCTTTTCCAGTGTATGTCATTGCCGTCCAAACCATTGGATTTTCCTCTACGTTTATAAAGCTTATTGCATTTCATTAAGATGCTTTTAGCATTGGACCTAATATTTAAAGTCAGCAACAATAAATAATCGCCTACAACTAACAGCTAGCGTGCATTCCCTCAACAGGCGGGCCTACGGCCAAGGACTGTCACAACTCAGCTTTGATGCTTCCCTATCAGAGTTATATATACAAAATATGGGAAAATTTTTTCGCTTTCGGGGAAAATTGTAGTATAAACGTAAGGAATGCAGTTCCTTTCAATTGTAATGAATTTTTAAGACATTTCAAATTCTTATGGTCAGTTGTTCAAATTTTAAATTTTTGGGGTTATTTTGGAGCTTTTCGGCTGTTTTGATAAAAGCAAAAAACGCTGCTTTTTTTTCTCCTACATGTTTCGGTGCTATTTTGCACCTTACTCAGGGAGTCTGGTTTATTGGACAAAAAACATAATTTTTTTTTAAAGCAAAAAAAGAAAATAAAGCATTTTTTTAAATAAAAAAAAAATAAGGATAAAAATCACATCAATCAAATCATATGGGAGTGATTCCAAGCCTTTCGAAGTACCAGCACACTATCTGGACACTTTGAAAGATATTGAGTATAAAAATGCAATATGCATTGGAGGTGTCACCGTTTTCCGAAAACCCTTCATTTTTCGAAGTACGGTGTTAATTTTGTTTACATATCTTCCTACCAATTTTCGGTTCCGCTCCTTGAACATTTCCAGTGTTGCTCACCATGAAAAATTTAGGTTTACGGGACGAGTCACGGCAACTTTTTCCGTACCCCACATCTTTTGTTTGAGCTACTGGAGATTAACCTTATATAACACTTTGCTGGGTTTTACTGTTCTAATATGAGTATATATTTCAAATAATTCCATTTGTATTGGAGGTGCCTTACCCCTTTTCAGTTATGTTCCGTTTTTCTGTTAACCTCAGTTCTCTACCATAACTATTTTTTGAGAAATGTAGTTTGGAGAATCCATTTTATATTTTAGGTGCTACGTCCCCTTTTCCTTATCCTACATTTTCCTTGTGGTGTTAGAAATACGCCTAATATTACTCCTTTCGGAGCTTTATTGTTTTAACATAAACACTTTCATAGATATTTACATTGAAAACCCTAATTTTTATGGGACGTTCTCCGCCCCCTTTATCTCCCGTATGACTGGCGGTTTTAGAGGTTAATCTTGATTGATGATACCAAACTACAGTTCTCTACCATGACAAGGAGATATACCCATTTGAATGCAAGTTGTCACGCCCTCTTTTCCCTTCTCGTATATTTTTCGGAATGTGTAAGAGGCTAATCATCTGATCTAATTCCACACCAAATTTACTTTTTCTAACATGAATGGTTCCAAAGATATGGAGTATGATGAGAAATATATCTTATAAAGATTTAAACGGAACAAACTTTATTTTTGTTTTCGGTAAACGTTTTCGAATCAGGGTTGCTCATGTAACTCGTTTTCTATTCCATAAGATAAATGCCTTAAAATATGCTAGTTCTTCATATTTTTCCAAATACATTGCGTATTATTATTTGTGTCAGAAGCAGTTAGAAATAGACAGAGATTACAGAAAATCAATCCAGTACTTATTTCTCTGACTTATAAGAGCACAAAACAAAGTTGAAATATGTTTCTCTCTCAATCAGAAGTTGCAAGTTTTGATCCGAAATTTTTTTGCTGAAAAACTGTCTTGCAAGAGTTTAGAAGTACCCAGCGCACATTTAATTTCGAATTGATTACTCATTATTATTATTTTTTATTCTATTTTGATGTGATTGCCACTTTTTAATTGCTCTAATTTCCTTTACATCAAATTTAGTGCCAAATTCATACGCGTTTCAAAAGAAGCAACACTTGCAATCAGCTGTTATTTGTGGGGGTGCATGTCACGGAGAAGTGTCAGAAACACCAATAACTGGCAAAACTTTAAAAACTCAATAATGAATGCACTATTTGATTTGCTGTAAAGTTCATCTGTGATCGGAACAAGTAACTTTGACGACATATTTCTTTTTTCGCACAATCTCTTACAATATTTTTTGTTGGGTGTACTTAAATACACTGCAATAGGGATAGTAATTATCTTTTCATAGCTACAATGTAACTTTTATGTGAAGCTTTTATTATACCTAGTAGTGCACACAAGGTATATTAACACATTCGCCTAACGGCATAGAGGAATCGAGCTAGGTATTGACTTATATATATCAAAATGGTCACGAGGAAAGGAGAAATTGATTAAGCCATGTCCGTCCGTCCGTCTGTGGACACGATAACTTGACTAAATTTTAAGATATCTTAATAAAATTTGGTATGCAGGTTCCTTGGCACTCATCTTCGAGCGCTATTTAAAATGGGCGAAATCGGATAATAACCACTTTTTTATTGAAAACGTATTACAGCAATAAGGATAAAATTTGGTGTGTACATTGACATTAAGGAAGAAAACAAATTTTTCAGGAAATTTTTGAGGGAGTGGCACCGCCCATTTTTGATAAAGTCAAATTTAGAAATATCATTTATCATAAATCAAAACCCTTCAAGATATTAAACCAAATTCGGCACACAGATAAATACAGGGAATGTTCCCGAAAAAAATGGGCGAAATCCACTTTTATATGAAAGATTTTGAAAAGGATCATAGATATATTTAATAGGCAATAATTTTGCTGAAAATAGCCGAATATCATTTCTATTTCACTTTTAAAGTGTTCGTGAATGAAGAAATTCGAAAAATATAGTGGATAACTAAACAAAACTTGTTATGCCATAACTCAGGCAAAAATTAATTTGTCGAAACGAAATTTGGCGAAAGTGCTGAATATATGTATAAAGGTAAAAGGTAGTTTGTAAAATCTGAACCTGATATTTCTATAACTATGCAAAACTATATCAATATTGCACACATAGTAAGCTTTTTAAGAAAAACTCGACCCCAAACAATTTTTATTTTTTTTTATTTTGGGGAAGTAGGCGCGGCGCCCCCTTTTCAGCATAAAAGTTTCACTATTTTCAAAGGTGATTGCTTGTAATTTCAACTAGATATTTCAATGAAAATTGGCCAGTTGCTTCACAGTAGTATTTAGCACACCCCTGCCAAAAACTAGGCAAATCAGATTACATACAAGCAAAATATCCGGGCAAGTAGGTAATACCCCACTGCATTGGATATCTTTTTTGATTTTCATACCTTTCATGAACATCAAATGTTTGCAAGTGTGAGGAGAAGAAGAAATGATCCCATCAATAAGTATACTGAGTCGATTTAGCCATGTCCGTCTGATTTTTGAAACATAAAATGTGCTTATATTGGTATTTTGAAAAAATGTGGTTAGCAGTGGTTGGTATGGAAGCAATTTATATACAAATTAATTTATTTACCCCTCAAAACTCATAATAAAGTGTTTGTTATTGAAAACAATAGGCTGGCTTTATAATACGAACTGAAAAGTATTAAAATAGACCTGCGTAAATTGCGATGCCATAATAGATCCCTACTAGGTATATAATGTTTGGTTCCACCCGAACTTAGACATTATTACTTGTTCATATTAAGTTTATCTCGTTAAAAGTATAGCTTCCGTTGCAAAAGTCATTCTAATAGTCTCCTTGTGAAGACGAACAAATCTATGTACATATATGAGTACCTATATGTGGAGTGACGACCATAAATAGTGCACATGATAGTTGAGGTTGTTCACTATTAAACGGCAAAATAATAATAAAACTCAGAGTTCGAAAAGGAAAGTCTCCGAAAGAATCAAGAGGCACAGCTGTGCCTCGGTTCCTTATATTTACAGCAGAATGGAAGTGAATAAGAACATATTTTTCATCAATGCCAACAATAAAGATGCAAAGTTTTTATCCGGATCTGGATTCCTTACCGGAAACCCGCTTGGACGTGTATGCGAGCTGCAGGTCGGTGCTGTCGAATCTGGTACATTAGTATTTATCATGATATTTAATGCCAATTGCAGGTAGGGTTGTGAGTAAATAATCGATTTCTATATTAATAAATTTTTTTTAACTTTCGATTTTAGATGACCATTTTAAAGAAGAAATATTGATTTGTAATAAATAAGAAGTACACGGTGATTGTTGTTGGAGCAGTGCTCGAATTTTTTTTTTTTATATTTGTTTGTTAACATTTTAAACTGATTTTTAAAAAAAAATTATAAAACTATGTACACACTACAGCTGAAAACACATAATTTCGTATAAATCACTTCCAGTCAATCTTGATTCTAGTTAAATGTTAGGTAATAATGAGAATGCAACGAAAAGAAAGGACGGAGCCTACAAAGCAACGCTGAGATCGAATGCAACGAGGAGTGTGTGTGAACACTACCGCGAGTTGAAGAGGGAAGCGAGGCGGCTTTTCCGGGCGAAAAAAAGAGAGGCAGAAAAGCGTGAAATAAAGGAGATTGAGATGCTGGCCAACGGGAATAATGCCCGAAGATTCTATCAAAAAATTCGGCGAATGACAGAAGGTTTTAATCCCGGGGCAAACTCCTGTAAGAAGTCACTTCTCTGCCCTTTTAAATGAAGAAACTGAGCAAGAAACCAGAGAAGATGCCGAACCCGAGCCCACAATCGAAGATGATGGAATTGACGTTCCACAACCCGACTATAATGAGGTGCGAATAGCAATATCCCGATTGAAAAACAATAAAGCAGCTGGCGCTGATGGTTTGCCTACTGAGCTATTCAAACACGAAGGCGAGGAGCTGGTAAGGCGCATGCATCAGCTTCTATGCAGAATATGGTCGGATGAATGCGTGCCTGAAGATTGGAATCTAAGTGTTCTCTGCCCAATCCACAAGAAGGGCGATCCTGCAAACTGCGCCAACTATCGCGGAATCAGCCTTTTGAATATCGCATATAAGGTCCTATCAAGCGTATTGTGCGTAAGACTGAAGCCTGATGAGAACAGACTGATTGGACCTTATCAGTGTGGCTTCAGACCTGGTAAATCTACCATCGACCAGATTTTTACAACACGCCAAATCTTGAAAAAAACCCGTGAGAAAAGAATCGACACACATCATCTCTTTGTTGATTTTAAAGCCGCTTTCGATAGCACGAAAAGGAGCTGCCTATATGCCGCTATGTCTGAATTTGGTTTCCCCGCAAAACTTATACGGCTATGCAAAATGACCTGGAGCAACACCATTTCTTTAATTTAATGCTGGAGAAAATAATACAAGCTGCAGAACTTAACCGCGCTGGAACAATATTTTATAAAAGCGTGCAACTGTTGGCATATGCTGACGATATTGATATCATTGGCCTTAACAACCGCGCCGTAACTTCTGCTTACTCCAAATTAGAAAAAGAAGCGTAGAAAATGGGATTGGTGGTGAACGAGGGCAAAACGAAGTACCTTCTGTCATCATGCAAAGAGTCAGCGCATTCGCGCCTTGGCAACCAAGCCACTGTTGGCAGCAATAATTTCGAAAGAGTAAACGACTTCGTTTACCTGGGAACCAGCATTAATACCAACAATAATGTTAGCCTAGAAATCCGACGAAGAATTACTCTTGCAAACAAATGCTACTTCGGACTGAGTAGGCAATTGAAAAGTAAAGTCCCCTCTCGACGAACGCAAATAACACTCTACAAGTCACTCATCGCACCCGTCCTGCTATATGGTGCAGAAGCGTGGACAGTAACAGCATCTGATGAGGCGGCTCTGGGAGTATTCGAGAGAAAGGTTCTTCGAAAGATTTGTGGACCTCTACGCGTTGGCGGCGGCGAGTACCGAAGAAGATTTAATGATGAGCTGTATGAACTTTACGCAGACGCCGACATAGTTCAGCGGATTAAAACACAGCGGCTTTGCTGGCTAGGCCACGTAGTGCGAATGAGCGAAGATGCTCCAGCCCAGAAGGTATTCTTATCGGCACCCGCCGGTGGAAGCAGAGGAAGAGGGAGACCACCACTCCGATGGAAGGACCAAGTGGAGACCGATTTGCGATCCCGTGGTGTTTCCAATTGGCGCCAGTTGGCGCAACGAAGAAACGACTGGCGAGCTATGTTGGACGGTCAAAATCGCCCAGGCGGTTAGATGACCATTTAAAGAAGAAAGAATAATGAGCAATCGCAGCATAAATTATTCATTTTAGATTTATTATTTCCGTTTTATTTATTTTAATATTCATCGGTTTATTTCATTTTTATTTAGTGAAATTTCAAACATTATATTTATCGTTTGTGATAATAATGATAACAACAATTAATATTCTATTCGAATGGGTATTTTGGGTATAAAAATATTGATTTCAGAGCAAAAATCGATTATTTTCTTTAAAAATCGATTCCTCACAAAACAACTTATATATGACAAAAATGTTGGTAGTTAGCTTTACTGGGATTGAAGTGAAACATCGTTTTGAAGCGGTACAACCCAGCCTTTATAAGCATCGCCCTCCACAATAAGTTTTCAGTAAGCCGAACGTTCAATTTTATTGGAGTCAAACTCGAAATAAATTAAAAATAGTTACTCATAATTTAAATAGATTTCTGAGTAAGCAGTAATTCAGAGAAATACAACTCAATCTTTTTGATTGATCAAGAGTTATTCAGTTTCTTCAAATGTTGTTTCAATCGATTCATTGCACATCCCTATACAATATGAATTAAACTAATTTTTTCATTAATTTAGTTACTAGCAATTATACTCTATTTCTTACAAATCAAAATTAAGTTTTTGTAAATTTTGAAAAATCATAATATCAACATATCTTTTAACGCCACCACTTAAAGTTTTCAAGGTTTCATAAGACCCTTAAAACAAAGTGTCTTCCACAACTTTGGAAAAATTAAAACAAAAAACAGACAATTAAAATTAACATTGAACAGAGTACTAAGGCATTACAAATTGCGGAATTCAATAAATAAAAAAATTTGTAATTCACTTCAAAAGAAAGAAGTGTTGGTATGAAAAATATACAAACATACACTGCAAGAAATTGTAACAGATTTTAGCTGAGCTACCTGAAGAAGTGAAGAGAGGACGCACAGCCGCTTCATACATGCTCTTACCTCTGCTAAATTTCTGACTTGTCTGTCAATACTCAAACACATTTTTTGTGCGCCTCAGCCTATTTTTAGTTCAAAACTATTTGGATTATCAGGAAAAAAAATTACGACGAGCTATAAACAATCAGAATTTAATTGGTTGAGAAGGGAGTACAAATAAGTACAAGGCTGTAGCAACTTAAGTGTTCTATATTTCTAGCATCTAGATTTCGTGCTGCTTCTATTTATTGTTGTTGATATGCTGATTTATGTGACGGAGAGTTAAACAATGAAAATACATTTTTTTTCTCGCAAAAATGCATTTTATTGAGTTAATATTATACCCACATGCTCCTAGTATATCGCGTCTTATGCCATTTGAACAAATATTACTTTGAATATGAACACAAAAAGTCACACCTGGGTATATAACATGTGCATTTCAATACCAATTTAGATTTTTCTTGTTTATTATCAAATAAATTTTTCAACAAGGCGCTCTTGCCTGACACTTCTAATTTGGGCGTGCATCTTAACTTTTTTTCCAGCGAACTCATGTTTGGTTGTTTGTTTCCATGACGATGCAGAACTTGCTGCTTGACACTGGCAATCATAACTCAAGTGTTTAATGTTTCCCTAATACAAAAATAAACACCGTAAGTTTATTTAAAGAATATGTAAAGTAGGAGCGAATGATGTGTGAGACATACAAACAATGAAGAGAGGGGATGTTTGAAAAGTTCGATGAAAAGAATGATCAAGCATTTGGAACATCTTTGACCTAAATTTTCGCGCCTCCGTAAAACTGTTGCTGTTAGTCACAAATGTTGATATGTATGTATAATGGGTACAACATATGGGCCATTCCGTGTCTAAACAAGCAATGGCTGGAATTGACTTCTTTCAAATATGATTCGTATTCTTCTTTTTTAAATGATCATCCTACCGCCTGGGCGTGTTTGACCGTCCAACTAAGCTCGCCAGCCATTTCTTCGTTGCGGCAACTGGAGCCAATTTGAAACACCGCGGGATCGCAAATCGGTCTCCACTTGGTCCTTCCATCGTAGTGCTTCCATCTGCGGGTGCCGATAAGAATACCTTCTGGGCTGGAGCATCTTCGCTCATTCGCACAAAGTGGCCTAGCCAGCGAAGCCACTGTGTTTCAATTCGCTGAACAATGTCGGCGTCTGCGTAGAGCTCATACAGCTCATCATTAAATCTTCTTCGGTACTCGCCGTCGCCAACGTCGTGATTCGTATTAGAAACTGATTTTTTCTTGGGAAAGCAGTTTTTTTTACCTAAATAATTTTCCTAATAAATTTAATAATTTTTTTTAGATGACAGATTTTTTATTACAGCATGGCTTCTGCAGGAGAAAAGTAAGCGTTTACACTGACACAAAATCTCATTTTTTTTTGGAGTGAAACTACCCTTCCATCATCATTGAAATTTAATTTCACTTTCTTTAGCACTCAAACCAGACCTGGTAAATAATGATTACTAATTCGGTAATGATTACCGGTTCGATTAACTATTTTCTTTAAAATCCATTTAATAATTGATTACCAATTACTTTCAATTTTTAATGATTATTTTCCAATTAATTAAAAAATAAATCTAAAAAAATAATGATTTTTTACGATTAGTAAAAAAAAATTAAAATTAATCAGAAACAGTTATTTTGATTACTTTTGATTATTTTTTATAATGTATGTTATATGAGCTTTACGGCCGTTTTGGTTTTTAAGGCAAAAACAAAGTTTTCCTTCTTCCTCCTACGCGTTTCGGTGCTATTTTGCACCTTCTTCAGGGAGTCTGTAAATTTTTTATTGAGCAAAACATAAAACAATTACAATTGAATTATAAAAAAGACCTTAAATAATTATTTATTAATTGTTTTATGTTTTGTTCAATAAAAAATTTACAGACTCCCTGAGGAAGGTGCAAAATAGCACCGAAACGCGTAGGAGGAAGAAGGAAAACTTTGTTTTTGCCTTAAAAACCAAAACGGCCGTAAAGTTCATATAACATACATTAGACATACAAATTATTGACCTAACAAAATATTCTGATTATTTTTAATGTTTTTTTAGTTTTTTTTGAATTTTTTTGGATTCTTTTCTAATCTTAATCAATTAATAATTGGCTTTTCTTGGAAAACAATTAAAATAATCATTACCAATTAAAAAAGCCGTCTAATTAACTGATTACTAATTACTAATCAAATTTAACAGGTCTGGCTAAAATTTATTTTTAATTAAACTTTATCTCCATTTCTAGTCAGATTTATATTCTTACTCACACACATTTCCATTCAACGACTCTTCAATGGATTTACCTTTGTATCAATAATCCAATATTTTGTATAGTGATAAATTCCATGAAGGAATATGAGTGCCATACGGAGCGGGAGAGCATGGAGAAAAGAATAGGGTAGACTAAGGGGAAAAATATTAGAGGAAGGGGATGGGGGAAAAGGATGGATCAGCGAAAATCGTGAAGAAAAAGACAACAATAATTCGAACATTCAGAGCAAAAGGAAGAGCCAAATGAAAGGGAACAGGAATAGGAAGTGGAAGGAGGTATGAAATAAGTAAGGAAGTGTTAACTAGGAGAGTGAGAAAGAGATGACATTTTTTTATCTCAGCCTCTCCCTCTACCTATCAGTGTCACTATTCATATCAGTCTTGCTCTCCTTCTGCGTTTGCGTCTAAGCCGCCATCATCATAGTTCTTTATCTTCGTTTATGAAAAATATTTTATTTTATTTTCGTTTATGAAAAATATTTTGCTAAAGGAAAATCTTCCACTCAGCTCGTAGAAAAACTTCCAAATTTCATTCAAACCAAACTTCGACTACTCTCGATTTTTCAGTATTGCACAATTTGTCATGGAATGCCCCAAATATATTTTTATGTCCATACATATGAATGTGTAAATGAGCGAATATTTATTCTAATATTATTTGAAATTTGTGTTATTCTTTTGTTTTGACTCAGCTTCTGACTTAAAATATTGGCTGCTGGTTTGGTTGCAGAAAAGTTGTTCACTTTCATTTGGTGTTGAGACGACCAGAAAAGTTCGTGCGCCTTTAAAGTCTGTGAAAAGCGCCGACAGTTTTTGTGAATCATACAATGTATTCAACATTATAAAGAACGTATATATATAGATTCATGCATACAGTGGCGGACATAAGTGTACATACAGTCGTTTTCTGCGATTTTCACAAATTTTAGCCTTAATAAAATTATTTTAACAAAGACTATATAAAAGCATGTGTCAGTTTCAAGAACTATAAATTTTGTTTTAAAAATGTACGCAAAATTCCAAGAAGTTTTAGCAAAATTTTCAACTTTTTTCATAGAATTTACAGAATTTTTTAGAGTATGAAGTTTTGTAGCCCATTAAATTTGAGTATAATAATGTGTTAATCTTAATTTCGTGACACATTTTGCTGATTTTTAGCAATTACAATACAAAACTGCATACTCCAAAAAATTCTAAAAATTCTTTAAAAAAATACAAACTTTAAATAAAATTTCGTGGAAGTTCCCCTATTTTGTGTACATTTTTCAAACAAAATGTATAGTTGTTGCATTAGACCTTGACACATGTTTTTACTCAAGCTTTGTAAAAATACTAAAACTGTATGTACACTTATGGCCGATACTGTACATGCGTGCATATATATATTTTTATATCTGTCTCTGCTGTATTATTAATTTAATGCATTAGTTTTATAGTTTCGCTGACAAATTAGTTTTACAAAATATAAGAAAAATTAAGGAAATGCATGAAGAAATTTGAAAAGATCCCAACACTATAAATATTAATGTTAACGCAACAAAAGCAGAAAACAAATTATAACTCATAGGTCAAAATAATTATTTAAGATACAAATTTGCAAACTGACGTACCGATTGGGTACATATTGGGGATGTTACGGAGCTTCGAATACGATTCCGAAATATCGTAACTTCCGGCCGATTCATACCTCTGATTTCGATTTTCGGAGCTGTAACGGAAATCAAAGAGGAGAAAAGATATCTCAACATAGCATTATGCTATCGTTTGCCATACTTCATTTAAGTTGGTTTTACGACGACTTCTGTCGAATAAAAAGGCGGTTAAAAACAGAACACTAATACCGTAATTTTGTAACATTAGTCATATTATTTTATCCCACATCTTTCTTTAAATTAACAAGATATATGTGTCTGTCGACTAGGGTTCCGATAAAAAAAAATGTCAAACGTTTTGTTCGGATACCGGCTCAGCAAACTCACATTCGTAACATCCCTAGCACATATGTTTATCTGTTTGTCCTTTATGGATATCCAAAATCATCTTTATGAAATTTTTGCAGTAGGTTCATGTAGCCTTCTTCTTTAAATAGTCATCTAACCGCCTGGGCGATTTTGACCGTCCAACATAGCTGGCCAGTCGTTTCTTCGTTGCGCCAACTGGCGCCAATTGGAAACACCACGGGATCGCAAATCGGTCTCCACTTGGTCCTTCCATCTGAGTGGTGGTCTCCCTCTTCCTCTGCTTCCACCGGCGGGTGCCGATAAGAATACCTTCTGGGCTGGAGCATCTTCGCTCATTCGCACTACGTGGCCTAGCCAGCAAAGCCGCTGTGTTTTAATCCGCTGAACTATGTCGGCGTCTGCGTAAAGTTCATGCAGCTCATCATTAAATCTTCTTCGGCACTCGCCGTCGCCAACGCGTAGAGGTCCACAAATCTTTCGAAGAACCTTTCTCTCGAATACTCCCAGAGCCACAGTCATGTAGCCGCTGTGTACAAAATACGCAATGTTTGGAAAAATAGGCGGTGTCATGCCCCCAGCCAATATAAATTTTCAAATCGTTACAAATGCCGAAGAAATTTGATCCAGATTAGTAATATTTGGATTTATGTGCCGAATATATCAATCTGTACACAGTTTTGGGAAAAAGGTCAGTGCCACACCCATACTAAAAACACTTAATTCTCTATACTTCCACAACTATTTGTAGCTATTATCGAACATTGGTACAGAAATGGTATATGTTGGAAGAAGGTGAAGAAATATTAAGAGAACTAGGAAGACGGAGAGTAAAGGCAATTGGGAGAAACGAAGCAGAGTAAGAATGAAAAGAGTAGAAAAAGGTAGAGAAAAAAGCTGGCTAATAGGAATAGGAAGAAGAGAAAGCCAAAAAGGGGAACAGGAAAAGGAAAGAAAAGAAGACGTATAATGAAATGAAGAGTATGTGAACAGAAAGACTAAAAGGAAAAAGAACAGAGTAGTGACATAAAAGACAATTTTAAGGCAACGCTAGAAATTGGGAGGGGGAAAGTAAATTTTCGGCCAGGAAAATGGCTTGTCGGCACTGCTGCTTCAAAATAACTTCTGTTTCCTAGTTTTTTCTGTTCAAAAATCAATCAAAAAGCATGTCAGTTTAGATGCGCTCTGAGTAAATACGAGTATAAATTGCCAAATACTGAATGCCAAGACAAGCCACATATTTCGCATATGAGCAATCTAAATAATTTCCATAATTGCAGACAAAAAGCTCAATATACTTAAAATGGGCCATACCGAATTCAAACTGACAAGTACATATTTATATGCTCATGTGGGAGTACAATAGCGTCACCAACGACGACTGCTCAATTGGGCGACCATGAAGCGAAACCAGTCAAACTTTGATATGGACAGTAGAGTTGTGAATAAATAATCGATTTTACTTTAGTAAATTTGTTTAATTATCGACTTTTTATGGATGGATTTTAATATCGGTAAAAATCGGCTTTTCATAAATCGATTACAAGAATTAAACATTTTAAATCCAGTTTTGTGGCATCTCTTCGACGAATAAAAAAGAGGGTAGAACTATGTTCATGCTACAGCTTAAAATACATAGTTTCGTATAAGTGACTTCTAGCCAATCTGGATTCTAGTCAAAAGATAGATAATACTGATCATTTGTGTTAAATATTTATGTCAGGTTTATTATTCAAGGAAAAACTTTTTTAGTTTTAATACCCAACAAATTCCCTTTTAATTATTTAATTATTCATTGGTAAATTTAATATTTAATTTAGTCAAATCTTAACCAGTTCACTTATCATTTGCGATACTAACAATCCATATATTTTTTTCATTGTCTAAACTTTAGAAAGTGATGTACTCGTATTTGTATTTTAGTTTGGAGACTAAAAAAAATTCAAAAATTTTTCTCTTATGGCTTTGTAGTTTTTTTTACTGTAATAAAATGTTTAGGGGTATTAAATATTTGTCCATTTAGTAATTTCTTTATGCTTATTACCTTAAATGACTTAAATATTACGTATACAACAAACATTGATTATTTTCTTTCTAAAACAATTTTTCACAATCGATTTATCTCTAAACAAAATAAGCGATTGTTGTGTTGCCGATGTGATTCGACTCGATGTCCCATCCCTAGTGGACATTAGTGCAGTTTAACTAACTTTAGTGAGCCTCATTTTTATCCGAGAGAGTTGATTGATACATGTAATAGAATTGTAACAATTCAATGTGGCGTTAGTGTTGCTGGTCCTCCACACCGAGGGTTTAAGGTCCGAGTTCTAGGACAGGTAACATCAAAACAGACCTGTTAAATTTGATTAGCAACTAGTAATCAATTAATTAGATAGGTTTTTAAATGGTAATGATTGTTTTAATTAGTTTTCAAGAAAACGCAATTGTTAATTGATCACAATTAGAAAAAATAAAAAATAATCAAAAAAAGTTATTTTGATAATTTTTTTTTAATTTTCAGTATTATTGTAGAAGCGCATAAATATACACATCAACAATACTGAAAAAATCAAAAATAATCAAAAAAAATCAAATAAAATAAAAAATTATCATTATAATCAAAAGTAATCAAAACGACCTTTTTGGCTTTTTTTTAATAATTAATTGGAAAATAATCATTAAGAATTAAAAATTATGGTAGTCAATCAATTAATGGATTCTCAAGAAAATAATTAATCAAACCGGTAGTCTTTACGATTAGTAATCATTACTTAACCGACCTGCATGAACAGTGGTTTGAAAAAGTTTTTTCAAAACGGGGTCAGCCCTCGGCAGTGGTTTGGCAAACTCTCCGAGTGTATTTCTGCCATGGAAGTCTTCTCATCTGTTTTGTAGATGTCGTTCGGAGTCGCCAAACAACTGTGGGTTCCGCCAATTTGTAGGAAAAATTAAAAGGAGCGACTTAAGAATTGGTAGAGAAGCTCGATCTTAATCTCCTTGGAGGTATGTATACCGCGCCAAATGGATGGATAATAGACATTTTTTAAGTAATATCGAAAATAAATAAAATGCAAAAGTAAATAAATTAAATTTTGAATATCTATGCATACATCCAAACTTTACCGATCCACGGTTAGAACATAAGCCATTTCAATGATTCAGCAAGATGCTTCTATTTCATTTCAAGAGGTTCCCAATTCATGGGCTAGCAGCCTCCATCTATTCTTTCTTCAACCTCAGGCAATATTTATGGTTTCTGTAACTGCTACTTGTCAATTTACGGAATTGTTGTTGTAATTTCGGCTGAAATTATTCAGCTTATTTTGTCAGCATCTCGATTGTTTTGTGTCGTCATACTTGTTATATCCAAATTAGTCGAATTGTCGTTCATTACAATTCTTTCAATATTTTGCATATTCAATTATGTCTCTCCTACGCACTTTTTCACCAAACAAATGAACATTTTTGGTAGTTTTTATAGACTTAAGACTTCAGTAAATATTTGCTGAACACAGACAAGCAACCGCGCCTAAGATTTTATTGATTTGTTTAATATGGAAGTAGCGTTAAAATCAACGAGAATTGTTTGAGCAAATATTTGAATTCGAAGAGACCACCAAAACTCAATACACATCTGGATCTAAGCAGTGAGCAACTCAAAAGAGCACGTTTGTTCAGAAAACGAGTAACATTGGCTGGTTCCCCCAAATTTTGCAAGGGAATTTTTAGTTTTGAATAAGGATTATCTTTGAAAATAGGTTGGGTATTATACATTTGGGTGCACAAAACGATCGATATCGTATTAAGTAACTCGCTAATTTGCATGCTTTCAAAGATCGAGATATTTAGGTTGGCTTAATTTAGATCTAATTGTGCTTTGTGTTCTTAAATAATTAAGTGGCAAATAGAGAATTTATGACTAATAGAATATTTAATATTAATTGACCTCATTCAGGCGGCTAGGCTATGCAACATGATGTTAGCGAACTAATTTATTGAATGAATTTATTTCACACCAGCAAGTTGACGAGTTTTAAGTATGTTTGTTTAGATGTAGGTTTAACATACATATGTGCAAAAAATTTTGAATGTTGTTAATATGTATGTAAATAATTTGATACACGCCAAAAGATTTTTATCTCTTGAGACTTACTTTCTTTGATGCAAATAATATTTTTTATAGTAAAATCTTATTACTTTGGGAATTTCGTGCTTTAAATAGTACATTTGGGTTGCAGACCTTGCACGCAGGTGCATATCAACAAAATCATCCTTATTTTTTGCGACGTCGCACAGTGGCGCCCCTGCCGTTAAAGCATGGCAAAAATCAAAAAAATCATGAAAGCGTTCGCTAAATCTAATACATGTTTCTAATAGAGAATTTTCCAGGGATGAAGAGTATAGAACTGTTTTTTCCCAGAAAATTATAGTTTACCAGGTAGAGCCACTCAAAGTTGACCAATTTTCAACATTGGGAAAAATTTGAAATTTTTCTTCTTTTTCGTTGTATTTAAAATGGTTTTGTGAGTAGATAAAGCGGCCGGTTGTCGTTTTCTTGTATAGCAAATAAAGATAATTTAATTTAGGATTGAAACAAAAAAAATTGTTTTTTTTTTGTTAAAAGTTGGCGGATATACCTGTTTTTCGAAAAGCCTACTTTTAGCTCCTTTTTAAAACTTTGATGGAAAATTAAAAAAAATGTTAAAATATGTGCTCCGTCAAATTAACAGTAGTTATTTGTGAAATATTCAGTTACCTAAATTCATAAAGTCTACCTGCGTCCAGCTGCAACTTCACTTTTTACATCAAATAAAGTTAAACAAGCTTGGGCATAAATACGCGCCTGAGCAGGTATATATAATTCAGTACGGCCATAAGGTCGTTTTTGTTATTGGAACTTGTTAACAGCATACATTTTTTTAGTTACGAATTGTATACCTGAAATTCATTTAAATAATTTGAGTAGGTATATAAAACTATCCATCATACAATGCACATTATCATTCGTCTTTTGGAGATTAAGAAACTTAGTATTCTGTTTACTTAAATAAAGTGAATAGTATTTTTTAAATATAGGTCACAGTTTAATATTTAGTCAGATACACTCGAAGCCAATTCTAATATGTATCTAGAAAACTCGAAACTATTTGCGGTGTTTAAATCTACAAAGTCAAGACGGAACTTCGTTGAGGCTGTTATGAGAGAATTAGTGAGTGAAACAAGCATTAAAGAAAAGGAAGGCCTGGAAGAAAAAATTGGTTTACAATACATTATGATAGAAACAAAATGGAAGGACGTCTATCGTAACAATTCAAAATTTCAAAGTAAGCATGAAAATTGGCTAGCTGACAAAACTTTTTTGGACGAAGAAACGCCTAGCACGTCAACCAATCCAACTAGAGGGAGACCAACAAAACCCATAGAAGAGTGTTCTACCTCCACAAGGAAAATGAAGCTGTCTGATACCACAAAAGCTATGGCCACGACTCATCTTTCAGAAGCACTGGCTATTAAATATAAAAAAGACGAAGAAAACGTGATATAACAGAAGCAATTGCGGTAGCAAGTCCAGTGCGACTGATGAGGATCAAAAACAATATTCCCACACCAGCAAATGCGCTATCTAGGAAATACACTCACGAAGAAGCTTTGGCGCTGTTTATAGATCTCGGTTTAACGAAGAAAAAATATATTATATTACACTGCCACAACAAGGAGAAGTTTTCGACGACAATACAACATGTAAAAAAAATAATTCAGGATGCATTCTATAAAGAGATTGGCCTTAGAGTTGACTGTCCAAAGTATAGATACAGAAATACAAATGATGGTAACTCCTCAAGAAGATTTTTTGAAAACGATGAAGGGAATGTTCGCATAACAGGAGTTGATAGAGATATTGTGAAAAGATTGGGAGTAATTTAAATATTTTAAGCTGCCATGAACCAGTTAATGGACCCAAATTTGGAGAATATGCATCTAAAACTACAGAGTTGCTGCATCACAAGTATCCTGAGAAGAAACTTACACCAACGGTACATAAAATTTTAGCACATGGAAAAGATTTAATAGAGTACCAGTGCTTACCGTTAGGAGAACTGTCTAAAGAAGCTCAAGAATCTAAGAACAAGGACTACAAAAGATATAGATGTAAGAACACCTGCAAAGTATCACGAGTTAGACAAAACGAATACCTTTTCAACATGTTAGCTATCTCTTCTGATCCAGTCACATCATCTATGAGGTATGTAAGAACACAAAAAGATCTTCAGAAATGGTTGCTCTGTTAGATATATGTTCCAGTCACGATGACTATGTTAAGATAAAATAAGTTTCTCACTTCTTATCACAACAATGAAAAAGAGATTTACTAATCAACTTTGTTACTTTATTGAAAAATAAGATATCTATGTACAAGTTAATTTTTTATTTCAAATAAAAGAATTAATTAATTTAGTAATTTATAAATACATACTTTTCGTTATTGCATTTCTCTAAAGTTTATCAAATTTATTTTAAAGCTTAGGCATTTCGCCTTCAAACGAGTATTTAATTTTTATAGAAATCAATACGTCTATCGAGTTTGGTACAAATTGGTAAAGCGGTTACTAAGATCAAACTTTTTAGCATAAATGGGCAGTGTCACTCCCCTTTTCCAAAATTCGTTGGCTGTTTAATCTTTAGCTCAAATAAAATTTCATTGAACCACTTTCAATAACTTTTCTCTCTCTATGGCGCGATATACAACAGGTATATCATCATAAACCTCCTAAGAGATTTTTGCGCCAAGCTTCTCTTCCAATTTGTGGTGTGCCGATTTGAATTTTCCCTACAAATTGGTGGGACCTACAGTTTTTTGCCGACTCCGAACGGCATCTACAAAGGAGACGAATTTTTGCTGAAAAGCCTGTCATGGCAGAAATACACTCGGAGAGTTTGCCAAACCACTGCCGAGGGGCGACCCCGTGTTGAAAAACTTTTTCAAATCACTTTTGATGTTACCTGTACCAGGGCTCGAACCATGTGGTAGGCCGGCAACACTACCTTCACACCACACCTTATTAATAAAATACATATTTGGCTAGTAAATTAAAAAAAAAAGACATGTAAAATTTTGCGATGAATTTTGAAGCACCTTGTTATTGTGGCACCAAAAACGGACATTTGAGTTTTATAAGAGTATTGCCATTTAAAAGAAACAATACGTCTATCGATTTTGGTAGTTATTGATTACGTGACTACTTAGATACAACTTTTTGTCATAAGTGGGCAGTGCCACGCTATCTTATCAAAATCATTAGTTTATCTTATTTAATGCTTAAATACGTCATTATAAGACAAATCTCATTTTAGTTTTTATTTTTTACTAAAAACATTTTGGTTTTGCATTTTTCTAAAAATTTTCGACTTTGACGAATTTTTTAGAAGCACCCTGTATTCTGAGCTTTCACACAATAAAACTTCAAGTAAGTAGCTTTCATTTGCATTTTAAATTTTTAAAATATCTTCATTGGTTCAAAAGTTATAATTTTTGCAAAGAAAAAACTCAAAAGGCGCCACTGTGCGTCGCTACTGCATAACGGCGTACCAGCGACGCAAAAAAAAAGTAAGCAGTCAGTGCTCAAATGAAACCACAAAAAAAAGTGAAAACGAAACGATCACTTGTAAAAGCCATTGAGTAAATAAATAACATTTCTTTTTGAAATAATCAAAGTAAACTTTTTCTGATGAAACATGTTTTTAACCAATTCATAAAAAAATATTGAATTGTTTTTATTTTTCTTCTTCTTCTTTAAATGGTCATCTAACCGGCTGGGCGATTTTGACCGTCCACATAGCTCGCCAGTCATTTCTCGTTGCGCCAACTGGCGCCAATTGTAACCACCGCGGGATCGCAAATCGGTCTCCACTTGGTCCTTCCATCGGATTGGTGGTCTCCCTCTTCCTCTGCTTCCACCGGCGGGTGCCGATAAGAATACCTTCTGGGCTGGAGCATCTTCGCTCATTCGCACTACGTGGCCTAGCCAGCGAAGCCGCTGTGTTTTAATTCGCTGAACTATGTCGGCGTCTGCGTAAAGTTCATACAGCTCATCATTAAATCTTCTTCGGTACTCGCCGTCGCCAACGCGTAGAGGTCCACAAATCTTTCGAAGAACCTTTCTCTCGAATACTCCCAGAGCCGCCTCATCAGATGCTGTTACTGTCCACGCTTCTGCACCATATAGCAGGACGGGTGCGATGAGTGACTTGCAGAGTGTTATTTTCGTTCGTCGAGAGAGGACTTTACTTTTCAATTGCCTACTCAGTCCGAAGTAGCATTTGTTTGCAAGAGTGATTCTTCGTCGGATTTCTAGGCTAACATTATTGTTGGTATTAATGCTGGTTCCCAGGTAAACGAAGTCCTTTACTATTTCGAAATTATTGCTGCCAACAGTGGCTTGGTTTCCAAGGCGCGAATGCGCTGACTCTTTGCATGATGACAGAAGGTACTTCGTTTTGCCCTCGTTCACCACCAATCCCATTTTCTCCGCTTCTTTTTCTAATTTGGAGTAAGCAGAAGTTACGTCGCGGTTGTTAAGGCCAATGATATCAATATCGTCAGCATATGCCAACAGTTGGACGCTTTTATAAAATATTGTTCCAGCGCGGTTAAGTTCTGCAGCTTGTATTATTTTCTCCAGCATTAAATTAAAGAAATCACACGAGAGGGGGTCACTCTGTCTGAAACCTCGTTTAGTTTCGAACGGCTCGGAGAGGTACTTCCCAATTCTGACCGAGCTGGCGGTGTTGCTCAAGGTCATTTTGCATAGCCGTATAAGTTTTGCGGGGAAACCAAATTCAGACATAGCGGCATATAGGCAGCTCCTTTTCGTGCTATCGAAAGCGGCTTTAAAATCAACAAAGAGATGATGTGTGTCGATTCTTTTTTCACGGGTTTTTTCCAAGATTTGGCGTATTGTAAAAATCTGGTCGATGGTAGATTTACCAGGTCTGAAGCCACACTGATAAGGTCCAATCAGACTGTTCACATCAGGCTTCAGTAATTCGCACAATACGCTTGATAGGAGCTTATATGCGGTATTCAAAAGGCTGATTATGCGATAGTTGGCGCAGTATGTAGGATCGCCCTTCTTGTGGATTGGGCAGAGAACACTTAGATTCCAATCTTCAGGCATGCATTCATCCAACCATATTCTGCATATTTTGGTTGGTTACACTAAAATGGCGGCTAGGGTTCGATTGATGACTGAATTTTTATTAAAGTGGTTTGTAATGTAATTTTGCAATTTTCGTGAATTTTTCAACCCAAAATGAACTAACCTACTATGAAGTGGTACAGTAGCTGGTATGATACTGATGCATAGGCTAGTATGGCGGTTGGTATGAAACCGGTGTATGTACTGACTAGTATGTAAACTGGTAAGATCCTGATGTATATACGGACTAGGATGTTGAATGGTATGATCTTGATGTATATAATGACTAGTATGGCAACTAGTATATTGCTGATGCAGATACTGACTAGTATGCCAATTAGTAAGGTGCTGATTCAGATGCGGAAAATTGGCATCTCGTAGGGCATCGGCGTGTTAAAAGTACCAGTTGCTAACATGGTAAAATTACAGAACTCGAACTAGTTGAGCCGGTTTGGCAAACTAGTATTTCACTGCAGGATGAATTCTAGTAGTAAAAAACGATATTACACTCAATACAATAAATAACTTTAAAATATTATTGGCCAAAAAAGCCTACTTCAGATTAATAAGAACTTGAATATAGTGACTCCCACTGACAATTTGGAACTTTGTGGTAATATTTACTACAAATTCTCGAATTCCGGTGTCACTACAGATTTCCTTGCTCATGCGTTTTCTTCGGTACTCGGTTAGCCACCCCACGAGCCGTTTTGTCAAATATGACAGGACGGGTAGAATGAGATTTGCATTCCCTTAAAACGGATTTTACTTCTCAATAGTCTCTCCCCATCCATCGTAGAATTTCATAGAATTGTTATACTAACATTGTTGTTGGTGTTAAAACTGGTTCGCTGGTAAACAAAGTCGAATTTGTGGTTACCTAAAAGGGCGAGATTGTTTAGGCTCAAACGCACTGACTCATTGTCTATTGGCAGTAGGTACTTTGGTTTTGCCGCGTTCACCAAAGACATTTTTGGTGCGTTTATTTTTTCCAATTACGGCGCAAGTGTTACGGCCGGTAATATTATTGTCGTTAGCAACCATTCGCCAGACCATTTTTTGCACAGAAACCGATACATTCACTTCAGCTACTCTGCTCCATCATCCCTGAGTGGATCAAAGGGGGCTTGGACTTCCTCTTTTAATAGTTTTCGCTACCTGCCTTGAAAAGGGCAAAGAAATTACAGCGTTCCGTCATTCGCCAATGTTTTTTCAGACTTTTCAGACCCAAATTCTTCGCACTCACGTCTCTCTGCCTCTATTCTATATTTAACTCCTCGAAGCGTTTACACGCTCTACTCTATGAGCACCTTTCGAGTATAGACAAAGTCGATCAACTCTCACGCTCTGGCATTAGTAAGGTGCGCCCTTTACCTAGTTAAAAAATCGCATCATGAAGCGGATCATGGCGATACGTTCTTGGGATTGAGGGACAGTTTTCGGCGAACAAAGCCTCTATTTCACCACAAAACCGACGCCCTATCTGCGGTTTTATAAACGACGTCGTAAGGTGTAATTTTCATATTTCCTCGCCTCATCTAAAGCATCTCTTGGATAGCACCCAATCACGCAAAGCCACCTTCCTCATTATCTGCACCTGTACGTTTTAGTGCTTAATACGATTTCTAGATGGGTATATATATGTACCTCCATTTCCAATCACTTATAATGAGTTCCTCTATACATATCCTGCAATCAAACCAAGCAGTTATAAATTGCTTCAAAACTAGTTTGGACACAACTCTTAACTATTCAGTTAACTCTTTTCTTTCCATATAAACAACTGGTATGTTGAACATGGCGATGTCCTATGAAATGTAAGTCTTCAGATTTCGGACAGAAAAATAGAAAGTCTTAAACTAGTTCAAAATATACCGAAGTTCTACAGGGATTTTCCAACTCTGTGAATTCGTGTATTCTCCAAAGACTGAAGTTTTTGCTAGGAGAGATTTGGGCTTTTTCAGACTCGTTTGAGGAGAGTTAAGAATTCCGGGTAGCAAACTAGTAATTTTTCTGACTTGTTTGATGTTTCACTGCAGTGTACAAACTTACATTCATTCTCCCTAAGCCTTGGCACATCTTGATTTTTAATCTTATTTTTTGCCTATCCATCAACGAAATTGCTTCTTCTAGATCATTTGATTTCTCACTAGCTGCTTTGTAAAATATTTAAATTTGTCTTTCATTGAAAGCGTCGACACTTTGTCTAAGCGTTTAAATGAAAAATGTTTTTTACACCAAAGTTTCGGTCGCATCGCTTCAAAGTGCAAGCGTCATATCACTTCACGCACACATACACACACATGTTATTGTTTTATTTACGGTTTTATTATTATTTTTACACACTTTGCAATCGCTGATGATTTTTCCATTTCATTTATTTTTAGTGCCATGCAACAACACTGCAGCTGCACTTGTTGATGCCAGCCACTTAGCACCGTTCCAGAAACAAAAACCGTTGAAAATTGCGCTCATATAACACGCAAAATATATATGTTACTCCACTCATCTGTTGCATTTGCATGAAAATTTGTTTGAAGGTAATTTTCGTAAACAAAACTCCCATCGGTCGTGCACCGCCGCAAGAGTAATTTGTGCCACAAATAGATGCAAAAGACTTCACAGCCTTAACAAATTATAAACATTTTTACTTTGCTCCAAATAAGGCGCAGAATAAGTGATGCAAAAATATATTTATATTTCATTACAGTGCGAGTGACTAGGTGTGAAGATTTGCATGTGATATAGCAGTCTGGCGGCCCCCGTGGTGTGGAGGTAGTGTTGCCGGCCTACCACACCGAAGGTCCATGGTTCGATCCCTGGTACAGGTAACATCAAAAGTGATTTGAAAAAAGTTTTTCAAAACGGGGTCGCCCCTCGGCAGTGGTTTGGCAAAATCTCCGAGTGTATTTCTGCCATGACAGGCTTCTCAGCAAAAATTCGTCTCCTTTGTAGATGCCGTTCGGAGTCGGCAAAAAACTGTAGGTCCCACCAATTTGTAGGGAAAATTCAAATCGGCACACCACAAATTGGAAGAGAAGCTTGGCGCAAAAATCTCTTAGGAGGTTTATGATGATATACCTGTTGTATATCGCGCCATAAAGAAAAAAATAGGAGTCAGTCTCATGTCGATCTATGAGCAGGGTATTTCAAAACATCGATCGGATTAAGTTTAGAAAAATCGGCTGCGTACGTGCACTGCCCAATTCATAAGAAAGGCTGCTCCTAAACCCCGGATGTTCAATATAAGCAAATAACTAAGTGCCTCTCTAGTGTTATAGGAAAGACAGCAGCTCACCGTATATAACCTGTTCGGATCTTAATCAAAGCAGCTCTAAAATATTGTCTGAATTTCCATTAAGCGACTATGCCAACTGACGTTGAGCAACACCAACAGCTCCGTTATTATTGGGAAAGACCTCAATGAGTCTTTCGAAAGCAAACAAAGCTTCGGCCAAGTCAAAATCCTATCGTTTCTGCTATTTCTTTAGCTGGAGAACATAACTCCAACAGCAGAGGTGAACCGCACTGGTACAATCTATGACTAATGTGAGTTCTATCTACACCCGAGTGCAGTTTTTTCACTGCTCAAGGGAACAGACAATTCTAACAGCAAACTGACTATGGCTCAACACTATTGAAACTGTCCGTTTCCTAGAACGTGCGTTAGTAGAGATTGTTGACAATTAAGGTAATGGGCATGCGGATTAGGCAGGCCGAAATATGTATGTATTAAAAAAAAAAATTTTATGTGAAAATATCAAAAATTGGTTCTTTTACTTTTGATTTTTTTTCGGTTATTTTATTGCTTTTTTTAAATTTTTTTTTTACTTTATTGGAAAATATTCTTAAAAAGTTTAATTAGTTAAGCATTACATAAAAACTTTTTGCTCAATTTTGGTTTTTTTTATGGCTTTAGTAAAAAATTGGCTTTTGTTATTTTTTTAAAATAATAATCCTTATTAACTTTGACCTTTTTTATTTAATTTATTGAAAAATAATTTTTGAAAATGAAAAATGTCAGTTGTTATTAATAAACACTTTTTTATTATTTTAGATTCTGGTTCCTTTTATTTTTTGATATTAATCTTTTTTACTTTTTTATTTCTTTACTTTTTTGAAAAACAATTTTTAAAAATTAAAAAATAATTAATCATTAAATAAACACATTTTGCTTGCTTTTGGTATGTGTTTGGTTTTATTTATTTTTTTTTTGTTTTGTTTGTATTTTTTTATTTTAATTTTTTTTTTAATAATTAACCATTTTTGCTTTTTCTTTCTATGTTTTTATTCAATTTATTGAAAAGTAATTATTAAAAATTAAATTAGTAATTAATGATGAATAAAAATTTTTTGAATATTAAACATTTTTTTGCCCCTTTTTCATATTGTTTTTTTTTTTTAATTTTTTGTTTCTTTACTTCATTCAAAACCATCTTCAAAAATAAAAAAGTTATTAATCATGAAATAATCATATTTTGCTTGCTTTTGATATTTTTTTGGTTTTGATTAAGTTTTTTTGTTTGTATTTGTATTTATTATTTTTTTATAAATAATCAGCATTTTTTCTTTCTTTTTATTTTTTTTGTTAAATTTATTGAAAAATAATTATTAAAAATGAGAATGTAGTTAATGATTTATAAAAATTTTTTTGTTTCTTTTTTATATATTTTTTTAATTTTTTGTTTCTTTACTTCATTGAAAAACAATCTTTAAAAATTAAAAAGGAAATTAATTATAAAATAAACACATTTTGCTTGCTTTTGGTATTTTTTGGTTTTATTTAAGTTTGTTTTGTTTGTATTTTTCTTTTTTTATTTTTTATTAATAACCAACATTTATTGAAAAATAATTATTATAATAAGCATGTAATTAATGATTAATAAATATTTTTTGATTACTTTTTAGTTTTTTTAGTTTGGCTTGAGTTAAGTTTTTGTTTTTTCTGTGGTTTATTTTTGTTTTTTTTTTTTAATTTATTTTTTTTATTGAAAAATAATTATTAAAAATGAAACAAGGGTTCTTAATATTTAAATGTACTTTCCAGGGAATAATTAATTAATTAGGTAATCGTAACATAAAAAAGCCGGAATGCCATCGATTCTTACTTTGGTACAAATTGGTTAGGGTAAATTAATAAAATTCACGAAAAGACGGAGCGATCTAATATGGAGAGCCGAGAAAGACAAACAAAGTCATCAGAATTTCCAATTTCGCCTTTTGTATTCCGAAAGTATTTTACAGATAGCAGTTTGAAATATTGGAAGAAGCATAGATGGTTTTGTTTCCATTTCAGATTCACTGTGTTTAAATGATTGTGTCCATAAAATTTAAGTTAAATAAATAATTCAGTTTGTCGCTCTCTTTTAAATTAAGGTCCAAATTGAATTGAATAATCACATTAGTTGTGACATTTAAGACACGGATTCTTTGCATTTCTACATCAGAATACGCTTTAAAAGTTTGTTTAAAAAAATATCTATCAACTACATTTACATATGTTTAACAAACAAAATTTTTCAATTGAAGTGATAGGAAGGACACCAAATTTATTTCGGAGAATAATATAAGAATTAGTCTCCAATACTACACTCAGCCAGATAGATTAAAATGTTAAATTAGCATACCCAAAGCTTTTGTATGTTCTGTGGTGATTCATGTCTTTTGACTTTGAGCACCCACAGTAAAATTTTCGGTCGAATATGCTATAACTTTTTAACCCTCTAGTGTTTTCGAAATATCCAAAGCATGGGCTAAAATGTGCCACATTGAGCATAGTAAACAAGTTTGACATTAGAACGGATATTCGAAAAGAAAACCACAAAGCATACGCTATGGTACAGTAAATGATTCAAAAAATCAGAAGCAAAAAACATCATTAAAATTGCAATTTTTAAGATTTGTTTATTTCTTTTTCGTCATAAAATTTATGATCAGCTTATTGAAGAACCTAAGCAGTATGGTTTTTTAATCTGTCAATAGTGTGTCTAAGAACCTAATCAGTGGCATTTACAAATATTTTTTTTAATTTTAAGGAAATTGACACTTATTTGATAGCTGTGAAATGTCCAAGTATGCCATTTTTGTCATATCTAGTATCAGCAGCACAAGAATACTGTGTTCCAAGAGTTTTATTAAAATGGTGACAATCGCTTTTCCCACCCGGTGCATATAATAAAAAACAAGAAAGTTTTTACATAATTTATGGGAAATTTCCTGGGATGAATTCTTTAGTCTCATTTAAAGTATAATTTTTTTTGGTGTAAGTGCAAATCACAGATTATAAAATGCATGCGCTTTCAATGATTGCTGAGATTGTCTATAGACAAAAGCGGCCTGCATGCAGTACATTATCAGCAAAATTTATTTGTATATGCAATATACATTTTCTATATATTTTTTTAATGAGTGACTACAAATACATTTAGAGTACTATAATTAAGAAAAATATATTGAATAAAATAGTCTGTTAAAAATGCTGCCTTCAAAATTGCAAGACAACTAAAAATGTTAGTAGATATCTTTAAAGCTAGACTTGTATGAGCGCGTAGGCTCATGAGTAATTTTTTTTATTGGAATCATAAAATGTCATGAATGCATAAGTATGTAATAGGGATGACAATCCCGTAGGTCCCGAAAATCCTAGCATTTATTTCGGTTTCTCACGAACAATCCCAGAATTTTCAGTATTTGAATAAATTAACTAAGCCTTAAATATGTGTAACTTCTTTTGTGAATCATATAATGTTGATGTTCACACGTATAATATTTTTGAATATTTATATTTTCTTTGCTAATTGCGTTTGTTAAAGTAACATGAGCCTTCTTATTAATTAACAAAAAAAATGTAGGTCTATTATACCCACCGATGACAGTTTTCTAAAGAAACTTCGAATTCTATGAGTAATGCCGGCATTTCGGGATTACACCATTAAATCCTGAAAATCAGGGGATGGTATAGTTCAAAAAATTTAGCAGCCCTAGCATGTAAGTACATACAGTATAATAATAATAGTAGTGAAATTAAATTGGATATCGTTAGAGGAAATAATAAGAAGCTGTGTTCTTGATTTAAAATATAGCGAATTCCTTAACAGAAATGGCATAGAAAAAAATTTAAAAATTTACACAAAGTTCAGAAAAGTTACCAAAACTTTTAAAAAATTTTAATTTAAATATTTTTGTGCAGAATTTCTAGATAATTTTTGAGAGCGCAGTCATTCAATTTTAGCATAATAATGTGCACGTAAGAAATACCTTAAAATTTCCCCTGAATTTTAAAAAAAATTTTTGTCAAATATGTTGGGTATTTTTTTTCATAGAAAACTTGAGTTTCGTTCATGCGTTGTATGGAAGAAAATACCCAAGAACCTCAAAAAAAAAATCCTAAAAACTTTGTAAAAGGTTGGCAGTGCTTTTAATTTGTATTTAATGAGCCTTAAAACTGCTTACTCAAAAATTATCTAGAAATTCTGCCCGGAAATATAGAAATTCTGCTGTCAATTTTTCAAACTTTGATTATTTTTCCTGAAATTTGTGAAAACTTTGAATTTTTTTAAAGTGATTTCTGTAATAGAATTCGCTATAGTTTAAATGAAAATTATTAAAAACACCTCTTCTTCTTATTTCTTCGAACGATATCCAATCTAATTTCACTAGTATTATTGTGAACACAGCTGTAAATGTACGTAGGGAGACATGCAGCTGATTCAAGTTGCAAATAGATATGTAGAAACATCATTTAGTTAGTTGGTATCATCCAAATTATGACAATGCACTACTAGATTCTTTCAACAACATTATAATAGAACAAATTCATTGTCCAATGCATAATTCCGCTAAACATACTCGTACATACATAAGTATAAATATATTTTATTAAAGATAAACAAAATAAATGTATACACTGAACAAAATATTTTGAGCCCAATTTTACAGCAGGTTTCACCTATTGCGTCACCCCGTTTCGAAAAACCTTTCGAAGGTATTTTTGAGGATACTTATCCTGGTATTTCAACCGATGCATTGTTTGTGTTACCGGTGAGGACCGGATAAAGATACGATCCGGAAATAATCATATTTGGTACTAGCGCAACTTCTGGTAATGGATTTTAGTCGCCTCTTAAGACAGGCATACCTTACCGCAGGTATATTCTTATCACTCCAATCCGATGTGGTAGTACAAACTGCGATGTTTGCAATGGTTATTTAGGAGTGGTGACTAGATGAGCATAGTCAACTGGACTGGCTGTCCACGCTATCAAAACGCAACTCGTTCTTTTTTAAAGAATGTATAAGATCCCTGTTGTTAGTCTGATCTCGATGATATGGTGAAATATATCGGAAGTATATCCGAAGGATATTGTGCTGAAAACCTAATATGGGGGCTATGGCTAGCAAGGCTTAAGTGACCTTATGCTACAGCAAGAAGGGTCATCGGCAAAGCTAGATCTTCCCACGAATGGTTGTGTGCTGCCTTATGAAAAAGAGATCAAAACTAGACTGTTATAAATTACGCTTATCGATTAGAACGCACTGGGCTCTTTTCCCACTGCTAAACGTTCTGTCTGTGTACTATGCGCTAAAGTCAACAATTATAATCTCGGTCAGGAGAAAATATCTCGAGTAAGTCTAACGCGAACATTTTGGCCTAAATGAACTGGACGTGGTAGGCTACAGGGAGTTTGAACTTTAGTTGATTACTTGTAGCATTTTAGCTCCAGCTGAGCAAACACTAGGCAGACGTTACCTCATGCAGGGTAGTGCAATCTTTAAGAAGGTGGATAGCAAGAACTCAGCCAAAGTTGGGCTAATAGTCATGCAGCGCCGCTGTTTGGTGTTTCCACTAAGCCCTGCCCAATGCAAACTCCTTCTTGCAGGAACTTCAATGACAAGTTTTAATCGTTAAGCCACCTCAAGATGGACTCTTTAGCTTTTGCAAGAACAAGGCAAAGGTATAAAGTGTTCATCGACGTACCCTCCACAACATCTTCACAGAGTCAGTAAACTCCATTGCCAGCTCCCGGCTGGTGAATGTCGTCATACAGACAAAAGCACCACCTGGCACAGCTTGGTGGTTCAGTAAGTGTTTAAAGGGATTTAGTTGATTTTCATCCTAACCTTAACCAACTACTTTGTTAGGTGCCGCAAAGGCTTCATTGCATTCACTTCTATCAATCTCCTACTTTCCGCCACGTTAGGTAGCGTCAAACAACCTCTGGAAAACATGCCGGAACAATGTGCGACAAATGACAGTCCATAGCAGTAACACTCCGCAACAGTTTCGGCGTATGGTTTTAGCTTACAAGCAATAACAACAACAACTACATTTTACTCAATTGTTTTATGGTTTTGAATAAAACTTTTCACTTTTACTGAACTATACATACCAACTCTTTTTGAATCCTCAGGCTTATTTTCTTTTCCAATGCAACTCTGTGCTCTCTTGATTTCCTTTTATACTCTTTACCAGTTCGCCTTTTATATCCTCTTTCAAATCTTTTTCCTTTTTAAATTTTTCACATAAATCTTGCACAAAACATATTTATTTTATCGCATAAGTCGCTAAGTTCTTTATATATTATCCTTTTTTAGATTTGAGTGCAGTAATTTTTTACAGTGTACAAAATATTCTACGTATATGTTTCTACAGCCAATGTATGCTGCACTGTTTTACTCGTGTGAAAATAGGAAGTGACGTCACTTTACAAAATTAGCTAATAAGTCGCAATGTTCTACACATATCTAAATATTAACAGGATACAACTAGTTTCAAATAGGTTTTCCAAAAAGTTTATTTTCTGTAGTTTTTTACTCGTTTACTCTCTTTATGCAATTTGCAAAATTTTTATGTTATTCTCTTAGTACTTTCTTGCTTTGTTACTATATTCGTTACAAATGACACTTCGATTTACATATGTTTTCGTATTGACGTTTACTATAAATACCGTTAGGGTTGAGAATCAATTTTTTTTTCGTTTTACTTAATTGGGTTAGAGTTGCAATAGTCGTGTGGTTTATCAATTGAATTCGTTGCTCAATTCGTTATCTTTTAAGTCTTAGAGTTTAGTTAATTTCTTTATTTCTTTTTTTTTTACAATTAAAAATTTTCGTTTCTTTAAATTTCCTCGTTTATTTTCTCACTCATTTAAAATTACTGGCTTACTATCGTATATGTTTAAATATTTGTCAATAAATTTTTTCGTAGAATATTTTCACTTGACCAATGTGTTGAGATCTTTCGTTTCGGTCGGACACCGATTGACTAACGCAGCCGGTCGAGCTTTACACGCTAGCTACGTAGTAGTTAGCAGCTTGTAGTGTTCGCAAAGTTTTTTCAGCGTCATCTCTTTGAACGCTTTTGCTTTGCCTACAGCTGTCATTGCTTTCGTTTGTCTTTTTTGCTAATTGCTCTTTAAGGCGCATGCAAAATACGAGCGAGTAGCAAGTACGAAGCGATAAGGGTACAAGTCAATAAGCTCATTCACAAACATTAATTTGTATAAAGCTTATATAGTTGAGGTAAATATTTACAGTCTTAGTCAAAATGTTCACTACAATCCATACAATTCGGTTCGTGGCAGCCTTGCAAGTTTTTTCATTGATTAAGTTCTTAAAAAATGGTAGCTAAAAATTGGAGGGACCTATCGTTTTTACGACGCTGTTTATCGTCCATTTTTGTTTAGAATCTTATTATGGCATTTTTAATTCTTATACCTGCTTCCAGTGGAACAAATGGATTTTCGGTTTTGTCCATATTTTTCCCTTATCTGACTGTTATGTGTTATTAACCTTTCGCCATAAATTATTTTTTTTTATAAACCAATGTTTCATTGAAGCTTAAAACAGAATAGGACCTGCCAAAATTCTGGCTTATTGCAAGAGCTTTCAACATAACCTTAAAACGACAATAGTAAATTTAAATAAATGAGTACATTTTAGGATCAAAATGTTTGACTTCGGATTAAGCAGCTGTAAAAATTAAAAAAAAAAAGTAGAATTATGATTAGCAATCTATGCATTATTTAGATACTTGTTTTATTTGACAATGATTATTTAAATTATTTTAGGAAACCAGAACTGATTAAAATTAAACAAATATCAAAAGTTGGGAAAGTTTTTGTAATTTAAAATAAACAAAAAAATAATAAAAATTTAATTATAATAATTAAAACTAACCAAAATTAATAAAAACAATTTTTCTGTACACGAGGGAGTTCCGCAACTGATTGACTTTTATACATTTAGTTATACTAGAGATCGTCCAGTGGTTGAAATTCAACCACAATACTTTATTTTATTTTAGTTATCTGCGGTTTCTTTCCTTCGCTTTTCTTTCCCTTCCTTCTGTGCAGTTAATTTCCCTTAATATACTTTCCTTTACTTTTCTCTTCTATGTGTTCTTTCGAATAAATTTTCTCTTATTATTCTTTTTATATTATTCTGTTTTATCATTTTCTTTCCTTTCCTTTGCTTCACCTCTCATTCCTTTTCTTCCTTTCCTTTTCTTTCTTTTTAATTTATTTGATTCTATTTCACACAAATCTAACCACAAAAAATACAAAAATTAAAACTCCTGTATTGAATATTTTCAGCTCTAATTACTCATTACACTTGCTTTGTTTTTATACCTAGTAGTATTACGCACACAAGGTATATTAACTTTAGTCGCGTTACGGTGGTATGTAACGGCATAAACGGATCGAGATAGATATTGACTTATGTATATCAAAATGTTCAGAAGGAAAAAAAAAATTTATTGAGCCATGTCCCTCCGTCCGTGCGTCAGTCTGTTAGCACGTAACTTGAGATATCTTAATGAAATTTGGTATGCAGGTTCCTTGGCATTCATCTCCGAGCGCTATTTAAAATGGGAGAATATTTTCGAAAATACAAAAAAGTGATTATTCAGTACATAATAAACTTATAAGGATTAAATTTGTTGTGTACATTAACGATAAGGAGAAAATAAATTTTTCAAGAATTTTTTGAAAATGAGTGTGGCACCGCCCTTTTCTGATTAAGTAAAATTTATTTATTTATTTATTTAAGCCAATCAGCATGCAAATCTTATAGGCTATGTGAACTTATATATATATAGTAAGCAATAATACAATATTTCAGTGGTATTACTTATAAAAAGTAGTTAAAGAACTCAAAAAGCGATCTTTCGAACCTGAAAAATCTATCTCGATAAGTCTATAAATTCTGTTGAACTCAATTAAGACTCTAGTAATTGGTGCATTTCTCGCATAAAGAGATTTAAAAATACCAACATGGAAGAACTCAGACCTACGAAGAGCTCTAGCTGGAATGTTTATTAAAATCCTTTCAAGGAGTACGGGGCAATCAACAATACCCCTAAACAAATCAAAAATTAATGACAGCGATATTATTGTTCTCCTGTTCTGCAATGATCTTAAGTTCATCAATAAGCATCGCGCTTCGTAAGTCGGGATGGCTCCGTGAAGCGTAAGTTGCGCAACGCAAACTTTAAAAATACCTTTTGGATCCGTTCAATCCTTCCAATGTGGCAATTGTAGTAAGGCGACCAAATGAAACAGGCATACTCAAGATTGGAACGCACAAGCTTAAGCGAATAAGGATCTGCAACATCCGAGCCATGACGCCTAACAAAGGCCAGCATGGCATATGATTTAGAGATACAAAAGTTAATATGACTTGCAAAAGTAAATTTCGAGTCGAAAATTACTCCTAAGTCTTTAAATTCACTTACCCTCGATAAGGGCGTATTTGATATATGATATGATGTATCAATGACATTGACACGTTTCGAAAAAGTAATATGAAAACACTTACTAATGTTCAGTGTAAGCCGATTATTTATACACCAGTTACCTAATTTATCCAAATCTAATTACATCATTTCGGAATCATGAATGCTATTGATTATAGAATATAATTTAAGGTCATCCGCGTACAGCAAAAATCTTACTGTAGAGAAGCAAGCGTAAATGTCATTGATGAACAAGACAAATAAAAGTGGGCACAAGATGCTTCCTTGTGGAACACCGGAGCAGGCGACGAAAGGAACAGACCTAACATTGTCAACCACCACCATACAACGGCGATTGTATAGGTAAGATTCAATCCACCTCAGAAAAACAGAATGGAATCCCATCAAAGCTAGTTTTTTAGTCAGAATTGAATGTGAAATCCGATCAAATGCTTTAGAAAAGTCAGTATACACTGTGTCAACTTTACATCCTGACTGAAAGGCTGCGATGCAATCATCAAAGAAAATAGCCAAGTTAGACACAGTAGAGCGTCACGGAAAAAAGTCATGCTGTTCTGGGCACACGACATTCTTGACAGAAAAAAGGAGTTTCTCTTGAATAATGCATTCAAAGAGCTTTGCTGTGGCAGAAAGTTTTGAGATGGGCCTATAATTGCTAACGTCATTTTTATTGCCACTCTTGAAAATAGGTGAGATCAGAGCTAATTTCCATGCATCTATAAAAGTATCCGAAAGTACACAGACAAACCATCAACATCGGTATTTGACGAGGGTTTAAGTCGAGAAATGCCCCTAAGGACATCGTCAGTAGACAATACAAGGTTCCCAAAATCCAAAGCAGGATGGGTGTTAAAACAAATGTCATCACAATTGCCAGAATCGGATACAAAATTGGCCATAAAATATTCGGAAAAAAGATTTGCAGCATCCCAGGAGTATCAACCATTCTGTGGCCGAGGAAGATAGATGATGGAATATTAGATACAGCCTTCTTCGAGTTAACGAAATTCCAAAATGATTTTGGATTTGTTTTCAAGTTTTCTTCACAATTTAGAAATAATATTAATCATAAATCAAAAACCATTCAAGATGTCGGAACGAAATTTAGCACACATTAACACAAGGTATGTTTCGGAAAACTATGGGAGAAATCGGTTAAGAACTACGTCCACTTTTATACGAAAGATTTTCAAAGGATCATAGATATATTTAATAGGCAATAACTTTGCGTACAAAAGCTTTTTATCACTTTTATTTCCCTTTCAAAATGTACGTGAACGAAGAAAGTCGAAAAATATAAATTTTTGAAAATGGGCGTGGCCCCGGCCCTTTTATAGTGGATTATGCCACAAAACTTTTTATGCCAAACTACGGCGAAACTTGATTTATCGAAACTATATTTGGCGAAACTGTTGAATATATAAAGGTTTGTTGTAAAAATTGGCTAAATCGGTTATCGGCCAAGCCCAGTCTTTTAACATAGTTCTGAAAAATTTGTTTGTAAAATGTAAAACCCGATATTTTTATAACCATGCAAGCTATATCAATGAGATCTTGCACACATAATAAGCTTTTTAAGCAAAACTCAACCGCAAAAAAATTTTGTGGATTTTGGGGAAGTAGGCGTGGCGCCGCTTACTTTTCAACATAAAAGTTCTGCTATTTCAAAGGCGATTGCTTGAACTTTGAACTAGATATTTCAATCGAAATTGGTCAGCTAATTCTGAATAGTATGTAGTATACTCCTGCCAAAAATTAAGCAAATCGGATACCACGCAGGTAAAATATCCATGCAAGTTGTTAATACCCTACTGCAATAGGGAAGTTATATACCTAGTTTGATTATCATACCTTTAATGAACATGAAAGGTTTGTAAGTATGAAAAGAAGATGAGATGGTCCCATTAATAAGTAAACTGAAATAATAAGGACGATGAGCTGAGTCGATTTAGCAATGTCCTCCTCTCCGTCCGTCTGTATGTCTGGTCTGTCTGGTCTCTCTGTCTGTTTGTCTATTTGAACGCAAATTTTTTAAACATGAAATGTGCATGTATTGGTATTTTGAAAAAATTTGGTTAGCAGTTATTGGGAGGGAAGCTATTTATATACAAATAAATTAATAGCGGACACCATGGTGTGGTGGTAGTGTTTCCGGCCTACCACACCGAAGGTCCAAGATTCACATCAAAAGTGGTTTGAAAAAGTTTTTTAAAACGTGGTCGCCCTCGGCAGTGGTTTGGCAAACTCTCCGATTGTCTTTCTGTCATGGAAGGCTTCTCAGCAAAAATTCATCTCCTTTGTAGATGCCGTTCGAAGTCGGAAAAAAACTGTAGGTCCCGCCAATTTGTAGAAAAAAATTCAAATTTGAAGGGAAGCTCTCTCAAATCTCTTAGGAGGTTTATGATGATATACCTGTTGTATGTCGCGCCATACATAAATTTTTTTTTTTAATTGATTTACCCCTCAAAACTCATAACAGAAGTGTTTATATTGAAAACAATCAGCTGGCTTTATAATACGAGCTAAATGTATTAAAATAGACCTGCATAAGTTAGTATGCCATAATACATCACTACTAGGAATATAATGTTCGGTTCCACCCGAACTTAGACTTCTTTACTTGTTATGAATACAGTTTGCAGAGCAGCTGTCACTTGTTATGCGTTCACTAGGCAACTTTTGTGAGTTTTTTCCCAAAAACGTTCACAATGCCCAACTTTATCATGATAACTTAATCAGACTTTGTATAAACGAAATTGTCATTCTGAGCCAACCCATGATTAGGTTATCATGTGATAAAGTTTATCATAACCAGACATTGAGTAAACAAACATAGCAACTCTTCGTGCTTTCTCACACTAGACACCGTATTCTAGCGATCAATACAATAACAACAACTAAAGCAGCCAACCAACAGTGGATAAAAATCTGGATAAACAGCGAGCCGCGCTTACCAAACAAGTGGATAAAAAAGTGGGTAATTTTGTTCGGCGAGGTTCACTTTTTAACAATGGCACTTGTTGTTTTCTATACGAATTTCAAAAATATGCGTTGGTGTTAGTAAAAATTTGTGAATTTGTGTAATCAGAGTTTCACCACCTTTTTTATATGAATCATCCTTAAGGAGTATTCTTTAGATGATGTACCGGAGGATTTCCGTTTATTACTGCAGGGTTCTATCGCCACATACAACAGAAACATGCATATATACTAACCCTCCTGTGGAAAACATACATACGAGGTGTGTTCAAAAAGTATCGCGAATTTTGTGTTTTTTCAAAAATTATTTATTTATTCATGAATATCTATTTTGTCCCCTTCAAAGTAATCCCCATGAGATATTATACACTTGTGCCAACGGTTTTTCCAATCTTCGAAGCACTTCAAAAAATCATTTTTTTGTATCTTGTTCAGCTCCTCCTTCGATGCCGTCTTTATCTCGTCAAGAGAAGCGTAACGTCGTCCTTTCATGGGCCTCTTCAGTTTAGGGAACAAGAAAAAGTCACAGGGGGCCAGATCTGGGGAATACGGTGGCTGCGGCATCATTAGTGTGTTGTTTTTGGCCAAAAAGTCGCGCATAAGCAACGATGCGTGAGCAGGGGCGTTGTCGTGGTGCAAAAGCCAATTTTTGTTCTTCTTTGCACATCTTCTCGGCCTTCTGAGAACATTTTGTACCACCGATAAACGTTGCTTCGGTCCAAGGTAGCTTCTCCGTATGCCACAGTCAACATTCGGAATGCATCCGCGCACTTAATTTCGTTTTTCACACAAAATTTGATACAGGTTCTTTGATCCATTTTTTTGAATAGGTAAAAATCGAAGACGATCCAAAACACGTGCAAGCAAAGCAGCTGTCAACAATTAACTGAACATTCAAAATGGCCGAGCTTGTCGGCATAAATGAGAGAAGAAAAACACTGAAAAGCGTATTAGAAACGGAATTCAGCAGGCCGATACTACTTCATATTGGTCGTTCGCAAATTGCCGGCTGTTCAGCGCATCGGACACATTTATAAATACTCGGCTACGATAGTGAAAGAATTTCGCCGGTATGCGCCTAAAGCTTTTTATTTGCAATAGAAACTGTTGGCGGCTAGCTTTGCAACCAAATGTGCACGTAAACATTCGCTCATCATGATACATATATATATGTACAGTAGCCAGCAGTATAAGTGGGACAGCCATGCAATTTTTTTTTTATAAAATAACACACATATTCATAATAATTAAAAAAAAAGGCTTATAAAGCTTTCCGCAAAAAATTTCGTTCATAAGGGATATATAAACACATTTTATTTATTTATTTATAAAGTATTAATGTCTATTTATTTATTTTATTAAAGCTTACGTACTAATATAAATTATTACAAGTAATTTTTATTTTTAATGGATTTTCGAGTAAATATGTTGAGTAAATTTTATAAAAATATTAAATATATAAAGACTTACTCCCCGATTCTGGCTGACAGTTTATCAAGAACACCGCATGAGGGGGTAAATCATAAAAATAGAGCCAGGGGAATTACAAACTATTAAAACCTAATTTACTTCAGTTCAATATTTGCGGATTTATACATTATTTTCGTCTAGTATTGTGCCTGTAGTTAAATTCATTAATTTCTAACGATACAATTTTTCGGGATTTAACGATTTACTTGAACTTAAATAAAGGTATTTATTGTTAGCTACAACAGCTGATCAAAGATGCACGAATATATTTAAAAGATGTTTACTGGAAAACCAAATCGTTATAATTGTCGTTTAGCCAAATAATCCATTGCGAATATCTTTAAAAAGTTGGTGAATACCGCTTATTTGCAGAATATAATTCGCATGGTAATTTTTCATTGCTCAAAACTCAAGTTTATATTTGCACGAATTGATTTGATTTAACCGAGAGCTATGTATGCGTCTATTGAAGGTATTGCCAGCACAGTTAAATTGAGATATTTTCGTTAATTCATTTCGTTGCAACGTTATCGGTTACATTTTGATAACTTAGCTTTTTGAATTAAAGAAACGAAAATATTTTGATGAACAAGTGGGTAAAAAATGGGCAATTTTATTCGCCGAGGTTCACTTTTTAACCATGTTGAAAATGTTTTTCCGTGTACGTGTGAGGGCATACTTTTAATAATAATTCCCAAACGGATTACCCACCATATCCCGCCCGACCGGAGCGAGGAGCGCATCCGCATAACGCGCGGTTTATTCGTTCGTGCCGAGTCGTTGAAAGGCTTTGGTTTGTTAATCGTCGAGATCTAAAACTGCTCAGCTACAGAGAAAGCCTCATCAGCTAAGTAAAGTAGATTAAGATAGACTATACATTAAGAAATAACTAGTTAACAGAATAAAATTATTGTTAGAAGTAAATATAGAAGTCAAAGAATAAGAAACAATTAGTAGCTATGAATTTAGGATAGAAAGAATTGATTTTTGTATGCTTTAAAGCGAGTCTGAAAAATCAAATCTACCAGAAAGAGAGTTAGAATCTTGACACAAACAGCGAAAAGGCTCATTTAACTGAAAATTGGTTCGATTGAATAACACAATACTATTTGACGTTTCTGATTTTTAATTTTCTTTTTTTAGACTAATGACAAAGTGCAGTTTTATGAATATATGAAATTATCGTTTGGTGTACATACACCATGCACTAGTTTTTTCAGACCTTCTACAAAATTCACTAGGCTTTCAAGACGATAAAACCGGTTTCGCGGTATACGTACACATTAGTTCTTGCAGTAATAAAATAACAAACCGAAATAATTCCGTAAAACTGTACTGTCTTATCTCTCACGCCTTTAAAAATTCGAATTCAGGCGGTCTGAAAATACTAGAGGAGGCACGCCCATTAATTTAATCAGAGCACACAACGGCGGAAAAATAGATAGTGGCGAGAATGTTTTGCACGTTTTTATAAAAGGCCCATTGTCCAACAAAAAACATCCAAGAATAAATGTCAATTTGGAAAATTTTACCAAGTTTAATCAAAATTCTTTATAATCCGAATTTTTATAAAAAAATCCGATTTGCAGTTTTATGACCTATTACATTTTAATATTTATAATAAAGTGCCAGGGTGAAGTTGACAAAAATAGTGCCAATTATTTTTATTTATTGATAAATTTATGGTGTCCGTGTTGTTATGCGAAAGGCTCAATATTTAAAAAATTTCAACATTTTTTCTATTGCTTAGTATTATAAAATTCTTACGTCAACATTAAAAATATTTTTTTTTAATAATAAACGCAGTCTTTTAGCATCTTTGGTAACACAATGCGTTCTTTGTGTAATAAACTTTTACAAATAAAGATAGATTTTAGCGTTTGTGGTGGATCTCGCAAAAGACTTAGTACTGTAGTTACGACGTATTCGTTCCGACGAACATGACTTCGAAAATGGTTCAGAACTGGTGACATAGATATTGAAATCAAATAGAACCGATTCAAATATAGTCAAAGTCTGCAAGCATGTAACCTATATGTTTATTTAAAGATTTCTGTTTTTTATCCATTTATGTATTGATCGTATATCTAATAATGGAAATAGATACTCAATTCACTTCAAATAAAACTATCTATGACAAAAATTTATTTAAGCTTGCTCAGGTTTATGAACCACTTGTTCAAAGCCAAAATATAGTGGTCGAAACCAATTTATGGAGAAGGTTCTTAAAGTGACATAATCTTCCTCCAAAAACTGCATTTTACGCACTTTAGAACTGCGACAAAACGTCATTTCCTAACTTATAGAAATTGCTACAAATTCTTGCAAATCTCCCGTTTCCACTTCTACAGTAGACCTCCCATTTTCAACCCTTCTTCTTCTTTAAATGCCGCTTAACAGTCTAAGCGAGTTTGGCCTTTTACCATAGCTCGCCACTCGTTACGTCTTTCTGCCCATTGCCGCCAATTGGAAACACCACGGGATCACAAAACGGTCTCCAATTCGTCCTTCGTCTCTTCCTCTGCTACCACCGATGGGTGCCGATAAGAATACCATCTTCATTCATTCGCACAACATGGCCTAGCCAATTAAGACGTTGGGTTTTAATTCGTTGGTATTTGTCGGTGTCTGCATATAGCTCGTACAGCTCATCATTAAATCTTCTTTGGTACTTGCAGTCACAAATGCGTAAAGGGCCGTAAATCTTGCTAAGAATCTTTCTCTCGAATACTCAGACGGTGTCAATGTCCAAGTTTCTGCACCATAAACCCTATTTATTTTCGTTCTTCGAGAGAGGACTTTACTTCTCAATTGCCAAATCAGTCAGAAGTAGAACTTGTTTGCTGGTTCCCAGATAAAAAACTCTAAAGAGGTTAAAAACTTATCTACCTAACTATACCGGAGAAGCTATTAAAATATTGATGTGTGCATTATGCTTTACAATTATTGAAGATCCTATCTTATTTATCCGTTCCCTTTATACGAGAAGATTAAAACTCGCTTTACAAGTAATACTATTTTCCTCGGGACTTCTTTAATACAAGGTTATGAAAACAATTTCTTTTATATGAAGCAAAGCACTTTAGCTCTTCGGAAAAAAAATTGCCAGAAATCAGAAAATGTGCTACGACCTTAAGATTGACTGAATTAGATGAACTACAAAACTACATACTCCAAAAAATTCTGAAAAAAAGTAAGACTTTGATAAAATTGCTTTGAATCTTAGCGAATTTTGCGTTCAATTTTAAAATAAAATTTGTTGTCTGTCTGAAATTTCAGGTTTCGACTTAAAATTTTTTTCATTCCCCCCCTCCCGAAATCCTGGCTACGCCACTGATGGTACCGCAAATTAAGTCATATGGTAACATTAAGTGTTGAACAGAAGAACAGAACGCCTGACTTCGAGAGATAGAACATTGATAAGCATGACCTAGCAGTATATGGTGGCAAGGGATTATCAAAATAGAGAGGTTGAAGAGCAAACCTAACAAATTTACGTTGAACTCTTTCAATGCTTAAGGAATGGGAGGAGTATATCAGATTCCAAATAATTGAAGCATATTCTAATTTTGACCTCACAAAAGCATTGTATGAGATTTTTCTAGTGTATGGGTCCTTGAAGTCCTTGGCATAGCGTCTTAAAAAGGCTAAGATAGGATAGGATTTCGTGAGAAGGAAATTTTCATGATTAGCAAAGGTATAGGATGAGTCAAAAATTACACTAAGATCACGAAACTCTTTAACAGAAACAAGAGTTGCATTTATTTTGCAACGCCCAAGCATTAACAGCCCAAACTTTCCACCGCCCCTCACACTAGTGGAGGACTGCAGCAACATAGCAAAACTTTTTATTAGGCACATACATCCATGTTTTCTTGTAATAGTTACAGGGGATGACAAGCGATCGTTTTTAAAGTATCGAGTGCAATATACCGACAACTAGTGTCAATAGAATCGAAATCGCCTAAGTACTCGTAAGTCTTTTTAAGCATGAATTTATTTCAAAATCAATTGCTTAAAAATAACTCCTACTCTATTCAATCCAAAAAAGAAAACTTTTAATAATTAATTAAAATGATTATTAATAAATAAAAAAATAATAATTTTCATAAAATTCCAAAAGTGAAAAATTATTATTCTTGGCCTTGAGCTCGTTTCATGAATACTTGAAAATGTACAGGCCGTAAATCAACAAAAATTGTTGGTATAAAAAAAGCAATAACAAAAACCGAGAGCACACGGAAAGGCAGTTCTGATGATAAAACAGAGCTGTCAAAAATCCATCATGATCACACTACTAACTGTCAAATGGCGGAAGTGGTTCATGCATATGGTAAAAAGATGAATAGAACTAGGAGTTTAGATGACATCAAAACCAGCGTATTGTTAGCTTAATGGTTAGCAATGCGTGCCAAAATTTCTCTGATGAGTGAAGTCTAGCAGCTTCCGAAATGGATCTATAAGAAAAGCTATGGCAGTTGTCTCTAAACATTTTTCCTACTCTATTCAATCCAAAAAAAAAAACTTTTAATAATTAATTAAAATGATTATTAATAAATAAAAACAATAATAATTTTCATAAAATTCCAAAAGTGAAAAATTATTATTCTTGGCCTTGAGCTCGTTTCATGAATACTTAAAAATAAATTCTTAAATGTTTTAGGATATGTTAAATATTTTTAAAAATATTTCGCAGCTAAACACGAAAGTGTCAGAGCTAAAACTGATACTGAAGGTGGCACAATACCGAGTTCACAAGAAATGATGATGATTTCGCTCAATTATACGGGCATGAGATTCGCTCCAAAGTTAAAGTTAAGCTTTCTACTCATGGCGGTTTTCACCATTTCCAGTTAACGCTAAAGGGCATAACTGACAGAACTTTGATGCGTCATTTGACATTTCTCACTTTTCTAGAAAATCGACAAAGTCGAATAGATGTCACAATAAAGAGTGCAAGCATTTTGCGTGTGTCAAAAAAATGTGTTATAATGTACTTAGTTTATGGAAATATGATCAAAGTTCCCTGATTGACTCTTTTAGTTTTAAAATTTAAGGAATTTCAAGGAATAGAACATAAATAAAGGAAAGCTAAATGTCAACGCACGCAAAAGATAGGACTTGGTCAAGTATCTGCCTTGGCGCGCGTTAAAAAACGTTAATGAGATATATGGCTTTAAACTGCGTACATTTTATCTTAGCTGTCAAAAATTAAATTTCACGCAACGCGGCAACAAAGTTGCATCAGAGTTGGCGATAACTGTCACTTCATCTGACAGATAGCCGACCGATTTCTGTCAATTTATCTGTCAGCAAAAAAGGTATAACGATAGTTCTTCGGTGAGGATAACATTTTTAAAAATTTTATAAAATTTTTACTGTGAAGTGTTCGGTGACACAAAACACTTGCAGTGAAAGAGCGCATTTTGACCTTTCATTGAAAGAGAGAGTTGCAAGTTTCTGCTGGGGGAATTTCACTCAGTAAAACTTGTGAGTGAAAAACAGCTGATCGTGACATAGGAAAGCAACAACAAAAATTTGAGCTATTAACCAATCAAAAAAGCAACAGCTGTTTTGCTTGCAAGTTTTTACTGACTCCTGTTCGGCGAAAACTTTTTACTTTTAGCGTTTCGAGAGAGTTTTACGTCATTTTCCTTTACGGACAGTTCTTTGCAAGTGTTTGCAAGTTACCGAACACAGCTCATACGTTATACGAGGTGTGTTCAAAAAGTATCGCGAATTTTGTGTTTTTTCAAAAATTATTTATTTATTCATGAATATCTATTTTGTCCCCTACAAAGTAATCCCCATGAGATATTATACACTTGTGCCAACGGTTTTTCCAATCTTCGAAGCACTTCAAAATATCATTTTTTTGTATCTTGTTCAGCTCCTCCTTCGATGCCGTCTTTATCTCGTCAAGAGAAGCGTAACGTCGTCCTTTCATGGGCCTCTTCAGTTTAGGGAACAAGAAAAAGTCACAGGGGGCCAGATCTGGGGAATACGGTGGCTGCGGCATCATTAGTGTGTTGTTTTTGGCCAAAAAGTCGCGCATAAGCAACGATGCGTGAGCAGGGGCGTTGTCGTGGTGCAAAAGCCAATTTTTGTTCTTCTTTGCACATCTTCTCGGCCTTCTGAGAACATTTTGTACCACCGATAAACGTTGCTTCGGTCCAAGGTAGCTTCTCCGTATGCCACAGTCAACATTCGGAATGCATCCGCGCACTTAATTTCGTTTTTCACACAAAATTTGATACAGGTTCTTTGATCCATTTTTTTGAATAGGTAAAAATCGAAGACGATCCAAAACACGTGCAAGCAAAGCAGCTGTCAACAATTAACTGAACATTCAAAATGGCCGAGCTTGTCGGCATAAATGAGAGACATGAGTACCAACATAACGCCACAAAAAATTCGAAATTCGAATATACGTAACCACCGAAAATTCAAAATTCGCGATACGTTTTGAACACACCTCGTATACGTTATACGTTCTTTGCTGTCAGTGGCATAATTCCTCTTCATTTACCTTCAGGTATGTTCTATTAGCATGTCTTATAAACTTTTCTGGAAGTGTTTTTTATCGCGATGCTCTATCAATGAAAACGTAAAACGATTATTTGTTGGCCGAAGGGAAGGTCCAAAAAATCTATCAAAGTTCAACTTGACTCCGTTAATAGACGGAAAATTATCGAAAGAATGCGCTTTGGGGCTACTTCGGGTGACTTTTGTCTCTAAAGAATGTAATGCAAAATAGCTACCAAAATTTAGTGCAGTTGGATGTCGATTATATTATCCATCTCTCATTCTACTAGTCTTCCAATTAAGCTCCCTAACAAAATTACAAATCCTAAAATTCCGCCATCATGGAAAGTCTTTTTAGATTTGTTAACTTAAATTTTCTAACCGCCTCAGACATTAAAAATCTTTTCTTAGTTTTTGCTACAGAAATTCATATTGGTTTTCCATGCCCATTTAATATACAGAATATATATATCAAACAATTCTCAATCATTAAAATTATCATTCGTCAGTGCCAACGTAAATTTGCTTACACATGAAATTTATGATCTTACAACATTCACAAAGCAAATCAGCCTCCCCTGTGGAAAGTCAGTAACTAGTGAGAATAATTTCTGGCTCAGAACTAGAGACAAAGTGACTAATAAGAATTAGTGAGATAGTAACTAGATTTTCACTAGTTCGAAACCGGCAGTTGTGTAAACATTATTTGGAAAAATGTGTTGTTCTTGTAACGTTCTTTAAAGACAGGTTAAAAATTGAAATCATGAAAAAAATGCACGAGTTGGTAGGGTTCGAACCGACGCGTCCCGCATCAGGGTCGAGTGCTCTACCCACTCAGCTACGGCGCACGCTTCAAAAGTGAGAGAAAAGGTTACATATGTTGACATTATGATAGAATGGTTTGAAATGTAGGCTCAAATTACTAGCGGTGCATAAACCAACCGCAATGGTGTGGGGATAGTGATGCTGGACTATCACAGCGAAGGTCCAAAGTTCGAGTCCTGGGAAAGGTAACATCAAAAGTGGTTTGAAAATGTTTTTCAAAACGGAGGTCGCGACCGTAGTCAGTCATTTGGCAAAACATCTCCGAGTGTAGTTCTACCATGGAATCCTTCTCCAAATATTTTTATTTACTGCAGAATTTGGAAATAGTTCAGAACTAGAGCAATATTAGCAATAAACGAACTACATCCCAACTGTCGAATTTTTAACTAGTTCGGAACTGTCGAAAAGGTAATGCAGCGGCGGACAATCTCCACCGCCTAGGACATCCCCATGTTAAATTCGCCAGTTGATTACATGTGAAAGAGATTGCAGGCAAACTACTTGTGGTTCGAAACGCACTAGATGCACACCAGTTTAAAACTAGAGATTTTCCCCACAGGGTGCACTTTTATGTATATTTTGGAACGGTAAATTTTTGTGAATACAAAAAAAAATTAAGAAAACAAAAAGACAATTTATGGTGCTTTCCACAATACCGACAAGTTTTACTTATTTATGAAAATATAAAATTGGGGTAAAAACGAATTACATTTTTAATTTAAGCAAATTCTTTAATATATGTGGGTACATGTGTATATGTATATATTTGTAATATGCATTTTATAGAAATATATGTTTACCTTACCTGCACTAGGGTGGAACATATTATTTGAGTACAAAAGGGGTCATGGTCTGTATTTCACTATTTTTCGACATCTAACAAAGTTCAACGGGCAATTTGCCTTGGTGTGGCGGTAGTGTTGCCATTGCCGGCTGAGCTATTCAAGTACGGCGGCGATGAGCTGGTAAAGCGCATGCACTAGCTTCTATGTAGAATATGGTTCGATGAATGCATGCCTGAAGACTGGCATCTAAGTGTTCACTGCCCAATCCATAAGAAAGGAGTTAATGCAAACTGCGCCAACTATAGCGAAATCAGGCTTTTGAATTTTGAATATAAGGTTCTATCAAGAGTTTTTTGCGAAATTCTGAAGCCCGAGATGATATAAACTGATTGGCCCTTATCAGTGTGGCTTCAGATCTGGCAAAATCTTGGAAAAACTCCTTCAAAAAAGAATTGACACACATAACCTTTGTGTTGATTTAAAGCCGCCTTCGATAGCACGAAAAGGAGCTGCCGTTGAGCAACACCACCAGCTCAGACTGGGTAAGGACCTCTCCGAGCCGTTCAAAACTAAGCTAGGTTTAAAACAAGGTGACCCCCTATTGTGCGATTTCTTTAATTTTATGCTCAAGAAAATAATACAAGCTGCAGAACTTAACAGTGTGCAAAAATCCAAAAATGGATTTGGTGGTTAACAAGTGCAAAACTAAGTACATGTTTTCATCAAGCAAAGAGTCACCTTACTGGCGACGGCGAGTACCGAAGATGATTTAATAATGAGCTGTATGCAGACACCAACATACGAGTACTCCAACGAATTAAAACCCAGCGTCTTCGTTGGCCAGGCCATGTTGTGCAAAGCAATGTAGATGCTCCAGCCCAAAAGGTATTCTTATCGGCACCTGCCGGTGATAGTAGCGGAATAGGGAGACCACCACGATGGAAGGACCTAGTGGAGACCAACTTGCGATCTCCTGGTGTTTCCATTTGGCGCAAAGAAGAAACGACTTGCGAGCTATGTTGAATGGCCAAAATCGTTTAAACGTTTAAGCGTCACATAAAGAAGAAAAAATTTTGTCATCAATCTCATAATCTAGGCTATTTTAAAATTTTAACACTCCCTAATGTATGTACATTTACAATAGGTCCCATATTCAATACAAACACTCAAAACTTCATGCCGCATTTCATATGACTTTTTGACAAATATGCCCCATTTTCAATACAAAATTATAATGACAATTTACGTGTTGATGGAAAATATATGTATAAATTTTGAAAAATTTTGGCTTACCTTTTCGTTTCAAAATATCGCTTGTTCACATTAATATTTATTACAATTCACTTGCTGAGTAACAGTCTTTTCTTCTCTCTCTCTTACTCCTATATACGTTTTGAATTTTTTTTTTTTTTTTTTTACTTAGGTTTTGAAAATTTGCAACATTTGTACCGTTATATAAGTATCTTGCACATGAAACAATGGAATATATTTCTCCGTTTTCAACACAAAATGCAACAATCACTTTATTTCTTGCAATCTAGATTTTGCACCGATTGCACCGGTTTTCATGAGTTTGCGGCAAAGACACTTTCAAAGGACTGAGCCACCTTACCTCAAATATTTCACAAATTTAAAAAACTTTTCTAGTTTTCGCGTTAATTACTTTAGGTGTGTGTGATTTGTCCGCATTCAACTACATTTACAAATTTAACTTTTAATTCAAATTCGTTTTCAATTTATATTTATCACACTTGAAGTTTTTGCAAAAAAATATCTTCAAAACTATTTTAAGGATGCTTTGCATATCTCGTGTTATTCCTTCTTCTTTTCATTTTCACTTCTAAGTTTCCAATTCACTTTCACGGAATTAGATTTAGAGTTTTTTATTGTTCGATTTGAAATACTTGAGTATTCTGTAAATGTTCTTTAACTTCATTACTACCCCGTTTCCCTTCTTAAATTTTTAAATTCACATCTACAACTGCCTCGATCGAGTTGTGTGGGCTAACTAAAGTCATTCGAAGATGTCCATGTCCACTTCTGTCTGTTTGCTGTAGTCCGCTGCGCTCCCCTCACTCACTTTCACCACCCAACACATGTGCGTACTTCTCTTCTAAATGCTCGTTTGTGCTCCACCAAAAAAATGCAACAAAACCATATAAAAACACATATTTCTTAAACAAAATGTTGTATATTTACAAATGTATATACGTGTGCATGTAAGCGTGATGTATCAGTGCGTAGTATTTACGATCACTGCTGTCGTCTCTTGCTTTTATTTTTGCATTTTCCTAGAGTTTGTTGCAGCTAAAAATAGTGTTACTCATACGACATGTTGTACGCATTCAAATGCAGTCAGTCAACACTGCGACGACTAAATAAAAACGATCTAAGTGTGCACGTTGAGTTCTAACAAGGTTTCGGTGTGAGAGGCAGTAGTTTAGGTTATTTGAAATGGTCACTGCCGGCACTTCAGTTCGACATGCATTCAGTGCAGAAACAACAATTTCATAGTGTTTTGTTTGTTATTGTTAAGCGTCAAAAAGGGAAAACGTGGAAGCAATTAAATTTTTACGAAATTATGTGAAAAGTTGCAAAGTTATTGCTTCATTCGTAAAATTGGGCTTTGAATGATTTTAGGAAGTTTGTGTAGCGCTCTGTTACACACACACATGCTTTTAGCTGCCGCCGTGGTATGATGAGTAGTGTGCTTTCCTATTATTCCGAATGTCCAAATCCGCAGTCAAATAATATCAACATTCTTAAATGTTTTTTCTTTTAAAACTACACGGGTCAACATATACTAGGGTGGGTTGAACTTTTTATCTTTTACTTAGCATGGATGTAAAAGGTGTACTCATAAAAAAAAAGAGTAAAATAAATGTTTACCCGATATTTTAAATAATGGATCAAATATGGTAGATTTTATACTCAGCTGTACTAGTTCACAGGGTATTAAATTTTTTTAAAGTCATAAATTATTCGATATATATATATAGAGTTCACTTAGTTCTTAGAATGAACAGAGGAATTGATTAAGACATATCCGTCCGTCCGTCCGTCCGCCCGTGGACACGGTAACTTGAGTAAAAAGTGAGATATTTGAATGAACCGGCCAAGGTAGGTTGCTATTTTAAAAAGCCTAATTTGAACCATAACCACGCCCCTTTTTTCGATTGCGAAAATGGATTTTCCACCAAGCTTACTTTTTCATGAAGGTTATCTGAAAGACTGAACTGGCAATATCCCATTGACAATTACCATGCTCATTTTTGCACGACGATTCCCATGACATCTGGGTGAACGAAGTACAACTTTGGCGGAAGCTCATTGCCGGAAAGGAAAGAAAACCCTCACTTGAAGCACTTGATATTTGTAATGAAGATGCGTTTCCAAATGTTAACCAAATGCTTCGCGTTATGGCAATTTTGCCTGTGACAACAGGGACGAATGAACAATCCTTCTCAACTTTGCGATGACTAAAAACGTATTTGAGATCAACAATGTCTGAAGATTGTCTGAACGGCTTAGCCTCACTCAATGTATATCGGGATGTCAAAATCGATCCGCAAATAATTTTTAAAGAGTTTTTTTCAGTACCTCGAAGAGTTGATTTATTAAATAATTGTAATTAAATATGACTTTTGACAATAAAATTCCCGTACTCCGAAAATAAATTTCCTATCTTTTTTCATTGATTACGTAACTTGGGTTTAAAGCCCCCCCTGGGATATTTTCGCTTAGATCGTTTTTACTATCCATAGTTAAAGTGGTTCTTTCTATACCACGCCAACTGCTAAAGCTCATCCAAAAATTTAGAGAGATGTGGCAAAAGATGCGTTTCGGTCCCAGCAATCATAACCCGGGAGCGGAAAACTGATATTTTTATCGTCCAAAAGTTATACGCAGAAGTACTGTGTATCGGGCGAAGCCAGTGTTGCAATCACTAAGGGATTCCTATGCAGGAAGGAGTGATGCACATTTATATTGTAAGATATTGCATTTTGGTTTTTTTTTGTATTTTTGCACATTTGTGTGCATCATTTTCTATTTCACAAAACTTTATTTTTTTTGGATTTTGGTTTGAATGGCCAGGGTTTCTGTAGGAATCTCACAAGTCCAGGTTATGTTCCAAGTGGGTATATGTTTCCTCAAAGTATATCAATTAATATCAGTATACGAAATATCATCTTTTTTATTTTGTTTTTTCAATTTATGTATACATGTTATATATTATATTTTAAATTAAATTTATGGCATAGGTTAAAAAACCATTGAGTACATGGTTTTTGGTCTAACCTCTGATAAAGTCTTGATTAAGCAGTGATAATGGGTAATGAATTTCAATAAAGTCGATGGAGATCACAAAACTCTATTACAATTACTCCCCGCCGGCAGTTCCGTCGGAATAGCTGATAGACCCCAATGGCCCTAAGTGGTTAGTCAGACATTGAGTAAACGGCCCTATATACGTCTAATCTCCGACATTGCCATTCTTTTTTTTACTTTGTATTAGTGATATTAAACATCTATAAAAATCGGGATTATTACAAAATATATTTATTTGTTACATTTATATATTATATATATTATTGTTATATATATACATTTTGTTGTTGTTGTTGTTGTATTAGCGACTACTTAACCTGCCTAAAGTATCACCTCTCATTCAACACTGTCAACAGGCTCTTCTAACGGAAGTCCCAGAAACCTCGCGGCTTCAATAGGGGTGGACCAGAGTGAAATTACTGTTAGAAGAGTAGGCTCGGTTGAGCAGATGAACAGATGGTTAGTATCGTGGGGAGACACGCCGCATGCCGGGCAGACATTTGGCATGTCAGGGTTCAGTCTGGATAGGTAAGAGTTTAGTCTGTTACAATATCCAGAACGAAGTTGAGCCAGCATGACTCTTGTCTCCCTAGGCAGCTCGCGTTCCTCGTCGGCAACAGTTGGATCTTGTGCCTGTAGGACTGCATTCACTGGACGAGACCTGACAAACGAGTTTACCGACTCCGTGTGGATGAGGTTGAGGGCCTACCGGTGCACCATTGGATCAAACGGCGAGAAAATGTGATGCCGGATCTCGTCATAATGCTTGCGGAGGTGACTCCTTACTCTCCTGGGAGGTGGATTTCCGTTGAGCAGGTTCCTGCTCGGATGCTGCGGTTTATAGCAGTTGAACAGGAATTGCCTGGTCAACATCTCGCAATGCTCTTTAACACCGAGCATTTTTGCCTCACTATGAAGGTGGTGCTCAGGATACATAAGGAGGCACCCCGTGGCAGTTCTGCGTGGGGTGTTTTGGCAGGCCTGCAACCTCCTCCAGTGTGTATCTGCTAACCCCGGCGACCATATAGGCGTCGCGTAGCTCAGAACCGGCTGGCCGATTGCCTTGTACGTTGCCAGTAACTTTTCTTTATCTTTCCCCCTAGTGCTGCCAGCTAGTGAATTGAGGATTTTGTTACGGTTTTGTACTTTGGTGACAATCACGACTACATAAACACCGTATTTGAACATGTTATCAAACGTGACCCCTAAGATTTTGGGGTGTGTGACAGTCGGAAGCTTAATGCCGTCGACGTAGACGTCTAATTCCATGTTCGCCTGCGCTGTCCACGTCGTAAATAAGGTGGCCAAAGATTTGGTCGGTGACAGTGTCAGATTTCGTGCAGTGAAAAAACCGGATAGGGATGGGAGGTAAGAGTTAAATCTTGAACAGAGCTCGTCTACGGAAGGGCCAGTCGCCAGGATCGTGCAGTCATCGGCGTAGGAGACGATCGAGACACCTTCTGTAGCCCGATTCTGTAACTTTTAACCACGCGCCGAGTGTTAAATTTTTTCGCCAAATTTTGGCGTTTGTTCTTAACGAAAATGCGATTCTGTAACTCTTCTTTAACGTCGCTAAACAGCTGACTCTTGATGGTGATAAAATATGGCAATACTTCTCTTTTCGCCGTATTTTGCACTAAATTACATGCAAAAAACGCAAAACTAATTTTTTTACTTTTTCCAAACGCTAAAACACTTGCAAATATATTAACGCTATTGTTAACACCTCAAAAATAATTCGCGACAGCTAACCACACAAAAAGTTAGTGAATAGGGAAAAGCGTTAAAAATGGTGTTAAGCGAAGTTAACGCTAACACCTGGTGTTAAAATAGTTACACAATCGACGTACTGGTGGGGAAGGGAGCCTCGATATGTGATAATTAAACAAAAGCGGAGATAGGACACCACCCTGTGGCACCCCTTGTTTAATTATACGTTGTTTTGATCTTTCGCCTCTAAATTCAACCGATGACTGCCGACCACTCTGATAGTTGGCGGTCCAGCGCTTTAGACAGGGGCGAAGAGTTGAAACCTCCAGGTCGTTAATGAGTTGCGCATGATTGACAGTGTCGATAGCTTTCGACAGATCAAGCGCAACTAGAACGGTCCTGTCATTTGGACGAGGTTGGTTGATACCGACACCTATCTGTGTGGTGATGGCGTTTAGCGCGGTGGTAGGGCTATGCATTTTACGGAATCCATGCTGATGTTCGGCTAGTCGCAAGTTAGCGGTGTAATAAGGGAGCAAGACCGCCTCCAAGGTCTTCACTACTGGCGAGAGGAGGGTCGATAAGACTCCCCCTCGTTGGCCGACTTGCCGGGCTTTAGTAGTGGCACCACCCTTGCCTGTTTCCATCTTTCTGGAGTGACAAAGGTGGTCATAGACAGATTGAAGACAGTTGTTAGGTACCTTACGCCCTCTTCTGCGAAATGTTTTAGCATCAGCATGGATATACCGTCTGGGCCGATATATTTGGAGTTTTTGGACCCCCGCATGGCCTCCCGAACCTCCTTGGTGGTGATGGCAATGGGCGCTTGGCTGTTTTTACGCTTCCCTGGCGGATCGGCTAATTTCCTTGTCAACCGGAGCATGCAGTACAAATTGACTTCCGCATTGAGATCTTGAATTTGGGGATCCGTAGTGTCCAAGTGTCGCACTTGGTCACGTTCATTAGATCGATTGAGAGGACTATCGGTAAATGATCCGATGCAAGAGTTAGCATTGGTCGCCATTCAACGCAGTTTATGAGACCCGCGCTGACAATTGTGAGGTCTGGCGAACGAGAACAATTTACCGCAACTCTCGTGGGGGCGTCCCCGTTCACAGTGCAAAACGTCGTATCATGTATTTGTTCAGCCAATTCCTGTCCCCTACCATCAACCTGTAGGCTGGAGTGCCACAGATCATGGTGTGCGTTGAAGTATCCGAGGATTACACGATTATCGCCTCTGAGTAACGCACTGATGTCAGGTTGGTAATCCCTCGGACAGCAGGTGGCAGGAGGTATATAAATGTTAATAATTTCTAGATCGACATCGCCTGTCCGGACAACCATACCTTGACGTTCTAGGAAGTTGTCCCTCGGGTCGACGTCAGGCTCAAATAGGCGATATTGCACAGATTGATGCGTGATGAAGGCCAGTCCGCCCCCAAGTCCTCTCCCTCGGTCACGCCGGTGGATGTTGTAGCCGCCACAAGTCCGAAGATCTGATCGGGCGCTTAACTTTGTTTCTTGAATAGCAGCGATCTTGATGTTTTGCCGCTTCACGAAATTCACTATTTCACCAACCTTGCCGGTTAAACCGTTGCAGTTCAATTGTAGGACACGAAAGTGCGAAGGGGGAGAAATATTCACACTGGGAGTCAAGGACTGGTGCGTATGCCTCGGTGGAAGCAGCCTGGGTCGCGCACTGCGTCGCACTCTAGAAGGCGAGGGATATGAACCACCGGAAGGTGGCGAATCGGTCGACGTTGTAGGTTGCGTAGCTCGTCAACATGGCGCAACGTACGTATCGGTCCATAAATTCCTGTTACCAAGTTGAGAACATATAAGCAGGTGACATAGGCCAAGGCAGGAGTTGCATTTGACTCATGTCGCAGGTGTATATAGTCTCAACCAACAAACAGTGCACATGGTGTAAGGGACCAGGAGCTGGTGGCTTTGGCTTACATTTGTGCTAGTACTGGAAGGAGAAGGGGAACTTGAAAGTGGAAGGGGGGTTGGCTGTCGCTCAGCATTGCTCACATCTAAAACAGAGGTGCTACGTAGAAAGTAGCTGTGAGCGGCTGTGTGAGGTGTTGGCGCCTGTGGGCTTGAGCGGCAGCGGGAGTTACACACAACTTGCTGGGTATTATTAGTGCTGTTAGTCGTGAAGGCTGTATCTGAAGTTGTGGCGGTGCGGCACTGAATCGTCGTTGGCCACGAGATTCCCTAGGGCGTGAACAGCAAGAGGCCACAAAAGTTTTGTAGAAACTAGGGGGCCTGTGTGTGGAGGGATTTAGCCCGGAGCACCTAGTTTTGTGCAATCATCTTTTACAGGAATTACATTGGATGGAGTGTGAACGTTTGACGTAAATCTTCTTCCAGCAGACGCAGCAGATCCATTCACTTGGACCCGGGTTGGATTCGACCCCAGCCCGGAGCAGGAGAGTTTTGAGCAGCCCTGCTGCAAGGAGCTGCTCGGAGGATGACAATGTTAGCGGAAAAGGTGACAGGTTAGACAGGATAGTGTCGAAATAACAGCCCTTGGTCGGATATAAAAATCCGAGTCATTCCGGTGCGATAGAACCGGCTGCTGTGGGAATGATTCACCATTTTATACATATTTTATACATATTTGCTGCTGTTGCAGAACTTTAGTCACTTTTCCAATAACAAAATAAATTGTATTTTCTTTGAAAAACTGTGTCTTTCTTTAATAAATTCGGTTAATAACATATTTAATTACATTCTATAAAAGTTAAATTAATGATTTAGTGGGTGTTTTTAATTATAACTTAATAGTTGCGTTCCAATCAGCTATCCAGATTAGTATCACGATCAAGATCTCACGGGAACGATACGGATCAGTTGTATCAGAGTTGCTTATGTATATTTATATATGTATTGTGACGAATTCGATTATTCCTTGATTATCAATCCTGGGTTCGATCACTATAAAGTCGAATAAACACACGCACAAATAATGTAAGTAATAGCTAGTTTTATTTACTAGTAATAAACGCAAAACAATTTTAAGAGTTTGATAACTTTACAGTAGTTCACTATTGAACGCTTGAAAATAAACTGAACAACCTGCCTTGCTTGGTCACCGCCTTATATAGTCCAACAGGGTACTTGCCTACGCACCGAGAACTTTCTTGGTTATTCGCTTTTCGTGTTCTGGAAGGGTCGGTGTTATTTATTGGAATCTCCTCTTTGCATCGTATTCGCAAACACTCGCGCCATCTCTCTTCCTCTTCCTAGTTACACGCTTGCATGCATAAGCGTAGCCATCGTTATCTCGGTTGTGTTAACTAGTGGTGGGAGTGTTATTTAGTTAGGGATGGTACATGCTTGAGAATAATCGCCACACTGCCCTCCACCTAAGTCTGATCGTCCCGATCAGACACATTTCCCAAACCAAACGCTGCTAGACGCTCAATGGTTGGCACTGCTTTACTAAACCTCATTTCCTCCAGGGATTGAAACTCCGACATCAATCCTCTCCTGCAGAGATTCCCACAATGCATTGCAGTGTCACATATTCCAACCACTTTGTCCGTTCTTAATCTCGAATAGATTTGTGCCTTCACTTTCGTTCCCAATGGTACCCGGCAAACATTCCTGCAACTCGTTTCTTCAGGATTCCGTTCCGTTCTCTCATGCCCATTGCACTGTTTCACATTATTCACTAAGTTGCGTTGCCTTCTCGTAACATGACCACCAGATGTTCGTCTTTTATTCTCAGCACACTTAGTAATCCATTTCCTCACAGTTTGCTTGCAACCGATCCAATAGAACCGCCGCTTTACCTCTTGCAGCGTTTTCTTTATTCCCACGTGCCTTCCATCTGGGCACCTATGCGACGCTTTGATAACATCTGGAATTCTTGCCTTGGGAACAACAATAAGTGATCGATGATTCTGGCCATCTTCACTTTCCCATATCCGATGCAAACAACCAGATATTAGCTTCAAACTACTCCATTGTGCCCAGTATGCTTTTGCAATACGACTCTCTGCTACCATCTCTTCTCTTCCTGGCTGTTTGTTTTTCTTTATTCCTTTCAACACACGTGCCAAATCTGGATCTTCCTCCTGGTCTTGCCGAATCTTCTTCAGGAGGTACTTGTCCGCGAAAGCCTTTGGTCGAGGATCTACCTCTGCTTTACGAGGCTCCTGTTGCTTCATCTTCAAGATCACTCCTTTGGTAGTATAGCCTTTATTGTGTCCAAAAACCAGAGGAAGTTCTTGGCCGTTGTAAGTCATAACCCTGTTCCTTACGTTGATGTGAATGTCTCTCTCAGCCAAGAAATCGACGCCAATGATGACTTCGTCGACAATATTCGCTACCAAAAAGTTGTGATACATGGCCACATTCCCAATCACAACCTTGCATTTCACTTCTCCCAGGACTTGCTTGCTGTCACCAGTTACTGTCCACAACTTAGCTTGCCGCAATGGTCTCACCTTTCCCCTGACCAAGTCAGTCCGAATGATGGAATGTGATGCACCAGTATCGACAGTCAGCAAGCGCTCTTTCCCGTCCACGTAGCCTTCAACAGTAACATTACTCGCTTTCCGTTCGAGTTGTGACACAGAGATTATGGGACATTCATCTTGCTCATCTTCTCCAGTTTTGCGTTTACGTCCACTTAAATTGCCAGGATTACTGGACCCAGTGCCGCAATAACGTGCTATATGACCAGATTTTCTACACCTAAAGCATTTAATGGCACCATCACTTTTTTTCTGTCCTCCGTTCAACGCTTCCAGAATTGTGTCTACCCAATCTGGCCGTTCTACCTCCACGCGGTGAGCCTTGTGCGTCGGCTTACTTAATAGCGAAGCTGTTTCCTGCGTTAGAGCATGAGATACCGTCCCAGCAAATGATCTCTTGGGATTTGCATATGTGGCTCGCTTCGTCTCCACGTCACGTATTCCATTTATAAAGCTTTGAATTTTTACCCTTTCTGTGTATTCTACGGGTGCGTCTGCGTTTGCTAGATGGGCCAACCTCTCGATACCCGATGCAAATTCCTGCAAAGTCTCATTGGGTTTCTGGAAGCGATTCTGTAGCTCTATTTGGTATATCTGTTTTCGATGTTCGCTACCATAGCGCCTCTCAACTGCACCCATCAATGCTTCATAATTATTGCGTTCACCGTCGGGAATCGTTTGTAAGATTTCGGCTGCAGGACCCTTCAATGCCACGAACAGTGCAGCAACTTTGTCTTCAGTGCCCCAATTATTCACCGCTGCAGTCTTCTCAAACTGTAGCTTAAATACCTGGAAAGGAACAGAACCATCAAATGACGGGGATTTTACCTTGGGAGTATTCGCTGAAGCAGATGGACGGTTCAGTTGCAGCTCCTGGATACGCCCCTTCAAAGCATCTACTTCGGCTTCAATCTTGTCCTGCCGTTCTCTGAATACCTCCTGCACTTCAGTTATTTTTGCGTCCTGCATTCTTAGCTGTGATGCCATTCGTTCTTCCTGTGCCTCCAGCTGCAATGCAATTCTCGCCATGTGTGTCTTTTGTTCTTCCAGCTGGGATGCCATGTGTGTCTTTTGTTCTTCCAACTGTGTTGAAATGCTAGATGACATCTGAGTCAATACAGCCAATATCATGTTTGTGTCGACGGTTGCTACTGGATTCGGAGACTCCTTTTTTTCTTCCATTTTTGTTGGTGCCTCCTCCACAAGATGAAAAACATGATCATCAACGTCGATTCCTTCTGCTTCCATAGCCTCTCGCAATCGTGACTGTAACTCTGATTTATTGCTTGTAGTGTTCAGTCCCCGTTGTTCCAACTCATTTTTGAGTTGCTGAATCTTTAATTCATTCAGCTTCGCCATGTCCTTGTTATCCTTAAATTCACTGGTATTTATTCAACAATACCGCTTCTGACACCAATTGTGACGAATTCGATTATTCCTTGATTATCAATCCTGGGTTCGATCACTATAAAGTCGAATAAACACACGCACAAATAATGTAAGTAATAGCTAGTTTTATTTACTAGTAATAAACGCAAAACAATTTTAAGAGTTTGATAACTTTACAGTAGTTCACTATTGAACGCTTGAAAATAAACTGAACAACCTGCCTTGCTTGGTCACCGCCTTATATAGTCCAACAGGGTACTTGCCTACGCACCGAGAACTTTCTTGGTTATTCGCTTTTCGTGTTCTGGAAGGATCGGTGTTATTTATTGAAATCTCCTCTTTGCATCGTATTCGCAAACACTCGCGCCATCTCTCTTCCTCTTCCTAGTTACACGCTTGCATGCATAAGCGTAGCCATCGTTATCTCGGTTGTGTTAACTAGTGGTGGGAGTGTTATTTAGTTAGGGATGGTACATGCTTGAGAATAATCGCCACAGTATGTCTGTGCTACCAATCAAATAAGGGTTGGCTGTCAAAAAATCTATTACAAAGAACTAAACGATATACGGGTCCGAAATTGCTCCAAATAAATTTCTATCTGGATCTGGATCACTCCTGATTGGAACACGCCTAATAATATCGGGGCATAGTCATAGTCAAATGTAAGTATAACTTTAATTTAGTTGAAGCTATTTGACACAATTTTATATGGGGTATCTGTCAAAAAAGCTTCATCTAAGTTTAACTCATACTTAACTTTGACTATGACTATGCGCCATCACTTCTCCGTGCTTGGTCTGTAACACGTCTCTCGACATTTTTCTGTGTGTTTTACAGTAAATGCTGAATGGCAGTTAAATTGACAGATATCGTTCGGCTATCTGTCAGATGAAGTGCCACTTAGCGAAGGCAGAGATCGTGAAGACGGCTCCTGGATTGTAAGGTATTATGTCCATAGCGGAAAACCGTACAGAAATGAAATGAACACCGTACACCCAAATTTAAGCACAACACTGTTGACAGGACGACTGCTTGGCAGCTCTGACACTTCACGCGCCCTCAATAGCCGTCCTCTTTACACCAACAAAACCATTTACAGTTTACAAAATAATTTGTTACTCATTCTCGTCTTTGCAAATTGTATTCGCCGCGTGAAAAGCCGCTGTTGCTAATTTAATTAATATTTACCAAACTATTCAGTTATATCAATACATATTAATTAAATATGGTAAGAGAATACACAAATTATAGTTAAGAATTATTGGGTTTGTCCTTAAATGGCTGGTTACTTCAACAGTGCTGATTGTTTTGGTGTACCAACTGGTGCTGGTTAATGCACATGTTTTTAGGATTGCCATTAGGATTATGTCTATGAAGTGGAAGTCAATTTTCTTTACCAACAATTTTATGTTTTTGACAAGATTCAAAAATTCCTTTTTCGCTTTTTGTTAATTTAATTTACCTTTCACCTAACCTCTAAAGAATCTCGCATGCTCCGCTAATATACCTTTGCTTTTGTTTGAGTCGTGCGGTCTTTCGAAATCCAACATATGTTCATATTTTATATGATTTTACTAAAAACTTCCAAATAACTTTATAGCAACCCCAAATCGTGCTTTTGAAGGAGGGTACCGATACCTCACAAGGTAAACCTCAACTCATATCTAACATCAATGCCTGCCAATCCATTGTGGACGCTGTGCGCACCACATTGGGCCCCCGCGGTATGGACAAACTTATTGTTGATTCCAGTGGCAAAGCTACAATTTCGAATGATGGCGCCACCATTATGAAGCTACTGGATATTGTGCACCCAGCCGCGAAGACTCTAGTCGACATAGCTAAATCTCAAGATGCTGAGGTAAGTATATTAATATATACTAAGCACAACATATTAACATTGTTTCCTTTTTAGGTTGGGGACGGCACGACTTCAGTCGTACTTTTAGCTGGTGAAATCTTGAAACAAGTTAAACCTTTCGTTGAAGAAGGTGTACATGCACGTATCATCATCAAAGCTATACGCAAGGCATTACAATTATGCATGACAAAAATCAACGAGATGGCTGTGCATGTTGAGGCGCAATCAAAAGAACAACAACGTGTATTATTAGAGAAATGTGCTGCCACAGCAATGTCATCCAAACTTATTCATCAACAAAAAGATTTTTTCTCCAAAATGGTTGTACAAGCGGTACTTTCGTTAGATGATCTTTTACCACTCAACATGATTGGTATTAAGAAAGTAACTGGTGGTTCTTTAGAAGAATCTGAACTTGTTTCAGGTGTTGCATTTAAAAAGACTTTCTCTTATGCCGGTTTCGAAATGGCACCAAAGTCGTACAAAAATTGTAAAATCGCTTTATTAAATATTGAATTGGAATTGAAGGCTGAGCGTGATAATGCTGAAGTGCGTGTTGATAATGTACAGGAATACCAGAAAGTGGTTGATGCTGAATGGGTCATTCTTTATAATAAATTAGCCAAAATTCATGCATCTGGCGCTAATGTTGTGTTGTCCAAACTTCCAATTGGTGATGTTGCCACACAGTATTTCGCAGATCGTGATATGTTCTGCGCTGGTCGTGTACCAGAAGAAGATTTGAAACGTACAATGAAAGCTTGTGGTGGTGCTGTTATGACTACAGCTAACGATATTAACGAAAGCGTTTTGGGTAAATGTGATTACTTCGACGAGCGTCAAGTTGGTGGTGAACGTTTCAACATTTTCCAAGGTAAGGTAATTTATATGATATCGAGTATGTCCTTCATATTACATTCTTTTTTATATAAAGGTTGCCCCAATGCTAGAACATGCACATTGATTTTGCGTGGTGGTGCCGAACAATTTTTGGAGGAAACTGAGCGTTCATTACATGACGCTATTATGATTGTGCGACGTACAATAAAACATGATTCGGTGGTTGCTGGTAAGTCAAAATATGTCATATTTATTATTTAATAGATAAACAATGACCGTAAACATCTTGAATGGTGATGGGCATTGTTAAGAAATCCTATATTTCGGATGTGAAAGAAAGTGACGGATTGTTGGCAGATGTCAAGCTTATATTCGTTTTGTAGATATATATTATCGTATATGCAATCAGATAACAAACGGTGTAGATCAGAAGATAAACTTATTTTAAACTTGATTTTATTTGAATCTTGATAATTGAAAAATCTTAAAGGAAAGCTTTTGAAAAATACCCATTGTCGCTATATAATAATTAGTAGTGTGCTTGAATCCATTAAGAGTTTACGAGTCAAAAGTGCAGAATCAGGAGGCGGATCACCTTGTCTTGAATATAGTTTTCCGAGATTTGTCCAATATGGTTGCCATGTCTTCTAGGCACATATTGGAGGCAAGAGGACATTGGAAATCACCTGTGTGACCGGAACATCATTCACACACAGAGACAAAAGTACTCGGTGCTGAAGAGCACAATGAAATACCGCAACATTCTAGTAAATAGGTTTTTAAAGAAACCCCGCCTTCGAGACAAAGGTGCAATGGCAGGATCTCTAACTCTTGTTCTCTAACTCTACTTCTCTAAACTCTTATGTTGTTGTTGTTGTTGTTAACAGTGCTTCGCCCTGCCCAATGGGCTCGATCACTCTAAATTGTCATCAGGCTCTTCTAACGGAAGTCTGAGGAAACGCGCAGTTTCCACAGGGTTGGACCAGAGTGATGTAGGTGTTAGAAGAGTGGGTTCAACTGAACAGGAGAAGAGATGCATGGTATCATGAGGAGTCATACCACATGCAGGGCATGTATTTGGTATGTTGGGGTTCAGTCTGGATAAGTAAGAGTTTAACCTGTTACAATATCCAGAACGAAGTTGTGCCAGTATGACTCTAGTCTCCCTCGGAAGTACACGTTCCTCCTCAGCCAATTCAGGTGGTTGAGTATTAATAACGGGATTCACAGGCCGAGATCTGAGAGATCTCTCTACCGACTCGGTGTGGAGGTCATTTAGAGCCCGTCTATGGTTCCGCAGATCAAACGGCAAAGAGATATGATGCCGGATCTCATCGTAATGCTTACGGAGATGTCTCCTTATGTCTCTGGGGGGCGGTGCTAAATCCAAAAGATGTCGGTTTGGATGACTAGGTTTATGACAGTTCAGAAGGAACTGTCTACTCAAGAGTTCCGCGTGCTCTTGAACATTGAGCAATTTTGCCTCTTGATGGAGGTGAGACTCAGATGACATAAGCAGGCATCCCGTAGCAGTTCTGATGGCGGTGTTTTGGCAGACTTGCAATTTCCTCCAGTTGGTGTCAGAAAGATTGGGCGACCATATAGGCGCAGCATAGTCAATAACCGGCCGGCCAATAGCCTTATATGTAGCAAGCAATGTTTCTTTGTCTTTTCCCCAAGTACTGCCGGCCAGTGACTTGACGATCTTATGCGGCTCTGTACCTTTGAGGCTATTGCGGCGGCATGACCAGCGAAGGTGAGGCCGTTGTCAAATGTCACACCCAAGATTTTTGGGTGGTTGACAGTAGGTAGAGGTACTCCGTCTACGTGGACATTTAACTCTTGCCCCATCTGCGCATTCCATGTAGTAAACAGGGTTGCCGTATGTTTAGTCGGAGACAGGGTCAGATTACGCTCGGTGAAGAAGCTGGAAAGGTCATGGAGGCAACTGTTGATTCTAATACAGAGTTCATCAATGGAGGGACCCTTGCCCGAGGCCATTATCGTGCAGTCGTCAGCATAGGACACAATGGAGACTCCCTCTGGTGGGGGGGGGAAGTCTCGAAATATAGAAATTAAACAAAAGGGGAGAGAGAACACCACCTTGCGGCACCCCTTGTTTTATTCTTCGTGGTCTAGATTTCTTGTTCCTAAATTTGACTGTTGCCTGTCGACCATTGAGGTAATTAGCGGTCCACCTCTTAAGGCCGGCAGGGAGCGGTGTCTCATCCAGATCTCGGAGGAGTGTGGCGTGATTGACCGTGTCAAATGCATTTGACAAGTCAAGTGCCACGAGAACCGTTCTATGGTTTGGTGGATGTTGATTCAAACCGTTGTTAATCTGCGTTGTAATGGCGTTCAAAGCGGATGTCGTGCTATGATTTTTGCGGAAACCATGTTGATGATCGGCCAATTTTAGATTTGTAACGAAGTAAGGAAGCAGAATGGACTCTAGTAATTTCACTACCGGCGAAAGGAGGGATATCGGACGATAAGACTCTCCTAGGTTCGCCGGCTTCCCTGGTTTTAATAGGGGAACTACAATCGCTTGTTTCCATATCTCAGGTATAACGAAGGTAGTTAAAGAGAGATTAAAGAGTGCCGCTAAATAACTCTGTCCTTCGTGGCCAAGGTGTTTGATCATCTTCATGGCGATTCCGCCGGGTCCGATGGATTTTGAGGGTTTGGCCTTCATTATGGCTTCCTTAACCTCTGCGACTGAGAAGGCAATGGTCGCAGTAGAGTGTTTGTGTTTGCGCGCACGTCGGAAGGCTCTTCTCTTGGTCCTATCCGCAGGTGGATGCATTATAAACAGCCGGCAAAAGGAGCTCGATTACTTTTTCAAACAACTACTTCAAATCGGTAAATCGACTATTCGATTAGTCGATTATCAAGAGCTCCATTAATTCACTGTTAACAACAACAACAGCTCTAATAATTAGTATAATGGAAGGTTTGAAAGTCAGCCCGACAGAATTATCAATTGTCATTCTGTACATCGCACCCGTAGACTTAGTGGACAAAAGCATAGTGTTAATAACTGAAACTAGGCTCAATGCCTCGTGGCCGTAGCCTGTACCAACGCCATCAAAAACGGGGCCGACAGACTGAATGGTCCCGCCCGCGCTTCGAAATAGCTAACGAGCTTGTTTAGGATGATTTTGCTGGGTAATATTCACAAACGCAAAGCAATCACATACACACAATTGTTTTGACGTTTCAGAGGAAACGATTTTCAACATGGCTGCTCTGCGTTTACCTGGTTAACTATGCCATGGTTACAAATTTTTTTTATTAATCTTTATTATCATTCTTGTAGAATTGTTTTGCGACAACGTAATACATAAAGAAAAATAAAAAGGTTTAATGGTATTAATATTATTTTTAAAATGACAACAAAAAGTACTTAAAAAGTATCAGACCTTAATGTTAGTTTGGAATGTTCTTTATAGATTTTTTGTGAAGTAGCAATGAAAATGAAAAATTGTATCTAGCATCAAAATAGCGAATAAAAAACAGCCAATATATAAGTTTAAAACTTTTACAACTGGTTTTTCGCCATTCCAAACTAACATTCTAAAATTTCCCAAAGTATGTTAATTAACCACTAAGTAGTAACCTTATACAAATTAAAAATAAAACAATTTGAATTAAAAGAAAAAATTATAATAATGTACATAAAAAACTAAAAAACAAAGGTGTGAAAATTTTAGGGTTCGAACCAGGACACTCCTCGTTATAATGAAAACGCTTACATGTTAGCGTGCTTCTAGCCTTCACTTTTGAAAAGTTATTCAATACAGAGAACGAAAATCGACACTGATGATGGCACAACGCCGAAACCGGTTTGTCTCAAAACCAAATTTGACAAGGGATGACGAAAAATCGTTCCAATATACGAGGTGTGTTCAAAAAGTATCGCGAATTTTGTGTTTTTTCAAAAATTATTTATTTATTCATGAATATCTATTTTGTCCCCTTCAAAGTAATCCCCATGAGATATTATACACTTGTGCCAACGGTTTTTCCAATCTTCGAAGCACTTCAAAAAATAATTTTTTTGTATCTTGTTCAGCTCCTCCTTCGATGCCGTCTTTATCTCGTCAAGAGAAGCGTAACGTCGTCCTTTCATGGGCCTCTTCAGTTTAGGGAACAAGAAAATGTCACAGGGGGACACATCTGGGGAATACGATGGCTGCGGCATCATTAGTGTGTTGTTTTTGGCCAAAAAGTCGCGCACAAGCAATGCGTAAGCAGGGGCGTTATCGTGGTGCAAAAGCCAATTTTTGTTCTTCCACAAATCCGGGCGTTTCTGGCGGATTGCTTCGCGCAAATTGCGCATAACTTGCAGGTAATATTCCTTATTGACCGTTCTTCCCTGTGGCATGAACTCATGATGCACCACGCCCCTGCAATCGAAGAAAACTGTCAGCAAAAATTTCACATTTGACCGAACTTGGCGCGCTTTTTTCGGTCTTGGTTCGTGCGGCAGCTTCCATTGAGATGATTGAGCTTTGGTTTCCACGTCATAACCATAAACCCACGATTCGTCACCAGTTATGCCCCTCTGGAGCAAATTTGGGTCGTCGCGGACAGAGTTTAACATCTCATTAGCAATGCTCATGCGATGCTGTTTTTGGTCACAATTGAGCAATTTTGGTAAAAAAATAGGTAAAAATCGAAGACGATCCAAAACACGTGCAAGCAAAGCAGCTGTCAACAATTAACTGAACATTCAAAATGGCCGAGCTTGTCGGCATAAGTGAGAGACATGAGTACCAACATAACGCCACAAAAAATTCGAAATTCGAATATACGTAACCAGTGAAAATTCAAAATTCGCGATACTTTTTGAACACACCTCGTACATCAATAATTCACCCTGTCGGAAAAACAACAAAACAAAATAAAACAGTTGTAAACGCTAATTTCGACGTCACATTTTTGTCAACATCACTTCGTACGGACATCACATCACTGCAAAACGGATATTTACTTAAGCAATGTATGGACGTTGAAATATTATCGATAATTTTACAAGAAAAATTTCGGTCACGACAATCTAACTCATTTTGCGCCAGCTCGAACATGCGGCAGTAGCCCAGGTGTTGAATATTCCGCTTAGCAAGCCGAGGGCGCGAGTTCAACTCCCGGTAGGAAAAGTTGTATTAGTTTATTTACTGGTTTTCTAATTTACAAGTGTTTTTTTTTTGTTTAATTAATAATATTAGGATATCACTTTTCGCAATTTTTTCTTCTTTTAAAACTTTATCTGCAATTATCTGTTGACAGAAATAAAAAAAAAATATCTGCTTTTGGATTATTGATACTGCGGTCAAGACACATCTTTTGCCACCTTTCCCGACATTTTTGGGCGTGTTGCGCGCTGCTTGTCGTCGCCAAAAACTGTGTCGACAAATTTTTTGTCCGTTCATGCCGACACAATATCACTATTGACTTAGTCAATACCAAAAACGCATGAATCTCAGTCAATAGTTATCGATTTTGACAACACCGATACCAATTCGAGAACATCACCTGTTGTGGTTTTGTTTAGAGACAAAAACACTCCCTGATGCCTGACTGTCGTGGGAGCGATTTGGTGTGAACAGTGGAACCTTCTAGGTCATCTCACCTCCTTCCGTAAGGCAGAAGAAGGTTGGTAATCAGAGGTGAGGGAAATTATATCCGTAGATCAACCATCAAGTTGGACGTCATTACCCTTTCTGGATTTTATTCGCCTCTTACGACCGGCATACCTACTTTGGGCATATTCTAACCCCCTTACCCGCAAGGGTCGATAGCATCACCTCAATTCATATAAGTATTGACAACCATAATGGTGAATGATACAAACAAGTGTAACATTGTACTACAATCGAAGTCGATTTACTATAGTTAACAAAACTTTTTTTTTTTAATTTACTCCCTTTGTTCAGAACATACTGATTCTTATCTGAGTCAAAGAAATTTGAAATTGTTGAAAACATAAGCGTAGGGGTGGTGGGTCTTAAAAACTCGCGTATAGAAGGGTCTGATACACACCCACCGCAATTAGATACTTTCCATTTCATGTTTTGTGTTTTGGTTTGTGTAGCAAGCCCCGTGCGGTTATCACGCAAACAACATACATATTTATATGTAGAAGCATATACAATCATACACATATATATGTTTATTATTTTAATAAGTATGATTTATTCATTGAAACCCTCTATAAAGTAAGAGGGCTTTCCAAAAATTCCGAACCAACGAAAGTAGTCGTCGAACGGGGATTATATTTGTAATGGTGTCAGCATAAATACCCTCACTAAACGTTCACTGGGTATTATGCTCCCCACAACAAGGAAGGCCGATTGTGACGGCAAGAGAAGACTTATACTTGTGTTGTTATAAAGTGTTTAAGAATTGCTGCTGCTAGTGAGGTACTAAACAAAGAAATGAAGATCGCAAAAGACTATATTTGCAGATTTTTTGTTCAAAATAAAAAGAACTAGTTTTTCTGCTTGGATTTGCATTAACTGAAGGGTAGGTTTTGTTTGTGGACATTGATCCATGTATATATTAGGTACAATGTATATTTTGCCGTTTTATTTTTTTAACCTAAAGATCGAGTGGCACGAAATGCAAACAGATGGTTGGGAAAAATTTTAATGGCTCAGAATTATGTGAATAAAATTATATAATATGTTTCATTTCATGCAAAATGTAAATAATAACAGCGTTGAATAAGATTTGCAAAACCCATTGGACATGTTTAAAAAAAAAATTTTTTTTCTGTATGTCTAGCAAAGCGTATTGGGGTGGTCCAAATATAGTTCAGGTGGAATTTTACCCAGCCTACTCGTTCCATACCGAAAAAAATGTTTGTTTCATACATAGGGTATTTTTATTTGCAAGACATTTGAAGGTCGTTTAACATGCTGCGCCTTGCGTATGTCAGTTCTTGATCACGAAAATTATTGATTGTTCCTAGTTTTTGAGAAATTTTGTTTCGACGTTGCCGATAAACGTGTCCTTACATATAAATTTTTGTTTGTAATCTCTTTTTAAGAAACGTGTTTGCTGTTTGGACCTACAACTTTTTTGTCTCCAACTCTGACGTATGCATCTATCTGTACATATCGACAGCTGAATGGAAGACCACCGTATTTCAAAATATCTAAAAAAAACTTCCTCTCAGGATTTTTTTTAACCATTTTAAAAGTTGATTCAAAACTACCTATCTATACGAAATTTCAATACATATTCAGCTGAGATGCGATGTTATTGGAACAAATTTTTAATTACGGCGTCTTTGAGAAATATTTTATAGGTGATTTCTGTAAACATTTTCTAGTCACTAATAGAATTTCAATTTTAAGACTATTTGGTATTCAACAATCTGTCTCGCATCTCTAGTCTCATAAAAAGAGTCACTAATTTGTCAGCTGGTTCTAGGCAGGTCACAAACAGAAAAATATTGGGTTAAAATTAAATAAATTAAAAATTATTTTTATTTATTATCGGCCTTTATTTGTAAAATATTAAGAAATTCACCGAGCTCTAGGCCATACATATATATAAATTAAAAACACCAAAAATTATTGTTTTTGTATATATAATATGTATATATTTGTCCGTATGATTTGTCGATATTTCGACTACATTCTGTAGTCATCTTCAGGACTGAAAGACAATGATAAATACATGTATTAAAACCTTAAAAACATAAAACATAAACTTCATATATTTAAACTTACACTCTTGAGTGCACCAGTTCGACTAAATTAGCATTTCTAACAATAGATAAGTTGAAGCGAAAATGAAGAACAAAAAATGTATAAACAACTAAAGTACCGTATTTGTAAACAAACTTTAGCAATAACAACAATACTTAAACTAAAAACAGCAGGTAAGTGATACTAACATATTGACATTGGGACGATTCTCTTCTCACGAGCCACTATTGTTACATATCAATTTCCTATAGGCTGATGCGCATTTTTCGGTATCTGCTTTAAAATTCATTCGTTGATCTTTTGGCGTATTGATTATATGTAGCATCTCCAGTGTATACCTTTTGTTATAATGTCTCTCTTGTTGGATTATTGCTACGTTTTCTAAATCCGGAGAGTGTCCGTTGGCTCGGCAATGTTGGGTTAGCGCAGTTTTGTTATCATTAGAGTGGTCCCTATTTTTTAAATTCGTTTTATGTCCGGAAATCCTTGTTTTTAATTTGGATTTAGTAGTCCCTACATATACTTGACCGCATAAGTGGGACCCGTCGCCGTTACATGGGATTTTGTAAATTACATCGGATTTCTCAAATTTATCAATTTTGTCCTTAGTGTTGCTAAATATTTGTTGTACAGTGTTGTTATAAGTGAATGCCATTTGAAATCTTTCATGATCATACATTTTAGAATATTTCAATCTGTTGGACAGACCAGGGACATATGTAGATGTTTTGTATATTTTATTTTTGTTGTTATTTGATCTGTTGGTGTTGGATTTTTCAAAATAATCCCTTATATACCGATTTATCAAATGCACCGGGAAGTCGTTAAATTTCAGCGTTCTTACAATATTTTCTTTATTTTTGCTATGAAATATTTCATCACTGATGGTCAAAACTCTTCTAATAAAATTTTTTGCCGTGTTTACTATGGTTGATTTACTGTGCTTCGAGTGGAAATTGATTAATCTGCCTGACGCCGTAGGCTTTTTGTACCAGTCGAAGAATAATTTATTGTTTTTTACAACCAAAGTATCCAGAAAAGGTAACTGTCCATCCTTTTCCACTTCATGGGTAAAATTAATTGATCTGTTATAACTGTTTAAAGTAGCCAACATATCTTCTACAGAATCATTTTTTATAATGGCAAACAGATCGTCGACGTATTTCGTCAGAAAGCGTGGTTTATTAGACGAATCTTCTTCAAATTTACATAATAATTCCTCCATCACAATGTCTGCAATGACAGGTGATGCTGGTGACCCCATTGGCATTCCCGACCGTTGCTCATATATTTTGTTATTAACTTTGAAATAGCGGTTTTCTTTTATGCAAAAACGTACAACTTCCATAAACAATTCTTTCGTTATATTTGTGTGGGTTTTTAATATGTTCCATTTGGATGCAATAATTTCCAGAGCATGATCTACTGGAATACTGGGAAATAAGGAAACCACATCGAACGAAATCAGACATTCATCGTCATTTATATAGGTATCCTTTATCTTGTTTTTAAATGCAATTGAATCTCTTACATTATATTTCGATGTACTAGTTAGGTTTTTGAGTATATTCACAACATATTTGCATAACTTGTAAGAGGGAGAGTTGATAGACGAACAAATGGGACGTAGGGGTGCGCCTTCCTTGTGGATCTTGGGAAGACCATATAATCTTGGCGCGTTAGCCGTTTTACTTAATAAACCGAATTTTTCTTTCGAATCAATAATTTTATTTTTGAATAGTTTCTCAACAATTTCATTATTTTTGTCTTGTAACCTATTGGTAGGATCGCGTTTTAGTAATCTAGTAATAAATTAAAAAAAAAAGTTTAAGTTTAGAACCATTTATATATTTAAAAAATAATAGATTGTCCGCGATCCTGGGTTCGAACCTACGTCGCACACGTTGTACTCAAAACATTTACTACCTGCGCTATTGCGATATTTATACACAGGCGCTGTCAAATGCTGTAATCAAGATGTATGCAAATGTATTTTCACCACATATCATTGGTGAACTTTTTGTGATTTTCTCTTACAGAATACCGATATCATCTGAAGTCACAAAAATTGTCTCTAGTTTTTACTAGTGACTTTAGTGACTTGAGATGAGACAGACTTACAGTATACAGCTATTAAAATATGGTGATCTTCCACTCAGCCGTCGGTATTGTGACAAATTTGAAAATTACTCCATAACTTGCCCTCGGGTTCGATCGCTGGAAAGTAAAAAAATAAGTTAGTTACAATTGTAGTGTCAAAAATTACCACAAAACCAAAAATATATCAGAAGCAGGGATACTGCCGTTCTGCTCCTAATTGTTAACAGAGCGTACCAAAATTTCTCTGATGAAGAAGTCTAGCAGCTTCCGAAATTGATCTATAATTTATAATTATAACTTTTCGTTTTCTATTCAAATAAAAGCTTAAAATAAATAATAAATAAAAAAATAATTAAAAAATATAACAAAGAATTTTATAAAAAATTATTATTAGCCAATTTTTTTTAACAAAATTACATTTTTTTTTTTCAAAATTTTAGCTTTACTCCTTCAAGATAGCAACCATAATTTTGAGGGCTTATAATTTTTTCTGCTTTGTTATTTGTTTGTTGCTTTCAGTTTGTTTATGCAAGCCGAAACAAATCTTGTCTAGCATCGAAATTACGAATAAAAAACGGTCAATCTTGGCCTTGAACTCATTTATGTTCACGAATATTTTAATCGTAGTGTAGTTTTACATTTGAATCTGACTTCACCTTAAGTTCAAAGTTTTGCTTTCAACTTAATCTCCTGGCAAAGCTTGAGTTACCTCACTTGAAGCTCTACACATCCCTTATCTGAAATCCTCACTCATTCATTGTTATTTCCCAAGTTGCGAGCAATGGTGGAAGTTGGAATTGTTTAACGTATCTTAGATATCTATATATTATTCTTTAACATTTTTATATTTCTACAAAGAGAGATTTAAATTTTTGTCTATTTGCTTTATAAAATTTTTACCCAATTTTGATGGCCAAACCAAATTTGGTTTATAATTAAAACTAGTCCGAGTTTTCTGTTCAGAAATGAATAAAAGTTTCAGTTAAGTTTTAACTCTCAACAGAAAGAAATTTCAAAAAAAAGATTTTGGAATGACAAAAACTCCGACACTACAGAACGGATTCGGATGCAACTTTTTTAAAGATAGTACCTACATTTATCGCTACTAAGATAGCTAATTAAAATAAAGATTGGTTTATCTGATAATGGAATATTTGAGTATTAAACTTTTTGATTGTTTACACCAAGCAGAACCGAATGATAAATCAGCGGGAAGATGTGTAATTGTGTGAGTAGTAAACTGCCCTTCGTTTCTACTTGGATAATTTTATCAAAATTATTTCAACCAAAATAAATATATACTGGATTACAAAGTGAGTTTGTTCATTATTGAGTGACTACCACACTTGTTACAACTTCTGCGCGATACTACCACAATTCGATATTCCATATCCACTTATTCATCATAAATTCCTCCTAAAAACTGACAAACGAATTTGATTCAATGAGTTTTACTTTGATTTCGTAGGAAATCTCAGTGTGGCTTCGGTCTCACAATTACGCACTTTGTTTCTTTGTAGATGGTTTGCATGCTTATTAAGTTTATACATTATTTATGCATGCAACTGTGTATATTGATAAGTAAAGTAAGTAGTTGCTATGGACTGGTAAAAAAAATTATTATGTTGATAATATGTGTTAGAATGCCGAAAGAATATAATGTATCAGTTTCAGATCTTAATATTGATTTGTATAGGTCTAGCAATGCTAGTTTGGATTTTTAAGACTGGTTTAATTTTACCTTTCAATAGAAGCATATAGTTTTGACGGAAATGTAATTCCCCGAAAAAAGAGTTCAGAATGAAAATGAACTTTTGGCGGGCCGTACCCGAGTGTGGAGAACAACTTAATATTAAAAAAACTATATTACCATGTGTAGTAATACAAGCTGGGTATAAATATATGCAAACGTGTTTCTTAATGCGATTGCAATTGCGGTTCGTTGAGTGCATTGGCCAAGCGTCTTCGAAACGATAGATTTCAATAGCACTTTATGAACATAAATATGTCATAGGAATGTCAATTCCGGAATTTTCGGAATATGATTTTACAAACCCCGGAGCCCGTAATTTGGGTGTCCGCTATTCTCCAACAGCTTAGGTTGAAAAAGGTGAACAAAATGTTTGCAAAACTATTTTATTATAAAATTTATAACCAATTATATAGTTTTGTTTTGCCCAATATATGTACCCTATATATAAGCGCCCTATTTTTTAAACGGCCTGTGTCTGCTTTCGGTCAATCCTTCAGTTCCGTATTTTAATATTATTCTGCAAACAAAATTGTAAACATTCTTGCAGAATAATTTTTTTTTGCTCCAATTATATTCTCCTGAGAAAAAAAAAAGATTAACTTCGAATTTCCGAAATCCGCTATTTTAGCAATTGGCATGCCATATGAGGATTTCTAAATTTTGCTAAAGAAATTTAAGTGTAAATATTGTGAAGACTTCCTTTTCAATTGAGAGAAAAAATTTAAAACAAAGTTTGGTACAGACCTGTTAAATTTGATTAGTAATGAGTAATCAGTTAACTAGACGACTTTTTTAATTGGTAATGATCATTTTCATTGTTTTTCAAGAAAAGGCAATTATTAATTGATAACGATTAGAAAAAATCAAAAATAACACTAGTCAACAAGAGAAATAACTTTGAAGTCTAACTATTTAATTTCGATGTATTATGGCCCCCTGAGTACAAAAACACCCAAAACTTAAAATTCTATGGATACGATTTTTTTTTTTTTTTTTTTTTTTTAAAATCACGAATTTTCACAGGTCTTTTCATTTATTTTATCATATCTTGGAAATTACTTATCTAAATTCGTTGAGAGAAACACAAGCAAAATTTTCTTCAAGTCTTGATAAGAAAATGTTTTTATATGATCGACGGTTGGGGAGTTATTCACATAAAAATGTGAAAAAAAATTTTTTTTTGCAAAATCGAACATTTTTTTATTTTTCAAAAATTCATAAAAAATTGAAGGTTTTAAAAACTTACCATTTTTATTTCACGGTCTTAAAACTGTAAAAATTATAAATAATTGAAACCTTATTTCGTGAAAATACATGAATAAATGTTGGTTTTATTGACAATAAAGCGAAAATACCCAATTTAGCGAAAATTTTGCATATCAAGCCTATTATTGTTTTTGACAAACAAATTATTTAGGTATGACATTTTGCGCAACTTTGTCTTTTTAAAGCTTACTACAGGCATCGCCAGAAATGAGAAAACTCCATAACGATACTCAAGCAATTTTCCCCCGTCAATTTTTCTTAAGGCAACACGCAGATCATAAGAAAAAATTCCTCATACTGTATGGAAAATTTAAGTTGCCAACGCGGGTTTTCGTAAGAAAGAAGTATGGTCATTAGACCTGGCGTTAATTTTTTTTTTGGAATTTCAAATTCGGCTAGCGATCAAAATATGCGATTTGATGCCAAAAATGATGTAGCAAATTTTCAGGCTGATTGGATGTTGACAACCCGTGCCACAATGAGGTCAAAGGTCAAAATTTTTGAAAAACATCCCAATACATTTTTTCAATTAATTTTTTTATTTAATTAGATATACTATACGTAGTGCTGCTACTTTTTGCATGAATCTCCTTTCTTCTCTATAGTTTTTCTCAACATTAGCTGTGATCCTTTACTTTTCCGGCCATTTCTGGTAAAACTGTCAAAATATAAAAATTCGCTCTCAGTGAGAGAGCGACACCAAAAGGTACGGGATTGCCTTCCAATAAAAAATGTGAAATCTGTCAATTTCCCCACATACACATTCACACATACAGATCCCGACAAGAAATTAGCGAGCGCTTGCATCATTTTTTTTACTAATGCTGATACAAATGTTGCCTGAAGTGAGCGTTGCTGTTCCTGCAGGGAAGTAAATTGCCAAACAGCTAATCGTTTGACAGTTTAACCAGAAGTAGTCAGCAAAAAATCTTCTAAAACTTGCAACTCTCTGACTGGAAAGATTAATTTCCAAACTTGAATAATGGCTCAGAAGACAAATTTATCGTTGACACGGCTACGGTCTGCTGATATAAATGTATACAGGGTGGCTGATGAATTTTGCTACATTAAGAAACTCAAATAATTTTTTTTTCAGTGTATGGAATTCATTTTTCTTTTATTCATGTTAAAGCTCATTAAATTTTATTAAATATAGCTTAATTAGTTTTAAAAATAATGGAATTTAATGCCCCCCCTGCTCGTCGATGCATGTGCGGCATCTTACCAAAAAGTTGTTCATTACTGCTTGGAGAGTTGAGACAGGAATAGCCGCAATTGTTTCTCGAATGGATTGCCTTAGTTCATTCAAATTTGTTGGTTTTGCTTTGAAGACTTCCTGTTTGCAATAACCCCACAAGAAAAAGTCAGGTGCAGTAAGGTCAGGCGACCTGGGTGGCCAACGGAATGTGGAGTTTCTGGATATCAGCTTATTGGGAAATTTTCGTCGCAATTCTGTCATAACAGGTTGGGCTATATGAGGAGCTGCACCATCTTGCTGAAACCACACAGAGTTGAAAGAAATTCTCATTCGGCGTAATTCTGGATAGAAAAACTCTCTCAACATGCTCAAGTAACGGTCTCCAGTAACCGTAACGATGTGACCGTTTTCTTCGAAGAAGTAGGGCCCGACAATGCAGTGTGATGAAACTGCACACCACACTGTGACACGAAGTGGATGCAATTCCGTCTCATGGAGTATCTGTGGGTTGGAAGCACTCCATATTCGACAATTTTGTTTGTTTATGTTGCCGTTTAAATCGAAATGGGCCTCGTCAGACATGAAAAGACAGTTCAACATGTTTCTATCCTCTTCCACCATTTGAAGCATCTTCTGGCAAAATTCCAAGCGAATCGGCAAGTCTGCAGCGTTCAGTTTGTTGGCCATTTGAATTTTATATGGGAATAAGTCCAAATCTTTGTGTATAATTGACTGTAATGACTGTCTGCTTACACCCATTTGAGCAGATAAGCTTCTTGTCGAAACACGTGGATTGTTTTGTATGGCAACAGCTACAGCAGCGATTGTTTCCTCCGTTCGAACTGAAGGGTTTCGATGGTAAGGTCTTCTGTTGACTGTCCCATGCTCGGCAAAATTGTTTACAAGTCTTATTATGGTCCATCTGCTCGGAGGATTGCCGCCAAACGTGCGCCTATACTCTCTTTGAACCGAAACTACGGACTCCAGTGTAAATGTAAAAGTCAATCTGCAAAATAAAAAAAAAATTAACCAGATTCATTAAATAGAAAAAAAGTTATTTAATTTTTTTTTGGTAGCGGCTTGGTAAATGTGAACCCAAAATAGTTGGTGCAAAATTACCATCAAGACAGCAAGTACTTCAGTGTTTTTTTTATAATGTACGCTGTGAAAACAAAATAGTAAATGAAAGCTCAAGATTGGTGTTGAAGGAAGTATTGCCTTTTTGGGAAAAAGCTATAATCCCAACGCCAGATCCAAGAAGATGTGTTGCAAAAGTGATTAAACTTTATCAGGAGTGGAAAACAGTGCAAAAAGTATCTCAATCTCGGCGTCCGAGTCATCGCAAAAAGGAAAAGGAGTTTAAGGCAAATTTAAACAACTTATTTGACATTGCCCACGTTGATGCTCTGAAGCTTATAAGTATACAGGAAGATAGAGACTTTTTAATAAAGCAGCGAGAAAATAGGCGTATTGGTAGCATGACTTGCGTCGATCGAAATGTCACAAATAAAGAAAAGAGGAGGGAAAAAAGATTGGAAGATGAAAAACGTCGAAAAGAACGTTATGAAAAGAAAACAAGCACTTCAGGTAATTTTTATATAGTGTTTGCACACAGAGGCTAATTTTTTTGTGCGAATAATTTTGTGTAGACTTGACTATGGAACACGTTGAATTTGAGAGTGATGTATCGGAAAATGATGTGCAGGCGATGGATCTAGAAGACTCTGATAACATCCCAAGTTGCTCCAATAGGCCGATTCAAAAACGTGGAAAAAAGCATTTTATAGACGACAGTATGCTAGCTTCTATGGATGCTGGCAATATGTCATCTCCATTCGCTATACATTTTATCAGTGCAACTGTTAAGGCGTTCGGTCACAATATAGAGGATCTTGTTCTCAATTGCACAAGTTTGCGCGAACAGCGTAAAAAATATCGTCGGCGTCATGGCAAAGAAATTATTGAAAACTTTAAGGTAATAATTTTTTGGCCAAGTTATAAGTTCTTCTTTACGCTTAATTTTTATAGATCCCCCAAACATTTGTTTTACATTGGGACGGAAAGATACTTCCCGCAATTGCTGTAAAAGAAAAAGTAGATCGCTTGGCTATTGTGCTCACGTCAGAGAACATTGAAAAATGTATAGCTATACCCATCATTGAAGTTGGGACTGGTGATGCAGTGGCTCAATCAGTCTACGGTTATTTGCTAAAAATGAATATGCTAAATTCACTGGAACGCAGTTTATTGTGGTTACCATGTCGCCACCATATAGCAGACATTTTATTAAGAGCTGTTTTTGAAATTAATTTCGGAAAATCAAGTGGCCCAGAGTTGCTATTTTTGAACTTTTTGCACGGGAATGGGGCACACTTCATTCAAAAGGATACAGCACTTGTATACAGGATCAAAATGTTTTGAGTGTAATATCTTTTGAGGAACGAGAAACAAGCAAAAACTTTTGTCTTGAACATTTAGCGAGAGTACACATTCGACACGATTATAGTGAGCTTCTAGAACTTGCATTTATTTTTCTTGGTTCCAAATTTTATATTTCGTACACCTGGAGCTACGTCTCATGCTAGATTCATGTCGAAAGCCATTTATTTCTTAAAAATGTATATGTTTCAAACCCACTTCAACATGTCAGCGAGTCAGTTGAATGGAATTCGAAATATGTGCGTTTTCTTAGTAACTCTCTATATACCATACTGGTTTACAACCGCAAATATAGTTGAAGCGCCAAATAGAGATATAGAACTGATAAAGGGTATTATTGGCTACTTTGATAAAAAATTATCTACAGTTCTATTGGGAAAAACTCGAAACCATCTGTGGTATATATCAGAGGAAGCAGTTGCACTTGCCTTTTTTGATCCACATGTAGCATCAGAAATAAAAAACAACATGGTTTTAGCATTGCAAATAGAGTCCAATAAAGACAATCCTATCGGTGATGATATTTCCCCTCTTAAAAAAGTGTGTGTAAGTGTTGATGAATTACAATTATTTCCATCCAAAGATTTAAGTTCTTTTGTAATTACCAACGCAAAAAAGTTTTTTTCTCGTTCGGAAATTTCAATGGATTTCTTACGCTTAGGTCCATTAAATTGGCCTAAAAATGAAGCATTTTGTAAAGGGGAACAGATCGTCAAATGCATTACTGTTGTGAATGATACCGTGGAAAGGAAAGTCAAACTAATAACTGTCTTTAACAGATGCTTAACGCACAATGAAGACGATAAACAGTACTTGTTACACATTGTAGAAGGCTACCGAAAGGACTTCCCAGCCTATACAAAAGCTTCATTGATTTAAAACAATAATAATAATAAGTATAGTATATCTAATTAAATAAAAAAATTAATTGAAAAAATGTATTGGGATGTTTTTCAAAAATTTTGACCTTTGACCTCATTGTGGCACGGGTTGTCAACATCCAATCAGCCTGAAAATTTGCTACATCGTTTTTGGCATCAAATCGCATATTTTGATCGCTAGCCGAATTTGAAATTCCAAAAAAAAATTTACGTCATATGACCAACGCCAGGTCTAATGGTCATATACTCGTATATTTGTTATCAAATATATACAACTTTTTCCTTGAGGCATTTCTTGCGATGTTCTTAGAATGCTTAAATGATAAAAACAAAAAAATCAAATTATCACTCCGTCATAGAAACTGTTATACCTACCTACTGAACATCCCAGCCTGCACAGGCCATATCCCATAGCATATGAAATTTTTTTGAAACCCCCTTTTTTCAAACCCTTTTCGCAGGTAGTGGTTAAAAAATTTACAGACTCATTAGATGCCTGGCCTGTATGGTATATTTTCGCCGATTGTGACAAACTTAACGAAAAAAAAAGATACATACTTTTGAAAATCGAAGTGGCCTGCGACTATTTAAAGTAATTCATTTAGTTAATTCAATGTTATTTAACTAGCATTCCTGATCGCTAAAAGAAAAGTTGTCAACAACAGCAAAAAACTATTAATTGGTTAGTGAATTTTAAAAAAATGAATAATAGCAGTAGAAAATTTGTCTGCAAAAATGGCCCGAATATATTTTGTTATGTATGTGGTCTTTACACTACAGCAAAAGGGCGGAGAAATTTCACTATTTCACTACAAAATTCATATAAGGATTATTTTAAAATAGATGTTGAGAATTTGGGTCAATATTGGACGCCAAATTCATAGCCATTGATAGCTGTATATATATTTTAAAGAAATGGAAATCCTACCCTCTGTAAGTAACAATTACATTTATTAATTAAAAATATTTATGATATTCATTTTTCACAGAGAAAACATGCAAATTGAAAAACCTATGATGTGGAGAGAAACATGTGATCATGATGCTAACTGTTACTTTTGTTTAAGTAAAAAAAAAGGATTTGGAAAACATATGATTTGGTCTTATCCCACGATTTCAGCTGGTGGTTTTACTCTTCCCGTGCTAGATTCGGATGGAGTTCCTTGTCCTGAAAATCAACATAATACGTATACTGAAGTTCCTCCATTGCCTATTTCTTCGACTTCAAAAATCTCCAGCGTATCATATGGATTTTGCCAAAAGCCTCTGACACAGTCCTTGTTAAACGATCTTATAAGAGACCTACAGCTTCCAAAAGATAAGTCAGAGTTACTTGCATCCCGTCGAAAAGAAATAAATTTATTAGAAAAACAGGTTATGATAACTACACTACGGAGCAAAAGTGAGCACAAAAAACATATTTAAAAAGATTCAGCAGAAATTTTAATACGGCTATTAAGTTTTTAGCTTTATTTATTTTTTGTATTACTATACTAAGATCTAGGAACTTGATATCATTAAACGTATAAACTTAAAACTATATTCCATATTATTAATTAACAAGAACCAAAAAAGGACATTTGTTCAGTTTTGCACTCGCTTCGAAATTCAAATTTAAATATACGTAGTTAAAATTTTAATAACTCGTTATTCCTCCTTTTGCCTTTATTGTTGCACTCACACGTTTCGACATGCTTGCTATTAGATTTTGACACGTTTATAACGGTATTTCTTCCCAACTTATTTGAACTCTTTCCCACAGTTCATGAATGCTATTTGGGGCCTCATTAAAGTTACCTAACCGCCGTTTCACTATAGACCACAGGTTTTCTATAGGATTGAAGTCAGGGCTTTGAGATGGCCACTCAATGGTCTCGTAATTCTGGGTTTTAAGAAAATTTCGGACGAGCTTTGAGGAATGCTTGGGGTCATTGTCCTGTTGGAAAATTACTTAATTCTCTGGAAATTCCATTTGACCCAAAGCTACCGGCATATTTTCGTACAGAATTTGATGATACACCTCTTTCGTCATGATTCCTCTAATAAGCTCTACTCCGAAATAGGAAAAAACATCCCCAGACCATCAGTGATCCGCCACCATGTTTAACCGCTTCTATTACCTGATGACTCTGGGTGGCTCTTCCTGTGTCAGACCAAAAATATCGTATGCCATCTGAGTTAATCCGATTAATTTTGCATTCATCAGACCATATCACTTGTGTCCGGTCTTCTATGGTCCAATGCTGATGAGCTAAGGCAAATGACATTCGAACCTTTCTATTTTTGGCAGACAGTTTTGGCTTTTCGGGCTTTTTGGCGGCAAAACATCCAAGTTTTTTAAGTGCTCGACGCGCGGTCCAAGCAGTAGCCTTACTTCCTATGCTTTCAGCAGCTTTTTTTTGGTGTTTTGGTTTTTCCAGCCATTAAACTTCTGGCCATGTGCCTTGCATCTTGGTCAGATAGGATACGGGGGCGGCCATTTTTTACACTTGGCCCTTTCAAAATTTTATTTTTTTTAATTTTCATCACCATAGCTTGAGATATCCGTAGTTCAGAAGCGATTTGTCTCGTTGATTTGCCTTCTAAAATTAATTCTCCAGCTTTTACCACTTTTTCATTATTAATTTTTCGCATTTTTCACAAAATATTAATTTTACTCACAAAATTAACCTTAATGAAAGCCACAACGGAACAGAAAAATACGGGAGTAACGAATACAAATCTATCGAAATAAATAAACTTGTTATTGGAAAATAACGGTTAACTTCCAAATCATAAGGGGAAATAGAGTGAGAGCAAAAGTGATTACATGTTGCTCTTAAATGCTCGCTACTTGCAAATTCATCTGTTATGCTATAATTATTGTTTTTGTTTCCTAGTATTTTGTAACACACTAATTCCAAAAAAGGTGGTACCATTATAATACAGCTGACTAGTAATTTTGTAATCACTTTTGCTCCGTAGTGTACTTATCGTAAGCGATATAAGCCATATGCTTGTTTTTATAGAAATAAAGACAATATATGTTTCTGCTATGATATAAATGGACTTTTTGGAAAGCTTGGCCAAACATATGACGCAAGTGAATGGAGATTATTTATTGATGGTAACAAAGAAAGCCTGAAAGCAGTTTTATTACACAATGGCAATCAGAAGCCATCAATACCCATCGCACACGCCGTAAATATGAAGGAGACTTATGAAACCATGTCCGAACTTTTAAAATATATTCATTATGAAAAACACGATTGGAAAATATGTTGCGACTTGAAAGTGGTAGCTTTACTAACTGGACTACAAGGTGGTTACACAAAACATTGTTGTTTTCTTTGCCTTTGGGATAGCCGAGATCGCAGCTCACATTATGTAAGGAAGGACTGGCCAGCAAAAACCAAACACGAAGTAGGCACACACAATTATGCTGCTCTAATAAAAAAGCAGAATGCGATTTTTCCGCCATTACACATCAAGCTTGGATTAGTCAAGAATTTTGTTAAGGCGCTAAACAAAAATGAAAAAGCATTCGATTATATTCAAACAATATTTCCAAAACTATACGCTTCAAAAATGTCTGAAGGTGTTTTTGATGGTCCACAAATCCGGAAACTACTACAGAGCTCAACATTCGAGACGTTACTATCACCCGATGAAAAGGCTGCTTGGAACTCATTTAGGCTGATTGTTTCAAACTTTTTAGGAAATAATCGGGGTCCAAATTATAAGGAAATCATTTCTGATTTACTAATCAACTATTCAAAAATTGGTAAGTAGGAATATGATACGATTTTTGTATATTCATCATAATTGTAACATCTAAATTACATAAACATATAATTTCAGGTGCAAACATGTCTCTAAAAATGAATTTCTTACACTCCCATTTGGATTTTTTTCCTTCAAATCTTGGTGATGTCAGTGACGAGCATGGAGAACGATTTCACCAACAACTTAAGTCAATGGAGGAGCGTAATCAAGGATTCTGGAACGAAAATATGATGGGGGATTATAATTGGTTTCTTATACGAGAATCAAATCCAGAAAATTACAGTAGACAAGCAAAAAGTAGAAACTATTTTTAAATATTTCAAGTACTAAATTTTGTAGAATTTCTTTAATAAAGGTATCTTAAATAGCTAAATAAACAAAAATATTAAAAATACGTATTTTCCCTTCATTCACTTAATTGTTAATAATATTACCGTTTATCCATGGATTTTCATGAAATAAAGCATGCCTTCTTTTGAATGTTCACAGTTTTACGGTCATCTAATAAAAGTTGTAAGTTTTTGTCTCTTTCGATTTTTTACGAATTAAAGAAGAAAAAAATGGAAATGTTTAATACAAAAAATAGATTTTTTTATAATGCAATGCAAATAACTCTGAAACCGATAGGTATTTAAAAAAATGGTATTTAAACAATTTTAAGGTAATTTCATTTGCCATTATATGCTGTTTTCTCCATCAAAATCGGACAACCCGTTCCAGAGATATGATAAAACCAATGGATCTCCCTTTTCATAAAAGGGCAAATTTTAGAAAAAAAAAAAAACAAAAACGTAGCCATAGAATTTTAAATTTCGACCATTTTTATAATTAGGGGACTATAGCAAATAAAAACAATAGTGGTGATCCCGGGTAATGCACAAAGTTTAATTTTGTAGAGCAGTGTAATCAAAAGAAGTTGTTTTGATTTCTTTTGATGGTTTTTGATTTTTTATACCTAGTAGTGCTACGCACACAAGGTAGTTTCACTTTAGTCGCGTAACGGTGGTATGTAACGGCATAAACGGATCGAGATAGATATTGACTTATGTATATCAAAATGTTCACGAGGAAAAGAGAAATTGATTTAGCCATGTCCGTCCGTCCGTCTGTTAGCACGATAACTTGAGTAAATTTTGAGATATCAATGAAATTTGGTATGCAGGTTCCTTGGCACTCATATCTAAAATGGGCGAAATCGGATGATAGCCAAGCCCACTTTTTATATATAAAATATTTTCGAAAATACAAAAAAAGTGATTATTCAGTACATAATACCCTTATAATGATAAAATTTGGTGTGGACATTAATGTTTAGGCAGAAAATACATTTTTCAAGAAATTTTTCAAAATGGGTGTGGCACCGCCCACTTTTGATTAAGTCAAATTTAGAAATAATATTAATCATAAATCAAAAACCCTTCAAGAGATCAAAACGAAATTTGGCACACATATTTATTATTTTATATATTTATTGTTGAATATATAGAGGTAAAGGTTTGTTGTAAAAATGGGCTAAATCGGTTATCGGCCACGCCCAGTTTATTAACATAGTTCTGAAAAATTTTTCTAGAACTGTGCAAGTTATATCAATAAGATCTTGCACACATATTTAATAAGCTTTTTAAGCAAAACTTGACCGCAAAGAAAGTTTTTGGATTTTGTGGAAGTAGGCGTGGCGGCGCTCACTTTTCAGCATAAAAGTTCTGCTACTTTAAAAGAACTGGATATTTCAATCAAAATTTGTCAGTTGCTTCCCAATAGTATGTAATATACTCCTAATTAAGCAAATTGGATAACACACAAGTAAAATATCCCACTGCAATGGGGAAGTTATATACCTAGTTTGATTATCGTACCATTAATGAAAATGAAATGTTTGTAAGTATGAAAAGAAGAAGAGATGGGCCCATTAGTAAGTAAACTGAAATAATAAGGAAGATGAGCTGAGTCGATTTAGGAATGTCCGTCTCTCCGTCCGTTTGTCTGTCTGTCCGTCTGTCTATTTGAAGGCAAATTTTTCAAACAAAATGTGCATGTATTGGTATTTTGAAAAAATTTGGTTAGCAGTTGTTGGTGGGGAAGCTATTTATATACAAATAAATTAATGGCGGGAGCCGTGGTGTGGCGGTATTGTTGTCGGCCTACCGCACCGAAGGTCCAAGGTTCGAGTCCTGGGACAGGTAACATCAAAAGTGGTTTGAAAAAGTTTTTCAAAACGGGGTCGCCCCTCGGCAGTGGTTTGGCAAACTCTCCTAGTGTCTTTCTGCCATGGAAGGCTTCTCAGCAAAAATTCATCTCCTTTGTAGATGCAGTTCGAAGTCGGCAAAAATCTGTAGGTCCCGCCAATTTGTAGGGAAGAATCAAAACGACGCACCACAAATTGGCAAAGATCTCTTATGAGGTTTATGATGATATACCTGTTGTATATCGCGCCATTTATATTTTTTTTAAATTAATTTACCCCTCAAAACTCATAACAGAAGTGTTTTTATTGAAAACAACCAGCTGCCTTTATAATACGAACTGAAAGGTATTAAAATAGACTTGCGTAATTTGGTATGCCGTAATAGATCACTACTAGGTATATAAGCTTCGGTTCCACCCGAACTTAGACTTCCTTACTTGTTTTATATTTTCTTTAATATTGTTGATGTGTATCTTGATGTGTATCAAAAATAATCAAAACCAAATCAAAACAACTTTTTTTTGATTAGTTTTTTTATTTAATTAGAAAATAATCATTAAAAATTTAAAGTAATCAATCATTTAATGGATTCTCAAGGAAATAATTTATCAAACCGGTAATCATTACGATTAGTAATGATTCTTTAACAGGTCTGGTTTGGTATTACTTTTCATACGTTAGTAGCGAAAATAAAAGCGAGATGTCGCAAATGATGTCTAAAATTTTTTTTTTTATATTTCATTTACTGTCTGGCGTTTGCAGATTCAGAAAGTATTATAGAGTAAATAAACCCGAAACTTCTTACATCTGTTATTTATAGTTGATTTAAGCCCATTTTGTCACAGAGTATTTTCATTCTTGGTGCTGACAAAGGTTTCGTCATAATGTCTGCTACTTGATCTTGAGTTGAAATAAGTTGTGTTCCTAATACATTATCGTTTATCTTTTCACGAACAAAAAAGTGTTTTATAGCAATGTGTTTTGTTCTACGATGAAACTCTGGATTTTGAGCAAGCTGGACCGCTGCTGAGTTATCAACTAGCGAAATTGGTATTTCTTTTAAAATAGTTATTTGTAAAAATAGTCGTTTAATCCATATGATCTCCTTTGTAGCTTCAGTAGCAGCGACAATTTCAGCTTCAGTTGTAGACGTTGCTACCATGGCCTGGCGTTGACTCAACCAAGAGATTGCACCTCCAGCATGAGTAATTACAACTCCTGAAGTAGAACGACCAGTTGTAAAACAACCTCCAAAATCTGCGTCACTATAACATTTTATAATGCCATTGTCAATGCTACTACGATAAACTATTCCCATATCCATGGTTCCAGCAATATAGCGAAACACACGCTTAACTCTAACAATATCTTCATGAGTTCGGTTCTCTAAACTTCTCGACAGAAATCCAACGCTATAGGCTAAGTCCGGTCTCGTTCCCAACATCAAATACATCACAGCTCCAACTGCTTGTCTATACGGATATGTGTAATTTTTCTCTTTCCCTGATTCTGAAATTGAGTTGCTTGAAATTGGTGTTGACACAGACTTACAAGTTTGAAAATTAAAACGTTCCAAAACTTTCTTTGCATATGATTTCTGGCAAACTCGTATAAAATCAGCACCTTGCTGAATTTCCAATCCTAAGAAGTAACTGGTGTCTTTAGAAACTATTTTGAACTCTTGGCTCAGTTCATTTAAAAATATATCTATATCATTTCTATCAGTTCCTGCCACTAAACCATCATCTACATATAAAACGAGTATAATTTTCCTTCCGTGTTGCTCTCTAATATAAAGGCAAGGGTCAGCATCACTCACTTTAAATTTAAGCTTTGTCAGAACACCACCCACACGCTTATTCCAACACCTTGGCGCCTGCTTTAAGCCATAAAGGCTTCGTTTCAACTTACATACCTTATCTGTTCCATCAGTAAAACGTTCCGGCTGCTTCATAAAGACAGTTTCTTCTAGTTCTCCATGCAGAAAAGCAGTCGATACATCGAATTGTTTTATTATCATCTTTTCAGTTGCTGCTATGCTAAGTACTGCCCTAATAGATGCCATCTTTGCTACCGGACTAAAAGTTTGCTCGTAGTCAATCCCGTATCGCTGGTTAAATCCCTTAATAACTAATCGTGCTTTAAATATATCAATGCTGCAAATGCCATCAGAGCTTGTTTTTATTCGGTAGACCCATTTGCATGGCAGTGCTTTAGCCTTATGAGGTAAGTTCACCAGTTCCCACGTATTATTTTCCTTTGAGGATCTTATCTCTTTACGCATAGCTGGTTCCCATTCTTCTTTCTCTTTACATGTAACTGCTTCAATGTAACTTTCAGGGGTTTTTATTTCATTAACATAGTTTTCAGCTTCCATCACAAAACCTTCAAAGTACTTAGATCGCTTTATATTTTGACGGTTTCTCAAATTCGGTCCGTCGTTACTTTCATCAACGCTATCTTCCCTCATACGTTTCCTTCTAAGTCGATTAATTTCCATACGTTCCTCCTCAACATTCTCTGAATTTGTTGATTGGATATCTTCTTGTACGCTTGTGTCATTATCGCTTGTTTTGTGTTCCTCTTGATCTTGGTCTTCAGCATCTAGATATTCATTACGTAAAGGCATATTATCACTTGTACCTTCTTCTTGCTCGTTGTTTTCATACTCATCTTCTTGGCAAATGTCACTTATAGGTTTCATTTCATTTATGTTTTCCATAAATTTTACATCTCTGGAAAGTACGACTGAATTTTCTTCCGGAATATAAATTCTATATCGTTCATCACCATCATATCCTACCAAATATCCTTTTTTGCCTTTTGCATCCATCTTTTTCCTCTTCTGTGAAGGCACGTGAGCGTAGCAGGTGGACCCAATAATTCGCATATGTTTGATTCTTGGCTTTTTCGATGTCCACAACTCGTACGGACTTACACCTTCAATGGAAGACTTCCCAGTACGATTCAGTATATAAACTGCTGTTGTTACAAGTTCTGCCCAAATACCTTCTGGAAACTTGACGTAAGGATTTGAATACTTGAAAGTTCTTGCCATTTCCACAATTGTTCTATTTTCCCTCTAACTGGATCCATTCTGCTCTGGTGTATATGGCGCTGTCAATCGCTGTGTTATGCCATATTTTCTTAAAATGGATTTCACTTCGAAGTTGTTGAATTCGCCTCCATTATCACTTAATAATTCTTTCACTAAATGACCTTGTTGTTTAGCATGAGCAAGCATAGCTTTCAGTGATTCTTTCACATCTGATTTATTTTTGATGATATAGCAGTATCGAAATTTTGTATAGGAATCTTTGAAAACTACATAGTACCTATTTCCCCCGAATGTGTGAAAAAGGACCACACACGTCAGCTGACAATAATTCTCCTGGTTTTGTAGCTTTTGCTCTGTTGCCAAAAGGCAAACGATGTGCCTTTCCAAATGCACATGATTCGCACAAATTATTACACAGGTCAACAAAATAAGAGTTTTTGTTTGTTGCAGCTCCACTTGTAACCAAATTTGGTAGTACTCGGTATCCTGATAAAAACTGTATACTTACTTTTTTAATGGTAGCTACAGTTTTCTAGATAGGGTCAAGAACCCCTTTTTAAGAGGTTAAGGCATGTATGGCCCCATAACTTTGTTTCTGTTTATTCTATCAACACAGTTTTGATGTCGTTGAAAAGAGTACATTTCGCCGCTTCTATCAGTATACAAGTTGTTAATATATCTTCATAAACGTCGGAGAAATTGCAAACATAATGTGAAAAATTCAATTTTTTGCTAAACTTTTTCATTTTTGATCACGGTTTTCTCGAATAATTTGTTAACCAGTGCATATGTAAATTATTTTAAAACAATCTCCTATTAATTCTGTTTTCAAACACATTTATCCTTTTTATATCCGCGTAGATCTTCATAATTAATTAATTAATTCCTGGTTTACAATATTAAACTTTTTGTCTGTTGCCGCGAATCCTGTGGTTGATATTGTTCACTCATCACTTGTTTTTGTCAAATCTACCTTCGAGTTACTTTGTTTTTGATTTCATCATTTATATTAATCAAGGCGAATTCATTCGCCTTGATATTAATTTATATCATATATATTAATCGATAACAGGCATATTTTACTGTGTTAAAATTAGTTTCTCTAGTTTTTGCGTCATGAGTAGTTCAAGGAGACGTTGTTTAAACAATCCAGATCATTTTTGCTATATATGCGGAGAATATGTGTTTAACAATAGTAGAAAAGTTATATCAGAGTTGGTGAAAAATGCCTATTTTGAGTATTTTGGGATGCTCTTGGATAAAAATGAGAAGTCTTGGGCTCCCAATTGTGTTTGTAAATCGTGTGTGGAATATTTAAGATTATGGAAAAGTGGTAAAAGAAGTGCCTTTAAACTTGGAACACCGACTATTTGGCGAGAACCACAAAATCATCTCATAGACTGTTATTTTTGTAGTGTGAACATAAACGGTTTAAACACTAAAAATCGAGCTAAATGGCAATACCCAAGTACTAGTTGTGTTCAACGTCGAGTGCAGCGTTCATCTCACTCTTCAAAGCTTAAAAATATATCTGAACCATTAGAGCAAGACATTGAAGGACCAAGCTCATCACAAAATGATCCTGATTTTGAAGCTATGTCTAATGAGCCAAAATGCTTTTCCCAAAATGAGTTGGATGATCTTGTAAGAGATTTAAATATTTCTAAACAAGCTTCAGAATTGTTAGCATCAAGACTAAAAGAAAAAAATTTGCTATCCTCGGATACTAAAATAAGTTTTTATCGTGAAAGAGATACAGAATTACGGTGTTATTTTTCCGAAGAAGATGGCATTACCTTTTGTTCTGATATCAAAAAATTGTTGATAAAAATGGGCTTGAAGCAATACGAACTAAATGACTGGCGTTTATTCATTGACAGCTCAAAACGTAGCCTGAAATGTATTCTATTACATAATGGAAATAAATATGCTGGGGTACCTATTGCCCACAGTACAAAGTTAAAGGAGGAATATTGTATCATTTCGCTAGTCTTGAACAAAATAAAATACAATGACCATAAGTGGCTAATTTGTGTCGATTTAAAAATGGTCAACATTCTTCTCGGTCAACAGAGTGGTTACACCAAGTTTCCCTGTTTTATATGTCTTTGGGACAGTAGAGCTAAACAAGAACATTGGGTAAGAAAAAACTGGCCTTTGAGAGCAAATATGGAGCCTGGAAAGCACAATATAGTCCATAATTCATTAGTATCTCGTGACAAAATTATCCTTCCACCATTACACATAAAACTGGGCATCATGAAACAGTTTGTAAAATCACTAGATAAAAATGGGAACTACTTTTCTTACATTTGCCAAAAATTTCCTCAGCTCGCTATGGAAAAGATTAAAGCCGGTATCTTTGATGGCCCTCAAATTAGACAACTTACGAATGATACTCAATTTAGAAATTCTATGACTGAGGCTTGGACAGCTTTCGTATCTGTGATGCAGAATTTTCTCGGAAATCGGAAATCTGAAAATTATGTTGAACTTGTAGAAGACCTTCTGCTACAATTAAGAAATATTAGATGCAATATGAGTATAAAAGTCCGCTTTCGCGTATGCATCAAGACTTACGCGTCATGGAAGAGCGCTATCAGGGTTTCTGGGATACAAATATGATGTCTGACTATTGTTGGTGTCTAATACGTCATTTTCCAAAGTCGACACATCGGAGAAAAGCTTTAAAACGAAGTTTTTTAGAACTCAATGATTAATTGTTTCTTTAAATAAAGTTTTTCTTATTAAATACATGTTTTTTTCTGTCTTATACCTACATAGCTGAAACTCAGAAACTAGAGCTGATAAAAATATTCTAATTATATTTTTGAAAATAGCATATTATATGTAGTCAGCAACAGCTAAAATTTCTTCGGCAACAAATGTACTCATCACTATACTACCATTAACTCTAAGCCAGCACTTAATGTTCGTTGAATAAAACTCACTACCAGGATTTCTGTCCTGTGCAGCCAAAACCGAAAAAAGGTTTCTATTAATTTTTGGAACATACCAAACATCCGTAAGCATCAATGTCTGCTTTCTACCCTTGAATGTTGTTAACATCTCTATTGAGCCTTTGCCCAATGCCTTGAGACACTCTTTCCCTGCTGCTTTGATGCTGTATTTATCGTTAAATGCAGTGTAAGTCAAACGAAATTCTTTGCAGTTAGTTACATGCTTCGTTGCACCATTATCCACCCACCATGTGGTTCTGCCTGCGTCTGCTGGAAATAGCTCAGTCGACACACTTATCAATAAAACATTTGATTTATTTTCTTGACTTTTGAACTCCCGATTCGCTTTGTTCTTAGCTGGCCGACCGTCTGCTATCCACTTTTTGCATTCACGTACCCAATGACCTCTCTTTTTACAATAATTACAGCTGCCATCCCTTTTCTGGTTCGATTTCCCCATTACTGATTTGCTACTTTTTGCATATAATACCTCTTGCTCTGGAATCGCATCCTGTTTTTTGAAGTTGCGTTCAAGAACACTTAGCTGCATACTCAGCTCATCGAAAGTCTTGTCATCATCTTTAGACAACAACATCCAGCTCAACCGAAAGGACTCAAATTTAGTTGGTAAAATATTTAGCGTTTTGCACAACAGAATTAAATCAGGCAGACAATTCTCACCTTTAGCTTTTAATCCGTTGTTAAGCTCGTTCCACAAACCACGTAATGTCGCTACATGTGTCGATACATCCTTATTTTTATCCCAACTAAATGTGAAAAAGTCTTGAATAGTTGATCTCTTGAAGTTGCTTCAAATTGATCCCTCAGCGCCTTCCAAGTTTCGTATGCCGTCTCTTTGTCCATGACCTTTTGATAGACTGCGTCCGTAATGGAACATCCAAACATCCTTCGTGGTAGTCCAGCAAATCCCTAATTTTTCTCTTCCATATTGGCCAATCTGCTTCACTAGCCAATACTCGGATTCTAGAAACATCCAAACCACACCCTGGGCCCATAACCTTTTATATTTTATAGTTTATTTGAACGAATATATAAACGTAATAAAAATGCTATGTATTAAATGTACATGAATGTTTAGAATGGAAAAATATTACGACAGAAAAAGAAAAAATTCAATAGATTTTTACAAAGGCTACTTGATCTATACAACCCAAGAATAAAATGGCAAAGTACATTTAACTATACTATAACATATCTTCAACAACTTTCAATCTTCAAGCACACTCAGAAATTTACTTGCTAACAGGTCTATCTGTGGTTTATATGTACTTTTCGATATAAAATACAAATTGTTGTAATACAATATTATTTTAGTTTTGTATATAATTACACAAATTTATGTTTTCGCTATAAAAATACAAGGAACTCTCAGTTTTATCCCGCATTCCTTTCAGTTTCGCTGGTGCAACAATTCTTTAAAATGGCAGCAGGATTATCCTTCGTAAAAGCTAATTTTCTCCCTTAACTGGGTTTTCCGTTTTTCGAACATTATTCAGAATACGAGGAAAGGGAGAAGTGGAAAAATTTCCAAAGATTTTTTGCAGGATTTTTTTTTAGGATTGGGCTGAATATTATCGTGTCTCCCAAATGTCTGGAAGAAATTAGTGGTTTTGTTCGATTCACGATGTAGTGCAATTTTAAGTAAGTTTTCGTCATGTTTTTTCAACTGTGAAATTGTTTTTTTGTTTTAGAAAATTTATTTCTGTGAAGCTTTGTGATGCCCTATTTTTCTATGGCTGTTCACATGGTTTTACACAATGTTCAGTTTTAGTAAATTGATACTATATCGTAAGACAATCGGTATATAGTCGGAGCTGTCCATTTAGCTCAGAATGTGGGATGTGATCGAGTCAGCATCAAACGCAAAAGTAGTGCCAACAGATTTGTGTGGCCTTTGGACGTGTTTCTGAACAAAGTACCTGGGCGACCGAGCTTTTCGGCATTTTTATAGGTTGCCATACAATTTAGTTTATTTAGATAATCATCAATAAAGATATTCTGGTTGGTGAAAGTTCCCCCCCCTTGAGCTCTGTAACACGTATTTTCATAATTTTCGACTGTGAAAAATTATGAGATATACATATTTCGAATTAAAATATATTTTAATTTCTCTTAAAAATCTTAAACGTTGTATTTTGAATCTCAAAAATATATTCATCTCCATCTGTGACCTAATAAACTAAATAAATAATTAAACGCAATGGAATTCGCAAGTGAAGTTTAAACGCATCCACAATTATATGAGCATAATTCACGAAAATATGCAGATAAAGCCACTTTATGCAGATAACTTTGCTTGTCTGTAGCCCGTGTTAGCCAGCGCGAGTCAAGTGGATGTGCTGCTACAACAACAACCACTAAGCAATTTCGTCAGCAATGCAATTCAAAATTTGAATTCATTGTCGGGCTCTTCTGTCGGTGTGATGTATTGTCGCTCATTCATTCACTCCAAAAAGAGGATATCGATTTGGCTAAAGCATCGAAGATGATTGATATCCTGCTCGTGTCGTTTCAAAATCGGCGAAAGACAGCAGATCAAACCTTGAAGATTATTTATTGAGATGCAAAAAAATTGGCGGAAGAACTAGATGTCAACGAGGGAAAAACAAGAACATCTGGCAGACAAACAGGACGCGACAATTACAACATGTCAACTTGTGAAGATTACTACAGGGTCTCTGTGTATATTCCTCTGTTGGACAGTGTCAGTGAAGATCTGAAGACTCGTTTTTCAAAAGAAGTTTTGGATGGATTCCAGTTATGTTTGCTGCTTCCGGAGAAAGTGTGTACTCTTAAGGCAAATGAAAGTGAAAATCTGATCAGCTGCTTGATTACAAGATTCAACGGTCTTCTGAATTATGATAACGTCGTTCAACGTTTAAGGCTCAAGGGCGAGTTGAATCAGTGGCAAATTCATTGGCAACTCCAGCAAAAGTTGAAAACAAATAAGTTTCCGACCTCTGCATGGGAAACGTTAAAGCAATGCGATGTCGATATATACCCATTAATTCACGTTTTTCTTCGTATATTCTGCACATTTCCTGTGACAAACGCGAGCTCTGAACGCTCATTTTCCACCCTTCGCCGTTTGAAAACATGGCCCAGATTTGCGAAAATAGGACCACATCGCCTTGTTTTATGATTTTATTTTTTCAACAATTGTATCATGTACAGAGCAAATATTGACTTTAATGAAATATAAAATCACAAAACGGATTTTTACTAATTTTTAATTTTTCTTGCTTGGTCTACTATTTTACTTTAGCACAGTTCGGTTAACACTCTGAATGTAGTCAGCAGACTGAGGCTGAAAAAGAACAAAAAAGAAATAAATAGTTTACTTATACAGGGTTGAGCAAAAGTAATCCTCCTATCAGAAAATGCTATAAATTTTGCGATTGGCCCCTAAAGCCAGTTCTGTTTTGACATTTGTGTAGTAAACACATGCGAAATACACGTTAATAAACAATGTTACGCTACACTGCTCCAGAACGCGGAATATTGCTGACTATTTATTTGACCAATAATCGGTCGGGGCCAAACGGTTACTGTGAATGGTGAGCGCTACAGAGCAATGATCAACGAGTTCTTTTTGCTGCAACTTGATGAATTGGGATTGGAAAACATGTGGTTCTAACAAGACGGTGCAACAGCACACAGTGCACGTGCCACAACCGATATGCTGAACATCGGAAGCTTATTTTTGCGCCACCTTGTAGATCTGCATTGTCTTTATAGCTTTATAAACATCACATATTGGCGCTTAACCGCTTAGGGGATTTTGGAAGTTACGTACCAAGGTATACGAGTCATCACTTTTTGGCAATTGCTTATGACACGAAAGGGGGTAAAGTTATTCACCACCTATTTTTTCCACCTCCAAGCAAGGCCTTTCCCTTCACTTGTAGCCGGATTCGGCATCTAGGAAAACCTTGCTTGGCCAGCAGGTTTTTGAATTTTTATTTATTTTTATTTTTAACATTTAAAAAAATGTTCCCCCCCCTAGAAGTGCTGCTGGAACCGCGCCTGCCTAAGGTACGATCCCGCAAATAACCTAATGTTGCAACCCTGTTCAGCGACCCTAATTTGACGAACGACGAAAAAGCAAGACATTGACGAACGAATATGGACAGTTGCAATTTGAACATAGTGAGACCCGGATCGCCTAATTTATAGTTCTAGTTGGCCTAAGACTATTTTATAAGTACACATATTTAATGTTGAATTATTAATTAAAATAATAAATCCACCAAGATTCAACCGGTCGACTGTTTTATATAATTGTGACTTCTACATATATGTCTACGATATATGTTTTATTTGGGACACCGAACATTATATACCTAGTAGTGATCTATTATGGCATACCAATTAACGCAGGTCTATTTTAATACTTTTCAGTTCGTATTATAAACACTTCTGTTATGAGTTTTGAGGGGTGAATTAATTTATTTGTGTATAATAAGCTTACCTACCACCCACTGGTGAACACATTCTTTTAAGTACCAATACATGCACACTTTATGTTTAAAAAAATTGCGTTCACATAGACAAAGGGGCAGAGAGACAGACGGAAGGGGGCACGGAAAAGGCTAAATCGACTCAGCTCATCGTCCTGATTATTTCAGTATCTTATATATAAATAGACAAGATGAATGCAATGTAGAACCGTTTTCTGCTAAACTATAATTCTAAGGTATACAAATTATATATGTATAGATAGGAAATTTTGAGGTGTACTTTTATCCGTAAATAAAAAAAATTTTAAAAATCATTTTAATATAAAAAATTTAACATAAAAGTCACACCACTACACATTCACTTATTCACACTATAGACACGCTGTGTGTGTGTGTAATTGCTTTTTGTGTACTATGCTGAATCGTGAGCATGGCCGAGGAGTTGCTTTGTAGGAAAAAATTAAACAACAATGAAAATGAAACAAAAATACATAGCTGATCATGCATCAAGTGTTTATAAAAACAAAACAAAATAAGCATGTATTGTATTACTCGTGGGATCGGCTCTCACTATGAGTGCCGAAGAGCTGGTAGTGGGCCAATGAAAAACAAGTATTCGCACTACAGAGCGTCTGTTGTGTGAGTAATAGTCCAATTACACACCGACGCACGTACGTAGTACGTGTCAGCTGACACGACCTGTCTTATGAGAGTGCCATGTAAACGAACACTCACCGACGTTCAATTTTTCCGTATACGTAGTACGTAGCGTAGAAATCAAAGAAATTTTGATTTTTTCCGTAAGAACGTGTCAGCTGATTGCTCGCTCATATGAGAGTGTTGCCTATTCATACGTGTGTATGCTGGTTATGGATCGTTTGCAGTTGCTTTACAAAAATACCTCAAAACATCTTTTAAATTTTCGTAATAATGTTGAAATAACCTGAAATTACGATATTAAGTTGTTGCTTTTAAATAAATTGACTGACTATAATTATTTAATATTAATTTCGGACACTCATAAAATGAAAAATAATTGTTTCAAAAGTACGCGTTTGCGTTAGCATGCATAAAAACTGATCAATGGCAACATTGTACTAAATGTAAGCAACGGAAATGGCTGATTTCTCCGTTGGCGCCACGGGCACAAGATTCCCTCAAACGTACGTACGTACGGGATAAGTAAACGTACGTTACACACGTCGGTGGGTAATTGGACTATAAGGTGTCATGCATTTTTGCTTTAGTTGTTATTGTATTGATCACTGGCTACGATGCCCAGTGTCAGGGGCTCTCCTGAGAGCACGAAAAGCTGCTTTGTTGGACACATTAAACAAGCAATGTAAAATATAAGCAAATATGTAAACTGCATTGCTGATACCTACAAACAGTGTTTACAAAAACAAGATATGTGATTATTCATAGAGCATTCAACACTGGATTTAGTTTGGTTTTTGTATTTGTGGTTGGGTTTGTGTGAATTAAAATAAAATAAAATGAAATAGAATAAAAAAAGTTTATTAAAAGAGAGTGAAGAGAAGGACGGTATAGAAAAGGAAAGAAAAGGAAGGGAAGGACTGGAAAGGAAATGAATTGAAAGCAAAGGAAAGGTAAGAATAGGAAAAGAAAAAAAGTAAGGGAAAGAAAAGGAAGGCAATGGAAAGGAAAGTAAAGAAAAGAAAAGACAAGGTAAGAAAAAGAAGGGAAAGAAAGAAAAGGAAAGGAAGGGAATGGAAAGAAAATGAAGGAAAGCCAAGAAAAGAAAGGGACAAATACAAATGAAAGGTATTGCAAATAATTAAAATAAAATAAAGTTTTGTGGTTGAATTTCAACCACTGGGCGATCTCTATCTTATATATAAATAGACAAGATGAATGCAATGTAGAACCGTTTTCTGCTAAACTATAATTCTAAGGTATACAAATTATATATGTATAGATAGGAAATTTTGAGGTTAAAAAATCATTTTAATATAAAAAATTTAACATAAAAGTCACACCACTACACATTTACTTATTCACACTATAGACACGCTGTGTGTGTGTGTACTTGCTTTTTGTGTACTATGCTGAATCGTGAGCATGGCCGAGGAGCTGCTTTGTAGGAAAAAATTAAGAGCCGTAGTAGTGTGAGTAGACTTGCCATGCATGTTTTTGTGTTATTCGTGTGGTCGGCTCTCACTGTGAGTGCGAAGAGTTGGTAGTGGACCAATGAAAAATAAGTATTCGCACTATAGATACTCTGTTGTGTCATGCATTTTTGTTTAGTTGGTGTTATTGTATTGATTACTGGCTACGATGCCCAGTGTCAGCTGCTCTCCTGAGAGCACGAAAAGTTGCTTTGCTGTATACATTAAGCAAGCAATGTAAAATATGAGCAAATATGTAAAATTCATTGCTGATACCTACAAACAGGGTTTACAAAAATAAAATAAATGATTACTCATAAAGAGTATTAAACACCGAAGAAAATTAAAGGAAAATAGAGGAAAGGAAAAGAATTGAAAGGAAGGAAAATTAAAGGAAAGAAAAGGGAAGGAATGGAAAGGATAGGAAAGGAAGGAAAATTAAAGGAAAGATAGGAATGGTAAGGAAATGAAAGGAAGGGAAGGGAAAGGGAATTAAAGGAAAGGTAAGAAAACGAAGGGGAAAGAAAGAAAATAAAAGGAAGGGAAAGGAAAAGAAGTTTGAGGAAAGTAAAAAATAAAATAAGAGAGTAAAAAAAGAAATCAAGGAAAATAAAAATATGTTAGAGGAAAGGAACGACATAGAAAGGAAGAAAAAAAGGCGGATAAAACATACCTGCAGCAAAAAAATAAAATAAAATAAAATGAAGTTTATTGGTTGAATTTCAACCACTGGGCGAACTCTAGTTTAACGAAAATTTCCTGAAAACCTCTCCAAAAACCGTTTTCATAAAATTTAAAGAATATTTCATAGAATATAAATATTTTTTCTTAGAATCTATGAACCCATTCTTAGAATACATGAACCTATTCTTAGATTGCATGAACCCATTCTTAGAATGGATGAATCCATTCTTAGAATATATGAATCCATGCTTATATTATAAGAAAAATCAACGTGAACTTCTATGAAACTTTCTTAAAAAACATGTACGTTTTTGCTTCAGTGTAGTTAAAGTTTTAACTAGCAGCTTTACTAAGTCCCCAAAAAAGTCCGCAAGGCTGCAAAGATACAAAATTTTAGTAGTTTGCCCATATGTGAAGGAGATTAAGAAATCTCCACCTATAATTTTTTTACAATATGTTTTCTAGACTATACGAAAAAAAAAATAGAAAAGACCGCCCCTAAATTTGAAGTTTAGGATGAGAGGGTTTCATAATTTTTTTTTTAATTTTTGTTGATCCTTACAAAAACAACCCAAATGGTTTTTTAGTGCAACTTTTTTATTTGACATCCGATTTTTAAAATTGATGTGTCAAAAATGTTTATCTTGATATGCAGTAAATATCGGAACTGCTATAACTTTTTTGTTTATAAACTTTATTAAAACGTTCAAAGGCAGCATTGCCATGAATTTTAAAGCAATTTAATTTGATGAAACAAAAAGGACATTTTAAGGACCTACAACACGAGGAGAGGACATTAGAAAGAATTATGCAGGCTCTCAAGATAAACATTTTGACATATCACTTTTAAAAATCGGATGCGAAATAAAAAAGTTAAAATAAAGAGCCATTTGGGCTGTTTTTGTAAGGATCAAAAAAAAATTTTTTTAATTTTACCGAAATCCTCTCCACCTAAGCTTCAAATTTAAGGGCGGCATTTTGCAACTTTTTTTCGACACAGTCTAATGTTTTCTATTCAAAATAATTGTGTATATCCTATATGTTTTCAGTGCACTTTTTATAGGACATACAAGGCGTATGAGTAACATAAATTAAGCAACATTCAAATAAATTGTATGTTATTTTATTATAAAATAAAATCAATTTATTTTATTTTATCAATATTTCAAAACCGGGCATCTTTAAATAGTTTTATAAACATTTTCAACATTTTTACAACATATCGAGTTTTCAAAACATACACCGAATTTTTACAACTTTGAAATATTATCATTTTAAAGGACATTTTTTGCATATCCTGAAAGGATAATTTAAAAAAAAAAATTTGATATATTTTAATTATTTTCAAATTATTCTATAAATTAATACCCACATATCCACATTTTGTTGAAATTTTTCAATATGCGTTAACTTTTAATAATTTAAAGGAGATCTTAAGCATCTGATTACAAAGATGAAATAGCATGAGTAAAACGAGTAGCTAAATGTATAAATTTGCAAAACGCGCGCAGTGAAATTCATTAAATTCATTAATAACTGCATCTACAAATCGAAACGGGTTGCCGTGGTCCGAATTTCATCAAACTTTGTCAAGATAGTCCTTGATGTATGATGGTATGCGTTTAAACAAAGCAACTTTGATTTTTTGGGACAGTATAATATATGTACATGTTGATATATAGTACAAATGCAATAGTCTATATCTTAACAGCGATGAACTCAAAATACAAATTGCTCAAAACACAAATATATTACTCACTTAACTTAAAACTTTCCCTTTTGACTTTTTTTGTTAAGTAGAAATATATTACACAGACCAATCCCTATTGCAAAAAGAACCACGTACTAATGTGACACCTTAAAAAACCTAAGTTTTTGACAAAGCTCTCCTTACACGCCAATGTGCGATATGATACTATAAAAAGAAAAAATCCATTGCCAAAGGGAATAAAAATATGTATTTCGAAGAAGAAATGTCCATTCATATTTTTTTCCTATATCCTTAGCTACTACTTATCTATACTGACATGTATGCATTATTTTAAAATGACTTAATTCGTAGTTTTTATTTCAGCAAATGTAAAATATTTACTTCTAATTACTATTATCAATATGCCACGTAATCGAACACTTACGTATAGAACGCAGAGAAATCAAAACCCTCGAAATAGGTTACGAAGAAATAACAATGAGGAAAAAAGAAATCAAGACAGTACCACAGATCAACTTGATGATAACATTAATTTGGCAGACGGATTTAAGTGTGCTCTAAAAACTATTCCCAGGAATTTCGTTAGTTTTAGTTGTGAAATGAACCTAATTTGTAGTTTTTGTGAAGCTAAGCACTTCACGTCAGAGATTACTCAAAATAACGTAAATTCTTTCACTTCATGTTGTCATAAGGGTAAAGTTTCTATTCCAGCTTTGACACAAAATAATTTTTTTAATGGTATATTCAGGGAACTAAACTCTGATAATTTAAATGAAAAACGAAGATCGACGAATTTCTTTACAAATATTCGCTCCTATAATTCGGCGTTTGCAATGGTCAGTTCTGAAGCCAAAATAGATCAAAACTGTATGCAGGGTGTTTTTCATTTTAAAATACACGATGTTTTTTACCATCGTGCTGGACCGATGATACCCACTTATAGAAGAAATCCTTGCTATGCTCAACTTTATTTTTATGACGTAGAAATGGCAGTCAATTATAGATTACGAGAAGTCACAAACCAAAATTGTAATACAGAATTAATGAGATCGATTTCTATTGAATTAGATAGTGTTAATTCATTTGTTCGTTCTTTCAAAACAATGAAAGACTTCTGCTCGAGGGATGAAAACGCATGCAAAGAAGTGACTATGCTCATTATAGTAAACCGCAATTTAGATATAAGAAGGTATAATGATGCAGTTGAAACTGATGTAGCAATAATATTTAGCACGACGGATGGCGAACCTCCATTCGAAAGGAATATTATTGCTTTCAATAAACTCAATGGTACAGTGCACAATATATCCGTCTTAGATAGTTCACTAGATCCTCTTTCCTACCCACTTCTCTTCCCAAACGGTGATACAGGGTGGCATCCAAATATTTTCCACAACACTCCAAGTACATCTAATTCTACGGCTCCAAGAAATCGAGTCACAATGTTGCAGTATGCTGCTTATCGCCTTGCAATTAGAAATGAATTTAGCTTTCTGCACCATAGCCAAAAATTATTTTTGCAATGGATTGTTGATATTTATGTTCGTATTGAAGGTTCACGCCTACATTTCATAAAACAAAATCAACAAAACTTACGAAGTGAACTGTATAATAATCTTACTGATTATTTGAACACAAATTCATACAATGTCTCAAATATTGGACGACGTATTGTCCTTCCTTCTTCTTTTATTGGCTCTCCGCTTAATATGTATCAAAACTATATCGATGCCATTTCAATAGTTCAACATTTTGGAAAGCCAAGTTTGTCATCACAATGACATGTAACCCCAAATGGCCAGAAATTTTAAATAATCTTGATAGTAAAGATTCCGCAAATTTCAGACCTGATTTGTAGTAAGAGTTTTTAAAAGCAAATTTAAAGAATTATTTAAGTGCATCATTTCTAATAAAACTTTTGGTAATCTTGTCGCATGGGTTTACACCATAGAGTTTCAAAAGCGCGGTTTACCACATGCTCATATTTTAATAACTCTTTCAGAGAATGATAGGATTGCTTCCATCACAAATATGATGCAAACGTGGAAGCAAAAATTAAAAAAACACGAAGACAGCATTATCAAGCACATAAATGAAATGTGGGAACAAAAACTTGAAACGCACGAAGAAAACATCATAAAACATGTAAACGAGTCAATGCAAACTATCGAGAATAGAGTTATACAGAGAATGAGCGAGCTTAGTGGTGATTTAGCGAATACGAAATAAAGACTAGGCAAATTTGAACAAAGAATGACAGGTATCGAAAATGTGCATACAAACATACACACAGAGCTTGCATTGCTCAAAACAAATGTTGATGCATTGCGTGAGCAAATTGAAGATCTTGGGGAAAAGGCAGTGTCAACTGATATTGTAATACATGGCATACCGTATTCTAGTGATGAAGATGTAAAGGAAATTTTCAGCAAGCTGTGTGAAGCGATTAACTTTGAGACACCCGGCATCCGTCAAGCCTTCCGTATGCGCCCTAAAAACACCAATGACAATAACAGAAATGGTAGCAAAACTAATCAAGCGCCTGTTTTGATTAAACTTAACACCGCGCATGATACTAGAAGTCTACTGCTCAAAGCTATAGCCACTTTTGTGAAACAGCATGCAAGAACTTTAACTCTCTCTGATGTTGATGAGGTTGGCTATGGTAAAGTATTTGTGCATGAAAGTTTAACTCGGCGAAACAGGGAGATAATGTACCACTCAACACAGCTGAAACGTCAAGGAGCGTTAGCATCTGCTTTTAGTATTAGAGGCAGAGTTTACATCAGAGTGCAACGAAATACTGAGGCGAAGCTGGTGAAAAGCAAAGAAGAAGTGAATGCTCTTGTCAGCGAAGTCAAACGATGATTACGGATTTCTATCAACAATCAAGCATCCAAAATATATATATATCTTAATTCGTATTTCTTTCTTTACCTTTTCCTCTTATGTTTACAAATACGTACGATCACTTTCAATTTACTGTATTCTTAATTTTTACTAATTCCACTAGACAAAGCCCATTACGCAGCGCTAACTGCATTAACCCCAATGACTAGTCGAAATGAGTGTTTGAGTACTGAAAACGAATGTTTTGACTTTATTTTAAAACTAGTAAGTAATAGTCACACAGGTTTGCAGCTCTGCCACATTAATGCGCGTAGTTTTAATTTACCGAAGCTTGATTATATGAATCATATTTTGAAAAATACTAATATTGATATATTTTGTGTGACTGAGACTTGGTTTAGAGATGATGTTGAGGATGATTTTTATAAATTACACGGTTACACATTGATACGGAATGATAGGAAAACTGGTGCGAGAGGTGGAGGTGTTGCCATTTATTGTAAAACAATCCTGATGGATAATATTATTTACAAATCTAGCGAAAGCGATCCTGTTGAGTATTTAATTATTGAAGTAAGCGATGGATCTAAGAAATGCCTGGTTGTATGTGTTTACAACCCAAACAAAATGTACGAGCTGGACAATTTGTTCCTAAAACTGTCTGAGCTAATATACAAATATGAACACATCTTGGTCTGTGGTGATTTTAACATAGATCTATCAAACAATGACTTAAGATCAGTTACATTGATTGATAACTTGTATTCTGCTGGCTTAGAAGTCGTAAATAAGTTTCCTACACGGTTTTCACCTAATTGCAAACCTAGCTTGCTAGATCTAATGTGCACCTCAGACCGCTCCAATGTACTTCATTATGACCAGTTCTCTGTTGCTGGAATGTCAGATCATGATATGTTGTTTATATCATATGATATTAATTTTAATTGTAATACCGAAACTCAGTTCTATTACAGAGATTTTAGGTCAGTGAATTTCTCTGAACTAACATATGAGGCATATTTACTATATTGGAACCGCGTTTGGATGTTTCCAGACATTAACCAAAAACTCATTTATCTGATGTCTCTTATAAATTATCTATATAATAAATACATACCTGTAAAAGCGGTCAAAATTAAATCCAAAAAACAGCCATGGTTCACAAAAGAAGTTTTGATGACTATCAAAACACGTAGTAAGCTATATAAAAATTGGAAGCAACATCCCACAAATGACAACTGGAATTTGTTTCGTTTAGCTAGAAATCATGCTACGCTCACAATTAGAAATTCCAAAAGACTATTTTTTCAATCAAAGCTTGATACTAATTTACCAACCAAAAACTTGTGGAAAAATCTCAATTCAGTGGGTGTAGGATGTAAAATCGAGTCGAAATGTGATTTAGACCCTGGCTCCATGAACGACTTCTTTCTACAGTCGAGTAGATTTAGAAATAATGGTAATTTCCAAGTAAATAGAGATATTTTATACAATTCAATAAACACGTTTCAATTTATCGCAGTATCAGAGGATGATGTTATAAGAACTTTGTATTCCATAAAGTCCAACGCCGTTGGCGAGGACGGCATAAGTCTTAGGTTTCTGAAACTTATTGCACTAAACATTGCTCCATCGTTGACACATATAATTAATTTTTCAATAACGGCCTCAGTTTTTCCCGATGCTTGGAAGATAGCAAAAGTTATTCCAATTGCTAAAAAGCCATCGGCAGCTCTACCAATGGATTTTCGGCCCATAAGTATATTACCCGCTCTCTCTAAAATCTGGGAAAAGTTAGTTGTGGTCCAGATCACTGAACACCTAAACAAAAACAACCTACTAACGGAATGCCAGTCAGGTTATAAGACCAGCCATAGTTGTGCAACGGCTATACTTAAGGTAATTGAAGATATCCGCCCTGCGTATGACAGGGGTGATCTGACTGTGCTGACACTTTTAGATTTTTCCAAAGCCTTCGACACAGTAGATCATTCAATACTTCTGTTTAAATTACAACATTACTTTGGATTTTCTGGCAGTGCTTTGAGTTTACTCGAAAACTATCTTAGGAATCGTTGGCAGAAGGTAGTTGTTAAAAGTGGTTGCTCTGAGACGAAGTCTCTCTACTCCGGGGTACCTCAGGGATCTATACTTGGACCAATTTTGTTTAGTATGTTTATCAATGATATTACTCATTGCTGCAAGAATGTTTCAATACATCTATATGCTGACGATGCACAAATATATTTATCTCGTCCAATTGGATTATCAGATGATTTGGTGTACAGGATAAATGAGGATCTTGAACGCATCTCTTCATGGGCAAGGGACAACTATCTAAATCTTAATGCGTCCAAGACAAAAGCTATTTGTATTTCCCATTCTTCGCAACTCGTAAATAATTTGCCATCGGTTATATTGCAGGGTATCATCATTAACTATGAGTCGGTCGTTAGTAGTCTAGGGTTCAAATTAAACTCTCATCTTGGTTGTAGTAATCATATTAATTACGTTCTATCAAAAATTTACTTTGTGTTAAGAAAATTATGGTACACAGCTGACTTTTTTCCTTCAAATGTAAAATTAATGTTAGTTAGAACACTCATAGTTCCTTACATTTCTTTTGGAGGGCTTGTGTTTGGGAATATAGACTACGAGTCAAGGAAAAAGCTGCAGCTTGCTTTAAACAATTGTGCAAGATATATCTTCTCGAAAAGAAAATTCGATCATATATCAGAGTTTTCTATTAAAATACTTGACTGCAGTCTTCCTAACTTTCTAAACTATCACAACTTAATTTTCTTAAATAAATTAATTAATGAAAAGCAACCAGAATACCTTTTCCGAAATTTATGTTTTGCGAAGTCTGACAGATCATGTAACCTTATCACTCCACGCTATAAATATCTCTCGTCTTCAAGAACGTTCTTCGTCAGTACTATAAAACTATGGAACTTGCTACCAAATTTGATAAAAAATGAACGCAATGCATTGCGCTTTAAATTGGCTCTGTCGGAATTTTTCGAAATACGCAAAACAATTATCTAACTATCTTATTTCAATCTATACTATCTATTCTGTAAACACTTTTATTTTCTTAATGTTTTAATATTGTTACACCGAAATAATGATATATATCCATATGTTGATGTACTTTAAGAGACAAAAGTCTCACTTGTACTAAATGATTAAATAAATATCGACAATGTTGTCTGCTCTGAGATACCTGATAATGACGCACAGCCAAAACTGCTTGAATACGTCAAGAGTCATATGATGCATGGTCCATGTGGGTTACTAAATCCAAATGCTATATGCATGACGGAAGGCACATGCTCGAAAGCCTTTCCAAAAGACTTCTGCGAGCGAACGCATGATTCTGCAAACGGATACCCAATTTACAGGAGAAGAGACAATAATGTAACTGTCGATGTGAGGGGCAACAGCCTTGATAATCGATACGTCGTTCCACACAATCCTTACCTCCTAGCAAAGTTTAACTGTCATATAAATGTGGAAGTTTGCACGACAGTTAAAAGTGTTAAATACATTTATAAATACTAGAGTTCGCCCAGTGGTTGAAATTCAACCAATAAACTTTATTTTATTTTATTTTTTTGCTGCAGGTATGTTTTATCCGCCTTTTTTTCTTCCTTTCTCTGTCGTTCCTTTCTTCTAACATATTTTTATTTTCCTTGATTTCTTTTTTTACTTTCTTATTTTATTTTTTACTTTCCTCAAACTTCTTTTCCTTTCCCTTCCTTTTATTTTCTTTCTTTCCCCTTCGTTTTCTTACCTTTCCTTTAATTCCCTTTCCCTTCCCTTCCTTTCATTTCCTTACCATTCCTATCTTTCCTTTAATTTTCCTTCCTTTCCTATCCTTTCCATTCCTTCCCTTCCCGTTTCTTTCCTTTAATTTTCCTTCCTTTCAATTCTTTTCCTTTCCTCTATTTTCCTTTAATTTTCTTCGGTGTTTAATACTCTTTATGAGTAATCATTTATTTTATTTTTGTAAACCCTGTTTGTAGGTATCAGCAATGAATTTTACATATTTGCTCATATTTTACATTGCTTGCTTAATGTATACAGCAAAGCAACTTTTCGTGCTCTCAGGAGACCAGCTGACACTGGGCAACGTAGCCAGTAATCAATACAATAACACCAACTAAACAAAATTGCATGGCACAACAGAGTATCTATAGTGCGAATACTTATTTTTCATTGGTCCACTACCAACTCTTCGCACTCACAGTGAGAGCCGACCACACGAATAACACAAAAACATGCATGGCAAGTCTACTCACATTACTACGGCTCTTAATTTTTTCCTACAAAGCAGCTCCTCGGCCATGCTCACGATTCAGCATAGTACACAAAAAGCAAGTACACACACACACAGCGTGTCTATAGTGTGAATAAGTAAATGTGTAGTGGTGTGACTTTTATGTTAAATTTTTTATATTAAAATGATTTTTTAAATTTTTTTTATTTACGGATAAAAGTACACCTCAAAATTTCCTGTCTATACATATATAATTTGTATACCTTAGAATTATAGTTTAGCAGAAAACGGTTCTACATTGCATTCATCTTGTCTATTTATATATAAGATATAGATCGCCCAGTGGTTGAAATTCAACCACAAAACTTTATTTTATTTTAATTATTTGCAATACCTTTCATTTGTATTTGTCCCTTCCTTTTCTTGCCTTTCCTTCATTTTCTTTCCATTCCCTTCCTTTCCTTTTCTTTCTTTTCACTTTCTTTCCCTTCTTTTTCTTACCTTGTCTTTTCTCTTCATTACTTTCCTTTCCATTGCCTTCCTTTTCTTTCCCTTACTTTTTTTCTTTTCCTCTTCTTACCTTTCCTTTGCTTTCAATTCATTTCCTTTCCAGTCCATTCCCTTCCCTTCCTTTTCTTTCCTTTTCTATACCGTCCTTCTCTTCACTCTCTTTTAATAAACTTTTTTTATTCTATTTCATTTTATTTTATTTTTTTATTTTATTTCAATTCACACAAACCCAACCACAAATACAAAAACCAAACTAAATCCAGTGTTGAATGCTCTATGAATAATCACATATCTTGTTTTTGTAAACACTGTTTGTAGGTATCAGCAATGCAGTTTACATATTTGCTTATATTTTACATTGCTTGTTTAATGTGTCCAACAAAGCAGCTTTTCGTGCTCTCCGAAATTAATATTAAATAATTATAGCCAGTCAATTTATTTAAAAGCAACAACTTAATATCGTAATTTCAGGTTATTTCAACATTATTACGAAAATTTAAAAGATGTTTTGAGGTATTTTTGTAAAGCAACTGCAAACGATCCATAACCAGCATAAACACGTATGAATAGGCAACACTCTCATATGAGCGAGCAATCAGCTGACACGTTCTTACGGAAAAAATCAAAATTTCTTTGATTTCTACGCTACGTACTACGTATACGGAAAAATTGAACGTCGGTGAGTGTTCGTTTACATGGCACTCTCATAAGACAGGTCGTGTCAGCTGACACGTACTACGTACGTGCGTCGGTGTGTAATTGGACTATTACTCACACAACAGACGCTCTGTAGTGCGAATACTTGTTTTTCATTGGCCCACTACCAGCTCTTCGGCACTCATAGTGAGAGCCGATCCCACGAGTAATACAATACATGCTTATTTTGTTTTGTTTTTATAAACACTTGATGCATGATCAGCTATGTATTTTTGTTTCATTTTCATTGTTGTTTAATTTTTTCCTACAAAGCAACTCCTCGGCCATGCTCACGATTCAGCATAGTACACAAAAAGCAATTACACACACACACAGCGTGTCTATAGTGTGAATAAGTGAATGTGTAGTGGTGTGACTTTTATGTTAAATTTTTTATATTAAAATGATTTTTAAAATTTTTTTTATTTACGGATAAAAGTACACCTCAAAATTTCCTATCTATACATATATAATTTGTATACCTTAGAATTATAGTTTAGCAGAAAACGGTTCTACATTGCATTCATCTTGTCTATTTATATATAAGATGTATATAAAGGCTACGATAGCGCAAGTGTTGAAATAAATGGCGCTGATAATTTAAACGATAATGTTTCTGTCAATGAAGTAACAAATTATGTAAGTGGACGCTATGTTGGATCCACAGAAGCTACATGGCGTATACTTGAATTTGAAACGCATCAGCAGTCACATACTGTTTATCGTTTAGACATTCACTCACCTAATAGGCAAAATGTCATTTTCAGAGAAGGACAAGAACAAAATGCCGTTTATAATCTTAGACTTACAAAATTGCTAGCTTTCTTCGAATTGAATAGAACCGACCCCAATGCTCACCAATATCTCTATACAGAAATTCCTTCGCACTTTAAATGGGATAAAAAATGGGAAAAGAGAGCACGAGGTGGAGATAAGATAATCTCGCGAATGTACGTAATTTCACCAAAAGACATTGAACTTTTTCATTTAAGATTATTATTACTGCATGTTCGAGCTGTTAAAAATTTTGAGGACATTAGAACATATAACAATGTTTTGTATAATACACTTGTTGAAGCCTGTCATGCCCGTGGTATAGCTTCAGACGATAGTGAATGGAGAAAGTGTTTAGATGAAGCAAAGAATTTTCAATCACCAAAAAAAATGAGAGAATTATTTGCAATAATATGTGCATTAAATTTGCCAACAAATGTATTAGAATTGTGGAATGAATTCAAAACGTACATAAGTGAAGATTTTATGAGGATTTATAACGAAAATTTGGCGTATAATCACGCTCTCCTAGAAATTGAAAATATTTTGAACGTTCATAATTTGAATTGCCAAGCTTTTGGTCTTCCAAGTCCTATTCATTATTCAAATGAAAGTTTTGAAAATGTGCTCGATCCGTGTGAAGAACAAGCTGTTTTTACACAATTGTACGACAGAGCTAAGGAAGAACAAAAAACCTTAATAAATAACGTTATTCAAGAAGTCCAATATCACGATACAGGATCAAATGTTTTCTGTTTAACTGCACATGCAGGCTGCGGAAAAACATTTGTTGAAACAGCAATAATTCATAAAATGCAGGCATTGCAACGAAGTTGCATTATTACAGCTTTCAGTGGCATTGCATCAACGCTTTTAATTAATGGTAGAACGTTACATAATGCCTTCAAATTGCCGATTCCTTTATTGGATACATCCACTCCAAATATAACACCGAACAGTTCTTACGGTCAATATATCAATTCAGTTGATTTAATTATAATTGATGAAATTTCAATGTGTCCACTCAGTATATTTAAAATAATCGATGCATTTTTAAGAGACATCACACCTGACCATACAAAAAAAAATATTTTATTTGGGGGCAAGACCGTTCTTCTCAGCGGTGATTTTAGACAAATTTTACCAGTCATCCCACATGGTACACGAACCACACTTATTGAAAACTGTATCACAAGTTGGAATGAGTTTAACTCATTTCATCATTGCACCCTTAAACAAAATATGAGAGCAAGACCAGATGAAATAGAATTCGTTGAATTTCTTAACAAGCTGGGCAATGGTGAGCTAGGAACTTCTTTGCAGCTTGATGCAGATCTTATATATAAATAGACAAGATCAATGCAATGTAGAACCGTTTTCTGCTAAACTATAATTCTAAGGTATACAAATTATATATGTATAGATAGGAAATTTTGAGGTGTACTTTTATCCGTAAATAAAAAAAATTTTTAAAATCATATTAATATAAAAAATTTAACATAAAAGTCACACCACTACACATTCACTTATTCACACTATAGACACGATGTGTGTGTGTGTAATTGCTTTTTGGGTACTATGCTGAATCGTGAGCATGGCCGAGGAGCTGCTTTGTAGGAAAAAATTAAGAGCCGTAGTAGTGTGAGTAGACTTGCCATGCATGTTTTTGTGTTATTCGTGTGGTCGGTGTGGACCAATGAAAAATAAGTATTCGCACTATAGATACTCTGTTGTGTCATGCATTTTTGTTTAGTTGGTGTTATTGTATTGATTACAGGCTACGAAGCCCAGTGTCAGCTGCTCTACTGAGAGCACGAAAAGTTGCTTTGCTGGATACATTAAGCAAGCAATGTAAAATATGAGCAAATATGTAAAATTCATTGCTGATACCTACAAACAGGGTTTACAAAAATAAAATAAATGATTACTCATAAAGAGTATTAAACACCGAAGAAAATTAAGGGAAAAGAATTGAAAGGAAGGAAAATTAAAGGAAAGAAACGGGAAGGGAAGGAATGGAAAGGATAGGAAAGGAAGGAAAATTAAAGGAAAGATAGGAATGGTAAGGAAATGAAAGGAAGGGAAGGGAAAGGGAATTAAAGGAAAGGTAAGAAAACGAAGGGGAAAGAAAGAAAATAAAAGGAAGGGAAAGAAAAAGAAGTTTGAGGAAAGTAAAAAATAAAATAAGAGAGTAAAAAAAGAAATCAAGGAAAATAAAAATATGTTAGAGGAAAGGAACGACATAGAAAGGAAGAAAAAAAGGCGGATAAAACATACCTGCAGCAAAAAAATAAAATAAAATAAAATAAAGTTTATTGGTTGAATTTCAACCACTGGGCGAACTCTAGTACTATTGAATTACCACCCCAAATAATTGGTGCTTTTGAAAATTTAATTACAGACACATATGGCAATATTTCTGATAATATTTTATCAGAAGAAATTCTAAATTCTGTAATTTTGGCACCTACGAATGAAGATTGTTATCTTATAAATGCTGATATACTTAATCGTATATCAGGAGAAGAAAAAATGTATTGCAGTTTTGACAAAATATTAGATGAAATAGAAATAAATGAATATCCTATTGAATTTCAAAATTCACTGAGTCTAAGCGGAATGCCTCCACACAATCAGTGCGATAGTGATGCTTATCCGCAATTTAAATACAACACAAGCATTAGTAAATGGGACTCGAATGAGAGTTAAATGCCTACATCGGAACACCATTGATTGCGAAGTCTTAACAGGAGTAGCACGTGGTAAAAGAATCTTACTCCCACGAATAAATCTAACTTTTTCAGGGTCGATTCTTCCATTTAAATTTCAAAGAACGTAGTTTCCCATAACACCAGCATTTGCTATGACCATTAACAAGTCTCAGGGTCAGACTTTTGAGAAAATTGGCGTTCTCTTGAGAAGGCCAGTTTTTGTCCATGGACAACTATACGTAGCAGCAAGTAGAGTTCGCTCTTTTGATAGCATAAAGTTTTATATTTCAAATGAAAATGGACAAGGAAACATATTTAATGACAACAGAGTGTTTACAAAAAATATTGTATATAAAGAAGTTCTACGTAGTCATTAAGCATTTTATTAGCTACAAACAAACTTGGAATATGTTTTTTTTACCAGAGTAGCCGTAGTATTTTTGAGAATTTTGGTTTGCAATGTTACTTTTTTATAAGAACAAATAGCTTCTTAGATATCAATAGCTGTAGTTTCTTATATTTTTAAACATTACGTCCAAAAAGTATTTTAAAGCCATCTTAGAATAAATAAATAAATATAAATTAAAATTTTAGTTAGTTTTGAACTATGTAATAGTTTTTTAAGTTTTGTTCAGTATTGAAATTGTTAAATTTAGCAAAATATTAATCAAAATTTTAACGTTTTTAAATAACTCTTTTTCTTACTAAGGTAAAAAATAAAAATTGTATATATTATTTTAACTACTTATGTGGTTGAATTTCAACCACTAGGCGAACTCTAGTACTTATAAATGGGCCTATCCGTTCTTCTCATACTTACAAACATTTCATGTTCATGAAAGGTATGAAAATTAAAAAAGATGTATAACTTATCTAATGCAGTGGGGTATTAACTACTTTCCCAGATATTTTGCTTGTTTGTTATCCTATTTGTCTAATTTTTGACAGGAGCATACTACATACTAGTAAGAAGCAGCTGACCAATTTTGATTGAAATATCTAGTTGAAACTACAAGCGATCGCCTTTAAAAAGAGCCGAATTTTTATGCTGAAAAGTGGGTGGCGCCACGCCTACCTCCCTAAAATCCACAAAATTTTTTTGAAAAGCTTACTATGTGTGCAAGATCTTATTAAATAGCTGGCATGGTTATAAAAATATCGCGTTTTACATTTTACAAACAAATTTTTCAGAACTATGTTAAAAAACTGGGCGTGGCCGTTTACCGATTTCGTCCATTTTTACAACAAACATTTACCTTCATATATTCAACATTTTCGCCAAATATGGTTTCGATAAATCAATTTTTATAGGAGTTATGGCATAAAAAGTTTTGTGGAATAATCCACTATAAAAGGGCCGGGGCCACACCCATTTTGAAAATTTAAGTGATATAAAGCTTTTGTACGCAAAGTTATTGCCTATTAAATATATCTATGATACTTTTAAAATCTTTCATCTAAAAGTGGGCGTGGACCTTAACCGATTTCGCCCATTTCTTCCGGAACATTACTTCTATTAATATAAATATGTGGGGTAAATTTTAATTAAAGTTATCCTGTTAACAGACGGACGGGCATGGCTTAATCAATTTCCTTTTTCCTCCTGATCATTTTGATATATATAAGTCAATATCTATCTCGATCCGTTTATGCCGTTACATACCACCGTTACGCGACTAAAGTTAATATACCTTGCGTGCGTAGCACTACTAACTTGGTATAATAAGTAGTAGAAATTAAATTGAATTACATCTAGTTTGTATATAATTGTTTTTGTTCCGGCCAAGAGCGTAGATTTATATGCACTTGCAGGGTGGGTCCGGCACTTACAAGAGGCACAATAATCGCATAGTTTATGTTCTTTTTTTTCTCTTAAACACCTCTGTACCTTCAAGAGTTTTTAAATCGATTTCCCATAGGTGCATTTTGTATAAAAACACAAACAAAACGATTCGTGCCTAAGACCGTGCAGGAAATTGAGCAATTTTATTTTTTTTTTTAATTTTTATTGGGGTTGTATTACTTGGTAACTAACTAGTTAGTGGTAATCCGAAAGTGAACAATTATTTTATTACATTGTAAACGAAAACTTAAGAGTATTATTTCCTCGGTTTCCTGTCAGTCATTGTCATTTGTGGTGTGTAGACACACGTTGTGCCATCTTCAGTGTAATTTATTTATTCAAGAAAACACTGAAGATATCACAAGGCAAACCTTGGTTTGTCTCCAAACCAAAATTGACAACGCATATACCGTGTAGGAAATTTCAAATTTTAAAAATTAACCTAACCCTTTGGGGGTTTTAATTAGGTACATTAAATATTTTAAAAATTTATTTTTTTAGGTGGTGGCGCCATCGAAATGGAACTTTCAAAAATTCTACGTGACTACTCACGCACCATTGCAGGAAAGGAGCAACTTTTGATTGCTGCTATTGCAAAAGCACTTGAGGTGATTCCACGTCAACTGTGCGACAATGCCGGTTTCGATGCTACCAACATTTTAAATAAGCTCCGTCAAAAGCATGCTCAAGGTAAGAGTTAATATTGCAAACAATAACTATTATAACGATTTAGTGGTACCTTCAGTTGAAGTCACATTTTTTGCTGATTGATTAGTCGGCTCGCTTACTTGTGGGTGCGGGTTAAACAAGGTTATACTTGGTCGGGTAAAACAAGAGGCATACCGATACTTTCGAACCGGCGGTAGAGGGAATGGTCAAATGTTCAGGTTAACCTCTTGGTCATCTCATAGGAGTGATGGTCTCCCTCTTCCTCTACTTCAAAGCCTCTGTGTATTAATTCGTTGACCTAGGTCGTTGTCTGCATACAGCTGCGTCATTTAATCTTCTTCGATACACGCCGTCGCCAACGCATAAGGGTCCATACATCTTTCGAAGAACCTTTCTCTCTGATACTCCCAGAGCCGACTTATCAGATGTTAGTGCATACAGCAGGACGGGTACGATAAGTGACCTATAAAGTGTTATATTTGTTCGTCCAGAGAGGATTTTAATTTTCGATTGCACACGCAGACGGAAGTAGAATGTGTTTGCAAGGGTATTTCTGCGTTGGATTTCTAGGTTGGACGGACCGAAATTGATCCAGCAAGAATTTGCTAGTTCTAAAATTAAATTCAATCTCTCAATTTCATCTCACATGCAATTTTTTTTAGACATCACGAACGCGATTTAGAAACAAATCATGATAATTTGTAGCCGTTATTTGCATCCCGAACGGACCTATTTTAGTTCAAACAACATTCGAAAAAAAACTTTGTGCTTTCAATAACTATTTTTATTATAAATAAAACAATAAATGCTTAGAACGACATTAACTATGCCAAATCTTAAAGCAAGGTTTCTCACACAATCCCGGCATACCTGGGCATGAATCACAACATAATTGGGAGAAATTCAAAAGTCCAGCTTTACAACAAACTGCGCAACGTTTCTTAACTAATTTCTCTTTCGAACATTTTATCGTTTTTGGCAGGTGATATTTCTTCTCCAACTTTAATTGTGCTGATGATGCTTCTCGCAACTTTGGTAGACTCTCGGTACCTACATTAATTTGTATTTTTCTCTTTTCATTAACACATATATTTTTATTATCAATATAACGCCAATCCTTAGGGTGTAGGAGAAGAAATTTTATTATTTTTTGTCGAAACTGTTGATATGAAATATTGTCAGGATGTGGTGAATAAGCGCGAGGATTTTGCAATTTATATAGTATGAAAGAATTAAACACAATTATGTTCATGACAAAGATCATTAAACGTTTATCCCATGCAATTTCGTAGCGTTCCAATGCCAGCTGGTAGTGCAATATATATAAACGCATTTCTGTTGCTCTTAAATGCCAATTAATTTCTTTCACCAACTTAAGTCGACCATGTCTTTTCATTTCACCAGGCAGAACTGCAAGACAATCCGAGCTAAAGAAATATGAATTTTTACGTTTACGGCACGTCTTTAACATCATAATGTTTTCGGAAAATTTCATTGTAAACTCCAAGTCTCGTAGATTTTTGAGTACTAGCTCTCTGCTATTACCAAAACGTTTGCTATCCAATATTCCCGATGAAAAAGTACCAAGGTTTAGTAGCTCCATACAAAGTGCATAGCTGCTGTAGTATTTGGAAATGTAAGCAGTGTGACCTAAAGGTAAATAGAAATGTATATGTGCGTAGGTATGTTCTTTTGTATTTGATTTATGCTAGCGCTGGGCAGCATCGAGTAGAGGTGGAAAACTATAGATAGTCGCCATGGATTTTGTGCAAATATCGATACTATCGGCATTAAGCCATTTACAGAAGAAACTGGTCACACGTAAACAACATTTTGCAGATTGGACTTTTATTATAGCATTTGTAAACATATTTAACACTAGCCGATGCAATCACTAGTGATAACACATCAGTAGTAGTAGTATCGGTGGATACTACCATCGATAGTATCGTTGATAGTTTTCCTCGTCTAGTACCGAGGAAGACGTCATTAGCGATATCTTTCAGAATCGGGCACTTTTAAAACTACCGGATACCATGTATTAAGTTTTTCCTGGCAGCTATATATTTTGTAGCAAAATCTGGTAGCTCTTTATTGTTTGCGAACAGCTGATGTCATTTTGCCATTTTAAAATAATAAAGCCAAAATCATCAATTTGAGAATATTTCAACAAAAGTGGCAATATTTGTAACAAAAATTTTAAACGTAATAATAATACTACAAAGCTAAGAAAGCGCCCGTTCGAAATGTTCCCCACTACATAAATTTGAGTGTATACAACTTTTCCCTTTTGTGAAAAAAAGCTGTGCCCCTACCTTAAAAATGTTGGTCCAATTTTCCCTAGGTTATAACCGAAATATTTTTTTTTCACTTCCTTGCTAAAATTACTGAGATCTATACACTCAATCGATACTGATAGTAGGCCGATTCTGTAACTTTTAGCCACTCGCCGAGTTTTATACTAAATTCACACTTGTGCCCTAATTCTAATGTGGTAACAACATTCGTTTTACCGGCAAATAAATAGTTTGGAAACTTTTACACCCTTTTGGTATTCTGCCGGCTTAAGTTGCAGTTCAATTTCGTAACCATCAAAATAGGTGGTTACGGCGCGTAAAGCTTCGGTTTCCTCGCAAAGTGGTACCGCAATATAACGTTCGCTATATAGCGGCCGCTATGCATACCGTCATTAACGGCACTTCTTATAAAGTTCGATGAGCACTGCGGTCAATTTGGCCGATTTTGTTCACACTATTTTGCTTTTTGTTCTTGATTTTTTATTTTTATTGATTTCTAATACTTTTCTCAAAACAACAGGAATGTCACAACTGTTGTTTTGTGTGAAAATATTTCAAATATTTGATTGAATTCTCACCGTTTTGAATATGACGGTGGAAAAAAACGTTGACGAAGGATTTGCCACCCTCATGACGGCCGTAATATTTCATGCTTGCCGCTATATTGTTACGTTGGACTTCACCGTATTCTTAGTTTACACGTAATTACTTTCACATTGCAATGTTTTTGACAACTGCTATATAGCGGCACCGCTTTCGAGGAAACCATCTTAACCGCGAAAAATTGCACGTGTTTTGTAAATATTTTTGTGGACAGAAAATACCGCAAATTTTGTACACATACTAGTTCACAAGAATTAATAAACAATATAAGCACTTTTCTGCACGAAGTTTCGTTCGCGGTTGCATTTTATTCTCTATTGCGCATTGTTTGTTTTTGACAGCGTTGCCATGTACGCTAGAATCGCGGTTACATGAACTGCATTGCCAACGGTTACGATTTTCGGTTGGATAATCTTTTAGGAACAAAATTCCCGGTTACGCACAGAATTGACCCGTTGATAAAAAGTGTGGTTTTCATAGAAATGATCGAAATGCGGCGCATTCACAAAATCACGCATTCCAAATAAATTACACAGCAAATGCGATGAATTCATAAAAGTATGATTCGAACGCGTCAAACTTGTTTGATTTATACTTCATAACAAAGGAACGAACGCATTCAAAGCCAAAATAAACACATTCGAATTATCGGTCTGAAATCACGCATTTTACATCAGTATAAATGGGTTATTAAGCTTCTCGCCAGGTTTTCGCGTTTGTGCTTAACGAAAGTGCGATTCTCTAATTCGACTTAACCAAGGCGAATTAATTGAAGGTGATAGCAAAGCGAATTCAACCATATTCGCCCTGACTCGTCTTGGATTTTTGTAACTTAAAATGTCCAAGTAAAAGAAAATATAAACGGACAACCTTGGTGAATGTTAACAAATCGTTTCCCCATTTTCTTTTACTGACATTGTGACGTACAAATTTTGCAGGAAGAACAAGCGATTAGCTGTTTCTATGCCATATGAATTCGCCTTGGACTTAACACTGAAATACAGCTAATTGTAAAATGTGGCATCTCAGTCGAAATAGAAGCATTGCGTAAATCTTAATCTTACCCTGCAAGTAGGCTGACAGGTATATAGCATGTAATATAGCTACTGGGCCTACCCCAGCTGTCAATGAAAGTTTCTAAGTTTCTTAAAGGCAAATTAACAATCCTACAAAATCATGTGTATATGTGAACTTTTGTCTCTTTTTTCCTGTTGCTTAGCCATTTACTCCAGTACATTTGCGATGCGTATGTGGTGGTGTAAACACAATTTCTTTCTACGTATTGGTGCATTGGGTAGACAGGTTTTGCTGGGTAGTATTTGACAGCGCCGCTGTCCGTGTAGCAGTAGCGCAGGTGATAAGCGCCCGGATTGCATTTTTTTTATTTTATTTTTATTAAATTAGATTTCATTTTTAAAAATATACTCACTTCTAAGCTCTAATTAATTTTTCCCGTGGTTAAAACTTAGCGAATAGGGAGAAGCGTTAAAAATGGTTTAAGCGAAATTAACGCTAGCAACTGGCGTTAAAATAGTTACAGAATCGACCTACAGCTATAAGTGAAACAAAAAGAGTTACCAGACTTCTTAATAAAATATGGAGCTGCCGTGAAAACTTTATACAAAGTACTCGGTACTTTCAGAAATACCCGATGTTTAAAAGTATAGATAGCGAAGTACTCGACACTCAAAAGAGCTCGATGCTGCCCAACATTAGATATAATATGCTTAACTAAGATTATAAAAAAATATACATGATATCTTACTTACCTTTCCCACATTTTTCCTTCAACAACAGTATTGCCTTATATAAACGCTCAAGAGCCAAATCTTTTGAATTGCTATTAGCTTCCTTGCGCCGTTCTGCCTCCTCTCGTTTCGCTACCACTTTAAGCACCAAACCAGATTGTTCACTTAAATGATGCAACATTATTGCATTACCTCCAAATTTTTCATTCATATCATTCAATAAATTAAGTTTGCCTTTCCAGTAGATTATGGGCTCGTTTAGTACAAGATTTTGACTACATTTATGTACGGTTTGCATACGTTTGTTGAAAAAATTCAAAAGTGGCTGTAGTTCAATGAAAATATCGTCATTTATATTCGTGTTGGAACTAGTATTGTCTTCATAGTAAAAACTTTGAAAGTTCAACAGTTCGAGTATCGTTTGAAAACGTTCAAAGCTCATTTTACTTGAGAATCCATCAAAGCCATTATACGATGTCTCAGACTCCCAATACTCGTTTAGTGTCGTTAATTGCATTGATCCCATTTGCAAACAAATGCCGAAAAAAATACTGACATCACGTCCGGTACATGCTTCGAAGTTTGAATTTAGTGTGGTATAATGGGTTTGTACAGCACGTTGGTTGCAACATTCAGCCACTTTATTAAAAAAACTATTCTTCCAATCATCGAGGATGGTTTTAAAGAAATAAATATGCGATTGTAATGGACTTGCTTGGATCGGTTTTTCAAAGGTTGGTAGGGCTTTCCTTAGCATTGTTGTAGAGTCACACCACTCGGGGTCGTATGGGTCAGGCATCTCGCAACCTGTTGAATTAAAATTAGGGTTCTCGTAAATGTTTGAGGAATAAATACATATCATTAATAAGACTTGTACCGTAAGAAATGGTTGGACTGCCTGTAGACCTGCAGGTCAAAAAGGCGACTGGAATCCACATTCCCATAATAGGCGGTTCTATCGTACCGGAATGACTCGGGGTTTTTTACCCGACCAAGGGCTGTTATTTCGATGTTACCCTGTCTAACTTGTCACGTTTCCCTTAACATGGTCATCCTCCGGGCGGGTGTTGAATCTAACCCGGGACCAAGAGAATGGATCTTCTGCGTTTGCTGGAAGAAGATTTACGTTAAACGTTCACACTCCGCCCAAGGTATCGAATGTAAACGATGGCTGCACAAAACAAGGTGCTCCGAGCTAAATCCCTCCAAACATAGGCCCGCTAGTTTCTTCAAAACTTGTGTGACCCCTTTGCTGTTCACGTCCTAGGGCGTCCCGTGGCCAACGTCGATCTAGTGTCGCACCGCCACAAGTTCCAGATACAGTCTTCACGACAAACAGCAGTAATACTGCCCAGCAAGTAGTGTGTAACTCCCGCTGCCGCTCACGTCCACCGGCTCCAACACCTAACACAGCAGCTCCCAGCTTTTTTCTGCGTAGCACCTCTCTCTTAGATGTAAGCAATGCTGAACGACAGCAGATCCATTCGCCTCCCTCGTGTGGTCCGGATCCTTCGTCTTCTAGATTGCGACGTAGTGCGCTACCCAGCCTGCTTCCACCTAGGCATACGCACCAGTCCTTGACTCCCAGTGTGACTATTTCTCCCACTTCGCACTTTCGTGTCCTACAGTTGAACTGCAACGGCCTAACAGGCAAGGTTAGTGAAAGTCAGGAGATAAAGCTCGGTGCCCTATCAGATCTTCGAACCCGTGACGGCTACAGTATCCATAGACGTGACCGTGCGAGAGGACTTGGGGGCGGACTTGCTTTCATCACTCATCAATCTGTGCAATACCGTCTATTTGAGCCTGATGTCGACCCGAGGGATAAAACCTTAGAACGTCAAGGTATCGTTGTCCGGTCAGGCGATGTCGATCTCGAAATAATAAGCATTTATATACCTCCTGTCACCTGCTGTCGGAGGGAATGCCGCCTTGACAATCGTGCGCTTCTCAGAGCCGATAATCGTGTAATCCTCGGAGACTTTAATGCACGGCATGACCTCTAGCACTCGAGCCTACAGATGATTCGACATTCTGCACTGTGAACGGGGATACCCCCACGAGAGTCGGGGTAATTGTTCAACTCGACAGACCTTACCATCGTCAGCGCTTGTCTTATAAACTGCGTTTACTGGCGACCGATGCTAGCATCAGATCATTTACCGATAGTCCTCTCAATCGATCGCCCCACTGACTTTGTCACCTCTGGAAATCCCACCTTCACTAATTTCAACAAAGCTGATTGGGCTGGTTTTCCTAACTTCACTGAAAGTATCTTCGCTGCTCTTCCCATCCCGTCTTACGTACGAGAAGGGGAAAAGGTGTTTCGCATGGTCATAGCTCCAGCCTCAAATCAATCTATTTTATCAGGTAGAATCAAGGAGGTACGTCCGTATTTCCCCGCAGAGGCAGCAACTCTGGCAAATGAACGTGACCATGTGCGACGCTTAGACCCAAATCCCCAAAATCAAGATCTCAATGCGGAAATCAGACGGCTGGTTGATCAACACAAGCGCGCCAAATGGGAGGAGCACCTAAGGTCCTGCAACCTCTCTGCTGGTGTTGGCAAATTATGGTCTACTGTCAAATCCGACCAAACCTAACGACAAAATATCCATCGCCTTCGGTGATAAGGTTCAGTCGAAACCGAAGAGATGCGCGAGCGCTTTCTGCCGGCAATTTGTACTAAATCCTCCGGTTGACAAGGAAATTAGCCGAGCCGCCAGGGAAGCGCACAAACGTAAAAATAGTCAAGCGCCCATTGCCATCACCACCACAGAGGTTCGGGAGGCCATACCGGGGTCTAAAGGCTCCAAATCGATCGGCCCCGACGGAATATCCATGCTGTTGTTGAAACATCTCGGCGAAGATGGAGTAAGGTACCTCACAACCGTCTGCAATCCGTCCATGACCACCTTTGTCATTCCAGAAAAATGGTGACAGGCAAAGATGGTAACACCCCTAAAGCCTGGCAAGCCAGCTAACGAGGGGGAGTCTTATCGACCGACATCGCTCCTCTCGCCAGTAGTGAAGACCTTGGAGACGGTTTTGCTCCCTTACTACACCGCTAACTTGCGACTAGCCGAACATCAGAATAGATTCCGTAAAATGCATAGCACTACTACCGCGCTAAACGCCATCACCACTCAGATAGGTGTCAGTCTCAACCAACATCGCCCTATTGACAGGACTGTAGTGGTTGTTCTTGACCTGTCGAAAGCTTTCGATACGGTCAACCATGCTCAAATCATTGATGACCTGGAAGACTCAACTCTTCCCCCCTGTCTAAAGCGTTGGACCGCCAATTATCTGAGTGGTCGGCAGTCATCGGTTGAATTCAGACCCCCGTATAATCAAACAAGTACTGCCACAGGGTGGTGTCCTATCCCCGCTTTTGTTTTATTACTACATATCGAGGCTCCCCTCCCTACCAGATGGTGTCTCGATCGTCTCCTACGCCGATGGCTGCACGATCCTGGCGGCGGGCCCCTCCCTAGACGAGCTGTGCTCAAGAATAAACTTTTACCTCCCATCCTTGTCCGGTTTTTTCGCTGGACGAAATCTGACATTGTCATCGACCAAGTCCTGTTGTTGTTGTTTGTAACAACAAAAACACTCCCCGAAGGTTTTGGAAAGTGTTGTCGAAATTGATAGTCCTTTGCCGGATATGAGCCCGGTACGCTCCGGTACTCCCTTGTGGTATTGCCTGACTGTCGTGGTAGCGATTTGGTATGACCAGATCAACCTTCTAGGTCATGTCATCCCTCCTTCCGTAAGGAAGGAGAAGATGGGTAATGAGAGGTGAGAGGCATTATATCTGTAGATCAACCATCGAGGTACACGTCATTACCTTTACCTTTGTGCATGTTAGTCGCCTTTTACGACCGGTATGCCTACCTCGGGCATATTCTAAACCCCTAACCCGCAGGGGCTCCGACCAAGTCCTCGGCCACCTTATTTACGACTTGGACAGCGCAGGTAAACATGGAATTAGACGTCGAGGGCATTAAGCTTTCGACTATCACACATCCTAAAATCTTAGGGGTCACGTTTGGTAACATGTTTAACTACGGTAGCCGCGATTGCCACCAAAGTACAAAGCCGCAGCAAAATCCGCAAGTCACTAGCTGGCAGCACTTTGGGAAAAGATAAAAAAATGTTACTGGCAACGTACAAGGCAATTGGCCAGCCTGTTCTGAGCTATGCGACGCCTGTATGGTCGCCGGGGCTAGCAGACACACACTGTAGGAGGTTGCAGACCTGTCAAAACACCGCGCTCAGAACTGCCTTTTGTCTCAAAATGCTCGGATCAGGCTATTTTTGTTAAACTGCTACAAACCGCAGCATCCAAACAGGAGCCTGCTCAACGAAAATTCGCCTCCCAGGAGAATAAGGAGTCATCTCCGTAAGCACTATGAGATCGGGCACATTTTTTAGCCGTTTGATCCAAAGGTGCATCGACGGGCCTTCAAACTCATCCACACAGAACGCCGTTATACAGGCACAAGCTCCACCAGTTGCCGAAGAGGAACGCGAACTGCCTAGGGAGACAAGGGTCATGCTGTCCAAACTTTGTTCTGGATACTGTAACAGGTTAAACTCTTACCTATCCAGACTGAACCCTGACATGCCAAATGTCTGCCCGGCATGCGGCGTGTCTCCTCATGACTGGTGACTGATGCTAACTCTAGCGATCGTCCGGCCGTAACCTAGGAGCACCATTTCCACTTCAGTTTCAGAGACACTGAAAAACGATGAGTCAATTACCACCACCACAACAGAGTTATTGAGCAAGCGATTAGAAAAAGGAAGAGCTCGAAATCCTCAAGACTTGACTGTTTCTCCATGATCCTTTGGCAGTGAGGGAGCTAGCTATGTGGGTGAATGTTGCATGGGCGTAATGGGGTTTGAATATTTAATTGATCTCATCACAAGTACATTTGTTGTCAAATCGTCCCATAGTTGGAATCGACCCCTTGCGTTTTGAATCAAATTTGGTGGAGTTTCCTTTTATTATAAAACGAAATAAAAAAATAAATTTATAAAATTTGTTTTCGAAAGTTATGCAATTTAAAAATTTCACTTGTTTTCCGGTTATGTAAAGTTTATTTTTTCAATAATTCGGAAACTACTGAATTGGATAGTTAAAGGTATAATATTTTTTAATTCTTAAATTTCTACTTTTATAACTAAAGTTCTCCATTAAATTTTGGAATCCAAATTTTTTGTATTATACCTCTGATATATGTAAAGATATCATGAAATTTTCAGAAGGGTGTTTTTTGTTTTTACAAAAATATGAATTAAAAAAAAAATTATTAATTTTCGTCGAGTTCAAATAGTTAAAAATTAAAAAAAAAAAAAGTTTCTGAAAAATTCAAAAATTCATATTTTTTAAGAAGCAAAAACAAACACCCTTCTAAAAATTTCAAGATATCTTCAGATACATTAGAAGTATAATACAAAAAAGTTTGAGTTCAAAATTAAATGTCCAATTTAAATTTTTCCCCCTTTGTGAGTGCCAAAGTTTATTTTTTTAACTTCAGTAAATATTGAAAAAAAAAACCGATTACTAAACAGGAAAAAAAGTGAAATTTTGAAATTGCAAAACTTTTCAAAAAATTTAAAATTTTTAGCAGAACTTTGTTTTATGCTAAAAGGAAACTCTGCACCAAATTTTATTCAAATCGGAAGAGGTCGATTCCATCTATGATTTGACATGGAAAGATCCATACTTTACTTTTAATATGCTTCAACTTACCATCTAGAACTTGATAATCATCATCATCCAAATCGATATCTGAATATCCGTCTTCGTCTGAATCAGTCTGCTGCATATCATCTATCTCTAAAAATTGTAAACTTTTTGAGTTGCGATGATTGTTATCAATAATTTCATTTGGACTTCGAATGTCAACGCTTCTTTGCACATCATCATCGCATTCGATTTTAAGTGGTGGTAGTTCCACCGCTTCTGTTGGTTGCGTTTCCAACCATTGCTGTTGTATTTCGATAACATTAGTTAGTGGTGGTAGTGTAGCCGCTGTTTGTTGTTGTTCCAAATATTGCCGTTGTACTTTGTATATTTCTGGTTTTATGTCGTCAAGAATATACTCGTCAACCTCATGAGTTTCTTCGGATTCGCTGTCTGATATTTCTATTTTTATTATCGCTGGAGATAATCCATCATTTTGTACAGACGGCGCTGGCGGTGACGTAGCTATAGCTGCTGATTCGACAACAAACAATTTGGTGGCCGGCGCGGTTGCCGTTCCTTTTCTTGTTTTTCGTTTCTTTGCTGTGCTATCAACAGCATTTTTTCTTCCAAACATTTCGTATTGTTTTTATATATTCTTTTACTATGTATTTCACTTGGTATGCCTAATAGCAACACTGAATTGAATTATAAATTTCTTTTAGCAGCCTGTACACATTGGTCACGCATAAGTAATTCCAAAAATATACAAATCACTACAGTATATTTAGGCAAGAAGTTCCATGTGCGCTCCACAGCTGCTTTTGTGTTTTTTTCTGTCAATATTGTGTCTACTTTTTGTTGTGGCATAAGCAAAGCTGAAAATAGACCATCATCAGTATTGGTATCTCTTTCGCACTTGAGGTGAAAGCAGAATATTTTAACTATGTTTTGTGTTGCTAACTCGTTCACTTTCTGTTGGCAGGCAGATAACTTTTGCGGTCTCTTAAATTCTCACTATATGTATAGCTTATTCAATTGCATTTGAAACAGTGCTACCAAATGTTGACATTTTGCCATATTCTTGGGATATAATTTTACGTTTTCGAATATGAAAATTTTTCGAAAATTTGGAAACGCACATATGGAAACTAAGATACAGTGGTGTTCATTTAATTAAAAATAACGTGGTAGGCCAGCAAGAGTACCACTACACCACGGCGGTCAAAAAGTAGGCACAAAAGAAAATTATTTCGGTTTAATTTGAAATTATATAATTTACAAATGGCAGTTCCATACAAATATAGGTGCCCATACCGGATTTACATTTGAATCTGAAAAATAGTCTTATTCTAATTTTCGGCATACGTACAAAAACTAATTTTTGAGTAAAAGTTAAGTTTATTAAACATTTTATTGTAACATTATTTATCATTTCCGTCTATAATTCTTTTTCGCATACGATCGTGCCATATTTGAAAACATGGTGTCTCACAAAGTCCTGGCGTACCCGGGCATATACTGCAGCAAACCTCGGAGAATGTTACAAAACCGCTTTTATTGCACAATCGACAACGTTTCTTGACGTAATTTCCTTCAAAGGGCGGCACCTTCTTAGGTTGATGTAGCTGAAGTAACTGTAAATTTTGTACTAAAATTTTTTGCGCTACAGATTTTTCCTCTTGCTCCATTCCACTTGAAACGTATTTCGGATTTAATAAAGACGTTATTATATGTTGTCTAAATATTTGATATGAAATCAAATTACATTTATTTGAAGTAGCTTCATCCGCGTCCGTACTGTACAGCAAGAAAGAATTATGCAACAATAGATCCATAATATAGATCATTAAACGTTTATCCCATTTGATTTCTGTGCTTTCCAATGCCAATTGATAACATAACATGTGATCATGTACTTTCTTTGGAGTTTTCAACTTACCATGTATTTCAGTTATCAGCTGCGAACAGTGTTCCATTTCGAAGTCATTTTTGTCCGCGTCATCGGGGTTTGAAGTGTAAAAGTATATGTTTTTATCAAGATGTCGACACTTTCCCATCATTATGAAGTTAGCATATCTAACTTTTAACTGATTCGACTTACTAAGTTGCTGTAAGACTAATTCCTTGCTATTACCAAAACGTGTTTGCTTTATTAAACCAGAGGAGTAGGTACCGAGCTTGGAGAGCTCAAAGGCAAGTGCATAACTGCCATAATATTTGGAAACAAAAACCATGTGCCCTGTATGTAGATGAAATATTATTTACAAATAATTAAATAAAACTTTTTATATGATATTTTGACAGGGAGATCCATAAAGTATTTATGAATAATGGCAAGACAAAGGAATGGAGCGGGATCAGCCGTTTCCGAACACCTTACCTCGTTGCATATCAAGTAATCTCCCTGTCTGAACAAGGTCTTAAACATTTATTTTACCTCTTTTCAATTTCTCCTTAAGTAATTCTGTGGCAATAGACAAACGTTCTATAACCAATTCTTTGGAATTTGTGTCTATTAGTTTACGCTCCGGACATACTATATCCATACATATTTTAAGTACTAGACCTGTTTGTTCACTTAAAAGGTGTAACAAAACTGCGTTACGACGAAATTTCTTTTTCATATCTTCCATCCAATGCAATCTACCTCTCCAATACATCATCGGATCGTTTAAAACCAAGTCCTTTCCACAATTGTATAAGATTTCCATGTGCGTATTAAAGAAGTATACGAGCGGACGCAAGTTGACCAATTTGTCTGCACAACCGCGGTCATGTATAAGTTTCTCGGGTTGAAAATCTTCAAAATTCAAATGTTCAAGTATCGATTTAAAACGCTCGTAACTTAACTTTTTTGAAAAACCATTTACATTATAATAAGCTTGCGTTTCCCAATATTCGGAAAGTGTCGTAAACTGCATTGATCCCATTTGCAGACAAATCCCAATGAATGTACTGATTTCTTTGGCGCTATATGCTACGATGGGAGCAGAATCTTTAAGAGTTTGAATTGCTCTTTTATTGCAACATTCTGCCAAGCTTTGAAAAAATTTCGTGCCGCCAAGTAATTTGTAAAAGTAAGAGGTTGGCGTGTTTGATTTAAAAAACTCTTTACGCAGTCCATGACAGCTGTCATGAGGGAACAATGTTTCTGCACTATTTGGTATCAATGGCTTCTCCAACCAATCTGGATTGTATATCTCAGCACCACCATCGCCTATTAAATGAGATATTGATATAAAAAGTAAAAAAAAAAAATTGAATTATGTATGTATCTGGTTTCATCGTTGGCTCTAATCGATTACAATTTGTTTGTACCACTATCCAAGATCAAAATAAATGAAACCCAACAGAGTAAACCTAATGGACAAAATTGATCCCACTTAGACCAAAGTGTCAATCGTGCTTAGCCCACCTTATATTAAAAAAATTTGATCTTCAGCGTATAAAACCGAAAAATTTCTACAATATTTATAAAGTTTTGGAATTTTGATAGCATTTTTTTGAAGATTTTCAAATTAAAGTAATAAACTTTGCATATTCTCTTACAAAAAAATATATTCCCCATTTTCGAAAGCGTATTTGTGTTCAGTTTTGCTCAAATCAAATTTTAACTTTAAAAGATTAAAGCTTTCATTGCGTTTAAATGAAAAGTTTGACTTCAAATTCGTTTACAATAAAACGTGCGATACATGATGTCTTAAAAGTATTCCATTATCAGCCATTAATACGAGTATAATAAAACTTTACAAAAGTACTTCATTATTTATTTAATAATAATTTGGCGCGATATACCTCTGAGGATATTAAGCCCAAGCTTCACTACCAATTTTTATTTACTTACATTCAATCAGTTGAAATTCTTCATCAAAATCAATATCCGAATAGCCATCTTCATCCGAATCGGTTCCTTGCAAATCCACCTCATCAGGCTCAAAAGAATAATTTTTATTTCTTTGGCTACTTGAACCTTCGCAATCAGGTGGCATCACTACGGATTTTACATTGTCACTATGATATGCTTCTCCTGTTTCTTCACCAACACTTGCGATACTGCTATCGTCTTCAGTCCTAGCACATTCATTGTTTATTGTTTTGTATTCAAGCAAGAAAGTATTTTGCAAAACTGGCGCAGACAGAGGTTCTGCTGTATTAAATGCCGGCAAAGTCGTCAGTGTCGACGCCGACGTTGACGCATCCTCATTTTCTTGTTTATCCCCTAACCATTGTTCTTGCAGTTCATAAGCATCGAACTTTATATCTTCTTGAGCAGTATCGATTTCGCTGTCAATATCGGTTGTGCTCGCCATAAACCAATTTTTTCTTAATTTAGGCGATTGCTGCTGACTACCTGCCGCTGCAGTCGGCTCCGCAGTAGACAGATTCGCTGGCGTTGGTGACGTTTGTTTTTTGCTCCGCACATCATTTATTTTTTGCTTCACATGCTGTTTACTTTTTCTAACGCGATGTTGCTTTCGTGTTGACCAATTATAGTATCTAGCAGGCATTATTGAATGAATTCTTTGTTCAAGTGAATCAGATAAATATTAGTATTTAGTTTTGTTTTGCTTGTACTCAGACTTCACAATTTAATCACTATTTGTACATAAACCGAACTTTTGATTCGTAAGTCAATACTACTTGAACGACAGAGACAAACTGTTTGTAGCAAACTTTTGAAGAATTAGAAGAGCAATACTTACATTTGTTTAGTTGCTTATTGTATCTGCATCGCTATTTCACTCCACATACATTTTGTGCAACCTCTCTGTCTTACAATAATCCGGTTCAAAATAATCAGGGGCTGGGAATAATTAATATTTTTGCAAAGTTTAAATCAAAACAAGTAAGGAAGTCTAAGTTCGGGTGAAACCGAACATTACACTTGAAACGCTGTTATTGTTTTTTTTTTGTGTGGTTAATGGTGTTAAAAGCCTGCGCAATAATACATATGTACAAGGTGGCGCAAAAGTAAGCTTCCGATGTTCAGCATATCGGTTGTGGCACGTGCAGTGTGTGCTGTTGCACCGTCTTGTTGGAACCACATGTTTTCCAATCCCAATTCATCAAGTTGCGGCAAAAAGAACTCGTTGATCATTGCTCTGTAGCGCTCACCATTCACAGTAACCGTTTGGCCCCGACCGATTATTGGTCAAATAAATAGTCAGCAATATTCCGCGTTCTGGAGCAGTGTAGCGTAACATTGTTTATTAACGTGTATTTCGCATGTGTTTACTACACAAATGTCAAAACAGAACTGACTTAAGGGGCCAATCGCAAAATTTATAGCATTTTCTGATAGGAGGCTTACTTTTGCGCCACCTTGTATGTGGTGCCTCTTATTTTAATGAATAAGAAATAGCGATGTATTTAAGTTTGGGATATTCAGCTTTTAATATATTTTAAAATAATTGCATTACAAGAAAAACAAACATTTGTAATAATTATAAATTTAACGAACACGTCTGTGTCTCTCAATCTTCGTTTTCAATTTTTCTTTTATTTTTGATTACTTCAATATTTATTTTGAAAATTATGTGTTTCTATATTTAATTTTATAGAAGATACTACAGTGGAACGGTGTAATACCTGATACCTCAACCCATTCCTACATGTATATGGTTCTATCCTGGACTCATTTTCGTTTAAAAGAAGCAAAAGGGATACAGAGGCTAACACAAATGACCCTGAGCGGGTAATAACGCAGTTTTCCTTCAGATATGGGGATTTCCCTACAAAAGCTGTTTAGTTTAAAATAAAGATATAACAACGATATACACTAGTATATCCCGTGGTCGAAATTCGACCACCTTAAATTAGTTTAAGTTATTAAATCCTCTGTTCATATTTTTTTAAGCACTGCCTAGAGGCCGAAATATTTGAGAAATTTTTGTTATTGAAATTAATTATATATAGTTGAGTAATTTAGGGCCGCTTTCACAAAAGTCAGTTCACACTAAATGGCGGGTAATTTGACAACTTACCGAAAAAAAGCAGTCCATTAAAGACCGGTAATCATTAATAGCACGGCGTTACAAAAACGAGCCTTAGTTCTGTCCTATGAACCAAATATACTTTTTCGGACAAAAAAAAAAAGTTGAAAATCGATCCAAAGTCTTTCACACAGACGGACACTACGACCTTTATACTTTATACATAAAAAAGAAATTCTGACGTGTACATGAAAATCGCCGATACACGTGTATTTTTATTTTTTCTCCCCTTTCCGAAAAAGTATATTTGGATCATAGGACAGAATGTGTGTAACGTGGTGTAATAGTTACTTCAACTCAATGTGCTCAGTGAGTGAAAATATGTCCACCGTCTGGACATGGTTGCCATATTGTAATTTTTTGGTTATTAGTATACAGGCAGTGCTTTTTGTAATCCATTTACTGGGGGGGAAATTACAAATTCAATTTAGCAATTCCGACTCAACGACGCACCTTCCTGTTTTGACTCTGCTTTCTTTTCTTACATCTACTATATCCACTAAGGGGTTTCCGGATTTTAGGATGCATCTAATACCCGACCGAAAATAGAGGTCATGAATACCTTTTAATCTCATTTTAATTATCGAATTTTACAAAAAAAAAAAGTAGAAGTTTGATTGCTCATAAAATAATTTTTTTTTAATTGTATGAACAGGGCCACTATGGGTGTTTTGCAACCTCATTTCTATAATGGAGTAAACATTTTCTTTTAAACTATTGTTTGCAATAAAACGTCCAAGATATGGTAAAAACAAATATTTTACGATGCATCTAAATAACCGACTGAAAATAGTTGCCATGAATACCTTTGAATCTCATTTTCAAAAATTATTGCGTTTTTAAAAAAAATTTAAATTTTGAATTATGTGAACAGCAGCGATTTTGGATGCTTTTTAATATCATTTTTATAATAGAGTTCTATTTAAAAAAATAAGCTTTTATTGTGTTTTCCCCTTAAAAATTTTAATTTTAAACTATTGCTTGCAATAAAACGTGCGAGATATGTTGAAAAGAAATTGGTATTTTTTTAAAAGATTTTGGTACAGTTCAGTATAGGGGAGGGCAACTCTCGCTCAAAATTAAATTGGACAGACGCGCCGAAGCCGGTGTATAATTTAACTCAATGAGTAAGAGAATGGAAATATATCTACATTTTGGAGAGCAAATGAAATATGAGTTGGACGCACCAACGCCCCTACTTTAACTCAATATGCTCAATGAGTGAGAGAATGAAAATATTTCACCATTAGGAGTGTTAATACATATATTGATTGAAAATGTTTTTAGCGTTGATTTTGAAGTTCCTTAAATTTCTCAATATGAGCATGACGCCGGTTTCCATTTTGGTTTTTTTGTTTTGGATATACAAACAGTGCTGTCAATTTAGCAATTTTCCTTTAGATCAGGCTTTTTTGAAACCCATTTAGCGGGGGAAAATTACAACTTCAGTAAATGGTTTTCTGATTTTTTCCTTAATCAAAATTTAGACATGTATAAAGACATTTCATATATTGTGATATATATGTATATGACCTGAACTTATTATTTCTTATGGCTGTGCGTATAAGTGTACCTTAAGTCCTATATCAATCAGAAAAAAGTGAGTTCTTAAAAAAAAAATTTATAAAACTTGCTTAAAAACTTAACAAATTCAAGTCAAGGTAATAAATTCAATTTTATAAAAAAAAAAAATTATTGTCCGGAACCTGGGGTCGAACCATGGAACGCACGCGTCTCACCGGAGACGCTTATGCCTGCTTCAGAAAATATACGAGGTGTGTTCAAAAAGTATCGCGAATTTTGTGTTTTTTCAAAAATTATTTATGAATATCTATTTTGTCCCCTTCAAAGTAATCCCCATGAGATATTATACACTTGTGCCAACGGTTTTTCCAACGTTCGAAGCACTTCAAAAAATCATTTTTTTGTATCTTGTTCAGCTCCTCCTTCGATGCCGTCTTTATCTCGTCAAGAGAAGCGTAACGTCGTCCTTTCATGGGCCTCTTCAGTTTAGGGAACAAGAAAAAGTCACAGGGGGCCAGATCTGGGGAATACGGTGGCTGCGGCATCGTTAGTGTGTTGTTTTTGGCCAAAAAGTCGCGCACAAGCAACGATGCGTGAGCAGGGGCGTTATCGTGGTGCAAAAGCCAATTTTTGTTCTTCCACAAATCCGGGCGTTTCTGGCGGATTGCTTCGCGCAAATTGCGCATAACTTGCAGGTAATATTCCTTATTGACCGTTCTTCCCTGTGGCAAGAACTCATGATGCACCACGCCCCTGCAATCGAAGAAAACTGTCAGCAAAACTTTCACATTCGACCGAACTTGGCGCGCTTTTTTCGGACTTGGTTCGTGCGGCAGCGTCCATTGAGATGATTGAGCTTTGGTTTCCACGTCATAACCATAAACCCACGATTCGTCACCAGTTATGACCCTCTGGAGCAAATTTGGGTCGTCGCGGACAGAGTTTAACATCTCATTAGCAATGTTCATGCGATGCTGTTTTTGGTCACAATTGAGCAATTTTGGTACGAATTTCGCGTAAAAATCGAAGACGATTAAAAACACGTGCAAGCAAAGCCGCTGTCAACAATTAACTGAACATTCAAAATCGCCGAGCTTGTCGGCATAAGTGAGAGACATGAGTACCAACATAACGCCACAAAAAATTCGAAATTCGAATATACGTAACCAGCGAAAATTCAAAATTCGCGATACTTTTTGAACACACCTCGTATTTACACCATTAGGAGTACACATACATATCCATATGGCTTTTGAAAATGAATGAAACGTTCATTTGGAAGTTCCACAATTTTCTCAATATTAGCGTGACGCCGGTTTCCATGTTGGCTTTTTTTTTATATACAGGCAGTTTTCTCAATTTTTCCTTTACATCTGGCTTTTTTGAAGTCAATTTAGGGGGAGAAAATTACAATGAAATGATTGTTGTCTGGCTTTTTTCATTAACCACAACTTAGAAATATTTAAAACACATTTCATGTTGATTATTAAAGAAGGTTATCATCTTAACTGGTCAAATTTAGTCTACATATGTAACGGTTCGGGTTATATGTCTGCCTTTTGACAAATTAAAATATATGAAGAAGAAAATAGTTGATGTCTCCAGGAAAATTAACACGATTTCTAAACACTTCATAAATAGAAAAAGCTACAAACTGTGTTTTCGCCTTTTTGTATTTTAAATATAGGGTCTATCAGCCATTCTGTCTCATCGGAAAACCCCGATAGAAATAATGAAAATTATCAAAATTCTCTACTGAGTTTCTCGTTCCGACGGAATTGGGTTGTTATATATAAAATTATTATAATATTATTACATGTGGGCTACATATCGTATATGTATGTTTACCTTAAGTCAAATATTAATGAGAAAAAATTTTATTTCTTAAAAAATTCATGAAGCTATGTAGGTGTTTTTTTAAGTATTTTGTTTTGATAAACTGGAAACATTTTCTGGCGTTTTTTCCCCAAAAATTTGATTTTTCATATACATATTTAAAAACAAATTAAATTTAACAAAAAAAAAACAGTTGGCCGGAATCTGGGCTCGAACCCTGGAATGTAAGCGTCCATCCTAGCCGAAACGCTTACCACCTGCGCTACTACTGTATGTACAATAACGCAGACAGTTACTGTAGTTGACAGCTTTGGCTTTATGCAAAAAACTTTAATGAATTATTACAAGTGCAAGTGCTATTGTACTAAAAAGATTATTGCACACTAAGGGCCACTCTCATAAAGGCCGGTTAAGCCTAATCGACGATTAATTTGACAGCTAACCGTACAAAATACGTCAATTAAACACCGGTTAGCGTTAACCGGCTTTTATGAAAGCGGCCCTAAGGGTTGTATTTTAGCTGCAATAGTACTGTGTGTTACATACAGGGTGGCTGATGAATTTTGCTACATTAAGAAACTCAAATAATTTTTTTTTCAGTGTATGGAATTCATTTTTCTTTTATTCATGTTAAAGCTCATTAAATTTTATTAAATATAGCTTAATTAGTTTTAAAAATAATGGAATTTAAATGCCCCCCCTGCTCGTCGATGCATGTGCGGCATCTTACCAAAAAGTTGTTCATTACTGCTTGGAGAGTTGAGACAGGAATAGCCGCAATTGTTTCTCGAATGGATTGCCTTAGTTCATTCAAATTTGTTGGTTTTGCTTTGAAGACTTCCTGTTTGCAATAACCCCACAAGAAAAAGTCAGGTGCAGTAAGGTCAGGCGACCTGGGTGGCCAACGGAATGTGGAGTTTCTGGATATCAGCTTATTGGGAAATTTTCGTCGCAATTCTGTCATAACAGGTTGGGCTATATGAGGAGCTGCACCATCTTGCTGAAACCACACAGAGTTGAAAGAAATTCTCATTCGGCGTAATTCTGGATAGAAAAACTCTCTCAACATGCTCAAGTAACGGTCTCCAGTAACCGTAACGGTGTGACCGTTTTCTTCGAAGAAGTAGGGCCCGACAATGCAGCGTGATGAAACTGCACACCACACTGTGACACGAAGTGGATGCAATTCCGTCTCATGGAGTATCTGTGGGTTGGAAGCACTCCATATTCGACAATTTTGTTTGTTTATGTTGCCGTTTAAATCGAAATGGGGCTCGTCAGACATGAAAAGACAGTTCAACATGTTTCCATCCTCTTCCACCATTTGAAGCATCTTCTGGCAAAATTCCAAGCGAATCGGCAAGTCTGCAGCGTTCAGTTTGTTGGCCATTTGAATTTTATATGGGAATAAGTCCAAATCTTTGTGCATAATTGACTGTAATGACTGTCTGCTTACACCCATTTGAGCAGATAAGCTTCTTGTCGAAACACGTGGATTGTTTTGTATGGCAGCAGCTACAGCAGCTACAGTTGCGATTGTTTCCTCCGTTCGAACTGAAGGGTTTCGATGGTAAGGTCTTCTGTTGACTGTCCCATGCTCGGCAAAATTGTTTACAAGTCTTATTATGGTCCATCTGCTCGGAGGATTGCCGCCAAACGTGCGCCTATACTCTCTTTGAACCGAAACTACGGACTCCAGTGCGTGATAGCGGCGGACAATCCAAATTCTTGTTTCAGTGTCCCAGTTATCCATTTTTGTTAAATGTAAAAGTCAATCTGCAAAATAAAAAAAAGATTTACCAGATTCATTAAATAGAAAAAAAGTTATTTAATTTTTTTTTGGTAACGGCTTTCATCAGCCACCCTGTAGTAGCAGGTAGTAAATAATTTTGGCTTTTGTTAACTAAGGAATTAAAATTTTTGGTAACCATTGTCCTGTTAAACATCTATGTTCAAAGGTTTGACGAGCGACCCAATATTTTGAGTAAGAAGTGAAATTTTAGTTTAGTATTGTTTGGTCGCTTAATAATTCAAACCCGTTTTTTTCAAAACGTTAAAAAACCCAAAAAAGTTTTAACAAATATGTATGTAAATTAAAAGAGTGCTAAAGCGGAATATTAATTACTTATATAACAGAAACTAAAGACTAATTATTTAAAGAGAGTGATTAGTGTTATTTTTTTGTGCTCAAAATTCAAACGCGTTTTTTCAAAACGTTACAAAAAGTTCGAAAAAAAAACATTTATTAAAGGAGTGATTTGTGTTCGTGATATCAAAATTGTGTGGAAGCAGTTTGAAAGAAGCAAAATCCATCAAAAAAGCTTACAGTGCAGACGAAGGAAGGACCCAATTACCACCACCACCAGAAAATCCCCAAAAGTTTGAATAAAGTAAAACAAAATTGATAAATATTTTATATACATACATTTCACATTAAGTTACCTTCATATACATATAGTTCATAAACCATGCCTAGGCTAAGTAGAAAATCTGGTAATCTTAGACGCGTCGCAGCTAGGAGAGGAATGCACGTACTTCGTAGAAAGGAAGAATATGAGCACTTGCACAAACCCAAAATACATTAGACCGCAGAACTCGCCGCGAAAATTCCCAAGTACGCTCTACTGAGCGCAATAGCGACACATTTCAGCGTAGAGTCCGTCGCGAAAACTCTGAAATTCGCTCTATAGAGCAACGTAGAAATACTGCCGAACGTAGATCTCGCCGTGGAAATGCAGACATTCGCTCAGCTGAGGGAATAATCGATTAACAGCAACACAGAGTCCGTCGCTATAACTTTGAAATTCGCTATATAGAGCAAAGTAGAAATACTTGTGAGCACCGATCCCGCCGCAGAAATCCAGGGAATAGGCACCGAGAACAACAAAGAAATACTCTTGCTCGTAGAAGAGCTCGGGTAGAAAGCTCTAGACGAAGCCGTCAAAGTCAATTCCGAGTACATCGTCATAGAGTAAATTTACAAAATAGACGAAATGAAAATTAAAGGCAGGCAGATAGAAATCGCTCAATGAGAGAAAATGAGGGTCGGGAGAACGAAGATATACTAAATGATTTAGGATTGGCAGATTTTCGATAAACATATTTTAGGAATATTAAGAAGGGACCAACAGAGGTTTGCATTTGCTGCAGTGGGCTATGGTTTCCATACCAAGTACAGCCGTTAAATCTTAATATAACTTCCCAAAGTCATCCAGATGTTGCATCTGCCTTTTAGTTATCCGATAAATTTCCCATTGAAGATGGTAGCTATAAATTTTGTGCTACTTGCCGAAACGCAATTAAAAGGAACACTCTTCCAAAGATATGCTTGGCTAATGGTCTAGATTTTCCTGAGCTCCCAGAATGCCTAAAAGATCTTACGCATTTAGAGGAACGCCTAATAATGCCAAGATTACCTTTTATGAATATTCGTTCTTTTTGATACCACGGTCAGAGCTCATTAACCCTGGACGGTCATCCTTTTTTTTTGTACATTAACGTCATCCTTCGTCAATATGACGACGACTTATTTCAAATCCATTTTCAGTAGGGTGTGAGTCGAAATAAAGAACGCGTTTTATTTTTTTTTATTTATTTATTTCATTATTAATAAATACAAATTCAAAGAGAGTAAACAACCGATTATCGCTGTACGAAAGCGGAGATCAATACGAACAATAAAAAACTTATTTACAGTGAAAATAAAATAGTTCGTAGTCATTTTGACAAAGGATGACCGTCTAGGGTTAAGGGGGACAGTTGTTAACATTCCTATTTCAGTTCACGAAATTGTTACTTCCCTCCTCGATCAAGCGCATGAGATTCAAATGCATTTAAGAAGACGTATGGAGTATAATCATGACTATGTGACTAATACCATACGTCCTTCGAAAATTATGGAAGCCTTGCGATATTTAGTGAATACTCCATTCAATATGCATATTAACGAAGAGTGGGTTGCAGGTTTTGGTGATAATGAAGAAATTCCATTTATTGCATCTATTGAAAATGTACCCGTGTTTCAAAGTTAGCGACATTGCCCAGCAGAGAATAACCCCCCCCCCCCCCCCCCCCCGCCCCCCCCTTAGAACCTGCGATTGAGGAAATAAACCCAAGTGGGGCTTAAGACTCTTCTCGATAATGTTCCAGTAAAAAATATGGGCATAAATCGTTTGATAGTTACACCAGGTGAAGGCCAAAGACCCCTGGATATCATTCAAGACAATAACTCTGAAGAACTTTCATTTGCAAGTATTTATGCTGGGCAGAAGCGAACTTGTACAGAGACATACAGCAAGATTGTTCGATCTGAGATTCGCCGCTGCTATAGAAGGGCTTGTACTATTCCTAAGCTTTTCTATAATTACAAGAAGTTAGAACTGCTTCAGATTAAGAATAGTACATCGATTTGCCTACGAAAGTTTTCTGGAAGCAATCGATTGGATCGAATTACTGGTTATTTTGGCTAAAACTGTGGGCTCAAAAACTATTTCTGAAGAAGAGGCCAATAATTTATCTACACAAGAACGGTATCGTCTAATTCGCTCAGATGCAGCGACATGCGCTAGATATTTTGACTATCAGTATCGTCAGTTGCTTAATCTGGAATCGGATGGGAAATGTGATGACGGACAGCAAAATCGAATGGAGTTGGGTGACATACCCGCAGAGGAGCGGTCAACACTTGATGATGAATTTGATTCAAGTGACGACGCGCCTTTGTTAAATTATATAAGAACTTCAACTAGGAGTTATTTACCATCGTATAGGCCAACGGTAGCTGTAAAACCAAATGGAAAAAAGCCTTCAGTATGGAAATACCGAGTGCGTATACGGGAGTTGGAGGTATACCAAATCATATAATAGAATTAGAAAGTGTCACACCTACACAGCTATTTCGCTTGTTTTGGTCAAAGGATTTAATTGAAGTAAACTCCTTTCAAACAAATTTATATGCAACTCAAACAGGGAAACCGTATACCACACCTAAAGAAATAGAAGTATTTTTTGCACTGAATTTGGTTATGGGTATAAAAAAATTGGCTAGTTATAAAGACTACTGGTCTTCTGCTTCTGATTTGCATGACCCTTATATATCATTTGTATGTCACTTAACCGCTTTGGCTGGCCCCTCAATAACTTGCATTTGCAGGATAATAACCTAATGCCCCATAAAACTGATGCTAACTATGATATACTTTACAAGATTAGACGTTTGCCAGATACACTGAAAAAGTTTTAATAAAAACTATTCCACATCAGAAAGAGTGGTAATAGACTAAAGTATGATAAAGTTCAAAGGTCGGAATTACCTGAATCAGTACATGCCAAAAAAGCCAATCAAACACGGATGTCAAGTATGGATGAAGTGTGCTGAGTCCCGATATTGTTTAGATTTCGAAATATATACCGGAAAAGAAGATGATAACGAATTGTTCGACAATTTTGCACCAATTTCAAATTTAAACATTATAAAGTATTTTTTGATAACTATTTCAGTAGCTATAAACTGCAAGTGGATCTACATAAAGACAACATATTGGCTTGTGAGACTGTCAATTCATCCCGCAAATACCTACCAAAACTAAAAGAAGATAAATGTTTACGGCGGGGTGAGCATGATTACAGAGTCAGCGATGGGAACGTTGCAATTAAGTGGAAAGACCAGCGATCAGTTGTTATCCTTACTAATTATTTAGATCCAACTAAGACAAGTTCTGTTCCGCGTATGGAACGTGATGGCACCAGAAGTGAAATAACCTGTCCCGAAGCAGTGATGAAGTACAACATCTATATGAATTTTGTTGATAAATTCGATCAACTGAAAAGCACTTATGCCATCGACAGAAAGTCTCACAAATGATGGCATCGAATTTTTTTTTCCACCTTCTGGACTGTATTATCGTAAACTGCTTCTTAGTGTATAAATAGCTGCAGAAAAACGACCGCCCTGATCTGGATGAACTGGGTATGAAGAACTTTCGTAGAAGTGTTTACCACTGATCCTAACACTAGCTCAGGTGAAGAATTACAGACGAAGATCTAAACGCTCCCTAAATAGTTCTGTTCCATCTCGATCACCTGTCTTCATTTAACGCCACAACCCCTCAGTTCAGCCAGGATTACGCAAGACAAGCAATATACGTCAGACGAATCGACTTCACGAATATGCGCAAATTGCACCAATAAAAAAAATCCAGTACGTACTATATGGCAATGCAGCACCTGTAAAGTTCCAGTCTGTATGCTGACCGTCATGGTGGTTGGTAAACTAATTTTTTTTTTTAAACTATATATTTATTTTTTGGAAATATTTTTTTTTTTCAATAAATTTGTCTTATTCAGACCAAAAATACAACTTTTTTAATTATAAAGTCACATACATGAAACTGTGAATGAGACTTAAGGAGAATCTGGCGGCATCGTTTAAAAAAAAATGGCAACCCTGGTGGGGAGATCAAAAATCAAATGATAAAACGGCTTACCTTTTTGGCTCCTCCTAGAGGGCTCTTCATGAAAGCATCTTCAAAATTTTGTGAATCTGGTTGAGATTGCTGGAAAACATTAAAAATTACATCGATATTAAAAATAAATCAACTTGATATATATTTTGTGTTATTATTAGGTATTCCATCTATCTAAAATTTAGATTGGGCTGAATGTCGAAATTGAAGTAGTTGTTTCAAGATCATCCTGCCATAGCTTGATCCAAAAATACTCATTTCGTCAAAAAAACATTCCTGCAGCGCATTTATACCGAGTTCTGAGACAAGATGTTGTTCAACGATTTCTGGGATAGGGCTTTACATACAAGTTAGGACAATCTTTCTATGCTCTTTCAGTATAACTACAAGGGCTTTTTGCACCCATTTTTTGCACAAAACAAATGCAGTCCGAAAAAATGTCCCGCCACAAAATCAAAAGTAATGTTTAAACTAGCAACCCGATTTTAAAACTCAAATTCACATTTAAATGCCTTTAAAATTTCAAATTGTATGATATGTGAAAAATATTTCTAATTACACTTATGGGCAAAATAATAGGCGCATGCAAGATTTTCAATTGAAACAAAGTTCCGTGATTTGCTAGAGCTGAAACCAAAAGTGTGAAATTTCTGTTATATTATTTAAGTAACTTGATGAAAATTTTATTAAAATAAGTTGGCCAAAATAATAAGTGTACAGAACTTTTTTTTTTCGAAATGAAAAAATAAACAATTGGATTATCAACTACTTATTCCATATTTTTTTAATAATCGGTATGTCCACCGTAGTTTTACATAACTTTTCCAACTTTTTGGGCTTAGATTTGATTGGCCTGTGGTTGGTTTCCATTGGAGTGTGATTCTAGAGTTCCTGTGCTTTTCACACAATAAATTTTTGTTCTGAAATAAATAGACGCCCAGTCCCCTTTTCAGGTCACCACACATGCTCTCGCATAGGTTGAGGTCAGATGATTCGTTAGGCAATTGCATACAGGGCACATTTGCATTTCTGAACCACTCTGATACCAACCTCGAAGTTTGCTTTGGATCGTTATTTTGTTGATAACGCCATCATCTCAGAGCCTTTTTTTCTTAAATTTTTTCTGTTTAACTTATACATTTCGAGGCTGTCCCTTCCTCCAAAGGGTGTTATGGAGGTGGTCCATATATATTTAATTTAAATAATTACATTTTAATTTTATTTATCAAAAAATATTTGTAGATGCAATACCGAATGTTTAAAAACATAAATTTTCATTTGAAACTTATGACACACATATTTAGTTATTTTCATATTTTATAAAAATACAAAGTAATTAAAAACAAATTGGAATACCCTACAGCTGTCTCGATCTTCTCTCATTTATAAGTCTGAAATTTTCCAAGGCGAATTCAATATAAGGTGGAAGCAAGGCGAATTACTGATTGGATAGTTCCACCTTGTACTGAAATCGTCTTGGTATTTCCCTTCTTGCAATAGTTTCCTATATGATCATAATTTCATATATCATATGAACTTCAATAGTATAGGGTGTTTTTTTTACAGGTTTGTTTTTCGAATAGAGATAAAACTGGCATTTTGTGGTCAAATCTGGCAACTCTAATGTCATTTATGTTCAGTTTGGTTTGCCATTTCATCATGAACAGGTTGACAAAAGAACAACGCTTGCAAATCGTGCAAATTTATTTCGAAAATAATGGTTCAGTTCGCGAAGTTTACCGTGAGCTCCGTCCATTTTATGGTCGACATAATCGTCCATCAGAGCAATTAATTCGGTTAACCATGGATCGTTTTCGCAGTACGTTTACTCTATGTGATAATACGCATCCGCAGAGACGTCGAACAGTGCGCACCGAAGAAACAATTGCCGCTGTAGAGCAAAGTGTTGAAGAGGACCCGAATGAATCGATTCGCCACCGTGCACAGCAATTGGAGCTTTGTCCATCAACTTTATGGAAGATTTTGCGCAAAGATCTTGGCTTGCGACCTTACAAGATCCAGCTTGTGCAAGAATTAAACCCGCGAGACCATGCAATGCGTCGTTATTTTGGTGTATGGGCCGAAAATGAGATTGATTTCGATGCTGATTTTCATCGCAAAGTTTTGTTCAGTGATGAGGCTCATTTTTGGTTGAATGGATACGTCAACAAGCAAAATTGCCGCATTTGGAGTGAAGAGAATCCACATGAGACCCTTGAAACGCCATTACATCCACAAAAACTGACTGTTTGGTGTGCTCTATGGGCTGGTGGAGTCATTGGGCCATACTTCTTCCGCAATAATGCTGGAGAGGCAGCTACCGTTAATGGAGACCGGTATAGAGCCATGATAACCGACTATTTTGTTCCCGAATTGGATGGCATGAATGTGGATGAGTTGTGGTTCCAACAAGACGGCGCTACATGCCACACAGCGCACGTCACAATCGATTTATTGAAGGAAACATTCGATGAGCGCATAATTTCGCGGAATGGACCTGTCAATTGGCCACCAAGGTCGTGTGATTTGACACCATTGGATTATTTTCTTTGGGGATATGTGAAGTCGCTCGTCTACACCAACAAACCAGAAACGTTAGGGGAATTGGAAGCCAACATTCGTGGCGTTATTGCCGACATACGGCCCCATATGCTCGAAAAAGTGGTTGAAAATTGGACCTGTAGAATTGGCTTTATTCGAGCCAGCCGCGGTGGCCACATGCCCGAAATCATATTTAAACATTAATGGCATAAAATTATCCTTCCAATAAAGCCAAATTGATGGACCTTAAAACGATTTTCTGTGTTCTATTTCAATTCGAAGTTCTATACCCCTAAAAAAAACACCCTTTAGACACCATTTGGTCTGCCTATCAGTACTTATTGAACTCCAAAAAAGACTCCTTTAGGAAAAAATTCTAATAATTAACATTATTAATAAAACTGATCCCTACGCTTTCGAATTATGATTCCTGGGATCGACACGGGTCTTTTAACACCTCTTCTGACATTTTCCGCCGATGGTACTCATTATGTGGCATTGCCACCGGTTCTGAATATATTTTCTAAATAAATAAAACTTAAAATATTTTATTTTTTCTGAGAACCCTAAAATATTCGAAAAAAGGTTGCTCTAAGTGGAAACAGAAATGATTTATCAGCTAAAGCTGCATTTAATTTTCCATAGTCGTAACCATAACTTTTATGATCGATTATTACCGCTTTAACTTAAAAGAGATTTTAATTGCATGAACAGTAAGAAAACGCAAAAAGTTGCTAATGAATTGCATAACTAATAGATTACGTATCGTCAACAAAATATACAAAATTCAACAAAACAATAAATTACGGGTATTTAAAACAAAATATCTATTAATGTATATCTTGCGCTAGTGTTCACGTCCATCAGAAAAAAAATTAAATACATACATATTTTCTATTTCCAGGTGGGCAATGGTATGGCGTCGACATCAGTAAAGAACATATTGCGGACAATTACGATCAATGCGTTTGGGAGCCTTCGATTATTAAAATCAATGCCTTAACTGCCGCTGCAGAAGCTGCTTGTATGATACTTTCCGTTGATGAGACTATTAAGAGTCCCAAAGCTGGTGAAGCACCAATGGCTGGTGGTATGGGCCGCGGTATGGGAAGACCAATGTAAACGTCATCTGCTTAAAAATCACAAATATTTTTATGCAAAGCTTCATTATAAAAATTAATATAAAAATACTGAATCCACTTGTTTGGCTTTTGATAATCACTGATTAAGTAAAAATAATTTCAGCAGGGTCTAAAATATGGTCTAGATAACTGTTATTCTTAAATTCTAATTCTCATATCGTATTCCTACTTTGTACTGTTTTTATTGACATTTACTTTGCACTCCATGTTGAAATACTATTTTCTAACATTAAAGCATCGTCAGCTCGTAAAAAGTATGCCTAAAATAAAATGATAATTGTTTTTGGAGCAAAGCTCAAATTTTTATGTTTGTTTCTTAATTGATATTCTATGAATGCGCCTAAAAATATTCCACTTTCCTTGAGTTGACATATAAAATATATGTACCAAAGAATGTATAAAAGGAATAAGCAAATGGCACATTAAAGGAAAAATGCATCGTGACGCTACAGGGCATCATAGCTTAGTTGTTAGAGTACTCTAACAGCGGCTTTGGTGCAGACACTTGGGTTCGTATCTCAGTGTCCGAGAAGGGGTCTGATGAGAAGCTGGGCACTTCGAAACACGTCATCCCATACCATCGCTGTGCATAACGTTGTAATTTTTCCTCTAATATCAATTAATAAAATGATAATTTAAAAAAGAAAATCGAATTTTTCGCTAAACATATATGGTTATCTATTATTGTTGCCTTAACCTAAAAAATATGGTAATTTCATGAAAAGTAGGAAAAGGAGAAGAATTATTAATGAATTGCGCAATTGATAACTCACTGAATCAAAACTTATCGAAAAAGAAATATAAAAGTCTCAACAAGTTTATAAATTTGCCAACTTAAAAATGAAAAGATTAGGGATATGGCCGAAAACGAAAATATAACTGGTAATTGGAGTTATGTTATGACACCATTATTCGATTAGCTGTTTTCTATGGCATATGGATATGGCAATTCCACCATTAAGTGAGCTTTAAGATATTACAGTACTAATACGTGATGTCTAATATGAGAGCTATAAGCGTAGAGAAGACTAGAATTACGATAAACTTTTTCTGCTGAACATGAAGGTGGCGATGATTTCGATATCCCCATCGACGACTAATCTACTTTCCTTAATTGGGCTTTTCCGTAAAACAAAGCGTCGCGAAAACAAGTGTTGTCCCCTGTGCTATTTAAGCACGGAGGTGAAGATTCAATAAAAATAAGCAACAAGTCATCTGCAAAGTAAGATCGGAAGAACGCATGCCTCCCGATTTGATTTTTAACGTGCTCTGTCCAATCCACAAGATATAGCCCGTATTAGGTTCTATCAAACGTATCTTGCGAGAGACTATGCCAACTATCAATTAGCTAAGTGGACCCTAGCAGTGTGGCTTTAGACCTGGGAAGAATGTTATAGACCAAATGTATACGTAAACTTTTAGGGGCTCTAACAATATGTCAGAATTTAACGGGTCTGTCTTGCCAACTAGAGATTTGAAACTTTAATTTGTCTATCTAGGCTATCGGGAAGTAAAACCCTCTCTATAAAGTCAAAAATCACGCTTTAATCACGAGTCTCTTATCAAACGCGTCCTGATACATGACGCGCAAGTTTGAACGATAGCAACATCAGATGACTCTTGGCTTTAAGTACCGAAGCAGATTTAAATTTGAGCTCTATGAGATTTACACGGATATAGAGAACGAAACTAGGCATTGAAAATGGCAGAACGCCGAAACCGGTTTGTCACAAAACCAAACTTGACAAGGGATGACGGAAAATCGTTCCAACAAAAATCAGGATATAGACTTAGTTCAGTGGATAAAAAGTAGACGGCTGAGCTGAAAATTAAGATGCTTCAACACAGAAATCTTTTCTGTGGAACCCCATTAAGAGCAGCTGGCAAGCTCTGTCGAACTCAACAAAAATCGCTCAGAAGGTTCAGCGTCAATTAGAAAAAGGATGATGTATAAGCCATTTCAAGTATGGTTTGAATGGAAGAATTTGTACTTTACAAACCGTGAACAAAATCGACAGAACAGGATATGAATCGGACACTCTTTGGTAGTAGCAAAGAGAGTATATTAATATTTGTAATTACACTTCTAATCAAAAACTACATCAATCCATACCATCCTACAATTGTATCCAAAAAAAAATATTCATTCCTAATCAGATTTGATAAAAAATTTTTGTAAGTACAAGCTCTTTGTACAAACATCCATACGTACGAGTATGACGCAATCTGCAAACGAACGTTAAATGGATGAAGGATATATGTGCAAACATTTCAATTTCGCGAAAATGCAGTTGAATGTTCTGAATTTTCAAAGACATAGCGAAAATGCGAAAATTCCACATAAGACCTTCATCCAAGCAATAATAACATTCACACATCTTAATCTTATAAATAAAAATGAATGTGTGTCTGTGTGTCCTTAATAGGCGTCTAAAGTACTGCCACGCCCCAGGCTATATAAAATTTCAATTCGTCACAACTCTGAACTTATTTGGTCTAAATCAATGATATTTGGATATGTGTGTTCTCTAGTATGGATTTACGTAATTTTGGAAAAGTGGGCTGTGCCACGCCCACATTTTTTGTGTTTTGTTTGTTCATCATTCATTAATGTCCAAAATTCATAGTCGATCTCTATGCAACTTTCACGATAAGTTCAGAAGATCGCTATACATAGTTTTGGAAAAGCCATTTGGTCATAACTCTGACCGTATTTGGCCAAAAATAATGATATTTGGATATATGGGTTATTTAGTCAAGATTTACATAATTTTGGAAAAGTGGGAGGTGCCACGTTCAAATTTTTTGTGTTTTGTTTGTGCTTCATTAATATCTAAAATTTATTGTCGATCTCTGTGAAACGACACAGGCCATATTTAGTTTTTAGCAAAGCCTCCAGGCTCTTTAAAGTAGCGATTTGGCATAGCTAGGCATTTATTTGGTTCAAGTTAATGATATTTTATCAAAGAACATAAATCTATCTATATATATATATAGATTTATGTTCTTTGATCACTCTAAAGTTAACTGATATATGTTGTTAGTATGTATGTACATAATTATGTTAAAACGAATAAGTAATCTTTACGAAGAATATTCTCAAATTCTCAATTTTACGATTGTATATAACTGTAATCCTTTTCATTTCATTTCAATTATTTAGAGTATTTATGGCTCTACTCGAAGGTATTTTATTTATTAGTACAGCGACTAATAAAGAGGACACATCGCCTAAAAACATTTCGCTTTTTTCCTTTTTATTAGTTGCCGAGTTTGGTTGGACTTAGACACAAGTGGACAGAATTGGCTCTTGTGGCTAGTTTTGCTTAGCACGGACGTACTAATTATTTTGGGGAAGACCTACTTCCCTACAACATCAGTAGAATCAAATAATAAAACAAACCTTTTAGTTTTAAAGCAACCCTAAGAAAGAACGCAGCAGAATATTTTTAAACACGTTTTTGAATAATTTGTTTAGAAGCCTTACCAATATAAGAATACTGTTACATATCTTAATAATTCAAAGGAAGGACTTTTTAGTTTTTCGTTCCAACTTTAACCGCTGACGATAAGTTCTTAAAATACCTCATGATGTTACAAAGAAACATCCAAAATGGTATTTTTGAAAACCGTTTTTCAGTACTTTGTTTTGAAACTTTTAGCAATATTCGCATTTTGTTAAATTAAAAAATAATTGATCTTCCAACAGTTTTTTATTTGGTCCCTCTACCTTTACCCGTTGATAAGAATTTTAAAAAGTACCTTATACAGGGCCGTTCGTTAAGGCTTCTATAATATTATATAAATGTCAAAGTTTGAAGTTCAGATGTTCTCTTTGGGAACACTATGTTTGAAATTGCCACTACTCTGAGCCCATTTGGTATAGATCAATAAGATTTGATTTGTGGGTTCCATAGATCTATGTCCAAGCAATTTTGGAAAGTTGGTCAGTGCGGCATATCCCACTGTGCGTACTAGAAATAGCGGTTTTATTTACCTTATCGAAAATAATTAACGATAAACTTCCCAACAAAAATTAGACTTTTTAATTAAGCAAAATGTGATGTTTCACTTTCTAGGTGCGGACAGGGTCGCGGGTAAAGGCTAGTAAATACATATATTTTGTCATTTCAATATACAGGGTGGCCAATGAAAGCCGCTACCAAAAAAAAATTAAATAACTTTTTTTCTATTTAATGAATCTGGTTAATTTTTTTTTATTTTGCAGATTGACTTTTACGTTTAACAAAAATGGATAGGCGCACGTTTGGCGGCAATCCTCCGAGCAGATGGACCATAATAAGACTTGTAAACAATTTTGCCGAGCATGGGACAGTCAACAGAAGACCTTACCATCGAAACCCTTCAGTTCGAACGGAGGAAACAATCGCTGCTGTAGCTGCTGCCATACAAAACAATCCACGTGTTTCGACAAGAAGCTTATCTGCTCAAATAGGTGTAAGCAGACAGTCATTACAGTCAATTATGCACAAAGATTTGGACTTATTCCCATATAAAATTCAAATGGCCAACAAACTGAACGCTGCAGACTTGCCGATTCGCTTGGAATTTTGCCAGAAGATGCTTCAAATGGTGGAAGAGGATGGAAACATGTTGAACTGTCTTTTCATGTCTGACGAGGCCCATTTCGATTTAAACGGCAACATAAAGAAACAAAATTGTCGAATATGGAGTGCTTCCAACCCACAGATACTCCATGAGAGGGAATTGCATCCACTTCGTGTCACAGTGTGGTGTGCAGTTTCATCACGCTGCATTGTCGGGCCCTACTTCTTCGAAGAAAACGGTCACACCGTTACGGTTACTGGAGACCGTTACTTGAGCATGTTGAGAGAGTTTTTCTATCCAGAATTACGCCGAATGAGAATTTCTTTCAACTCTGTGTGGTTTCAGCAAGATGGTGCAGCTCCTCATATAGCCCAACCTGTTATGACAGAATTGCGACGAAAATTTCCCAATAAGCTGATATCCAGAAACTCCACATTCCGTTGGCCACCCAGGTCGCCTGACCTTACTGCACCTGACTTTTTCTTGTGGGGTTATTGCAAACAGGAAGTCTTCAAAGCAAAACCAACAAATTTGAATGAACTAAGGCAATCCATTCGAGAAACAATTGCGGCTATTCCTGTCTCAACTCTCCAAGCAGTAATGAACAACTTTTTGGTAAGATGCCGCACATGCATCGACGAGCAGGGGGGGCATTTAAATTCCATTATTTTTAAAACTAATTAAGCTATATTTAATAAAATTTAATGAGCTTTAACATGAATAAAAGAAAAATGAATTCCATACACTGAAAAAAAAATTATTTGAGTTTCTTAATGTAGCAAAATTCATCAGCCACCCTGTATGTATGAAGTCGCCGGTGGTCAAAAGTAAGGGGGAAAAAATTATGTGGTATGAAAAATTATGATTTTTCCAATTTTTTTTTTGTATCTGCATCGGCCATATCGTTCGGGATAGTAAGTGGGTACCTTAGGATTATGTTGTGACCAAAAGTCGCACATAATTTGTATATCGACTGAAAAAATACTATTTTTCAAGTAGATATGTCAAAGCATATATGTGCCTAAAAAGGGTTAAGCTGTGCTAGCGGTGCTACACTTCATGGTTGACCGAATTTGAGGAAGCGAATATGGTTACCTCCATAAACGAGCAAAAGTGACTTAGTTGCACAAATAACCTAGTTGTTTATGAGGAAAACTTTCAATAAATAATTAAAAATATGCAGACACTTGTTTTTAATTATTTTTTTACAAAAGTTAAGGGCTGCGGCTGGACAGTAACTGTGTATTTCTTATTTATTTTTTGTTCACTATACCTAGGTCCCTAAGGCAAATTAAAGTTTTCTTCCTAACTTTTGTTCGCAAAAATGCAAAATTGTGCAACTGGACAAGTGCGTGGAAATGAATACCCTTCATATGGATTAAACATTTAATTTTATGATTTTGGTTTAAATGCCTTTTTGCGACATTTCATTTTAGCTTCCTCGACAAAATATTAAATTTTTTTTATGGAGTCTTAAATAAATTCTTACTCTTGCACTTTTAGGTTTGCGCGTAGAAATCGATTTTTGTTGTTGGATTTTGTGCGTAAGAATAGATTTTGTTGTTGCATTGTAGTTAGGAAGTTTTGGACAGACATGCATACATACATATTTTTGTTTTGGGCAGCATAAGCAAGTGATGATTTAGCTCGGGGGTGTGAGGACAGATGTTTGTAGTTATGTGTGGTTGTGCACATACTTTTGCCTGTTTTGATGGAGATGAATATATGTGCCGCTGACTTACGCATGCATACATTTTAGTGATTACAAGGGGATATGAAACATGACATGCGTATGACTTCATGAGGACGTTTAATACGGAGAACGTTGGTTGAAATCCTGCCAAGTGACAATAATTTCTTTTAATTTTTGGAACTCCTCATGTATGTTAAACTGTTCCGAACTGATGTTATTAAAAAAATATATTTTTTACGGCAGCTCGCCGGTTCGTCTAGTTTATTTAATGTGAAAAATTGGACTGAATACGAATGTTTGAAACGCTTTTTTATATTGCTCAATTCCTCCCAGTCGCGTTGCAGTTTCCGAGAAGTTCCGCGGCGTCGCAGTTGAATGGTTATTTGGAAGTTGCACTGCATTGCAGGGTGATGAACTTGGCTTCGGTTGAAGGTGTCAGACATACTGTCAGCAATATTAGCGGATGCGCGTATAGCTTTGGTATGCAGGTGCATTGCATTAGCGTGAGAAAGAATTATTTGGAGTTTTGAATGTTAGTTATGTTAACTTGTATGCAGTACATATGCACACTTTGGTGATTAGGTACATGATAATGGGAAAATGTAGTATGACATGCGCATGGAATTCTTGCGATTCTTATGTCAGTAGGTAGAGCACGTAGGTTCGAATCCTACCAACTGACAATTATTTTTTAAATAGAGCAATACCCAACAATAAACACTTTCAAACATTTATTAAATTTATACATACCTATGTAAAAAAAGGGTGTCCAAAAGTTGCATAATCTACCTACATATATTATTTATTTTTGAAGTTCCTACAAAAGCCTAAAAAGAGGGTGGGTGTATTTCCCTACATAAAGTTGAGAAAAATTCTCTTGTAAGACATACCTACTTGATTAATATTATTTTGAGTCATCCGTAGTTATTATTTTGATATTTTACTTAAATAATTTTTATCCTTTCTATTGCAAGTATTTTTCATGACTGAAAATAATTTATTGAAATGAAATAATTATTTTCCGACTTTGATGAATATTTCTTATCATAGTTATGTTTTTGGATTTTATTAATTTTGACTAGAAGTAAAGAGGATTGTCCGAAGGGCTGGGACATGTCCATGGCGAAATAAGTAAGGTGAACGCACGGCGAAAAGCGAAAAACACCTCATGTGTTTGCTTTTGTTTTTGGTAATGAGATTGTCAAAATCTTCTGACTCAGTCGAATTTAAAAAAAAAAAACTCAAAACATGTAAATGGCTGTTTACAAACAAAAAAAATTAACAATTTTACAACCAAAATGCGTGACCTGTGTAACTCGAATGAAAAAGTACTGAATTCATAACTTTTTCATTCGAGCTGATTGATTCCATTATCCCTCTTTTGATTTATTTGTGCGGAGTACCGGGATGATTTCGTTTGGTGTTGTGTTAGTGTCCTAAAATTGCATTTAAATGCATATCCGAGGAGATTAGGGCCAGAGAGGCTTTGGCTTGTGCCAGTTTTTAGGTATCCAACATACTTTATGCCGACTCCCAACGGCCACAAATACAGTCCTGAGGTGGATGCTCATACTATACGAGTATTATGTGCAATTGTTTTTTTCTTGTCGAATCTTAGTTCAGTTTTCTGCCGCAATGGAATATAGTAGAACGACTGTTTCGAAACCTCCCTTAAAAGCTATTTACATTAGACAACTTTGGAATCAATTTCAGTTGCACGAGATGTGCATTCAAAGTTCGCTGTCTACTAACTTATTTCATGCAATTGTTGCCACTTGGATAAATCAACAGGAAGTTGACTGTGAAATTGACTAATGTTAACAGCTTTTCAGCATCACTGATGCACCTTGCACCTTACACTCGAAAAACCATATCTAAATACATTTTTAAGTGGAGTTAAAACTTACTAAGTCCATGCATTTAATGGCTACATACACATAAAGCACCAATTAAATCACAAAGATTTCGTTTCACCTGTTGAAGGTCTTTTATTTAATTGGGGTTTTTTAGATTTTACTCTTATGTTCAATGATTTAAGTAACAATTAGTGAAAGTGTAAAAAAGATATTAAAATTTAGCAAGTTTTGCGACTCTTCAAATAACATACATATGTAAAATTGGTAAATCCAATTTGTTAATTTACAATACAAAACCGAAAATAAACACAACCTGAAGAACTGGGGAACGATACAATTCATAACAACAAAACAATTATAAAGAAACATGATAAAGATGATGCGACAAAGTCACTGATAATGTGTAACAAGGAGTTTCTGCAGGTAAACTGCATACAATGTAAAAATGATGACGTTATTATCTAGATAACCGCGTAATACAGTACTATGTAATGCAAAGTGATAACGAACTAAAACAAAAAATATATGTCAAATGTGATGATGATCATTTGACGAACTTAATAATGATTTGTTGACGGTGCAGGATTTTCGAATCTACAGATACGCCGCATGTAGTACAAATAAACGACAATGTGATGAGCTTGGTAGTTGAGCGTTGCCGTAAATACTGTGGTTTACAAAACGATAGCGAAACAATATATTTATCTGACGAACTTATTAATTACGTAGGCTGTCGTACAGGTGTACTCGGTGGTACACTGTTCGCAGTAAGACGATTATGACGATGTATTAAAATGGTCCAGAAAATATGATATATGATAATATATTTCAAAAGTTATAAGTATACAGATTATAATCTTTTTCAAGACTTACACTGATCAATCTTACCTTCCTTGCCTTGCGGAGTTAGAGATTGAGCTGCTAAGCACAGTTGGGGGATAGGGAATTGCTTTAGGCAACAAGAGTGATCTCTTCCCACTTCGTATAACGTCAAAAGGCGAAAAGTGATCAGCACACAACATTTCTCTGTTCAAATTCATTTTGCAAACCCTGCTCCATTGTAGCCTCCTTGCGGTATCGTTCGGGACGTGAAAAAACGATCCATTTCCCCGTTCCAACTTTTCCCCACACAAAACACACTTCACCATTTCTCTACACTTATCTCAAAGTAAATTATAATAACTGAAAATCAAGATTTTTGGAAAATATGAAATTGTTTAAATTTTTAATATTTTTCCAATTTAAATTTAACGTCACACGAACGTAAACAAAAAGTATCGTTTGACATGAGTTTGACAATCTCATTATTGCGGCGAAAAAAAAGTATTAAACAGCTGATCATTTTCCGCCACCTTTATTATTTCGCCATGGCCGAGGCAAAGAGTATGGTAAACTCCTGAAATTTGCGCTTTCAGATTTTTGTCGATTTCTCGCTGAAAACTGAACCGGCGAGTTCTCCATTCTTATACTATACATCTATGTTCTTTGGGACAATTTAATTTGACCTATCTGTTAAGGTTGCAATTTAGAACATATTTCGTATGCCGGCACCCTCTGTGCTGTCGGTTGAAACACTCATGATTCATTTACCAAATGTCAACACCATTTTAAAATCTTAACGAAATGCTATGGTATAAAATGCGTGATTAGTGGAATCTCACCACTGCGGAAGAGGAGTCCAACACCCTCATTTCACAAATAATCGGTGACATTGCAAAACCGCGTAACGCGCAAATGCGAAACCATGTACATAAGTACGTAAGTGATATCTCAGTTTGGCTGTATTGTAATTTTAAGATGAATTGTGACTTTAGGGGTAAAGTTCCCATCAAGATCGATTCTTTTAATTACTTTCAAACCAGTATGTAGTTTTCTTTAAATTATATGAATAGATCTTAATGCCAGGGGCCTATGTCACTAATGAAGCATACCCGGTTTTGTATTTGTGCAAAAAACAATGAAGACATACGGTCATTCTACCTATTTACCTGCTTATTATGATAGGAGGGTTATCTAGAAAGAGAGTACAATGTGCACTGTTAACAACAACAGCGTACAATGTGTTCGTAAATAGCTTTGCTTTTCCTAGTTGGCATCCATATGTATACCTTAGTATGTTTGTGCGCTCGAGAGAGTGAGTACAGCAGCAACAAATTTTATATTCCCGAGTGCATTGAACAGGGTGTGTTTGCAATCGAATGTGTTTGTGTGGGTGCCCTTACAAATATTTGCCGGATGTACAGCAGGATAACAGGAAATATTCACCACAAAAACTGCGCTCAGACAGGACATGCGCATTGGACGGGCAAACGGACGGCTGGATTAAAAATGTGTGTTAATTATTTATTTTTTTTGTTAAACACTAAAATACTAAGTTCTCTCGTTGATAGTTCAGTGTTTGGAAGCACTTTTTATGCATGCTAAACTATAATAACAGAAAAGATTTGAACGAAACGACAACGAGCAGCCGACTACAGCGTAGTCCCTGCCGAAGAAAAAAAATTCAACGAAGAGTAGTGGCAAAAAGTTAAATACACACAAACCCACACACACACAATGAGCACAAGGAATTGAAGAAAAAGGCAAAGATATCGAAGTAGTTGTGAAAAAACCGGTTAGTGAAGAAGTATTAAAGAAAGAATTATTAAAAATTATTTTGTTTTTCGGAAACAATTTAGGTGCTTACTAAAATATCAATAAATACAACTTGAAGTTTAATGAAAAATCAAAACTACTGAGTTGTGAACAGCGATGTTGTACGACCTGTGACCAAGAAATGAAAATGTGTATATAAAAATCAGGTGCCGCGCCAAGGAAGTAGTATTTTGTCATTTTTATTTAACGATATTGTAAAAGGACATTTTAAGAAGCGCAAAAATATTAGAAGAATTTAAAAAAAAAATTTATACGAAACTTAAACCATGCCTAATTGGCGGCATTGGAGCCAAGAATTAATTCGAAGCATTAGGGTGTATGTATTAAAGCAGAGACTCCAAGGAACAGCAAAGGCGTACACCATACGCTTTCACACAGTACGTACCTACAAATGTACATACAAGCATAAATATTTACAGCCCAACAGGACTTCTTGGCAGCTGCTTCAAACTGCATACACAAAAATACATATAAATTGACGTAGCGCCTTGGAGGAATTGAGCTGCTTCTATCCTGGATGTCAACGTGCAAACAAACATGAACACAATACATAGATGGGCATACGGCAACAAAAAATTTTAACATTCTTTCACCAGCAAGAAAATTATCTGGCAACTTTTACACCCTTTTGGTATTCTGCCGGGCACCAAAATTGGCGGCAACGTCAGGTAACCGTGAAAAATTGCAAGTGTTTCGTAAATGTGGAAAGAAAATAGCACACATTTTATAAGAATGCTATTTTGCAAGATTTAACAACATTCACATTATTATCTATTTTGTGCTTTTGACAGTATTGCCATGTACGCCATAAAGCGGTTACATGAACTGCATTACACACGGCAGCAATTTGTGGTAACATAATCGTCCAGGTATAAAATTACCGGTTACGCTAACGTTAGCAGAGTACCTGTATGGAAATTCCTTTAATGTATTGGTACTCCGCGTAGTCAGGGTTTGCAGGGATAGCACTTTGGAAGATCATTTAACAAAAATCATTCGGTTATCTGTAAACTTTGTTTTTGCAAGTTTTATAAAAAAGTTTGAGCTGTTTAAGAGTAATTCAAAAAGATAAACAACGAAGTCGCCATAATAAAACAATTTGAGGTGACAACTATGAGGTCGAGCTTTGTGGTATGCTGCTTATAACTTTTTTCTACAAGTTGGCGGGAGCTACTTCTCCTATGTCGTTTTCGAACGATATGTATTGAGTACGCTGAAATTTTGCTGGGAAGCTTTATATTACAGAAATATACTCGGAGGATTGTGGACCACAACGGAAGGGGCTACCCTACGTTTAGGAAAACTGTTTCACTTGAAGCAGATATCTTCGGTATGTCTGACTAGCGCACTACTACTATAACACCGCACCAGCGTTTTGTACCTATACCTTATTGTTAAATGCTCTGAACACTATTTTAAACCACTTGTTCGGTCATACTCAGAAGTCGTCGTTACAGGGACAGAGTGATATTTCAAAATGCACACTATGGATAGTCAGTGAATGAAGACGATGATATATCTTCTATAATGAGTATACTAAAATATTACTATACTGTCGAAAAAGTTTTTCTGTTCTTTGCCGAGGTCGTATAGAAGCTACAAATGATAGTAAAAAATGTTTTTTGCAAACTCCTAGCTCTGAGTCAGGCTTTGTAACTTAAAGGAACTATTTTTAACACCATCTTTTCCGATCTACTGTAAAAGATCAACAATGGCAACAAAAAACATTTTTTAGGTTCTTCCCTGGGAAATTTGTTTCACCATCCATTAACTCGGCACAGAATAAAGTTACAGTAGTGAATAACAAACCATAATAACACCCTAATTCTATTGTGGTAACAACATTCGTTTTAGCGGCAAATAAATAATTTGGAAACTTTTACACCCTTTTGGTATTCTGCCGGCATAAGTTGCAGTTAAATTTTGTAACCATCAAAATAGGTGGTAACGTCGCGGAACCGCAAAAAATTGCAACAAACACATACTAGTTCACAAGAATTAATAAAGAATTTAAGCATTTTTTGCCTGAAGTTTTGTTCACGTTTACATTTAATTCTCTATTGCGCATTTTTTGTTTTTTGAAGCGTTTCCATGTACGCCAGAATCGCAGGTACATTAAATGTAATGCCGATGGTTACGATTTTCGGTTAGATAACCTTCCAGGTACAAAATTGGCGGTTTCACTTAGAATTGACCGTAAAGCTCGCGTGTCAGAAAATTTTATCAAACATTTTGAAACTGTTTGAGTTTGCAGTAGAATTTTTGTTGACATAGTGGTTAACAATAATAAAAAGCAATATAGCACCTTTTTGCACGAAATTTCGGTCAAGTTTTCATTTTATTTTCTAAGCACTTTCGTTTTTGACGGCGCTTGCATGTAGGGCAGATCGGTGTTACGGGGCCTGCATTACCGACGGTAACGATATTCGGTGACATAATCTTCAAGGTACAAAATTTATGGTAACGCTTAGGATCAGGCCGTTAATGTAAACCAATTTTCAGTGCGAGTAATAATTTGCACTGACATACTTCTTTCATTCTGGTACTGCAACGTGTCCATCTATGGCATTAGTGTGCCCTTGTATGTATGACGTATGTACGTGAGGAACGTCTTGTAAGTACATCGCCGTTGGGATACAGAAAGAAAGTCTTCTATACTCTCACTCATGTGAGTACCTATGCCTAAGTATATGGCGAAATTGTTGGTATAGTTTGGGGGAAAATTTAGGGAGCGGCATGGTATATTTCTTTTTTCGAAGTAAAATAAAAAAAAAAGCAATACTTCGTAAGTAGGTACATGCATTTCGACTCGATTTTAAATAAAGAAAAAATTAAAGTGCGAACTAAAAATAATATTTTATAGCTAAAGGAAATTATTAAAAACGGGAAAACGGATTAAAAACACCAAATTTAAAATAGTAAATCCGGCACAAACTAATGAGTAACCACAACACCGACAGGAAATGAATCGCTCTCCAGGTATTCACAGTACGAGTTAATAAGTGTTATAAGAACGTAAAATTGTGGCGGTAATGCACTTTACACATTCGTTTGCGTAGGTAGCAGTGTAATGTTGGTGAAGGAGGGTGAGATAAACCGGAGGTGTTGAAGCCCATTCTTATGCTGCTTCTTCCGTTACTAGTTGTTCTTACATTTCTTTTTTCTTCTTTTTTGCTAGTTTTACTATAGCTCTCTGGCACAAACTAAACTACCCATCAGTTACTTTCACAGTAAACAAAATTAAAACAAAACAGTAATAGTTTATCATAAACTAGAGCGAGAGTAAAGGAAGGAAATCCATGAGTGTGTGAGAGTGCAAGCGAGGGCATAGCACTTCAAAATGTTGCCACCTTGAGACACAAAGTAAAAGCCAAAAGCCATATGTTCTAAATATGGATAAATTGACCGCTTCTAAATATCTTGCTAATAAAGAGTTAACAACTGAATTTTTTTTTAAATATCCACTTGACTAAGCTCGGATAGTGTTGTGCCGATACCGCCCTGTACTCGATACCTGTACTCATGGTCCAACTAGACCAGCTGATTTCTACTTTTTTCTCGAATTTTGACAGTACACTAATTTCTCAGTGCGATTTTGACATTAAACCTATGAATTAAAATACAAAATACATGGAAAGTGTATGTGTGTCTGTATGTTTGTAGAGCTGCTACAACCTGTTAGTTGGATCATACCTATACTCATTTGAATCTTTTGTAGGAGTTGATTCCAAAAAAGTATCGAGAGAATGTACTCGATAACTACTGCAAACACAAAAGTATTTTAAATGAGCTCATCCGAATTAAACAAAAATCACCCGAATTTAAACAGACATTACCGGTCCGTTAAAATAGAACGTGCTTAAATTTGTCGGCAGTGTTGGCGAAAAAATCGGTGGCAGGGGAAGCGTAGCCTTAAAATATAAAAATCCGATTATGGTATAATATGTTGGTTGAAACGAAATCACCATAAGACGATGACAGAAAATACCAGCAGAGAAATTGTGAATTAAATTTAGAATTTGTTTTTTAAAGTTTTATGAGCGGAGCGCAATATTCATGAACGGGCAAATCGTACAAAAATTTATTTAGAATCAATAAATCAAAAACAGGCGGGAAGCGATAACTGAAGCGGAACGCAAAATGGGTAAATTTAAACTCGGTTAAACTTATTTTGCAAATAAGTAAAAAAAATTATTGGCAACTATGTGTAAGCATTTGTTTGAACATAAACATAATACTGTTCTCATGGCACTTACACTGACAGGTGGTAGGTGATTGCTCTCACACATTCACAGCTTTTTCCGAGCGAAATTTTCTCTGACTTAGCGACCTTTATGTAAAATGTTTGTATGCATAACTCTGGAGAAAAGTACGTTAGTGAAAAACAAAAAATGCTTAAGCGCTAGAGAGCAGCAACTTTTTAACGAATATGTTTTTCATGAAATATGAGATGGTTATAGAAGTTTGTTGTGCTCTGAGTGAGGCTAAAAACTGCGAGGCAGATTGATGAAAGAATAAAAGTTAGAGCGCTCACAGCTTTTCTTGCTGTTGCGTTTGACGCTGCTTATTACAGTAGCACCAAACTGTGAAATAATTTCAAGCAAATTTTTCTTAAAATGAAATATCCACTAGGCGAAAACTATTGCCTAAGTAGTGTAACTAAAATCTGACTACGGTGATATCCCTGATGCAATGATTTTCAGAATAGTTCAGCTCAACATTTTCTGAGACTAATCGTTGAGATAGCTTATATATTCAACTCGAAAATTTTAAATAAATAACGCAAAACAGGTTTACAGAGTGATTAATCATTATAAACTTTTTTAAATGTGTTACTCCACTTTTGATGTTTTCTAAGGACTTCAATGTTTAAACATTTAAGATAGCCATTTACCTAGCATAGATATTTAACGACTACATATTAACCACGAATGATATTTTTGAATTCTTTGCAACATTCGCATTCTAAGCGTCTTTACTTGCAATTCTAGACACCAAAGACAACTTTGGGAAAACTACATTTTGTTTTTAAAGCAACAGTTTTAAAACGATACACATTTTTTAATTCTGAAATGCAGTCTTAGTTGCCTTTGGGGTGGGTGTTTTTGACTTATGCCACTTTCAAACAAATTATATAAAATTATTGTTTGTCTGGGCAGAAGTGAAGCTTATATCAAAAGATGGAGAAGTGATGTAATATATTTCTAAAACATATGTATATGTTGAATCGGTTTACGGTCAGAATGGCCGATAATAAAGTGGAACTACCTCGGGCTTGAGTAATTTCGACCTCAATCATAATGCACGAAGAAGTTACTAAAATAACGGGAGGAATTTCAATTCTTCAATTCAATTTCTTCAATTAGTTACTCTCAGGTTCGATCGCTGGAAAGTTAAAAAAATGCATCAATACTGCTTACTACAAACAATCGTAACATATTAACACTTCAATAGTTGTATTCCAATCAGCTATCCAGATCAGTATCACGATCTAGATCTCACGGGAACGACACGGATCAGTTGTATAAGAGTTGTTTGTGTATATATGAGTGTTTATATATGTATGTCTGTGCTACCAAACAAATGAGAGTTGCCTGTCAAAAAATCTACTACAAAAAACTAAGCGAACACAGCTTCTATCAAGATCACAACGTTGTTGTTGCATTTACCTGCAAAATTTCTACCTGGATCTGTATCACTCCTGATTGGAACACGCCTAATGTAACTTCACTTTTAGTTCACTGTACAACGCTTTAAAATCCCGTTTTCACGAGCCCTTTGAATTTTCTACACATCTCTCGAAACTCTTGGCGAAACATTTTTGTGAGAAGCTCTCGTGACCACGTGCTTTTATTTTGACACTCAAAAAAGCTGAAAAAGGCAAAATTAAACTTTTTGTTAATTAATTAGTATTTACTAATGTTGCGTGGGTCTCATATTCTGGTAAATATTTGATTTTGGCACAAGTTCCTTCAAAATACCCCACTGTGTCCGCTGTCGATGCCCTTTGCCAACACAACAAGAAAGCACGGAAATGCGACGCGGCAATTGAAGGGCAAACGAGTCATTCATCCCCCCTACATAAACCTACCTACCAACATACATACATGCGAATGTATTAACGGGCCTGCAGTGTTTGTACCATTTTTTCCTGGCATTTTTACTGTTGTAATTGGTCTTAGAGTTTTGTTGTTTTACATTCGCCCTTGCAATTTACTGTTATACACATTTCTAAGCAATACTTGGCAAATAGCTTTGCCTTGTGCTGTACTAGTATGCGAATTTGCTAGCGAATGAATGAAGTATGGGTGGTGGCCAATGCCGCCAAAACAAACTGAAATATATGAACGAGGAAATACAGTTGGAAATAAATAAAGATAAGTGTTTAATAGAGAGTAGAAGCGAGCAAGAAAATTAGTAAGAAGAGAACAGAAAAACCGAAAAAACTTTATGTATTCATACGCACATACATCTATGCATATTCAGTACGGATGCTAATTATTTGGATTTTAACAATCCCGGGATTTTTGTGGTTTCATTTTAGAAGATTTTATATTTAAATTAAGAAAAACCAATAGTGTGTAAATAAATGGAAAAATTTCAATGGGTGTGGTATAACCAACAAAAAAATTTAAATACATAAAAATATTGCATGTAAGCAAAAAAGTTACGATAATTTTCATAAAAAAATTATGTTTCCCAGAAAAGTCAACCAAATCTTCACTTTTGTAATGCTAACATTTTTATTATTCATATGTCTATGTAACGCAGTCTAAATAGTAGTAAAACTGAACACCAATCAGCTGACCATTTTCATCTCCATGACAGGATTGGGGTTGCAGTCAACGCTTTTTTGGGCCCTTCAGGGTGTTGTGCAGCAAATTGAATTAGGTGATTCGATTATTTTTGCAAAGGATATATTGTTCAAAATACAATCAGACATTTTTCGTCTTATGTAAAAAGTTGTTGAAAAAAAAAAAATATCTAACCTGTTATTTAATAGATCTCTGATCGTATTGCGATTTTTGGTATGAATTTGTTAAGTGAACACTTTACACAGAGCTCTAGGTAATTACTTTGTAAAACTTAAATTGCATGTATCAAGAACTAATAAGGCTGGAGGCCATATTCCCATAACCATGACGTATACATAGTTACTTCGGTTGTGTCCGATTATTGATATCTAAACTTCAAAAAAGCTTCAAAACTTTCATTAAAAAAGAAAACAAATTTTAACAAATTACAGAAATAATAACACATCAATGCAAAACGGATCAAAAAGGAGCAATGCAAGCTTAAACTAGTGAATAAGTTCGCCAACTCGCAAATTTTAAGGTTATGGATATGGCGGAAAACCAAAAACTAATTGTTTGACTATGGTATGGTTACAACGTAAGCCTTATGGTATCGCACCAATAATCAATAACACATAAAGCTGAGACCTATAATTATTAAAACGTGCAAAGATAAAAGTCATCGAATGAATAGAGCTTAACCGTATTCTTATTAAGTTTTTAGAAGTAGGTCAGGGAACATATGAAAGTCTACTTTCGCAAAAATCAAATATATTGAAGACAACAAATTTATTTTTTCTTGTTAACTGTGCTTCATCCCGCCTAATGGGCACTATCACTCTGACCAACGAACTTATAACCACAAGAAGGTCCAACGCGACGGAGAAACAGTAAACCATCAATTCGGGGGTAGGTAATTCACCACTGGAGAAATTTGCGTTTAAATCGCTAGTTTTAAGGCTATTTTCACACTTATTTTTAGCAATATTCACAATTAAACGTTTTTTCTACAATCTTTTGTGTAAATACTCCATGTAGTAATCTTTTGGCATCATTTTAAAGGTACTCTCACGTAGGTGTTCCATAGAGTATTTAGAAGCAAAGTAAAGGGTACTCCGAGATTGATTAGGTGATCCAATCAGCGGACATGGCCATGTAAATTGGACCACCTTTTTTATATGAATGAGGATAAGTGTTGGAGTACTCTGATACTCCATCGTTTTTACAGGGAAGTTGCGCTACTATAGCAGACATATACTATAATTTACACGCAGATACAGTGGTGAATTACCGTCTTTAAAAACTCACTTGAGTGTCTTCAACTACCTAGGTATCTGCTGAGTAAAACCGCTATTTACTGTTATCGCTGAGTTCGTTTCGACCATTAAATCTGGCTCTAGTTCGGGGGGTCAATTCTGGTTTTGCGGTATCGTGAAGTGAAAAGTAAATACTACAATTCGCCACGATTTCCGACTCTGGTTTTTTGATTTGAAGTGAAGTGAAAAAAGTTAACGCCAACATAAATTTGGCGTTAACGTCAAAATTTCAAAAAATTCAAGCATCGCATTTTTTACAAATTTAAAGGTTTTAAATGATAAAAATTACCTTTACTTTTACAATTCTATAATAAACTATCATTCAGCAAGCATAAATTGTGTCAACGCAATTCAAAATGTTCTTCTGCAAGCAGTGAAGTGAAGAAAGCAAAACGTCAAGTGATAACTAAAGTGAATATATTTTTCACTTCACTATAACGGAAAACCAGAATTGACCCCCAGGTGCATTAAAACACGTTGTTTTTTTTTTTTCAAATATATTTCAATCTCCACTGGAGACCGTCATCAATATTATATATTTATTCGTAAAATATACGCACTAAATGTTTTTTTTGTGCTGAAGTGCAACCATGCCTGCAAGAAATTACGGAGTACAATCAATTTAACCGGTGAAATTTTCACCTCCATAAAGGGGTTTCACCAGAGTTTTTTTGCTATATCACCATGATATGTAAAGTCCCGAACGAAAAATCCGAATTAAGAAAATCTTTAAACATTTTGCACATTAATTTAAATGAACATAGTTTTCCTTAATATCTCATATAGGTATATTAAGCTTTTTAGTAATATATTTCCAATCTCTTAAAATTCCAGAGTTGTAAGAAAGAAATTTCGTGATTTTCTGCACCTCAATAATTATTGGCATCTCTAGTACATATATACATATGCATGTGTATGTGTAGGTGAATACTCGTGTAGCAAAAATGTCGGAATGAACAAACTGAACTAATAAATCAGCAATGGTTTTATAGCCGGGTTTGGTAAGAGGTCAAACGGAAGCAAACGGAAAATGACAGACAGGGATACTCGCGCACACTAACAAATGCACAGCGACAGCACTGAAGCAGCATAGCCAGTTTTCAGTAGGGGTGAGACTAATTTGCATTTTTTGTATATATAAATATATGTATGGGTAACAAAAATTCGTAACGGTCGAAAACTATTTTTTCTACTACCTTTATTTTGGGAAGCCCTCTTAAAATTTAGTCTATTTTCAATGCAAACTTTTGGGAACATGGACATCGAGACTGGAAACTTATACACCCCCATTACGAGTGTCGATTTGCAGTAAAATATATATATATTTTTTTTTAATTTTTGGCTTTTTATTGCTCGATGATCGCCAATCGCTTAATAGTCGATTATCTATTTTGATTCGACACTCGCAATAGGGGAGATAATATACGGATCAAGTTATACAGAATTTCGTGCGAAATCTTACGATCAATTGTTGAGTAACTACCCGAGTAGCTAGCAGGGATATACCTGCATAGTTTAGAGCCCTATGCGATGCGATGTGATCATCATCATTTATTATGGGTTAACCGTCAAGCCAATTTTAACCGTTGGAGATCAAAGCACGCCAGTTGTTCCTTGTTTTTATTCGTCCCTAACGGTACCACGAAAATATAAATAAGTCCCAATGAAAATGAAACAACACCCAACTTGTAGAAATGAAAGAACTCCCAAACAAGGAAATTAAATAAGTCCCAATATTTGGGAACGCGGTTGTCGGTAAGAAGCCTTTCTAGGAATTAGGTTCCTTGTTCATTCGCATAACATGTCCCAGTCAGCGGAGCTTTGAAATCTGAAAAAGTTGATTTGTCGATTATTTTACCCCAGGTCTTCTCCATGAACGACTGTGAGTCTGCATGCGTTTCTTTTATAGACGTCCAAAGTAGTCAACCAAACTTTATGAAATTTTCACAGCAGCTTCATGTCGTCACAGAGTACAGCATATATAGCTTTAGAAAAGTGTGCCACGCTTCTAGGCGATACAAAAAATAAATTCGTTATAACTCGGAACGGTTATACTATGTATTTGGTTAAGAGGAAGAATGACAGGATTAGAAAGAAAAAAAGGGAGTGGAGGTAGGAGATGGGGAGTAAGAAAGAGGAAGAAAGTAAAGAGGAAGAGCAGGAAGGGAAAAGGAGGAAAAGTAGGTTGTAGAGATGTGAGGGAGGAAAATGGGGGATAAGAAAAATAAACAAATACGGAGGGGCAGACGAAGAGGAAGCGAGAGATTGTTCAAAGTATATTTTTGGACAGATAAACGTATGTCGAGTACTCCCTCCCTTTATGCCGAAAACCTTGACATCAAAATAACAATCCGATGAGCTAGAGATGTGAAAATCGCAACATGGTTTAGAAAGCTGCAAAGTAAGGGGATCAAGCGTTCGGTGGCAGATATATGAATTAAATTTGACTTTCTTCATTAAAGGGATATAATAAAAAGTACAATTTAAAAATTCAAAACTCATAAACTAGCTTTTAGTTAAGGGAAAGCTCGCTGCGTATTGGCTAATTTGCATAAAGTTAGTGTTATACACATTTTTTTTTAACATCTTTTTTACTTCTATCAGTGCACACTGAGTATTTATCTGCTATTTTAAGTTATTACTCTTCTTTCGCAACGTTTTGGATTTGCAAACACCTTTAGAGATATTAGCTATTAGGACCAAGACAGTTTGACCAATTTTACAATACTTTTAAAATATACATAATTTCATGCATATGTATGCATGTGTATGCATTTCATATTTGGCGGCCGCCGTGGTGTGAAGGTAGTGTTGCCGGCCTACCACACCGAAGGTCCATGGTTCGAGCCCTGGTACAGGTAACATCAAAAGTGATTTGAAAAAAGTTTTTCAAAACGGGGTCGCCCCTCGGCAGTGGTTTGGCAAACTCTCCGAGTGTATTTCTGCCATGACAGGCTTGTCAGCAAAAATTCGTCTCCTTGTAGATGCCGTTCGGAGTCGGCAAAAAACTGTAGTTCCCACCAATTTGTAGGGAAAATTCAAATCGGCACACCACAAATTGGAAGAGAAGCTTGGCGCAAAAATCTCTTAGGAGGTTTATGATGATATACCTGTTGTATATCGCGCCATAGAGATAGAGATAGTATGGATGTGAGACCATAATCCTGTATAAAAACTCATCATATAGTGACGGTAGCAGATTCTACATTTTAACAGTTGTTAACTAAGTTGGCTTGCAAACCACCAGTGGATAAAAACCTTGATAATGAGTGTGCCGCGCGAGCCAAAAATGTGGGTAATTTTGTTAGGTCAGGTTCACTTTGTCAGCCACCAAAGCGCCTATTTTCGTAAACGAATTGTTTTTGGATTCCTAACCTAACCCGGCATATCCTGGCGTGTTTGATGGGTATGTTTTATTGTGATTACTAACTTACGTTTTTCTGACACCCGCTTCTTTTGTGGGGCTAGCTAGTGTCCAATTACCATAACTTCTCTATTAATTATCTCTAAATCTCTACTTCTACATATATGCTGATTATCCTAAAAAAAATTTCTCAGTTTTTGTCACAAATATTTATAAATTAAAAAAGACCACAGGGCGTTCTATGCAGTTATACATGTATGTTAATGCTGAGGATATGGCACTTATTTGCTTTTGCGCCAAATAGTATGTTAACTTCCAGCTGTACACGAACTGCAGAGGTTACAACAAAACACACTCGCAAGCCTGTACACCAATTGCACTGTGAAGCTTCATCTACACAATAGACTTATTTGCAAGAGAATAACACTTTGTTAATGCGGCTCTCTCTCACGATTTTGAGTAGTAGCCGTAATAGTTAGGCTCACTGGTACCATATCACTCTTTTTAGTACCAAAAATCAGTATCTAAAACGACAAAAGATATGATACAAAAAATTTTTTCCAGTTTCAACATTTTAATCAACTTATTTTTAACAGATTTTTCTACTCTGTGGTCTTTCATGTTATTCCCAGACAAATTTGGTTTAAGAACGCCCCTGTTAAAACATTTATAACACTTAATAGCGATCTCTAAAAAATATTATATTTGGATTATATAAACATGTTTATATAAACAGATTTGCACTTGAAATGTTAATAATGTAAATATTACTCACCGATAACTATTTTTTCACTTATGGTAAACAAATTCCACCAGAGAACAGGAACAGATTTCTAGATTTTACTATATGGTTATGCGTATTTAAAAAAGATTAGGAGCTAATACCCTAAAAATTATACTGAATTTGTTGAATATTGTAGCCAACAGTCGCAGCCTTCAAAAAATTTGCTTTACTGCCGTCTTAATCTAAGCATATTCAAAGGGATACCATTTCAAATAAGCACTTCGAAAAGCTTTCTTACATACTTATTCGTATACATAAGTCGATAAGTAGGGTTTAGAGGTTTTGTGGAAGAACCTGTCAGGCAGTGACTTGTATATTAAACTCATCGACAATTTACTTTCACTGTACTGTAATATGGGAAACAGATTTTATGCATTATATTTTGTTGGGGCAAAAAATATTCATCTTTAAGCCAAATATCATTAATTAAAAGATATACATATGTAGATTTACAAAAATGTTAATTTTTTATGCAAAACCATGCATCTGGAAGTCTTTTTTTAGAAATTTCTTTTATTTGTAAAATCATTGAAGTACTATGTCTCACGTTAATTTTGATATTTTTTCAGTTAGCTTGGGGAAAGGTTTAAAATGCAATATATTTTGCAATTCTAATAAGTGCAATCATATTTTAATGGATCATGAATTTTCCTTTTATATATTGCTGATTGGTTTGTATGTAAGTTCTAATTAGTATTTAAACTTTTCTAGCTTCAGCCGAACAATTTAGGCTTACGAGCATTGCAATATGATTTTGTTGAAAAATACCTGATCATTTGATACTAAAAATTTGAAAATATAATGACTAATTTCGAAAACTAAGTGGACAAGCTGACCAAACGTAAAGTACCGTTTTTGGTGCAAATGAACTAAAGTGGCAACCGTGGCTTGTTGCCACAAATTATTCACGCACACATGCATAGAATAAATTCTGTATAGCTTTCGCTGTTGCTCTAACTAACTGTTGTTATATTACTTGTTGTAGTTTATAAAATGTTGTATGTTTCATTTTATATAGCCGGTCGAGGGCGGTGGTCGTTTTAGAAGAAGAAGCATTATTCGATTAACTCAGCTAAAAACAGCAAAGTGTATCAACAAAACGCAGGAGTAAACGCCTAAAAGGCAGCAAACAAAACAAAAAACTAATTCATGCACATATGAACCGCAGTTTTTTGGGCAATTTGCGTATTTTGATTGAAACGAAGTTTAGTGAAATTATCCATAAGATATATATTAAACAAAATTCGCATGTATGAAACTTGTGAACTAAGAAAAAATTGCAAACATTTTTGCTGTATAAAATTGCAGCTAAAAGAAATTTATGTCGTATTAGCGCCTAAAAATATGCTGTGTTTTTTGTGGTCAGCCAGTGTTGTATGCTTTGTGCATTGTTATTCCTTCTAGTGGCACGCCTTTGCCATGGCAGCGACTGCGGAAATCCATCGCGCGGGAAGCAGCGACCAGCTGTGTGGTGAATTGAAGGATTGATAAATTCTTTATTTTAGATTTGTTTTTTATTGTTATAAATGCAAGGAGAGTATGGAGCGGCTGGGCGTGCGGGTATGTGTTGCGCTTTTGTGGGTGGAGATAAATTTGGTGTATGGATACCGTGCATACTTAAATGTACAATTGAAAGCGCCCATTTTTATGCTATGAACATTTTTTAACTGTGTGGAAATTTATTTTTCAATGCTCCCCTCTGCCAACTACTCCAAAGTGAGCAAAGCCAAGTTTCAAAGTTTCCGTTTCATTTTTCTTTCATTAAATTACATAAATATCAGTATACCTAGAATATAATTAAATACCAGGGGCTGACTTCGACATTAAAATATCCCGTTTTTTGTTCTCAACAGTCTCATATATCACAGAGCTGCCAAGGCTACCAACAGTTTCTCCAGTATGCACCTTTGCCTTTGGTACTGATTCGACTGGTCGAAAATGTGTTTAGACGGTGGTCCTCAACCCTCTTAATGAATTTCTGCAATGAAAAGCATCTCAGCAAAAATCCATCTGCCTTTCAGAATTTTGTAAGTCCAGTAAATTTATCAGAGAAAGTTAAAAGTGGCGTATCACAAAATTGAAAGAAAAACTCGGGCTAAATCATCTTGAACAAGGTTATATTATTACTAAAGGGAATAAAGCATTTTATTGCTGTAAACATCAGTGGAAAAAATATATCGCCTCACCGATCTAATTATTTATTCCCGTCTGCCTTTAAATAGTGGTGGCAATACAGGTAAGCTCACATTTTATTTATACATATAGTGAAACTGCAGTTTTTGTAGCCGCAAAGCACTTCGCAGAGGTTAGAGCAAAGTTGCAGATATAGGGAGTCCTGCTGTAATGAACTCGGTACACTCAGATACTAGCCCAACTGTATCGAGACCGATTTGTTTGACCTCTTGAACCTTCTGGTCATAGATTTTAGTCACCCCCTACAACACGCACACCTTATCGTGATTCTATTCTAACCCGTTTTGGGTTCAGGGATAATGTATATGGGTGGCATTTCATCAATGCCAGAGAATGAAATAAAGTATAATTTTTTCATTAGCACGATTAAAAAAATTGTTTCTGACGACTCAAACTACAGACAGATAGTTTTTACTTCTATTTGCACTCCCCCAGTGCCACTGTTCTTTTCTCCTTTTGTAGGCTTTTACGCTCTAAAGATGCGACAAGACCACCAAATATTGCAAATAGTAAATGCACCTTTTAAAAAGAATTCATTCTACTAAAAATCTAAAGTCTAAAAATAACCCAGCAAACATTTTTAAATTACGTACTATAGCTCTGAAAAGAATAGAGCATGGGAAGACCTAGACAATATACCTAAAAGTTGCGTTAATAGTGTTTTCAACATTAAGTGAAATAATTTGTAAATGTGTGTGTGTGTATTGGAACTTTCAATGTCATCAAAAAGGGCTGTTGTAGATATTTAGTAAAAGAGAAGTATCACAGCCAGCTTTGATGAGCATTGCAAATTAAACATCATTTAAGACACAAATATAAAAATAAGAAGAAAAGTAAAAACTACAACGCAAAACAAAGTCAGCTGAGAACAAATCACAACCAAATATAAAAGATAATAGATGGATAAATATAAAAATTTTAAATAAAAAACTGAAATATGGTGAAAAGAGCAAAAATCAATCTATAAATGGGGTTTTCCATTGAATCGGTCGTGACGTCTGTATGAGATTTAGAAGTTCGTTACACTAATATGGCTTTAAAAAATATTAGGAAATAAATAAAAAAAACAAATAAATAAGTTAACAAAACCGCAAGTGGTCTAAGTTACAAGTAAAATTTTATGGTGCAAATATTCTTAGACTTTCGTTTCTTCAACATTCTTGAAACATGTTTGTTCAGCAAAGTAGTACATCCCTATAAAGAACGGAAATACTTCGGTACATCATCCAAAGAATAATCCGTAAGGAGTATCAGAGTATTCCAACACTTATCCTCATCCATATAAAAAAGGTGGTCCAATTTACAAGGCTATGTCCGCGATTGTATCACCTAATCCATCTCGGAGTACTCCATTTCTTTGCTTTTGAATACTCCATAGAGTACCTACGTGAGAGTACTCTCAAAATGATCCCAAAGGATTACTCCATGGAGTATTCAACACCAAAGCTAGAGAGGGAGTAGGTGGTCCTCAAAAGTACACCTATTTTTTTCTGGCTTTGGTGTAGAACACTCCATGGAGTAATCTTTTGCCAGCATTTTGAAAGTACTCTCACGTAGGTGCTCTATAGAGTATTCAGAAACAAAGGAAAGGGTACTCCGAGATGGATTAGGTGATCCAATCACCGGACATCGCTATGTAAATTAGACCACCTTTTTTTATATGGATGAGGAAAAGTGTTGGAGTACTCTGATACTCCATCGTGTTTACAGGCTTCTTACTTTGTTTATTTTTTGTTTGTTTTTCCTGACACTCGAAATCCGGTTTCGCATTCACACAGTCCCATTCGTAGTTGTGTTTGTTGCTTTACTTTCATTTCATTTGATTACTTATTGCAACAGAGATTCAAACATGCCTGCAAAAAACGGAAATACTCCGTCATACTCCAGCAAATTTTTTTATGCAATTTAAAAATTTTGTTTTTGCTAAAATGGTTCATGTTATTTTAAGTAACATAATCAAAAAGAAATTTACAATGTTCAAAAATATTGCCCATCTGCAAAAAAGCTAAGATAATTTTCATGAAAAAATCAAACACATTTTTAGTTTTTAGTAATATATCCCAGGATTTTTCGCACTTAAAAAAAGCAAGAGATCCCGGGATTAGTATCTCTCTTTCAATCTTTTAATTCCAATACGAAGTTTCCAATATGAAGTTTTATGAACACAGTGTAGATCAGATACATCTGTATTTTTCTGGCAACAATCTGTACCGTTTCTTTAATGGAAGCTAATCTTAAATCATTTAGGCCCGGTTTTTCAGTCCTTGGTTAAGTTCAGTTTAAACTAAGTTTGCTTAAACTCGGCATAAATTTAAACTCCAGTTAAACTGCAGAGCGGTTTTTCAGTGAGAGTTTAAGGCCGCTTTTAAGATTTGCATTAGATACGGCAACAGATGACATTTGCTTACATACTCAACGCCATTGCTTTTCCCTAGTATTGTAATAGTTAGGATTTCGTTAATTTCTGCATCACTATAATCACTTTCGTCAGATGATATATCCGATATTTAATTAAATATAAAAATATCGTCCTTTTTTAATTGCGTTCAGTTATTGTTTCACAACCAAAACCATCAAGTATGCAAACAGCTGGAAGGTTAACTAGAGTTTAACCCTTCGTTTAAAATTCGTTTAAAGGTGACCGAAAAACTGCGTTACAAGCTTAAGCTTAGTTTAACTGACAAATTGAGTTGAACTTGTACTGAAAACCCGGGCCTTAGAGGCACGTTAATTTTACTCAGATACATTGTACTCTCATCTCAAAAACTATTCTTGGTTTCAATTTCAGAACCACATATAGTTCAAAAATGTATCGAAATCAAAGTTTTTCAAAAGTTTACTATATTTTCGTTAGACTTATCATTAGACCGTATAGTTACGAGTAACTAAAAAGTAAAAGGTTTTATGAACTTACCTATGCATTAACATTTTGTTTTATTTGAGTTTGACATTAGAAAATTAGATTTTGTTTAGATGTCATAGTACTCATGACTATAAATGAGCTCAAGGCATAGAATAATAATTTGTATGAAAGTATAGAGGTATTTAACACATATTCAAGAAAATCTTGTTATTTCTCTAGGTATCCAACAATTTTTATAATAGTTTAAATCACCCAACAAGCAAGGTAAACATAAATAAAGCAAATTTTTAAAATTCGTAGCGAAAAAATCATTAGGCTTACAAAGCACTGCTTTTTCGTTTGCAAAATGCTTCAAAGTAAATGTTATATAATCGAAACGCCAAGTTGATTATAAACTTAGGAAGGAAAGCCCATACAAAAAATATTTTAGAAAACCTTTGTTGAATATTCATTTTGATATATTGAGCAAAAAGCTGTAAAAAAAATTGTAAAATCTAAATTAGTCCGATTATTTTGGAATAAAAAATAAATAATTCGCACATATTTAGTCTTTATTGCATATCCCGGTATTCTGGCACTTATAGCTATAGCTTAAGCTTAATCTAGATTTTCATCTCTAAAACTCAGACAAATGTTATGCGATTTGGTAACAGTGTGACCAGGTGAAAAAAAAGAGGCTAAACCAGCAAAAAAAAGGTTAAAATTAAGAAAAAAAAAAGTTAAAGCAAAGTCAGAAATTTTAAAATTTTTTTTTAAAAATCCTTTAAAATTTTTTATTTTAGCTTAAACTATTTGCCAGTTTTGCTAGCTGGCTTGAGGTCCAAATTGAAATAAAAAACACAAGGGTTTTTTTATATATTACCAAATATATATACACATATTGGTAATATCAAGAATTATCAACTGAAAAAAATTTATCTTTTGTAAAGAGTTCATATAATCAGATAGGCGATGTCGCAATTATGTTATCAACTCCATTAAAAATAGTTGACAATTTTTACGAATAATTTTCTGTATTTCGTTATCAATACTACCTTCATTCAAATTTAATTTTAAAAAATATGGTGTTGGGACCAGAAAAGGTTTGGAGTAAAAAAAGGCTAGAAAAAAGCCAAGAAGCTAAAACCAAAATTATGAGGATAAAGGAAAAAAAGGCAAAATCTAGCCTCGAAAAGGCTAACCTGGTCACACTGTTGGGTAAATGCTTTTACACAGGTGTTGTTGTTGTTGTTATTATTAACAGTGTGTATATTTACGCACTTGATTACATTCGAAAGCTCTTCGAGTCAGGTGCAGCCTAAAATTACATGTCAACTGCAGCAGAAGGTGCGCCCGCAATGAGACAAAGGAATACTGTTGAAATATGAAAAATTCAATGGAAATGACAAAACTGAATGAAGAGGAAAATAATTGTATAACGGAAAATATATTAAAATTGATTAATTTCATCAAAGAAGTGTTGCCTTTAAATGGCGTAAAAGTGATGGACAAGTGAGCTAATGAAAACTCAATAAAGTAAACTTTTTTTTTAAACATATTTAAAGTCATAATTGTCATTTATGGCATCGATTGTTGAGAGCGTAAAAAAATATAGATTACGGTTCAAAAACTCAAATGAGCCTTTGTAACGCAAAGAACTCAAAGTTTTATCCTATTTCCCCGCTTACTTCCCTAGACACCGTGAACCAATTTATGGAGTCAATAAGTTAACCCGAATCTTCCCACGATTACCATATGGTAATGCAAACATGCCGTTGCAATTTTACGTATTATGTCTGAAGTAAATAACAAAAACAAAAAAGAATAACTGTATTTCACGCAGAGGAAAATCGAAGCGAGGAAAATGAAAATGGACTTCATTTTCGTGCTCAGGAGATCGAAATACATAAGTATACAACATTTCACAAAAATCCAAAACAAAAAAAGTTATGGGACTTCCCGGGTTAAGCTTCGACCTTCATTTTATGCTTAAATATTTTCAACCGCCTTCCAATAAGTTAAGCTTCGACCTTCATTTTATGCTTAAATATTTTCAACCGCCTTCCATTTACCAGATACCATATGGTTTAGCAAATACTGTGCACTCTCTTCTTCAGTACATTGTGGGAAGATACATGGGAGGCGGAAATTTGTTCTTGGTCCTTTAGGTATAGGGACGAGATAAATAGTTCAGATATTATAAATTAGACTACTATAAGACTTTTTCTATGTCCAGAGCTGTCCGGTGATTTGACAGCTAAAAAAAGCAAGACTCGTACGTACTTTTTCATAAATTTCAAATAGAAATCGCTGGTAAAAAGGATGAGAAAATAGAAATGTCATACTCTATATAAAATAATATCGATGCTTTAGTAACTCTAGTTTGGGGCCAGCTAAGAAAGCTCTTCTGACCAGTAATTATAGCCAAGGATTTTGATTTCTCGTGTCAGTATTAAATTTATAGTCCTAAAAACTACATATATTTTCACAAAAACAAAACCACACTTTTTTCCCCAAAAAATGTCTCTACAAAGATTATCTAAGTTAAAAACGCATCAAATATCCCATAGCAATTCGAAAATGTTGCTTCAACAATTTAATATTTTCCGTAGATGTGGACTGATCTTTGTTTCACATTAGAGAAATAACCTTCGTTTATGTATTTTAAGGTCAGATAGTTTCCCAAGCAATTTAGAAATTTTTTTCTACCTAAAATGTTCAAGAATAGCTAATACCCAAATCCAGGCTCCAATCCTGCTATTCCGGGATTAAAAAATCAGACCCCGAATATTCCGAGATGGTTAAAATAGAAAAACATGGCATCCCCAGCTTCAACACCTCGACTGGACTAACTTGTGAACGGTATTAGCAATCGATAATTCAAACGGTGTCTTCGTTCTTTTTGAAATCCAAATAACAATTTCGTCTTCAGTTCCTGAATACTCTATAGAACACTCTTGTGTCATCGTACACTTGACCTAATATTGGTTGAATGTAGTAGAGAATGTTTTTGCAAGTTGAGGTAGTTATAGAACTTATCATTCTTTGGAGAATTCCAGATCTGATTTTTGCGCAACTCTTCAAGATGTTGTGAAATGTTTCCTAAATTATTTTATTCATATCACAGCCATTTTGATGAGTTTTGCTTAAATTAAAACAACAACAGATACTGCAAACGAGAATTATAAAAACTCCACGTAAAAAACAAATTAAACCAGATTTGAACTTACAAGAAAATACAATTTAAGAAATTTTTAAAATTAAATTTTAACAAATCGCATTAAATAAATATTTAGATTAAAAAATCTAAACCAAAAAATTTAAAAAAAGTAGCCCTAGCTTCGCAATAAAAAAAAGCATTTCGAAACCGCATGTACACATTTAAATATTAAAAATTATTTTAAAAAATAATTTATCGTTTCAGTGTTATTAAGTACTAAAATGGCGTTGGGATTTCTTGTCGCCGTTTCGTTAAAATGTCTGTGTTTATGTATCCAATTTCGAAATCATATCACAGCCATTTTGACGAGTTTGGGTGAAGAAAACGCAGCTCAGTCAAACAAATTTTAACGGTACAATTGCTATGTTCCCAGTGCACATTTGGAAAGAGTGCACTTAAATTTGAATTAAACATTTTTTTTAATCTTTAACGCAGTTATATTCTAATCTAATTCTAGAATGTATCAACAAAATGTGTCTCATATTTTAACAGTGACCTCCAGCAGTACATCAGTGAACAAATCCCACAATCCCAAAAAGTATTTAGTTGGTCATGCGCGTACAAACAGAAAGACAAAACCTCTGACTTCGGTTACTCAATTATGCACCAATGCATTCACTTTTATATCTATAAGGTACAGACATCGACCCGTTACAATTTTATTTGCAATTTTAATAGTTCATTAATCGCGTTGATAAAACTGTAATTTGATCAGGAATATGTCTCGATGCATTGGAGCGCTGAATTGGGTTTCTTCTTTAAAACTAACCAATGTAAGCTCACATAAAACAAAGATCTAACGGCCGACCTTTATTTATTATTTATACTTCCAGCAGGCGCAATTTGGAAGATAGATTAATAACGATACCGCTTCTTAAAAGGTAAGTACCCCAATATTTAGAGCAGTCATTAAGGTAAAATTATTGAGTTATCTCCGAAGTGATGTTCAAGCAGAATAGTCACGAGAGTTATCTACTCAAAATCGATAATTATCGATAAATATCAACTAAATCTAGCAAAACCGGTTAAACAAATTGGGCGGTAAGTATCGTTATTACGTAATTTCAATAAAAATAAAAAAAAAATAATATCAATTAACAAACAAACATAAAAATTCGAGCTTTGCTCCAACAACAATCACCATAACTACAATTGATACAGGTACAGTGCGGGTGCATAACAAATAACACGGAAGTGTTAATATGCAAAAAGCCCTTCTGTATCTAAAACTGTTCTATGAACGCGCCTAAAAATATTCCACTTTCCTTGAGTTGCCATATAAAATATATCCCTGCAAAAAACGGAAATACTCCGTTTCATACTCCATAGAATACTCCTAAAGGAGTATCAGAGTACTCCAACACATATCCTCATTCATATAAAAAAGGTGGTCCAATTTACATGCCAATGTCCGGTGATTGGATCACCTAATCCATCTCGGAGTACTCCGTTTCTTTGCTTTTGAATGCTCTATAGACCACCTACGTGAGAGTACTCCCAAAATACTCCCATGGGATTACTCTATAGAGTATTCAACAGCAAAGCGAGAGCGGGAGTAGGTGGTCCTCAAAAGAACACATACTCCCTTCTCGCTTTCGTCTAGAGTACTCTATAGAGTAATCTTTTGGCAGCATTTTCAAAGTACTCCAACGTAGGTGCTCTATAGACCATTCAGAAGCAAAGTAAATGGTACTCCGAATAGGATTAGCTGATCCAATCACCGGACATCGCTATGTAAATTGGACCACCTTTTTTATATGAATGAGGATAAGTTTTGGAGTACTCTGATGCTCCAACGTTTTTTACAGGGATGTACCAAAGAATGTATAAAAGGAATAAGCAAATGGCACATTAGAGGAAAAATGCATCGTGACGCTACAGGGCATCATTGCTTAGTTGTTAGAGTACTCTAACAGCGGCTTTGGTGCAGACACTTGGGTTCATATCTCAGTGTCCGAGAAGGGGTCTGATGAGAAGTTGGGCACTTCGAAACATGTCATCCCATACCATCGCTGTGCATATCGTTGTAATTTTTCCTCTAATATCAATTAACAAAAAAAAAAATAATTGGCGCGATATATACTTTCGAGGAGATTATGTCCGAGCTTCTCTGTCAATTTGTGTTGTGATGCTTCTAAATTTCCCTAGTTTTTTGCCGATTCCGAACGGCATCTGCAAAGCAGGTGAATTTTTGCTGAGAAGTCTTCAATGGCAGAAATACACTCGGAGAGTTTGCCAAACCACTGCCGAGGGGCGACCACTTTTGATGTTACCTGTCCCAGGGCTAGAACCTTGGAGCTTCGGTGTGGTAGGTCAGCAACACTACCGCCACACAACGGCGGTCGCCAGGATGATCTCTTTTCTTGTAGAACTGGATTAGCAGGCAATATGTCAGCACCTCGGATTTTTTGTTTTTAATCGAGATATTGCATTCGTACCTCTTGACATTGGGTGGGGTACATGAATCCGTTCGCATCCCTGTTTGGACCCTCGCATTCTACGTTGAGAACGTAAGAGAAGTAGCCTTTTCCATTCTTAAAACAGTTCGGCCAGAGCTGGAAACATTATTTGTATAGAAGGCTTTTCCCGTGGGCTTTTAGCTCAACTCTCGTACTTAAACATTTCTACCTCTACGCTTCCCTGCCGACATATGAATTTGAGTTGACACCCAATATTCCTTGTATTTTGATTTTGGCTGCGGAAGCATGAACTTCGTCTATCACAATACTTTAATAGATATTTTTTTAAGGTACTGGGCCCATGTTTCGGGAGCTTGCAATGTAGATCGTTCACAACCCACTACGCTGTGTCATTATGGGGGTTGCGCTTTCTTACTGTGGAACCAGATACACCATCCTTGGCATTAAAGTGGTCAACCACGATTCGAGTTATAGAATGCGTTTTTGTCCATAAAGTAGGTTTCCTGCATAGCCGCATGGGCACGTATTAGCTAAATATTGTAAACTGTAGCCTTCGTGTGAATCATGGCGAGAAACTCGTCCACGACAACACATGTCCACGAAGTCTCTCTCACATCACAAATCTGAAATTGGCATCCCGGTCGAACCTTCGGCATGTCTGAGTTCAGTCTGGATAAGTAAGAGTTCAGCCTGTTGCAGCGTAGAGATCGAAGTTGGGCCAGTTAGCATTTTAGCTTCGCTGTGTGGGAAGTCCTCAACGTCGGTTATTATCTGCGCGGGGTTGACTAAGTCAAACTCTTTTTACAGGTAAATCGCAACTAACACCGTCCCCTTTTCTGGTTAAGAAAGCCACTTACCTGAACGTTTATGGCATTTACCGTTGTGGTAGTGCTGTTTCAGACCTAGTAAGTCTGATATCAAACAGAACTTTCGAATGTTATTGTGCTTCGATTTATTGTTTATAAATATCTTCTTTATGAAACAAATTTTTTTTAATGTTAAGAATTTTGGAACTGTATCGATATTTTTTGGATATTTTAAAAAGTTTATGGATATAGCAGCCGACGGGATAGCAGCCCTAGCAGTGCGTAAACGTGCAGTCTTTGCCATGCTGTCAGAAAGATGTGTACATTGTACATATATGAATGAGTGTGAAGGCAATCCATACCCTGCAAAAGCGATTAGGCTAGGATGAGTCCCTAAAGAGAGTGATCCGTGATCAATACCTTTCGCCTACAGTGCGCAATAATTGACCCCAACTATTCCGATTGTGGCATAGTTGGCATAAGTCGATTTTAAAATGTGCAGCCTACTTAAAGGTGGGACTTGTCCGACCGTACCGGTAGGGAAAGAAAGGGCATCAGTCCGACATTACCCGTTTTAGGCATAAAGTGGTACAATTAGTCTTCATATCTTGTTATGTAATTAATTGTTTTTTCCTTACCCAAAAATATTTACATTTAAGGGTAGTGGGCCGATTTGAAAGTGCCTAAAGTGCAAAAATTTAGCTTGTTTTAGCTGGAAAGGATAAAACTTGGCGGGTCCACTACTTCGCTAACAGTTTTGTCAAATACAAACAAATTTTGTACTTTTTGAGTTTAGTGTTTTTCCTTTTTTCATTTTGTTTTTTTTTTATTTACTTTGTTTTATTTATATTTTTATATTCGCGTAATTTTAGTTCATACACAAATGTATGTACATTTTTTTATTTTTTGTACTTTTACTGTACGCTAAAAATATTGTAGAAGGGATACAAAAATAAGACGAAATCCTTAGCAAAGAAGAATGATAAAATTTTGTGTTTTTGTTTTAATTTTGCTTTAGGTTTTTTATAGGCGATACAATATTTTCTTTGCTCAATAAATTATTTTCCTTAATTCACATGTGTATACAAATTTCATAATCGTCTTTAAGTGCATTTTTATTATTGATAGAAGTTAAAAAACCCAATTTATATAATGTTTACGAATATATAGTTATCATAAAAGTTCACTTGCAAAAGATGATATAACAAGTGTTTACTTTTGAAAATTAAAAAAAAAAAAAAACAGGATTTGCATGAATCAGATTTTAAGAAATTTAAATGCGTCAGATCAAAATTGCTTGCATTTTCTTAATAATTGTGTGAATATACTATCTTTTCAAACTAATCATATATTCCAAATTTATTATGTATTGGCTATTAACTTTTAAATTGTATGAATAAATTTACAGCGCCCTTGAATACAAGCGATTATCCTAATCGATTTTTGAATATAAAATTTTGCATTGTTAAGAAATCGAAGAGCCAACTTTTCTGACATCAAAAAAAATTATATTTACTAAAACCAACCGAACTTTTCTGCACAAATTTCAACTTTGGTAAACCTTTAATTCCCTGCTGATATACATATATACATACATACGTAGCATTGACGAAAACATAAAACAAAATTTCACAAAGAGCAATAAGATCATCGATGATGTAAACAAAATGAACGGTAATAGTCCTCCGTTTCTAGCGTTTCACACAAAAACCGTCCCTTTCGGTTAATGTTTTTGTGTTTCTCGTTAAATCATCCTTCACTTTTCAGCGCTTGTCAATCAGTTTACATATAACGAGTTTATCTATTTTACCGTACTGTGGCGAATCTTCTTAAGTACGTATTATCAATAAAGCTTTGGTTTCCTCGGAAAGCGGTGCCGCAATGTAACGTTCGCTATATAGCCGATTTTGTTTCCACTATTTTGCTGGCGTCTGTTTTAGTTTTTGATTTTTTTATTTCTAATATTTTTTTCAAAACAACAGGAATGTCAAAACTGTTGTTTTGTGTAAAAATATTTGAAATATTTGTTTGAATTCTCACCGTATTGAATGAGGGTGGAAAAAAAAAGTTGACGAAAGATTTTCCACCGTCATGACGGCCGTAATAATTTATGCTTGCTGCTATATTATGTTACGGTGAACTTCACCGTCTTCTTAGTTTACACGTAATTACTTTCACATTGCAATGTTTTTGACAACCTACTCTACTGCTATGTGACGGCCGCTATATAGCGGCACCGCTTTCGAGGAAACCACGTCTTAACTCAACCATGCCTAGTACGTTATCCGACGGATGCTCTCCGGAGGGAGTGCGAATCGATTCGCGACAAAATAATTCGGATTTAATCTTTAAAACCAAAAACTGGACATTGTAAAGATATTTTCCCTCGATGGGGGCGATAGTATATTCTTTCAAAAAAGCCCGACAAAAAATCCACACCGAAATCGGCTGTAGAAGTTTTAGATCACTGCGACGGAAATTCTTTTCCACTGACATTCTGGCTGCACTGCCAGACAGTAATGCTTCTCCAGAAAGAAGTTTTTCTACCCCTCGGCGATTAAACACATGGTTACGAACAACTATGACTGAAGAGAGGCTCATCGGTTTAGCACTTTTACACGTACATTATGATATTAAAATCGACGTTGAAAACATTATAGAAAGATTCGTAAAAAAGGGAAGCGAAACATTGATTTTAAAATATAGAATTGTATCATAACAGCTTGACGCTAATTTATGAAAAATAATAATGTATACTGTTTCAAAAACATCTTTGTAACAAAACTACATATTTAATCTGTCCACTTATAGATTGAAATAAACTTAATTTCAATAAACATTATTATTGTTTTCCCCACCGGATTAGGGTCCCTGGGTACCAATATCGACATTTTTAGTGCAGTTTTTACAGTTGACGTTGGATGTAAAGTATTACCTATAAATGTAGTAAAAGAAAACATCAACCAAATATTCGTTTTTTGATGTTGAATGCCCAGATGTTAATAAATCACGATCACAGTGTAAATCACGATGATGAAAAGAAAACAATATTCGAAAGTAGAGCTTTTCAGATAGTCGATTAATGGCACTAGTTTGCGGAAGCAAGAAAAGCAGCTGCAACAAAGTCCATTCGACCTGTATATACATCCTTCGAACAGGGATGGGTGTTTTCAGAAAATTTGAGTGACGAAAAATTAAGAAATAAATTTTTATTCATTATTTAACAGAATTTGAGTAAGGAGTGAAATGTTATTGGTTAATAAGAAATTTTTAAATAACACATAAAATTTCAATTATTATTCATCAATTCCGATTCTTTGTCGTTTTTGAGGTTTAGTATTCCTGTACCTACTAAAGTTTCAACGTGATCCAAGCAATAGTTCTGATTCGGTTCATCGAAATTATCTTTAGACGCTTCGTTCTACAAAAATGAGTAGACGCTTTATAAACGTGAAAGACAGCACTTGGCTGTGTGTACTCTCTCGATACAAATTCAACATCACATTTACACTGCTTATATAACCAATGCAGTACAGCTCGCCAGGCCGTAGTTTCTGCTTGAACACAAATCAGTCAGTAGAGCTAGACCCATAAAAGATAGTAGGTAAGTCGCTATAACCAATTGATTTAGTTTCATTTGCTTCTACTAAACTATCGCTTCGGACTGGGGCTTCCAAAATAAAACAAAACGGACATTTTGCTTAACTGCGTTTGACAAGTCCATACAACTTTTTTGTTTTAGAGTCAGTATTATAATGACTATCAATATATGGGAAATATTTTATTTTACATATTTGCCCTTTACAACGCTTAATAGAATTGAATATAAACACGAAACCCGTATAATGGTAAACATTACGAACGTGCGCTGGTTTCATAAAAAAGTAAGATTTGATATTATGGAGTACAAACTATTCACGAATTCTCACGAACTTCTGATTTTTTATATGTACATATGTATAATGCGACTTTCCTTTATATTTCCTCGTATCATAGGAAGGAATAACCACAAAAAGTGCTTAAGCGAGAAAAAAAATATCAACTTTCACTATAAATAACAGAAATATGGAAAATTGTACGGCGCTTCAGCAAACATTGACTTAGCCATAACTTAGTAATGATACCTTGATATTTTGGCAGTTTTAACTAATATTGATAGGCTAGTGATTTCTAACAAAAAACAGAAAAAATATATTTTACGTAAACATTTTTTTTGGTTAGGACTTGATATAATGGAATGACTTGGCGCAGGGTTTGAGTGTCATATATGTACGTGTATTTTTATATTTATATGAGCAATGATCAAGTTTTGCTTATAAACATCGTTTAATTTGCTATTATAATTTTTTTTTTTTGGACTTTCAAAAACAAATTATTATTCAAAAACAAATTATAAATTAAATACGGTTACGCATAGATTTGTTTACGTTTATAATAATAAATGTACCTGACATTGGTGATAAACAAAAGACCACGGTTTTCAATGAACTGAAAAGTGTGGTAAAGTTTGCAGCTAATTCGCAAAGAGCATAGCTCTACAAGAGGAATCAACACAAGGCATTGCATGCTATCAGTTTACATTTAGTGGAGAATTCATTCAGAATGGAATAAATAAATTTGGATCCATATTCATTAAATGAGATCAACTTTTTTTACATCGTGTTGAATTGCCTAACCGATGGTTAGTATGCGATACTTTATGCTGGTTCTTCTTGTAGTTTTATGCTCTTTGTTATTTTATTATGAAATTCTGTATCTAGAACGGTGGTCAAAATAGCAGTACCATAAACCTCGACTTATTTGGATTGATTTTAAATTCATCTTATAAACAATTCAGACTTGTACTTTAACCGAATAAGCGATTACTGTGAACTTGTATGGATCATTCGTTTATCCCCATTCCATCCGGTTTTCACGAAAGGGCTAATAACCGAGAAAATTTGATGCCAAATAAAAATACAGTACACTGAAATTCTTTAGAATGGTATCCAGTGTAACCTGCTTAAAACGCCTTCTCTCAGCAAGCTTTTAAAGAAAACCCTATTTAAGAACTAGTTTCAATAATGCATTATTTTAGAAATGTTTTCAAAAACAAATAATTCTGTAGGATCTGAGAAAGAGCCTTTTTTAAACAAATTCTGAGATGGGAATATTTTCAAAAATTTTGAGGTTGGCGTTTTAAAAAAATTTTTATAACAAAAAATCTTACAAATACTATGTCGATATAACGCGCACATAAGTGGTATTGATTTACAAAGAAATTAATGCAGCAGAATATATTGATAATGTAAGTATACAATTTATTTTTCATATATCTACTAAGCCAATTAACACTCTTAAATAAAACCATGTAATTCAATGTCTTACAATGTAATCTGTAGCAAAATTCCAAAACTTTTAATCAGAATTGCTTTAAAAATTTTGAGTATACCTGTTCAATTTTTTCACTTAAAAGTTATACAAAATACGTTTTCTGCCAATATAAAAAAAATGTATTTTCGCAATACAAGACCAGTATAAAAAATTGACGAAAATCATGGCCGTTTTTGAGCTAAAACTTGACCTTATAAAGAAAATTGCAATGGGGTACAAAACTGTATGCTCTAGCATTCGCTTAGAATCCTGGGAGCCTGATCTAATTCGAAAGGAACTGAAATTTCAAGTCCGCCAAAATTCCTGCAAAGTGTTGAAAAATTTTGAAGTTGCGGTATACTCGTACATAAGTTATTGTTTCGGTTTTTTTAAAGCTTTGTATATATTTTGTCTTTGATTTGTATGGATATTGTTTTAGATATATAAGAAATAAATCGGTCAATGATGTCAATATTTCCTGATGACTTACTATTTCGACCGCCCGTGCCAATAAATATTTGTGTAACATATTTATATAAACCGATAGAATGCTCATACTGCACACTTTGTAGCCATACGTTGCCGCTTAAGCCATACGAACAAATCTTAGCGGTTTATTTCTTTATAAGCAACAGAAGTTTATAAATTTGCTACGAACTTTGCTGTGGTTTTTTGTATCTTATTTTAATTGATTTTTACATGGTACAACATTTTAATTAGGATTTTGCTGTTGCTCATTTATATTCGCTTAATATTTTAAGTTACGTTGTAATTTAAATATTCTTGCATGTTTCTTTATTTCTTTTTTAATGCGCTTCAAATTTAAATATGCAAAAAAAATATTTGTTTAGATTTCATTTAATTTGTTTCGCATTTTTATTTCTATTTTATATACGCTTAGTTAATATACATTTGTATGTATGAAGCAACATCATGGACAACAATAACAATAACTTTTTTAAAAACGTACTTTGCAAACAGCATGTACCCACACATATCATTGCCGCGACAATTAACGCTTTCTACAACCATGCATGGAAATAGTTCAATTGCTTATTTTTATTTACATATGCATATGATTGACAACAGTTTTTCGCCTTTGGTTATCATGCAAGTAGTATGTGAACTGCGTTGAAATTTGTGGCAAAGCTAATTTTTTTATTGCTGTTTTACTTTTGCTTATAGAAGAGAAAACTGGGCAAGCAAAGGGTATTTAAAAATTGTTAATTAAAATTAACGCGCCGATCTTAATTTTATGTATGCTGTCTTAGCACATTTGCAGTAACGAAAGTATACGACAAGCCACATAGGAAATTCACAGATAAATAATGGTATTAACTTCCGATCACCAACTTTTTCGCTTTTTTATTCGCCTTACATTTCTTTATATTTTACCTAGTCTTATCAACTTCCATTTTTGAAGCTAGCAACACCTTTCTTTTTATGGTTTATTTTTGTATCCGTTGGCACGATCTTTGCTTCTATTGTTATTATTGTCGGCTGATGTTGCTAGCGGCATTTATAAAATAAATAGTTCACCGTTGCTAATTTATTTTTCATTCCCTTTCTTCTATACTACTTTAGTTTGCATGCTCATCATATAAGATTTTACCCCCTTCCCCAATTCTGGTACAAATTAACATTTTCGCATTATTATTTTTACGTTTTACTGCTTCGCTATTTTATATATAATATTTTGTTTACTCCTTATTGCGCCGGATGCTGCTGCATTAATATCTGAAATGGCTGAGTTTGTTGTGGATGTTGTGGCGTCGTTGAGTAATAATGATTCGGCATAATCTGTGTGGGATGTAAAACGGGATATACGACCGGGTACATGGGCTGAGTTTGGGGCGCAAATGTCGGTTGTGGGCCGGCACCAGCTGGTGAAGGTTGTGGTGGCGGATGGAACGTTTGATGCGGTTGGCCCGGAGAAGGCGTAGTCGAGGGAGGAGTTTGTGTTATGAATTGCAACTGCTGTGGTGGCGGCTCATACATGCGTACCTGTAAAAATCAAATATAACTATAGGAATACTGAATTATGTTGTAAGCAGGAAGTTAATAGAAGCTTACATTAACATAGGGTTGCGATTGAAAATGCGGTGCATGTGGTGTTTGTTGGTAATGTATAAACTGCTGTATTGGCGCTGCTGCTAATAATGGTTGGCCTGTCGCCGTTGTAGCTGAAACGTGAGTTTGTGATGTTGCCATCGGGCCTGTTAAGGTAAAAAGTGTTTTAATTAATAAAATATTTTTGATGTGGTATTGTATCTGGTACATTAATAAATATTTATTATGAGTAAGCCGCTTTTACCACGCTCGTCGGTGCATTTCTTGTGCTTTAGCTTTATTGTTTTATTAGTTTTATTTTAATATTTTGGTATACATTTCAATCAAACTCACCGTAATTACTCCTGCGCATGCGCGGCTGTTGACCGGCCTGTGGATGTGTAGGCGCTTGGAATGCAGGCTGCTGTGATTGCATTACATACATAGGAGTTTGACTGGCTGCTTGTACATGCCCACCAGTTGTGTAAATGCTCTGAATCTGCACGGGTGTCTGTGGAGTATGAGGCCGCGATGGATTCGGTGTGCTAGGGCTGCGTGGTGTAAAAGGTTTCGCTGACGGATTCAACACATGCGTTTTCTTTATAGTCGTTGTGCCAGTCGTAATAGTGCCACTGCTAGCAGTTGAACCTACACCAGCACCTGTGGGCGTGGCTACCTTATCTGCTACAATGCTTACCCCAGTGTTACTTGCTGGCGTGATAGTTGTAACTAGTGTCGCATCCAACTTGTTCAATTGTGGTTGTGGCTGTTGTGGTGGTGTGTCTACCACCGGCGGTGAAGTTGGCTGCAATTGTGACGGTTGTTGCTGTTGTGGCGGTGATACATGATACATTCCTTGCTGTGCCACCTGTTGTGCTGGCTGTTCCTGAACCAAAGTTATATTTGATTGTGGTGGTGGTTGTTGTTGTTGCTGATGTTGATGTTGTTGTTGATGTTGTGTGGGCGGTTGGTGTTTAGATATATGTATAATATTTCCGCTATCCAAATGCGTTTTTTGTTGCTGTGGTTGTTGTTGGTGGACATGTTGTGACGGAACATGTTGCTGGGTTTGTTGCTGTTGCTGTACCAAGTGTTGTGGTACATAGTGTTGCTGCTGTGGTACATGTACTTGTTGTTGCGGTGGCGGTGCATGGTGTTGAGTGTGATGTGTTTGTTGTACATGCTGAATGGGAATATGTGGCTGCGCTTGTTGTTGTTGAACAACGACTTGCTGTGGCTGTTGTGGCTGCTGTGTTTGTTGTGGCGGCGATACAGACGGCTGCGGATGATGAACTCCGCCCTTACCCAGATTCAAATGCTGCTGCGTTTGTTGATGTTGTTGCTGCTGATGTTGCTGTTGTTGTGGCTGCTGTTGCATCGGCACTTGTGTCTGCTGTTGTGGCGATGAAGAATTGTTGTTCGCCATTTGGAAATCTTGCGAAAATTGACGTAAATCTTGAATTTGATTGCGCATCGGTCGCTGTGGCTGGGGTGGCTGTTGATTAGGCGGACCCGACATAACCACACCACCGCTTTGAGACTGTGCATGTGCATGGGGTCCATTTGCTCCTCCACCTGTTTGCAATGGCGGAGAGGCACTATTATTAATACCCATTGGTACACCCATCTGTTGCTGGCCATGCGGTGGACCATGAGGTTTTCCAATGGAGATCTGTATGAATTAAAAAGAATGTTTATTACACTCTGTGTCAATTGAAAAGTTAATTTAAATGGAAATTCGAGACCTATTTAAATAAGACATCACTTTAATTTGCCATGCTTTTTTATTTGGATGTTGTTGTTTTAGCGACAAAAGCATTCCCCGAAAGTCTTTGGGAGTGTTGTCGAAAGTGACAGTCGTTTGGTGGATATGAGCCCGGCACGTTTCGGTACTCCCTTGCGATATATGGCCGACCGTCGCGGGAGCAATTTGGTGTGAGCAGTGTAACCTTTGCGGGTTAGGGGTTTAGAATATGCCCGAGGTAGGCATACCGGTCGTAAGAGGCGACTAATATGCACAAAGGTAATGACGAGCAACTCGATGGTTGATCTACGGATATGATGCCTCTCACCTCTCATTACCCGTCTTATCATTCCTTACGGAAGGAGAGGTGACATGACCTAGAAGGTTTCACTGGTCCTCAATCGCTACCACGACAGTCGGGCAGTACCGCAAGGGAGTACCGGGTTTAAATCCGGCCAAGGACTGTTAAATCGACAACACTTCCCAAAACCTTCGGGGAGTGTTTTTGTCGTTACCACAACAACAGCAGTGGAACCTTCTAGGTAATCTCACTCTCTCTTTCCGTAAGGACGACGAAAGTTGGTAGAGGATTAAGGCATCAATTCAGTGGATCAAACATCAACCCCCGCCAAGTAAAACTTTTGCTAATAGGTACTTAGAACATTCTACTTCGAAAGTTTTTTTTTACTCAGACCCCCTAGTTAAAATGATCAAATAATTTTAGTTTTGGTTAAGTTTTACTACTTTCTAAGAGATTCCCTTCATTTTTAGATTCTAAGCCACGAAAGAAATTTCCCCGAACTTACTTGATTTTGGGAGTCATTATAATTGACTGATGAATTTGATTGCCCACCTTGATATTGGCGCATACTTCTTTGAGGCATTGGTTTACCAGAATTTGGATTCGAATCACCATTAACCTTTGAGGGCCCGCTCACATGTGACTGGTTGCGATACTGGGAGGACCTGAAATACCAAAATAAAACGTTTTCCACGCATAAGTATGACATAATAGACTAAATAAAATGGACTGTATGACATAGCGACTTATTTCGAAAATTACACTTACTAATTTAAAAAAATCAGCTAAAAATAATACTGTGAAGAGTAAACAATATATATGGATGTATACTTTTTACCTAAGGAAGGCAAGAAGTAGGCGCAAATAGCTTTTTGGCCATTTATATAGATATATATTTAAAAATGTTAAAAAACGTACTTGAGTGTAACGATGATTCTAAGATGATTAAGAGCAAAGAAAGGCTTATCTAATATGTAAACTAAGAATTTTATTAAAAAATAAAATTTTCCATAAAGGAGTTAATACATTTAAGAATACCGGCAATGCTGTATAGTGTGTTTCTTTCAACTTGACTTAAGCTTCTATGTCATAAGGCTATACATATGCAGCTAGATATTCTTTTGGCATACCCATGCATGATCTGCGAATAGTTTTGATATGACGGTTGATTCTGCATCGACATTGCTTGATAATTACCGCCCTTGCCTCCTCCCCCAACACCTGATTGATTATTACCACTTCCTTGCGCCACATTTCCACCGCTATTTACAACCGACTGAGCATTAGAATTGTTCGTTGATTGTGTACTACGCATCATTTGTTTACCACCCTGTGGCACCGTTTTGCGCTTCATCATCGAACCACCGCCATACTTGTTGCCAACATCCGAACTGCTGACTATGCCTGCATTTGGAGCCAATGGCGGCGCTGTCGTGCTCTTGATACCACCAGGTATGCAATTAGCAGACGCTTGAATAGAATTAGTTTGCTGTTGTACCGGCTGTTGTTGGTGTTGAACCTGTGGTTGCTGCTGTTGATGTGACTGTCCCATAGACGACGTCACAGTTGCTTGTGGTGCATTCATCATGCGTTCGTTACTAATCATATCAACGCCACCACTACGGTCCATATGATTGCGTTGTGTTGGACCATTACCGGTAGTTTGTGAGGACACCGCCGCCGTTGACGATGTTGTTATCGTGTTCGTTGATGCCATGGCAACAGGTGGAGGCGGTCCGGTGATATTACGCGTTGGTTTAGTAATATATCGTTCGGTCATTACTTCACGTGATTCGTAAGTACCGCCAGCACTATTGACGTTATTGCTGCCACGTTTGTTACGCTCACGATCTTCACGTTCCCTTTCGCGTTCGCGTTGTTCACGTTCACGGTCGCGTTCACGTTCTAGCTCCCGTTCCCGTTCACACTCTTTTTCTCTTTCGCGTTCACGTTCTCGCTCGCGTTCTAATTCCCGTTCTCGATCACGCTCGCGCTCGCGCTCACGACCCAATGCACTATTAGGACGTTCAACAGCCGCATACAAAGATTCTTCATCGCCATTCTCCAAATCAACGCGCTCGCGATAAATAGGATTACTTTCAATTTCAGCAGCCAATTTTTCTGCTTTGGCTTCTGCCTCGGAATCGACTTTATCTAACTGCACCGTATATGTTGACAGCGAATCATCAAATGTTGATGTAACACCAAAGACATGTTCATTTTGCCGGAACATTTCATTTGGATCCCAACCATTGGCCGCGCCATCCAATTCAATGTCAATATCGCCGTTCATACCAGATGCATCCCATGGTTCCAACTCCTTTTCCTCAAAACGTATGCCTTTTTAGAAAGAAAAAAAATTAAAATAAAATAAAAGTTATTAACGAACGCTCGATTAAACCTAAAGGCATTTTTTTCAACTTACCATTGAACTTTTCTGAAATGGCACCATCCGTTGCAAATGTTTTTGTCGTAGCATAGCGTGCATCGAAATCTTTTGCCAAAATGCTAACGACAGTGTCACATGGAAATATCATATGATTTGGTACTTTGTGACCCTCATCATCGTTTTTATTATTATTTTTAATGCACAATGGCAATTCTAATGCAACATCAAAGCTAGGCGAGAATGTGTGAAATATGCCCTCGTAAATATTGCCCGATCGTAGGCCTACTTGTACAATATTGCCTACTAAAGCTGTGGCGGCATGAATAAAATGCGTATTTTTATAGACACCTTGAACTTGAGCACGTCCTTTGTTGGACTGTTGTTGCTGCTGCTGGTGTTGTTGGTGTTGTTGTTGCCGATTATCGGTAACATATCTTAAAAAAGAAAACAGTTTTAAATACATTTACAAAATTTATTGTAATATGCAGTAATTTATCGTAATTAAAAATTTTGAAATGCTATACCAATAAAAAAATTTTTATTTATAAAAGAAGCTTATAATACCCAGGGAAAACTGGGTATAAATATGAGAAATTGTTGTTCGTAGAGCAAAAAAACTCAAAGGTTTAGCGAATGTTACCTATGTAGACAGCCATTTTTCGTATTTACGCCAAACCTTTGTTGGAAGGCAAAAGTAAGTATCTTTAATATAATAATAGGAAGAAAATGTTCTGTTCTAAATGATGTTAAGTATCAGTAGACTCGTCTTGCAATTAAAGAAATTACAGGTTAAGGTTCAACAGTATAAGTGTATTGATTGAGTCGACATAGCGAGTTTGCATTAATAGTACCGTACAGCAACTTAAATTGACGTGAGTATCCGCGCATACCAGATTGATATTGAGCATCCTCCTACCTGCTAGACGGAGTAGATACTTCTCTCACCAACCTCACTCTGGCCCAACCCTATTGAAACTCCCAGCTGTTACACGTTGCAACTCTAGTTTCCCGCGAGCTCCGTATAACACTTATTCAACTTACATTCATACCTGTGTTCATTTACCATGCACCCAGCAGTAGGGTTTGCCAGTTGTAAGAAGCGACAAAGATCAACGACCGGAAGGTCCAAGAGGCAGACAAATTGTTCCAGTTGCAGGGGCTAGGAACATAACTACAGTTTTTGAAGAACAAGCAAAAAATTTAGTTTTGTTTTTGTTTGTTATGGTAAAACAGTCCCCCGAAGGGTCGCTATTTGCAACGGGCATGCTTTACGGCGGGTACATTATATGCCTCTACTCCGCTATGATATCCAGATTTTTACAAATTTTCCAGAAAAAATATCCAATTTGTGTAATTTTGCTCTTTAAATTAATTTTATTATTTTTAAGATATATGTATATACTTACATGCATAACTTTAAGTTAAAAAATTTGACATTTTTAATTTTTGAAATCACTATTTATTAAGATTGAAACTGCACTTTACTGATTGTAATAGTTAACCTCGATTTCCTGGAACTGGAATCGATTTTCCTTGATAACATCATTTATGTCTTTCTTTTTTTGGAGTTTTTTTTTGATTGGTCGTACCGAAACATCCCAAATATTAAATCAGCGCTTCCCACTCTTGGTGTCGAATTAAACAGCGTTATACTGAAGTAGCATCCATTCGTTATTATTATTATAGCAATACTTCGCCCTGCTTAGGAAGCCGACCCATTCATGGAAAGGAACTAGACGAAAAAAAAAGTTCAACTGAGTTTGACAGTCCTTAGCAAGATATGAATCCGGGATTATCCGGTAAAAGCACCTTGCGATACAAGCCCCACTGTCTTGGTAGCGATTCTTAGACCCCGGACCTGGGGTGGATGTGGATTTTAGTCTCTTTGGACAGCCATAGCTACCTCGAGTATTTTAACCCCCTAACCCGCAGGTAAGTTTGGGGAAGTTTGATTGGTGTGAAAAGTCCTTTGTCGGACATAGATTCAGTACGCTCAGGTACAAGCACCTTCTGGTGCCAGCCGCGGGAGCGATTTGTTTGACCCCAATGAACCTGATCTAAGCAATGTTTGTAACAATTGATTTCGGTGCGGTTCCAAACCATGGCTATGCAAAGAACAGTTAGTTTCTAACCGTCATTCGAGCACAGGGGAGTGTTACCGATGTGGACAGTCCTTTGCAGGGCATTGATCCAGTTGCTCCGGTACGAGCATATTATCGCCTTACCCCTACTACCGGGAGACCAAAGATTTCGACACCGTGGACCTTTCTGGTGTTTTATTTGAGTCACAGCTTACGAGACCTGTGTCATTTCTTTTCAAAAATATATGCCCGGAGCGCACATATACTTCGTCGGTGTTGGTCTAAGCCGAAACTGTATGGCCTTTAGCTCTCAACTTAAGCTTATCTTCATATATCCTACGATTGTTGTTTAATGTTTTATCCCCGATGTTTTTAAGTAAAAAATTAAACACGAATTTTTTGTGATTTAAATTAATGGCAGAAAATGATTAAGGTGTCAAACACCAATCTTGATAAAATTGGAAATATTCTTTAATTTAATAAATAAAATACGACTCCATGTGAGCCTTTGTAAATTACGTTTCATTCCAGATACACAATCGAAAAACTTATTTACTAAAAGCCATCATCTGACATAATTGGTAAAAAGTAGAAATTGTCGAATAAGGTCAACGTTATAATCTTGATTACACGTAATCGAGCAAATTTTTCGTCGACTGAATGAATGAAACTAATAAAAACGCGGGTTCGTTGTTGTTGTTTGTAACGACAAAAAGGTTGCCCGAAGGTTTTGGGGAGAGTTGTCGAAATTAGCAGTCCTTGCCGGATAGGACCTGGTCCGCACCTGTACTGTTGTTGTTGTTAACAGTGCTTCGCCCTGCCCAATGGGCACGATCACTCTAAATTGTCATCAGGCTCCGAGAAAAAGAGCAGTTTCCACAGTGTTGGACCAGAGTGACGCAGGTGTTAGAAGAGTAGGTTCGACTGAACAGGAGAAGAGATGTTTGGTATCATGGTGGGGTTCAGTCTGGATAAGTAAGAGTTTAACCATTACAATATCCAGACCGAAGTTGTGCTAGCACGACTCTAGTCTCCCTCGGAAGTTCACGCTCCTCTTCAGTCAATTCAGGTGGTTGAATACAGATAACGGGATTCACAGGCCGAGATCAGAGAGATCTATCTACCGACTCAGTGTGAAGGTTATTCCGCAGATCAAACGGCAAAGCGATGTGCCTCCTTCTGTCTCTGGGGGCGGGGCTACATCCAATAGATGTCGATTTGGATGACTGGGTTTACTCAAGAGTTCCGCGTTCTGGAACATTGAGCAATTTTGCCTCTTGATGGAGGTGAGACTCAGATGACATTAGCAGACATCCCGTAGCAGTTCTGATGGCGGTGTTTTGACAGACCATATGGGCGCAGCGTAGTTAATAACCGGTCGGCCAATAGCCTTATATGTAGCAAGCAATATTTCTTTATCTTTCCCGCCAAGTACTGCCGGCCCGTGACTTGAGGATCTTATTGCGGCTCTGTGCCTTTGAAATTGCGGTGGCATGACCAGCGAAGGTGAGGCCGTTGTCAAACGACACACCCAAGATTTTAGGGTGGTTGACAATAGGTAGAGGTACTCCTTCTACGTAGACATTTAACTCTTACCCCATCTGGGCATTCCTATCGTACACAGGGTGGGTGTCGATTTAGTCGGAGATAGGGTCAGATTTCGCTCGGTGAAGAAGCTGGAAAGGTCATGGAGGTAACTGTTGATTCTAATACAGAGTTCATCAATGGAGGGACCCTTGCCCGAGGCCATTACCGTGCAGTCGTCGACGTAGGAAACAATGGAGACTCTCTCTGGTGGAGGGGGGTCTCGAAATATAGAAATTAAACAAAAGGGGGGTGAGAGAACACCACCTTGCGGCACCCCTTGTTTTATTCTTCGTGGCCTAGATATCTTGTTCCTGAATTTGACTGATGCCTGTCGACCATTGAGGTAATTAAGGAAGGAGATGGGTAATGAGGGGCATCGTATCCGTAGATCAACCATCGAGTTGCACGTCCGTTTCCTAGGACTTCCGTTAGAAGAGCCTGATGGCAATTTAGAGTGATCGCGCCCATTGGGCAGGGTGAAGCACTGTTAACAACAACAACCTTTGTGCGTTTTTGCGCTCAATATAGATATGTGGTTCAAAAAGGAATGGCCTGAAGTGAGATTTCTGCAACTCGAGGTTTCAGGTCATCATAAACTAAGACATGTTTGCAACTAATATGATTTTACCATTAAGGTCGAAGGGTTATTGTAACAACAAAATAGTTTTGTTTCTTGTAACTAAAGACCTCCTCCGAAGGAGGATCTACCGTGGTTACTGCCACACAGTATATGTATTTGAGCAACTAACATACAACATAGGAGCAACAACCAAAACCCTTCACAATTAAATACGCGCCAAATTAAGAACCTGTCACATGTTCCAAACATCTGCATTAACGGGCATGAGTACATACACAGAAAATAAATTTTGTAAACAAAAGGAAGAAAACTACGAACTACTTAAACGCATTTATGCATGCTTGTGTCGCTTCATTGAATCATATTTATTACCAACAAAATTTAACATATTTAAACAAAGGCAATGACCTCGACATTTCGGCAACGAAGATGTGACAGAACATGATAGAAAAATAAACTGGATTTGTCTTGTTCATATGTTTGAATGGGTGGAAACGCATCACAAGCTCATACAATCGAGGGCTAATAATTGTTGGATCAAACAAGCTATATAAATAAAATCGGAAAATAGCATATGATAAAGGAAAATTCAAGGATTTGATAACACATTTACAAAGACACGTTTGAGCTTAAGATAATTAAGGTTTTCGTGAGACCCTTAAAAATTTTATATTTTCCTCGTCAGCATGGCGAGGGCCACGTGGCTGACCGGGAACTCTGTTGATTATTATATAACATACAACTGCACAAGAGTACAATTTATACATGGCTGATAAATGCTAAAAGTTATAAATAAGGTTAGCGACATATGCAGATACACTTACCTCGATACGCCACCAGGACGATTTTTACGTTTATTGCTGTTGGAGTTCATTATACTATTCGTACTTTTGAGATAAACTGCACAACAATTAGTGATCAAGTGGCACTGTCGCTTGTGCCCCCGTTTTGGTTGTGCCGAAGCGCGTCTGTGCAATTATTTCTCCACTACCTTATCTCCGAATTCCACCGCTTAGTTGCACTATCTGCAGTGTGATACTACAATGGCACGCCTTGCAATCTTTTGGACACGTTTTTCAGCTTCTTGCGTGCTTTTTTTTATTTTTACAGCGTTGGCAAATGTTGCTCTGTTGCTTTTGTATTTTACTTCGAAAATCTTGAAAAAATAATTCAGTATGTCACAAAACACAAAGTCAAAGGATAGTTTTACACACTTTGTATATATTTTTTGTATAATTTTTCCTTTTATGCAATTACTACACTTTCCACATGCAGTCACGCTCTAATCAAAATGGGATATCGCTAATGAAAATTTTAATTTTCTTTGCTAGTTTAATATATAATGTATGCAATATGTGTATATGAATATTTGTACTGTTTTACAAGTACTTTGGATTTTGACAAGAATTCAATTTCCACAGCAAAATTAACACTTATTCTGAAATGAATTTGCGTTTTTTCAACAATGAGTTTACGAATTCGGCCACTTTTTGCTGTTTGTTCTTTCTTTTGAGTTTCTGTCTTTTACTGGATGTTCCTTTTTGGCGCTACTTCGCTCATGCAGGTTTTTCCCTTTTCTTGTCCACAGATGCGTTTTCCCCTCCTTTATTCTGTGGCGCTTTCTCTTGGCGTTTGCCTTTTGTCGCTTCCTTCGAACAATTTTCTTTTCTTGTGCTTCGCTGCAGAAATTTTCACCTTTTTCCGATGGCACACTTTTTCAATTCTTGCAAATGCTCGCCTAATGCAATGGAAATGTGAATGAATGAACGCATCCACTTAACACGCTGCCTCTTTTATAATCGTTGCAATGCTAGCACTGTACCTTAATAATTGCTTATTTTAGAAAATTTGCCCAAAATTCGCTAAGAATTCACTAAATACAACGTTTCAGGTAAAATGCTTCTACAATTTTCCCTGAATTTTTCGCTGTCACTGCAGCCTAAACAGAGTTGCACGGCCGTTCAAAAGCAGTGCTGCCAAGTTTTCCCCAACTCCAATGGAAACGGATACAGTTTTATATTTCCCTTTCACACAACATTTGGAAATCACCATGGCTTGGCGCTCAAAAATTTAAAATTCCCCTGCCGGACAGCTGTTTGGTCAGTGACAGCTCAGCTGATACTCAGGTCCTAGGTAGTGTGGCATCAGAATTGTGATAAGATTTCTATGGCGGTGGTGCAAAATCTTATCAAACCATTTGTGTACGTGTGAGCCATTTGCGAATGTGTGTCGCTCCACCTAAGACCTGAGTATCACCTGAGCTGTCACTGATCAGTCAAATGTCTATACGTGTTGGTGCGCATCAGGACTGTCCGGTAGGGACGTGTTTGTGCGCATCAGGATTGTCCGGTAGGGTCATTAACTTCAAAATCAATGGCAGAAAAAATGGCTAATTTACTCAAGGAAGCAGACAATTTAAGAATAAACTTGAGGAGGAACGTGTCAAACTGAACGGTGTCAGCCTTTTCACTGTGGCAGAGCGTCTTGAACAAATCGCTTTAGTAAATATAAAATATAATACTTTACATCCAACGTGAACTGTAAATACTGCACTAAAAATGCCGATGTTGGTTCCCAGAGACGCGTTTCGGTCCCAGGAACCCTAATCCGGGTGTCCTGAAAAGTGAAAAAGTGTGTTCTGCGCAGAAATGCTGGGGATCGCGTAGCCGGTGTTGGACCGGCTGAGGGTTATTTTTTTGAAGCAGAGATGTGTTCTGCCCATAAATACTATGGAACAGGTCCCCCCTTTGGTATCGAACCTTGGTAATTTTTTGGTTTTTTGCCAATAACTTTCAAGTTACTCAAAATAATGGGTTTCCCCCACCGGGTTAGGCTTCCTGGGACCGAAACGTGATTCTGGGTACCAATATCGACCTTTTCAGTGCAGTTTTTACAGTTGACGTTGGATGTAAAGTATTACCCCACGTAAAGATCAGGCCAAAGTGTTATGTACTTGGAGTCCAGATAAACGCCGTATAATCTCCTCGTCACAAGATTTACGACTTTGTATTTGGGATGCGTTCACCACCAATAAAGACCATTTTATAACAATGCCCGATGCTCGATCACTCTAAATTGTCATCAGGCTCTTCTAACGGAAGTCCGAAGAAACGCGCAGTTTCCACAGGGTTGGACCAGAGTGATGTAGGTGTTAGAATAGTGGGTTCAACTGAACAGGAGAAGAGATGCATGGTATCATGAGGGGACATACCACATGCCGGGCATGTGTTTGGTATGTTGGGGTTCAGTCTGGATAAGTAAGAGTTTAACCTATTACAATATCCAGAGCGAAGTTGTGCTGGTATGACTCTGGTCTCCCTCGGAAGTACACGCTCCTCTTCAGCCAATTCAGGTGGTTGAATATTAATAACGGGATTCACAGGCCGAGATCTGTCTACCGACTCGGTGTGGAGGTCATTTAGAGCCCGTCTATGGTTCCGCAGATCAAACGGCAAAGAAATATGATGCCGGATCTCATCGTAATGCTTACGTAGATGTCTCCTTATGTGTCTCTGGGGCGGTGCTACATCCAAAAGATGTCGGTTTGGATGACTAGGTTTATGACAGTTCAGAAGGAATTGTCTACTCAAGAGTTCCGCGTGCTCTTGAACATTGAGCAATTTTGCCTCTCGATGGAGGTGAGACTCAGATGACATAAGTAGACATCCCGTAGCAGTTCTGATGGCGGTGTTTTGGCAGACTTGCAATTTCCTCCAGTTGGTGTCAGAAAGATTGGGCGACCATATAGGCGCAGCATAGTCAATAACCGGCCGGCCAATAGCCTTATATGTAGCAAGCAATGTTTCTTTGTCTTTTCCCCAAGTACTGCCGGCCAGTGACTTGAGGATCTTATTGCGGCTCTGTACCTTTGAAGCCATTGCGGTGGCATGACCAGCGAAGGTGAGGCCGTTTTCAAATGTCACACCCAAGATTTTTGGGTGGTTGACAGTAGGTAGAGGTACTCCGTCTACGTGGACATTTAACTCTTGCCCCATCTGCGCATTCCATGTAGTAAACAGGGTCGCCGTCGATTTAGCGGGAGATAGGGTCAGATTACGCTCGGTGAAGAAGCTGGAAAGGTCATGGAGGTAACTGTTGATTCTAATACAGAGTTCATCAATGGAGGGACCCTTGCCCGAGGCCATTATCGTGCAGTCGTCAGCGTAGGAAACAATGCAGACTCCCTCTGGTGGGGGGGGGGGGGAAGTCTCGAAATATAGAAATTAAACAAAAGGGGAGAGAGAACACCACCTTGCGGCACCCCTTGTTTTATTCTTCGTGGTCTAGATTTCTTACTCCTGAATTTGACTGTTGCCTGTCGACCATTGAGGTAATTAGCGGTCCACCTCTTAAGGCCGGCAGGGAGCGGTGTCTCATCCAGATCTCGGAGGAGTGTGGCGTGATGGACCGTGTCAAATGCATTTGACAGGTCAAGTGCCACGAGAACCGTCCTATGGTTTGGTGGGTGTTGATTCAAACCGTTATTAATCTGCGTTGTAATGGCGTTCAAAGCGGATGTCGTGCTGTGATTCTTGCGGAAACCATGTTGATGATCGGCCAATTTTAGATTTGTAATGAAGTAAGGAAGCAGAATGGACTCTAGTAGTTTCACTACCGGCGAAAAAAGGGATATCGGGCGATAAGACTCTCCTAGGTACGCCGGCTTCCCTGGTTTTAGCAGGGGAACTACAATCGCTTGTTTCCATATCACAGGTATAACGAAGGTAGTTAGAGAGAGATTAAAGAGAGCCGCTAAATAACTCTGTCCTTCGTGGCCAAGGTGTTTGATCATCTTTATGGCGATTCTGTCGGGTCCGATGGATTTACGTACGGTTGGTACACATACCAGCTAAATGTCTTGCTGTATCTCTCCAAATTCCGATCAACAAATACTAACTGGCAGCGGTGATTCCTCTTGTGCGTTGTGGGATGTAGAAAGCGGTCAACTTTTACATAGTTTTCATGGTAATTCTAGTGATGTAATGGCTATTGATTTAGCACCAAATGGCTTTCATTTGGGATATGTTATGGATACGCGTCAAATGGAGCAGAGAGGTAGGCGGTCGGCATGATATCAATGGTGCACAGTGGCCAGTCATTGTCGGCTGGGGTGGGCTCTTGCCAACCTTACCGTCCTGCGCCATAAGCAGAAAAAGGTCAAATCATGCCTTTAGAAACGCGGAGGAAAGCGCAAAAAAACCGCGCAAACAACTATAAAAACAACATCCGGTTAAACCCGGATGCCACGGACAGACCGTTGACATTTAAATATTCAAAACTCAGCTAAAACAACCGAAAAATCGAATTAAAATTAAAAGAAACGGCAAACAAAATATTTAAAATAGAAATCAAAATTCAAAAATAACCGAAAGCGAAACTAACTCAAATAGAAATTTAAAAATAACCGAAAATTAAAGCAAAAAAAACCAGACTCATTTAAATTAACGAAAAAAAAAATTAAAATGAAAATTGAAAATTGAAAACCGAACCGGAAGTGACCGGTTACCAAAAGCTGAAATATAAAAATAAAAACAATAAAGGGCCGAACAATATAAGGGGGCGCCGCGGGTGTTGTTGCGGCGCCCTGGTGCTGACCCACCCTCATCCATGGCCATCGACGCACCTTATCTCGATGGCCCCTTTCCTAGAATCCTATATGCCTTCTAAATGAAAACGAACATCACCATTCCCATTATGTTACAAAGAATTTATTCACACTTCATTTTCTTCTTAATTGCTATAAACTGGTCTTAAGCCGGTTAACTTACAAAAATATGTATAAACGATCCTACCATTAAACCCACAACAAAATTAATCTCATTTTTGGGATAAAAAAAAAAACATGATTAAAATCTAGCTTATTTACCCACCTTTTCCCTTCTTGGTTTCTTTTGAATTTGTTAGTTATATGATTTTTATTGTAATAAAAGTGTTTATTTATCTTATTTCTTTATTTGTGGCCTTTAGTGGTTTATCATTTATTTCGAGTTATTTAATGAAGTTTACTTTATTAAGTTTTATTGATTAATTAGTTTATTTTACATTATTTTGTAATATAATATGGTTTATTAGATTTTATTTCCATATGGTTTGATCATGATTTAGCTTAATTTATTTTTTGATTTTGCGTTGAGCTCAATTCAACTTATTTTGTTGTATTTTTGATTTACTTTATTTAATTTTTATTTCGGTTTATCTTGGTTCTATAATTTATTTTAATTTCAGATAATTTTATTTAATTATTGTTTTTTTGTTTTCCTTTTTAATTTCCCCTCCTTTTAGTTAATTTTCTTCTACCTCCTTCTAATCTTGTTCAATTTTGAGTAAATTTAATTTCACTAAATCTATCTAGTATTATTTTCCCTTTTATTCTTCGCTATTAATTTTCCATCTTAGTTCATTTTACCCTATCCAAATTTTTTGTGTATATATTTTTGTTAAATTAGATGCTCAGGTTTAGTTATATTTTAATTCTCGACATATCATACAAATGTGGGTTTTTTTTCTCTTTGTTATGTTTTCTTTTTTCTCTCAAAAAAAACCCTAGAATTTAACGTTACAATCCTAAGTTCATTTAAATATTTACTTCTAAGCAAATTCGCACATATATATTAAGTACATGGTAAAAATAAACCTCCCATTGAAATCCGTGTGGGATATAAAAGGAGCCACTTAAAGCGCCACAATAAAACAGGATAATACGATAATAATAACTTAAAAAAAACATACGAAGTCAAGTTTTATGCTGAATTTGAATACCACATACAATTAACTTAACTTATGAATTGCATTAGATTAGCAGCTACATAGCCTACATAAAATCAACCCATGAAACGAACTCACCGGGAATTTATTGTGGTAGCAGGTGGTGTTTTGGCATGTTGTTGGTGGTGCGACGGGCCTATAATACGGCGGCCCTCGCTGTTGTCACTGCTGTGTTGCTGTGGTCGTTGCTGATGTGTCCTGTAGCCCGTTTGTGAGGCGCTACCGTTGTTGTTGTTGTTGCAGTAGCCCTACTTAGGCGGCACTACTGTTGTTGTTATTGCTGGTTATTACTGTAGCCCGTTTGTGAGGCCCTACTGTTGTGGTTGTTGTTGCAGTAGCCCTACTTAGGCGGCACTACTGTTGTTGTTACTGCTGGTTATTACTGTAGCCCGTTTGTGAGGCGCTACTGTTGTGGTTGTTGTTGCAGTAGCCCTACTTAGGCGGCACTACTGTTGTTGTTATTGCTGGTTATTACTGTAGCCCGTTTGTGAGGCGCTACTGTTGTGGTTGTTGTTGCAGTAGCCCTACTTAGGCGGCACTACTGTTGTTGTTATTGCTGGGTATTACTGCAGCCGGCTTGTTTCGGATGATAGTGGCGCGCTGTGGCTCCGTTTATTTACCGCGCCAGTGCTCGCAAGCACATTTGAATTAGTACTGCGAGCCAAGCACAGATTTGGTTGTTTGTTTTATTTTCTTCTTTCGCTTTAGTTTGTTTTACTTTTACTGGTGACTTTGTTATTGTGTTCAATAGCACAGCGGCGACGCAGATTTTGTGCAATTTGCTCTCAATAACCAAATACAAATTGATGGATTTATTTGCTTATATTTATCCAATTTTCAATAAGAATGAACAACTTTTCATGGTTCCGCAACCCACTAACACAACACGGGAAAATTTTTCACTGTCGCGACCGTTCACAGCAGAAGACTCATACGTTTTTAAATCGTTTTAAATGCCGGCGACGCCGCTATGCCGAAAATCTTCAAGCAACGGCGACTGTGCCATGGAAAAATTCCGTTACCCAGTCTGAGGTGGCGTGATTGTTGCCATGGGGTTGATGGTTGCCATCAGGGCTCGGACTTTTACTTTTATTTTAAATAGCTTTTCACTACTACCGAACTTCGTAAAGGTACAGCACGCACTTCAAAACAAAAAAAAAAGATAATATATATTATTGGAACTAACGTTGAAGATATGACTTTGCTGTTTTATTGTTGATTTAATGAGCATCGCACTGAAGGAATTACTTAAAACACAAAGTACTGTAATTAAGCTTTGATTTGAGGCATAAATAAAAATGATTTTAGTACTCTTACTTTTAATACTATTTCACTCAGTGGCTATTTTTATTGAAGGTACATTTTTTTTTCTATGGAACAAAATAAAATGCAAGAATATTTGTACTGTTGAGGGACTTCATAAAAGAGTTTATAATTAAGAAAAAACATCACTTATCAAAATACATCAGTGTTTGGGATTATTCTAAGAGAGCATAAAGCGTAGTAGATTTGGGTAAAGTGCAGTAGGTATTAAAATTACTGCAATTTTGATCAAGTCCGAACCCTGAAGGCACGCTTTCTTTGGCGCGCAAAATAGGAAGGTTCTAGACCATGCGCTTGGTGTGTTCCCTTGGTGACCCGCAGAACCCCACGTTACTGGGTTTGGAATATGAGACACATGGAGCTCCCCATCCGACCTAGCTATTGACAATAATATTCCGACCTACAGGTTTCGTTAATAAAGCACATAGTAACAAAACACTGCCGCTTTAAACTCATTTAAGTCTAATTTTACAATACTTTTCTCTCTCTCTCTATGGCGCGATATACAACAGGTATATCATCATAAACCTCCTAAGAGATTTTTGCGCCAAGCTTCTCTTCCAATTTGTGGTGTGCCGATTTGAATTTTCCCTACAAATTGGTGGGACCTACAGTTTTTTGCCGACTCCGAACGGCATCTACAAAGGAAACGAATTTTTTGCTGAGAAGCCTGTCATGGCAGAAATACACTCGGAGAGTTTGCCAAACCACTGCCGAGGGGCCACCCCGTTTTTGAAAAACTGTTTTCAAATCACTTTTGATGTTACCTGTACCAGGGCTCGAACCATGGACCTTCGGTGTGGTAGGCCGGCAACACTACCTTCACACCACTTTTCAAATTGACTAATAATGGATTTGCCATTCGCTGCTAATATGTATTCTGGCAACATAGCTAGTTTTACTCGCATTCGGTTGAAAAATAGATGTCAGCCGTGTTAAAGTCAGGGATCAGGACGGGATTCCATGTGTCTCCCACCCTGGGCAATATGGCATTTTGGGGGCGTATCTTTCACTTTGATGGTTTTGCCAATTTATTGGTTTTTAGTTTTCGAGATATTGCATTACAAAAACGGCATTGTTTATTCCGTACATACTTTGTACTCGTGCACTTTTGCCAACATAAATAATTTAAATTCATCCTACTAGGAAAAAACCCTTTTTGATGCCAATTGCCCATTTCCCTTTTGCCTGACACTTTCGGGCGCCCTGGGTTACCCGCAATTTAACTCTTGGCACACCAAGAACACTCCAAACACTTGTTTGTCTGGAAATTAAAAGTTCCGTTATTGGTGCCTTTTCCATTCTATGGGATTTTTTGGTGCTGCCACTTCAGCAAAAATCACGCACTTTCCTGTAGCTAAACGTCAAACCGGAAGGTGAATCAAAACTGTCACCTAACCAACCGCAGTGAGCCCTGACCGATTGAACCAAATAAAAATGGCTATCAATTGAAAGTAAACCATAACAGATATGCTTTCTGGTCATGTATAATCATTTGAGGAGCATCAATCAGATGTGAATAGCGTTAAGTTCCATCCTTGTGGCGATGCTATAGCTACATGCTCAGATGACAGTAGTTGTCGTTTGTTTGATATGCGCGCTGATCGTGAGGTCGCCGTATTCTCAAAAGAGAGCATTATATTTGGTGTTAGCTCGGTGGATTTATCTGTGAGTGGACGCTTATTATTTGCGGCAATAGTGATCACACGGTTAACCTTTGGGATACCTTGAAATCTCAACGTATTTGTCTTTTGTATGGGCACGAAAATAAGGTATCATGAGTGCAGGGATCGCCAGACGGCACAGCTTTGTCTACTGGCAGCTGGGATTACACAATACGAGTCTGGGCAGAAGTTTAAGGATGGTTTATGGAAGAAAAGTTGCTTCAATTAATAGGCAACTTTCTTAATATATTGTTACTTAGGGGTTTCAACACCAGTTTGGCGTGGTTGGCTTATACCTATTACTCGCATGTTATATTTGAGGTTATAGTTAGAGACTTTTGGTTTTAATTAAAAAAGTACAAGGCTACCCTGAGCTATTCCACTTCAAGTTATTATTTCTGCTGATGTAAATTCATCTCTTCTCGCTGCTATCCTTCACCATTAGGGGGGAATGTATAATTTAAGGATATTTTTTTTTAATTTTTTAAATTTTATTTTTTTTTTTTAATTTTTTTATTTTATTTTTTTTATTTATTATTTTTTTTTTTGTTTTATTTAATTGTTTTTTGTTTTAATTTTTTTTTAATTTTATTTTTTTTTTTGTTTTTTATTTTTTTTTCCATTTATTTATTTGTTTACTTGATTGATGTTGCTTATTTAACCCAGTTAAGGACACTTAAAAACAATTTATAGTAAATATGTACTATATTATGTGTATATGTATGCATAATGTATTTGAATTTGGGGGCAGTAAATGCCGAAAGACGAGGGTTTGGTGACTTTGGTGTTGATGATATTGTACATATGTAGGCACATTACGAATACTTTGAATATTAAATGCATTCAAATAATTGAGAAGTATATATGTGTTTGTGTATCTCAGCTTACGTTTAACAAAATAAATTAGATCTTATTTAAATAGTTTTTGGCAACATTTTCCGTGGGTTGATTACAAACATACACACATACATATTTATGTATATTGCACTTAAGTAAATAAGTATTATATGCCCATATTTGAATGCATATGAGCGAGCAAAATTTCACATACAAATTTAGAATTCTCTTTTACACTTTTGTTTAGTTAAATATTATTATTTTCAGCTTTTGATTTTATTATTATTAAATTATTTATTTTTCACTTATTCGTTTAATTATTTAATTAGTCATGTATTTATCTTATAAGTAATAATTTTTTTAGTAATTAAATAATTTATTCACTTATTTAATTATATTTTTAGTGATTAATTATTGCGAATATTTAACTGTTTAGTAGCTGAGCTAGTTATTTTAAGTTTTTTTATTTGTTATTTATTAATTTATTTCATTCATTCATTGAATATACTTTTAAAGCGACCTAGTAGAGATAGTTTATCTGGCCGAATTATAACCGAAACACCGTTCCGAAAATTCCTAACACCCCCAAAATCTGGTTTTATGGTCCAAAAACCGTTTTTTTTATTGTATTCGTAAAAAAAAATTCATTAAAAAACAAATTTTCAGCCGATTTCGAAATTCTCAAAAGTTTTGGATAGAGAAATGTTGACACTTTCGAAATGTGTATAGTTTTCTGTTCATTTGAAAAGAGTATGACATGTTTTTCACGCGAGAAATTGAATTTTTTGAAAAGATTTTCCGTTTTTCCGATTTTGACGTCATTTTTTTGACACTAATTGGCAATGAATGATATTTTTTGGACATATATCATCGACATATTAAATATGCCAATTTTTTTTTTGGAAAGGATTTCAAGTTTTCAAGTTAAGCTGCATAATCCAAAATCGAATATTTTGGTCTCAAGCGCCCTACAGGGGTACTGTGTGAAAGTGGTGAACTGTAAGAACAGTAATTATAATTTTAAATAAAAAATAGTCGTGTTTAGCGATAGTTAGATTGATCACATATACATCTTTCATAAAATTTTGCACTCATGAAATACATTTTAAACAAAACAATGAATTGAGGAACGATACCGATATATACAATTTGACTTAAAAATGTTTGCTGGATCTTCTGCATTTATACGATAAGTCGTCGGTTTCACATTTAAGCGACCAGCAGTAGTTAGCGAGCATCTTAACCTGGTTTTTTCCTGCAAAGCGCTTTTCGATCGCCGATATTTCCTGGTAAAATCGTTCACCTTGTTCGTTGCTAAACTGTCCAAGACTATCTGGGAAAAAATCCAAATGAGAATGCAAAAAATGGATCTTGATGGACATTCCCAGTTCTCCATAAGCTTCCAAAAATTCTTGAACCACTTGCTTGTATTTCGAACTTCTTTCATTTCCAACATAGTTACTACTCAAAGAGATGAAACTCAGCCATACTCTTTTCTACTTTGTTAAATTTTTCGACAAAATGTTCATCAATCTGGGGTCCGACGAAAATGCCCGTGAATCATTTTGTAAAGTATAAAAATGGTTGCAAATGCGTTTTCGAAAAAATCATTTGGATTTTTTCCCAGATAATCTTGGTCAGTTTAGCGACGAACGAAAAGAGCTTTGCAGGAAAAAACCGGGGTAAGATGCTCGCTAATTACTGCTCGTCGCTTAAACGTGAAACCGATGACTTATCTTATAAACGCAGAAGATCCAGCAAACATTTTTAAGTCAAATTGTTTTTATGTCGGTATCGTTCCTCAATTCATTGTTTTGTCTAAAATGTATCTCATGAGTGTAAAATTTTATGAAAAATATCGATGTTATCAATCTAACTATCGCTAAAAACGACTATTTTTTATTTAAAATTATAATTACTGTTCTTACAGTTCACCACTTTCACACAGTACCCCTGTAGGGCGCTTGAGACCAAAATATTCGTTTTTGGATTATGCTGCTTGATAATAAATATAATTCATTGCCAATTAGTGTCAAAAAAATGACATCGAAATCGGAAAAACTTTTTAAAAAATTCAACTTCACGCGTGATAAACATGTCATAATATTTTCAAATGAACATAGCACTATATATATTTCGAAAGCGTCAACATTTCTCTATCCAAAACCGTTGAGAATTTTTAAATCGGCTGAAAATTTGTTTTTGAATGATTTTTTTTTACGAATACACTGAAAACACGGTTTTTTGACCATAAAACCAGATTTTGGGGGTGTTAGGAATTTTCGGAACGGTGTTTCGTGTATAATTCGACCAGATGAACAATCTTTACTAGGTCGCTTCAAAAGTAAAAAATCACTGTGGCACTGTTTTGTTCATTAGTCAATTAGTTTAATCATTTTTTAGTTATTATATCATTTACTAATTGCTTTATTTAGTCATTTACTAAACCATTTTCCATTAATTTATTTTCTTGTTTTTTCTTTAGTCTTTTATTTATTGACTATTTACTTACTTTACTTAATTATTTAATAGTTTACTTACATAATTTACGACTATTTACTCATTATTAAATTACTTACATAATTCATCAACTCATTTATTAACTGAATTATAAAGTCATTTATTCATATTTAATTTCATTGTTATGAATTAATTTATTTAATTTATTCATCAATTAAGTAGTTAAATTCATTATTAATTTTTTTTTATTTATAATTTTTCATTTATGCGTTTTTTGTTTTATAAAAATTTTTTCTATTACTATTTCTTTTCATCTATATATATAAAAGAAAGTGACGTTAGTTCCAACGCTCATAACTCAAGAACGCCTGCACCGATTTGGATGATTGACACTAATTTAGATTGTTCTCTGACCAGAATAGGAGAATACCCAATAAAATTTCCGAAAAATTCTTGAAAAAAAATTTTATTTTTCCATACATTTTGTATGGTGCGAATTTATATCTGGGCAGGACAAAGTCTGCGGGTCGCTCTAGTTTATTTATATAATTCATCAACATATTTATTAACTCAATAATTAAAAAATTTATTCATAATTTATTTATTATTATAGTCTATGGTGTTACAAACCTTACAGACTAGACAACAATTAGGTATAGAATTAAATTAAGAATTAAAAACTACAAATTAAATGCAAGAGACAGAGAACTCTTAAAAACAGATACACTAGAAAAGAAGTTAACATCAATACCCTTATAATAAAGTGAGTTAAAGTCACATAGTATTCTATGATAGGCTCATTCAGAGCGTAATTGCTCCTACAACATTTAATGACGAAAAAATCAGCATGACGTAGAGATCGACTTGGAACATTAAGTTAAGCTCACATTGAATAGATTCCATATCAGAAGGGGATCCAACCGCCATGAAAATTTTCAAAACATAACGTCATTGATGAAGATTATGAATAATAAAGGACATAAAATGCTACCTTGGGGAACCCCAGAACTTGCAATGTAAGCAGGTTATCTAGCATTATCAACTTCAACAAAATTAACTCTGTTGTCAAGGTATGACCTAACCCAGAGCAGGAACTGATTATGGAAACCCATTGCGTATAGCTTATTGATCAGCAAATTGTGACTGATCCTATCGAAAGCTTTTGAAATATCAGTGTATATTGCATATACCTGATAACCCCTTACAAAGGACGAAATGCAGTACTTAAAGAAAACTAAGAGGTTAGTTACCGTTGAGCTCCCAGGTACAAATCGATGTTGTGAAAGAGAAATTAAAGGTTTAATCGCAAACGAAAGTTTACTGGTGACAATCTTCTCAAACAAACTTAGCGCGAAGTTGGAGTGCTTCGAGATTGGCCGATAATTTTAAATGTCACATTTATCACCAGCTTTGTAAATGGGCGTGACGGAAGCCAACTTCCAGTCATCTAAAAATAAACCAAGCTTTAGGGAGAGATTAAAAAATATTAGTAACGGTGCAGATATAGAAGTAGTGCATTGCTTAAGAAAAAAAGTGGAGAATCCATGGACATTCACATGCTTTGAGTTCTTTAGATCGCGTACAGCACTGAAAATGCCTTCCTCCGTGATTAATAGCATTCAAAATCCAGTGATGTTGGAAAGCTAAAATCACCAAAATCGTCCTCAACAGTGTTAGCGACAAAGTCAGCTTTGAAGAAATCAGCAAACATGTTAGCAGTCTTAGCTGGGGATGTAGAGATCATGCTCTTGTATGCCATAGCGGCCGGAATATTTGAGGACGACCGTTTAGAATTAACTAAATTCCAGAACGCCTTCGGATTTTACTTTATATTATCTTCAAAACCAAGAATATAGTTCTTGTAAAGAAATTTATTCATACAATTAAATTCGCGCATATATTTCTCATGAAGTGATTTATGCAGTGATTCATTTCATTGTTATGCATTTCGTTAATAATATCTGTTGTTATACATTTCTTTAATAATATCTGTTTTCTTAGTTCGAGCTCAAGGCCTTGAGAAGAAAACAGATATCAAATTAAACGCCGAAAACCAATATAAAATAGATTTCTTTATTAATGAATTCATTAATTAATTAGTTCAATTCACTCTTCATTTTTTAAAATTTATTTTTCGTTTATGCGTTTTTTATTTTATAATAATTTTTCTCTGTTACAATTCATTTTCATATTCGTTGTTCACTATTCATTTTTGGATTTTATTGATTCATTATTCTTCATATTTTCAGTATATGCAATTATTTATTCATTAAGCACCACTATTTACATCTTATTCATTATAAATTAAATTTTCTGCATTACTCACTAAATCATTCATTAACACACATATGCGTTTTATATTCTTCACAATATAATTATGCATGATTCATAACTTATTTGAAATAACATCATTCATTATTTAATATTTGTTAATCATATTTCATTCTATACACCATTATTATTCGTTATTCACTTTTCATCAATCATACTTCAATATACGTCCACTTTCACTTGTGATTATTAGTCCTTACTAATTAATTGTCATTTATAACTCGTTATTCTTAATCGCTATGCAAAAATCATATGTTATTATTTCACTTTTCATAATCAGTAATAACAATGCATTATTCATTGTTTATAATTAATTTTTTATCATACTTTACTCATTGTTCGTTATTCGTAATTAGTCAAGCAGTATAAATTATTTATTGTCCATTCTATCATTCACTATTCGTTATAAGTTAATCATTCTTCATTACTTTTAAGTCAGTAATTATTATTCAATACATTATAACGGTTTGCTATGCACTCATTATGGGTGAATTATTATTCATTTTTAATTACCCATAAATCATTTATTATTCATTATTCGTCATAAATTTATCATTACTCATAAATCATTTATTATTCGTTATTCGTCATTCATTTTTCATTGCTCATGAATCATTTATTCATCATTACTTTTTCATTACTCATGCATCATTTATTGTATATTATTGATTATAAATTACTCATTTTATTTCACCGATTTTCTTTATTTGACATTCATTTATCATTCATCATTTATGATTATTCTTTCTTAATTTTGTCATTGTTAATTATTCATTACTTTTAATTCCTTCTGTATTATTCATCATTCACTATTTATAAATACTTTGTAGGTATTTAAATTTTATAATTAAGTTTTTCGGTTTCTACTTCACAATAAATTTTTTTTACTAGTCCTTTCCTACCGCCCCTAACCCTTGTATAGTGCCCTAATGCGTTGGATTTTCACTCGATAAACAATGCCATTTCTCATGAAAATGATCTGGCAATTTGATGCAATCCAACCACTGTTGCAACCGCTATCCTTTGCTATTGTAGCCAATCACCAAACTGCCTAAGAAGTCATTACTTTTGCCAATGTCCTTATCCCAAACGGTAATATTCAAGGTTTGTTTATTCAATTCATGTGGACTCGATTCGAAATAGAACTCTTCACGATAAATCGGATTTAGTGTACGCCATTTGACGCCAGTTTTGTATTTTTTATTTTTAAGCGATCAGGTTTTAGTTGTCTGGAAAAGAGAGAGAACAAATTCTATATTAATTTAGAAGATAATATCGTATATGTTTATAATAATGTGTAGAGATGGAAGAGGCGATAGTAGCAGGTTCCACGAAGCATGAATATAAGAGAAAACTACAAAAATGTTAACAAAGAAATTAACCCTAGTGCTAAAATTCATCCAAAAATGGCGATATGGGTATCAAAAGACGCGTTTCGGTCCCAGTAATGAGAATCCGCCTCCGGAGAACAAATATTTTAATTATTTTCGAAAATATTTGCGAAAAACCGAAAAGTTACCCTATGTCGATCCTAAATCTGGATCGTGATCCTTACTTTTTATGTGTAGAACACCTATTTGAGCTGGCGGCCTTCGGCCCTCCTTCAAAAAAATTACCCTTAGCCGGTCCAACACCGGCTACGCGATCCCCAGTATTTCTGCGCAGAACTTCTGCAATTTTCGGCACACCCTATATCTGCGTCTACAACAACCACATAGAAATTACAGAAAATTGTTAACTTTGCTTGCAAATATCTTGCAAACTACTAAAAACTAATAACTGATATCCGGATCTGGATTATGGTTCCTGGACCGATACGCGTCTTTTAATACCTCTCCCGACATTTTTGGATTTGTTTTAGCACTCGGTGGCTGTCGTAAACAATTACCCAAACCTTTATCAGCAAAAAAATAATAGTGCATTTCATATTATTATTTTATACTGATTCAAAACTTATTCACAGAAAGATGTTGTTTGAAAACAAAAAACAAAAAACAGAAAAAAAGGGATTGATAGCAGAGCTGGGTAGTAATTATTACTTTAGGAATCAAATTACTCTCAATTCCCAATTACAAATAATTGGAAAAGTAATCAATTCCTTTTTCCCACACAAAAGGAATTGATTACATTCCAATTCTTGAAAAAAAAAATTACCAAAAGTAACCTCGTTTTGAGGCTCGAATACAAAAATTTATTTTTTGGAATTGAAAAAAAAAATTTATTTGCGCCAATGTAATTTCTTCCCCAGTACTTTGGAAAGGAATTGAAAATGTAATTTACATTTTTCTAATTACATTACAAGGAATCCCAAAAGTAATTTCCAATTTCCCATTTCTCAAATTAATTGCAAAAGTAATTGAAAAACTGATAAATGTTCATTTGCGTATAAAATTTGTTCGCGATTAAAGGTGTGGTTGTTTCTGGCCATGCTGCCATGCTGCCATGCTTGTTGTTGTTTTTATTAACTGTGCAGTTGAAGAGATGTTTGATGTCATGAGTGGACATATCACTTGCTGGTAATGTATTTATTTATTTATTTGGATAGGTAAGATTGGCCCTAGTCTCCCTGGGAAGAGCGCTCTCTTCTTCAGCACTTTTAGATTTGGGCGGCGGATATTCGCCCTACAGAGATTAACTGCTCAACATTTCCGTGTGCTCTTTAACATTTAACATTTTAGTATCTTGGTGGAGGTGAGACTCAAACGCCGCAAGAAGACATTGAGTGCTGATTCCTCCAGCTGGTGTCGCTTAGATTCGGCGACCATATTTGCGCCGCGTTATCAATAACCGGCCGGTGAATAGCCTTATATGTATCCAGCAACTTTTTTCTTATATCTTTCCAAGTACTGCCTTCAGGATGTTGTTGCGGCTCTGTAACCGACTGTTGTCGCGGGTAAGGCATGCCCGTCGTAAAATGCGACTTCCTCGTATGTGGCTTGTTTATTTAAACTGCGTAGTGCAGGCTACTTGCAAGTGCTACCAGGGGACTGCTCTGGTACCACGGGGAACAAGCCCATAGGGCAGCCACAACACACACACATGCTATGCTTCGGCATTTAGCGTGTGTGCTGAACCACACCTACTTCGGAACTTAGATTGTGTGCGTGACTGGCTGGAAGGACCCTTCCGGGAGTTTCGTGGTGGCTGTAGTTAAACCCAAATGCGGGGAGAGCTTACATTTCTTGGGCTACGACCGTTTGACGCCATCTTTATATGCAGAAAATGCTTGATGTATTCCCTGAATGCATTCTCGATCGTTATTTAGAACTCGAAAATTACGCACAACGAAGACATTGGAGCTATGTTGCAGTTGGTCCCAACTTTATCAAGTTGCAGTCGTAGCTGTGTGGATCTTTTTTTTGTTACAGCTTAGTATCGCAGACGACCATGTTTTGGCTGCGGTCTCTTCCCGTTCGAAAATAGTCATCATGTAGGCTAAACTTTTCGACTATAGACCGAAAGACTACTTTGGACTTGTGTTAAAGCCATCAAGCAAAAGTTAAATACCATGGCGGGTTCGGCACTTATTTGCTTTATATAATTTGTCATAGAAGGGCTCCCCCTCCTCGTAGTGTGTGCTTATTTCTTCCGGATAGTGTCAAGAGTTCGACTACCTGAGAACCTGCCTTAACGGAAATTAGCGGAAATTGACAAGTCAAGCTCCCTCTCGATGAATAAAGGTCACGTTCTTGAAGTCGTTACTCAACCTCGCCATGATATATTTGTAAGAAATCGTGGACGCTTTCAGTAGCATATGAGCCTTGTAGTATTAGAGAAAAAGGTTCTCATATTTCTGGTTGTTTAAGTTATGAATTTCAAGAAAATGTACTCATCCGCTAAATCCCTATCTACACACGCCTTGGACAACAGAGGAAAGAGGACGCCTCTACTTTGCTAGAAAAATCAGGACGACTTTAAGCTCCCTGGTGTGTTCGAATGTGGGTAATTCTCGCTTTGAAGGGATTGCTTTTGAAATAATGAAAAATATTGCCCGAAAAGTCCATCAACATCCATTAAAATACGTTTTCATACACGAATTAACTTTCGACTTTCAAGTACTTTCACAATTCCTTGTAATGTCATTGCAAAAATTTCAATTACATTTTCAATTTCTTTTCAAAGTATTGGGTATTGGGGAAAAAATTACATTGGCGCAAAGTATTTTTTTTTCAATTCCAAAAAATAATTTATTGTAATCGATCTTCAAAAAGAGGAAAATACTTTTGGTAATTTTTTTGAGGAATTGAAATGTAATCAATTCTTTCTGTGTGAGGCAAAGGAATTGATTACTTTTCCCAATTACTGAGGAATGTAATTGTAATGGAATTGAATTTACCCAGCTCTGATTGATAGATATTGATAAAATAAACATAACGGTGGTTCTTTTGGAGGGAAACAACAACAAAATTTATTATAGGTCAAAGTTCATACTAAGCATTTTTTAAATTGAAATTACTCAAGAAGTTCTATTCTGATTTTGAATATTTTTATACCATTTTTATTCCCTTTAATTGGGTTGTTTTTGTTGTTGTTTGTAACGACATTAACTTAATGTTTCAATGCCGGTGCCGAAACCCCCCACATATATACTTTAACTCCAGCACCGGTAGACCTGATCCAATTCTAGGAAAATATCAATTCTGGAGTGAGTAGTTTTCCCAGAAGTCGCATTCGGTCTGAGTCTAAATTCAGCATGCATTGAGGGCCTCCACCTCACACATGTATGTACATCCATGTATACCTCATGTTTATCACAACCGTGCATGTGTCAACAAAAACAACATATGATGCCAAAGTAAATACCAACGTTTTCCGCAATAACATAATTAAAAATTTATCGAATGGTATAAAAATATTCAAAGTCGGGTTTGCAGTTTTTGATTAATTTCAATTTTAAAAAATGCTCAATATCAACTTTGACCTATAATACCTTTTGTTGTTGTTCTTTCCCTCCAAAAAATACCACCTTTATTGTAGTGACTTCTTTCTGAAATTATAAAAAAGAGTAAGATAAAAATATAAAAATGATTTAAGAAAGCACAATTTGCATCAAAAATGTAAACATCACCTTGAACTTACTTCAGGAATAGAAAACCAAGAGACTTTTAATTCAAGTCATATATCATAAAATGCAAAATTAAATTCACAGAACTGGACCAGTTCTCAAGTTTTAGCTTAACACCAAGAAAACAGATATAAGTGCTGTAGTAATACATAAATTAAATCATGAGCTGGCCCTGAAACACTTGAAAGTTAGTTTCACGAAAATTAACTATAGTGGTAGTTTATTCGATAGTCGTCAAGGAACTCTTTTAAAAGTGAGCAACCAACTTATGTGAAAGATTGCCCCACTGAAGAAAGAGAGGAAGCTTCATTGAAACCATGCGTATACCTATGGAATATAAACTTTTAAAAATGTTTCGATTACTTAGGCGTGCCATCTGATGTTGAGATCACTTCTTTTTATGAAGACCCAAGATGTAATGATTGGTTCAATTGTACCTGGGGAAGGAATTGTAGAACTTTCTTAGTAAGAGAGTATACGTTTTTCATTTTATTGACGTATTTTGATTTCGTCAAAGTTAATTGAATGGATTTCTGAATTTGGCTTCCATGTAAAACTTATATCACCACTTTGAGAAGCAACTAGATATCGCTATCGTATAATTTCTTTAACCTGCTGTACGGCCTGCTACGGGCTTTCTTTAAAAATGTATACTTACTTATATAGAATGTGACATATCGCATCTAGAGATTCTGCGCAATTTGATTAGGTGATTTATTATAAGATTTAAATAAGTCCGAAATGAATAAACAACAGTGCGTAGTAAGAGAATTTTTCGGGGGGTAACAAAATTTAAAATTAGAATTTTGTTAATTGATGATAAGAACTTATTATATAGAATAATGTGATTAGACAGAAATAGTTTGTTATGGTATTCGCAACAAATTGGAGCAGTAAGGAAGGCATGATATCAATGGTGCACAGTGGCTAGTCATTGTCGGCTGGGGTGGGCTCTTGCCAACCTTACCGTCCTGCGCCATAATCAGAAAAAGGTCTAATCATGCCTTTGAATACGCGGGGAAATGCACAAAACCGCGCAAAACAACTATATAAAAACAACATCCGGTTAAAACACCGGATGCCACGGACAGACCGTTGACATTTAAATATTCAAAATACAAAAACTCAAATAAAACGGAAAATCAAATAAATTCAAAAGAAACGGGCAACTAAAATATTTAAAATGAAAATCAAAATTCAAAAATAACCGAAAGCGAAACTAACTCAAATATAAATTTAAAAATAACCGAAAATGAAACGAAATTAAAACTGAAATAACGAACGGAAGAAGAAAACAAAGATAAATTTAAATTAACCGAAAAGAAACCCTGAAATTTTAAACGAACCGGAAATGACCGGTTACCCTGCTGCAAAAGAAAAAAATTTAAAAAAAAAGAGGCCGAACATTATAAGGGGGCGCCGCGGGTGTGGTTGCGACGCCCTGGTGCTGACCCACCCTCATCCATGGCCATCGGTGCACCAAACCGAATCCCGATGGCCCCTTTACCTAAACTCCTATATGCCTTCTAAATAATGACGAACGTCAGCATTCCCATTTTTATGACAATTTTATTCAAAATTCATTTAAAAAAATATTGCTTAAATTTACCCTACGATGAGGTATTCATTTAAGTTTAGGTTGCATAGTTAAAAAAAAAACGCTAATACAAAAAAAAACCCCATAGCACTAACAAGATTTGCTTTGCGCTCCTATAGTATTTTAGTTTTACTATTGAAATTCAGTTGCTTGCTTATTAATTCCCTTACTTATATTACTTTTAACTTATGTATATTATATTATTATTTTATTTATCTGGTTTCATTATTTACTTATTTAATTTGCTGATCTGTATTTATTTTAGCATATCACTTTTATTTATTGCGGCCTTTAGTTTGTTATAAGCAATCATAGATATGTATAATTTATTTTATTACGATTTATGTGTATTTTAAGGGTAGTTTGTTTATAAGTATTTTTATATACTGTAGTTCGTTTAAGTGTTCATTTATTTCATTAGTATAATTATTTTTGGTTTAGTCTTAATCATTTTATTTTATTTTATGTTATATTATTTTTCTTTGTTAAGATACTGTTTGCTTATCTTTGAAAATAATTTGACTCCCTTATATAATTATAAAATTTTTCCTCATTTTTAGGTATATGGTTACGTTAAGCAAACATATTTTTGATTTTAACCTACATATGTAATTAATTATTTTTTTTTTCTGTATCCGATTAGTTGTAAATTTTCTTTTCTTACAGCTATCGTTTCTTTTACATGTCTACGTTGATTCTTTTCTCACGTAACTCCATTCTATTCTAATTGTTTTGTTGTCTTTTTATTTTCTATACATAACTTCTTAAATTTCAATTTATTTTAATTTTGTTTTTCTTTCTGTTCAAAATTAATTAATAATCATTTAATACTCACATTTTAAGTTTTAAGTAAACATATATACATTTCTATTTTATTTTCTACCCTCTATTTATGCATATCTATTGACCCTCTAATTTAAGTTTAGTTATGTCTATGGTATGTACTACTGTTACAGTTTGATCTCACCCGGTCGTTGCAGTAGGCCGTTGGTGGGGCTCTACTGTTGTTGTTGTCTCTGCTGGTTATGTTGTTGTTGCTGGTGGTGCGACGGGCCTATAATAGGGCGGCCCCCGCTGTTGTCAATGCTGGATGTTGCCGGTTTTGTTGTTGCCGGTTTTGTTGTTACCGGTGGTTACTGTTGTTGTTGCTGGTAGTTGTTGTTGCCGATTTGTTGTTACCGGTGGTTACTGTTGTTGTTGCTGGTAGTTGTTGCGGCCGGTTTTGTTGTTACCGGTGGTTACTGTTGTTGTTGCTGGTAGTTGTTGCGGTTGCGCGCTATACCGACGCGTTGATGTGGCGCGATGGGATTAGCGCAATAGTGGCGCGTTGATAAGCGCGATGGGATTAGCGCAATAGTGGCGCGTTGATAAGCGCGATGGGATTAGCGCAATAGTGGCGCGTTGATAAGCGCGATGGGATTAGCGCAATAGTGGCGCGTTGATAAGCGCGAGGGGATTAGCGCAATAGTGGCGCGTTAATAAGCGCGATGTTGACGCGTTTACTGTTGCTTGCTTAGTGGCGCGTTGATACACGCGTTGGTGCGGCGCGATGGTGGCGCGTTGATATGCGCTTGATGTGGCGCGATGGGATTAGCGCAATAGTGGCGCGTTTATACACTCGTTGGTGCGGCGCGATGGTGGATTCTGCAACAAAAAGAAAGGTAAACAGAAATTGTTTCATTCATACGTTATAAGCACGATATCTAGGCAAGCATATACAAAGATACGGTAATTCTATACGACTGCACGCAACCGCTCAAACATGTGCAAAACTATCGGGAAAGGTATCCAAAGGCGCGTCTCGACCCCGGCACCAGCAACCCGAAAGCGGAAACTCGATTATATATATCTATCAGGAGATATTTGCAATCAAAGTTTAAAAATGTCTGTCATTTTCATGTGGTTGTTGCAATCACACATATTTAGGGTGCCGAACTGTGCAGAAGTATTTTTTTTTTTTTTTTTTTGGTAGAAATACTGGGGATCGCATAGCCGGTGTTGGATCGGCTATAACACCCATGGAGAAGGCCCTGAAGAACCACCCTTATTTCCAGAAACTGTTGTTTAATTAATTTCAATAACAAAACCATTCTTTTGAAAAGTTCATATATTTTACCACTTATATTAGCACACATATATACTTTCGAGCGTTCGCACTTATTTCAATAAATTGTGTTAAATTGTTTTCTATAATTTACGAAGAAATCGGGTATTTACATTTTTTTTTCTAGTGGCTGACATGTACAAATGCGAAAACGTGATGCCAGACTGGCACATAATATTTTCAACTCGAATGTTAAGTGTAATGTTCTTAGTTGTAGCAATTTTCAATTATATGCAAAAAAATATGCTGAATTTACTTCGAACTTCATTTAAATTTACAATAAATTAAGATATGGAAATTTTGAAGAAAAGAATCGCGCGATTCTTTATCAGAATTTTTTTTCGCCTGTCGGGCAAGTTTAATAGATGATATTATCATCACATCAAAAAGCATTAAAAGACATACATTTTCAATTGTAAAATCACGAATATATGTTAAAAACACTAAATATTCATGATATTACCATTTTTTGTAGGCTCATATTTGTTTTATACCGCATAGTTTAAACATTTTCTTCAGTGAATTTTGCAACTTTAATGACAATTTATTAATAACCTATTGGCTTCTTAGACAAATAAGGACCAGTTTTGTGAAGGGCTGACGCCCTAGTCGTAGAGCATTTAGGTAAAATTTTCCCATACTCGCACCAATTAACTACAAATATCAAAACTTACCAATGCTACACCCGTACATGTGTGATGATGATCTGGGTTCCGGTTGAAACTTTTATTTACACTCTTTATAGTCACCCACTGGGCACAGATCGATGAATAATGTTTGTTCCAATTTTTTTTTTTTTTACATCAGCGTATATATTTTATTTTGTACTGTAAACACAGTTAAACTTCCACCTTGAGATTCTTAACACATTTATAACTCCATATGTAAAATGATATAAAATTTTGCTATAAATTTGCAGAGTACGTCTTGTAATTTTGTTGGTAAAGAAGCTTAACTTCACCAAAAACCGAAAGGAGTTACACACACCGACGTGCACACACGTGTGATCGAACACCTCAAAAGTCGAACAATCTTGCTTTAAACCCGTTTATGTTTTTGTAATTAAAGTGGTACTTTATAAACAAATTTCTTCTGAACTTTTCACTGTGTTCACCACTTAACATTTTCTTGAGTTCAGTTTATGTTTTAATTTTCTTTCTTTTTTTGTTTTTCCACACTGCGCGGCACGACCGCTCCCGTTCAAATCCGGTATACTTTTTGAATTCGTCGAATGCCGGTGACGCTGCTATGCCCAAAATTATTCATTTAACGCGACTGCGCAATGGAAAAGTTCCGTTGCCCGTTGACGTGGCGTGATTATTGCCAAGTGGAACATTCTGATTGGTCGTTACCATCAGATGATTGCTATGAACGGATTGAACCATTTGGTGCTGCCACCTCAGCAAAAATCACGCACTTTCCCGTAGCTAAACGTCAAACCGGAAGGTGAATCAAAACTGTCACCCAACCAACCGCATTGAACCAAATAACAATTACTATCAATGGAAAGTAAACCATAACAGGCCTGCTTCGCTTCGAAGACCGGTCGATGAAGCGAACAGGAAAAAGGTTTACCTGCAAGGAAGCCATTTCTGGGTAAAAACGTGGGGCACGACTCACCCCTAGATAAGAGTCTCTAGTTCTACCACGAGCTAGCCGGGCAAGAAGATCCGCCAGTAAAGGAAAATTTTTGAAGTATTTTGTTTCATAGTTTAGTAGGCTTTGCGGCAAATGGAAATTTGTTAAGTGGCTTTACCCCCACCGAAATAGGCTTATAAGAAAAACGTGTAATTTAGTTAGACATTTTGATATCGGAGAACGCGTCAAAACTCCGAGGCAAACGGAGAATTTATTTTGGTTTCCTAGTTACAATGCTTCGCGGCTGTAGACATTTTAATAAAGGAGAACTCGTCAAAACTCCGAAAATTTTTGGTCCTAGTGGTTTCACCCCCACAAAAAGGTTTAGCAAAAAAAATTAACCGGAGAAGCTTGTTCCATGGTAAAAAAAAACTTTTCACCCGGTAGACATTTTAATTAAGGAGAACTCGTCAAAACTCCGAAAGACAATCCGCATAACCGAGGATTGCCAGGTTATCCACTACTTCCGATGGAAGCGTATGTAAATACCCTATTAAGTCAATGCTCGGGGAGGATACTGGGCGAGTTGTCCCCGACCGCCAAAACGCCCAGGTACGGTTCCAAATGTCAAAATGTATATGTGAAAAAAAAAAAAAAATCAAAATTGTTATTGCGGGCGAATATCCGAAGCGTGAAAGCGACCTATCAGTTTCCCTGTCAGGTCCTCTAGATCGTACAACGCATTGCCTACTTTTCGACGCACTCGGCACTTGAGGTACTTCGGCAAGAATTTGGCGTTTATGCCTTGTTTAAAGTTACTCAAAGCAAAATTTTTCCTAAAAACCTCCTGACCTTCCCTATAGTTAACTTGCCTAGAGCGTTTGTTATAAACGTTGTTTCCCCTATCCTTCGCCTGATCTAGATTCCTACGAATTTGCTCGCGAATGGAGGACAACTTATCCGCCCTAGTTACTATTGGAATGTCATCTTCCCTAAGAGTACCGAGTTTATCTAATATATTATAGGCTGAGGCGTGTTGGACCATGTTCTGACCGTATAAGGCAAAGTATGGAGAGCACTGAATTGAGGTATGAAAATCGCTTCTTAACACCGCTAAAATTTCGGGTATATGCTTGTCCCAGTCGGTATGATCCTGTTTATCTTTAAGGAAAATTCTTATTTTTGACACAATTTCTCTATTTACGCGTTCCGACGCGTTTGCTTGCGGCGAGTATAACACCGTCTTTATATGGGTCACCCCATAATTCTCGAGGAATTGTTTCATTTCCCTAGAGATAAACTGTTTACCATTATCGCTATGGATATATTCAGGAACCCCAACCGATGGAAAAATTTCAGAGGTAAAGTAATTCATAACATTAACAGCTGTTGCTCTCTGCATGGGCTTCAACCAAACATACTTTGCAAAATGGTCTAGAACAATGAAGAGAAACTGATTGCGCCGCTTAGATCGCGGGTAAGGTCCTAGAAAGTCGCAATAGAACCGCTGAAATGGTCTTTCTGAAGCAAAAGTGTTCGCTATAGGTGGTCTTGACTGCTGATTTGTTGACTTAACAGCCTTACAAGTGTCGCATTTCTGTACATAGTCTCTAACGTCTTTAGCTTGCCTAGGCCAGAAGTAATTTTGTCTGACACGCTCTAAAGTTTTCTGCCAACCCCCATGGTAACTCCTATTCGCATCATGTGCAAGGCTTATCGCTTTCTCAGTTAACCCTGTCGGCAACCACACCCGCCATAACGAGTCCTCCTCATCCGCCACACCCTTACGAAATTTAACCCTTTTTAAAACCACGCCATCATTTACACTCAAATCTGGTAGCGCATCTTTGTTTTCCAAAATGGTTCTGCAAAGATCCAAGTATTCCGCGCTTTCAAATTCCGGCGATGCTAAGTCAATTTCGTGAGGTGGGGCGGAGAAGGTTAGCTCGTCTACATCAAAACGCGAGAGGGCATCCGGTACTATATTCAGGGTTCCCTTGCGATGCTCCATGGCAAAATCGTATCTTTGCAGTAGGAGTGACCATCGAGCCAGCCTGCCACTTAAGTCCTTCTGAGTCATCAACCACTTGAGACTTGAATGGTCGGTTATGATTCGGAATGGCAAACCCTCTATGTATGGTCTAAAACGCTTGACACTTATAATGGCGGCGAGGCATTCCAGTTCGGTTACAGTATAATTGCGCTGAGCATTGTTAAGTTTTTTTGAAACAAACGCGATTGGATGCTCATCGCCCTTGTCATCGACCTGGAATAACACGCCCCCTACACCTATTTTTGAAGCATCACACTGAATAACAAATTCCTTCGAGAAATCGGGTTGGGCCGAGCTCAAGGCTTCTTTTAACTTTTCGAATGCTTCTACCGCTTCAGGGGTAAGCTTAAATGGGCCTGCTGACTTGCGAAGACAATCAGTCAAAGGACCTGCTAGGTCAGCAAAATTTGTAATAAATGCCCTATACCAATTTGCCATGCCCACAAACCTACGAACCTGTCGCGGAGATTTAGGGATCGGAAAGTTCTTCATTGCCTCTATTTTCCCAGGATCCACCTTCAAGCACCCGCTACCTATCAAGTACCCTAAATACCGAATTTCCTTCTGACAAAATTTGCTCTTCTTCACATTGATTGTGAGGCCTGCGTCCCTCAAACAATTCGCCACTTCCGCCAGCAACTTTAGGTGGTCTTCAAAGTTAGTGCTGCATACCATTAGATCATCCAGGTAGACAAAGACATTCTCCCGCAAACGCGAGGGAATTGCCTTGTCCATCAGGCGGCTCATGGTCTGCGGTCCATTACACAGACCAAAGGGCATCACCTTAAAGTGGTACAGAGGCTTCCCAGGAACTGCGAATGCTGTTTTTTCCTTGGAAGACTCTGTCAGCTTGATCTGAAAGAACGCGTCCTTCAGATCAATGCCACTAATGAAGTGCGTGTCCTTCAGTCTGCTCAATAGGCCGTTGATATGAGGCAACGGGTACGAGTCCTTTTTAGTTACCGCGTTGACCTTCCTGGAATCTATGCAGAGCCTGACTTTCCCTGGCTTCCGAACTAGGACAACTGGACTACACCAAGGCGAGTTTGACTCTTCTATAACTCCCATTTCGAGCAGCCTATCTATTTCGCTAAAAGCTTCGGCTTGCCTCGGTGGCGAAAGAGGAAAATGTTTACTTTTGATTGGGACTGCATCACCAGTATCAATATGATGCTCAACCAATCTCGTTTGCCCCAATCCTAACTTCTCAAACGACGGGAACATATCTACTACCCTCTGCAGTTTGGCCTTCTGGGTTTGTGTCAACTCATGGAAGTTATGTCCCTCCTCCTTTTCATCGATAACCTCTAGACATGCTATGCTCGGAAATATTTCGGGAGCTAACGCAAACGCTCTCCAGAAGTCAACTCCGAAATAGGCTTCTTGAATAAGGGAGGGAACAAGATAAAAACGAATAGTTTTGGTAGTATTTTTAAAAGTTACTGGTAAAGAGATAGAACCTAATATTTTCTGTTTTCCACCGCCCGCCGTATACACGAAAGCCTGCAGTGGGTGGTACTTAAGCCCATTGGCATCCAAAAACTTTTGACAATCTTTTCCGAGAATAGAAACATTCGCACCCGAGTCCAGCAATCCTACCAGAAAACTATCTTCAATTTGCACTCGCACCAGAGGCCTTTCATCCTCGGTGAGCACCAAAGTGGTGCTTTGTAAAAGTTTACGCTCCTGTACTCGGCTGTTATATCTCTTCCTACATTTCAAAATATCTTCCGATACAAATGACTCTGGGTTATGAAAAATTCTCGACCTAACTAGCTCGTAATTGGTTACCCTTTGTTCCAAACTAGGTGGAAATTGCTTCTGACAGGCGACCTCCCTACTCGGGGCTTTCAAAATTTGTATTGGTTTGCAAATTGCCGTTGATGACCTAGGACTATCGGAATCAGAGCTATTGGAGCTATCTGTGCTATCAGGAAAGGTTACTATTATTTTTGGGTATTCCTTCGCCAGAGTGCCACTGCTCCTTGGAAGTTCAACACTGCCTTGTAGCTCTCCGCTCGCGAGGGACCTACCACTTGGTTCAGTACTCGAGGCGACTCCTTGAGCACTGGCTGATATGGGGGCTATGGCACCGAACGAGTTTCCCCCATCTTCTCGCTCGGATATTGGTTTCCCTGCCGGCGATGGTCCTTTGGACATTTTGGGGTAAACACGCCTCTGTGCCCGCACTTAAAGCAGAAGGGACTCCTAATGGGTTCCTCACAATAAATATACGAATGCCCCATGGCCTGACAATTCCAACATTGAATTCCGGAATAATCCGGTTTTCTATTGCGCCGGTACTCCAACGCCTCTATCTGCGGGTCAGCTTCGCAATCCTCGCCTTCCATCCTCATGTCCGGTGTTATCGTGCGGGCCTCGTTGACCTGACGTCCATGGTAAGTGGTTCCCAATATCTTGCTTTCTTTCAGAACTTGTTCCCCTCTTCGTGCTATATCGCGTAGATCATGCAATGTCCTAGCCCCCGCATTGAAGAGCATTAGCTTCAAGCTACTGTTGACGTTCCGCTTTATTATGTCAATCAGCAGGACTTCAGACATCGGTTCTCTGAGGCGTGCGTTAAGTGCTACTATGTCAGTGTGGAACACGTCGTATGACTCACTTAACTTCTGCTTACGCATTGAGATTTCCATCATAATCTCGTGGTCACTTTTCAATGTTCCAAACTCACGCTTCAGGGAATAGCACAAAAAGGGATAATTCGCGGTTGGATTCTGCTTTGTGAACAGCCAGTACCATTCTTCCGCCCGTCCTGACAAAAAGAGATGAAAACTCGCCATAAGTTGGTCGCTAGAGCATTGAGTCCGCTCACATAGGGTGTCCAACTTAAACAAAAAATCAGCAACGCTTCCAGTACCATCGAAGGAAATCTTCCAATCCTGTGGTTTCACTGCCACGCTATTCGAAACGAGGTTGGCCTGGTTACTAACGAATGTAGGGGCTTGGTTCCTTTCCTCCCTATTGGTGTTCCTGTTATAGGTCGCACTACCCTGCGACGATGTTACTGCGGCGTTGAGTAAGTCCATGTTCTCCCTGATCGTCCTCATTTCGTTCCGCATCTCCTCCTGCGATGTCCTGAACAGCTGATGTAGCACGTTCACCCACGAATCTACAGGAGGGACCTCGGCATTGCTCCTTTGCGTAGTGATCCTATCACCTAAAGTGTCAGGAGGTATACGGTCTTGAACCGAAGCTCTAGCTTCCCCCTGTATACCTGTTAGCACGCCAGTTGAAGGGTCAAAAATATTTTGCATTGGATCTGCTGCCATGGACGAGTCAAGGATATTAGTACTAGCTGGTCTATCCATTTTGTGGTTGGAAGCAGGATTCAACACTATCCTGGTCGGATCTCCCCCGCCCGGACTACCTATTGGAGAATGCAGTACCAGAGGCCGATTGGTGGGTTGCTTCGGAAGCGCCCCTCTACCCTGACCTCTAGGCTTGCCCCCACTTCCTCGCGCAGAATTCCTAGTAGTCATGCGTTCAGCCGACCTGTCCATGTTGAATTAAATCTCCGAACCAAATTTAAAAAAAAGAATTTACAGAAAAGGGTCGGTTACAAAGGGCGGTTGGAAGGTATAAAGTCACGATTCACTCCCCCCACCCTATAATACCGACGATTGACAAGTTTTGAAAAATAAAAATTTAATTAATGCAAATTTTCCTAACCGATATTTGCATCAACTGATTACCGCGAATATGTCAAAAAAAAATAAATATATACATATAAATATATATATGCTGAAAGAAATTGATTATTAGTAAATATACGTGTGGAAATGTACTATGTAAAAAGCAAAAACGGTATAAAGTTTGGCAAAAGCTAGTTGTGTATTTATATATTGAATGGGAATGCTGACATCCCATCATTAGAAGGCATAGGCATAACAAAAAAAACGAAATAACACTAGACAAGGACATTCTTCCAGGTACACCTACCGCAATGCAGGGGTGGTTATAAGACACCTCGCCCTGAGACATGTTGGTGTACCATGGCGAAAATTGGCAAAATTTTAAATTTATTTGGACTCCAGTACTCCGGACCGCAATGCAGGGGCTGCTAATGGCTGCCTCCCTGAGACTGGTCGGAGCACTGGATACCAGCGATCAAAACGTCAAAACTTTATTTATTTTTTTTTGAAACACCCCTCCTCAACCACGCCGCAATGAAAGGATGCGGTTTGGTACCGCGTTTCCCCAGACTTGCGCAGTTGGAAAGGGGTGGATATGGGGTCCCTACTCCTCCTCCCGCAATGCAGGGGCTGCTAAGGGCTGCCTCCCTGAGACTGGTTGGAGGAGTAAGGATCCTACAAAAAAAAATGCATACAAAAAAAACGAAGACAAAACAAAACATCACGTTCGGCAAAAACATAAATATGAATAATCCCAAAAGAAAACTAAACCCCACTTAGCGGACATATTATATTTTTCCCGAAGCCGACATCGGACAACAGACCCGGGACAAAAAAAATTGAAACTACAAAAAAATTAAGTGCGTTTAGCACTGCCTCACCGGGTGAAATGAAAACTTCCGGTGGACATGACGTTCAGTCTCGTGGAGCCCTTGGCTACTGAACACGATGACCAATCCGGACAACTTGATCAGTCCCACCATCCCGTCGCAACGCAGGTGGCGGCTCCTGGGCCTGCCTACCTGGGACTTACGGAAGGGTGAAACCTCACAAGCTGACCCGAAAAGTCACCGCGGTCAGCGCTTCGGTTTCCACGTTGGGCGCCATCTGTTATGGTATTCGCAACAAATTGGAGCAGTAAGGAAGGCGGTCGGCATGATATCAATGGTGCACAGTGGCTAGTCATTGTCGGCTGGGGTGGGCTCTTGCCAACCTTACCGTCCTGCGCCATAATCAGAAAAAGGTCTAATCATGCCTTTGAATACGCGGGGAAATGCACAAAACCGCGCAAAACAACTATATAAAAACAACATCCGGTTAAAACACCGGATGCCACGGACAGACCGTTGACATTTAAATATTCAAAATACAAAAACTCAAATAAAACGGAAAATCAAATAAATTCAAAAGAAACGGGCAACTAAAATATTTAAAATGAAAATCAAAATTCAAAAATAACCGAAAGCGAAACTAACTCAAATATAAATTTAAAAATAACCGAAAATGAAACGAAATTAAAACTGAAATAACGAACGGAAGAAGAAAACAAAGATAAATTTAAATTAACCGAAAAGAAACCCTGAAATTTTAAACGAACCGGAAATGACCGGTTACCCTGCTGCAAAAGAAAAAAATTTAAAAAAAAAGAGGCCGAACATTATAAGGGGGCGCCGCGGGTGTGGTTGCGACGCCCTGGTGCTGACCCACCCTCATCCATGGCCATCGGTGCACCAAACCGAATCCCGATGGCCCCTTTACCTAAACTCCTATATGCCTTCTAAATAATGACGAACGTCAGCATTCCCATTTTTATGACAATTTTATTCAAAATTCATTTAAAAAAATATTGCTTAAATTTACCCTACGATGAGGTATTCATTTAAGTTTAGGTTGCATAGTTAAAAAAAAAACGCTAATACAAAAAAAAACCCCATAGCACTAACAAGATTTGCTTTGCGCTCCTATAGTATTTTAGTTTTACTATTGAAATTCAGTTGCTTGCTTATTAATTCCCTTACTTATATTACTTTTAACTTATGTATATTATATTATTATTTTATTTATCTGGTTTCATTATTTACTTATTTAATTTGCTGATCTGTATTTATTTTAGCATATCACTTTTATTTATTGCGGCCTTTAGTTTGTTATAAGCAATCATAGATATGTATAATTTATTTTATTACGATTTATGTGTATTTTAAGGGTAGTTTGTTTATAAGTATTTTTATATACTGTAGTTCGTTTAAGTGTTCATTTATTTCATTAGTATAATTATTTTTGGTTTAGTCTTAATCATTTTATTTTATTTTATGTTATATTATTTTTCTTTGTTAAGATACTGTTTGCTTATCTTTGAAAATAATTTGACTCCCTTATATAATTATAAAATTTTTCCTCATTTTTAGGTATATGGTTACGTTAAGCAAACATATTTTTGATTTTAACCTACATATGTAATTAATTATTTTTTTTTTCTGTATCCGATTAGTTGTAAATTTTCTTTTCTTACAGCTATCGTTTCTTTTACATGTCTACGTTGATTCTTTTCTCACGTAACTCCATTCTATTCTAATTGTTTTGTTGTCTTTTTATTTTCTATACATAACTTCTTAAATTTCAATTTATTTTAATTTTGTTTTTCTTTCTGTTCAAAATTAATTAATAATCATTTAATACTCACATTTTAAGTTTTAAGTAAACATATATACATTTCTATTTTATTTTCTACCCTCTATTTATGCATATCTATTGACCCTCTAATTTAAGTTTAGTTATGTCTATGGTATGTACTACTGTTACAGTTTGATCTCACCCGGTCGTTGCAGTAGGCCGTTGGTGGGGCTCTACTGTTGTTGTTGTCTCTGCTGGTTATGTTGTTGTTGCTGGTGGTGCGACGGGCCTATAATAGGGCGGCCCCCGCTGTTGTCAATGCTGGATGTTGCCGGTTTTGTTGTTGCCGGTTTTGTTGTTACCGGTGGTTACTGTTGTTGTTGCTGGTAGTTGTTGTTGCCGATTTGTTGTTACCGGTGGTTACTGTTGTTGTTGCTGGTAGTTGTTGCGGCCGGTTTTGTTGTTACCGGTGGTTACTGTTGTTGTTGCTGGTAGTTGTTGCGGTTGCGCGCTATACCGACGCGTTGATGTGGCGCGATGGGATTAGCGCAATAGTGGCGCGTTGATAAGCGCGATGGGATTAGCGCAATAGTGGCGCGTTGATAAGCGCGATGGGATTAGCGCAATAGTGGCGCGTTGATAAGCGCGATGGGATTAGCGCAATAGTGGCGCGTTGATAAGCGCGAGGGGATTAGCGCAATAGTGGCGCGTTAATAAGCGCGATGTTGACGCGTTTACTGTTGCTTGCTTAGTGGCGCGTTGATACACGCGTTGGTGCGGCGCGATGGTGGCGCGTTGATATGCGCTTGATGTGGCGCGATGGGATTAGCGCAATAGTGGCGCGTTTATACACTCGTTGGTGCGGCGCGATGGTGGATTCTGCAACAAAAAGAAAGGTAAACAGAAATTGTTTCATTCATACGTTATAAGCACGATATCTAGGCAAGCATATACAAAGATACGGTAATTCTATACGACTGCACGCAACCGCTCAAACATGTGCAAAACTATCGGGAAAGGTATCCAAAGGCGCGTCTCGACCCCGGCACCAGCAACCCGAAAGCGGAAACTCGATTATATATATCTATCAGGAGATATTTGCAATCAAAGTTTAAAAATGTCTGTCATTTTCATGTGGTTGTTGCAATCACACATATTTAGGGTGCCGAACTGTGCAGAAGTATTTTTTTTTTTTTTTTTTTTGGTAGAAATACTGGGGATCGCATAGCCGGTGTTGGATCGGCTATAACACCCATGGAGAAGGCCCTGAAGAACCACCCTTATTTCCAGAAACTGTTGTTTAATTAATTTCAATAACAAAACCATTCTTTTGAAAAGTTCATATATTTTACCACTTATATTAGCACACATATATACTTTCGAGCGTTCGCACTTATTTCAATAAATTGTGTTAAATTGTTTTCTATAATTTACGAAGAAATCGGGTATTTACATTTTTTTTTCTAGTGGCTGACATGTACAAATGCGAAAACGTGATGCCAGACTGGCACATAATATTTTCAACTCGAATGTTAAGTGTAATGTTCTTAGTTGTAGCAATTTTCAATTATATGCAAAAAAATATGCTGAATTTACTTCGAACTTCATTTAAATTTACAATAAATTAAGATATGGAAATTTTGAAGAAAAGAATCGCGCGATTCTTTATCAGAATTTTTTTTCGCCTGTCGGGCAAGTTTAATAGATGATATTATCATCACATCAAAAAGCATTAAAAGACATACATTTTCAATTGTAAAATCACGAATATATGTTAAAAACACTAAATATTCATGATATTACCATTTTTTGTAGGCTCATATTTGTTTTATACCGCATAGTTTAAACATTTTCTTCAGTGAATTTTGCAACTTTAATGACAATTTATTAATAACCTATTGGCTTCTTAGACAAATAAGGACCAGTTTTGTGAAGGGCTGACGCCCTAGTCGTAGAGCATTTAGGTAAAATTTTCCCATACTCGCACCAATTAACTACAAATATCAAAACTTACCAATGCTACACCCGTACATGTGTGATGATGATCTGGGTTCCGGTTGAAACTTTTATTTACACTCTTTATAGTCACCCACTGGGCACAGATCGATGAATAATGTTTGTTCCAATTGTTTTTTTTTTTACATCAGCGTATATATTTTATTTTGTACTGTAAACACAGTTAAACTTCCACCTTGAGATTCTTAACACATTTATAACTCCATATGTAAAATGATATAAAATTTTGCTATAAATTTGCAGAGTACGTCTTGTAATCTTGTTGGTAAAGAAGCTTAACTTCACCAAAAACCGAAAGGAGTTACACACACCGACGTGCACACACGTGTGATCGAACACCTCAAAAGTCGAACAATCTTGCTTTAAACCCGTTTATGTTTTTGTAATTAAAGTGGTACTTTATAAACAAATTTCTTCTGAACTTTTCACTGTGTTCACCACTTAACATTTTCTTGAGTTCAGTTTATGTTTTAATTTTCTTTCTTTTTTTTTTTTTCCACACTGCGCGGCACGACCGCTCCCGTTCAAATCCGGTATACTTTTTGAATTCGTCGAATGCCGGTGACGCTGCTATGCCCAAAATTATTCATTTAACGCGACTGCGCAATGGAAAAGTTCCGTTGCCCGTTGACGTGGCGTGATTATTGCCAAGTGGAACATTCTGATTGGTCGTTACCATCAGATGATTGCTATGAACGGATTGAACCATTTGGTGCTGCCACCTCAGCAAAAATCACGCACTTTCCCGTAGCTAAACGTCAAACCGGAAGGTGAATCAAAACTGTCACCCAACCAACCGCATTGAACCAAATAACAATTACTATCAATGGAAAGTAAACCATAACAAGTTATCAAATTGTATTGATTCAGTGATCCATTTATTGATTATTGTAATAATTAATATTAAAAATAATTAATAGTAAAAATGCAAATGAGAGAAATTACAAATTGATTTTCCTCTGTTTTTGAGCAAATCGGTCAATAACTCCCTCCACTGGGATATTAATATATCTATTAATACTCATTAGGGCAAGTCCATTCAGCCTATCTTCTCCGGTTGAATTCCTTATCCAATTTTTCAAACGCCTCAATGTTGAAAAACTTCGTTCACTGCTGGCAATGGTTACAGCTAACGTGGCTCCAATCTTCAAGAACTTGAACACGTTTGGAAAAAGTGCTTCGTTGCAAAGATTTAATTCGTCGATGAATGTGTTTGGGCGATCTTCTGCTGCCACCCAACGTTGTCTCCATAGTAGAACTTCATTTTTTACAACGGATACCGCTGTTCTAGTAACTGCTGGCCACTGATCCATTAATATTTCGACAGTTTCGGGAACGATTTCACCTTCTTTTCTGGTCAATTTATCAGGAATGACATTTTCAATAATTGACAATGTGTTTTTGTGCTTGATGAATCTGTTAGACACTCAAGATATGAAGTGATCGATGAACGGGATGAATATTTATCTGCGAAAATATTCTTCTGCTGAACTGTTTTCGTAGTTTTCTCGGTTTTTTTTCCGAGGAACTTCAATTTTCTCTTCGATAGATTTGGCTATTTCTTTTCCATCACCAAAAACTTTTTTGAACTGTGATTCACTATTTTCCCTCATTTCTTTCAACAAAACAGCCAGATCTTCAAAATTATCAAAATTAATCATTGTTTTTGCCACGAAAGTGTCACAGGAAATCGAGACACCTACGATTTAAGAGTTTATTCCTGAAAACATGATGTTACCCAAATTGACGACTGGTTTGACATCACGCGTTGATAAAATACATTTATTTTTTTCGTTATCGTTTCTGCAGCTTGTAGAAGCTTCTTGGTTATAAATTTTTTCACAATTTTCCGCTTTATCAACCACTTGTCTATTTTACACTTTATGCACCGTAACCCACATTTTCATTAAATATGCATAACTAACCTTTTCTTCATGAACTAAATTAAATAATAATGAACTGAAGTAAATAATAGTACGTACCTCAAATTGCAAACTTTTTAAGTATGTAACACTAGACATTTTAATAGTCTGTGGCAATCAAATTGAATAACATTTCATGCTGTTGAGGTGTTGCACGCAAAAAGAAACAAAAACTACACATCATACTTTGAAATTTTGAATTTGGTCGGCGTCGCCACGGCGAAAACTTAAAGGTAACGGTACAACAACCGATTGAGTAGAACAGAAATACTCAACGGTGCGTTCAGAAAGTAATCAGTAACCATTTGATCAACACCATTGTTTACCCGTACTAGTTTGGCATCTTCTTTTGCGAATCGGAGTGGAAGGTAGTGGATGAAGGTACTCCGAGAGAGTGTAATGAAGGAAATCGCGTTCAGAGTTGTTTTAAAGTAAAAACTGCAACTAAAAGCTTTAATTTAAATGGAAATATACATTCTATAGTAACTGATAACGGGTTATAACTGCTTTATATTCAATAATTTGGGAGTTTCAAGTCTTCATGTTCAATATTGCAGTATTTAAATTTCATTGTTTTATTATTGCATAGAACGCACCCTGTGTGGTTTGTGTGTGTGCGCAGATTCGGAGTAAGTTGCGCTACCCGTAAAAACCGTTGGACCATCAGAGTACTCCAACACTTATCCTCACTCATATAAAAAAGGTGGTCCAATTTACATAGCGATGTCCGTTGATTGGATCACCTAATCCTATTCGGAGTACCATTTACTTTGCTTCTGAATAGTCTATAGAGCACCTACGTTGGAGTACTTTGAAAATGCTGCCAAAAGATTACTCTATAGAGTATTCTAGACGAAAGCGAGAAGGGAGTATGTGTTCTTTTGAGGACCACCTACTCCCGCTCTCGCTTTGCTGTTGAATACTCTATAGAGTAATCCCATGGGAGTATTTTGAGAGTACTCTCACGTAGGTGGTCTATAGAGTATTCAAAAGCAAAGAAACGGAGTACTCCGAGATGGATTAGGTGATCCAATCACCGGACATTGCCATGTAAATTGGACCACCTTTTTTATATGAATGAGGATATGTGTTGGAGTACTCTGATACTCCTTTAGGAGTATTCTATGGAGTATGAAACGGAGTATTTCCGTTTTTGGCAGGGTACTAGTACACATATACTATGATCAACACTTGTGTTCGCTGCTAGCCGTTCAAAGGTTGTCAATGTTAGCTGCAGGAACACACACACATATGTACATATGTATAGGGTGTTTTTTTTACAGGTTTGTTTTTCGAATAGAGATAAAACTGGCATTTTGTGGTCAAATCTGGCAACTCTAATGTCATTTATTTTCAGTTTGGTTTGCCATTTCATCATGAACAGGTTGACAAAAGAACAACGCTTGCAAATCGTGCAAATTTATTTCGAAAATAATGGTTCAGTTCGCGAAGTTTACCGTGAGCTCCGTCCATTTTGTGGTCGACATAATCGTCCATCAGAGCAATTAATTCGGTTAACCATGGATCGTTTTCGCACTACGTTTACTCTATGTGATAATACGCATCCGCAGAGACGTCGAACAGTGCGCACCGAAGAAACAATTGCCGCTGTAGAGCAAAGTGTTGAAGAGGACCCGAATGAATCGATTCGCCACCGTGCACAGCAATTGGAGCTTTGTCCATCAACTTTATGGAAGATTTTGCGCAAAGATCTTGGCTTGCGACCTTACAAGATCCAGCTTGTGCAAGAATTAAAGCCGCGAGACCATGCAATGCGTCGTGATTTTGGTGTATGGGCCGAAAATGAGATTGATTTCGATGCTGATTTTCATCGCAAAATTTTGTTCAGTGATGAGGCTCATTTTTGGTTGAATGGCTACGTCAACAAGCAAAATTGCCGCATTTGGAGTGAAGAGAATCCACATGAGACCCTTGAAACGCCATTACATCCACAAAAACTGACTGTTTGGTGTGCTCTATGGGCTGGTGGAGTCATTGGGCCATACTTCTTCCGCAATAATGCTGGAGAGGCAGCTACCGTTAATGGAGACCGGTATAGAGCCATGATAACCGACTATTTTGTTCCCGAATTGGATGGCATGAATGTGGATGAGTTGTGGTTCCAACAAGACGGCGCTACATGCCACACAGCGCACGTCACAATCGATTTATTGAAGGAAACATTCGATGAGCGCATAATTTCGCGGAATGGACCTGTCAATTGGCCACCAAGGTCGTGTGATTTGACACCATTGGATTATTTTCTTTGGGGATATGTGAAGTCGCTCGTCTACACCAACAAACCAGAAACGTTAGGGGAATTGGAAGCCAACATTCGTGGCGTTATTGCCGACATACGGCCCCATATGCTCGAAAAAGTGGTTGAAAATTGGACCTGTAGAATTGGCTTTATTCGAGCCAGCCGCGGCGGTCACGTGCCCGAAATCATATTTAAACATTAATGGCATAAAATTATCCTTCCAATAAAGCCAAATTGATGGACCTTAAAACGATTTTCTTGTGTTTTATTTCAATTCGAAGTTCTATACCCCTAAAAAAACACCCTTTATTTGCTTGGTTGTAATTCGTTTCTTGTTGAATTTCGTAGCATATGAATAAAAGTGAAATTTATACACATGCACTTCATTCTTTGTCTTTACCAAATATATATCTACATAATAATAAAACAATGTGTACTACTAATATTTCGGGGGAAAGGGGGGATTAGGGGTTACTACGCCACTGATAAACAAACATGCCATGTCTAGTGACTTAATAAACAGACTGTATATGTGAAATTTTAGGACAGTTTTTATTTAGGCATGTACATTTCCGACTGCGTTTGTCAGAAAAAGAGAGAATTTGTGAATTTAAGTGCAAAAATATGAAATATATCACAAATGTATAACAATATATTCAACATAACTTATTTAAGTTATTTGGTATATTCTCCCCCTGCAGTCAACTGCCAAACTAGTCAGCAAATATTCTAGTTCATTAACTAGAATTTCTTGGGCTTATTCATACCAATCTGAGCGACTGCAACGTTTCCACTATCATAAGTAGCAACAACCCTGCAGAACTGGCGATGGATAAATCTGTGGCAATAAGCAGAAAAAGCCAAACTCAAGTTTGGTCGAAAACGAAGTAGTCCCACGCTTATGTTCTTCGCGCTAGGATCTATAAGCACATCAAATTGCATGGCTTTTGCTCAAAAATTGTGGGTTTCATGGACAAAAAAATATATCTCAATTCCAAACATTTACACTACAATTTCAACTTTCAAAGCGCTTTTCAAAAAAATAACTTTGGTAGTTTTCCCTTATTGCCACAGAAATAGTATTATTTATTTAACACGGTTGACTTATTGTGATTGTGACATGCAGTTTTCAAAAATAAAATAACAGTGAATCTCCAACGGAATCGTTTTGAAGATGCAATAACGAAAATGGCGAGCAGAGAAACATAAGATAACAAGCGCTTTATAAAAAATTTAGTTATCAAGAGCTTATCCAATATCTACTAGAATTCTAAAATTGATTTATCTGCAATTTTATTTGCAGAGAGATCCTAAACTTATAATTTTCACCATATAAAGTTAATGTTTTCTTAAATTTTCTTAATTTTATGTAAATATATTTTTACAAGTATGGCTTAGATTCTATCTGGCATTGATATTTCTTTAATTTTTAAAATTCTTCACAAAATGTTTTAAGAAAATTTTAAGATGTATGCCTGTGAAATCAATTATAAAATACTTTAAAAAAGGACCATTATTAAAAAAAAAGAAGAAAATTATTTTTTATAAATGTTTTCCAAGGGTAAAATTGTTTTGTTTAGAGAACATATTTTTATTGAAATTTGTTTAATATAGTGAAGTATTATTTATTTTGATAGATACATCCCAAATTGAATTAACTTACTATGAAGTGGTACAGTAACTGGGATGATACTGATACAAAAGGCTGACTAGTATGACGGCTGGTATGAACCTGACGCATATACTGAGTAATACTTCAACTGGTATGATTCCGATGCAGGCTGACTAGTATGCCAACTGGTATGATATACTGGTGCATATACTGACTAATATGTCAACTAGGCTGATGCAATGGCTGACTAGTTAAATGCACCATTATTATTCAAATTTTGTTTAAATTTGCCCTGTAAGGCACAATGTACGCGAGAGGTATAGGTCTAGAAGCGACGATTCCTCTACGCCTCAATATCTGAACACGAAGCCATATTTTTTGTCAAATTCAGTAAAATAATTGTTATACAAACAAGTATAACTTTGCACCAAAAGGAAAAATTTAGTTTAATATACAATTTTTTCATTTTAAAATATATAATAAATAATATTTTAACAAAGCAGGGACAGAGCACACAGGTGTTGCTAATAAAAAGTCTAAACAAAATTCTTCTTTTTCCCCTTCTCCACTACTGATGTGAAAAGAAGATGGGAGGGCTCTTAGAGTATTAGAGAAAACGTTCTCCGGAAAATTTATGGGTCTTGCCGTGATGCCAACGGCGAGTATCGAAGGAAATTTAACGATGACCTGTACGGGCGTAACTCTGCGTAAAGGGCATAGCGCAAATGCTTAGTCATGTTATGCGAATGAATAAAAGAGCTTCGTCCCAGAAGGTTTACGTATCTACACCCGAACTCTTCAGCAGTGGAAAGGGAAGGCCTCTACTAAGGTGGAGAAAACAAGTGGAGGATGACTTGAATTCACTTGGTGTTTCCAATTGACTCCAGTAGTGCCACGGTAGTGGAATTCACCAACTTCTATAACGAAATTCACAATCGATATTTTATCTAGCTTAAAATAAACTAAAATAATATCTTATACCTTTAAATGATCTATTCTTGTATAGTTTTATATTCAGAATATCTCGACAAAGCTAAATTGATTTTGACGAAATTCGGTATGTTTCACCCAGTAGTGACTGCATTATCGCATGTGCGACTCACTAACTTCGCTATAACGAGCTTAGGATTCCTCATCCCTCGACAAAACGTATGCTTAGTCCGCAAATGCCATTCACTTTATAATAAAAATATTAATATAATAATATTATTATTTTAGTTTTCGCTAACAACCTAAAATGATTTGCTGTTTATTTAGCGACACAATAATTGAATATCGATAAAAAAATGGTTAGTGAATGCCGAAATCGTTATAGTCATCTGTTAAATAAAATGTCGATTGCGAATGTCGTTATAGAAGTTAGTGAAATCCACTACCGCTATTGCTAAAAAGGGATGATTATCTTGCTGATTAATTTTTTTGGGATTTTTTGTGACAGACGCCATCGACGTTATTTTGCATCGCAAATGGAAATAAGTGTGCATTTCCAAATTATTTAAAAAAGCGTCGTGGGCCAAAATTTGTAAAAAAAAGTCGAGCGATTAGTTCCAAATTTTCATTTATAATACATATATGAACTTAAAATATTCAATAGTATGATTTCGAAATAAAAAATATTTCCATTTGCGATGCGAAATAAAGTCAATTTAAGTTATTTCCATTAGCCTTGTTACCTTAACCGGGTATATCTGGGATGACTCCTCATTTACTGATTTCTGAGATCAACCGTGGTCCTCTAGAGCTATGCTAACATGTACTACGTATTTAAATTTTGTCATCTGTCAACTGATAAAGATATCTACGCACGCTTCACCGACCACCGGGGTGTATTAATGATCGAAATTTGTAAATATTTACATTTTAAAAGGTGTCGACGCACCATCACACAACGCCATCAAAAACTTCATAATTAGTTTTCACTCGGCGTTTTTATTAAACAAATTGCTCAAATATTTTTATTCATAATTGATTTGTCAAATTTGAAAATGCTCCAAATGGATAAACAACTTCAGCATGAACTTTGATTTTTGTTGTATTATTTGTTCCCTTATTAATACATTTACATATGGACACGATTCAAATATTTGACACAACGAAAAATTTTAATTTCGGTCATTATCAATAATACAGGTCGTGTTAATAGACCTGCTGATTTTTACTTTTGTCTCGAATTTTGACATTACACTCATTTCTCAGTACGATTTTGACGTTAAGCTCACAAATTACAAAAACAAAGTACATGGATCATTTTTGTGTGTCTGTATGTTTGTCGAGCTGCTACGACCTGTTGTAGTTGGATCATGATTTCGGTATTCTGAGATATTTGGAGACTTATACATATCTCGATAGCTGAGTATAATATCACTCTATTTCAAAATATTTATGAAAAAATACCAAATACTGACATTATATGCCGTTTTTGAAAAAAAAAACTCTGAGATAGAGCGCTTTTTAAAAATATTTTTAAATGTGGTGATCTTCCACTCACAACCAGATGACTAAAAATTTTTGAAGTGTGACCCTTTTTTAGGAAAATCACAACAATAAAATGAAAACAAAAAACATCTGTGCCAATTTTTTCGAAATTCGAATTATTTTGTAAATTAGAGCTATAACAATATTTTCAAAGTAACCTAGTTTTTGCCTATTTTCTAGCGATTGTTTTTTTTTTACAATAGTTTGTATGGAATGCCCAACAACATTATCCCAAAACGATATCTGACCACGATGAAGAAGTCACAAATGTTTAAAATTTTACGAATAATTTTCTTAGAAAAGTAAACATGCCAAATAAAGATAGAAGAGGATACCATTTTGTACATTTCAAAACCGAGCAAAATTGAACTGGTCAGTCGCGAGAAATCAAACAAAAACTTAGGAATTTCGAAAAGATGTTTATAGCTATAACTTTGAAAATAAATAAAATTGTGAAATACGTACATATTTTTGTTTTATCAGTGTGAGCCATACATTCGAAAAAATTTTAGGTGGCTCACTTCACAAATAAAAATAAATAAATTCTGGGAAAATAATATACATATTTGAAAAACATTCATCCAACACCTTATCGTTCTCTGACATATCTTTATTGCTATACATGTGTCTAATATCCCATTCTCCTTCTCCATTTTGTTCTTGCTCTTACTCCGAAATATCTTTAATCGAAACCAAGTTGACTAGAAATCAGAAAGAATTAAAAATTCCTCTTTCTTGGATCAACACACACTTTTCCTACATTCAATTAAGTTCATTCGATTTAATTATTGTTAAGACACATTTGAGGGATACACAGTAACACATTCATTTCCACATCCTAATAGATCAGGAACTAGTTGTACCACACAGTGTTCATTTCCCTCGTTGCTCCCTGTCGCTGTCCCTTACCTGATTCATATTAATACCCTCATTACATTATTTCTCTTGATAGTCATATTGTTAAAACAAAAGTAATTTACCCTGCTCCACATTTTGATTGGTAACGGTACAGATATGGAAATGAAAGTCACGCGCATACCTTTCTCATCTCATTGTACATTTACAAGTCTTTTGAAAATACTTCTGGTGGTGTGGCCGAAGGTCCCTAGTACAGGTAACATCAAAAGTGATTTGAAAAAGCTTTTTCAAAAGGGGGCCGCCCCTCGGCAGTGATTTGGCAAACTCTCCGAGTGTAGTTCTGCCATGGAAGGCTTCTCAGCAAAAATTCATCTGCTTTGCAGATGCCGTTAAGAATCGGCAAAAAACTGTAGGTCCCGCCAATTTGTAGGAAAAATTATAAGCAGCACACCCCAAATTGGTAGAGAAGCTCTGCTTTTATCTCCCTAGGACGTATATATCGCGCCAATTATATTATTCCGAGACTACGGGATATAAAATGTATTCGTAATTTCGGGACTCCACATCCTAGACATTGGGGCATTTGTATGTATAAATTACGATGATTTTTATATCACTTTTGATTTATTTGTTAATCAAAACGGAAAATTACTCAGAAAAATGTAGATCGGAGTCAAGATTATTTAAAAAAGCGTCGTGGGCCAAAATTTGTAAAAAAAAGTCGAGCGATTAGTTCCAAATTTTCATTTATAATACATATATGAACTTAAAATATTCAATAGTATGATTTCGAAATAAAAAATATTTCCATTTGCGATGCGAAATAAAGTCAATTTAAGTTATTTCCATTAGCCTTGTTACCTTAACCGGGTATATCTGGGATGACTCCTCATTTACTGATTTCTGAGATCAACCGTGGTCCTCTAGAGCTATGCTAACATGTACTACGTATTTAAATTTTGTCATCTGTCAACTGATAAAGATATCTACGCACGCTTCACCGACCACCGGGGTGTATTAATGATCGAAATTTGTAAATATTTACATTTTAAAAGGTGTCGACGCACCATCACACAACGCCATCAAAAACTTCATAATTAGTTTTCACTCGGCGTTTTTATTAAACAAATTGCTCAAATATTTTTATTCATAATTGATTTGTCAAATTTGAAAATGCTCCAAATGGATAAACAACTTCAGCATGAACTTTGATTTTTGTTGTATTATTTGTTCCCTTATTAATACATTTACATATGGACACGATTCAAATATTTGACACAACGAAAAATTTTAATTTCGGTCATTATCAATAATACAGGTCGTGTTAATAGACCTGCTGATTTTTACTTTTGTCTCGAATTTTGACATTACACTCATTTCTCAGTACGATTTTGACGTTAAGCTCACAAATTACAAAAACAAAGTACATGGATCATTTTTGTGTGTCTGTATGTTTGTCGAGCTGCTACGACCTGTTGTAGTTGGATCATGATTTCGGTATTCTGAGATATTTGGAGACTTATACATATCTCGATAGCTGAGTATAATATCACTCTATTTCAAAATATTTATGAAAAAATACCAAATACTGACATTATATGCCGTTTTTGAAAAAAAAAACTTTTTAAAAATATTTTTAAATGTGGTGATCTTCCACTCACAACCAAATGACTAAAAATTTTTGAAGTGTGACCCTTTTTTAGGAAAATCACAACAATAAAATGAAAACAAAAAACATCTGTGCCAATTTTTTCGAAATTCGAATTATTTTGTAAATTAGAGCTATAACAATATTTTCAAAGTAACCTAGTTTTTGCCTATTTTCTAGCGATTGTTTTTTTTTTACAATAGTTTGTATGGAATGCCCAACAACATTATCCCAAAACGATATCTGACCACGATGAAGAAGTCACAAATGTTTAAAATTTTACGAATAATTTTCTTAGAAAAGTAAACATGCCAAATAAAGATAGAAGAGGATACCATTTTGTACATTTCAAAACCGAGCAAAATTGAACTGGTCAGTCGCGAGAAATCAAACAAAAACTTAGGAATTTCGAAAAGATGTTTATAGCTATAACTTTGAAAATAAATAAAATTGTGAAATACGTACATATTTTTGTTTTATCAGTGTGAGCCATACATTCGAAAAAATTTTAGGTGGCTCACTTCACAAATAAAAATAAATAAATTCTGGGAAAATAATATACATATTTGAAAAACATTCATCCAACACCTTATCGTTCTCTGACATATCTTTATTGCTATACATGTGTCTAATATCCCATTCTCCTTCTCCATTTTGTTCTTGCTCTTACTCCGAAATATCTTTAATCGAAACCAAGTTGACTAGAAATCAGAAAGAATTAAAAATTCCTCTTTCTTGGATCAACACACACTTTTCCTACATTCAATTAAGTTCATTCGATTTAATTATTGTTAAGACACATTTGAGGGATACACAGTAACACATTCATTTCCACATCCTAATAGATCAGGAACTAGTTGTACCACACAGTGTTCATTTCCCTCGTTGCTCCCTGTCGCTGTCCCTTACCTGATTCATATTAATACCCTCATTACATTATTTCTCTTGATAGTCATATTGTTAAAACAAAAGTAATTTACCCTGCTCCACATTTTGATTGGTAACGGTACAGATATGGAAATGAAAGTCACGCGCATACCTTTCTCATCTCATTGTACATTTACAAGTCTTTTGAAAATACTTCTGGTGGTGTGGCCGAAGGTCCCTAGTACAGGTAACATCAAAAGTGATTTGAAAAAGCTTTTTCAAAAGGGGGCCGCCCCTCGGCAGTGATTTGGCAAACTCTCCGAGTGTAGTTCTGCCATGGAAGGCTTCTCAGCAAAAATTCATCTGCTTTGCAGATGCCGTTAAGAATCGGCAAAAAACTGTAGGTCCCGCCAATTTGTAGGAAAAATTATAAGCAGCACACCCCAAATTGGTAGAGAAGCTCTGCTTTTATCTCCCTAGGACGTATATATCGCGCCAATTATATTATTCCGAGACTACGGGATATAAAATGTATTCGTAATTTCGGGACTCCACATCCTAGACATTGGGGCATTTGTATGTATAAATTACGATGATTTTTATATCACTTTTGATTTATTTGTTAATCAAAACGGAAAATTACTCAGAAAAATGTAGATCGGAGTCAAGATTGAAAAATTACGCGTTATATTGGAGAGCGAATTGTAGATAATTATCTAGATAAACATGTCATTAAGTACTACTACTACATGTCATTAAGTATACTACATATGAACATCCATAGATATTGAAATCTGAAATTGATACACTTCGTATAGCAGCTTCAAGGCAAAGGTTTATGTATATCGAGTAAGATTTCACTTGTACTCTCATTTACTGCCTACTGGAAGCTATCAACAGTAGCAAATTCCTTGTTTAATAATTTTAAAAATGCATTCAAGCCAACTAAGGCTGGTGCTGGAACAATCATCAATCAACATAGTGGACAGTGGCGTAGCTTTCGTTATAATCCTACAAATAAAAGCAAATTTAAATTGAATGTTTGTATGTTGTCTATCTGGATGTTTGGTACTCAGTCTTTTCGAGAAATTTTGCGTATTACACAGTTTTTAAACTGTTTCAAATAAAATAAAAGCCGCTAGATTTCATGAGTTTATTACATACTTCATCATCATGATTTTTAGCGCTTAGCCGCCTAGGCGAGTAGGCGAGTCGAATAAGCTTTGCAGGGGAGTCAAACTTCGACTTCAGACAGCTCTTTTTCGTGCTGTCAAAAGTTGCTTTGAAATTCTCTTATCATGGCTCCTCTCTGGTCTTTATTAGACTTACCAAGGCTAATTCAGTACAAGGTGAAATTATCCAATCAGCTGATAGCTACCTTTTTCTCGAATTCTGACACTACAAATTTCACCGCAGTACGATTTTCACATTAGACCTAAGAATTGCAAAAACAACATGGAAAATGTGTGTGTGTATGTTAGCAATTCGCCTTGCTTCCACCTTATATTGAATTTGCCTTGAGACTTACCAAGTGTAAAGCCTAACTAATAACATCCAATTAGCTTGCTACATTAAAGAGTCTGATTTCGCGGTAGTTGGTGTGATTTGCGGGATCGCATTTCTTGTGGATTGGTCACAGCACAAATTACTTCTAAACTGGGAACTTGCACTTGTCCGATCATATTCTGCGCAAAAGTTGATGCCTATCTTTTAACATCACTTTCTTTTGGTATATAAAGTTCAACTACTTACTACTTAACCTTTTAAATGGGGTTGGTGCATCCAACAAAAGGTTAGTTTTGGCAACTGATGCCACTTAGAAACACCATGGAATCTCAAATAGGATTGTACACGGAGTTTTCAACGGCGTATCATAAAGCATTAAGGGTACGATAAGTAATTTATAAATAGATAGATATTTTGCACAAGATACCTCCGAAGAGATTAAGGTCGACCTTCTCTACTAATTTTTGGTGTACTGCTTCTCATTTTTCCTACAAATTATCGGGGCCTACGTTTTTTATGCCGACCACGAACGGCATGTGCAAATGCGGATGAATTTTTACTGACAAACTTTTTCATGAGAGAAATACACTCGGAGGGTTGCTGACCTTTTCCAAACATACCTGTCCCATCACTTCAACCTGGTACCTTCGGTGTGGTAGACCAGCCACACCACAGCGGCCATCAAGACGTTGAGTGATTTATATAGTGTTATTTTCGCTATTTGAAAAGTCTACATGCCAACCCTGACGCTTTAATAAAATATTGTTCTAGAGTACTTTTATAATTCTTCTGCAGTGTAAGACAACTTTTTAATTTGCGCTTAATTTCTTTGACGGCACTGCGCAGCGAGTACCGAACGCCAGTAGCTATCATTAAGCTAAAACCAGTAGCTATCAACAGCTAACAATATCAACAGCTAACAATTAAACTTTTATTTATTTATTTTTCACAAGGTTTTTGTAGATACATTTTATTACGGTTTTCAGTATTTGCCTAGAGTTCGCACCAAAAACCAATTGGCTGAGTAAGACAGCACCGCAGTTGCACTCTTCATGTTATCGCGACGACGTCGATCATACGACCATAGGATGGTTGCGCATTCCAGCTTCCGCGAGCCTAGATAAGGGACCGCGTCGTTGAAGGTCGCTATCTTTTCGAAACTGATTATAACACGTTTTGGTCGTACGCATGGCCGGGCAATAGCACAATCAAGCAAAAATAGATCGGCCGTTTCAATATCCTTTGTTATTACATCTCTAACAAAAGAGAAAATAATAATAAAAAAGAAAATAAAATAACATTTATTGAGTGTTTAAACACAGCTATTTTGTGAAAGTGTAATAGGTCGGAGAAGTTTTCTCCACTTCATCAAGTGAGACAAAATTATTCCTTATTTGAAATACTAGTGATTCAAGTGGAAATACATCGAAGTATTCGGAATGCCTAAAAATACAAATTTAACAAAAGAAGGTATGTATAAACAAGCGATATAACTAATAAGTAAGAACATTCCTAAGGATCGAATCAAATTGTTTCTTTCGGTTTTCAGTTAAGGAATATCCATCTCAAAGGCTTTTGTTATTTAACTACTTTTTTAAAGTAGTTAGTACAAAATTTACAAAATTTAGTGTTTTAATTCAAATATAAATGCTAAAATTGAATATCTGATTCCATCTTCCTGCAAAATACTTGAAGGTAAATGATTTTTACTGACATGTTAAAACAAGTCCTAAAATTATGAGCGTTCAGGACACCCAACTCAGGATCGCTACGAGTAGGAATGTAAAAATAGCAGATACGTTTTTAAGACTGGCACATGTTTCCGTATATCAATTGCAAAGAAAAGTGAATTCGACTTAATGTGGTTTACTCCCATTGGCAGAGATTGGCGAGAGTTCATGGAATAGAGGTGCCTATTATACTGTTACTACAAAAACAACAGCAGGCATGAGTATATTGTAGTCTCCTAGAGTGAGTGCTTAAAAGATACAGCGTTATTAAAATTTGGAAGTCTGAACCCCGATGTAGAGCAATAATAATTTGACGGGTTAAACTGGGACTTTCGGTATAATACCTTTACTGCTTAATTCCTTATTATACCTTTCATGAACATGAAATGATATTATAACTTTGGTACGATGTTTGTAAGCATGAGAAGAAGAAGAAGAGATAGACCTACCAATAAGTATACCGAAATTATCAGGGCGATGAGCTGAGTCGATTTAGCAATGTCCGTCTGTATGTTTGTACGCAAACTAGTCCCTCAGTTTTTGAGATTTGAGATTTGATGAAATTTGGTATGGAGTCGCCATTTTACAAGAGATTAATCATTTGTCGGAATCAGCAAGATCGGAGCAATACTACGCATAGCTCCCATACAATCGATAGTTCCGATAAATGTCGTTTGGGCTATGTATCTTTGAATTATCAGTTTTGCAGAGTTTTTACTGATAAGGATCGGACACTTAAAACCGTGATGCGTATTCATGAAAAGTATAAAGTCTTCGGCACAGTCGAAGACAGCCCTTTCCTTACTTGTTTTTCTAAGTGTTTTGTGTTCTACCTCTGTTCTTCGCCATCACTCTTGTTCGGCTCTAATCACTGACTCAAGTTAGTCAAGTCGGACTCGATTTGCAAGGTGGAAACCACAAGACAGGCATTGAATCAATTTGCTTCAACATCCAACGATCAATTTTAAAATTAAAATTTTTAGAGTATTATAATGTAAGTCATACCCCAGCATATTGTACACTTTAATGAGGCCAAAAGCTTAGTTCAAATTCCACTCCTGCTTAAGAACCTTTAAAGAGGTGTCTGGCTGGTGATGCAAGGTGCTTGTACTGGATAATAAGAATAATAGTAGTTTCTATTACAAGCTGGATCCCTAGAGAACTCCGAAACTACAATCAAATGTACACGAACATAGTAAAAATCTACTGATTCATCAGAAAAAGTTAAAAATTATTTTCCCCAACACAATAATTTGTCCACGTTCGTGTTTCTGGCAATAGATGCGTCCTGAAAACGTTTGGCTTTGTTGTGATATTTTTCATCGAAAGGCATCTTTATGAGGCCGATCCTAAGTTCGATGTGATCTTTAGCTCGTAACCTTAATATTTAGCTCTGTAAAGAAAACCTACCTAACATGGCTAGTTTGTGAACTTTAGGTTAGGTTAGGTTGGAGAGGCTGCACACATAGGCTGGTCCAGAAGACCCGTTGGCATACCACGTAAAGACACCGTTACTCCTTCTTTTCGAAACATTTTGAAAACCTAATAAAGACCAGCGCGTCCTTGATGACATACTCTGGAATTTGAAGGAGGATGTGCAGGAAGGGATCTCCCAGAGAGCGCCATCTGGCGAAACTTAGCGTGTGGCATTTGCGAATGAGGTGCTCCACTTTTTCTTCCCCTGCGTAATTTTTGCAACTCCCGCAGCAACGACGATAGGACACACCCAGTGTCTCTGCGTGCCTCCCAATAAGACACTGCCCAGTTAGTACTCCAATAAATTTAGAGATTTCGGCCCTTTTTAGGGTGTAGACATGAACTATACTTAATAGAACCTGTCTGGACGTTGTTTGAAAAATATTTAGCTTTGAAATATTTCTTAAAACAACTACAGAATCTGTGAACACAGAATATAACCACCTTGAGAATAAGATTTTTATTAGGATTTTAGCATATGATGTCATGTAAAAAATAGCATATAGGTGGCAACACCGCAAAATCATACTAAGTGGCAACGTTTATGTCAGATATCTTAGAATGTAACAGATAACCTATGTATTGGATAGAAATGTGCCTAGTTTTTTTCGAGTTAATAGTGGATATACAAATTAATAAGTATAAAAAGATGAGGTGGCACGTCTAGGTGGTAACACTACTTATTAGAACATCCCACGTGGCAACACTTAAGCAAAAGAACTTAAAACTTTTGTATTTTGGGAGAAGATAGGCTTTGTATTTTCAAAACTTCATAGATATGTGTCAACACATTTCGAGATTTGATGGCAAGCCTAGGTGCTAACCCTTCCTACAAATAATGTAATTCCCTCGTTGGCATATAGTTTTTAAAAAACTTCATATGAGTGTTAATTTTGAAAAAATATCCTCAGATATAAGATTAGATCGTTTAAAGTGATAAGAAACTATTTCAACTCACAATTGAGTCACTACTCACTACACATATGAACTCTCTTGTTCTTAACTTACTAGGTTGTTGTTGCTGTTAGCAGTGCTTCGCCCTGGCCAATAGGCTCGATCACTCTAAATTGTCGTCAGGCTTTTCTAACGGAAGTCCGAGGGAACGCGCAGTTTCCACAGGGTTGGACCAGAGTGATGTAGGTGTTAGAAGAGTAGATTCGACTGAACAGGAGAAGAGATGTTTGGTATCATGAGGGGACATACCACATGCGTGGCATGTGTTTGGTATGTTGGGGTTCAGTCTGGATAAGTAAGAGTTTAACCTATTACAATATCCAGAGCGAAGTTGTGCTAGCATGACTCTGGTCTCCCTCGGAAGTACACGCTCCTCTTCAGCCAATTCAGGTGGCTGAGTGTTGATAACGGGATTCACAGGCCGAGATCTGAGGGATCTATCTACCGACTAAGTGTGGAGGTAATTTAGAGCCTGCCTATGGTTTCGCAGATCAAACGGAAAGAGATGTGGTGCCGGATCTCATCGTAGTGCTTACGAAGATGTCTCCTTATGTCTCTGGGGGCCGCGCTACGTCCAATAGATGTCGATTTGGATGACTGGGTTTATGACAGTTCGGAAGGAACTGCCTCCTCTCTGTAAGAGTTCCGCGTGCTCTTGAACATTGAGCAATTTTGCCTCTTGATGGAGGTGAGTCTCAGATGACATAAACAGACATCCCGTAGCAGTTCTAATGGCGGTGTTTTGGCAGACTTGCAATTTCCTCCAATTGGTGTCAGCAAGGTTGGGCGACCATATGGGCGCAGCGTAGTCAATAACCGATCGGCCAATAGCCTTATATGTAGCAAGCAATGTTTCTTTGTCTTTCCCCCAAGTACTGCCGGCCAGTGACTTGAGGATCTTACTGCGGCTCTGTACCTTTGAAGCTATTGCGCTGGTATGACCAGAGAAGGTCAGGCCGTTGTCAAACGTCACACCCAAGATTTTCGGGTGGTTGACAGTAGGTAGAGGTACTCCGTCTGCATGGACCTTTAACTGTTGCCCCATCTTCGCATTCCATGTCATAAACAGAGTCGCCGTCGATTCAGTCGGAGATAGGGTCAGATTTCGCTCGGTAACTGTTGATTCTAGTACAGAGTTCGTCAATGTAGGGACCCTTGCCCGAGGCCATTATCGTGCAGTCGTCAGCGTAGGTAACAATGGAGACTCCCTCTGATGGGGGGCCGGGGGGCCGGGGGGAAGTCTCGAAATATAGAAATTAAACAAAAGGGGAGAGAGAACACAACTTGCGGTACCTCTTGTTTTATTCATCGTGGCCTAGATTTCTTGTTCCTGAATTTGACTGATGCCTGTCGACCATTGAGCTAATTAGCGGTCCACCTTTTAAGGCCGGCAGGGAGCGGTGTTTCTTCCAGGTCTCGAAGGAGTGTGGCGTCGTGCCACGAGAACCGTCCTATGGTTTGGTGGGTGTTGATTCAAACCATGATTTATCTGCGTTGTAATGGCATTCAAAGCGGATGTAGTTCTGTGAGATTTGCGGAAACCATGCTGGTGATCGGCCAATTTCAGATTTGCAATAAAGTAAGGGAGCAGAATGGCCTCTAGTAATTTTGCAACCGGCGAAAGGAGGGATACCGGATGATAAGAATCTCCTTAGTTCGCCGGCTTCCTTGGTTTTAGTAGGTGAACTACAATCGCCTGTTTCCATATCTCAGGTATGACGAAAGTAGTTAGAGAGAGGTTGAAAAGAGCCGCTAAATAACTCTGTCCCTCGTGGCCTAGGTGTTTAATCATCTTCATGGTGATTCCGTCGGGTCGGATGGATTTTGAGGGTTTGGCCTTCATTATGGCTTCCTTGACCTCTGCGACTGAGACGGCAATGGGCGCAGTGGAGTGTTTGTGTTAGTGCGCACGTCGGATGGCTTTTCTCTTAGTCCTATCCGCAGGTCGATGCCTTATAAACAGCCGGCAAAAGAAGCTCGCGCATTTCCTGGCATCCGATTTGACGCTGTCGCGGAATGCAATGGCGACCTTGTCATTGTATTTGGTCGGATTGGATAGGGCCTTGACCATCGACCATAATTTGCCGACTCCGCCGGAGAGGTTGCATGCCTCAAGGTAATTTTGCCACTTGGTCAGTTTGTGTTCGTTGACTGTTCTACGAATTTCCGAATTGAGATCTTTGATTATGGGATCTGCGGGATTGATGAGTCTCACTTGGTCACGTTCTCTTGCCATCGCCGCAGCTTCTGCAGGAAAATTCGGACGAATTTCTGGTATTCTATCAGCAGGAATAAGGCGGCCTGAGGCTGAATCAATGACCTTGCGAAACTCTCTTTCACCTTTGCGTACGTCTGTGGGAGTGGGTAAGGCAGCGAAGGAGCGCTCTGTATAGCGGTCCCAGTCCGCTTTGGTGAAGTTAATGTATGTTAGTTTATCAGTCGTTATGAAGTCGATCGTTCGTTCAACGGAGAGTAGGATAGGTAGGTGGTTTGAAGCTAATGTAAGCATCGGTCGCAAGATAGCGAAGTTAATTAAGCCCGCGCTCGTTATGGAGATGTTTGGTGAACTGTGGCAGTTACCTGCCACCCTGGTGGGGGCATCTCCATTGACTGTACGGAATGCTGAGTTGTCTATTTGGTCTGCAATTGCGTGTCCTCTGCTGTCTGCTGGCAAGTTGGAGTGCCAGAGATCGTGATGTGCGTTGAAGTCACCTAGGATTAGACGGTTATCGCCCCTTAGCAACGCACTAATGTCGGGATGATAATCTCTAGGACACCACGTGGCAGGGGGAATGTAAATGTTTATAATTTGTAGGTCGACGTCGCCTGACCGGAATACTATGCCTTGGCATGTTAAGGTAGAGTCCCTGGGGTCGACGTCAGGGGAAAATAGATTATATTGTACAGAGTGATGTGTAATGAACGCAAGGCCGCCCCATGACCGCTGGGACCGTCTTTTCGATGTACATTATACCCATCACACGTTCGTAAGTCCGATCTTGTGTTCAATTTTGTCTCTTGTATCGCGGCGATTTTGATGTTGTGCGATTTTGTGTGGAAGACGGCTGTGTACTGCAACAGGGGGCTATGAACGTATCCGTCCAGAGGTTTCCGTTTGCGAGCCCAGAGCACATAAGGGTGTGACACAGGCCAAGACAATTGTTACACTTGACCGATGTCGCAGGCGTATATAATCTTTTCCGCCAAACGGTGCACGTAGTGAAAGGTAGGAGGAGGTGGTGGTCTTGGCCCACGTGCAAGCTGGAAGCAGGGGGGACCGCATTGGGGATAGAGAAAGAGGGGACTGACGCTCGGGGATGCTCATATCTGGCCTATTCCGGAGGGGATAGGAGTGTTAAGCGGCCGTGCGAGATGGAGGCGCTGGTGAGCGTGAGCGACAGTCGGGAGTGGGTGAGGCGGGAATGGCAGCAGTGCTGCCAGTCCTGTAGGCTGAGCCACCATTGTGGCTACTTGAAGTTGGCAGGGGCGGTAGGGGAGCGCCAGAGTGACGTGTACCGCGGGACGCCCTTAGGGGTGCACAGCATGGTGTCTCGAAAGTACTAAAGAAAGTGCGGGGTCTGTGGATGGCAGGGTTAAGCCCTGAGCATCCAGATTTATGTAGCCATCTCTTACACTTGGCGCATTGAACTGAATGCGACCGTTTAATATAAATGTTCTTCCAGCAGATCCAATCTCTTGGTCCGGGGTTGGGTTCAACCCCAGCCCGTAACAAGGGTAAAAAACCCCGGGTCATTCCGGGACGATAGAACCGGCTGTTGTGGGAATGAACTTGCTAGGTAATATCATCTAACTAACGTTACAAAAGAGTTTTCGGTTTAAAAATGAAAACCAAAAACCTCCAAGCTAGCTCACTACCTCTGCAGAGCTTCTGAAGGCCTCTAACTGGATGAGTTGGGAGAGGAAGCACACATTTTAAAATGGATCGGATGGAGAGGGTGTAAGACTAATTGTAAAAACTAAAATTAAAAATAATTGTGTATTCACTCGGATTTGTAAAGGAATTAATATAAGAGGGCTGATAATGAACAATAGCTAAATAAAACACCTTAAAATTTAGGTTCAGCTTTCTCTGATGGCGGCCCACGCGGTAAACTTTTGTTTCGGTTACTTATCTCAAACACGTTAGTACGAATTTGGAAAAAAAAAAACAATTAAATCGTAAATCTTAAAAACTTTAGAGTAAGTATCTTCTTAAATTAGGTTGATACACGTTAAACCTCTTCTAAATTACTTTAGTTATAACATTTTGGCACAATTTAAACATACATATTTATATATGTTTATTTAGTTAAACATGCAACATATATCTTATTCTTATACTTCTCAAAAAAATCATAAAAACACTGTTCGTTCACACACAACCTTTTACGACTAAGGGCTGTTCCACCATCTCCAGTGAGCGCTAACTTGTTCTTCATCTGACAGATAGCCGAACGATTTCTGTCACTGTAGATGCCAGTTACCGTTAACTGCGGATTGTAGAAATGGTCCTGAGGCAGTTGATGACACTTTGTCTTGTGTGCGGTGAGCAATACCCCTTTTTCGCTTCATTATCCACCGATCTCACTATCATCAGCAGACTTCAGCATTTGCATGATTGTACCAGGGCTCGTGTGTCGATTTCATGAGAATATAAAATCAATTCCCACAATACTTTAGATAGTTGATGAGAGAGTCTCTCTTCTTATGCACTACCTCTAAAAAATTAAGTGAAATATTTTGCAGCTTCGCTATCTTTCTATTGGGTGATAGTGCAAATATAGTGCAAAGCAGGAACAGGCGTTACTCAAAAGTTGCACCAAAAAAATTTTAACTCTCCTTTGAAAAATTTTGTGCACTATTCTGAGAAAATGCATTCACTACCACTACTACTGTATTCGGCACTACCTTTATCTGGTAGTGGAAGCTGAGCATTAACGCATTTGTGCAACCTGTCCTCAGAAAAGTAGTAAAATGACCCATGCAGGACATCAGCAGAATTATTCACAAAATCAATTGGTTTGCAGAACACGACGATCTCTTAATAACAGCGTCCTTAATAATGGTACATTACAAAAGCAGCTCAGGCATTAATTGGGTTTCTCTTACCACCCAACCACAAGACACATCCTAAATCAGTGCAGGAAACTGACAAAAACTCTAGAAATTTGCTATTTACGGGGCTGCTGACGACACTTTGCGTCACACTGACTCACATTCACCTTCACCCTGTTCCGAAGCATGTCAAGTCGACTCCGAGCATTTTGCGCTCACACAAATTTACGTATGCGCGTATGTACTATACTAAGGGACATGGTCATACTAATCCAACTACCTAGCACATATGCCTACCTCCCTGACAAGACGTCTTGCACAGCCTTGGGTTCCGCTAAGCGCGGCCCCCCGTACTAATCCCTGCCAACGATATGCAAAAGAAGTCGCGGCCACACAAATTTAGTGTTTTCATTTACTGCGTCGCGTTGCGCTTTACATAATAAACCCTTTAATAATGTTCCGAACTTCCTAGATAAAGAAGCAGGAAGCGCTATTTCTCATAAAATTTTGTAAATATGTTTTTCGCCTTATATTCAGTATTCAGACAGCCTCTCCGGAAACTGAAAATAATCTCAAATTTTGGTTCTTGTATCCGGACAATTATAATTTAGACCGAAAAGTGAATTAAATAAATTTTTTTAAGTATTCATGAAACGAACTCCAGAAACGAAGGCCAAAAATAATATTTTTTCACTTTTTGAATTTTTATGAAAATTATTATTGTTTTTATTTTTTAATAATCATTTTGAATTATTTATTAAACGTTTTTTTTTAATTGAATAGAGTAGGAAAAATGTTTAGAGACAACCGCCATAGCTTTTCTTATAAATAGATCCATTTCGGAAGCTGCTAGACTTCTTCATTAGAGAAATTTTGGCACGCATTGCTAACCATTAAGCTAACAATACGCTGGTTTTGATGTCATCTAAACTCCTAGTTCTAATTTTCTTTACCATATGCATGCACCATTTCCGCCATTTGACAGTGTGATCATGATGGATTTTTTGACAGATCTGTTTTATCATCATCAGCAGAACTGCCTTACCGTGAGCTCTCGGTTTTGTTATTGCTTTTTTTATACCAACAATTTTTGTGGATTTACGGCCTGCACACTTTCAAGTATTCATCAAACGAGCTCAAGGCCAAAAATCATAACTTTTCACTTTTAGAATTTTTATAAAAAATTATTATTGTTTTAATTTTTTAATAATCATTTTTAATTATTTATTAAAAGTTTTTTTTTTAATTGAATAAAGTAGGAAAAATGTTTGGAGAAAAAGCAATTTTTTAAACGTCCAAACCGTTCAATTACCTACACTAATTTTGAATCTATTGCGAATTAGATCTAAAACTGAACTAAAAAAAAAGCCTAAAATTTTTTTAATTTCTTTTCATTTATTTTTGAAAGCTTTTTCAAGTCATTGAATTTGTATCAATACAGTTTTGTGTGCGCCGTAGCTCAGTGGGTAGAGCAGACGACTCTGATGCGGGAGCGTCGGTTCGAATCCTGCCAACAGATACAAATGTTTTTTAAGTTTTTTAATTATTAAAACTTTTCTGGTTTAAAACTTAAACTCTTTTCCTCGCGGTCATTTTCTCGAAAACTGGCATAATTTTAATTCTAAACCAAATTTGGTTTGGATATATATCTGTGGCGTTTTATTATAACAACTTAAGTCGACTTAAAAAATTAGACCAATCAAAACTTTTGCTGGCGGTTTTGAATCACAAAACTGCTTTACAACTTAGCCAAGCCAGTTAGATTCAATCGTTTATAAACAAAATAATATAAGACCGGTAAAAGTCTTGCAAACTTACACGATTTTCATATTCAAAATGGCCAGAAAAAGTTTGGATTGGTCTAATTTCTTAAGTCGACTTAAGTTGTTATAATAAAACGCCACAGATATGTAGCCCAGAAAAGTTTTAAATTTAGGTTAATTTTTTTAGCCGTGTAATATAAAAAAATTCCTACAAAATAATTAATTTTATAATATTTTTTTCGTCTGATGAATCAGAAAAGCTTGAGTCTGCATACAAAGCTTGGGTATTTATCATAGAGATGAGAGCATCGGTAATTTCAAATTCAGTGCAACATTTGGATAAGCGTTTTAACGAACATCTAATATTAAGCAGCGAGTTAAGCATTTCTGTTCCTTAGCTTTGTTTTTAAAATGTTCATGGCACTAAAAATTCTTTCAACCTCCGCATTACTGAAAAGTAATACCAAAAAGTTAAATACGAATTCGACCAGTTCTAAAAAAGGGGGTTCCTTTAATAAACTTTTATGTTCTCGGACTTCCGCCCAAAATTCAATGGTAGAGGGCACACGTATCTACTCTACGGTTGTTAGCTTTCGCCACTGCAGCTCAATCAATGCTACTTGACTTGAAGAATACCTAGACTTTTCTTCTTGAAAATGAGAAAATATATCCGGCTTTCAAAGGATTATAAACTAAAAAAAAGGGTATGTTTTGTAAAGAGTTCATATTATCAGGTAGGCTATGTCGAAATTAGGTTATCAACTCCATTAAAAATAGTTGAAAATTTTTACGAATAATTTTCTGTATTTCGTCATCAATACTACCTTTATTCAAATTTAATTTTATATATTCTTCGAAGTTGTATGAAAAATATGGTGTTGGGACCAGAAAAGGTTTGGAGTAAAAAAAAGGCTAGAAAAAAGTTACGAAGGTAAAACCAAAATTATGAGGCTAAAGGACAAAAAAAGGCTAAATCTAGCCTCGAAACGGCTAACCTGGTCACACTGGAGTTCATAGTGCGAACAATATTTCTTCTCTTTACGCTTCTCTTTTAAATCTGTTAGTAAAACAGAAGCATTTAGCAAGCAATTTGTTGCAATATTTAAAATTTCCAAATCCATTTCTTTTTGTAAACAAATATTTATTTTTTTCAAAACAAAAATATTTGTCAAAAAAACGAACGAAAAACAGTAAACTGTCGAAACAAGCTAACGGAATACACACTTTTTCGTTTGTTTTTAACAGCTTAGATTGTATTTTGGTTGTATTTCGTTAGTTTTTTTAACATAGCTCGCCCGTTTGCACCAATATGAAAATTGTATAAGACCATTTCTTTCGCACAAAATACATAAAAAATACAAGAAAAATACGTAGTGTCATACGGGCATAAAAGAGAGGTAGAAAACCGGAACATGCCATATCTCCTTCACTGATGCAGATAGAATGCTAGAATTTCGTAGTTAGAATGACCTGGTGATCTTATTTATGATTTCTTTTTTTAATTTTGGAAAATGGGCGTGGTACCGCCAAGATATAAATGAACAAAATGTCAAATTTCAGCTATTATTAACTTCATAACCGTGTTAAATAAAATTAAGAAACATGATACGAGGTATACTATCTATGCTTTTCAAAATTATATATAGCCTATGCTGAAACCAGTGAACCAAGAATCTGCTGTGAAAATTTCATAAAGATCGGTTAAGTACTTTGGACGCCAGACACACAGACACACATTCATTTTTATTTATAAGATTGCCCACATGGTAGTAGAAAAAGTGTAAAACCTCTATAAGTCATAACTTCACAACAATTTACCACAACCACTTTTACACAGCTGGGTATTTAATGTTCGGTTCCATCCGAACTTAGACTTCCTTACTTGTTATTATTACCATTATATTTCAGCTAATTCAAAAATATTCTACGAAACTAAAGCTTTTAGTCATATTACCGCCTAAATTAATTCAAATGTATGTAAGCCACTTTCGTAATAACAAAAGCAAACAAACAAGTTATAAATTCGATCAGAACGCCAACGAATGTACACGAATTTCACATAGAGAATTACGATAAAAAACACTAGGGCAATTCATTCAAACTCGCAAATATCTTGTATACCCCTTAAACGTGTGAGCACAGCAAAACTTGCATGGAGAGCTATTTTATTTATGAGGCATTTTGCAAGTTTGAATGAATTCCCTACTTACTGGTCAATTCTGTGCGTAACCGGTAATTTTGGACCACTGGCAATGCAGTTCATGTAACCGCGATTCTAACGTACATGGCAACGCTTTAAAAAACAAACAATTCGCAATAGAGAATAAAATGCAAACGCGAACGAAACTTCGCGTAAAAAAATTTGTATATTGTTTATTGATTCTTGTGATCTAGTATGTATACAAAATTTGCGGTATTTTCTGTCCACAAAAATATTTACGCGACGTAACCCTCTATTTTGGTGGTTACGAAATTGAACTGCAACATAGGACCGTTTACGCAATGTCTGATTACCTGCTTAATCAAGACTTTGTCAGAGGTTGGCCCAAAAACCGTTTACTCAATGCCTGATTATCGACGAAGCGCTGATTATCTTCTGATAAATGTTATCAAAGAATAGACCTCTGATTATGTACTTATCAAAACAAAAAGTGACAGCTGAAAGTAAACATCCGATTTTGTGATAAATTGTTTTGCTAACAAACTCTGCTAGTAATAGAATTTAGAAATTTAAGAATATCCATATAAAGAAATATCACAATCGAAATTTATACGCGAAAATGGTTCATTTAAAATTATAAACAACAGCAGCTGTCACTTTTTATGCGTTCACAATGCAACTTTTGTGAATTTTTTCCCAAAACCATTCACAATGACCAACTTTATCATGATAACTTAATCAGACTTTTGTGGAAACGAAAATGTCATTCTAAGGCAAGCCATGATTAGGTTATCATGTGATTAAGCTTATCATAACCAGACATTGAGTAAACGGACTTGAGCCGGCAGAATACCAAAAGGGTGTAAATGTTTCCCAAACTATTTATTTTCCGGTAAAACGAATGTTGTTACCACACTAGAATTAGGGCGTAAAAGTAAACAATGATTAATCGTAGGTCGGCTAATGAGCCAAGCTTGTGAGTTTAAGCTGGTTTTTACAACACGAATTGTCAATGCTATATAGCTTTGATAATAATTGCAGAACGAAATCAGAAGAAATACATGGTGAGGCAATAAATATTTCGGAAAAATATTTTTACGAATTCTCGCAGGGACAATAATGCCTATCTGATAACCGATTAGCAGATCATGTTTTTGGACTGAAGGGAGCACTTCTCAGTGCTAAATACCCGGGAAGATGATGAAACCAGTTCCCTAACCACAGACGATGGGGAAGATATTTCAGGCAACAGAGCTAAAACGAACTGGTAAAATTTGTACTGTAATAAGTTATTTTCGACTGGCCGAGTCCATATTACGCGGAGCGACAAAGATGCACCACAGCTGCGAGAAGGAGCCTACCCGGATCTGACTTCGTTTAATATAAGAAGCTTCGGTCCGTATGTTTTTATAATCTTAAACTTTTGACGGAAACACCCAGTACCAGCAACGTTTTTACCCGTCATTGCTTTGATATTACGGATGTTGTGAATGTGGAATATTATGCATCCGCATATGCGAATTCGAATAGTGGTTGCTTTCTTTGAAGTAGAATTTCAGGCACGAACATAGGTGTGGGATCGATTTAACCGAAAGTGAGGTTGCTTTACACTTCGAACTATATATAAATACCGGGTTGGCTTGATTTTCGCACTTTCTTAGACTGATTTTCAAGCGGAAAATGAGAATATGGAAAATTATAATGAGAGCATGTAACATTGTATTGAGAAAGTTTGAATTGAATGAAACCACCCTGTGTTGGTTTATGTTGTGGGTCTTCGGAGTAAGTTTCGCTAATTGTAGACATACACTCTGGCCAGGAGGGCCAGAAACACTAGATTATTTATATTTATAAAAACTCATCGTAGACGGCGCTATGAAAAATGTCGAGGGGGGTACCCAGAAGTATAGTATATGGAGTACCTTCATCCACTGCCTTCCACTCCGATTCCCAAAAGAAGATGTCAAACTAGTAGGAGTAAACAATGCCCAGGAGTCTTGGCAGCATGTTGATTCGCGAACAAAAAAACAAACGAAACGCACGTCTATCGAACGAGACTGCATAGCCCTACACACAATTATCGAAAAATTAAAAAAAAAACTGAGTATTCGCACTCGCGAATGTTCAAAAAGTGGCATTCGTTACATCACTGGCCTGTACAGCATACATAATGAACTTGAATTAGCAGACATGCGCTTTGGAGTATAATATAATGCTTAATTTTTTACAGTACCGTAAAGTACTTAGTATATACTTTTCCTAGTACCAAATAAATCCAAGTACTTCTACCTTAAAAGATAAAGTAAAACGAACAAGTACCACAATACCTGCACTCAGTGGCGTAGCTAGAAAGCTCCGTTCCCGGGGACAAAAATGATTCGTATATTTGGATGCAGTTTGAAATCCACACAATACTTATCAAAGTACTTATAAGTAGCGTACTTCAACAATTGAGTTAAGAGTGCTTCAGTACTAGTACTTATTTCTTCGAAGTTTTGAGGTGCTGGTACTTCTAATTGTACTGGAACTTACTTTTTATAGGCCTGGTTGTTTACATGGATATGAATACATTTTTAGTCTTAATAATGTTAAATTTTTTAAAGATCTCATTTCACTTTAATGTAAATTTTCAAGTTTTGGCTTTACGCATTCCCAATATAAACTTATAGATATATTTTTAATCAAAAAATTATACTTTATCGATTTGAACTTACAATTTAAATTTAAATTTACAAGTTCTCATTTCATAGTAGGTTTTACGTAAAAATGCACAGGCGTAGTCTTAATTTATTGAATTTCTGCATGGCTGGCTGTTAGTATATATACATATGTACGAGTATATGTATTGGAATTGAATGGTTTATTCATCGATGTATTTATGGAGGCCTATACATATTTCCGTTCGTGCTGTTGTGGGTGGCGTGGTAGAATTCCGACAAAAATTGTAGACCGGCAATCTTTTTTTATCCGATAGAAACACTCCGCTCAGCCTTTTTTGCGTATGTGAATGTGAATGTTAAAATTAATGCGCTTGCGAAGGCGGATATTCGCAACATCACTGTTTTAAATTTACTTACATATGTGCATGTAAGTTTATTTAAAAATCCCCCAACTCAACAAGCAATACATTTTACCTACGTAAGCCTGAAAGTAAAGCTTACAAAAAATATTTCAGATTAAACTCTCATTATCTCTAAAGCTTTCGCACTGATATTGGCATTGTCATTCTAGTCAATACCTGAGTACCTCTTAATTAGAGATCTGCTCATAGCGCTACTAAGCAAACTTTCGCAATTTAGTTTTATCTTTGACAATTTCCAAGGCAGTCACAAATGAAATTCTTTCGAAAACGATCTCCGCGATTGCCACAATTGATAAATTACAGTTCATTTAAACATGGCGAAAGCATTAAAGAGACAAAATCGGAAGAGGCGAAGAGTGATACTCCTCCGATAAAAGTTCTTGATAACATTACGACGGAAGTGAAACTACCTTTATGCGATGCAGACAGCATTCAAAAAGCAGATGATGGCGATATTAAACGTAAATGTGGTGATTTTTTGTATTAAACGATTATAGTCATGTGAGCATATTCGATGGTTAAAATGTGAGCTTAAATTTTAAACTTTTTGAACCGCATAAATGACCAAATCAGATTTGATATAGAATTAAAAAGAGTCCAGTTTTGGAAAAAATTAGTTGAAGAACCGTTTAAATTTTGTACCAGAAATTTCGGTGCTATCAATTTAAAAAATTTAATTGCTTCGGCTCTCTACCACACATACCTAGAAAAAATTTTCATAAACAATTAAATACAAACAAGAAATTCAAAATCGGTATAGTAGTAAACCGATGAGATTTTTAAAATTTTTAACCGGGTATGTATGAGGACAGTTCGCATCCGTTTGGTTCCGGGTTTGAGAAATAGTTGGGAATATAAAATTTCCCAACATGAGAACTAATAAAACTTCCATATAAAAAATGAGCATTGTGAATAAAGAATGTTACACAAAATGGCCCTCAACTTGAAGGAATCTCATGCTTGTTTAATACTGTAAAAACTTCCATCCGCTCTCATAGAATTTTTATACTATTTTTTTTTTCGAAATTACTCACGATCGCATGTCTTGACACAAAGAATAACGTCAAAAATAAAAAGTTTATTCCAGCTCTATCTTGGTGGATGTGTTAAACTTGTAGTGTAAAGCCATCCCGAATATAAGCGAATACCTAATAGGAGGAAGAAAATTTTTCAATACTTGAGGAACAGTGTAATCACCCTATTATTGGTTTTATGTATGGAGAGCAATTGTAATTGAATTTGAAATCAAAATTTCGCATGGAACTAATTATCTTCATGAGTCGCCTCACTTTAGTCGCCTAGCGGCAGTACGTAACGGCATAAACGGATCGAGATAGATATTGACTTATATATATCAAAATGTTCGGGACGAAAAGAGAAATTGATTAAGCCATGGCGTCCGTCCGTCCGTCTGTTAACACGATAACTTGAGTAAATTTTGAGATGTCTTAATGAAATTTGGTATGCGGGTTCCTTGACACTCATCTCCGAGCGCTTTTTAAAATGGGCGAAATCGGATGATAGACACGCCCACTTTTCGAAAACACAAAAAAAGTGATTACTCAGTACATAATACACCTATAAGAATAAAATTTGGTGACTACATTGAGCTTGAGGCATAAAATAAATGTTTCAAGAAATTTTTGAAAATGGGAGTGGCACCGCCCACTTTTGATTAGGTCAAATTTAGAAATAATATTAATCATCAATCAATCATCAATCAATCAAAAACCGTGGAAGATATAGAAACGAAATTCAGCACGCAGGTTTCCAGGTATGCAAGGAATGTTCCAGGAAAAAAACGGGCGGGATCGGTTAAGGTCTACGCCCACTTTTATATGAAAGATTTTGAAAAGGATCGTAGATATATTAAATAGGCAATAACTTTGAGTAAAATAGCTTTACATCATTTATATATCACTTTTAAAGTTTCCGTAAACAAAGAAATCCAAAAACTTGAATTTTTCGAAAATGGGCGTGGCCCGCCCTTTTTATAGTGGACTATTCCACAAAACTTTTTATGCCATGGTGATAATGTTCTATATATAATTGATGTATATTGGAACGATTTTTCGTCATCCCTTGTCAAATTTGGTTTTGAGACAAACCGGTTTCGGCGTTGTGCCATCATCAGTGTCGATTTTTGTCAGAACGACAAGGGATGACGAAAAATCGTTCCAATATACATCAATCATTCACCCTGTCGGAAAAACAACAAAACAAAATAAAACAGTTCTATATATAAAGCTAACTGTTTGCTGTAAAAATGGGCGAAATCGGTTAATGTCCACGCCAAGTATTTTAACATAGTTCTGAAAAATTCTTTTGTAAAATTAAGAAAGCGATATTTCTACAACTAAGCAAGTTATATCAATCAGATTTTGCACACATAATAAGAAAAACTAGGCCGCAAAAAATTTTTGTCAATTATGAAGAAGTAGGCGTGGCGCCGCCCACTTTTCAGCATAAAATTTCTGCTATTTTCAAAGGCGATCGCTTATAATTCAATCTTGATATTTCAATGAGAATTGGTCGCTGCTTCTCAGTAGTATGTATTATACTCCTGCCAAAAATTAGCCAAACCGGGAAACACACAAGCAAAATATTCGGGCACGTAGTTAATAGCCCACTGCAATACCGTAGTTCTTTATCTTTTTTGATTTGCATACCTTTCATAAACATTAAATGTATGTAAGTATGAGAACAAGAAGAGAAAAGTTCACTAAAATGATGAGCACGATGACCGGAGTCGATTTAGCCATGCCCGTCCCTCCGTCCGTCCGTCTGTCTATTTGAACGCAAACTAGTATCTCAGTTTTACAAAAAAACGCTGAAATTCGTTGTTTGCTTTCGCCATTTTATAATATACTAGTGGACCCTCACCCGCTTCGCTGGGTGCAAGAAAAATAGAAATGAAAGGTGTTCTTTGTTCCACGACCCCTTTTCACATAACCCCTACTTTTATGCGCTTAAACTGTTTTGATATCCTATAGCTCTATAGCGATATTCACAGATATTCTGCTTGAAAATTTAAGTTTGTGTGGGAGATGCCACACCCTTACCTTATACCCTTTCACAGATATTCTGCTTGAAAATTTAAGTTTGTGTGGGAGATGCCACACCCCTTTTTATGTGTGAGAATGCTTTTGATATCATTAAGTTGGTCTATACCAACTTTCACAGAGATTCTGCTTGAAAATTTAGTTGGTATTAGAGGTGCCATGCCCCCTTTTCTGATAACCCCCCTTTTTATGTGTGAAAATAATTTTGATATCATATAGGTCTATACCAATTTTCAGGTCCCTACCTTGAACCCTTTCACAGATATTCTGCTGGAAAAATTTAGTTTGTATGTGAGGTGCCACGCCCATTTTTATGATAACCACCCTTTTAATGTGTTTGATTGCTTTTGATATCATATATGTCTATACCAATTTTCAGGTCCCTACCTTGAACCCTTTCACAGATATTCTGCTTTAAAAATTTAGTTTGTATGGGAGGTGCCACGCCCCTTTTTCTGATAACCCCCTTTTTTATGTGTTTGAATGCTTTTGATATCATATAGGTCTATAACAATTTTCAGGTCCCTACCTTGAACCCTTTCAAAGATATTCTGCTTCAAAAAATTAGTTTGTATGGGAGGTGCCACGCCCCTGTTTCTGATAACCCTCCTTTTTATGTGTTTGAATGCTTTTGATATCATACAGGTCTACACCAATACCTTAAACCCCTTTAGAGATATTCACCTTGAAAAATTAAGATTGTATGGAGGTGCCACGCCCCCTTTTCTGATAACCCCCCTTTTTTTGGGTGAAAATGCTTTTGATATGATATAGGTCTATACCAATTTTCAGGTCTCTACCTTGAACCCTTTCACAGATATCCTGCTTGAAAAATTTAGTTTGTATGGCAGGTGCCACGCCCCTGTTTCTGATAACCCCTTCCTTTTTATGTGTTTGAATGCTTTTGATATCATACAGGTCTACACCAATACCTTAAACCCCTTTAGAGATATTCACCTTGAAAAATTAAGATTGTATGGGAGGTGCCACGCCCCCTTTTCTGATAACCCCCTTTTTTTTGGGTGAAAATGCTTTTGATATTATATAGGTCTATACCAATTTTCAGGTCTCTACCTTGAACCCTTTCACAGATATCCTGCTTGAAAAATTTAGTTTGTATGGGAGGTGCCACGCCCCCTTTTCTGATAGCCCCCGTTTTTAGTTGTAAACCTTCTCCACATGTGTCTCTTCAATGTGGCAAAGTTTGGTTAAAATCGGTTCAGCAAACCCGATAGACGTTGTTTTGACGTTTTGATCCATAGAACACATCTATATATATAATGTCATTTACTTCAACCAAATAAACTCTTAGCTATACCGAACTGCAGCTTTTTTTAACCTGGGGGCTTTTCCAAAAGCTTTATACATTATATACTTATTTATTTTTTTTACTCATAAGTGGGTGATGCCACGCCCATTTTCCATAAATTTGCAAAAATCATATAAAGAATAAGAAAATTGATGTAAGTAGCAAATTATATTATTATACCTGTATCAGTTAATTAGTTTAGCAGTTCAATATTTCTACCTCCTTTCCATGGAACTTTTATGAAAAAGTAGGCGCGGTCGATAAGCGATGTCGTTTATTTTCTATGGGTGCATTTATCACAACAATATGCCTCCTATGAAATTTCGTTATAATAGCGTAAACGGTTCTGTAGATCGATTCTGTAACTTTTAACCACTCGCCGAGCGTTAAGCTTATCGCCAAATTTCGGCATTTGTTCTTAACGAAAATGCGATTTTGTAGCTCTCCTTTAATGCCGCTAAACAGCTGACTGTTGATGGTGATAACATATGGCAATACTTCTCTTCTCGATGTATATTGGAACGATTTTTCGTCATCCCTTGTCAAATTTGGTTTTGAGACAACCCGGTTTCGGCGTTGTGCCACCATCAGTGTCGATTTTCGTTCTGATCTGTTGTGGTCGTTTGCCTTGTATTTATAGTAGGTAGCAGGTAACGTCAGCATGGGTGTCTGTTTGTGTATGTGTGTGCATGTGTTGTGTATGTACATCGATCGGTTTTTTGTGTGTTTGACTGAGGCAGGTAAAAGTTGGTGATTTTTGTTGTTTGACCTTTTTTGCTTGTTTGTTGTTTTTGATCTTTTGCTGTTTTGTGCTTATTTGTCGGTGCGTGTGTGTTTGTTGTACCTGAGTGGTTGCTTTGTTTTTTGTAAACCAATTTTAAAGGTTCGAATATTGTGTCGGAAACAGTGTTTGTCTGTTCGTTTATTATTCTACCGTCGAATGTTTTTTGTTTGTAGATTTCCATGTTTTCGAGTACGTTCAGACGTCGGCCTTTTGCTTGTACATGTAGGACCTTGACTGTTTTTTTGATGTTTCCGGGGGGACATTTATTCTCCGCCATGTGATTCGCAAAGTTGGACTCTGGTATGATGGTTGGATTCCGTATCTTTTTGTTGTTATCTCTAATGTGTTCTCTGAACCTCGTTATTGTCGTCCGGTTTGTCCTATGTAACTGTGCTGGCATTCACAAGTGAGCTTGTATACACCATGGCTGCTAAACGGATCTTCTGAGTTAGTTTTGGTTCTTAGCTTCCGTCCTAAATTGTTCGATGTTTTGAACGCTGTGTTGATGTTGTATTTTCTAAGGAAATTTGCTAATTTATATGTTGGCCTTCCAGTATATGTCATTGTCGTCCAGGTTTGTGTACTTTCTTCTCCATTGTTTCTTTTTTGTTCTCTAAGGTCTCTCCTGAGTTTATCTACTAGTGCTTTTTTATATCCGTTGTTTGTAGCGATGTTATATATTATTCCAAGCTCTCTTCTATATGCTTCTTGTGTAAGAGGTGTTCTTTCCAATCTTTGTACTAAGTGCCTTAGCGCTGCATTTTTATGTTGTTGTGGGTGGTTCAAGGTATTATGTATTATTGTGTCGGTGGCCGTTGGTTTCCTATATATGTCGTAGTTGAATTTATTGCTAGCTTTATCAATACTTATTGTGAGGTCCAGATAATTGATTCCTCCGTCTTTTTCGGTTTCCATTGTGAATTTTATGTTCCCGTGCTGCTTGTTGAGGTACTCCAGTACTTGCTCTTCGTTGTTGGTAGTTAAAACGCATATGATATCATCCACGTACCTTGCGTAAAATAACACTCCTAATTTGGAATTTAATTCCTGTATATACTCTTTTTCCAGGTTTTGCATAAACGCTTCCATAAGAATAGCCGATGTTGGGTTTCCCATCGCAAGTCCGTTTGTTTGTCTGTATATTTTATTGTTGAATTGAAAATAGTTTTGACGTAGTGTATTTCTTACCGTGTTCGTGATTTGCGTACTTTTTACTTTATCTTTTGTTTTACGTAGTATTATAGAGTTTAGTATGTTCAATGTCTCTGCTAGTGGTATTGATATGTATAGATCTTTTATGTCGAAAGATACCAATTTGCTGTCCTTTGTCACTTCAACGGTCCTAAGTTTGTTTATTAGTTCAGATGTATTAGTTATGGTGTGTTCGTTGCTAAGTTCCAGTGTGTCCTTCAATACTGTTTTTAAATATTTAGATAGCTTATAGCATGGTGCCGATTTAAAATTAATGATTGGTCTCATTGGATTTCCTGGCTTGTGGATTTTTGGTAGCGCAATCAGTGGTGGAGTTGACGGGTTCATTTGGACTAATGTATATGCCGAGTTTGTATCTATTATATTTGTTGCAGTTTTTATAGCCACTTTGATTTCTTTCTGGTATTCATCCGTGGGGTTCACTCTTATTCTACGACATTCCATATCCTCGATGAGTTTTTCGGTTTTTGTTATATACTCATCTTTTTCAATTAGCACAGTTGTGTTGCCTTTGTCCGCCTTCGTTGCGACAATGTTGTTTATCCTAAGTTTATGTTGTAGGTTCTTGACTGTTTTTTGCTCCGTGTATTTCTTCTGTCCTTCCTTTGCTTTCACTTCCTTGTTTATTATTTCTCTGCACATGTGTCTTGCGTGCTCTTGTTCCTCAACTGGTATTAATGATATTGCGACCTCTGCGTCTACGATGGCCTGTTCCGGTTTTCTTTTTTCGTTTTGGTCTATAATATTGTGTTTCAGTCCCTTTTTAAGAAGTTGTTCTTCCGCCGCGGTGATGGCCACTGTCGTTAGGTTTACGAGCCTGGCATGGAAATGGTGCGGTTGTTGGTTGTTGTCCCGTTCGCGACGTCCTGTCAGCTTATCTAGTTTCCGGTTCAGCGTCCTGTATTTCTGTTGTAGTTCATGTTCGACCTCAGTCCTTATGCGCTCGAAGCATTCCATTAACGTATCGGTAGGTAATTGCTCAGCCAACCTTAAATGGATGGATAGAATTTCGGCATTTATTCCATCTTTCTTGGCGTACTGGTTTTTCAACTCATATCTTAGGAAGTCTCTTTCCGCCTTCCTAATTGTCCTCATGCTTGTATTGGTGTTTGTTTTCATTGTTATTTTTGCAAATTTTGGTGTCACATTCAATTCTATGCATTGTTTGTTAAACCAAATGTTTGCCTTCGTTGTATGCAATTTCAGTAAACGTCGTTTGTAAACTATTAGTAGACCGTTTTCGTTTAAGTTAAAAGCCTGACAAGCATTAACGGTTTTATTTTGTTTTGTTGTTTTTTCGACAGGGTGAATGATTGATGTATATTGGAACGATTTTTCGTCATCCCTTGTCAAATTTGGTTTTGAGACAAACCGGTTTCGGCGTTGTGCCATCATCAGTGTCGACTTTCGTTCTGATCTGTTGTGGTCGTTTGTCTTGTATTTATAGTAGGTAGCAGGTAACGTCAGCATGGGTGTCTGTTTGTGTACGTGTGTGCATGTGTTGTGTGTGTACATTCAGAAACGGGGGTAGTTTTGCATCGATCGGTTTTTTGTGTGGCCGACGTCTGAACGTACTCGAAAACATGGAAATCTACAAACAAAAAACATTCGACGGTAGAATAATAAACGAACAGACAAACACTGTTTCCGACACAATATTCGAACCTTTAAAATTGGTTTACAAAAAACAAAGCAACCACTCAGGTACAACAAACACACACGCACCGACAAATAAGCACAAAACAGCAAAAGATCAAAAACAACAAACAAGCAAAAAAGGTCAAACAACAAAAATCACCAACTTTTACCTGCCTCAGTCAACCACACAAAAAACCGATCGATGCAAACCACCCCCGTTTCTGAATGTACATACACAACAAATGCACACACGTACACAAATAGACACCCATGCTGACGTTACCTGCTACCTACTATAAAGACAAGACAAACGACCACAACAGATCAGAACGAAAATCGACACTGATGATGGCACAACGCCGAAACCGGTTTGTCTCAAAACCAAATTTGACAAGGGATGACGAAAAATCGTTCCAATATACATCAATCATTCACCCTGTCGGAAAAACAACAAAACAAAATAAAACTTCTCTTTTCGCCGTATTTTGCATTAAATTGCATGCAAAAAACTCAAAACTAATTTTTTTACTTTTTCTAAACGCTAAAACACTTGTGTATATATTAACGCTATTGTTAACACCTCGAAAATAATTCGCGACAGCTAACCACAAAAAAAGTGTAAGCTAACACTTTTCGTGTGGTTAAAAGTTAGTGAATACGGAAAGCGTTAAAAATGGTGCTAAGCGAAGTTAACGCTAACACCTGGCGTTAAAATAGTTACAGAATCGACCTACTGAAGCTATTAAAAGTCAAAGTTTGAAAATTTCTTCACTCGTATGTGGGCAGTGCCGCGCCCCCTTTTCCAAAAATTTTAAAAAATCGTCAATAGGACAATCAAGTTAATAAATCTAGCAAATTTCATCATTGTAGCTGCTTTTGTTATTGAATTAACCCATTTTATACGTTTTTCGTAATTTTCTATATCGAAAAAAGGGGCGTGGTAATGATTCGATTTCGCCCATTTCAAATAGCAACCTACCTTGGCCGGAAAGCAACCTGTGTGCGAAATTTCATTCAAATATCTAAATTTTGACTCAAGTTATCGTTTCCACGTGTACTATTACACGCCGGGTATAATAAAATTAAATTATTTAATACTAATTTAAAGGAATGGTAGGGAAGTGAAGTGAAGGGAAAGGGAAGGAACGGGAAAGGAAATAAAAGAAATAAAAGATAAAACGAAAATAAAAGGACTTTGTATACTAATGGGTTTCGTTTCTCTTCTTTTGACACAGAGATTGAAGAGGTAAAACCTATGAAAAATGGCGATTTTCACGATACTAAGTTGACGATCGATTCCACTAAATATGAGCAACTCCCACAAAAGCATTGGCTATATCGGCGCGTATATATACTTAATTGGATGCAGAAATATGATCGTGAAATAGCTGTATCGGATTTGATAGCAGGCATCACATTGGGCCTTACCATTATACCACAAAGTATTGCTTATGCAGCGCTTGCGGGTCTTTCATCCGAATATGGCTTATATTCAGCGATAATTGGTAAGTGGATGTTGAAACGTGAATAAAACTATGTGGACTTAGTGAAACAGATAATATGATAACTGTTTGTAAATATTTCTTGTTGTTCTTGAAACAGTGGTTATTAAGTGAGTTCTAATGAAATGTTTTATGTCTCTCTTAATTCCATTTCAGGCCAAATCGTTTACGCAGTTTTCGGAACAACTCCACAAGTATCTATTGGACCCACAAGTTTGATGTCCTTAATGGTGCTCCAGTTCGTTGGCGATCGTCCAGTGCAATTTGTTCTTGTACTTTCATTTCTGGCAGGGTTAATAGAACTACTAATGGGTGTTTTCAAACTGGGTAAGTATTTTTCTAGATCCAATGGTTATTATTAGTACTAAATTTTAATTAAATATGTCCATGGATATATTGGTAGAATCGGCCAACAACTTGATGGCTAGCTCCCGTCCAATAGACAGCGTAACGTTACATTGGAGGTTAGTAACGTAACATATGTGAAGACTGAAATCAAAGCTAAAGCATTACGTAGCTTCAATTTGTGATGCTGCGAATGTACAGGGTGTTTTTTTTACAGGTTTGTTTTTCGAATAGAGATAAAACTGGCATTTTGTGGTCAAATCTGGCAACTCTAATGTCATTTATGTTCAGTTTGGTTTGCCATTTCATCATGAACAGGTTGACAAAAGAACAACGCTTGCAAATCGTGCAAATTTATTTCGAAAATAATGGTTCAGTTCGCGAAGTTTACCGTGAGCTCCGTCCATTTTATGGTCGACATAATCGTCCATCAGAGCAATTAATTCGGTTAACCATGGATCGTTTTCGCACTACGTTTACTCTATGTGATAATACGCATCCGCAGAGACGTCGAACAGTGCGCACCGAAGAAACAATTGCCGCTGTAGAGCAAAGTGTTGAAGAGGACCCGAATGAATCGATTCGCCACCGTGCACAGCAATTGGAGCTTTGTCCATCAACTTTATGGAAGATTTTGCGCAAAGATCTTGGCTTGCGACCTTACAAGATCCAGCTTGTGCAAGAATTAAAGCCGCGAGACCATGCAATGCGTCGTGATTTTGGTGTATGGGCCGAAAATGAGATTGATTTCGATGCTGATTTTCATCGCAAAATTTTGTTCAGTGATGAGGCTCATTTTTGGTTGAATGGCTACGTCACCAAGCAAAATTGCCGCATTTGGAGTGAAGAGAATCCACATGAGACCCTTGAAACGCCATTACATCCACAAAAACTGACTGTTTGGTGTGCTCTATGGGCTGGTGGAGTCATTGGGCCATACTTCTTCCGCAATAATGCTGGAGAGGCAGCTACCGTTAATGGAGACCGGTATAGAGCCATGATAACCGACTATTTTGTTCCCGAATTGGATGGCATGAATGTGGATGAGTTGTGGTTCCAACAAGACGGCGCTACATGCCACACAGCGCACGTCACAATCGATTTATTGAAGGAAACATTCGATGAGCGCATAATTTCGCGGAATGGACCTGTCAATTGGCCACCAAGGTCGTGTGATTTGACACCATTGGATTATTTTCTTTGGGGATATGTGAAATCGCTCGTCTACACCAACAAACCAGAAACGTTAGGGGAATTGGAAGCCAACATTCGTGGCGTTATTGCCGACATACGGCCCCATATGCTCGAAAAAGTGGTTGAAAATTGGACCTGTAGAATTGGCTTTATTCGAGCCAGCCGCGGCGGCCACATGCCCGAAATCATATTTAAACATTAATGGCATAAAATTATCCTTCCAATAAAGCCAAATTGATGGACCTTAAAACGATTTTCTTGTGTTTTATTTCAATTCGAAGTTCTATACCCCTAAAAAAAACACCCTTTACAAGGTGGCGCAAAAGTAAGCTTCCGATGTTCAGCATATCGGTTGTGGCACGTGCAGTGTGTACTGTTGCACCGTCTTGTTGGAACCACATGTTTTCCAATCCCAATTCATCAAGTTGCGGCAAAAATAACTCGTTGATCATTGCTCTGTAGCGCTCACCATTCACAGTAACCGTTTGGCCCCGACCGATTATTGGTCAAATAAATATTCAGCAATATTCCGCGTTCTGGAGCAATGTAGCGTAACATTGTTTATTAACGTGTATTTCGCATGTGTTTACTACACAAATGTCAAAACAGAACTGACTTTAGGGGCTAATCGCAAAATTTATAGCATTTTCTGATAGGAGGATTACTTTTGCGCCACCCGTATATTTCTGGACTGAAACCAGTTCCAAAAGTGTTTTAATTTTCAAATGTCGATTCCGAATCGAAATTCCTATCGTTATTATTTATTGACCCTCAAATCAAAACACTGACGCCACTAGGAAACACTAAGGGAGACTAAATTGTCGACATCCTGCTTGCGATTTTATTCGGTGCACTATGCTTATACTATCTGCGTACAGATAGTTCAGCTCATAGTTAAATTTCTTTCTATACAAGTCGCTGGCATCGCTGGTAGAACCATACATTTTCTGAATCACTTTTCCCTCGAATACTCCAAGCGTAATCTCATATTTTCTAGGCACTTCATTATTCCGAGCCTTACATCGAAAAAAGTACGGAGAGAGCTTGAACTTTGTTCGTCGAGAGCGGACTTTTATTCTAAATTGTATATTCAGTCTAAAGTAGCACTTCGTGAACAGAACAAGTAGACGAAGTCTTAAAAATCGTCCGTCATTCGTCTCAAAGGAGATGGGCTTATCGTGGTCGACACAAGATAATGGTTTCCGTTCGATATTGAGCCTTCGTAAAGTACGATCGTGTAGGAGATATCATTAGTCTAGGCTTTTGAGAGTTCATCTATGTCATTTGATCTCTTCACCTTTAAATACATAAAGCATTAGCGGGTTTCATATAAGATTATAAAGATCCTTAAAGCTTGTATAACATGAAACACGTAAACTTGTAAGAAAATTGACGTATTTATAAGTTTTATAAGCTTTACGATACTTTTATAAGTTTACTAGCGGACCCTCACCCGCTTCGCTGGGGGAAAGAAGAATAGAAATGAAAGGTGTTCTTTGTACCACGCCCCCTTTTCACATAACCCCTACTTTTATGCGCTAAAACGGTTTTGATATCCTATAGCCCTATAGCGATTTTCAGGTCCTTACCTTAGACCCTTTCACAGATATTCTGCTTGAAAATTTAAGTTTGTATGGGAGATGCCACACCCCTTTTTATGTGTAAGAATGCTTTTGATATCATATAGGTCTATACCAATTTTCAGGTCCCTACCTTGAACCCTTTCACAGAGATTCTGCTTGAAAATTTAGTTGGTATTAGAGGTGCCATGCCCCCTTTTCTAATAACCCCCCTTTTTATGTATGAAAATGATTTTGATATCATATAGGTCTATACCAATTTTCAGGTTCCTACCTTGAACCCTTTCACAGATATTCTGCTTGAAAAATTTAGTTTTTATGTGAGGTGCCACGCCCATTTTTCTGATAACCACCCTTTTAGAGTGTTTGATTGCTTTTGATATCATATAGGCCTATACCAATTTTCAGGTCCCTACCTTAAACCCCTTTAGAGATATTCACCTTGAAAAATTAAGATTGTATGGGAGGTACCACGCCCCCTTTTTCGATAACCCCCAGTTTTATGGGTGAGAATGCTGTTGTTATCCTATAGCTCTATAATAATTTTCATGTTCCTACCTTTAACACTTTTAAAGATATTCACCATGAAAAATTTAGTTTGTATGGGAGGTGCCACGCCCCCTTTTCTGATAACGCCCTTTTTTAGTTATAAACCTTTCTCCACATGTGTCTCTTCAATGTGGCAAAGTTTGGTTAAAATCGGTTCAGCCATTCTCCGTAAAGTTCATCACAACGCGAAAAACGGCTAAAATTTTATATATATAGATATGAGTCCCTTGGTTGGTTTAATATATTGCATAGAAATTCTCATTGCAGGCTTCATTGTAAACTTCATACCAACGCCTGTAACGAAGGCATTTACCAGCGCCACTGCCGTCATTGTAGCTGCGGTCCAATTAAAAAATTTGTTTGGCATAAAAACAAAGGGAATACCATCAATAGGAAATGTGCTTCAAAGTATACGTTACGGTGATACCGTATTGAGTTTCATTTGTTTAGTGTTATTGTTGTCATTGAGAGTAAGTACAACAAATTAATATTTTCCTCAAAACATAAATTGAAATGCATAGAGCACGAGCGAACAACAATTTAAAAGTAAACAAGTAAGGAAATCTAAATTCGGGTGAAACCGAACATTGTATACCTAGTAGTGATCTATTATGCCATACCAATTTACGCAGGTCTATTTTAATACTTTTCATTTCGTATTATAAAGCCAGGTGATGGTTTTCTATAAAAACACTTCTGTTATGAGTTTGGAGGGGTGGCTGCCTCTTACCGTTCAAACAGAGACAGACTGACAGACGGACGGATGGACGGACATGTCTAAATCAACTCAGCTCATCGCCCTGATCATTTCGGTATACATTTGTGGTGTGCCGTTTTGAACTTTTTTCTACAAATTGGCGGGACCTAAAGAAATTTTCCGACTTCGAACGGCATTTACAAACGAGATGAATTTTTGATGAGAAGCCTTCCATGGCAGAAAGACACTCCGTTTTGGAAAACTTTTTCAAGCCACGTTTGACGCTACCTGTCCCAGGACTCGAACCTTAGACCTTCGGTGCGATAGGCCGGCAACACTACCGCCACACCACGACGGCAGTCATTAATTTATTTGTATGTAAATAGCTTCCAACAACCTTTTTTCATAAGCCGCGAGGTTTCTGGGACTTCCGGTAGAAGCGCTTGATGACAGTGTTGGTTAAGAGGTGTTACTTTAGGCAGGTTAAGTAGTCGCTAGCACAACAACAACAACAACCTTTTTTCAAAATAACAATACATGCACATTTTATGTTTGAAAAATTTTGCGTTCAAATAGACAGACGAACAGACAGACGGACGGAGAGACGGACATGGCTAGATCGACTCAGCTCATCGTCCTTATTATTTTAGTTCACTTATTGATGGGCTCATCTCTTCTTCTTTTCATACTTCTAAACATTTCCTGTTCATGAAAGGTATGAAAATCAAAAAAGATATATAACTTATCTATTGCAGTGGGGTACTAACTAACAGATATTTTGCTTGTGTGTTTCCGATTGTTGGCGGGAGTATACCACATACTTTTGAAAAGCAGCTGACCAATTTTCATTGAAATATCTAGTTGAAACTACAAGAAATCACCTTTGAAATAGCAGAATTTTTATGCTGAAAAGTGGGCGGCGCCACACCTACTTCCACAAAATCCACAAAAAATTTTCTCGGTCGAGTGTTGCTTAAACAGCTTATGATGTCTTCAAGATCTTATTGATATAGCTGGCATAGTTACAGAAATATCGCGTTTTACATTTTACACACAAGTTTTTTAGAACTATGTTAAAAAACTGGGCGTGGCCGTTTACCGATTTCGCCTATTTTTACAACAAACATTTACCTTTCTATATTCAACATTTTCGCCAAACATTGTTTCGATAAATTTATTTTTACCGGAGTTATGACATTAAAAGTTTTTTGGAATAATCCACTATAAAAGGGAAATTTATATTTTTCGACTTTACTCGTTCACTTCAAAAGTGAAGTAGAAATGATATAAAGCTTTTGTACACAAAGTTATTTCCTATTAAATATATCTATGATCCTTTTCAAAAGCTTTCGTATGAAAGTGGGCGTGGACCTTAACCGATTTCGCCCATTTTTTTCCGGAACATTCCTTTTATTAATATAAATATGTGTGCCAAATTTCGTTTCGATATCTTGAAAGGTTTTTATTTAGGATTTCTAAATTTGACTTAATCAAAAGTGGGCGGGGCCACACCTATTTAAAAAAATTTCTTGAAAAATTTATTTTCTGCCTTAAAGTTAATATACACACCAAATTTTATCCTTATAAGTGTACTGAATAATAACTTTTTTTGTATCTTGGAAAATGTTCTATACATAAAAAGTGGGCGTGGCTATAATCCGATTTGGCCCATTTTAAATAGCGCTCGCAGATGAGTGCCAAGGAACCTGCATACCCAATTTCATTAAGATATCTCAAAAAATTTACTCAAGTTATCGTGTTAATAGACGGACGGACGGACGGGCATGGCTTAATCAATTTATTTTTTCCTCCTTAACATTTTGTGTACGTAGCACTACTAGGTATACAAAAAACTTCGGATGAGTTTTGAAGTTGGTTCATATCCAACCGACCATTTTGCGTAGGCCCAGTTATTAAGTATGTTCTGTTGGTCATCCCAAACGTGCGATCGTTCTCTACGAGTTACTACTGATCAAATCGTTTGAAACCAGCTTTGTTCTTCTTTTCTTCCTTTCAGCAATTAGGTTCAGTAAATTTCAAAAAGAATACACCAACAACTCGTCGATTGAAAAAACTCCTCTGGTACGTAAGCATTTCACGTAATGCTTTGGTTGTACTCCTCTGTAGTACAGTGACCTTCTTTTGGATTAAAAAAAGTTCCATTGAGGCGATACCTTACGCTCTCACCGCCAAAGTTACCTCATCGCAACTGAGTTTACATTTACCTCCATTCGCATTTGATTACAAAAACACTACTTACGTGTTTTCTGATATTCTTGCCGAATTGGGTAGCGGTATAGTGGTTGTACCGATTGTGGCCATTTTAGCCAATGTTGCCATAGCGAAAGCTTTCGGTAAGTTGCTGAAATGACACCAATATTTACGTATCTCATGTTTCTCTTCTCATTGCAGTGAAGGATAACCGTTTGGATGCCTCTCAGGAAATGCTCACATTGGGTCTTTGCAATTTGGCTGGCTCCTTTTTCAATTGTATCCCAGTTTGTGGCGCATTCACACGATCTGCTGTAAGTCAAGCTAGCGGTGTACGCACGCCCATTTCGGGTATTTATACAGGTAGGAGGGCGTTAAAAATAAGATGAATGAACTGGCACATAACTGACTTGAAAATTAACTCTACTTGTTTTCTTTAAAGGTATACTCGTGTTTATGGCACTCAATGTGCTTACTCCATATTTTGGTTACATACCAAAAGCATCAATATCAGCAATGCTGACAGTGGCTGTTATCTTTATGGTGAGTTCAAAGCTTAAGTTTAATCAACTATGTTCCATTAGCAACGTTACTCTTCACTTAAGAGTTTAAGACGATGTAAATTGTCACCTCGTTTGTTAGCTATTTGATTTACACATTATAAAGGGGTAAAGAGTGTACTGGGGGTGGACCCTAGAGTGATTCATTTCCGCAAAATTTTGTTTTATGTAGAAACAAATTCTCACGCCCTTTGTATTAATTTTAAGTACTTGCAAATTTAAAAGAGTTTTTTTTTCAAATTTCGAATGCTTAGAAGATTTTTTTTAACATTGTGAATCGGTTTTATGGCCATTGTCAAAGAACGTAACAACCAAAGAAGGTTCAACGCGACGAATAGGGTGAAACACTAAGCCATCAATTCGCTAGTAGGTAATTCACTACTGGGGAAATTTGTGTTTAATTCGGAGTTTTAAAGATATTAGCACTTTTATTTTTATTCAATATTCACAATTACAAGTTTTTGTAACTTCAACAGTAATTTTTTGTGTAAATAAAACAATGAACTCAAGCATTTTACACGCAGGTATATTGGTGAATTACATACCATCAATTTGACAGCGTCCACTTGCATTCGCTGTTGGACCTTCTTATACTTATACGTTCTTTGCCGCTGTAGGGAATTTCGAAATTGTCTTTGAGTCTTTTCGTGTATCTTGCACTGGTTCCCCAGCGGGAACGGTCAAAATGGTGGCTCGCTAAAAAAGATTTGAAAGTTTGCTAGGAAAATATTTCTTTTTGTCCAAGCTTTACACCCAACAAACCCGGTACGCCTATAAAAGACACACAGACACTTATTAATTTTTATTTATAAGATATGCCTCGTAAATTGTCTAAAGTTAGTACATATGTCCTTGCTCATATAAGTTTACGAGGTTTGCATTGTATACAGGCTTTACAAGGCATAAAAGGTTACCCACAATATAATTGCTGTGTTCGGTGACAAAACTTGCAAACACTTGCAAAGAACTGTAGAACTGTCAGTAAAGTGAGAATGACGTAAAAGTCTCTCGAAACGCCAAAAGTAAAAAGTTTACGCCGAACAGTCAGTAAAAACTTGCAAGCAAAACAGCGGTTGCTTTTTTGATTGGTTAATAGTTAAAATTTTTGTTTTTGCTTTCATATGTCACGATCAGCTGTTTTTCACTTACAAGTTTTACTGAGTGAAATTCCCCCAGCAGAAACTTTTATCTCTCTGTCAACGAAATGTCAAAATGCGCTCTCTCGCTGCAAATGTTTTGTGTCACCGAACACTTTCCAGTAAAATATGTTATAAAATTTTTTAAAATTTTATCCTTACACAGGTAATACCCATAATATAACATTTCACTTACCTCATAATTGCTTATGGTTTATCCTTGCAATACTTCTTACATCGGTTATGACACTTTGTGCGTTATACTAAAAGAAACAGAACTATCGATATTTGTCAAAAAACGGACTTTCACAATTTTGGTAGGCCAAAATCGTGGTTAGGTCTCGTTATGCTAATTTTGTCCTTAATCTTCCATCCTTCTTTTGTTTAGATTGACTTCTCACCTGTTATGGAACTTTGGCGTAGCAACAAGAAAGATTTCATAAGTTGGATTGGCAGTTTCATTGTTTGTGTTTTTGCCGGTGTCGAGTTGGGCTTATGCTTTGGTATCGTATTAAATATGGTATTAGTACTTATACGATTGGGCAATCCCAAAATTGAGATCACACTCAAACAGGTAAATTAAAAAATACGAACGCTAGACGTAACTTAACCAAAGAAAAGGTATTGAACAAATATTTTCCTGCAATAGGTTGACAAACGTAACTATGTCTTCATCAGTCCCACCTCAGATGTCTATTACTCCGGCATTGAATTTATACGTGACAAAATTAATGAGGCCTGTCTACTCTATAGAGATGACTTTCCAATTGTTTTGGATTGCCGACGTTTCATGCAGTTCGATGCGACTTTTGTGGATGTAATCAATGCTGTGTCTAAGGAGTTGCATGCTCGTGATGTTGTGCTGGTTTTGTATGGTCTGAATGACGAATTGCAAAAACTGATGCATAAATCCAATAACATCAGCTATTGCAGTGAGGATGACGGCATTTGTTCAGATGATTTAGTACATAGAAAACTTTAAATGCTTTGGGAAAAACACTAATACGAGTAGACAAATTTTTCTTCTCCTCTTTTTGAAATTCTCATAATAAGTCTTCAAAACACCTTGTAGAACATTTAAAATTTTTTCTTCTCAAGGAAAACACCCCACACATGAATATCTTTTTCCGAAATTCCATAAAGCCGTTTTAAATTAGTTGTACATATGTAAGTATGGCGTTTGTTCAGTTTCTTATTTAAATAATTAATTAGTTTTTAATTTTATTTGCATAATTCATATATGGGCATATATACTCTATATCATTAACGTTACTTATACACAATTAGTTAAGAATCTACCTCCTTATTATTTAATTGTTATTTTAGCACCCACAAGAGCATAAATAAATGTTTGATCGTATTAAATCTGTCAAAATAAAGTAAGTAACACAAATTTTATTTCATTTTATTTGTGATATTATGCTGCCGGAAAGGACGCGATTCCGAGCAGCACAGTACATATATTAGGGGACATCCATAAATTACCTGAGCCATTTTTCGAGAATTTTTTACCCCTCCCCCTAAGATAAGAATAAGTGAGATATGGTTAGACTCCTCCTCCATTAAGTGAGATTTACGCATGTTTAATACTGAATTGCTTTTAATTATATTACAAAAAAATAAAAATTTCATGTTTATTCAGTGCATTTGAATTAAATAAAACTTAAAAAATAACGATAAACCCAATACTTTCCCTGGCAGAAAGTAGTGGTCGGCAACAGTTGCTCAGAAATAAAGCGTCTTGATTCGGGGGTGCCACAGGGGTCAATACTTGGTCCGATCTTGTTTGCGGTGTTCATTAATGATATGACTCATAGCTGCAGGAGTGTATCGATACACTTATATGCTGATGACGCTCAGGTATACTTATCTCGCCCGATTGGTTTATCAGAGGACTTAGTTTTCAGAATGAATGAAGACCTTGAAAGTATCTCTTCTTGGGCAACTGATAACAAACTAAACCTTAACGCGTCCAAAACAAAGGCCACGTGTTTTACATATTCCTGGCAATTGGTTGAAACATTGTCATCACTTTCCTTACAAGGCGTGTCAGTCTGTTATGAGCCCGTTGTTACTAGCCTTGGGTTTAAATTAAATTCTTATCTTGGGTGCAAGGACCATATAAACTATATTTTGAGCAAAATATACTTTGTATTAAGAAAGTTGTGGTACTCTGCGGACTTTGTTCCAATAAATGTTAAATTAAAGCTGGTGAAAACTCTTATAGTTCCACTGATATCATTTGGGGCGACCGTATTCAGCAATATTGATTGTGAATCACAGAGAAAGTTGCAACTTGCGTTAAATAACTGTGCTAGATATATATTTTCCAAACGCAAATTTGACCATATATCGGAGTTCTCCATCAAAATTCTTAATTGCAGTCTTGTGAATTTTCTTAATTACCGCAATTTAGTTTTCTTATATGAACTAATTCATAGAAGGCAGACTGATTATCTTTTTAGAAATCTAAGTTTTTCTCGATCAGACAGAACTTGCAACCTTATAGTTCCATGGTACAGATATCTCACATCATCTAGAACATTCTTTGTTAGTGCTATCAAACTTTGGATTCGATTCCTAGCTGGGATCGATATGATTTGCCGATTACTTATTTTTTTTACTTTATTCAAATATGCCTTGTTAATACGTAATCTGGTTAAAAATTATGTCTTTGTAGTGTAGGCATGGTTCCCTCGAAAGCGGAGCCGCTATATAGCGGTAGAGTAGGTTGTCAGAAACATAGAAATGTAAAAGTGCGTGTAAACTAATAAGACTGTGAAGCTCACCGTAACGTAATATAGCGGGGGCAATTAGTTCGGCACCGTTTCGTTCCACCGTCATATTCAAAATGGTGAGAATTCAATCAAATATTTTTACACAAAATCACAATTCTGACATTCCTGTTGTTTTGAAAAAAATATTAGAAATAAATAAAAACAGAAAACTCAGAAACAGGCAGCAAAATAGTTTAAACAAAATTTTCCAAATTGACCGCAACGCGCATAGAACTTTACAAGAAAGGGTACCGCTAATAACGGTAAGCATAGCGGCCGCTATATAGCGAACGTTACATAGCGGCACCGCTTTCCGAGAAACCCAAAGCTTAAGAGTAAACAGTTATGGTGATTTCGTTTCAACAAAAAATGCGCCCTTGCACGGCATTAATTCTTGCACTTTTGCACTCACCCCTCTAAAAGTGTACCTGCCTTGTATGCACTTGCTTTCTTTGAAACGGACATTAAACATTGCCCTGTTGTATCAATTAAATTAAATGAATTAAATAAATAATCAAGCTTTTCTTATTTGCAATAGAAAACCAAAATACTTCTGCTAAAATAAAATGTCAAATAAAATTATAAGCATCTGATTTGAAGGGCAACCATCACCTTGCCAAAATTTCTGAGGGCAGAAAATGTACCTTTTTGCATTTTTGAAATGCACCTTTTTATGAAACGAACACAAATTTTGTTTGACGTTTTACCTTTATATTGGAATCGAACACCAAAGGATGAGAGGGCAATGAAAAAGGTGCCTTTTTTGGTTGGAACGATATCACCATTAGGAAATTTCCACGGCCAACGGGGATTAACTCGGGTTTTGTCCGATCAAGGGCTGTTATTTTAGTAATAGCGTGTGAATGGGAGAACTATGCATAGTAAACTACTTTTGCAACAACAACAATAACAAAAGATAAGAAATAAATTTCTATAATGAATTTACATGTATTCATGAAAAATTACATGTATTCGACACCTCGCGAAATTTAGGTGATACCTGCCCTAAAACAGAAGAAACGTTGATGAGATAAAAAGAGAATGTTTCGAAAGGGATTAAAAATTATATCACTTTGAATCTGACCCTTAATTATACCCAGCTGTACTAGTTCACAGAATATTATAACTTTGCCCATTTAACTGAGATAGATAGAGTGCCATGGTTTGCCTTCTGAGCTATTCAAACACGGAGGCGAGGAGCTGGTAAGGCGCATGCATCAGCTTCCATGTAGAATATGGTTGGATGAATGCATGCCTGAAGATTGGAATCTAAGTGTTCTCTGCCCAATCCACCAGAAGGGCGATCCTGCAAACTGCGCCAACTATCGAGGAATCAGCCTTTTGAATATCGCATATAAGGTCCCATCAAGCGTATTGTGCGAAAGACTGAAGCCTGATGTGAACAGACTGACTGGACCTTATCAGTGTGGCTTCAGACCTGGTAAATCTACCATCGACCAGATTTTTACAATACGCCAAATCTTGGAAAAAACCCGTGAGAAAAGAATCGACACACATCATCTCTTTGTTGATTTTAAAGCCGCTTTCGATAGCACGAAAAGGAGCTGCCTATATGCCGCTATGTCTGAATTTGGTTTCCCCGCAAAACTTATACGGTTATGCAAAATGACCTTGAGCAACACCGCCAGCTCGGTCAGAATTGGGAAGCACCTCTCCGAGCCGTTCGAAACTAAACGAGGTTTCAGACAGGGTGACCCCCTATCGTACGATTCCTTTAACTTAATGCTGCAGAAAATAATACAAGCTGCAGAACTTAACCGCGCTGGAACAATATTTTATAAAAGCGGGCAACTGTTGGCATATGCTGACGATATTGATATCATTGGCCTTAACAACCGCGCCGTAACTTCTGCTTACTCCAAATTAGAAAAAGAAGCGGAGAAAATGGGATTGGTGGTGAACGAGGGCAAAACGAAGTACCTTCTGTCATCATGCAAATAGTCAGCGGATTCGCGCCTTGGCAACCAAGCCACTGTTGGCAGCAATAATTTCGAAATAGTAAAGGACTTCGTTTACCTGGGAACTAGCATTAACACCAACAATAATGTTAGCCTAGAAATCCGACGAAGAATTACTCTTGCAAACAAATGCTACTTCGGACTGAGTAGGCAATTGAAAAGTAAAGTCCTCTCTCGACGAACGAAAATAACACTCTACAAGTCACTCATCGCACCCGTCCTGCTATATGGTGCAGAAGCGTGGACACTAACAACATCTGATGAGGCGGCTCTGGGAGTATTCGAGAGAAAGGTTCTTCGAAAGATTTGTGGACCTCTACGCGTTGGCGACGGCGAGTACCGAAGAAGATTTAATGATGAGCTGTATGAACTTTGCGCAGACGCCGACATAGTTCAGCTAATTAAAACAGCGGCTTTGCTGGCTAGGCCACATAGTGCGAATAAGTGAAGATGCTCCAGCCCAGAAGGTATTCTTATCGGCACCCGCCGGTGGAAGCAGAGGAACAGGGAGACCACCACTCCGATGGAAGGACCAAGTAGAGACCGATTTGCGATCCCGCGGTGTTTCTAATTGGCGCCAGTTGGCGCAACGAAGAAACGACTGGCGAGCTATGTTGGACGGTCAAAATCGCCTGGGCGGTTAGATGACCATTTAAAGAAGAAAAAGAAGATAGAGTGCCATATGCCACAGAGCTTAGAATGAATATAGAAATCGGGTCATGTCCGTCCGTGAGATATTTGACTAATATTTAATATGCAACCCCGAAAAGGGTTGGTATCGAAAATGGTCGAAATCGGATAATCACGCCCCTATTTTCGAAACCGAAGATTTCGAAAAACATAAGAAATGACTTTATTCATTCACTGATGCAGCTAAACTGGTAAATTTCTAAAGGTATCTTACTAAAGATTTTATCAAAACGTTGATAACATACATTGACAACAACAGCATCATAAAAAGAAATTAAAATCAACTTTTATGACTTACGATGTACTGGGGTTCAATGCACATTATCTTTAAATCCAAATACTAACACGCTTATAAGTTTTTGAGTATTAAATAAATATCTACCTTGAAATATTTACCTTAATATGAACCTTTTGTACGCGAATTAATTTCCTTGTTACTCTAAATGGACCCAGATAAAAGTATGATGATTTACAGTTGTTTATGCGACTACTTTTATCTAATTAATTTAATCTATTAAGTATTTAATATGCACTGCCGTATATTACCTGTGTGCATGTAGCGCTGTCTCACTAAGTTATGACGTCTGTTAAGGAAAACAAATATCAATAAAAACAAGAAAGTCCAGGTACGGGTAAAACCGAAAGTGATGTATACAGTATGGCCACGAATTTCGTTACAACGCGGGATCATATCGACCCCTTTTCCCTTAGATAATTTTATATGGATACTTTTGGCATCGAGTACTTAGATCCCGGTATCGCATCGAATTTTAATCAGATCCATATTTTTGCACCATTGCTTTTTAACTTAATAAAATTTTTCTTAGGAAGAAGTCAATACTTTTTAAAGAAATGGCAAAACCTCTGAATGCATGCCGAAATAAACATTGTAATACAAACAGTGATAGAGATTATTAATTCAGCGCTTTACGTTGCCAGCTAATGTTTAGGGCAATTAATTCGATAAAACTTGCAATAAGCTCTCTGTAAAAATAGTTGAAACTAGACTTAAGTACCAACTTAATTCCGATATGCCAAAGCCACAACCTTCATTTGGAACATACCATGCCTGTTTTAAGGTGCAACGTTTGCATTGCTTTATCGTACTGCTTATTTGTCTTGTAAATTTAGTATCGATACTTTGATTATAGAGTCTGTTTGTTTCGATACTGTGGCGACTATTCTCAAGCATGTACCATCCGTAACTCAATAACCCTCCCACCAATAGTTAAACACAACAGACATAACGATGGCTTCGCTTATGCATGCAAGCATGTGCCAAGCAAGAGGAAGAGAGACCGAGCGAGTGCTTGCGAATGCGATGCAAAGAGGAGATGCCAAATGACCAAATAAATTTCAGCGAAACATAATTACATGTTCGAGTACAATAATAGAAAATTCATTAACCACAGTAACTAGCCTAGAACTAACCTAGAACTATACTATTAGACGACAGTACTCGTCAGTTTCCAACCGGTTACATTTAAGATGGTCTTGGCGTAGTCCTGTTTGTTTATGAGTGATTATCAATATTCGATAGTTCAAGGTGCCAGAAACCGACTAAGGGCCATTTTCGCAGTTTTGAGTTAACTTGCACTCCACTGTTAACTCTCGATTTTCTATTTTCATGTTGAGTTAACTACAGGTTAATTGCCCAATATTGGTGAGTTAAACTCTATTCAAAAATCATAAGATTGCTTGTGCGTATTTAAACTGAAAAGTTATTTTTCAAGTGGATTAAAATACATATTTTTCTGTTTGACATTATAGTTTTGTTCCGCTTGAATACATTTTGGTTGTGTTTCTCGAGCAAAGAGGGATAGTAGCATTTTCCTTTAATATTTCTTCTTTCTTACTGAAAGCTCCTCGTTAAGCTATGCCATGTGGTTATCCGTAGATAGTCTTTGAACCCCACTGTTGACCTATTAATTAGATTTTTAAAAGCCGGAACACATACGTACTTATCGATATAAAGTATTTAATAATATCTCTAGTACCTACCGAGAACATAAATTATAAAGACAGAGAAGTACATACGTCAGCGGTGCAATCAGTGTTTTATTTGTTATAATAAACTTGTTTATCTTTGAGTAGAACGCTGTTTTGGTCTCGGTTGTTGAAAATTATCAGATTATATGAACAAGAATCTTAGTTACCCACGTACTCCAGCACTCATAAGTATGGATGTGGTCTAGCATTCCCTCCTCGGTGTTCACCTTTAAGCTGCGCTACTTTTATAAAGTATGTACTTGACTTGACTTAGAAGCTTTGTCTTGATTCATCGTACTTACTTTTCCCCAGAGTAGGAATAGCCTCACATACATATACGTACTTTACTTCGAAGAAATGTTAACACACAAAAACTAATGTCAAAATGAACTAAGTTTATTTGAGTGTTGGGTAATCGGTTACATCCAAAATTCATTTAGCGTTGACATTGATTTAATGACAGTTTTCAAGTCAAGTCTATGCTATGTAAGTATAACAACAGCTTTACCACCCTATTATTGGGCAGCTTGTCATCGTGACTACTTACAACTGTTATAGACCAATTCCACTTGTTCCTATAATTTGCAATAGTCATTGCAGCTGTCACCACCTCGTTTGTATATGACAAGCAAGCTGAGAATAGCACCATTAGACGATTGAAAAAGGAATATGCTCCCACTTCTCCGTTATTTCGATCCTCTCTTTTCTCTTTATGGCGCGATATACAACAGGTATATCATCATAAACCTCCTAAGAGATTTTTGCGCCAAGCTTCTCTTCCAATTTGTGGTGTGCCGATTTGAATTTTCCCTACAAATTGGTGGGACCTACAGTTTTTTGCCGACTCCGAACGGCATCTGCAAAGGAGACGAATTTTTGCTGAGAAGCCTGTCATGGCAGAAATACACTCGGAGAGTTTGCCAAACCACTGCCGAGGGGCGACCCCGTTTTGAAAAACTTTTTTCAAATCACTTTTGATGTTACCTGTACCAGGGCTCGAACCATGGACCTTCGGTGTGGTAGGCCGGCAACACTACCTTCACACCATTTCGATCCGTCAAAGATTAAAAAGGGCAAGACAGTGAATGAACAATCAGATGGTGTGCATTTTTACATGGGTCGCTCGGTTTGATCGCATTGTTCGATCCGGAGACAGGTAGAAAGTTTTAAGATCTTCAATCTAAAAACCTAGATCTACAGACTACCATATAGAGGTTGAATTTTCACACTGCAGACACGTTTCTTGCCCACCCTGGCGTTCGTCCCAGCTTACAAAACTTGAATATCGTGAAGGATTAAGGCTGTGTAACGATGTTGGCGTTACTGGCGTTGAAACCTTTATTTGTGATACCGTAACGCCATGGAGACAGCAGCGCCAGAAGCAATAGACTATTACAAGACATCAATCGGCAGACTTCAATTCTATGGCGCCAGAAGCTACGTAGTGTATACACTACAAAACAGTTAGGTTCCGGCTGCCAATTCTTTCTAATGGCATGAATAGGTATCTTTAGATACCCCATCCGACCGATTTGTATCAGTTTTCGGTGATACCTCATAAACTGAGTCACTTCCAATATGGTATCAAACACTTACTGCCCTATTCTGGAGCAGCTTGTCATCGTGACTACTTACAACTGTTATAGCCCAATTCCACTTGTTCCTATAATTTGCAATAGTCATTGCAGCTGTCACCACCTCGTTTGTATATGACAAGCAAGCTGAGAATAGCACCATTAGTGTGTTTCAATTTACAGTGATCCATATACGGATCACATTGTTGTTGCAAATACATGCAAAAATTTTATCCGTATCTGGATCACTGTCAATTGGAACACACTAAGGGCCACTTTCATAAAGGCCGGTCAAGCCAAATCGGCGATTAATTTGACAGCTAACCGTACAAAATACGTCAATTCAACTCCGGTTAGCAGTTCCGGCTTTTATGAAAGCGGCCCTTACTATGCAAAAACACTATTGAGCTGCGCCAAAAAAGCACTTAACGCAATTGCGTTAACGCGCTGTGCTGATACCGGCTATGGCGCTGGCTTCATGGTACCCAGCCTTATGAAGGATTCAGAGCCAGTATGTATAAGCCTTGCGTCGTTAGAAGGATTCTATTTTCGGGAAGGGTGTTATTTTCGTTTTGTGGAGTGTTGCTGATTTAACAGTCGTTTGTGGGATGTGAATAAACTGAGTATTAGCCCCACTGTAGTGCTTACCATTACGTTGAAAGAAAATTTCAAAATTCTAGTTCACTGACTCCATACCTGGACGGTGAAAGTTATTATTGAACTACGAGGAGCTAATCGATTGAAATGTCTGCAGAAAAATTCAGCGGAGGCAGCCGTTGGGCTTTTTCTTCTATACTAACCATTGGCATTGCGGGTGGGACCAACAATTTTCCGGTGACCTGTTTTCCTGATTATCCTAATTGTCATGGCTTCCTTTTTCGACACAGTCGATGATTCCGAGGCATACTTTACCTCAGGTTGGTAATGGCTCGCAGCATCAACGTGCGTAAAAAGCCGATTTTCGATTAAAAAAAATTAGCGAATTTAGCATTTTTTTTGCATTATTTTATTTTACTTTTTTGTAGTTTATTTACGATTTTTTCTCATTTATTTTTAATAAACAAATAATAAGTTATAGAAAAAGTATAATAATAATACCGTATAACAATTGTCTTTTTTAATATTTTGCATTTTCATTTTGAATATTAAATTTTTTTTTTTTTTGCATTCATAAATTTCATTTAAACTGATGTTTGTTTTTTGTTATTAAATTTGTTTTATTATTAGTTGCACAATATATTTTTGTTTTCTTTCAGATCAGTTGTTTTTTTTTTCATTTTAAAGTATTTCACTGTATTCACGCAATTTCTTGTTTTTTTTTCCTTTTATAGTAAATACATATTTAGTTATTAAACAAAATTTTACTAGAGAAATTTTTGCTAGGTATTGTATGTATGTATGAAGGTGCATCCTTTGTTTGTATGTATGTAGTAAGTATATATTCATTTATGTATAGATTAATGAATGCGCTTTGGTAAACATGTGAACAATTTTGAAAGTATTTATGAATGATACATACGTTTTTGCTGCTTAAAATTGTAGGTATTGCATATGCAGTGTTGCGCAAAGCAAAAGCAATGAACTCAATGTACAACGAGAGTTTGGCATTTTTTCTATTTTTTAATAAAGTTAAATCAATTCTCTATTGAATAACTTAAACAACTAGTGCAACAATAAAAATAAGCTTATCCTAGCATTAAAGACTATTTCAGGGCATAGTTATCTTATATATAAATAGACAAGATGAATGCAATGTAGAACCGTTTTCTGGTAAACTATAATTCTAAGGTATACAAATTATATATGTGTAGATAGGAAATTTTGAGGTGTACTTTTATCCGTAAATAAAAAAAATTTAAAAAATCATTTTAATATAAAAAATTTAACATAAAAGTCACACCACTATACATTTACTTATTCACACTATAGACACGCTGTGTGTGTGTGTACTTGCTTTTGTGTGTTATTGTATTGATTACTGGCTACGATGCCCAGTGTCAGCTGCTCTCCTGAGAGCACGAAAAGTTGCTTTGTTGGATACATTAAACAAGCAATGTAAAATATGAGCAAATATGTAAAATTCATTGCTGATACCTACAAACAGGGTTTACAAAAATAAAATAAATGATTACTCATAAAGAGTATTAAACACCGAAGAAAATTAAAGGAAAATAGAGGAAAGGAAAAGAATTGAAAGGAAGGAAAATTAAAGGAAAGAAAGGAAAGAAAAGGAAAAGGAAAGGAAAGGAAGGAAAGGGAATGGAAAGCATAGGAAAGGAAGGAAAATTAAAGGAAAGAAAGGAATGGTAAGGAAATGAAAGGAAGGGAAGGGAAAGGGAATCAAAGGAAACTTAAGAAAACGAAGGGGAAAGAAAGAAAATAAAAGGAAGGGAAGGGAAAGGAAAAGAAGTTTGAGGAAAGTAAAAAATAAAATAAGAGAGTAAAAAAAGAAATCAAGGAAAATAAAAATATGTTAGAGGAAAGGATCGACATAGAAAGGAAGAAAAAAAGGCGGATAAAACATACCTACAGCAAAAAAATAAAATAAAATAAAGTTTATTGGTTGAATTTCAACCACTGGGCGAACTCTAGTAGTTATAATTGGACTAGCAGGATTCATGTTTTTTAAATTAGAGAGGGCCTTAACTGCATTAAATGCTATTCAGGTACTCGGTCCTTGAAACAAGCTCTAAAAGAACATTGAAGGTATCTAGAGCATAGATTTCATGTGATCCTTGCAGAAATGTGGAACGAAAAAGTTATTGATAAATCGAGTCTTGAATGTCGAATAACGTAGGGCCACCGCCACCCTATTCATGACTTGAAACGCGCATATAGGACTGCTTTTAAACACCAACTTATCCCTCCTTGTGTTTCCAGTTGGTGTCGTTATCCCCACTAGCCTCTTATTCGTCAATTAATGTTGAGATAATGCTGATTAAAGATGTTTAGGTGGAACAACGACCCTAAGTAATATTGGACTTTCTGTTCTTGATTCCCCGTTCCAGAAATTTGCCATGAACCCCATTGCCGACCTCATCGAAGAACTCAAAGTATGTGTTCTGCCTAAACGCTTATACAAGGTGGCGCAAAAGTAAGCTTCCGATGTTCAGCATATCGGTTGTGGCACGTGCAGTGTGTGCTGTTGCACCGTCTTGTTGGATCCACATGTTTTCCAATCCCAATTCATCAAGTTGCGGCAAAAAGAACTCGTTGATCATTGCTCTGTAGCGCTCACCATTCACAGTAACCGTTTGGCCCCGACCGATTATTGGTCAAATAAATAGTCAGCAATATTCCGCGTTCTGGAGCAGTGTAGCGTAACATTGTTTGTTAACGTGTATTTCGCATGTGTTTACTACACAAATGTCAAAACAGAACTGACTTTAGGGGCCAATCGCAAAATTTATAGCATTTTCTGATAGGAGGATTACTTTTGCGCCACCCTGTAAGACAAGTCCCATTATTCACAGTTTTAAAACTTGCATTCGGAGTGAGCGCTCTCTTAACCCAATTACAAATATTCCTTATAGATGTGCCAAAGCCGTCATAAAGGATAATTTCATTACAAAATAATAATTTGGTTATTTTGAATTGCACACTTCTGCTTACACACCACTTTAAGTTAGTAAATACATATTTCATAATTTTCATACTAATGATAACTTGTTATGGTAAAAAAAAAAATCGTTTTGCAAGCAAAATGATTATTCATTGAATTTGTTGCTTTTGTTTGGCGCTGCACTGTTTGTATGTAGTATATAAGTACCCATACTGTTGTATATATATGTGTGTTTACGTTCTTATATAATGAATAATGGGCGTGACCATAACAAGTGCGTACCGTTATATGTATTTAGTGTACATATGTATGTATGTATAGTTGCTATATTTGTATGCATATAAATTAATGTAAATGGGTTTGTGTATACTTTGCCACTACAGCTACATTTGTAAGTATGTATGTGTGTCTTCTATATTTTTTATGATTAAAGCTCGAATTTCTAATTAACTGAATGTGGTAAATACATACATAGTGAAATTTTTGTTTTAAATAAAAATGATAGTGGAAAATGGCATTAATTTAAAATTCATTCACAGTTATTTTTTTTTTTTTCCATTGAGTAAAAATATGAATTTTTGTATTTGTATGGCTTTCTGTTATTGTTTTCTTTTCTTGAACATTTTTATTTGCTTTGATTTCAATAAATTCCTAGTTTTTGACTAAATATAAATATAATACTAAATAAGATTTGTTTTTGTTGTTTTGAATACAAAAAATGTAGGTGTAAAATTGTTTATCATTTTGTGGGCAACATTGGATAGTCAACGATTGAATGTTATTTGTATTGTTTTGTTTCTTTGTTGGGTATTGTTTTATCTTCAATTTCTTCTTAATTATTCTTAGCTTGTTTATGTGTGTTCATAGTTTCGTATTTTTTATATATGTATGCATGTTTATCAGGGTGTTTCAATTTCAGGCGAAATTTTTTTACTTCGTCCTACCTGAAAATCCGATTTAAATATGTTGGCTCTTTTTGTTTATCTAGCGTGTAATTCTACCTTTTCGAACTAATCTCTTGAAAATCATGTTGTTGTTGTTGTTGTTAACAGTGCTTCGCCCTTCCCCAGATTGGACAGGGTTACACTGAAATAACAGCCCTTGGCCGGGTGAAAAAACCCGGGTCATTCCGGTGCGATAGAACCGGCTGTTGTGGGAATGTGGCTTGAAAATCATCGCCTGTTTTACAGCAGATGGGTCAAATTGGCGTCAACAATATATGTAGCGTTTGATAGATAGGACATTTTACTGATTCCTGCTTTTGCGATAAGAATAACTCTTTCAAAATAACAGTTAATGCTCACCAGTAATCACAGCATAAAAATATACCCAAACGAGTACGGTGCACAACTTTGGTAAACAAAATCCCGCTTTAACTAAGAGTCCAAGATATAATTTTCTACGTGGCACCTGGGGGTGGTGTTTTTTCGTGATCGTTATGTACAGGAGCTATTCATTGTCAATGGGTACTGCAAAGTGCTTGTCATCTCTTAATGAAAAAGCAAACAGCTGTTCAAATCAGTGTTGCCAACTCTCTAATTTCGCTCCCAAAACGAAGACTAATAAATTCCATGCACGCCCTTCTAGTGTGGTAACAACATTCGTTTTACCGGTAAATATGTAAATAGTTTGGAAACTTTTACACCCTTTTGGTATTCTGCCGCCTTAAGTTCCAGTTCAATTTCGAACCCACCAAAATAGGTGGTTACAGAACAGACAGAAAACACCGCAAATTTTGTACACACAATAGTTCACAAGAATTAATAAAAATATAAGCACAGTTTTACACGAAGTTTCGTTCGCGTTTGCATTTTATTCTCTATTGCGTACGTTTGTTTTTGACAGCGTTGCCATGTACGCTAGAATCGCGGTTACATGAACTGCATTGCCAACGGTTACGATTTTCGATTAGATGATCTTCCAGGTACAAAATTATCGGTTACGCACTGAATTGACCCGTAAAACGAGCATTGTGTATTTGATGAATTTTGATAAAACAATAATGAATGGCGGCCTCCGTGGTGTGGGGTAGTGTTACGGGCCTAGCACTCCGAAGGTTTCATGTTCAAGTGCCGCCACAGGTAACCCCTCCAAGTGTATTTCTGCCATAAAAAAGCTTTTGAGCAAAAATGCATCTACCCTTGCATATACTGTTTTAAATGTGGTATTAGAAGCGCACCAAATTTTTATCCTCGGAAAATCGTATTGAACCAAAGTCTGATTTTCCCCCATGTAATTCGTTAAATTTTTTCTCTAAAAAAGAACCGACTTTCAGGTGGGTCTAAAAATATCTATGTACATCTGCTGAAATGAAACACTCTAATATATGTACAGGTGCGTTCACAATAATAGTAGGCAAATTTAATTCGTTATCATTCACGAAATAACAAGAAGCGTTTTTAAAGTTGTCGTTTAAAATATAGCAAAATCCTATAACTGAAAACACATAAAAAGAAATTTCAATTTTATAAAATCGGCATCAAAATATGTAACTTTTTGGCAGAGATTCTAGAAAATTTGTATTAATGCAGTTTTTTTACACCAATTCGTGTTCAAAAATTTCCCTGAAATTTCACAATTGTTTTCGTCGACGGTGTTGACTGATTTCCTTCATACAACGCATGATCAAAATTTGATTTCGCATGGAAGAAAATTATTAACAGCCTGTAAAATAATAATTCTAGAAATTCACGGAAATTTTTGTGATGCAGATTTTGAAGCCCCTTTTTTAAAGTTGAATCAACTTTTCTTTAAAATTTATTTTTATACGTTTTCAGTTATATAATTCGCTATATTTTAAATGAAAATTATAAAAACACAGCTTTTTCTTATTTCGTAGAACTATATAAAACTTAATTACACTATTATTGTGAACCTATCTGTATATATGCATGCGTACCTATCCGTAATATCTTATTGCTTGTGTATTTTGTTTTGTTGTTTATTCATTTCTCGCTAGGACTTCTCAAAACTTCATTTATGTTGAAAAAAAAAATTGAATCGAAAATTTATGCGCTTTTTTCAACTGGAAACTTCAATTATTTCAATCAATGTGTCAAGTAAATTAGTTATGTATCTATGTCTGTATTTGTAAATTGGTTAATTTTATTTACTGATAAATACATATATATATTATATATATTTGATGCATATTTCTAGAATGCCACTTTGTCCTTCCGACGTCATTTCTGTTATGATCTCTACCTCTCTCTATTTGGTTTGCTTTTCTACTTTCGTGTTTTATAATGCAATAGGTACATAAAATATTTGGTATTTCTTGTTCACTTTTCTTTGTCATTTCCTTTTTTTTAATTTGTTATATGCGTTATCTAACTTTACATACATACAAGCATGTGGTATATGTAGTTAAAATTTTGTTCCTATATGATATAATTCAAAAAATAAAATTCAAGTAGGTATTTTAACTAAAACAGAATAACAAAACCAAACTCCAAAAAAAATAAAAAAAAACTTTTGACACTTAGACACTAATTGTGGCTCTCAAGTATGCAACACATGTTTGACACAATTCAAATATTGATCTTGGGGGATTTTAAAGAACCTTTTTGGATATTTTTTTGCACCGAATATATTAAGAATATTGAACATTTCCTGACAGACTGCAGTAAAACGGAGACATCTACACAGAAACATGTGGTCATCAGAAAAGGAGTCAGCTATAGTGGCACCGGAAACAATTTAAAGAGAAATTTCAACGAAGGAAATTTTCGCTCTACCAGGTTACAGGGAAAGTATTAAAGTTAAGTATTAGTAAACAGTCCGGGCGGGTTTCTATTTCACTTTATATTGGTTCGAACGCGAAAGTAAGTAATTAAGCATCGTCGGGTTTCTCTTGTAACGACGGTTTTTTTGGGTTTCGTAGAATCAAATTTGAACCTGGCATTTTAGGTCTTATGATTTTTTTAAGTTATGAAGTGTACTCGCAAACGCTCAAATTTTTCACACAATAGCAAAAGGTAAATAGGTAGTGAGTCAGTAATAGCTATGTCTGAGGAAATTCATAGCGAAAGAATTGGTTTACCCAGGGACAATAACGGACTTTATACTGACTTTAATGCGCCAAGCAGATACAGTACTTCACCGTCGACGTATCCGTCATACGTCAAAATTTATAGCAAAATCTACTTTGCCGTATCCGTCGAATCTGTTGTTACGCACACAAACACTCGCATTCTACTTAGCTGTCAGTTTTTTCAACGTATCGCCGTATTGTATCTGGTTGGCGCATAAGTTGCACTCGTTACCAGATCGCATTCATAAAATTATCATTTGACTTAGTAAAAATAAATATCTAAGGAAAAAATATAATGCCTAAGAATCGAACACTCTAATATACATTTGTTTGCATATTTGTGTTGTTTTAGTATAGTTTAAAGGCCGGTATGCAGATCACAAGAAATTGCTCAAGAAAAATTTAGCAATTTTTCTTGCGTGAAAAATAGTAGTATGGAAGTAATAAAAGCCATGGTGAATAGTGAAGCAGCAAGAAGAAGAGCACATCAGCAAATAAACGAATTAAACGTTTTTTGCCAATAACTTTTCACTGAAACAAAATTTTTCTTTTCCGCGTCTTTTGATACCTCTCCCGACATTTTTGGGCGTATTACCAAATTACTGTTTTCTTCAAGAAATAAATGCCGCTTGATATATTTCTTGCGGAAACCTGTGTTGCCGTACTCAAATTTCACGATAAAATAGTAGTAAAATTACGTTGAAAACTGCGTACTACCTCAAGAAAAGGTAACCCAAGAAATTTTCTTAAGCATTTCTTAAGCGTTTTTTTATATAGAGTTTTTGCTTTTCTTCTGATCTGCATACCGGCCTTAACCCACTATCCAAATATATAAAGGTAGTTCCTTCTTCTTCTTCTCCGCCATTGCCACCATTTGACATAAACTGTGACATTTTCTTTTGAAACTGAGCTACCGTATTCTTCTATCGAAAACGAACTGGGGTCGAATTACGTTCCGTGATCGAAAGCGAATTTTTAAATCACCATAGCTCGAAGCCCATAGTTCGGAACGACGGCATACGTGAGCAATTGGCTGGAAGTACCGGTCGGATCAATTATGCATTATTACTCTTTTAAAAAGTTAGACAGTTTCAACGTTATTGTGACTTAAAAAATGAATTACGATCACGGAACGTATGTAGTAATTTAGCCCCTGATTTTTTACTTCAAACGGAAACAATTTTGAAAGTGAATAAAATAATAGATATTTCTGGATTTAGTTTTTATAATTTCATGAAATAATGCGAAAGGTAAGTAAAATATTGGTCTACTTTAAATCGTTTTTAGCAACATGAGCTGCATATTTAGGAATTACACAAACACCAGATCTACGTGCAAAGGAACCAAAGTCAAGTTTTTCCAATTACCAGCGGTGACGTTTATGAGGGAGAAGTGGCTGAACGCTTGCATGGTAATTGCATAGCGGTAAGTTCAGACCACTTTTCCGCTGAAGACTTTAAGCCGAGGAACCGATGTTCTCAATTAGATCGCAACGCTATCTCGCTAAAAATCGCGTTGCGAAAACATGAAAAGCGTTTTCTCTGCGTTAAAAACTCAATGAAAATGTTTTCTTTAAGTTTTAACGATATACAAAGAGATATATACATAATTTGTACTATTTACAAATTTTAAAGGAGTGGTATGGATCCGATTTTATATTTTTATTTTAGAAACCACATTTTTTTTTCTTATATTTAAAGCAGTCCCTCAAATATTACAAAAATTACCAAAAAAATTATTTCTGAGGTGGCAACTCTCCTTGAACAACTGACAAAAGGACCGAGTGACAGCCAATACAGCTTACATCAAAGTGGAAATACCTTGATTTTCTTGTATCGTGGTTTAACCTATTAAAGGATATTTATTAAATATTTTAGGAATCTTTTTGAAGTTACTGACTTTGGCGTTTTTTCCATGTTACGGGTTTGTTTTTGTTACAGCTATTATTGTTATATTTTTCTATTATTATTTCTGTATTTGTGTTTTTTTTTTTGGTTTTTCTATGGGAAGTAAGAAAAACTTCACCGATATAATCTACGTCAGAAAGCTGAGGAATGCAAAGGGATCACAGTTTTATTTTTGTTTACAAGAAAAATGTTCGGAAGTGGGAGAATCTCTCAAAAACAATTTTTGTTTTTGAGGGAAACTCATTAAACTAAACTCTAAAGCGACATTTTACCTAGCTGGATAACTATATTATTTTCCAACAGGGGCGCTATTGATGTAGCGTCGAATATCATCAGGTATCTCGGTTATGGGAATCCAACTTACACCGCTAACGAAGAATATTAAGGGCAGTTTACTCAATGTCTGATTACTTTATCAGAGGTTTATCCAAAAACCGTTTACTCAATGTCTGATTATCGACAATTCGCTGATTCTCTTCTGATAAAAGTTATGAACGGATGGACCACTGATTATCTGCTTATCAAAACCAATAGTGACAGCTAAAAGTTAAAATCCGATTTTGTGTTAATTCTTTTGCTAACAAATTCTGCAAGAAATAGAATTTAAAAATTAACAATATCCATATAAAGAAATATCACAATCGAAATTTTAACGCCAAAATGGTTCCTTTAAAATTGTAAACAAAATCGGCCGTCACTTTTTATCCGTGCACAATGCAACTTATGTGATTTTTTTCTTAAAAACGTTCACAATGGCCAACTTTGTCATGATAACAAAATGCGATGTAACACTACGAGAAATCTAAGCCCGAGCACCACCTGTTCGTGCATCTGTAGCCAGCTTAAAGCACATCAGATATAGTAACAAAGGAATGTGTGGTAAACAAACCACCCGATGATTCAAGGTGTGTGTAGAAGCTTCAAGTAAGGCAACTTAAGCTATGCGAAATTTAAAAGGCGACGTACAAGCAAGAAGTTTACTCAAAGCGTTGCATAGTGAAGTAACATCAAAGTGTGATGCTCTACTACGATTGTTAGTAGTCATAAAAGGAATTCAGGAATTATCAAATAAAATATAAGGCAAGCTTTCTCGGTTGAACTTCAAACAAGGGCCAAATCCACTTTAAAGCTACTCATGTCGGATATCTAGCGGCCCCCATAGAAATAGGAAAACAATTTGGCGCATAGTCATGGTCAAAGTTAAGTATGACCTAAATTTAGATAAAGGTTTTTTGATAGTTAGCCCATAGAAAAATGCGTCAAATAGCTTCAACTAAATTTAAGTCATACTTAAATTTGACTGTAACTATGCCCCTTTGACTTTGATTGGTGGTACGTGATTTTTCAATTATCACAAACGTGAAAGTGGGATCGTTTCGACGATTCAAAGGAAACTTAAAAGGAGAGTTAATACAACTTTAAATAAATCGTATTCGGTTATAAGCCTTAAAAACTTTGGTCGCGCTTGCAAATAAAGTAAAATAATAAATTTTTTTAGAAATACGTAAAAGGTTTAATTTTTCCTTAATTAAAAAAAAAAATATTTATTAAAAAAAAAAATGTAGCTTTCGTAGTAAAAACGTGATTATATATTTTTTTTCTAGTTTCATGGTAATTTCTAAGAGTTTTAGAAGTGTTTTGGTTAAGTTAATTCGATTTTTTTTATTTTAGTTATGTGTATATTAGTATGTAGATACGATATTTATAAATTTTCAATTTAGTTTTAATCAATTGGAAATAGCAATAACTAAATATTTTTTTGTTTTAATGTATGTATGTATTAAAGTTGAAGTTTTAGCATTTAAATTTATTAAATATTATTTTTAAAGCAGATTTCCTATACCAATCAACTCACCGTTATCTATACTTATGTATTGTATGATATATATGTAGGTATGTTTTTAAGTTTTTGTATGTATATAGTATCATTTTGCAGTTTATGAAGTTACTTTCTTCTTATGGCTTTTTTAATTTTTTTAATTTTTTATTTGTTTTTAATTTGGGAAATTTAGTTCGCACCAAAAACAAATATTTATCTTTTATATATATATTCTAGCCAATTTGGTTTATGCTTATTTTGTACCCTTTTGTAAGGGTTTGTTCGAATGTTTTTTTAGTTAATGATCCGAGCAATTCCATGGCAACTCGTGCTACCGACGGATTTCGCTTCACCGATTTCGATGAACTTTTATATAAATATTTGAATGCTTCGAAATACGCTTCAGTAGTTTTTCTTTATTTTTTTTAGTCAATCGGAAAATGTGTTCAAATGCTTATATAATGAATATTTTACTATATAAATGTTTCTGATAATCACAGAAACCGTTTTTTGATGGCTGCAAAAAGTCGTCAAAATTTCATCGAAATCTGTGATGCAAAAGCTTTCAGTGGGATGAGTTAACATGGAATTCCACTGATATATATGTATATATATATGTATAATGCATATAGTATGTGTATATAGGCATATTTTATTTTTACACTCGATTGCGTTTTTGGTTTTGCAAATGAATTTACACATACACTCACACAATTAAATGTAGCATATAAGTTTTTCTGTTTTTATTTTTTTTTATTTTTGCATTTTATTTGTATTTTTTCTTTTTATTTCTCCTTCGTAAGTTTTTTCCCCGTATGTATGTATGTATGTGTTTGTTTGACTTCACAGTTTTTTATGTTTATAAGTTTAGTTTGTATTTTTTTATAAACTGGTCAGCAACAGTAGCAAATTTAACAATGTGCGTAACAAATAATTATTTCCTTGTAAATATATTCATGTTTTTTCCATATATAATGTAATATTTATATACATATATATAGATATACATACGTATAAATAAATATATACATATCGATACATATTTTTAGATTTGTAATATTAGCAATAATTTTTCTTTTTTAAATTTTTCGAATATGTTGTTTTTGGTTTTTTTAATTTATATGTATGTATGTATGTGTATTGTAAGTTAAATGCTTGTATGTGTGTTTATATCATGCTTATGTAGCAAACATAAAGAAATCGATAGCATGAAATTAAATTAAGAAACATTTGTCAATAATTTATATATGTAGATTTTTTAAAGTTTTAATAAATTTTTTTTTTAATATAAATTTTGCGATATTTATTGTATTGCATTTTTGTCATCCTAAAAAGAGGACCCTGGATGGGAATTGTGTATTTGTATTTTTTTAATGTTGCAGTGTTGGTATTACATATGTATGTTTGTATATTGTTGTTGTTAAATTTATGTTTGTATGCGTGTTTTTTACTTAAATGATATTTTTTACAACAACTGTATATGTAGTTTTATTCTCTCATATTATTGAGTTTCAACATTTCCAATCATATGATGCTCCCACTCTTTCCCTATTTCCTTTTCATGTTAGTGGTGCAAACTTAGCTAGTACAGTGTTGTGCTATACAATAGAAACGCTTAGCATTGGCGAGTTCGAAACAATAACAACATGTTTATTCCAATTCTTCCTGTTTTCACAGATTTAAGGCAGTTTTGAGATTTAATTTAAGTGAAAAATTATTTTTTCCGCTGTCAAAGTTATATAAAATTTTAGTAAAAAACAATTAAAGTTTCTTTAGTGAGCCCGGTTGTTGTTTACATTACGTATTTTTGTAACATTAAAAAAAAAATATTTTAAATTCTTGGCTTATTAAATTTAACAAATTTTTGGTTGAAGTTCGAGGCAATGTTCATAACAAGTTGTACAATAAAAACAAAATTTCTTGCTTTTGTTTTCTTGTTTTCATCTTTAAAACAAGTTTTCCAATATTTAAATCTTTTTATGAAAGTTTTGTGAGATTCAACTTTTTTTGGAAGCAAAGATTTAAAAATCTTCATTCATCTTTAAATTAACAGTTTTGCAGAGTTTGTACTAGTTGTGAGTAAGGATCGGATACTTAAAACCGTGATGCGTATTCATGAAAGATATATAAAGTCTTGGGCACAGTCGAAGACAGCCCTTTCCTTACTTGATTTGAACGAATTCTCGATGACCAAGAGAAGGCTTCATTCCTGAGTGCAGTTGAACGAGTAAGTAAGCATACTCGCCAGCTCGAGCGGATATCTCATATAACGATACATCAAGCGATACATCAAGCGATAGCAGCTTTGTAACTCTAATAATTCTGTCACTAGTTTGTAGCATGCAATCATCCTTGGGCCTTAGGAAATTCATCTTGCACCTTACTCGATAACTGAATGGCTTAACACATATTTAATTATAGAAAGGTGCAAAGAGAAAAGTCAAAGTTTGAGACGACAGTGACAAGACAACCCTTGTTTTACCTTGATGTGATTCGCCCCTAGGACGTCACTCTTAATTTGAAAAATTGCCGAAGTATTGTATGATATGTTGTCGTTTCGAAGGATCCATTCTTAAAACTTACATTTTAGTTACTTTGCGAATACAGTGAATTAAGTATGTTGATGGGGAAAATATAGAAATAGATATATGTATTTATTTTAATGTTTAATTTGCACAGTATTTACATAGAAACAAGTTACTTAATTTGATAATTTTTCAGCAAAAACACATGTTCCAAACTCTTCCAAAGTTTCGCTATGGTATTTTGTTGCACAACACTGTAAGTGTAGATACATATTTGTAACGTGTAACGATGCTTACGCGCTCAAAATTCAAACAATTAGTTGTACAGCTACTAAATACATATTTCTACACTTTTTTCGAAGCTTTTACAATTTTTCTCTCTCTTTCTCTTTTGCTCTCACATTTCTTCATATCGCGAAATTCAGGCTATTTTTGTATTATGTAATAAAAAATATAAGTACCATTAGTTTAGCAAAATCATCATTGCGGACATATGTCGTCTCGCATAAGTTATTAGGCTTATGAATAATTTTATTATAATTATTATTATTAAGATTTTTATTATTTAATTTTGCCATTAGTTTTTGTTCTCTTCTTATTTTTCTTTGTTTACCTTTAGCTACTAATAATACAAGTAAATACAAATTTAAATACAATACGATTAGAAATGTCCTACATAACGACCGGGGTTATTTGCCGAATCCAAATCCGAATTTGCCAAAGAGATCTTTGCCTTTCGAGAGTACATCGCCGCCCGGTGCTGCCGATGCAATACCCTTCAGTCCGCCCAACAACCCCGCCCCAGGACCTTGACCCTGTGGCGGTGGTTGTTGACCTTGCGGTGGTGGCTGCTGTTGGCCTGGCTGCATTGGCTGACCACCCATTTGTGGTTGCATTGGATCTTGTTTCGGTGGTTGTTTCGAACCAAATAGACCACCGGTGGCAGCCGAAGTAGCACCTGAGAGTAGGCTTGTCGCACCGGAGAATAAACCGCCAGACTGCGTTGTTACGGGCGGCTGTTGACCCATCATTCCCTGTTGCTGTTGTCCCATTTGCTGTCCCATACCCATTTGTTGGCCCATGCCCATTTGTTGTTGATCGCCTAACATACCGGGTTGCTGTTGCTGGCCCATTTGACCCATCTGTCCGCCCATACCCATTTGCCCTTGCTGGTGAAGCTGCTGCTGCTGCTGTTGTTGTTGTTGTTGAGGCGTCATCTGTCCACTCATGCCCTGTTGCTGTTGACCCATTTGCTGTCCCTGTCCCATTTGTTGTCCCATGCCCATTTGTTGTTGTTGCTGCTGCTGTTGTTGTTTTTGCATCTGTTGCTGACCATATGGTTGTTGTTGTTGGTGTTGCATACCAACATTACCACCGAGACCGATCATCCCCTGGAAATGTGCACACATACAACTCATTAAATTTTGTTAGGAAATTTTTCGAATTTTTAACTACGAAAGGGAACTCGAATATATACGAATATTCTGTAACTCAAGGATGGTGTAAGGAGCGGACTAAGGACAAAGTTAAAGATTGAGATAGGTAAGAGAGGTGGAGGGCTCTAGAGATAATTAAAGTGGAAAAGTGGTAGAAAGTATTTGAAATAAAGTACTGTGGAAAAAATAGGACTCGAACTTTCAAATTAAATAAAATCTAACCAAAATTGGTTCGAATGACGCATAAATAGGGGAGTTATCCGAAGAAAAGTATTTATCTTTTAAATATTCCATTAAATATTGTTTTTGCTAAGGCTTTTAAGTTTTTTATTTTATAGTTGGACTAAGAAAACGTCAAAAAACAACCAAGATCATTTTCTTTTAATTTGAATTGTGGTTAACAAGATTTTTACTGTACTGAAATTTGAAATAAAAATTTACTTCAATTAAATTGATAATAATAAATCATAAGGGAATGAGACTAAAAACTCCTTCAGACTCCATTCGCATAAAAGACATTTCATCTTCACTTAGTAGCCTAGTAGCGGAACTTGCTATCTCTTAACGATAATAAATATTTGTCGAGCTCTAAGCTAACGAACTTTCGCTAGCCCTATTGATTGTTTGATTCACCGTAACGAAAAGTTACAGTTACATCTGCCTTCACACAGATGCAGTAATATTTTACCTTCGTCTAAATACCGAGGGCTTGTAACGGCATATACAGTTACATATAAATATTAAAGTTCTTAGAATGAATAGAGAAATAGGTCACATACGATAACTTGAGTAAAAATGGGATATTTGAATGAAATTTCATATACGGTCGATTCTCGGTAAAAGATAGCAAAAACGGGTCTATTTTCGATATCGAAAATTTATTTTAGTTCATTGACTGCTACAGCTAAATGATAAGTTTTGGAAAATGTAATTGCCAACGGCTAAAGAAAAGTAAACAAATTTTGAAACATCGACTGTTAATAACTTCAGAAGTGAAACTTAGTACAAGCCACAACACTTTTGTTGAGAGTACTCTCAGAGAAAATGGGTGAAATCACCTAACTACCGCATCCACATTACTTACAAGACATTGGCTTGGGCGCGGTTCTGTACCTTAAAACTACAGCTGGCTTTTTAAAGTTCACCTCCAACTAAACTTATACTTTTTTACTTGGTAGTCAAAATGCTATCATGGGCGAAAGCAGCAAAACCTGGCGGAACCCCATGGTAGGTTAATATATACAAATAAAGCGGTGATTTTTCTTTAACCTGATGCTAAAATAATGTGAACATTAGGTTGAACCACTCTGGTGATTGAGTAAGGAGGCGCAATGGCCGGCCAGGATAGAAAGGGAGAAAGTTTTGAGGTAAAGGAGAATAAGACCAAATACTTGGTTGCATCAAAGAAAGTAGCTACGTTTCGGTTGGCAGATATGAATATCATATCAAGGCCTTCATCTACTTAGGACAAAGCGTTATTCTCGAAAGTAGTGCCACAACAAGTGCTACTGTCGACATGTCATGTGTTTCCGTATTCGTTGAAAACCCAATCGAATTTTAACGAATTCTGGGCAGCCATCTCATGATGAGCTAAAGTCATAAGGCTCAAGCCTGGCGAAGATAATAAAGATTTTTTTATGAGCTCTCAGAACACAGAAACTAGCACCGCCCAAGGTGGACAAGCCTACTTTTCATTTTTCCTATAGTCAGAAAATCGATAATACAAGTTATAAGATCTTATATAGTTGATAATATAAATAACAAAAATAGACAACGTAACAAAGGAGTCTAGAAGAATCGTAAACGAGCTACTGAAGTATCGGAAAATATTCGTAAAACACAAAGCCGTTTAAGAAACATAAAACTAACACCCCTATTCTGGCTTGCAGTGACCGGCAATTGCCATTGTTCAATTTCAAAGGTTCCTTTATATATCGACCCCTTTGCGCGAAATTATCGTAATGGGCATTTTTTCGAAATTCACTTTTGTGAAGGGGAATGCGAATTTAATGTTGCCATCGGTACAGGATTATATTTCAACTATCTTATAATTTTAAACGAGTTATTCTTGTACGATATTTGTATTCTATGTTATTTATATATCGACTGCTGAGTGGAAGATCACCCTATTTCAAAATCTTTTTCAAAAACGCCCTATATCAAAATTTGTTTCAGTAACGCCCTATTTCAAAATTCGATTTAAAAAAGCTCTATGTATGAATTTTGTTCAACAACGCCCTATCTGAGAATTTGATTCAAAAACGCCCTATCACAGCTAAAAATGTATTGATTTATTGAATTTTCTTTCAGATAGGGCATTTTTGTAACTCATTCTGATATTGGAAACAATTTTGAGGTGGGGCGTTCATCAAAGAAGTTCTGAGATTGGGCGTTTTTGAAAAATATTTTGAAATAGGGTGATCTTCCACTCAGCAGTCGATATATTTTTATATCCACCACTATTTCGAGAACAGCTGAACCGATTTGGACGAAATTCGTTATACAAAGTAATATACTTTATTCTAAGGTATTCTAACCAGGTGCTGCCGCTGAGGATGTTTTACAAGGTTGCCACCTTTTTGGAAATGAAAAAATAATATGCTAATATGGGTATCAAGTTAAAGGTATTTTTCACGTATTTCAGTGTAAATATATATAAATAAAAATAATAGGGAGCATTTGGCTCTAATGTAAATTGAAAGGGGAGTAGCTGTTACAAATTGACTTTCAAAAGGTATATTTTGTAAACTAGAAGCCCGGGAAGACGTTGCTCTGCCCGACCATTGATTTAATAATGTAAAATTGTTTTTTCTTTGACCTGTCAATCATGCGCAGATGGCTTCAGATATGGATGACTATTCTGTCCCTGCCTCTCTCAAAAGCTGGTTTACCAACTACCTAAGTATGCAAGGTCGAAACCCCGTAGGACTTAGCAAGGGATGCAACAGGGTGGTGTCCTATCCTCGCTTCTGTTTAATTACTACATTCTTAAGCTCCCTATTCCACCCTAAGGGGTATTTCCTTCGATGAGCTGTGCTCCAGAATAAATAGTTTTCTCCCGACTCTTTCTGATTTTTTCACCGCACGGAACCTGATATTGTCAACGACTAAATGTTATGCCACCGCGTCAGCAAAATCCTCAAGTAACTAGCCTGCAGCACAAGGCAAACAGGGATCCGGTCCTGAACAACGCGTCGCCGATATTGTCGCCGGTGCTAGGAGACATCCACTGGAAGATCTGCCAGAACACCGCACTCAGAACTAATACGGCATATCTCTTTGTCACTGGAACATCATTTACGCAGCAAAGGAAAAATGATTGATGTAAAAGAGCATAATGAAATGCTGAGCAGGCAGTTACTGTTAAATTGCTGCAAACCGCATCGTCCTAATAGGCAATTTCTTGAGGCAGCGCTACCTCCAGCCGATAAGGACACATCTCCGTAAATTCCATCTGGGAACTGTAATAGGTTAAACTCTTACCTATCCAGAATTACCACATGTATGCCAGGCATGCAGCTCGATCTCTCACGATATCAACCCCCTGCTCGGCGGCAGACTCTACTAACACCAATTCACTCGAATTCAATATATCGTATGTTTACTTTTCTTGTTGTCTGCTGGAAATCGAACTTGGAAACTATAGTATGGAAGGCGAGTATACAACATTACCGCGACCTCCTCATTAAAATTGCAAAATTATGGAATAAAACTCTTGCATTTGTCAGATAAATATTTTTTTTTAATTATCGTAAGGGAAACAAACACACTCATAAAGCATTGATAGCGAAATTATTGAAAGGGGAAAATTTGTGATTTTTTCGCAAACTACGAATTTCTTTAATGAGAAAATAAGAGGTTCAATATATTAATTAACTATCTAACCGCGTGCTCAACTTTATTTCAATAAATCAACCAAAAGTTATAAAAAACAGAAAAAATGCTCTCCTTGTAAAATTTGCTTTTTGTTCCTTACGATAATGTCGCGCAAAGGGGTCGATATGGTTGAGTTGTAAGAAATGTTGAGGGACGTGTGAGTATTTACTTTTAATGAAACAATTTTGAACAAAAATTAGTAACTCGAGGCCTATTAATTCTATACATAATAGTTTAAGGATCATCGTTCAGAGATTATTTTCGGTACAAAGTCGGGATCATTTATACGATAAGAACGAGGAAGGACATTTTCTTTTTTCCAAAATCGAAAAGAAAATAAAATCTTGTTAACCACATATTTATCACATTCAAAACAATTTCAAAGACCAGCAAAAGCAGCAAAAAGCAGACCAAATTTTTCCAATGTTTTCGATTTGTCAAATTCGAATTCAAATCATGAATCATGTTAGCTCTTTGGTAACCAACCATAGGTTAGAAAGTCTCAAAAAGCTGACTTGATCGCACAAGTGTGGAGCCGAATAAGGCTTAGTCTATTTTTTGCCATTATTTTGTTGACCAGTGTGTTTTTACGCTGCCAAAACATCATTTATAATGACACCTAATTCATTTTCTTGTTTACTAACTTGATTTCGTTCGCTTTTGAAACCCTTTTTTTATATTTAGTAGAAGTTAGTTTCAAGGATGGGTTTTATATGTAGAACTAGCAACGTTTTTTTTTTTTTTTCAAAACAACATTTTAGAACTTTTAACACTCTAAAGGAACTAGCGGTATAAATCTTTAAATATTAACTAAGATAGAACAAAACTCGTGAAATACAGCTCAAAGGGAAGTTATTATTTGATATATATAAATATACTATAATTAATTGTAATTTTAAATAGTTTTCAACTGAAAACAGAAAACAGTAAAACTCAATCAAAAATAACTAAATTGCAACATTGGCTGCTTTGTTATGATTTATAAACTTCAATACTTTTGTATTGGTCAAAAAATAATCACAAAATACTTATATAAATACCAAAATCGATTTAAAAATTTTTTAATTTTTTGTTAATTTTTTTGTTTGGTGTTACTAAAGCACATAAGCAATTTGAAAAGTATGTATGTATGCATGTACTAAAAAATGTTTATACGTTTGTACAAAAAGTATGTAGCGAGTATGGATGTGGTTATGCATGAGCTACGGATCGCTTTGTCGATGGTGAGCTTATGGTCAACTTATGGTGAGTTCATAGTGAGTGGTGGTAGTGGGTTTTATTCGACACGCTGCCTTTCTTGTATGCTTTGAATACTTGTTTGTAAACAGATTTGTTTGTGGTAAGTTTTATCAAAATAAATCACAAGAAACTAATTATTTTAAATAAAAAATAAAAAGAAGCAGGTTAATTTCCTTGACTACTTTCCTAAGGCTTTGAACCTAAATTTATGTAATTTTTTTGTCATAGAAATGTTTAAAAAATGTAGTGGTTTACGAGAAACCTATGATTTGTTATTAACTTTTCCGTTTTTACAATTTAAACTGTGCAACAATCTTATGATCATTGTTTGGTGGTGGAATAATTCTAGCTCTGGATGAAAGTCCTAGATTCATATACATAAGTGCAACCTTAACATCGCTTTGAGTTCCTTGGGTAGTAATTAAATATCGGAGAAACATATATTGTTGCTGAAAATATCGTAAAATTTCACGACGAAAGATTTTGTAGAACATTTTAATGCTCAACTCTCTCAGGAAATTGTCATGATCTCCTTCTTTGGATAGTTAAAATAAAAGTACGTTTTGGAAAATATTCTGCAGAAAAGTTCTTTGTAAACAGAATTCCATTGAGAGCACCAGTAATTATTTTCGTGAGTCCATTTTTTTGTGGACTAGCCAAACTAGGGATCAAAAGAACGCTTTCGTGAGGGTACTAAACGGTTGAAATGATCCACAAAGAGAGGTAGTGAAATTTTATTATATGTACGCTAACAACACAAAATAGTTCTACGTTTTACTGTAGCACATGTCCAATTCTTTCCCCCAGAATTTAAATTATTGCGCACCAAAATTTGCTGTGGCACAGTGTTATATACTAAAACAGTGGATTTTGTTTTGTTGTTCATATGTAGGTATGCTATGTTTATATTTTTGAAAAAAAATTAGGTTTCGTTAGTTTTTTTTCTTTACACCTTTTATGAAATTGGTATTTTTGTTTTTACAAAATTAGTAAAAAAAAACTTGCAGCTGGTAAAAGGGCTGAAGCGATAGTAAGTGAAATAATTACATAACGAATGAGAAAATTAAAAAATTAGTGGAGTAAATAAATCTTTGCTATAAAAGTGAAAAAATAAATTAGGCGCAAAACTATGATATGAGTACATAAAGCAATTATGTTTTAAAAACATTTCGCGCATTGGAAGCGTGTTATTATGTACAACATTTTTCAAAGCGCTAGCAGAAAAAAATATTTTCTAAAGCGTTATTTTTAGTTTGTATAATAAGCTTTTATGAAATAAAAATAAATATTCTTTAGATAAAAATCTTGGGTGTACGGTCATAAAAATCTAAAAGTGACATTTGCTTACAAATTAATATAAATAAAAAAATTATTTAAAAATTGTAAAAGATAAATTTTAAAATTAAATTTCTAAAAATTTAAAATAATAAGAAAAAGCCGGTTATTAGACAACAAAGGAAAAAAAAGAAAGTTGTTTTTTAAGCTTTTTACACTAACAAACAAAATAGCAATTTTCCATATTTTAATTAATTTTTTACACATAACACATTTAATCACATAGACTTTGTTGAATAATTACAATAATTACACTCATTATACATCCAATATTAATAGAAAATAAAATTATAAGAGACAAATACATATTTTCACTTAAATATCAAAAAATATAAATTGAGGCATTATTTTTTGTTTTGTTCTCACGTCTAACGCAAATATCTATATAGGATCTAAATACAGTTACAATTACTATTTTACTCGTTGTACTACAATGGTAAGTAAACGGCAATGTTCAAAATAAGCGGGTATACAAAGTGTTTGCAAACGTTTGCAGGTAAAGTTTTGTTTCGACTAAGAATATACAAAATAAAATATTTTATTCTCCACAAATCAAATTGTCTATAAATTCGCTCTGCTTACTTTTGTAAGTTTCGATGTGATTGATTGTTAATGTGAGAGGATTGCGTGCGTTCGAGCGATAGCGGTTTATGTACGTATCAGTTTATTTTTTAAAATATGGTATATGATTGGAATTGAAATGAATGTTGAAAACATAAATAACAAACCCTACATACACAAGCTAAGCAAGGGGTATCCAAATTTACAAAATCCCGACCAAACAAAAGCAAAAATAACTGGGGAGTGATACTTTTTTTATTGTAAGTTTCTTCCTGTGGTCCAAGAATCAAAGTAAGAATTTTTCCATGGATGGGCTCATAAACCAGATTAACCACGTTGACACGACAGACATACGGCATGCTTAAAGCGTTTCAAATGACCACATGATACGAGTAATATTAATAGCGAAGATCGCAAGGAAAGCTGGACGTTGAATAGTTGCATTCGCAGCAAACTGTAAGGCAGTGTAAAGCTGCGCGGCTTCACGTAATTGCGCTGATGCCAATGGTGGCACCACTGGCGCTGATACCTTGATTTGTGGTCCTATAACGTCATGACACCATCACCGCCAGAAACACTATCACATCACTAACAAATCAATTGGCATGACTCCAACTGACTAAACCTACGGGTACGTTGGAGCAAATGGTAGTTCTTTAATTTGTCAATATGAAATATGCTGGTGTGTCACTATACAACAAATATAACATATAATAAGTTAATCTATATTAACCATAAAATATAATATGTTTCCTTTGCTCTTCTTTAATAGATTTATAATCATCATCTCCTTGAAAAATGCAGTTCTAATTTGCTTCATCTTAATATTTATAGAAGTTTTCTGTTGCTGAATGCAAATGTAAGCTACATAACACTAATATAGATGGTGACTAATTCCAACAAGACAAAGTCCGCATTTACAATGCTAGATTGGCGAGCTATTCCAGGATTTTAATAAACAGATAAAACAACGCAGCATATCGTATATCCAAAAATAGTTTTGGAAAATTCATTTATTCTTGAGTGGGATGATATAAATTCAGCATAATGTTTTACCCAGCCTGTAGAAGCATTTAAAAGGAAGGTAAATACTGCATAGGACCGACCTCGAATGAACTAGCTTCAATTGGTGTCCCAAATTTACGGAAGTGATTGGGGAAGCGCCCGCAGCAGCTAGTTGGAAGCAGTCGATTAAATACGAATTCACTAACTTTAGGGAAACCTAAAAAATTTTTAATATATGTCAAAATATGCAATATGTTTTATGATTCTCATGGAATAATACAAATAACAAATATTTTATAGAAATTATGTAAAACTAATGAATGTAATGGGTGGATGGTACTGTGGTATTGTGGAGTGCTTTTGTTGCCATTGGTTGTACTGTTGATAGAAATAATCGTATTTTGTTCTAATGCCGTTTTCTAGACAATGAGGAATACGAAATATTTAGCGCGTTTTAACATAACGCTCAAAGGCAGTTTAACTGACAGAAAGCGTTAGGGTCACTTTCAAATAAAGTGCCGGTTAGCTAACCGTAGAGGGTAGAAACTGTCCTTAGAATTTAAATAAATCAATTGACCATGTTGTGTCACAAAAACAGTGCTGGGCTATAGCGATTGCGACCAGAAGACTATTACGGCAGTCATAACAAAACTAACGATTACAGCAATCGTAGTATTAAGTAATGTGAAATTGATATTATAGTACTCATTAGACACGACATAAATTACGTTATCAAAACGATTACTTTAAAAGAGTGTAATCGCAGATATCTGAAATAACGATTATAGTAATCGTAAATACAATTACCCATATAATCCTTACATATTTAGCTCCAAGAAAACGGCCTTAGATTTGGAAAATTTGAAGTTGTTGTAATCTTTGAGATGAGAAAAAGTAGATTGTCAAAAAAAACTTAAAATCTTTTTTTAAAGGAAAGAAGTAAAAACACAACAAAAAGGAAAATAAAAGTCGAAAATAATTATTTTTTAAAAGAATAGAAATAAAATTTCTTTTTTTCAAAATGCACAAATGTTGTACAGGAGTTTGAAGGTACTTTTGGCGCTGTATATTCTTTGTTTTAATATATATATATTTTTTTTTGTAAACAAATGCATGTACTAAAGTAAACATAAAACAAAATTCACGATTATAGTAGTAGTATTTGGCGGCGCTGGGCGATAAGGATTATGATTATGAAACCATTAAGATTTAAGTAATCGTAATTTTAAATCTTGTAAAGTGCGATTACAGTAATCGCCAATCGAACGAACCACGATTACGCTGACAACAATCGTTATTCCAAAATATACACTTACGATACGTAATCGTAGTTGCAATCGATTCTACACACATAAAATGCTTATCGCCCAGCGCTGGTATTTGGCAATGGTAACTACAAGAGTTTTGTTCAAAATGTTGCTAGCTATACATAAAGTTTTTATTTGATATTATAGTTTATTGATTTGTTGAATATATATATTTATATAAGTATATATTGACAATATGACGGTATTGCTTGTAAAGTATATATATATATTTTTTTTCATATATATTTCTGTAAATAAATGCTTGACTGGGTTTTTCAGTTTCATGGGCAAAGTTGTATTCTGTTGAATTTTGCTTTCGTGATTTATTTCCGGTCTAAATACTATATTGCTTTCATTTTTATATTTTTTGTGCTGTAAACTGAGTTCAGAATTTATGAAACTGTAGCTTAGTGAATGACGAGATGGCAGAGAAATAAAAACAAATTAAATAATAAAACAAACAAAAAACAATTAACTAGAATAAAAAATACCAAACCAGTTGAATCAAAAAATGATAAAATTTAATAAAATTGTAAAGCGATTTTTGCAAAAACTTTCAAATTTTATATAAAACTACATATTTCCATATTTATATTAATAAAAAACTTTTAATATACTGGAGAAAACCCATTGTTTAATCACCATATTTACTAATTGCTAAGTACTAAACGACCTGATGGCCCGAGTAGCCAATGCGTGTATCCTCTTTAACACTAATATTCATATCACTCCTAAACTATAAAAATAATATTATTAATAAGTACTAAACTTATGTTTAAGGAGGTGTCTCTTAGAAGTAAGGTGTCTCTTAGAAGTAATCATTATAAAAGTCCAAAATTATATTTCTAATTTGAAGAATTCGGTCCCTAGGATTTTAAGCAACTTCTCGTTGATCTATGGTCTTGAAGTTTTCACCATTGCTCCACCAAAAATTCCGATAGGTGGTGCGGGTCGCTGTATATGTAGAATTCTTATATAAGGTCCGATTTGGATGGTATTTGAAACATACATATATTACTGTCTGGTAAGGAATTTTTTTCTAAAAAGGTGGCGCTTATGTCAAGATATTGAGAAAACACTTTCTTAGGGGCCGCTTACGTATCACTAAAATAACTAACAAATTTATGAAAAAAGTATTTTCAATTTAAAATTTTATTAAAACTGACTAAAACTGTAAAATATCCGCTCCCAATGTCGTGAAAAGATGACTTTTTTGGGAAATAATATTGTACGAAGCATACAAACAACATGACAAATTTTCAGGAAAACCTCCATGTGGTTAAGAATCTATGTAGGCAGATGAGGTATTATTTTATAGTTTTTAGTCCATTTTAAAAATATATTTTTATTCAATTGATTACGAACTAACAAGCATAGCTATACATTATACATATATTGAAGTCGTCAAAGTTAGTACCAAGTGGAAGTGTTGAACTTTCGTACTAAAAGAAATAACTAATACTAGTTCGAAAATTAAAGGACGTATCTATTAAGGCTATAATGTTTTATAAGAAGTAATACTAGCACGGTCCCGTTTTATGTGCTTTTCTGAATGAAATATAACGACTAACTGTCTGGGTTCTAAAGTTTGTAAGAAGTACTATCATCTCAGTCGCCTTTCACGTACCAAAGTTTAGTACTCAAAAATTTAAAGTTGATTTAAAGTATTACAAATTAGTACGTAATAACTTAACTAATTGTATATTTATATTGCTAGAACAATACTCCGCCAGAGAAAATGAGTAAAAGTTTCTTGTAAGGTCAAATGATTCAATTGTGCAGTCTCTGTATAGAATGATTAGAAATAAAAATTAAGGAGGAACTACTTTAATTTATATACTTCCAGGTTGTATTGATAAAATAATAGAGACTTTGGCTTGGTTGAAATGTCAAATTATTGTTAAATACTATTTTGTAAGTGAGAGATTCTAGTTATTTAATATTGCATATTTGTCCAAATCTTTTACTTTGAATTGATTCGCAAGGTGATCGACTTGAAACTGGAACTATGACCTTACGTTGTGTGAAACGTAGGGAGTAAATTTTTGACTCTTGACAAAAATTTCTTGGAGGATTCGTACATGAATGGGTTTTGTCCAAGGTAAATAATTAGCTGCAATTAAATTGTTTATGATTTTTGTACAATGTAAATTTCGATTTACATATTTCAAAAACTTCCTTATACGATATGTACACTTATTTTCTTTAAGTAATAAAGAAAATATACTTTAAGTTGTTCATAAAAACATAATTTTTACAAAACTCGCTTAAAAAAAAGATAAGAAAACTGTAAATATTTTTATATAAAAAAATTATATTTAAAGAGAGATATTAAAGAACGGTAGGGTGGAGTAGAGTTAAAGGAATGGTGGTAGAATATTGAGGTTGGTTAAGTAATGTTTTATTCTGGTTATGTTGAAATATATATATATAATATTTATTTATATTTTTTTTTGTTTTTTTTTTTTCTCAATTAATTAAGCAAATAAGTAAATGAAAGAGAACGAATAAACGTAGGGAAGAATGCGTTTGTTTTTCGTTTTTAAAAAAGAGAAAGAGTATTTACCTGCGTTTGGTGATCGGGGGCAGGGAGGCCCGTGTTGTCTAACAGTGTAGGGGAAGCAGGGCGAGCATCTATAGCAACAAATATAACATAAAGACTTCACATTTACCACAGCAGACCATTACAGAAAAAAAACTTAACTAAAATCATGTTTAAAGTGTCAATTGAAAACTTAAAAGTTAGTATATAAAATTTTGGAGAAACTAAAATGTAACGCAATATGTTTTATATATTTTTATAAGTATGCTTTGTTTTTTTGAATAATATAAAATACTTATAACAATAAAAATAATAATTTTGCTTAAATTTTATCACTGTTTTTGCTTTTTAAAAAATTCTAACTCGCAAATAATTTAGATCTTCATATTTTAATACTTTGGTTCCTAATTGTTGCTTTGTAATGAAATTTTTTGTTTGCCAATACGAATTTGAAAAAAAACGCCATTGATAATATAGATACAAACAATTTAGACATCATAGAAAAAATAACTTGTAGTAGTTATAAAGAAATTAATTGCTTTAGTAGTAGTTGAAGAGACATATAATTTCAAACTGTTTTGATTTTCTTAAAAAGAAACTAAAAAGTATCTAATAATATTAGGACAGACACCAGCTATAGTGACTATGTATACGAGTGTATTTACGATTACGTGTAGAAAGTGCACTCTATTACTTAATTGTGTCACGCATACGAGGTGTGTTCAAAAAGTATCGCGAATTTTGCGTTTTTTCAAAAATTATTTATTTATTCATGAATATCTATTTTGTCTCGTCAAGAGAAGCGTAACGTCGTCCTTTCATGGGCCTCTTCAGTTTAGGGAACAAGAAAAAGTCACAGGGGGCCAGATCTGGGAAATACGGTGGCTGCGGCATCATTAGTGTGTTGTTTTTGGCCAAAAAGTCGCGCACAAGCAACGATGCGTGAGCAGGGGCGTTATCGTGGTGCAAAAGCCAATTTTTTTTCTTCCACAAATCCGGGCGTTTCTGGCGGATTGCTTCGCGCAAATTGCGCATAACTTGCAGGTAATATTCCTTATTGACCGTTCTTCCCTGTGGCAAGAACTCGTGATGCACCACGCCCCTGCAATCGAAGAAAACTGTCAGCAAAACTTTCACATTCGACCGAACTTGGCGCGCTTTTTTCGGTCTTGGTTCGTGCGGCAGCTTCCATTGAGATGATTGAGCTTTGGTTTCCACGTCATAACCATAAACCCACGATTCGTCACCAGTTATGACCCTCTGGAGCAAATTTGGGTCGTCGCGGACAGAGTTTAACATCTCATTAGCAATGTTCATGCGATGCTGTTTTTGGTCACAATTGAGCAATTTTGGTACGAATTTCGCGTAAAAATCGAAGACGATCCAAAACACGTGCAAGCAAAGCAGCTGTCAACAATTAACTGAACATTCAAAATGGCCGAGCTTGTCGGCATAAGTGAGAGACAAGAGTACCAACATAACGCCACAAAAAATTCGAAATTCGAATATACGTAACCAGCGAAAATTCAAAATTCGCGATACTTTTTGAACACACCTCGTATGTCATATATTACAATGCATTCATTATCACGCAAATTTGTATTTGATTTTTATTTAATAATAATTCTGTCCAAATATGTTGTTTAAAATATTGACAAAAACGATAGTGAAGTTTGCAAATTACAGTTACGAGGTGAATGAAACTTCACACTCTCGCAGTATTCCTTCAAAAAAAATTCTCACCATAGTAAAATGATATCGCGCGACAGTATTTTAATACCATTGAGCGAGCCAATTTCAGAATAAAAAGTTTAGTGTCACTTAAGGTTAAGGTCATGGATTATTATTTAAACTCCGCTTAACTTTTGTTAGCTTTAAGATTATCTCATTAGTGCATTTCATAATTATAGAATACAAGAATTTGTTGAGGTACATAACCGTATTTTCGGGTTTTAAATTCTTATTTTTAACCTTTCGAAACTGTTTAAAGATGTGCACGAAGTTTAGAATACAGATTTATAGCACTCTTGAATTAGATGTCTATGAGAAAAATAATGAAATTTATGTGATGTAAGTGTTTTGTTATGCAACGTTCCATAGTTGTATACTGAATTAACAGAACTTGGTCGGGTAAAGCCAGAGTAATTGTGGTACGTAGTTCAGCTTATCGTGGGAATGGTTTATGGGCAATTTGAATGGTATGTAAAATGTTTATTTAGTAACGCTGTGTGCTAATCGGAAACATTTTACGCAGAGGAAAAGGAGGTGCGTTTTTGTAATTTTTTTTTTTCAACTATTAATTTAAATTACAGTAAATTTAGATTTTCAGAAGTGAAGGTCCTAATCTTGTTATTCTACGTGCTTTGACACAGCAAATTTTTCTTACTACTACTATGAACTCCTAGATTCCAGTAATCAGTCACCATTGATTTAAAGAGTGTACTCTATGCAATTTTCTAAAGTTAGTAGTGACTGTAGCCTAAAGTAATGATTTTAGAGGTACAGAATTCGTAAATTACGATTGACTACGAAATTACGTAGTCTGGGATGTATTGATTACTTATTTGTTAATTTGACAGAAATACTTTGTCAGCTGTCCTCTGACTATCGCATAACAAATTTAGTTGATTTTTAAAAGACAGCTGCAATGGTATGCGAAATTGGGTAGAGTCCCCTTCGCTGCATACATTTTGAAATCTTACCTTTTCTAGTATTTTTTTATTAAATAAAAAATTTACGAAAAAAGGCTATTGCTGGTAAGCTAAAAGTAACATTAATAGACGCAAAGTAACTGAAAATTACGCACTATATGTTGGTAAATTTACGAGGTAGAAGACAATGAGAAAAATAACAACAAATTACACAAGACTTCTTCGGTCAATGCAACTGAAGTGCCAGCATTACTTGAAGCAATTCTCGAATATCCGGACGCTACTTTATTTTGGCATTGGAAATATAAAAATTATATTAAAGACAGATGGTCTACGATCTGCTTTCAAGTGACTTATGTCCTTTTTTATTACATAAGTTGTATTTGGTTCATAAAATTTATTGGAAGTTCGATTCTACAATAAAAATTTTTGCTCACAAAATCGTTCTTGGCCATATTTACCTATACGAGTATATGAGGATTTTTGACTAGCCTTAATACTCGAAAGCTTCAAAACTGCCATTTTCTCGATATCAATATTTGAAAAAAATATTCCTTTAGTTAAGTCAAAGCTGAAAGTTCGCATTACCTTCGTACCGCACCTACACATAAGAATTATATACATACTTTTGTGATAAGATCATGCCTAAAAATGGTTTTGAAATTATTTAAAATATTTACATACGATTTTTATAAAAAAACTTTAAGTTAAAACTTTTTAGGGATGTGCGATTGATTGCTTAGTTAATTTATAATTATGAAAGAAAATTATTCTATCATGAAGAAATAATGATGCGCAATTTCTTTGATGTCGATGATGTCATCAAGGGGCATCTTTCCCATCAAGGGATCGACCATTCCTTGTGCACGCCCGCAAATCGCATTTCTTGAAACGATCAGAATACAAGAAGCACATGGGGAGAGTTGATCTCTCTGACATGCTAATGGAGCTCTATGTAATTAATAATAGCTTTGTCAAATGGTACATCTGAATAATTTAGTGATGTTTGGCAAATGCCTCCAAAAAGTCGAACTGAAAGCAAAACATGTGCCACTTATCAAATTCTACAGGGAATTGTTCTTAATAACAGTGCAGCGATGGAAGGACCAAGTGGAGACCGATTTGCGATCCCGCGAGCTATGTTGAACGGTCAAAATCGCTAGGTTAGTGGAACCTATAGGGATTATTATTAGTTGTGATCCTGTAAGAGTCAGAAGTGGCCTAAAATAGTCAGAGGCTACAGGAAATCTATTTCTCAGTCAGAAGAAAAAATTTAGACAAAATTATCTAAATTTTGAATTTACATATTGGGAAATAACAAAATATTTAAAAATAAAGTCTTGCGGGCGTTAAAAATTTCCGGGGAACAATTTCTTTGAAATGGCTCTTAATTTTTGTTTGTTTTTATAACTTTCATGAATATGAAATATTATTATAACTTTGGTCAGATATTTGTAAGTATGAGAAGAAGAAGAGATAGACCCAACAATAAGTATACCAAAACGATCAGGGCGATGAGCTGAGTTGATTTAGCCATGTCCGTCCGTCCGTCCGTCCGTCTATCTATCTGTTTGAACGCAAACTAGTCCCTTAGTTTTAGAGATATCACGATGAGATTTGGTAAGAGGCAGCCATTTTGTATAGCATTAATCATTTGTCGGAACCAGCATGATCGGACAACGCATAGCTCCCTTACAATCGATTGCTCCGATAAACGGGTTTTGGCCTATAACTGTTGCAATTAAAAAGCTAGGAACGTGAACGTTTGGTACATATTATATATGCAATGTGTGTAGTGAAAATCACCGAGATCGGACCAACATAACGTGCAGCTCAAATTGTCATTTTCGAGATTATTAACCGATCAATTGTTAAATGAAAGCTTCACAGCCCTAATATCTATGAACTTACTTTTAGTATAAATAATACATATTTATTAAAAAATATATCGATTTGTTTACTTATATACGGTATAATAAAACCAAACAAATCATAATAGAAGCGTTAAAAATGTTTTGCTGTCGTTTTGATAGCCCTCACCCGGATATGAATCCGTGTGGTTTCCTTGTTATTGTTCTTTATGTTAAATATTTTGTTTCTGAATTATGTGTATGAGTAAATAGTATAACTAGTTTAAATAAATTGATTAGGAGGGAACTAAGAATAAGTCACCTAATGGAGCATTTCGGTAGATTCAACCTTTTTCTTTGCAAAGTAATTTGTAAAGGAATCCAATAATTACAGAGTGACTGATAGTCATATTATTTTTAAGTACTTTTGGCTGGTTTTGAAAGAAAAACTGCTAACTTTACTGTTAAAGTCCCATAAAAATCCACTATACACATTTATAAAGCTCTGTCCAGGTCTGCAATGTGGGTTAATTGTTACTTGATTACCACAGTGGCTTGTTACTTGATTACCACAATTACAGGGTTTCTTTAACCTACAAAGTGTTATTTTGCCGCTTGGTTACAACACTGAAGTGAAACACCAAACTATTTAGAAAAAATACTGGCTTTCATAACTAATTTCAAACCAGGCCGAAAAAGGCATTGCATTTTTGGGTTTTATTGCCATTGGGGTAATTCAAGGCATTGTCACAAAAAGTTGTAAAATTAATCAGAATAAATTAGCCGACCTATTTTAACTTGGTAACAACATAGTTTTGAAAGGAAAATAATTAATCGGCAACTTTTACACCCTTTTTATATTCTGCTGGCTTACGTTGCAGTCCAATTTCGTAACCAGAGAAAAATTGCACGTGGTTTGTGAGAACAAAATAGCAAACATTTTGCACACATACTAGTTTACAAGAATTAATGAGCAATATAAGTACCTATTTTCAAAATTTCGTTAGCGTTTTCATTTGACAGCGTTTCCATATACGCCAGAATTGCGGTTGCATGAACTTCCGGGTACAAAATGACCGGTTATGCCCAGAATCGATCGGTAAGGGTAATTTTCGAAATAACGTTTACTTCCATTCCGTGATTAACTATATATTTTCAATAGTTTAGTGCACCAACAGCAACAATGTAGGGAGTTTTTGGTGTGAATAGGGAAAGTCAGCTCGCCCTGGACTTATAACTAGGGACCATAATCATTACGTGATACTTTAAAACATTTTTTTAAATACACTTTTTTTTTTTAATTTTTTTATATGTATATATTCCTACGAGATGAATAATATTAAAAGTTACTAAAAAATATCACAAATTTTTAGCTTTACCTTTTTGAACAACGACATTAAGGGTACTCACATATCGTATTATCAAGTCACCTAATTAAAAAATATTTCATAGCTTTAATAGGCAATAATATTGTCTGTTTCCTTTGTTGTTGTTTCCCATGAGTCAAAAATAGTACAATCAGTTAAATTTACTTCAGTCCCAAACTTGATTTCAATGGTAGCAAAATTTCAAATACACGTCAATGAAATTATTAAAGAAATACAATCAATTTTGTAAACCGCTCTCCTCATCACTACATATAATAAAATTGTAAAAGGTCGATGTCTGCACATTGCTGATATTTAGGAAAAATCGATAGCAGGGATCATTATTAAGCCAATAGAAAGCAACTCAACTGTTTTTAGAATCTTTGTATGTCTGTCTGTATGTTTGGGCACATCACTCAAAAACTGCTGAATAGAACTTTTGTCATTGCATTACTAGACGTTTAAAATTTAAGATATTACTTGTTCCGATAGCTCGACCAGTTTAGGAGATATCGACCGGTATGTGGACCAAGGTGACTAAAAATGTGTTTAGTACAATATGGGTATCAAACGAAAGGTAAATAAGCGATGTAATTAAGTACCATATATTATCTGGTATGGAATATAATTATTAAAATCGGACTTAGTATATTGTTAGTTCTGAGACGCAGCGAAGCTAGTGGGCTTTACTAGTTTTAAATAAAAACATTATAGACTAAGTAAAAGACTTTTATAAATATTACTATGGTTAGTGCGTTCAGAGTTGGTTAAAATTCTGTAGTAAAATAGCAAAGTGGTAAATTAAAAAAAAAAAACTGTTGGTACCTTAATAAGTTCAATTATTAGTTTTTAGACCTGCGAAAATAATAAAACTTAACAACTTATTTTAGTTTTATTGTCAATCAAAATAATTAATAATTAATTATATCTGAACAAAAAAATATCGGAATATAATTATTCATACAAATTTTTTATCGTAATAGTTTTGCTTGACGCAAGAAAAAACATGCACATGCATACACTTGAAACAGTGGGGAAGACTTTGATATGTTGGGCTGACTTTTAAACGTCATTTGCTTTGCATAAGTACAGAATCAAGTGCTCCCAAACTAAAAAGCCAATCGTCAAATTTGCTACATACATTTAGGCGCATTCTCGGTGCGCATCAGATGGGCAAATCGGGCATCACCAAATTTGTTGATGCTTTTTATATTTACATATTTGTTGCAGTTGAGAAATTGCCGAAGCTGAATTAAATTATTCATTTAAAGTAATAAATGTATTATTTTTTGCATTATATTAGGGAAATTGACAATTTGCGTTACTAAAGATAGTCAGGATTCAAGCAATGTATCACAAAAGCATCATGACAATGCATCACTGCGGAGTCTTGCATTGCAAACTAATGTTTAGGAAGTCAGCCTTTATGTTGATGTCGCCAGTCCCTGCTTAAGAATATTGAGCTGTAAGACTTAAGTTGACTCTGCATTTTGTATGCATTAAAGTGTAAAATCGGAAATTAACTATGGCCGTTAGAAAGTGTGATACATGAAATCTATGGTAAGTACCGCCTTAAATAGTCATCTCAAAATTGTTGAAACGGTGAACGGAAACATCGATTGGTTTTGTATGCTAAGTACTTATTCCCTGTATCATTCGATCGATTTATTCATTAAAGTTGCATATTGCTTCAAGTTTTTAAACATGGAATATTTGATTTTATAACCTTTACTTTACAGATTTGAATTGACTAAATATGGGTTTTATTGCTATTCTTAATAGGTACCATTGAAACTTTGTTTATTACAACAGTGCAGATTTTACTCTTTGTCCTCTGCTTAGGTACCGTTGCGTCTAAAAATATGCTATCCACAAAGTCTACTAGAATCTTTTCAACTAGTTTATTCCTAGTTCAAGTGACGGGGCAAGTTTAAAAAGTTGTTTCATAACGGGGTTGCTCCTCGGCAGTGGTCGGCAGCTCTCTGAATATATTTCTACCATGAAAAAGCTTTTTAGAGTTTACAAGCGAAGCAACTTAGTTTCTAGGTAGGTTGTGCGTAAATAACGATTGAGGCCGAAATAATGAATAAGTTAACTTCATCAAACGATACAGGTTCTACAATTTGATTGGAGGGTTACAGAAGATAGGGGTATATTCAATTATTTCAAAAAACATATAACTATAAGAAGGTTCAACGCGACAAATAGTGGGAAACAGTAAACCATCAATTCACGGGTAGGTAATTCACCACTTGGGAAATTTTCATTTAAATCGCGAGTTTTAATGCTAATAACACTTTTATTTTTATTCAATATTCACAATTATACGTTTTTGTAACTCCAACTATAATTTTTTGTGTAAATATTCAAATAAAACACAATGAATTCAAGCATTTTACACGCAGGTATCTCTATCTCTATGGCGCGATATACAACAGGTATATCATCATAAACCTCCTAAGAGATTTTTGCGCCAAGCTTCTCTTCCAATTTGTGGTGTGCCGATTTGAATTTTCCCTACAAACACGCAGGTACAGTGGTGAATTACCTACCATCGATTTGACGTCGTCCACTTGCATTCGCTTTTGGGACTTCTTACGCTATTCAATGCCATCGTTTAGAATTTCTATTAATAAATGTGTAGCTATAAAATTTCGTGAGAAAAATTAAATTTGATTTAAACTGCAAAATAAACGTAGTCAAACAAATGTAAACTAAAAGATAGTTTTATGGGAAACAAGTGATGGTCAATAACAAGATTTGCAGATTTGTTTCTAACATGCATGAGGGTGTTCGAAGATCACTCTGTTTCTATAAAATAAAATAAACTTAGAACTTAAAAGCAGATTTCTTATTTTGTTTCCATGCGGTTGTTCTAAATATATAACTAACTGCGGACAGCCAGCCTTACACTACTATTTCAAAACTTTTTGATGAGTGCAAAAGCTTTCACAATAGATCTTAAAAAACTACTACTTTTTTTATTCCAAAAATATATAGGTTTTAAATAGTGCATTTTGTACCGTTGATATGCATTTCTATTCAAACAGTATTCAAGCGTTTGTGCTAAATTATTTCGAATAGTTTTTCGTAATCGCTTTTTGGTCTTCGTGGTTAAAACTTCCAAAATAATTCAAAAGTTAGGGGTAGGTCCATTAGTTAACAAACAAATTCTTATGGGAGAGCGAATAAACGAGGTGAGATTCTCTAGAAGGTGGTCAAATGGAATGGTTTGCCGGTGTCTGCAAATGTGGTTGTTAGGTGTTCATCTTGAATTCGCTATAATTGCTATTAAACTCAATAGTGTAATGTATGAAAAACTGACTTAGCTGAGTAAAATTCTTAAATGAAAAAAATCTGAACAGTTAACTTTCTCCGTTTACTAGTTGATGATTTTGTACATTTAATCATCTTTTTTTCATGAATCCGAGTAAGAAAGTAAGTGGCTTACGTAAAAATTAAAAAAAATTCTCAAATTCTACAACTTTTTCTAATTATTTCTTCCCAAAAATTCTTCTTTTTTTTCTTACCATGCTTCGTGTCTTCTTATTGTCTTAAAGTATATAGTTCACAATCATAGAACTTTTAGAAATGAAAGTACTTTTTCAAATTAAGTCTATAAGAACAAGGTTTTAAATCATCAAACGATTTATCCAGCAGCATCCCTTTATGTTGCACTGTTTATATCAGTCGGTCTAAAGTGTCTCAGCGAAAATGTTAGTTTTATTGGTTCAACATAAATGCGAGGAAAGAGGATTTCTTTGAATACAGTCGAAAGTGTCGAAAAAATATCGGAAAAGTCGAAGACATTCAAGATAAAATGGGTGCAAAACAACTCTGAAGTTAAAATTGTTACCGAACTGTCTGATTAACCCTATCGGAAAATATTTTTAAGATAGTAAGAACAAACTCAAAGTCAGTAAAATATCAATATCAGTCTAACAGATATCAACCGAATGTGGGAATTCAGAGCCAATCACATGGTCAAAAATTTGCTCCTTCGAAACAATTCATGGATTTTAGATTGTTTGGAGTAAATTCCAAGCCTATCAATTGCCTGCTCCCATTTGTATTGACTTTCAATTTAGATGGAAAATCTAACTGCACAAAACGTCTTAAATATTAAAAATACAGAAAAAAGACCCGCGTCGCACATATACTTAAGGGGGTTGACGTTGTGAGTTCTATAACAGCATCTATTGGGAACTAACTATTCGACTTTTTTTTACGTCACTTAGATTGTAAAATATTGTGGTGTTTTTAAAGTCGTGGCATTATGGACTTTGCTGTAGTATAAGCTCTTTCCAGCTTAAACAATTCAACTCATTGACTCAAAAATAGAAGTTTCTCATATTCATGCTAATATGACGGGGGGGGGGGGGTTGACTTTATGTATTTACAAGTTTCTTTGTCTGCAATATTGAATGTGAGCTGTACACTTGTGTAAAATCATTCACAATTCATAAACAAATAAAAAAACAACCACAAAAAGAACAACAACAACAACTATTTATTTATAAATCTGTTTGCGATCTTTTAATTATGAAGAAAAGTTAAAATAACAAATGTCAAAAAAATATTTTAAAAATGATTGTGCAGAAAAAATTTCATAGTTTGCTATTAAATAAATGATATATTAAAATTGTGAAAAAAACTGTAAGAAAACGCCACAACTTTTGAACTAAATTGTATTAACTGGAAAGAGTTTAAAGTTTTTAAGTATTTTAAAATGGGCATAAAAGTTTAGAATAAACTTAATAGGAACAAAAGAAAAATGTAGGAAACCTTAGAAACTAGAAGGCCTTAAATTTAAAGAAAAAGTTAGTGTTATATATCATTTGCTGTGGCTTAGCGTAGTAAGAGATAAACTTAAAAAGTAAAAGTATAATAAAATTGTTTTTTTCCTTTTGTTTTTGCTTTCTTGTTTTTAAAGTATTACAGTTTTTGCAAACTATAATTGCGTTTAAATAAATTTGTTTAAATTTTTATGTTGCACCTTAAATGAGTTGAAAGCACTTTTAGCACAAACTTAGTTTGGTACGCAAGCGGGGTGTAACGCACTGAAAAAAATTGGGTAAGACTTTGTTATTTCACTAAATTTTGCTGTTTGTTGTGAGTGCCTAGTTTTGTTGTTTTTTTCTTGTAAATTTGAAGCTTTGTATTTTTGTCCAGTAAATTTTTTCTGCTTTTTCGTTCACTAGCTACCAGTTTATTATTTGTTTTTATTTTCTTTAAGTAACTTAATTAAAAATATGTGATTTAAAACAAAAATAAAAAAACTTTAACCGTTAATATATACATATACATATGTAAGTAAGTAAGTACGTAAGAATTATATAAGTATGTATTATATAAGAAGTAAATACATAGCAATAAACCGTATGTAAAGACTGACCTTCAACTGTACATTTTGATTATTTCGATTCGAAGGCAAATTAAAGCGAAATAAAAAAACGAAAATACAATAAAAATTACAAAACTTATAATCACATAAAATTTGCATAAAAAAGACAATTATGTAAGTAACATACAAGTACAAGTATGTAGTAAGTCTTGCTGTGTAATTTCTAGATTTTTTCCTTAATTTCAATTTTTTTTTTTTATTTTTAAAAATTATCTTCACACCTTTTTTTAAACTATTTTGTTTGGAAGTACATATGTATGTTTGCAGTTAAGGTTTTAGTAAATAGCACATATGCTGCTGTTACATATACATACATTATATATTTATTGCATTAATGTATGTATGTTTGTATGGAATAGTATTTATATGTATATATGAAAAATTGACACAAAATTCACTTACTTTTGCCTGTGGAACCACGTGGACCCATGCCGGGCATCATATTATCTCTAGGCGGTGGAGGTGGCCCTCTAGCACCCGGGCCCTGTCCCCTACCACGCTGACTTAAGCCACCACGTCCGGCTGGTCCCATTTGATTGTTGTACTGATCGGGTGCGTCGGCAAGGAAATTCGATGGTACAAGCCCACGTATACCCTCCAATTCACCCATATAGAAACCATCTTCGTCCATATCACCGTAAACGAGTATAATCTCACCCGTTTTGAAGCTTAATTCCACTTGCTGTAGAGGTTGCGGGGCGAAAAAAGGGAATTATTGATAAAAATATGCGATTAAATTGTGGAAAACGTTAATGGAAGTTACGGTAAGTATTTACTTCGATAAAGAAACAAAAGCTTTACATTTAAGCAAATATTTACAGAGCTGAGATGTACCTAACAAGGTGTCAGGAACCTTCATCTCATTCGCAGCCGAAAGACTGCAAGAAAGGCGGCCTACCGTTCATCACACACAACATCTCGTTGTACCATCAGAGGCAGAAGGAGATTGAGAATGGAAGAAGAGGAATCGGAAGGAGCAAACTAAGAGGAAAAGGATGAGATGGAGAAAGGGAGAAGAAGTCGAAGACAAAACGGAAATAGGAAGACCAAAATCAAGAGGTAGAGGAGGACGTTGGAGCTTTAGAAGGAGAGGTGGAAAATAGAGGCATAGGAAGTGAGCGATAAGAAGGAAATATAGTACAATTTTTCTGACAAACCAACGCCTGCCGGGTCTACTAGTATAGATATATAGATATATATATATATATAGATATACATATATATATATATATATAGATATACGTCGTTAATAGGATATAATCGTTTTTGCATTTGCCCATACTCATTTCTATTAAGCGGTCAGCTGACTTCGTCATCACAAAACAATGTTAACTACATTGAAGATTAAAGAGACGGTTTTCTCGTAATAATAGAGAGCCGCACAGAGGACAGAGTTAAGGTTAAGGCAGTCATTAGTACTGCTACTCCCTTACCACACCGCGAGCCTACACTGCGTAGGAATAAACTCATCCTAACTCCTCCATGATTAGAACGACGAGGTCCGGCAGTACATAAAACCGCCACTTGATCCGACTTTATACCAACAACATTCAGAAAATGGATCTTAAAACAGCATGTTCTAGACGACCACCGTTAGATGATCTTGATGACAACGGCTGATACATCAATAACAGCAACCTTCAATTCAGCAAGGTCAACTAGTACTATGGGGGTCTGAAAATCACCTTATAATCATTTCATTCAACCACACAAATAGGGTTTACTCCTTACTTGTATCAATACCAGCCTTTTTATTCAACAGAAGTCGTGTGAAAATCTGTAAAAAAAAAGTGTTCCAGAAACTGCTTAACAGGACATTGAGAAAACGGTCTCTAACACGATAGTAGTCGCTAAGTAAATATGAGGAGTGCAAGATTTCTAGTTATTTGCAACTAAAGGAAGTGGGGAGAAACGTAAAAAATTATCTAGACGCAATCGATACCACTCACTTTACGCGAAGCATTTGCGGTATTCTGCTGAGCAGCTCCGAGAAGGTCATCTATGAAACCACCAAAGAAACCGGAACTTTTTTCCTTACGCTAAATAATAATCAGAACATAAAAAAGCTTCTTATACAAATAATACATACTATTGAGGCAAATCAAATATTACACTGTACAACAAATTCAAATCTTGTTTTTTTTTTGTAACAGGGGAACCATCGTATTTTTCAGCATGGACACTTGGTACAGATAGTTTTTGTTGCACATATTAATAGTTCAGCACGTCTGAGCTCCCTTTTTATTTACGTTTAAAGGTTAACCGGGTCGCAAGGGATTTTTGGACCCATGAATAAAATCTATAAGTGTTACAGCTTTCCAGCAATGGAAAATGTTTTCTATGTTTCAAGAGAGACTTCTAGCAAAACATTGATGAAGGAGCCACACAATTCCTTGATGGAGTTTTTTAGTTGTGAACGTACACACAAACAGATAAAATATTTCCGTGCCCTAAATGGCGCAATACGTCGGGAAATGAAAAAATCAGCGAGTGCGTTGAAAAGGTAATTGTTGACGCGTTAGGCGTTTCTGTGTCACCAGATCAAATTGAAAGGGTGTTATGTTAAAAACCGCAAAGGCTCTTCTTCTTCTTTGTCGCACAAAATTCTTTGTTTACGATTCTCTTCACTCGATATAAAGCGTAAGGTTATGACTGCGAAAGCTCGGTCAAAGAAGTAACTAAATACTCATCTTTTTTCAAGCGACAGTAGCAAACAAAATATTTACATTAATAACAGCTTAACATTTTACTTTAGAGCTCTGTATGCTGCTGTTGTTAAAATTAAAAAGGAAAAGCGATACAAATATGTATGGTTCAGTAATTCGAGAATTATGTTAAGAAAAGCTGATAATGATGTTGCTGTTGTTGTCCGATCATTTATTGATCTGCCTGGGATTCCAGACTAGTTTTTTCTTTTTATATATTGTTATTTTTTTTAATCAAAATTTATGGAACTAAATGATCTCAACATCGAAAACCCCATCATTATCAGCCCTTTAAATAATGAAAATCAGCTTGTTTCTCCAAAAAATGATCTTTTTATATTACATCAAAATATACGAAGCTTGAGACAGAACTTCGATTCATTACTTTGTAATATAGAAGTATTTCCAGTCTACCCAGATATCTTGTTTGTGACGGAAATATGGATATATTCAAATGAGACGAATCTTTATGATATCCCGAATTATAACTTTTTTGCAAATAACAACGACGAATATTCTGCAGGTGGTGTGGGAGTTTTTGTGCGCAATACATTTGATTGCGAAATTTTTAGATTCAATTTGTCGAGTGCAGATATTTTAAAGGTATTGATAAAAAATGGTAACAAAAACCTATCCCTACTTTGTGTATACAGGCTTCACTCTGAATCTGCTCAGGCCTTTCTGGAGGAATTTTCAAACTTTTTGGATAGTGAAAAGACAAGTGATGCAGTTATACTAGGGGATCTGAATTTAGATATAATGCCGTTATTATAATGCCGATATAATGCAATTATTGTTAAATGCGACATCTGAGAGCTATTTCTCGCTAATGTCCGATCACGGTTTTACCTCTTATTAGAATCAACCGACACGGATAATTTCATGCACTTGTCTTGATCATATTTTTTGCCGATTTAGTAGCTTATGTACTTGCACCGCCATTAATCTGGAACTAAACATAACAGACCATAAAATGACTGGTGTCAAGCTGGGATTTCTCTCTCAAGTAAAGAAGAAAACGAAGATTAAAAAAACTAAAATCATTAACTATGCGCTACTAAACGAAAAGTTGCTTAACGAAGATTGGGTTGAAGTTTACTCGTAGAGGGATATTTCAAAGGCGTACTCCATTTTTTTCAACACATTGCACAATTATGTACATCTTTCTAGTTCTACCCGTGTCCCACGTAAACCTAAGACCAAACTCAAGCCTTGGATAAGCTTTGAACTTATGAGAAAAATCAAGCTGAAAACAGGCTAGGCGCTAAGTGTAGGAAGCATCCATGCAACTCGGAGCTTCGCTCTCGTTATAATAAGTTGTGCAAGCAATTAAATAAAGACGTCAAGACACAGCGAGATAATTATTTTCGAAGTAGGTTTTTAGAATGCCGGGGTAACACCAAAGGGGAATGGGATGTTGTTAATAGTATAATAAACAGGAACAGCAGCGGAGGTGAACAGACTATTACTTTGAATGATTGTGACAATGTCATTGATGACCCTTCTGTAGTTTCTGACACATTTAACAATTTTTTTGTATCAGTTGGTCAGTCTAATATTTCTCCATGCAAGTGTGTTATGTCTGGTTGCGACACATCCAGCTTAAGGAGCAGCTTTATGTTTGAACCTTTCACAGGCTCTGAGGTCCTAATAATAATAAAAAATCTAAGTAACTCTGGTTCATGTGGATTGATGGTATTTCCAATAAAGTTCTTAAAAAAGTAGCCCTTAATCTGCTGGATGTCCTGAAGCATCTATTCAATTCTAGTGTTTATTGGGAAACTTTTCCCGAAGACTTGAAATGTGCAATTATTGTCCCCTTATTTAAAAAAGGTAACAAAAGGGATAAAAATAACTATAGACCGATTTCTCTTCTATCATCTATATCCAAGGTTTTTGAGAAAGCACTTAAAATTCGAATTGTGCAATTTCTGAAAAGCAAGTGTTTCTTTAGTCCAAGGCAGTTTGGTTTTAGAGCTAAGCGCTCGACCGAAGATGGTCTTCTAGAAGTTTGCACAGTCGTATATCAAGATTTGGACAATAAAAAAACATGTGCGGGACTTTTCGTTGATATTATCAAAGCATTTGACACGGTGGATCATACTGTTATGCTTAACAAATTATACTATGCCGGCTTTCGAGGTTTCATACATAAATGGTTTGCATCATATCTTACAGGTAGGGTCCAGCGCGTCAGAGTTTGCGGAAGTCTTAGCAATTCTAATCCAATTAAAGTTGGCGTTCCACAAGGTTTCGTTGTAGGTCCCATTTTGTTCTTAGTTTACGTTAACTCAATTTTTGACATGCCTTTCCTGGGAAAGGTCACTGCATTTGCTGATGACATTGCGGTCGCCTATGGTTCGCCGAATATTTTTGACTTATTCAGTAGTATAAATCATGATGTACATCTCTTAAGAACCTGGTTTGCGAACCATAAGCTCGTTGCCAGCAATAAAACCAAATTAATGTTTAAATACCCGGAAATTTCCAGACCTAAGTATTGTTTTTCATTCTGGCAATTGCGAACGTTTTGCACTACACGAGAATTCATGCCAAGACTTTCAATCCGATACCTTCAATCCGCTTGTGGCATGCAATGCAAACTGTTTTCAAATAGATATTGTTGAAGATTTTAAGTATCTAGGTGTGACTGTCGATCAAAATATGAACTGGGGTAACCACATAACTTATCTAAAAAAATATCTCCAATCTACCTTACGTTGTTTCTATCTACTCAGAACTTGCTGCTCCTATAACACCCTTAAAATAGTTTATTATGCGCTTTTCCATTCCAAATTATTGTACGGTATCAGCTGTTGGGGTGGCGCCTCTCTCAACAAAATTCAACCTATACTAGTATTGCAAAAATGTGTTATTCGAAAAATTTATAATGTTAATCGGCTGCATCTCTCAAGGGAACTATTTAGAAAGCTGGAGATTCTTCCAGTAAGAGATCTGTACTACTTAAAAGTTTAAAAAATTTTTTCATCAGGTGTGGATACCTGCACAGTATCAGACCAGAAGCCTATAACCTGAGGGCAAATTCGCATCCTTCAGTTGTTGTACCTTCTTCGAGAACCACACATTCTAGCAAGTTTTATACTATAGTATCTCGAAAACTCTTCAACACACTTCCTCCTGATATTCCTGCCTTAAGGAATTTGCAGCACTTCACGAAAAGTGTGAAGTTCTTCCTTCTAGGCCTCTGTCATAATTAAATCGAGAATTTGCTCCGTCCTAATACATAAATAAAAGTTATAAAAATAAAAATCTAAGTTCCCATATATATATATTAATTGTTATGCTTAAATATACTGGAATTTTTGTTGTTAGTTTTATTATTTTAAATTTCATGCATAATTAATTGTGAATTACTATTTTTATCAGTGCACCCCACTGTATTACTTTATTTCTCAAATGACATTTCACACTATGTTAAGCTTAACATATAAAATGTCTTATCTTTTCTTATATCTTTATGTACTAAATAAGTTGTACTCTTAAGATAAATTTATATTTTATTTTGCAATAGATTACTTTTCTTGTACATGCATAGATATAAGTAAATGATCAATAAATGAAATGAAATGAAATGAAAAACATTGTATTCTGGATTATATATAAAGAAAAGTGAATGAATTTTAATTTAATTAATATCTATATTGTAGACATAACCCTGTACAATTTTATATATAATATATCAGGATTCAAATTTTTGCCCACCAAACCTTAATATCTCAATTTTTTTGTCAGAGAAGTAGCAAAGCTAAGTAATCCATTAGCAACATGTTGCGGCAACAAGTTGGAAGTCTATAATTCCTTAAGGGATAAGTAGGGTAAAATGGTTGACGTTTCTCCTGGGACCTAGAACCCCTTGTAAATTCCTTAGCCCTTAAGCACAAAAAAAAAAGAACTCAGACTTGCTGGACTACAAGATTTGCTCAACAAAGATTATCATTGCAATAGCGATTTCAGAATACCGTTCATTCCGTTACAAAATTGCTGTTGTACAGTGTTATAAGTAAAAGATTACTATGGAAACGAAATAAAATGATTTTTCTCTGTGTATAACATATTATATACTTAGAGATATTATAAAAAATTCTTACAAACTGCGAAGCTTTCGACTTCCTTACTAATATACTTACTTCGGCATCAACATTTGGACTCAACTCTTGCGGATCGTAATCATATAGTGCGACCATACGTTTAACCGGCATATTAGCATAGATGTCGCCCCAACGATCGCGACTCACATTACGCATACTTTGCTGGGGACCACTTTGGCCGGGAAGCACTTGTCCCTGACCGCTAGGTTGAGGAGGACCACCAGGCATCGTAGCCATGCCACTGGTACCATCATCAACTTCAGTCACCATATTGTGCGGCACATAACCACGACGCCCGCGTAATTCACCCCAATAAAAGCCATCGGCGTCCTTGTCGCCATAAACCTTATTGGGAAAAAAGTGAAAACAAAGATAGTGAGAATTATTATGAGTGTATTGAATTCGAGAAAAGTTTCTGAAACGATTGATGAATATAGTTTTATCTAATTGCATACATACTTATGTATATATATCATAGGGAAATACATACATAACTAAATATAATTGATATATATAAATAATTATATATTTATAATATACTATACTTTATAGAGTTAACCTCATTAAATTCGTAAAACAAGACTACAGCGGATGATTAAATATCGTATAGCAATTTACTAACGTCTAATGCATGCATTCTGGCTGAAATGTGAAAAACTATTATCAATATAAATAGGTTCATTTTAAATTATATATGCATAGGTGAACACCCGATTACGTTTACCGATTCATTTCATTTCCGATTGGACAAAACAAAAAACTCAAAAACGAACTTATTTGGTGAATGTAAATGTTCTATGCCTTGTTACCTTGTTAGTTCCATTGTAAGATTGTCCAATCACAAAATGTCTCGATTACAGTATGTTAAGCTCCACAGCACTTAAGCCCACAAACAAAAAAATACGAGCTCACCTCCGTTCATGTTTAGGTACTCGTTTCCATAGGCACTTTCATACTCTGCGATTCATGTTGTAGCATATGTATGTATACGAGTTACATATGTACAGCAGCCGACAAAAAACTAGCATAGTAATTTTTGACACTCTTTTCTTGTTAAATTTTGGTCACAGCGCAGCAAAACTAGATTTTTTATTTGTACCAGAGTAATCACAGAATGTTAAGAACGGTCACGAAGAGTCTCTGGCCAAGTCAGCTAAGGAGATATTCATCCCTACAAGAAGATTAAAATTTACTATTCACGTTATAACTCGGCACCCTTAATCACTTTGCCTTTTTTTGTCCGTAAAGTAGAAATGCTGAGTAAATCATTGGCAAGAGGCTGCTTCATAGAGTTGCAACTGAAGTCCTACCGAAGTGTGAGTATGAAATCTTGTATAAGAAGTAATATCTACTTGGCAAAAAGCTAAATTGGTCCAAATAGACCTTGCGATGCCCTTTTATTTCCATTGCAAGTAAAACAACTTAGAAATAGCAAAAAACTTAGAATAACAATATCTCATTGTGGAAAAATATAATGGTTACTCGGTTACAAAATTGCTGTTGTACAGTTCAAAACTATAGTTTGTGCACCAAACTTAACATGTGTCACATATGTCCAAGTCCCCACACTTCCACAAGAAGTACAAAGGTAATAGTGAATAGCTGTTGCGATGCCTCTCTGTGGTTCCATAAGACCATGGTTTTATGTTAGCATGTCATATATCGTCGGTGACACTGCAAACCCGCATAACGCACAAATGCGAAACCGCGTAAGTGACATTTGTGTCAAAAACTTTCATAGGACCCCGCTATCAAGATATATTCACTTATTCCCAAGAAAACTTGGTGTTGGTTTGGAAAATAAGTGAAAGAATCGATCTTGATCGGAACTTTTTGCATAAAGTTACTATTCGTTTAAAAATAAGGAATTTGTAGTGGCAAAACAGCCAAACTGAGATATCATTTACGCGGTTTGCATTTATGCCTTACGCGGTTTTGCAGTGTCTTAAGTCGACAACAAATTCGTATGTGCAAGAAGACACCTTGTAAACAAAATTCCATAACGGAACATAACACCAGACAATCAACCAGGAATGCACCGTCAGCAAAATGCAACAAGTCCGGCGGCAGAGTTAAGTTAGGTTTAAGAACAAACAAGTTTGTAAATTTAGTTCTAAGTTTGAACTAAACAAATAAAGGAGCATAGCTCCCAAAAAAATTTTTTTTGTCGAACTCAATTTATTATAAATTAACTTATATATGTAGTTCCAATGGTACTCATAGAGTTTAAATAGGCCAAACTTTTCTGGGGTTAATCAATGAAATGATCATATTAAGATCGACACTGAAGGCGGTGCTTAGTCGGCAGATCGACGGAAAGAATAATTACTTTTGGCACACGTAGACAAGTTTCAAGGTTTTGTAAGAGCAGCTGCTAAGGCATTGGATCCAACTCTACTCACTACGAGGGCTCACAAACTTGTTCTCTAAATATATCGAGTAGAAAGTATTGGCATTGAACGGCAAATGTAAATGTCGCCATGCAAAAAGTTAAAAAAAAAAATGTATTTCCAAAGAGTGCGTTAGGTGTGGATACTGAGAGAAAACCCACTTCAAGGCCTAGAAGAAGTACACGGGACATAAAGCTGAATTGATATAGAACGGTAAGGTTTGGGCAGCCTAGGTTACTAATTTTTTTTGTCGACAGCTGTATATACTTGTAACTACATACATATCTTTAGTCCATAGTTCACCACCCTAATTTATTATCATATTTATTTATTAAGGTTTTTTCTCATACTACTCCTAATGCATCTACTACAATCTACTACTACTTTTCTACCCCACAACACTACTGATACCTACCTTAATTGTATCACCTTCTTGGAATGGCAGTTCTTCGTCGCATCCATCTGGATTAGGACTCATTGTGCTTGGATCATAGTCGAACATAGCAACGAAGTAGCGCGGCTTTTTTTGTGCCGCCATTTGCTGTTGCTGCTGTTGTTGTTGGGTTAATGGCTGTTGCCCGGGACCCATACCCATTTGCGCTTGTTGTTGCTGCTGCAATTGTTGTTGTTGTGGATTTAGAGGGCCACGTGGACCCATAGCTCCTTGCATTTGACCCTGCATTTGGCCGGGCACTTGTTGTCCTTGCATTTGACCTTGCTGCATTTGGCCGGGCATTTGCTGTCCTTGCATTTGACCTTGCATTTGACCTTGCTGCATTTGACCTGGCATTTGGCCGGGCATTTGTTGTTGTCCTTGCATTTGACCAGGCATCTGACCTTGCATTTGTCCAGGCATTTGACCTTGCATTTGGGCCGGTGCCGGCCCTCTCTGACCGGGAAAACGTTGACCCATTTGCCCCTGTGGTCCGTACGGTTGCTGTTGTCCGCCCATCATTTGTTGTGGACCGGGCGGTCGGCCCTGCATCATAGGACGTTGCCCCGCACCCGGTTGATAGCCCTTTTTTTTATAAATGGATGATGATAGAGTATGCATATTTTAGAAAATTCGGATTAGGGTCAACGATTTGAATCGAATGAATATTGTTAAGCAATGATAAATTAGGCATGAATTTGATTTTGGAAATGCTACAAAATTTTAATTTCTTTAGTGAATATTTATTTTAGTTTTGTATGAAACTGTTCACTGTGGCAACGCTTTGCAACGAGCATTTTAAGTAATTAAATTTTTGTGTTAAGTTATTTGTGTTTCGTACTTTTTCAAACTAAAAAAAATAAGCCGAACTGAAATGACAAGAAATGTATTCTTAAAGCGCATTACACAAATGAGGCAATATAGGCATGGTTCCCTTTTTAAATACATATTAAATATTGCTAGTAGATATGTAAAAAAACAGTTAACAGCTACAACAAAAATAGTTTCACAGTTGTACCCCTAGTCAGAGTCACCAACACAGAAATTGAGTGAAATATAAGCAAACTAATCGATATCAGTAAAACAGTAGGTACTTGAAAATCTATGAATATTGTACTGCAATTCACTAGCTTTTGTTGTTAGTGAGTAATAATCTTTAAGTCGTAGCTATTATCATGTTTTGAGGTTATTAACGGTATTAGCTATGGTGCCACCTTTCTTCCATTGAAACTAAATTAAAGCTGCTGTAACACTTATGTACATACCATAGACTTGACTTGTGAACTGTCACATAAGATTCCGTTAAATGAAATTTGCATGTAATCGAATATCCAGCAACTTCACTTGAGAAGTGAATTAATTTCTGATTTTCTACTTAAGATTTGAGTGACGTGTTTATATTTTGGGATATATTCTGTGGTCATTTCTTAGTTGATTTTAAAATTTCTTCTATGTACAGCGGAGGACATAAATATACATAAAGTCGTTTTCTGCGATTTTCACAAATTTTTGCCTTCATAAAATTATTTTAACAAAGCCTATAAACATGTGTCAAGGTCTTATAAAAGAACTGTAAAAATGTTGTTTAATTGTACGCAAAATTCACGAACATTTTTTTTACACAAGTTTTAGAATTGTTTGGAGTATGCAGTTTTGTAGTTCATTAATTTTAATACAATAATTTTCTCCGACGAGCGTTCATAAACTTGTATGGAGGAGAATACGGAAGTCCCCAAATATAATAAAAATTTGTTAACAATGAAAAGCGTGATTTAGAAAGACTCTTTATAAAATTAAAAAATAATTTATGAATGGATGTAAAACCCAAGCCACGGTTCGATTAGTGAAAAAATATATACAACAGCGTGGTCTAGCTTGGCCACTTTCTACTTTAAAACAACATTTGAAAAAAAGTAGTAAATTTCAAATTGCACACCATATTCCAATGTAATGCACGTATATTTTTATTTCGCACATTATAATTTTTGATTAGCGGCTACAAAGTATCCGGTTTTAATACATATAAAATTGCGTTGCAGTTAATCGCTCTAATGTAGCTGTGTTTTGGCTTCTGTTTTTTTTCAACCGAACCTCAAGAAAAGCGACAAACGCTGACTGAACATTCGGGTTCCGATAGAAAAGGAACTTCGTGTTACTTTCCAAACTAAATAAGGGCTACTCTCTAATACTCGTTTAATATTTTAGCGGCCAACCAACAAACACTGAAGTTAGATATCGATTAGCAGATTGAATAAATGGCCCCATTCTATAATCTCTAACGTTACAGAATGACTCGGGAAAAACTGGAGAAACATGGTGTTCTCAAACAAAACGGGACCTAATTCTCAAGTCGATAAAGTCATAGTTTCCCAATCGAATTCTAATGTCATTCTCAAATGGCGTTTTTAGGTGAATTGAATTTGCATTTGTTCTCTAATCAATCTAGAGTCGATTAATAGTGTAGTTTTCTGATATGTCAATCAAAATTTTTCGATTGGGTATTTACTTATTTTAATTCCATTTAGTTAGTTAGGTAGTATTACCATGTATACCGAATTTCGTTGATGTAACAGTTTATCGTTTAGCTGTAATGCTTCCTCGGCTTATTTTTTTTTTATTTATGTAAATATTATATTTTACCACTAACAAAGTTGTGTTTGGAATCAACTAAGGGAGTTCAAAATTTCAATTACTACACATCCGCTAAATTCGCAACAGTACAAATCTATAAGAACTAAATTCGATTTATTGTTGAGTGTATTTGTATAAAAGTGTTTGATATTGAAAAATAAAATGATACGCATTTTTTGTAATTTTTTTGCAAGCAAAATGTTTGAGATGACATGTTGAGCTCTTTTTCGAATGCCAAAATGTTTATGTTTGAATATACTATTTGAGTAAGTATTGATGTATGTACTCGAAGTATGCACCGTAGGCTGGTCCTTATCTGATGCGAGTTTTTTCCGCAGTTCTTATGCATGACCCCGGTTAACTTTTTACTTGACTAAGTAAAGGAATATCCTACACGGTTTGGAACGTAGATGCAGCCGCAATTTATGTCTCGGAAAACAAGGACCACCCTATTGTGTAGGCATAGGAGGTATTTTAAAGCCGAAGTAAGATTCTAGTAGTTATGTATTTAAATTGTATAAAATAAAATAATTAATAAGTATATTTAAGTATAATTGTAAATATTTAATGTAGAAACATTCAAATGCAATTGAGTAATAGTGTTACGTAAGTATAGTAATCATAGTAGTGTTGGAAAACGAAATCGAAAATGTATATAATCTGCATGTGTTAACAAATAGAATATGCTAGTTTTATTTGTATATATAGTGTTGTCTATAACAAGACCTGTAAAGTACTGTAAATAAGTACAATGACTGGCGTACCGCACTACTTGATCCTATAATATGAGAGTACATAAACTTATCAAGTACTTTCAATTACTTTTTTTTTATAAAAGATATGACAAGTTTATTTTAATTTTCGTTAAGAAACACTTTCACCTATCAAAGTATTTCAAGACTACTTTCAAGTTCCTTATTATATTTCAACAGTTCATGTAACAGTACCTTAGCAATTATGTTTGTCTAGGGACACGAATTTCGATACGAGACATTACCATATCGACACTTTTGCCCTTTGATACCGATATTTTGTACTCGATACATTTGCAGCGATACTTTTTGGCATCGAGTATTTTGATCCCGGTATCGTATCGAATTTGTGGAAAAATGTGGCAATTAACAAAGGAGCAAACTAGTAGACCCAAGACACTGCTTTGTTGTTGTCCCTTTCTAACTTGTCACGGGAATCGAAGGAAAGTATCTAAGAGTTTCCGTTGACAGATGATCGTTCTTATTGCAAGAAGTACTTATTTCGTTTTGAATTTTGAATGAAAAAAGAAAATCGCAGTGAAAAGACACTTTTTTTACTATACTAAATTGAATGGGCTACAAACTACACAACCGAAAAAAAATCTAAAAATTCTGAAAAAATTCTGAAAATTTTTATGAAAATTCGTCAACAAGTCGCGAATTGTGGAAACATTTTTATAACATAATTTCAATTTTCTCATATTTAATTTCGACCTAGTATTTATATATTTGGAAAAAATGATTTTAAATAATTTCACTCAAGCCAAAATTGGTGAACATGGCAAAAAACTACTCGAACGCAGACTTATTCTGCCTAATGTATTTAGATTTAACCCGTTGTAAACTGAAACCTTAGGTACATATCAATATGTGCAATCTTATTCATTATAAATTAGCATTATATCATATAAATAAATATGTATGTACATTGTACATGTAAATTGTTATATTCATCGTTAGGATATCTAGAATTCCAAAATAAGCCACAACTTCTAATTTAAGCATAATATATCTATGTTAGGTACAACTTTACGTGAGTGAACTGCTTATTTATGTGTAAATTTAGAATAAATATTTTGAGTATCGAGTCTTTTTGTTTCGATACTATGGGATACCCGATACTTGTACAGCGATACTTTAAATGAGTACAGAATCGATAATTTGCATTCGATATCGTGTCCCTATGTTTCTCATTATTCATTTGAACTATTGAGGTACTGGTATTATTATGTGTTCTCTTATATTTTGGTAGTACTGAGATACTGGCACTTGTACTTGTTCTGAAACTTACTTTTAACAGGTCGGTGTATAACCAACTTAAAAAAGAATCAAATATTTGATGTATAGAGTAGTGCAATTTTAATTAAATGTTAATTTGTTATGTAAGTAATTAATTAAGTATAAATAATACAAGTACTATATATTTTTTAGTATTTAAGTAGGAAAGTTAGTATGTGTTAAGTTTTAGTGTTGTTGGGTGAGTAACTTACATTGACATTCTGATTCACTTGACTCTGAGTAGTTGTGGGTTTTGAGAAGAGGCCACCGAGCAGCCCACCTAATATGCCAGTGCCTCCGTCAGGCTGCAGTGCGAGTATTATAGATGAATGAGTTTGAGTTTTATGAAAATTGTTGTAAAATGTTTGTTGGTTTGATTTTTTAAATATTTTTTATTGAATTTGAATTAATTTCAAAAATGAATTTACTGACTGTTTATGTAAATAGAGGTAGCTTTATATGTTTTTAATCAAAATTATGCAAAATTTTTCAGAACTAATCGATTTTGACCGAAAATGTTTAATGTGTTTGAAATTTCCCAAAACAGGACTATTAAAATTTGGGAAAATCAATGCGCAATTGGCGTGAAAATTTAAAAAAATTAATTTTTTGTTTGGAACGCAGTCAACATGCTTACAAATATTTGTTCTGGTTTTTAAAATCTACACGTAAATTTTTAAATGCGAAAATCATACTCCCAATTTTATACATATATTTTCTCTATACGAAACATTTCCATTTTCTTCAACTCTGATTAAAAACTAGGGCTCAAAACATAGGGGTATAAAACGACGTTTGGCATTTTGCATGGGGACTTTGAGTGCAAATTTAATTTGTTGATTAGTATTGAAGTAAAATTTATTTATTATTTTTCGGCTTTAGAAAACAGACTCGCTAGAAGCGTGTGACGACCAAACAAATATTCAACTAAAAGTTTATTATTATCAAAACAAATGAAGAGAAGGGTTAACGAGAGTTACAGCATACGTGAAAGTTTTTAGGGATAGTTCGATGCAATATAGGTTTATTAGATAGCGCAAAAAAGTTGTGAGAAATTTGAAGAGATCACTGTCATGGAAGAGGGATGGCTTATATCTTATAACTTTAAACGAGTTATTCTTGTATACTTGTATATTTGTATATCCACTACTATCTCAGGAACGACTTAACCGATTTGGATGAAGTTTGGTATATGGGTAGTATCCTTTGTTTTCAGATTTTCTGCTTTGGTGTTGCCACTTGGGGTGGTTCACAGGGTTGCCACCTATATAATTTTTTTTAAATATTAAGCAATATATGGGAATATGGGTATCAAATGAAAGGTATTTTATGCCGTATACCAACCAAAGTATTTTCAAGTAGGGTTGCCACCTAGGGTTGCCACCTGACCGCATTATATTTATTCCTTCAGATATCGACCACTATCTCGGGAACGGCTAAACCGATTTCGATGAAATTTGGTAGATGGATAGTATGCTTCCTTCTAAGATTTTCTACTTGGATGTTGCCACTAAAGGAAGCTTAGAGGGTTGCCACCTTTCCAATTTTTTTAAAAATATTAAGCAATATATGGCAATATGGGTATCAACCGGAAGGTATTTGAGGCCGTATACCAACCAGAATGTTTTTAAGTAGGATTGCCACCTGACTGCATTTTAATTATTCCTTCTTATATCGATCACTATCTCGGGAACGGTTTAACCGATTTGGATGAAATTTGGAGTGCGCATGTGGGCATAATTTCGTGGCATCTCGAGGTACTTGAATAAATATAACATAACATGGCAAACATCACTCAAAAACTTAAAATGATGAATTAAGCTGAGTCTACATCTAGCAGCACTACACGGCACGACAAAATTCGAAAAATACCGAGCAAGGCTCGGTCACGCAGGTACTGTATATTATATAAGTATAGCATTTGGAAAGCAGGTAACTAAAATAATATGTTTTTTAAATCCCAGTACTATAACTTTTAAAATAGTAGTGTGGATTTCACAATCTAAGCATTTCCCTCTTCTTCAAGTGAAATTCAGCAATTTCACATCTCTAACGACTTATAGTTTTTGAATTTTCTCAACAAAACAAATAAAAAAATAATTCTTACCGATTCTTGTTCTGCAAACAAATATAGTGTTTCATAAGCATAGCGAATTAAGGAGCTGCCTACATGTTATTTTGTCTAAATTTTGTTTCCAAGCAGAACCTATGCATATAAAGCGTTCGAGAGTAAAAGAGACGAGGTGAAAAGGGCATGGAGTATGCAATTGATGTCGCATGACGACCACATTGACATCATCATCTGATTTGTAGGCCTGTCAGAACACCGCACTCAGGCCTACTATGGATGTATTCATAAGGTAAAAAAGGAAACATTTTTGCAAGCATTTCGACTAGAACCCATTTTGACCGGTGAACGTCGTCATATAAACAAAAACGCCAAATGTAGCTGCAGAAGAATGAGTTATCCCCAATTAGAGGCTAGTCATTCCGTTTAAACTTCGGTTTGGTTATTGAAATAGTTTCAACTTTTATCAATGAAGACGAATCCCCGATATCCGAAAGTTATGCCAGGCATGTGGTTTATCCCTGTTCAACGGTACAGACTCTTTTAACAGCAAACTCACTGTCAGTTTCCTATGTTTTTTATTAGAAGATTTTGAATAAGTTAAGTTTTTAATAAGCTGACATTAAGCAAATTTCAAAACTAAAAGAGGAATGGCTGCAGGTCACACAAGCGTTACCCTAAGAGTTCCTCTCAGATATGCTGGGGGGCAAGCGGCATAGAATAACCTATCTGAAGGAAATTTCCACTTTTGACCTAAGATATAATTACTTTATTTAGAAAAATTCAGAGTCCCTGAAGAAAGGAATGAAATTATAAGAAGACATTGAACTGAATTTCCATGTAGCCACGGCCATTTACTGAGTGTTCCAAAATGTCAGATGTCTCTAACAAATTACTTTCTAGTACGAACTGCTCTAACTGGGAAGCTGTGATTAAAATATGGATGGTATTGGGTTCATTGCTAGCAACTGTATTGCTGGCGAGACCCTCAAATACGTTTGCCTTCTTGTGAACATGGGCCTGAAAGCACTGAAAGCAAAATTAGACCCACCTATCACTTAGACGGCATTCCTTCAACCTAAAGTTCTTCTCCCGTTATTGCTTGCGGAGCCCTAAACTACTAGAAAAATATTTCCTGAATTATTGAACTTTGACCTCAAAATTTAGACACATATGTCAATAGGTTTGGCGGCCGCCGTGGTGTGGCGGCAGTGTTGCTGGCCTACCACACCGAAGGTCCAAGGTTCAAGCCCTGATACATGTAACATCAAAAGTGGTTTGAAAAAGTTTTTTCAAAACGGGGTCACCCCTCGGCAGTGGTTTGGCAGTGTATTTCTCCCATGGAAGGCTTCTCAGCAAAAATTCATCTGCTTGGCAAAAAACCGTAGGTCCCGCCAATTTGTAGGAATCAGGAGCTATATATTGCGCCAATTATTTACTTATTTTTTTATGTCAATCGATTTGGAAAACTATTTCATATGTGTCAAGGAGAAATTGTTTTTGTGGAAGTAATAAGCTATAAATAAAATAAACGCAGCTTTTTTTCAGTGTACACAATTTGAGTATTTGCAAAAATGTTAAGTAAATCTACAATTCTGAATTAAGCAGTAAATACTCTTATATCGCTGTAAATATAATCACGCCTCTATATAGGTTGCTTCAGGTTCCGCCACATACCGCATCCCTTCAAATTTCTTTTAAGAGTATCCACACACCGAAAAAAATTAATATAAACTTCCAAAACTTTGAAAAATGTCTTGTTTTGTGACAACGCAACTTAGTAGCTTTTCTTAATGAAACTGTAAAATTATCCATAAACAATTCAGGGAAATATTTCTTCTATAATTTTTGCGAAATTGTGGAAAACACATTTCAACAGTGCCAAAAATGCATAAAACAATTTACGTAAGCAAACACAAACTTAACAAACTGCTGAAAAAACTTTGTAGTGGAATACTTGTGAATGTAACGGTGCATATAATGTTTTTTGAAGGTTTTGAAGTATTCTAAGAAATTAGTAATCGGTTAGTAGTTGGTTAGCGTGCTTGTGACATTTGTGCGTGCTGTGAAAAAATCTATATTTTTCAAAGTGATTTTGCATGAAAATAAATTTTTGAAGTAAACAAAATGTTCAGACCGTCTTATATCGTATATTTCATGTTTGTATGTATGTACAGGATATATGTTTGTTGTATAAAAATTATGTACAGCGCTTATTAACTTCAATTGCGGGCATTCTATTTACAAATATATTTTTTCCAGTGTATTTAAATGTACATATTTGACATATAGAGTTGCAAATTTGGCAAATATTTATTAAAATACCAATTAATTTTGAAATTTAGTACACAGCGCTTTATATATTTACAGTATTTAAATTTTTGTTTTGTTTTTACACTGTAGTTATATTTTCCAAAAAAAAAAAATTGTTTAAAATTGTTTGTGTTTGATTTTATTGATTTGATTTTATTTTGATGAAATTTATGCATTGTATAGCTTACCTGTTGTCCCGGCTGTCCGGGCTGCTGTTGCCCAGGCTGTTGTTGTTGCCCTTGTTGCATTTGCTGATTTGGATCATAATGATGCGGATCTTGACCCATCATATGTTGTTGCTGTTGCCCAGTCATACCCATTTGGCCGGCTATGCCTTGTTGCAATTGCTGTTGCCCAATTCCGATTTGTTGAGGTCCTCGGCGGCCTACGGCATTTCGCACCGTATCTGAAAAGCAAGTATGAAAAAAATATTTGATATTATACGTAGTAAAGGTACTTCTGTAACAAGTGTGTAATTGAAAACATAAGTAATAATAGAATGAAGACAAACATATTTTGGGGCATTTAATACATTTAAAAATAATTATCTAAAAATAAGTATTTAGGTACACTGGGCTTGATTATTCCTTTTATTTTATCGTTTGTTTTCCGCCATTCCCCTATTCGATCCGTCCCGTAGCTATAATTTCTCTTCCTTTACTATCATTTCATAATACGGTTTCTATTCATATTTATATTTTCTAATAAATTTGTTTTAAATTTAATTTAATTTTATTTTATTTTACTTAATTTTATTTTATTTTATTATATTTTACTTTATTATACCTTTCATGAACATGAAATGTATTATAACTTTGGTCCGATGTTTGTAAGTATGAGAAGAAGAAGAGACAGACCCACCAATAAGTATACCGAAATGATCAGGTCCATGAGCTGAGTCGATTTAGCCATGTCCGTCTGTCTGTTTGTACCCAGGCTAGTCCCTCAGTTTTTGATATATCTTGATGCAATTTGGTATGGATGAGTAAGGATCGGACACTTAAACCGTGATGGTTATTCATGAAACGTATAAAGTCCTCACCACAGTCGAAGACAGCCTTTTCCTTACTTGATATACCTAGTAGTGCTACGCACACAAGGTATATTAACTTTAGTCGCCTAACGGCAGTACGTAACGGCATAAACGGATCGAGATAGATATTGACTTACACATATCAAAATATTCAGGACGAAAAGAGAAATTGATTAAGTCATGTCCGTCCGTCCGTCTGTGAACACGATAACTTGAGTAAATTTTGAGATACCTTAATGAAATTTGGAATGCAGGTTCCTTGGCACTCATCTCCGAGCGCTATTTAAAATGGGCGAAATCGGATGATAGCCACGACCTCTTTTTATATATAGAATATTTTCGAAAACACAAAAAAATTATTACTCAGTACATAATACGAGGTGTGTTCAAAACGTATCGCGAATTTAGAATTTTTTGTGGCGTTATATTGGTACTCATGTCTCTCACTTATGCCGACAAGCTCGGCCATTTTGAATGTTCAGTTAATTGTTGACAGCTGCTTTGCTTGCACGTGTTTTGGATCGTCTTCGATTTTTACCTATTCAAAAAAATGGATCAAGAACCTGTATCAAATTTTGTGTGAAAAACGAAATTAAGTGCGCGGATGCATTCCGAATGTTGACTGTGGCATACGGAGAAGCTACCTTGGACCGAAGCAACGTTTATCGGTGGTACAAAATGTTCTGAGAAGGCCAAGAAGATGTGCAAAGAAGAACAAAAATTGGCTTTTGCACCACGATAACGCCCCTGCTCACGCATCGTTGCTTGTGCGCGACTTTTTGGCCAAAAACAACACACTAATGATGCCGCAGCCACCGTATTCCCCAGATCTGGCCCCCTGTGACTTTTTCTTGTTCCCTAAACTGAAGAGGCCTATGAAAGGACGACGTTACGCTTCTCTTGACGAGATAAAGACGGCATCGAAGGAGGAGCTGAACAAGATACAAAAAAATGATTTTTTGAAGTGCTTCGAAGGTTGGAAAAACCGTTGGCACAAGTGTATAATATCTCATGGGGATTACTTTGAAGGGGACAAAATATATATTCATGAATAAATAAATAATTTTTGAAAAAACACAAAATTCGCGATACTTTTTGAACACACCTCGTACAGACTGTGTCGTGCCCAGCGAACTCCTGAACCTATCGTAAAAGTTCAAGAGCACAAAACCACAAAATATGTGGGCGTGGCACCGCCCACTTTTGAAAACTTATGTAGATATTGACTAAGTGACACATATATCCAAATTTCATTAATTTAGACCAAAAAAGTTCGGAGTTATGACAAATTGAAACTTTATATAGCCTGGGGGCGCGGCTCCGCCTACTTTTCCAAAACTATATACTGCCTATGCTGTACCCAGTGAACCCAAGTATATGTTGTGAAAATTTCATAAAGATCGGTTGAGTTCTTTGGCGCCTATGAAAGACACCCTTATTTATATTTATTTTTGTTACGCACACAAGGTATTACTTCATTCGGCATAAGCGAATCGAGATATACTCGTATATTTATTAATGTATATCAAAACGTTCAGGATGAAAATAATAAAAATGAAAAATAATACCCCCCTGCAAAAGCGAAGTTGTATATCTCTTTTGATTTTCATACCTTTCATGAACATGAAATGTTTGTAAGTATGGGAAAAAGAAGAGATGCACCCATCAATGAGTATACTGAAATAATCAGGGGGATGAGCTGAGTCGATGTAGCCATGTCCGTCTCTCGATATGTCTATCTGTCTGTCCGTCTGTCTATTTGAACGCAAATACGAACTGAAAGTATTAAAATAGACCTGCGTAAAGTGGGATGCCATAATAGATCACTACTAGGTATATAATGTTCAGTTCCGGCCGAACTTAGATTTCCTTACTTGTTTTATTTTATTTTGTTTTACTACTTAATTTTTTTAGCTCAAAGCTCAAATCCCCCTCTGTCTCTCGTGGACGCCTGTTGGCAGGGATACCATCTCGTTGTGTCCCTTTTTACTTTCATAGAACTTTGAAGAATCGTGAAACACACATCAGAATAAGTATCTATCTTTGGCCGTACGGAGTAGGTTTAGGTAGACAAATTGCTTCATTATTAGCAACACATATTCACTTACTTGGTATCAATATCGGTGCACTATCGGCCGATTGTGCGTCCCGTGATTTGGTGCGTATGGTAACCGCACGTGGATTGAATTGTCCCAATTTGCCGATATCGATGAGGGCGTGATCCCCAGTTGGTGAATTAATGTCAGTAACTTTTTTACCATCGGCGTACACAGCATAGCCGGTTACAGGACCAGATGAGGTTGGTCGGTTAACCGGCTGCCATGTCACCAAAATGGTACCATCTTGAGGACCAGCCTCAAGTTGGATATCCTAAAAAGAAAAAAAAATAATATTTCAAATAAATTTCTAAGTTAGTATTTTTCAATGAAACTCACTTGTGGCGGATCGGGCAAACCCTTAGTTAACGTGCGGAAATCAGCATACGCACCGGGTGCTTCCTCTTGCGGACGTCCAGGTGTTGGCTGTCCACCACCCGGTGCACGCAAATGTTTAGCGCGTACTGTGACCCGATATTGTGTACTCGGGGCCAGCCCAGTAATGGTATGTCGATAGACACCCGGCTTAACGGTACGCACTTCCACATTATTCACGCAAACAACATGTTGATGATTGGAATTGGCTGGCAGCCATGAAATAACCGCCGATGAACACGTAATATGTGAAGCGCGTACTGCGGATGGACCTAAATGCGAGGTATCGCGTCCGATGATCATAGTACAAGCCGCATCGCGTGATGTCTGACGATTTTGTGTCACACTACGAACGCTGATGCGATGCGGCTGCGAAATGAGGAGATGTGGAACAAATATATGAATATTGAATCTACATTTAAAAGTAGGTATAGGAAGTGTGATCAAGATTTGTTTGAGGAGGGTAGCTTGAAGGCATCCCCTTTTGCCGATAATTTTCTTCCGGCAAGAGACTATAATCTCTTGGCTAATCAAGAACTTTACTTGAAACCATGTGCCGTACTCCTCAATCACACCTCGTAAATGCGATAATAGAAGATCTAATCGTTCTAAAGGAAGCTTACCCTATTCGAGTCCACTCCTTCTATAAGTGCTCGTGTCCGTTCATTGGCCTTTACCGTTACCTTCAGTACACCATCCACATAAACATGATAACTGTCAATGAGATTGTAACCGAGCGGTTCAGGTGGCGACCAACCAATTAGCACACTTTTATTCAGTTGGCGTTCTAGGGTTAAGTGCTTCGGTGCTGGAACTGTGTTATGAAAAAATGTAAGGAAAAGAATAAAGAATTATTATTATGATGAAATGTTATTGGAATGTATTAGCTTTACTTTGCAATGAACAAGTAGCTCTTTGGGAACAATACTCTAGCGTACTTGAAAATATTTTCATATTCTACTGGCTACTAAATTCACTTATACAAGGTGACGCAAAAGTAAGCTTCCGATGTTCAGCATATCGGTTGTGGCACGTGCAGTGTGTGCTGTTGCACCGTCTTGTTGGAACCACATGTTTTCCAATCCCAATTCATCAAGTTGCGGCAAAAAGAACTCGTTGATCATTGCTCTGTAGCGCTCACCATTCACAGTAACCGTTTGGCCCCGACCGATTATTGGTCAAATAAATAGTCAGCAATATTCCGCGTTCGGGAGCAGTGTAGCGTAACATTGTTTATTAACATGTATTTCGCACGTGTTTACTACACAAATGTCAAAACAGAACTGACTTTAGGGGCCAATGGCAAAATTTATAGCATTTTCTGATAGGAGGATTACTTTTGCGCAGTAACCGTTTTTCACCGACCGAAATAAATAGTCAGCAATATTCCGCGTTCTGTAGCAGTGTAGCGTAACATTGTTTATTAACGTGTATTTCGCATGTGTCTACTACACAAATGTGAAAACAGAACTGACTTTAGGGGCCAATCGCAAAATTTATAGCATTTTCTGATAGGAGGATTACTTTTGCGCCACCCTGTAAATACACAGAGCAAGGTTTATACTATTGCACGTTGATTGCTTCTAGGGATATGCCCTGGAGTCGGAAAAATCGATTACTTCACAATCGAGTTTTTTGCTTAGAGATTATTCGATTTGTGAAAAATCGATTTGTAAAGAAAATAATCGAATTTTGTTTATAAATCAATTTTCATACGAAAAATGCTTATTCAATGTATTAGTAAATTATATTATGAGCAATTTATTCAAGTTAAAACCATTTCAGATAATAAATTTTAGAAAGAAACCCACATGGACAATTTTTAGATTTTATTAATATATCAATATTCGAATTATTTATATAAAATAAATTATTTATTACATTAAAAATAATACAAAACAATGAGAGTAAAAAATATAAACATCTTTTTTGTTCTCAAAACCAAAACACAAATCATCACTCGCTACAATTTAATTTTAGACCAAGAAAAACTTGACTTGTTACTTTTACAATAGATGAAAGTAAAAATCGATTATCTTTTCGCAACCCTAGTTTCTAGTAACCCAGCAGCAACGAAACAGTGTGTCCTACTTTCTCGATGGAGTGAGACAAAACAGGCGGACGGCCGAGAAAACAAATATACTTTTAGACTTATATTGATGTACAAGGGCGCTCCACCTCTTTTTTCCAACTTAGTCGAGGCCGCCCCTTCCTCTGCTACCGAATTCGGGTGTCAATAGGAAATCCTTCTGGGCTTGAGCTTCTTTGTCCATTCGCATAACATGATCCAGCCAGCGAAGTTTTTGGGCTTTTATTTGATGCAGTATGGTCAGATCTGCAGAAAGATCATACAGCTCATCATTGAATTTCCTTCCTTATAGAGCCTGATCTTTGTCCGTCGAGAGAGGACTTTACCTTTAAGTTGTATACTCAGTCCAAAGTAGCACATGTTGTCAGGAGTGATTCTCCATCGAATTTCTGGACATTATTTTCGGTGTTAACTCTGGTTCCCAAATAGACGAAGTCCCTTACACTGTCAAATTTGTAATTATCAACATGGCTGCCAAGGCGCAGGTGCGCCAATTCTTTTTTTGAAGACAGAAAATACTTCTTCTTCCCACTTTCTTCGCTTCTTTACCCAGGCCAGAGAAGGCAGAACTTACGGCGCGGTTGTTAGGGTCAATGATATCAATATCATCGGCATACGCCAGCAATTGCACGCGAAGAAGATGTACCATTGCGGTTCTGCCCCAACTATCCTCGCAAGCATCAAGTTGAAGAAATCGCACCAGAGAAAGTCGGCTTGTCTGAAGCCTCGTTTGGTTTCGAATGGCTCGGGGAGGTCCTTCCCAATTCTGACGGAGCTGTTAGGCAGCTTCTTTTCGTACTGTAAAAAGGGGGCTTTGAAATCGACAAAGAGATGGTGCGTGTCGATCCCCTTATCGTGGTAGACTTACTAGGTCTGAAGCCACACTGATAAGGTCCAATCAGTTTATCTACGATGGACTTCAGTCTTTCACACAATACGCTGGATATAACCTTATATGCGATATTAAGGAGACTGATTCCGCGGTAGTTGATGCGGTTAGCGGGATCGCCTTTCTTGTGGATTGGGTATACCACACTTAAGTTCTAATCTTAAGGCATGCACTCGTGTGACCATATTCTGCGTAAAATTTGATGCATTCTTTTCAACAGCTCTTCGTCTCCGTGTTTGAACAGCTCGGTAGTACGTCCTTTTCTGGCGCTTTGTTGTTTTATAACTTATCACTCGATATTTCTAGTGATAGTTATAGGTATTGATTATCCCTACCTTAGTACGGTATAGATTTGCAGGAAAATTAAGCAGACAAGCTCTTTTCAATGCTTTCAAATTATTTAATATTTGCGTATTAATGGTAAGCTCCCAATACTGGTGTGGTTTCGACAGCTTCTAAGGTCCTTACTTCAATTTTCTTCCGGCGAGTACAACTCGGAACTAGGCTACCTTGAAGGGAATAAATGGTTACAGCAGACTTTTCAGATGGGATAGGGGATTTCTTCATTGATCTAAAACCAGCTGTAATTTTGACTTATCCTTCGTATACATAGATAGGTGGGACTTAGGAAAACCTCAATACAAGAATAATTTGCTGCGTACCTGCACTTCTTATTAGAGAGATTCATGAAATGTTTTCAAGCTCACTTCACGGGAGACCAAGTTAAGAAGGGATCGTACAAAAGAGAATGTCAAACCGAGTGTCGCCTTTCACATGGATGCTTGAATGAAGGCAGTCGCCCATAGAGAATTGTTAAAAGAGCTAACTGGCTCTCAGCACAACTTCGAATTAATGTGATTACTCGTTTCAGGTTACACTTTTTAAGGAGTTTATTATATTAAATTCAAAAAGATAGTAGTTTTTAGGAAGCTACCTTTTAAGTTCAATTTTAGCCAATATACCTTTTAGCAAATACACTCAAAAAAAAAACTGCTAAAATTTTATCAAAATAAAATATATATTATTTTGTACGTAATCGATTTTGAAAGATAAAACCAGTGATCGTTGAAACAAGTTAATAATGCTTTAAAAATAAGCTGGATCAATTTCGAATAAAGCTGGACAATTTTTTTGAGTGTATTGTTAAATATTGAAGTATGGTTTATGTTTAACATAACTAGCCTTCGAATGCAGGTGCTGAACCTAAGAACAGTTGACTTAATGGCCTTGATGCACCAATGTAGCTCGTACGCATTTCAGAGTATACTTGCTCACGTTTCAAAAACATCCAGATTACGTAACACATAGATCAATTTACATATTTATACCACCAAAAGCAATATAATGAAATCAATAAAATAAAAGAAAAATTCAAAAAAAAAACACTTTATATGTAACACAAAACAATTTATTGGGGCCGGTAATAAACACTGCGCAGTTTATGGATGTTTTTAAAGCACTTCAAAGTTTGAAAACGCAGGACTAGGTGAAATTGTGTATTGAAAGCTTTTGAAAACTCGTTTTTTGTTTGTTTCATATAGTTTTCACAAATGTTAAGGACCTATTATTTGTTTGAATACAGTAAATTATATTCGGCACTGATTTCACAAGGTCCGTTTAAGTCTAACTTTACTCAGAGCATAGCTAACCTAGTGGTAGTTCGAACCGCCACTTTAAGTTAAGTTGAAATAAATTTTGCGCTCTCATTGTGAATAATTTTCGCGAAATTCATTCATGAAAACTGATTGAAAGCTGGCAAATATTTCTTGAATTTTATTATTTAGAAAAGATCGTTGTTTTTGTTCCTGTTGTTGTTTGTAACGACAAAACCCTCCCCGAAGGTAGATCAAACATCGAGTTGCACGTCATTACCTTTGTCCCTACCTCGGGTATATTCTAAGCCCATAAGTTCGTAAACCACTTCCATTATGATAAAGGGGAAGTAACTTGCCCTTGAAAAGCTTTTTCGTATTTTTGTAATCTTATGTTATAATAAGTAACAATATGCCAGCCTTTGCTGTTACTTTAGGTTAAACCAGGATATTTCAACACACCACTTAACATAAGACACCATTATCATAAAGTAATACTACTAGAGCTAACAATAACATGACAATCCATAGCATAAAACAAACTTCCATGACATAACGTAACATCAAATAAAATAATAATAGCATAATATATAAATTTCCCTAACATGACATAACGTGGTATAGCATAGCAGCGCAATATGCTATAATATGTCATAAATAAAACATAACATGGCGTATCATAACATAAAACCCTCAACATATTTTATTATTAAAATAAGAATAAATATCAAAATAGCATAACATAACATAACATATGTACATAAAATATCAAATCACAATTCTACTTAACATGACATATTATAACATAACACACCTTGACTTAATTTAAACTAGCTAAGGTAAATAAGTTCAGGATAAGTTAAACATAATATATTTAAGAATGACATAATTTTACATAAAATAACAGAAAATAGCATACCATAACATAGCGTAAGATAACATGAAAATAAAAAAGAATATGACGTAAAATAATTTGATATAAAATATTATACATAACACATCAAATCATGACTTTATATAACATAAAGTACCTTTATTCAAGTTAAGCTTTGCTTAGTATCGCCATGTCACTTAAATATAATAAGTTTTAGCATACGATGGCATAACATATTATAACATACCATAGCATGGCATAACAGGCAAATAAGAAATAACATGGTATTAACTTTACGTAACATGACATAGCAAACACACAAAGCATGTTTTTTCACGGGGGAGCTCTGTTATCAGTCAGATGAATGTTGAAATGCAATATTTATTATTTATTATAACTCTAGAAAGAAATGCTGCATAAAATATTTCTTTCTGTAAAGTAAAAACTAATTCAATGAAACAGTCAGGGTTTCAGAGTACTTTTATATAAATTTCCTAACAGTTTTTATTACGCTTAATGTTCTTTAAAACTGCACAGTGTTTCTTCATACTTAAGAGCCATGCAACCGAAGTGTGCAACAATACAAATCAGTATTAATTTACTCACCATTATCACTGATATCATCCTGATCGTGCTCTAAATCCGTGTGCGTTTCACTCAATCGTGCTAAATCTTCCTGGGTGTGGGTGAGCAATGGATTGTGCGGTGGCAGGGATGGCAACGATGTTGTATCACATTGCATAGAACCATCTTCGGCATCGCGTAATGTCGATAACACTGCCTGATGGAACTCCAATAGATCATCGCCTGTTCCAGTGCAAAAAACAAATTTTTAGAAAAGTACAAAATTGCAATAAACAAAAAATTTACCAATTAAGCGTTGCACAAAGGAGGCAGGTACCAAGCCACGTCTACCATCCAGCAATTCAGCATCCAGATAACCCCCTTGAGGTTCGCCACTAGTCCAAACAAGTAAATAGTCGCCGGCACAAAGCGATAGTTCACCTTCGGCTTCCCTGAGGGGAACAGAAGGTCTTACATAGTTATGAGTACATATTAGATGAAGAAAGTAATAAAAGAAGGATATTAATTAAATGAAAACAAGTGAGGAGAAAATTGTGTTCGGCTGTGCCGAAGGGCTTATATCTATCATGAGGCGAAGGCTGTCCCAAAAGATTTTGTGGGTAACAATCAATGGTAAATGACTTGCACTGCAAAATTTTTTACAAAAACATTAAACTAAGCTGCACCCAAGGTGAGTTTTCGGTTTCCCTCTTGAGATTTCTACTCTAATGCAATGGACAATTTTCAGATAACCTGGAATCTTTAATCCCTATAAAACTAACATTATGCGATATATAATTGGATACCCCACCATAAAAGAAATCCTCTCAGGATCTGTGGTGTTCACTTTACTTCTCTTTTGGGGAGTTTGCTTTGGGCTCCCAATCTAAGGGTTTTTATATAGAACATGCTGAGTAAGCTACGGCCAGAAACTTGGTTAATCTCTCGCCTAATCAAGACAGCGCTGAGCTAAAGGTGGGTTAAGCGGTTCCATAAAGTATACGAAGCTACGGACGACTTGTGGGATTGCTGGCAGGTTACTTTTTATTTGTTTATGACTTTGCACTCAGAAAATTTTCTGTGCATCTTCACCAACCTCCCAGTTTGGTCTTAATGACGTTGAAAATATTTAACAGTGCCGTTTTATCAACAAAATTTCTCTTTTCATTCATAATCAGAACAATAATCATAGCACCATGCTAGGCAGCTTTTCTTTAGCTTTACAGTTTCTAAAAACACAAAATCTGCTCAATGGGCTGCATAAATAAAAATTATACAATTGCTTTTTTGCAACACTTTAGAAATCTATTCATTATCAAAAATATTTATAATTCATTGCCTCATTCCGATAAACTTATGAAACTCCACAGGTTGATCGACCTTATCTCAGATAAAAAGTTGTAATCGAACTGAAGTTGAAAACGATGCATAGTAGGTACGATGTAGAGGCGACAGGTGATAAGTGTTCGGCAAAAAAGAAAGATCTCATAAAGACAATGTATTAGTTTGTTAAGCTAAAAATGAGTATGTGTTGCTAATAGTGTCAAAGTTCGCATTATATGAGTTGCATTGTGTTGTCGACCGATTAGGTTCGACTCCCAAGTATGTATTTGCCGATCATTGTAGTCAGGTATCACCAAAAATTAAATAGTGTCTGTGTTGGTAAGATTACTGTGATGGTAGTGATAACGGTTTAATAGTGTACGAACGAGTTACAAAATTAGGCGTATTCGCGTATTGTTTGTCAATATGTAAAAAACATTTCATTTAATTTATTACAGAAATAGTATATTGTAACAGCAAGCTAGTGAAAAGTTTATTATTTTGCATTAAATGTGTGTTGCTTTCTGAAAGACGACTAACACAGTTACACGAGCGCGAACAACTGTGTGATGAAGCGACCGCCTCTACAGTATACAAATTGGAAGAATGAAGAAGAGAGGGATATACAGAGAGAAAAGGACTCCCCAACTAATAAAATAATTAAGAATTTTTTGAGTTCCAGGCAATATACCATATACAAATTATCGACAAATATATATATGTTTATATAACTATTATTTTTCGCGTTTTTATTTACATATATATAACCTAGCGCTTAACGCTCATAAAATTCCTAACGATTTTCAAAATGAAGCCGAAAGAATTAAGTAAAAGAAAGTAAAAATTAAATTAAATAAAATGAGATGAATAAAATGATATGAGATAAAATAAAATCAAATAAAACAAAACAAAATAAATAAAAATAAAATAAAATAAAATCAAATCAAATAAAATAAAATAAAATAAGGTAAAACAAAATAAATAAAAATTAAATTAAATAAAATTAAATAATGAAGGTATCTGGAAAGGATACTAAAAGAAAAGAGTGAAGAGGAAAGTAAATGAATGGAAGGGAAGATGGTGGAATGTAGAAGCAAATTAAGAAAGCGATACAAATTCTATTTTTGTTGCTATGGTAAACATATTTGAATACGAAAGATCAAAACGAAATCTGAGTATAAGGACTGAAATCTTGAGAAAAAGCATTTGCCTACTTTTTATTATTACTGCCCAATAGTACACTCTAATTTTACTTAATAATTTATGTAGCTTAGTATGGATACTTACTCTGGCGGATCGTATGGAAATCGCGCTATAAATACGCAACAACGTCCCTTGCCTGGTATATCCAACATATCCACTTGCGGCTCACTAATGCCATTCAAATTGTGGTTACGTGCTGTAAGAAGCAAAAAAAAAACATTTATTAGAAAATATTCACAATGAACACATGCACCTCGAACTTAAACGGCGCCTACTCACTTTCCAAATCCAATGCGCCTAATGCCAAATTGGCACGATTATGCAACATATTGTCCGTAAACTCATCCAAACCCCACGTATTTTGCGGTATCGGTGAACATGGTGAGCTACGATTGCCATAACGCGTTAAGGGTATATCGATCTCGTCAAGCATTTTCATTTTATTAGCAGTACGCAGAGCAGCCGTTGAGTAAGGATATGATGAGCTCGAACCGACATCTATAAACGGTGGTGGATATGAGTTAGGCAGCCCAGAGGTTAGACCACCTAAACCGCTTAGACCAGAAGTAGCACCCAATCCGTATAATGATGCAGCGCCTGTGATGCCACTCAAACCCGATAAACCAGTTGTGCCCAACAGTGCGCTTGTATCAAGCATATTGCCCAAGGTGGGATGTGTTAGTGATGAGCCGAGTTGTGTTAGGCCGCTTGTACCGGCACCACTAAGTCCCAGTGCCGAGTAACTGCCTGTGCCGGTTGGAATATTATGCGCGTTCAGTGATAGGATGGGCATAGTTGTGCTCTGTAAATTGTACAGTTGTATTGTGCCACGCTGTATATTTTGTTGTTTTGGTTTAATTTTTTTGTTTTTGTTGTATTATTCAAGATTTTTACAAAAGTATTGGCATAGTTTTACAAACAAAAAATTGGGTTTGCGTAAAATTTTCAAAAAGGTGTAATTTTACATAAGAAATTTAAGTTATTTATAATTTATTAGGTGTTCACATATTTTAAGGTTAGTTTAAGTATTTATTTGTTTACGCATTACACAAATACAGACACGCACAAATTGGGGGTTATAAGGTGATAAAGAGAGAGCAAATATAGAGAGGTAAATATAAAGAAATACATTTTTTACAAATAGTTTTTGTTTAGATTGAAAAGAGACAGCGCCATATGTACATTAGACAAGGACAAAACATTTTATCGGATATAGTTTTTTATGAATTTTTTTTTTTATCACAATAACAACATCGTTAAACGGTATGTGTAGTATGCGATTAATTTTGGTTATGGTTTTATATTTTTTTTACAATTTCAAGATAAAGTAAAAAGAATGAAAAAGACAAAAGCACATATGAAAGAAGGAAAAGAGAAATGAAAAAATTGTTGGCTTTCAATTATTTTTGCTTCACTTTTTGAAGACATTAAAGGTTTTTCAAAATTATCTAAACACGAAACGAGTCGTAATATGTAGCATATATGGGAATGCATGTATCTATGTGTGGAGCGATATACTACACATACAATATACATGGATATTACGAGCGTGGATGTTGCTAATTGTGGTTATGCATGGATTAATTTACAAAGAATCCCCGAAATGAAAATTAATCGTAGACCGTACGAAAATGTATGTATTTAAACATTAATGGACGATTGCCTTCACATATGGCTAGGTGAGGCATGTGAGTATGAATTGATGTTAGCGCTAGTGAAATCGATTTTAAGCCTTGTTTTACTTGGTAATAAACGTAAAACAATGTTTAACATGGATGCGTTTCCTAAACTAATGAAAAGAGCAATAAAGAATATGAGGAAGAAATTTAAATATACAGTCGCGTTCTAAACAAATTTAACAAAACGAAACGAATATTTACTCGTACGTATCGTCGCCGAGCCAAAATAGTAACAGTTATTTTCTTTTCAAATTATTTTCTAACGGGGTTGCCACCAGACATAAATTAAAGTTTAATAAGGCCGATGTCGATACAGAACAGATACTAAAAAAAAACATATGAAATAGGATAATATTCCACGAATCTAGTAAATTTTACAATATGTTCCCACCATTGCATTCAAGTGATATAATAACCGATGAGAAAATAAATTGAAGGATAGCGAGCTTGAATTTCGACAATTTGTATACCTAGTAGTGCTAACCACACAAGGTTTGTTAACCTTATTCGCCTAACGGTAGGACTAAACTGCATGGATCGATATAGACATAGACATGTTAAGGAGGAAATCTGAAATTGGTTCCAGATTTATTGAAATTTGGTTCCTTGGTACCCATTTTCCACACCTATTTAAAATGCTAGAAACGGAAGAGAGCCAGTCCAGTTTTTATTTATCCAATATTTTTTAAAAGCTACACTACCAACCATGGCTATCCACTTTTTGTCAATTTCTTATCGAACTCCTGCACCATCTCTATTTTTTTCTCCTCCATACCAATACCAACGCATGCTTATGAAATATTTTTCCCAAACAAAAATTATTATGATTTCTCACTATTGCTACTCCTATAAGTGCGAATGAAATAAAAAGGTTTTAATAATTGAAAACAAAATCAATACAAAGGGAAATTAAACATTTGTTTCCATAAATTAAATTGTTTTGTCAAAATCAAAATTGGAAAATTGTTCAGCTTCAACTTATTTTTTTTTATTCAAAAACCATGGTGAGTGCCGTAATTGGAAGCCATTTCAATCATAATACTAATAAAGTGCATGTTTCCACAGGTAGAAACGATGGTGGCAATTTCAGAGGTAGGGATAACGTCTAAATAAATTCAGTTACCTTCGTGGCCTTTAAGATAAGTCTGATCGCAGTGTAGACGTCAAGGACGGTGTGAGTCAGCCTGCAAGTCAGCAAGCGTACCAGAACGTGCCACAGTCCAACGCAAGTATTGGATTGGAGTTGATGGGCCTGACTCACATGCAAGCTGATTGAGGAGGAGTGATGTTGGGCATTAGTGGCAGAAGTTCGCAATTGGCCATACTTGTCCAGCCTCGAAGAAGGTAGGAGTGTTGAGCATGGCATTAGGAGAAGGTGGCAGCCAAAGTTGTTCTTTTAATTCCGTTGTAATGCATTTTACATTTTTTAACTTTGTTTTTACTTGGTTATTTGTGTTTTGTTTTGGTTTATTTTTTAATAAAAATAAAGTTATTAGAAATTCATTTTCGGGTATTTTAAAATGTTGTTTGTCATAGCGGTTTACGGGGTGGAAACCCTAGCAGTATGCCGTCTTTTCTGTGCTGTCAGGTTTGTTTTGGGAAATTTTTTAGTAAAAGGAGTGCAGATATGTTTTTTCTTACGGTGTTTTTGAATGAGTGCGAGGGGGATGCAAAGTTACACGTACAAGGGGAAAGTGGATATCTTCACGCCGCCCATGCAAAACTATCCACTTTTTTATCTTCATTTGTGGATAGCGCGACCTATATTTTATCCACTTTTTTATCCGCGTATGGTTGGTAGGGTAATGGATTTTTTTTGGAAATTTTTGAAAGTGTTAGTTAAATTAATTTTACACATACTTATATCTACCCCGATTCTAGTGAAGTAACATCATTATTTTTACCGCAAAATTAATAATTTGGCATCTTTTACACCCTTTTCGTATTCTGGCGGCTTAAGTTACAGTCGCGTATACTTCCGGTTAAGCTTAAGGCTTTTGAAGTTTTAACTCGGCTTCTATTTTCTTCTTTAGATGTTTTTGTTTCTGTTATCGGTGCTCGAAATTCACAACAAAATGACAGGGGAGTTCATTATTTATTATCAATTTGTAGAAAAACTAGAATATAGTTTTGAAGAACGCCCCATCTTAAACTTCTTTTCAACAACTCTATATCGCTGAAAATGTATTGAATTTGAGACGGCATTTTCATTCGAAGGTGGCGCATACTTCACCAAAAATTGTGAAATATTACGTTATCTGCTTCTCTCCAGAAAACTAAGAGTATTTTTTATTGGTTCAGCGACGATGCATATTTATTTTCATTCATTATTCAACTTTCATCCAGTAACTATCAAAAACTAGCATGCAAAAGTAAAAAGCTTTAAAAGTTTTGAAAATGTTAATATCATGCTATGTCAGTGCTGTGGAGGTGCTTCTAAAACAGAAAGTAAATCACGATAAAAACAAATAACAAGCGGTCGAAAGCCATACGAACAATTCGGCATCTTCAATGACGGCTCTGTAAAATTGGGGACCACTTTGCTTGAATTAGCATATCTGACTCACTTTGTACTCAATGGGGCAGTTTGAATTGCAAGATTGGTCTCTGAACCGTGATCACAGAAAAATATCGATAAATTGAAACTACGATATGTTTTTGAAAAATATTTTCATGTAAGTAATCACATACACACTCTGAGAATTTTTTTACATTATCACTAAATTTTGATCAGTCAAAATGGCTAAATGTTTTATAAAGAAATAAAAAATCTTGTCTTCCAAAAAGCGGCATGCACACTAGTAAACACTTATATATAGGAGCTCTTTTGACAGAAACATGTATTGGAAAGCCAGTTCAAAAGTTGCTTAGTCAATTTCGAAATTTTTGTGTCCTTTTCCGTGGGCTAATTTGTAAGCTATTTGTTTATCTCTCTCTATGGCGCGATATACAACAGGTATATCATCATAAACCTCCTAAGAGATTTTTGCGCCAAGCTTCTCTTCCAATTTGTGGTGTGCCGATTTGAATTTTCCCTTTTCGGCGGCCGCCGTGGTGTGAAGGTAGTGTTGCCGGCCTACCACACCGAAGGTCCATGGTTCGAGCCCTGGTATAGGTAACATCAAAAGTGATTTGAAAAAAGTTTTTCAAAACGGGGTCGCCCCTCGGCAGTGGTTTGGCAAACTCTCCGAGTGTATTTCTGCCATGACAGGCTTCTCAGCAAAAATTCGTCTCCTTTGTAGATGCCGTTCGGAGTCGGCAAAAAACTGTAGGTCCCACCAATTTATTTGTTTATCACTTAATGATAAAATAGACCGATCAGTCTTTCGTCCTTCGCACTCAAAACCCTAGAGAGGATAATCAACAATTTCCTCACTACCACTGCTGATAGCAACCTTATCTCTAGCTATTAACACTCTTACCTTGATGGTAAATCTACGGAGACTGCGCTTCATACCCTAGTCTCTACCATAGAAGCATCCTTGGATGAAAAGGACTACTGTCTGGTTGCCTTCCTCGATATCGAAGGAGCCTTCAATAATATTAGCCCAGATGCTTTTAGCATCGCTCTAACGAATATGGGTGTAAAAAGGTCCATGATGGGAATGATCGATCAACTACTCAAGGGTAGGAAAATACTTGCATCTCTGGGGAATGTTGGTATAACAAGCTATATCACAAGGTGCACACCTTAAGGTGGAACTAACAGTTAACTCGCTGCTAAGAGATACAAGTTAGGGGCGAGAAGCTTGTGGCATATGCTGATGACCTGGCCGTTGCATACAGGAGCAAATTCCAACAAACCTTATGTGATCTGATGCAGGTAGCATTGCGAGTTATTTCCTTATGGTACTCTCGCTGCGGACTTAGCGTCAATTCCAAAAAAGTGGAACTTGTCTTATACACTAAACGGTATAAAATACCACCGTTCAACTGCTATTTGGGGTCATCGTATGGTGGCCTGCTTTGGGAAAGGCTTAAAACCTGAATTTGTTAGGTAAAGTTCACAGGTCGAGCATGACTAGCATAGGCGGAGCTCTTCAGGTCATTCTAGACCTTCCTCCCCTAAACATAGAAGGGTACCAAACAGCGGCGACGTCCGCCCTGTGTCTTAGGGAATCGTCCAGCTTGAACACACGAACCAAGGGATATTCCAGCATACTAAACAATTTCAGTTCTCTTCCCGGAAGTCCAGATCGCTGCACGACTATTACAGTTTCGCATTGTAGCTTCACGGTAAAAATCCCCAGTAGGGAGGATTGGGTGGGGTCGGATTGATGCTACGGTGCAGAGGGAAGTATACCCATATAAACCGACGCCTCCAAATTAAGTGCGAGGGTCTTTTCAAAGGATCGTGACCTAGAACTCTTTTTCAGACTACCTCATCATTGTAGCGTCTTCCAGGCTGAGGTTTTTGCAATCATGGAAGCCACGGCGAGAATAGAACAGGACACTATGGGCAAGAAAATCTTTATTTTTAACGATAGCCACGCAGCCATAAAATCCCCTGGCTCTCACTCATTCAACTCTGAGTTAACACTTAATTGTCGCCGCTCTCTCCAAGAGAGGGTCAAGCAGAACTGTGGTAACCTCACTCGGGCTTGGGACACAGGGACATTGAGGGAAACTGTGGGGCACATAAGCTTGTTAGGCAGGGCACGACCAAGAAGGTTCTTTCTGACCAAGAATGCTTAGGTATACCCTTTGCCACATGCAGGCTACTGCTAAACGAATATGCCTACCGACAAGCTAACAAAAGATGGCAACAATCCCCAGGGTGTCGAATATAAAAGCAAACCTGGCCCAAAAGGGATCCTAAGCTAGATCTAGACAGACACCCTAATAAAGGCTGATATTTTGAAGTTAATAGGAATATTAAGTGGGCATTGCCTTATTGGGAGGCTAGGTGCCCCTATCGTCTTCGCTGTAGGAGCTGCAAAGACTACGAAGAGAAAGAAACTGTGGCAACAGACTGCGTTGCTTGGGAGTTCCCTTCCTTGATAAAATTCGCCAAATTGCGAGTATGACATCAAGGACTTGATGGCCTTCATTAGGTCTTCAAATTGGTTCGAAATGGAGGTGTAACGTTGTCTTTACGTGGTGTCACAACGGGCCTTCTGATACTAGCCTAAATGTGCCTAATCTAATGATAAAAATTGCTTGCAGCATGACGACGACAAGTACTTGAAACACCCATAATTTGGAGTTATTAAAATCGGAGCACAAAGACTAAGCCTGAGCGAGAAAGTCCTGTAGCGCCGGATTTAAGACCACCTCCTTATAAAAATGATTTAGCAAACGAAAGAAATTACAATCGCAAATGTGTCATCCAAATTTTAAATTCGAATTGCTTTTGGAGGTTAAAAATAGGTAGTTGTGCTTAAATTCAGCGCTGGGGGAACTTTATTTTAAACTAAAAAAGGCGTTTAATTGGAATTAAAAACCATTCATTCAATAAAATGTTGTATGGCTCGTCAAAGCCTCCTAAAGCTCGTAAGCGGTGTAAACCTCACACATTTTGCATGGAAAGGTACTTTGTTTAGGAGGTTACTAAGCATTTGCGAGATTGAATGAATGCCTTTGTAAATTTTAAGTAATGTGACAAGCTGAGTTATTTAATTTAAAAGCAACCAACTGTATTAATTTAAAGACAAACCTAGAATCATACTGTGCAACCAAAAAGGAAAAAACAAAAAAGGTAATAATGCGGTTGTCAACTATGAAAGTGAATGAGCTGTGGAAAATTGGACCACCAGGCATGTTGTCGGGCTAATTTTTTTACCATGTACTATAGTGTTCCTTGGTCTTAAGTTTATCTAAGTGAATTAAAAAATCGCGAAATAACTTTATTTACTATTGAGTTTGATTTACTTTAAAACGTGGTTGAAATATTTCGCAAAAATATTCCTCAGTTTTTGAAGATCGAGCTCAAACATTAAATACGTTATAATTTTTCAAGTTGCGGTCAAATGACTCACACAAGTGTCAAATATTGTTATTTCAAATAATTTACATTCGCTCGGGGCAAAACAGGTAGCCCATTTCTGTAACTTTTCGTTATAATAACGAATGATTTTGTATCGCATGGCTTGTAACGATATCGTTATAAAAAGTGTTTCCGTATAAAAAAAATTCACCTTGCGATATGTTCGTGGTGTGTTATGTAAAAACGAGAAAATGATAGGCCATAAGGCTTAGGTGCCAAATAAAACGTTTGACGCACACCGCACAGTGGTTTTAATAGCCTAGTAGATAACCAGCGGGAAGTTTCGAGTTCGAATAGTGGCAATTTTTCTTTTTTTAAACTTCTTTTTACATTTTATTTTTGTTTTTAGTGTTTTATAACAATTAATTTTTAATAAATATTGATAACAATTAAAATTTGCACATAATGCAATTATTTTGGATTTTACACTTGTTATCACTGCCATTATAGGCGTCGTTATTTTTATCGAAATCTATAACGAAAATACATTTTTACCACACTTATGGAAACACTATTCAGCGATAACTACATAACAGGGTTGCACTTTGCGTTAAAATTCTTATGGACAGGATACAGAAACGGGGTACAGAACACTTTCATGCCACTGGAGCAAAAAAACGTTGTTTGCTTTCACTGCCATAATTGACTCACCGCATTCGTACACTTTTAAAAGTGTTATTCAACAATAAACAATAAAAAAATTTTAAAACTTGAAAAGGGGAATGCGGGAATTACTTTTCTTAAAAAAAATGAACGCTATGGTTGAAAATTTACTCACTTTGTTTGTGAATTAAAAAAAAAAAAATTACGGCACTCATAGTTCCTCGTAAGATATTTGAAAGATGTGATTATTAAAAAGTGCATTTATACAATTTTTACACCCCAATTTTTTTTTTATTTAAACCTTGTCATTTTACATCGCAATTTACTAAGGAACTATAAGTACCTTCCGTAAGCCATAAATAATCTAAAAAATTATTTTCAATAATGAAACTACGGCACAACAACAACAATGTCATTAATTAACGTTGAAAGCATGGAATTTATTGATTGAATTTTTTTCATAAACTTTTTGAGCATATTTTTCTATTCAAACTTCTTAATTTATGTTAAATTGTGTAGTATTTAAGTTATGGTCTGGTACTTCTGGTACTGCAGCCAGGTCCTAGCCTAGACGGCTTCCATATCAAAAAAATATCACATCGTGAGTGACGATAGATATACAAGGTGGCGCAAAAGTAAGCTTCCGATGTTCAGCATATCGGTTGTGGCACGTGCAGTGTGTGCTGTTGCACCGTCTTGTTGGAACCACATGTTTTCCAATCCCAATTCATCAAGTTGCGGCAAAAAGAACTCGTTGATCATTGCTCTGTAGCGTTCACCATTCACGGTAACCGTTTGGCCCCGACCGATTATTGGTCAAATAAATAGTCAGCAATATTCCGCGTTCTGGAGCAGTGTAGCGTAACATTGTTTATTAACGTGTATTTCGCATGTGTTTACTACACAAATGTCAAAACAGAACTGACTTTAGGGGCCAATCGCAAAATTTATAGCATTTTCTGATAGGAGGATTACTTTTGCGCCACCTTGTAGTTACAGCGGGTCAAATGTGCGTACCATTTTTGGTCGGAAAAGTTATCTATGTGTGCAATACGCGTTGTAAGGAGAGAGAGGTCTAGTAAGAAAAAGACGTGAGACCAAAGAGCACGAGTGGGCAGAGCTGACCCAACGGGTTAGAGAGCTAAGCATATACCCGCGGTATGGCATGACTAAATCTACGACAGTAAAACGGTGTCACACAAATCCGTTCCATTGTTTGGTGACGAAGAAAATGTTAAACCCGACAGAAATAGATCCTGCGATGGTCGGGCTGGTACAAAAAGGTTGGAGTGCCGGAACGTACCGGATCAACACCGGGAAAAAGATCGTCTTAATTGGTAAAATCCCTCAACCTGCCGAGCTTTTGGAGCTATAAGCAACATGAACCCGATACCCCAATCTCAGACCATGGAAACTTTGATCCACCACCCAACACTTCTCACTCAAAAGTAATAAAGCTTTGGGAAATAACAGAGTACCGGGCGAGCTGCTTAAGCAGGGAAATGAAGAGTTGGTATAAATCATTAATCAACTCGAATGCGAAATATCGTCACGCGAGCACATACTTCTCCCAATTAGTAACAAAAATGTGCTCCGTCCAGTCTATGGGAAAAGCTTGGAAGGTTCTATATACTTGCAAAGTATTGTGTGAAGAACAAGCCAATTGGACCTTTTCAATGTCAAACCACATGCCATGATTTACTTTCTTGATCTTGTTCGATCAAGCGGGGGGATACGCGCTCAAACCCCCATTGCTCTTTTCCTGCTTTCCATTCCGCGGGGTCTAGAACCTCCTGGGAGGCTAGAACCTCCTGCAGCAGTTGTACTGGATCGGAGGCCAGCAGTGCATTCAGCACTCATCCTAAAGCCACCACCAATTTGGGGGCAGCTATAGCTCCAAGGACTGCCAAAAAAGGCAAGCCGAAAAGTAAAATCATCAGGCACAAAACCTCAACTATGGGGGGGGGGGGGGGGGGGGGGGGGCCAGGAAGGTTCAGCGTTATCTTGTGCATGGGCTGAGCTGGTGTTAACAGATTGCTTTCAAACATGAACTCTTTGGCAAAAGAGGAAACCTCAGTCAGTGCTCAGTGGAGAAAGTAGACCCAAGAGCAAAAAAGGCCAAAGCCCAAGAAAGCTGGACACGGTCTTTCGAGGACATAGCATAGACGTATGGAAATGCGTGGAAGCCACGCTCGGTTGGAATTTGTGTTAAGTTAAAAGCTAAAACCCTGGATGCAGGATAGTTCCAGAGTTATATAAAACAAAACGCCTGTGACGACATTAAATCTTTATAAACATGTTGCATCAACATGTTGAAAAAGGGTGGAAAAAGCATTGGCAGCGTCTTCAAGTGTAAGTTGGAATAATTAGCCTTTTTAATAAAGCTCAATATCATCCTGGGCAGCAAAGCGGAAACTTTAATATTGTGGACGTTTGGTTCAAAAACCCCTTGTACGCACCTATCCTTTAAGCGCACAAGAACAAACATGTACGTACTATACATTTTTTCAGCAAGACTTTTCTGTACCATATCCCCTTTTGGAAAAGTCCAATGCTTAGTGCGTTACAAAATTCCTGTTGCACAGTGTAATTTGTCCCATTTAATATCCACTTCATGCTTTCAAGTCAATCATGAGCATTCAACATTTTTACCAACAATACTTTGCGTTTGCTTATTGCTCTCTGTTTCGCCTAGCAAGCAGATGAGTTCGACTTTAATACAAAATACGAATATAAAATACAAATTCTTAGCAAAACCAATTCGAGTCTTACATCTGTACATAGTGAATTGTTAGTACGATCGTATGCAAGACTAATTTTGATTTCGATTAGTAAGCACTAGTTCTCAAATGAATTGTTAGTTTTTAATTTTTTTCTCAATTCACTAATTTGTGTATTTTTATTTCTTTCGTATTTTTGCTTTTCATTATTAAAAATAGTTTACCTGACTTAATGCTGATGGCATAGACTTCATCGTATGAATATTTACCGGCAATGGTGGAATGCCGCTAGCTATTCCACTTGTTCCGCTAAGCAGTTTTTCAACAGACGTGGGACCAGCGCCATAGGCGGACGCCGCCGCATGCATCGATTGTATGGCATGACTACTTAAACTCGACGATATACCGCCAATGGAGTTGGGCACCAACGCTGATATGGATGAGAGGCCCATGCCACCACCGCCGCCACCTGGACCACCGCCGCCACTACCACCACCACTGCCGACACTGCTACCACCACTTCCGCCAACACCACCACCACCGCTACTACCTCTACCGACACCAGATAATGCAGCTGACATGGCGCCAGCGCCATTAGGTAATGTGGAGGTAAGCGATGATGGTACACCACTTGCACCGGTGGTGGCAGCGGTACCAAAGCTGCTGGTGTGAACCGAACTGCCGACAGCGGTGCCGCCTGTGCCGCCCAGTACTGCAACGCAGAGAAATGTAGTACAAATTTAAAGAATAAATTCAATGCTGGAAAATATTTATGGATTTTGAGACTTTTACCTGCTCGCTTATAACGATTCAGTTCTTCCTCTAATTCTGTTAGATTAAAAAAATAGAAAAAATTTTTTGTAAAATTCTGTGAACCCCTTTCAGTGTATTCTGCTCTTATTTACTTACCATTTTTTGATATGGTTTTATATTCGCTATTTGCGGTATAATGCATGGAACTTTGTGGCATTGATGTCATGCCCATAGCCGATGTGCGTGGCTGCTCCAGCTCAGCCAATACGCGATTATCCTGCAAATAGAAAGCGAAAGTTGTGTCAATTGAGCGTTCCGATAGTTGAAAGTAGGATGGGTTGTTTGCTAGTGCTTGATCGCTGGTGTGGTGAGTTTTACACGACTCCAATAAATAGGTTGAGGAAATATAAAAATGAGCAGTAAAAGCACTGAGTAAATAACTTTCCCTCTTAAATCCAAACTACAAAGTTTAAGCCCGGGATAACTTTAAGAGCTGGAATTCTTCCTTCCTTCACAGTTTCCTATTTCCTTGTCAGGATGCAGTAGTCCTAATCATTTGTTCGAAATAGGTTAGGCTATTTTGGTTGGCAGCTAAACTAACCGAGAGCAGTTCGCTGGCTTTCATTTCTCTAATGAACCGCTGCGTAGCAAGCGGATAGAGGATATTTTCTCCGGAGAATCGGATACATCCACGTCGTGATATTTCCGGTCGATAATGCCACCTCTTCATACAGCTTACACAGTCAGAGTTGTCAAACATGTTCAGCCACACTGCACGCATTCCTATCGGGCAGTGCCCTGTCAACGCTATTATCGCCATATACAGATGAGGAGTGCCTCGACACCAAAGGGGGTGAGCTCAGCACTTATTTAGCTCAGTCGAGTCCCACTCGTCCAGAAGTAGACTGTAAACGGCCAGCGGAAGTCCATATATGCAGCTGATGTGTCGCTAGCGAGGTCAAAAATTCGTCTAACTTCGAGCTCTTGACGGACTACTCCAACCCTGACATCCATCGAATAACCCAGCTGATATCAACATCCTTCTTCTCCAGAGGGTGTATGAGTGATGAAGCTGCCACCCCGGGTCGAAGCTGGTGCACAGTAATCTGTCTAGCTAGGCATGAAGTGCAAATAGCTAATCTGATTAACACTACTCCAATGGCCAATGCATCGTGATATAATCTCTTAAAACAGTTTTCATTGTAAAATTAAAAACTTCCAATCTTGCATTCCCGAAGGTTTCAAACTTTCATTAAAATTTCAAACCTTTCAGCCAAAATTTCTTTTGATTTTTTTCTCGAGGCACACAGCTCTGGTAAGGATACCTGAAAAGTGGGTCCAATTCGGAATCGTTTGAAAAGTTTCTGAACTTTCACGGCTAAGATAAATCTTGATATTAGACTATTATGAAGATCTCGTCAACTTAATTTTTCTTTCAAATCTATACAATGGCTCTAGTACAATATGTCGAAACTGAAATTGTTGCCAAAAATATATACAGATTCCCTATACAACACTAGGATTCAGATACTCCGACTACCAGATTAACATTTGCTAGCTGCTTTTCGTGCACTATGAATGTTGTTGCCAATAATTCCACTATATCAGTGGGTAAATAAAATACCTGCCCAGAATATCAAATGCGCCGGGCTCAAATCCCGCAGATAGCAATGCACTTTATGATGAGCTAAAGATTATCTTTCTCGTGGTGGCATTAGTAATTTCATTCAAGGTAGAGGAGGAAGTTCTACCGACTTCCCTTACTGGGTACCTTTGGCTCCCTTCTGGCCTATAGTGACCCCTTTCTGGGTACTAATTTCCTAACCAAGTTGTTTTCTAGTTTTACTAGCTTTAGTTTTATGGCATATTACAATGTTATTCATCCATCAGCTCTTGATCGGTACGCAGAACCGGCTGTTGTGATTGTGAGGTATTCAGCTTTTTTCTCAAACTAGGCATATCTGTAGTGTAAGCACTTACAGGTGTCATCCTCGACACTGTGCTATATCACCTAGGATGTTACGATGACTTCTACAAAGGCTGCCCCTGCAAAAACTGTCGGTACGGGGAAAAAACCGTTTCTTTGTCAAAGTGCAGACGAAGCGAATCGGGGTTTTACTAAGGGTATTCACAATCGGCAGAAATGTTTTCAATTGCAAGCGTGGCTTATTCCTTATCTAACTACTAAGTGCGCCTATTGTAATTGACAAGATTTCTACTAACGTGCATGAAGCTATGTAAACTTATATTTTAAATGTTAGGGGATCCATAACAAACAAAAAATCTTTAATTTAAAAACCCGCGTTCTTTTTTCTTCCCTTTCAATGCTGTTTTTTAACAACTGGTAATTTTACATCTACTCCACAAACTCCCAAAGGGAATTACAAAGTTACAAAAATGTATATCCCATCCCCCAATTTTCATACATCTTTTTACCTGTTCGATTTTCGCCATAATGATATCTATCTCGGATCCATGGTCCTGATGACTGATTGTCGGTGCCCATGTGACAGTGGAACTAGTGCCTAACATGGCGGCAGCTGAAGAAGCGTTCGCACTTGAAGACGATATGCCACCATAGTTACTGCGTTCGCTGCCACCAGAACGCGCAGACTTCGACTTCATCGCAGAAGCCAATTCAATTTGTAATTCCTCACATCGCACATTCTCTAAAGCAACCTAAACGAATTAGCACATAAATGAATTAGTTTAATTTGGTTTAAACAAAAACTGAATACATGAATAGAAACAGTTAAAAAAAAATATACCACGTTAGGAATGGACATTACTATAACTCGTCGATTTTTTATCGATGAAAGGGTGGCTAGTGAAATGAATGTTTAATTATTTACAATAATAATATTGTAAGAGAGGAATATTATACGGGAGGCTTTGTTTAAACCAAAAAACCGAAGCCAAAAACAAAAAAGGCGTGAAAACATGTGTATCCTGTACATAAATTTAATTAAGTTCGTCCTCGCAAAGTGGTGGAATTTCAACCACAAAACTTTGTTTTTTTTTAGTTATTAGCTACTCCTTTGTTGGCCTTCTTTCTATTCTTTTATATGCTGTACCTTTACACTATTATATTTCCATTTTATTTCCCTTTCTCTTTTTATTTTATATCCTTTTTTCTTTCCTTTCCTTAACATTCCTTTTCTTTTCTGTTCTTCATTTCCTTTCCATTCCTTTAATTTGATTTCCTTTCCTTTAATCTCCTTGCCTCTCCTTTATTTTCATTTCCTTTCCTTTCCTTTTCTTTCCTTTAATTTAACTTAATTTCCTTTCCTTTCCTTTTCCTTCCTTTCCCTTCATTTAATTTCCTTCCCGTTATCATAGTTCGTTTTAATTAATTTAATTTTATTTTATTTTGTTTTCTTTTAATTTTAATTTTAATTTTAATTTTATTTTATTTTATGTTATATTAGTTAATTTTTTGCATTTTATTCCATAAATATAACCACAAAGATTGCACAAACAAAACAAATTTACTACCGTCTTGAGTATTCTGAGCTAAAATAAATTTAACATACATAATTACTTATTTTGTTTTTGTAAACACTGTGTATATTTATGATAAACGCAGTTCCGTTTGTCTTTTTGCTTATATGGAAATATGACAGTTGGCTGACTAGTTGGACTTGGTGCATATACTAGTTGTAAAGTAGTTTGCAAAGGCAACTCGGAATCGAAGCTCCATAAATCTCGCTCAAAACATCCATCCTTAAAAATCGATTTATACCCACAAACCAACGACTGATTTTAACGCATCGATGCATATCGTCCATCCATAACACACATTTGTAAATATTTCCTCTAAAATATATTTCTTGTTTAATTAAAAACACCATCAACTTACTTTTTTCTCGAGTTCACGTGCGCGTGATTGCAAATTCTCGACAGCTTCTGAGTCCGGGCGACAGCTGCTCGAAAGGTTACGTATTTGTGCCAATGTTTCCTACGCAACAACAAAAAAAAAAAAACAAATAAATAACTCCGAGGATAGGAAGTTTATTAAAAGCGCAAATATAATTAAATATCTAATTTATTTGGTTTTTGTTGCAGTTACCTGGTGTGCGCGCTCAATTTCGGTGCGACGCATCTCTGCATCGCGTAAGTGTAAACTCAGCGAGTCAAACATACCGTTAGTCGTTGACGACTGATGGTGGTGGTGGTGATGGTGCATGGATTCGTATGGCATTTTAAAGGCTAAAATAAATGAAAACAAATTGCAAAATTTATTAAATAAGCTTTTGTTAATAGTTTGTAGATATTTCTTTAATTGCCGCATCTATCTCTAAGTAAGTTAAGTTTGAGAAAAGGGGTTCCTTAAGTAATCTGATTTGATTAAACATTGTTTTAACAATACGCACCCCTTTAATTTAGGTTTCGCTCTTCTTAGTCGTCCCCGAAAAAAACTCCATAAAGTGTAGAGCAGACAATGGCCTGGTCTCAGCCAGTTTTAAACCAGAAGGCGACAAGTGATCTTATCGATGCGTGACGACCACTAAAGACCGAAATATCTCTTCGCAGCCCTGCGGGTTAGGGGCTTAGAATATGCCCGAGATAGGCTTACCGGTCTTAAAATGCGTCCAAAATGCACAAAGGTAATGACGAGCAACTCGATGGTTGATCTACATGAAGCTTGCACTGGTCATACCAAATCGCTCCCGTGACAGTCGGCCAGTCGAGCTGAAAGACAGTGAGTGTCGTAGTCTGGTACCCAGCCATGTTCAAGGGAAAGTGAACCTAAATGACGTTCAAGGCTTCTAGGAGCTAACCTGATGCAAATCATACTGAATCTTTGGAGCCTTGCCTAAGATTGGTAACCACACCAAGACCCCAGGTAAATTAATGGCTCCATAACAAGCGCAAACTATATCCACTTGCAAATACTGGGGCTTAAAGTCCACCTCTTACCAAACTTCTCTTTTGGAAGTAAGTGCTTAATAAGAACCATTTTTTCTCGATGAATAATGTTATCTTGCCAGCTCCGCCCTATATTCAGAATCAAGTATAGAAACCGAACTTTATGCACCAATGCAGGACGCACATTAGATTCTATGAAGGCTCGAGGCCCCAACCAAACATCCAGCCAAGTCATTCGGGCTTCTGCCGATACCTGCGAAGAATGCCCATTTGGGAAAATCTTTCTAATTGATAAAGTGGTTTCAGTGGGTTTGGGATCAGGGATCTCTGGCCGATATTTTTAGAGAGCTGGTGCAACAGTGCATCTGAGCGAAACCGTGGTCCTTCCACATATGTATTTAAAGTTGGATTGAATTAAAATTAAGTTAAGTAGGCTATGTCGGCTAGTTGTTGATATTATTTAGCTTATAATCCTCCGGGCGCAATTTTACGAAAGTGTTACGTAAATGGGTAGCTCTTTATCGAAATGAATCGGACACCTTCTAGTAGTAGCCCGATTGGACAGCCAATAATTTTTTTTAATTATTACCGTAGGTATATTATAAGTTCTCTAACCCACTTGGTGTCCTATACCGACTGTCGTGCAATTTGATTCACCACGCCGAACCTGCTTTGGATGAAGACCCTGCAGAACGGAAGTACCCCTATCGCACTCTATTTTGCAGCAGGAGAAGGGGGAGATTTGCAGACTTAGAAATATGATTATGATGACCACTTTATGTGCAGGTAAAGTAGGTGATTGGATGCGAAAAGTGATCACACATTGTCAGTCAACTGGTCTTTAAACAACTAGACGTTTGAATGAAGTAATTGGAGGGAACGACCAATAAATGATTTTTAGAATTCTAGCTTCCAAATATCAGGCTCCATAAATTTCAAAATTTTAAACACATTGTAACGAATTTGGACAAAAACCTGTCCTAGAACTTGTTAGAGTGTTAGATATAAGGGTGGTGATAGGTCTTTCACCCTCGAAAGGCAAATACTCTCCACCTATCCCCCCCACCAAGAACTGGACACGCCACTGCTTACATGCATATAAGAACGAGCAAGGAAGCCAAATATTGAAATAATGAACTGCAACGCCTTTCATAGTGAAATAAGCTAAAACAGTGGTGTGGTGTGTGGTGGCAGAGCGAGGAAGTAAATGCATTTAAAACAAAATGAAAGCAGCAGCCAACAAATTTGAGGGAAGGGTGATGGAGAAGAGCAAAAGTATCAGCAAGCAGCTCATAATTTTAAAATCAGACTAACTCCGCATCGGCAGAGGCAGAAAATTTGTTGACGCAGTGCGTGTGCGAGTGTTGGTGTGTGTGTGAAGGCAAAGTAAAGGAGGTCAAACATTTTTTGACAACGACACGTACAAGAACTCGTGTACTCGCCAAACTTTAAGCGCCAACCCACTAATGCAACTACAGCAACAACAAGAACAGCAAAGAAAACTCGACTAGTCAAAATATACTTTTGTTTGTATGTATTTGTAGATTAATTAACCCTGCAAGGAACTCAGAAAGAGCCCTGCAAAAAATCGTGTGACTGATCTCTAAAGAGACTGATTTGCGATCAATCCCGTTAGTCTATAATGGGTTATAAGTCAGTTTAAAGCAATTTGAATTTGACTAGCGTACTCATACGGGTAGAACGAAGCTAGGCATTGAAAATGGCAGAACGCCGAAACCAGTATGTCACAAAACCAAACTTGACAAGGGATGACGGAAAATCGTTCCAACAAAAATCAGCTTACTACCCTGTCGGAAGATCAACACAACAACATAAATCACATACCTATTTGACTTATGTAGTCGGACCCGTTTCGGTAGAAAAGGGGGATGGTAGACTTTCGGGTATAAATAGGTACAATTTATCTCTTCATGGTACATGCTCAGATCAATAGTGGCATTAGTCGCATGCTTCTTTTCGGCTCATCGCAGGTTCATCTTAGACTAATTCCATTTTTTGCTAGTAGTTCAGAAGTAGATCCAAAGTGCCAAATAAGAAATAGTTCGATAGTAACTAGCTTTTAACCAGTTAAAAACTGGCAGTTCAGTAACCATCAAATCACATCACGAGTTGTATTTGAAAAATTATAATTCTCCTTGCAATGTCCTTTAACGAAAATCATTTAGTATTTTAATTTACTATTATAAATATGTGACTATAACAAAAGTACAATTAACAAAGCAAAATAAATGTAAGTCTAACAGATTGCACAAATCTTACAAACTAGACAATACAAGTATAGTATTAGCTGAAATGGTTGGGGAGACCGTGTCTGCAATCCACCTTTTAAAACGATCGATATATTCCTTTAAAGTTGTGCTAAGAAATCTTGAATGTCTGAAAATTCACTGGATGATTGGAGAGGCCGTGTCTCCAATCTACCCTCACATTCGGTCGATTTATTCATTGAATGTAGGAGCCATATTTTGAAAAATGCGAGTACAAACGTACAGATCGAAAGACTTTGGAAACACCAAAGTATCCTGCACTTGTTTTTTAACTTGTTGGTGCCTCATCTTTTGTCTGCTGCTCATATTAAGTATTATAGAAAGCGAAGCCGTATTGCTCATAATTAAATTTAATTCGACACTAGATATTACTATCACATGATAAACCATAAATCTTCCGAAGGGGTTTTTCTAGCAATCTCCGACACCGTACATGGTTTTTAGCCCAGAAGTATTTATGTCTTTTCAAGGCTGCTCAAAAAAATGGGTCTGACCGTAAGGAAGAACCAGCAAATAAGAGTATTAGAACATTTTCGTGAAAGCTACAATCCGTGAAGAATGGAAGAGAAGAGGAAAACTGAGGAGGACCACGTAAAAGGGAAGTGTATTTGCTGGTAAAAGCTTATAAAGTATGTTTTCATTACAAAGACTTCTGATTTTCCCAACCTCGACATTACACTATATATGAATATAATACCGTAACTTATTTGTAACCAACATATGAGCCGTTAACATTACCTCTCATGTCAATTGCTTTGAAACGTTTTTCGGAATTTTTATTGAATATTTGCTTTTTCAATATTAATATTTCCGAACGGACAAAAAGAAACAAATAATTTTGGGACGATTTTACCTTTGTCAGTTATGATTTGGAAAGAAACCGCCTTCTGCAATGGGCTATCTTCCGTGTCAATTCTCGAGTACCAAAAAAATTACGAAGAGTCGTCTTAAAAAATTCAGCTTCAAAATATCTGGTCTTGCATTAGCAATATGAAAATATTTGAAAATTAAGCCATTAAAAATTATGTTGTAAAATCAGAATCGTTTTAAAAATTGTTCCTTGTTGAAAATATTTGTTCGGAAAGAGTCACACAAAGTTTTTGCATTATCGAGTTAAGGCAAAACAGTTAAAACTTGATCTACAGAAGGCGTGGGTCATGTTTCGGTCGAAAAAGAATACAAGTGGAAAACAATTCTGAAAATCCATATCGTTATGGGCTTTATAGTTAGGTCAAAATGCAACAAGAAACAATTTTATAGAATATTTAAGCAAATTAGCTTTTTCGCGAAAGCTTGAATTGTAATGCCAGAGGGCGCAAACGTACTACAAAATGGAGTTTAGAAAGCGTCAGTTGGATTTTAGAGAACGTCAATTGGATTTTGGAATAAATTGTATGTAAATTCAAGTTGCGCTTTCTGAAATCCAACCCAGTAGAACTTGAAGTGAGATCTCCCCAAGCGATGAATAAGAGAATGCTCCCTTTGACATCCTTTTGGAACAATAGAAGATAACTTTTTCGTTTTCTGCTCTTACGCTACTCTTTGTGGAGGAAAAGGAGATTTACATAAGCGATGAACAAGAGGGGAGTACTCCTTTCGGAACGATAACAGAGATTTTCACTCTGTGCTCCGAGTTTACTAATCTTGAAGCAATAGGGGAGAGCTCCTTAAGTTAATAATTAAGGATTACTCCCTTCTATATATTTTTGGAGCGACAGTAGAGAGTTCTCCAACCGAATTTCTCTGTCAACAAAAGAAAAAAATCTGAACAAAAGAAAAAAGTTTCAGTCGTAGAAAATATAATATTTAATTCAGATTCGATACCATTTCGACTGCTGAGTGGAAGATCACCCTATTTCAAAATATTTTTCAAAAACGCCCTATATCAGAATTTCTTCGAAGAACGCCCCACCTCAAAATTTTTTTCAATATCGCCCTATTTCAAAATCTGAACAAAAATTCATACATTTTTAGCTGAGATAGGACGTTCAAAATTCTCAGATAGGGCGTTGTTGAAAAAAAATCTAAGATAGGGCGTTTTTGAAGCAAATTTTGAAATAGGGTGTTATTGAAAGAAATTTTAGTATAGGGCATTTTTGAAAAAGATTTTGAAATAGGGTGATCTTCTACACAGCAGTCGATTTGTGGTTATTGAATTTTTTTATATGAATGTTATTTGTGCCATTTTCCATAATTTATCGCTTTTTGCTTGTATATGACGCATTTGCATTGCTTCCATTCCTTTATTTGCTTCCATAAAAGAATTGAGGCATGATTCTACAAAGAACTTCCTTTGGTCTTTTAGGAGGAATATGAAATGTCTCCCTCATTACTCTCCTGGGAGGTCTTCTAAAATTCTCTAAAAATCCCCCATTACTCGACTGCGATGCATAAAAAAGTAATAACAAAAACTCTATTATTGTTTTTTGGGGGGTGAAAGGGAGTTTTTCTATTACTCGTCCTCCTAGGACATGCAATGTTAAAAGAAAGTACACAAAATTATATGGTAATACACGGAAGTATAGAGAGTAATAGGGAGTAATCCAATGCTCTCAAGGGAGTACTCCGGGATTAATAAAACAATGATCCCTGGTTCTACTGGGAGCTTACGTTTTCTAAAATCCAGTTGACTATAAGTCACACTTTCCAATGGGAGTAAATTGGATCTTAGAAAGAATTCAATTTTATAAATTGAATTTTTTTTAAGTTTTCGAAAATCCAATCGATTTTTTCGAAAATCCAATTGATGTTTTTTAAAATCCAATTAACGCTTTCCTAAATCCAACTGAAAATTGTGTAGTGCTGTTTTCAAAAGTGAAGTAATACGTTTACTTCTTTCAATCGTTCGGCAGCTGGATGCCTCAATATTCGTAAACACTAGAAACAAAGAAGAAAGAGCCGGGACACAAAACACTCGCGAAGTGCCCAAGTTTGCACTTTAATGTTCTTAAGATGAATAAAGAAATCGATTTAGCCATGTGCGGCCGCCTGCCTGTGCACGCGATAAATTAAAAAAGTAGAAATTTGAAACAACTTTCTGAACAAGATTGATATTGACAATGGGCAAAATTGGATGATAACCACGCCACTATTTTTGATATCAAAAAATACATTACATGGGCTGATGAATTAGTCAGCCTATTAATGGTTTTTGCAAAATTTTGGGCCACAAATAAGTAACCAAATTTTAAAATTTGAGAACTGCTTAAGATAAAATGACAGAACTTGGTATAAGACATATCACTCTCACGATTGTGGAAAGTACGCCCCGCTAAAATGAGCGAAATCGCCTAGGACCAGGACCACATTTTATAAACATGTATTCCAGTACCAAAATTGAATGCGTTTTTGTGGCCGCTAATGAGCCTCACAACTGCAGCTAGGTGCTTATTTTTCAGTTCCGCCCTAACTTGTGCTACTTGTTCATAATCGCCTACCCACTTTTTACTTGAAATTGGCAGAGCTTCTGCAGCTGGAACTCTAGGCGAGTTTATTTCAAAGCTTCACGTACGTGCATATTTGTGCAAACTCATTTGAAATTCCACAACCAGGTACATACATACAAACACAGATGGTCAAATACAAAAACATACATTTAATTTATATATTTTTTTTACATGTTTGTACAATTGTATGTCAAGCCAAAGTGAAATGTAAATATTTGCACATGTCCTGCTGCGGAACATCGTGTATATAAATAGTTCAGCACACATACATTCAATTCCAGATGTTCACGCGCTCTTTACGCTATCTTCAGATGCGTTTGAACTTTGAACTTTCGGTTAATTGCTTCGCTGACCGTGTTTTCGTTTCCTTTTTTCTTATTGTTAAACAGCCAACGGCTAGGCAAGACCGATGGAGTAAATATAATTGTATATGTGTGTGTGTGGCGGAAAGCACAATTTCAGAAGATGGCCGCACTAAGCTAGCAAGGAAGTCGAAACACAAAAATAGCTCACTAACAACAGCGGGCAACGCGCCAACTAGGCAACAGCAGCCAGTCGCGCATCAATCTGACGGATCCAACAGCACTTCATTATTGCGCTTCCGCTATCAAGTAAATAGCGAGTTGCACAAATGCAGCTGCATACAAATATACATATAGATAATCACATTATTACTAATTTATTTTGTCTGTTATTAATCGTTTCCCATAAATAAATCTGAAGCAATTTATATGCTGTATTTAATTTATTTCGGTTTTTTTTATACCCAGATGTTGTGAATACATAGCTTACTTTAATAACTTCATATGACTAACGATTATTTATAATGGCAATCAGTGGAATAAAAATAAAAAATAAAAAATTTATAACAACTTCAGTATTTTTACCCTGCAGAAAACTCGGCTAGCTCAGAGCTATTCAAGAGCTAAATCATTTCACGACACTACTAGTTCTAGCTCAATACTCAGGAAATGTGGTGGAATCGTAGCTTAGTGCATTACTTGGCAACTCGTTCTTAAGCGGTTTCCATTAGACAAATTTTAAGATATCTTCGCTTTGGTTACCAAGTTGAAAAAAGAAGGAGTAAGAATCATTTACGAAAGCTCTTGTCCGGATTCTAGAGGGCCTTACCATCATGAAGTGGGTCGAATTGCAAGGTGTTGCATTTTCGCTTCAGAGGCAATGGCTTATAGAACGAGTTCGTTTCAAGCACTGGATATATGCCTCGGTGCATTTGCAGGCTTTTATGCTTGACACTTTACCACCTCGCTTCTCAAGAAGGGGCACAGGAAGCGCTATTTGTGGACCACAGAGGAAGCGTGCCGTGCCATCATTTCGCTAAAATCAAGCTTCAAATATCTACTAACCCTAAGGCTTTTTATGATTTCGTTAACTCAAAACGTAAGACTAATGGATTCCCATCAGTAATGAAATTCAATGATTCGACGTCAAATCATGACGCTGGTATTGCGGACATGTTTGCGGACTTTTTTAATTCCAACTATGCTTGTAGTACGTATTTACCATCGAGCTACCCATTCAGAGTACCAACGCTAGACTTCATACAAGTCCCTTCTATATCTGCTGATGATGTGTTAACACATCTGGAAAATCTTCGTGTATCTTACAATAGTGGTCCCGATGGGATTCCTACTGCAATCCTTAAATGTTGTGCAAAATTTCTATAAAACCTTTGACACGTATATTTAATGCGTCCGTAAGGTCCTAGAGTTTATTTCCGGTATTTTTTACGGAATCATTCATTTCACCCTTTCATGAAAGTGGTAGCAGATCGCTGTTTGAATCTATTATCACAAAGCAATTGGCGTAATCAGTTTCGTCATATATTGACCCATCTCAGCATAGCTTTTGCAGTGGAAAATCTACCGTGTCTAACTTGTTAGAGTTCACTACTCATGTCTCAAAAAACTTCAAAAACAACATACAGACTGATTTCATTTACACTTACTTTAGCAAAGTTTTTGATAGAGTTTCCCATTCTATTCTATTATATAAACTTGATCTTTTTTTACGTTGGATATCCTCTTACCTGAATGGTAGAACACAGAAGGTAATATTTAGAACCTAAACAGCTCATTTTGGAATATGCTACCTTAGTATGGAACCCGCGGTATCAAAACCATTCCGATAAATTGGAATTGGTACAAAAACAGTTTTCACTTTTTGCGTTGAGGAACTTACAGCTGCCTACATTACAAAGCCGGCGAAAAATGCTTGGAGTTTTTTGTTTATAGTGAAACTTCTGAAAGACATAGTAAATAATTGATATATATTGGAACGATTTTCCGTCATCTAAATCGACTCTGATGATGGCACAACGCCGAAACCGGTTTGCCTCAAACCCAAATTTGACAAGGGATGACGGAAAATCGTTCTAATATACATCAATTATTCACCCTGTCGGAAAAACAACAAAAGAAAATAAAACATAGTAAATAGTCCATTCTTGCTTGGCACGATTATGTTGAATGTCCCTCTCAGACCGTCGAGACATTCTCAAACGATTTTTTTGAGCACCTGCAGATCGAACTTGAATCGCACGAGCCTTTATGTAGTTTGTGGCAGGATTTCAATAATCATCTGGCTCGCCTTTCTTAATTAAAAGATCTACTCACTACTTTAAATGATTAAATTGATCAAATGAGAGGGTGGATTGGAGACACGGCCTCTCCAGCCATCCGGTGAGTCCTACAATTTTCTACTCACGATCTTACATGATTAAATCGATCGAGTGTGAGGATGGATTGGTGACTAGGCCTCTCCAACCATCCAGTTAATCCTACAGTTTTCTACTCACGACCTTAAATGATTAAATGGATCGAGTGTGAGGGTGGATTGGAGACTAGGCCTCTCCAACCATCCAGTTACTTAAACACAGCCAAAAAATTTGACTTGCTATTATTAAGTAAAATTTATGACTCAAATTTTATGTGCTACGCTTCTTACAACATTCTTTAAAATAAATATATATGTATGTATGCATGTCACTTACGCCTAAGCTCATGCTATAATGTTCATTATATTTTCCTTTAAATTTGTCATGTCTAGTCTGTAAGATTTGTTCAATCTGTAGACTTATAAATAAATAAATAAATTGCTAAAAAGCTGTATTGTAATGCCTACTTAACCCATTTGGGCTCTCTGTACTATATAAACGACACCAATACAACTTTTATAACAAAACTATTTAGATGTGCAGCCACCTTGTAATACTATCTTCATTTTGCCTAAGATTACAGATAAATTGGTATAACAGCTGACTCCAGATTTTGACATTTGCACATGCAGTTTTCACATCGGAGTTAGTCAGAAGAAAAATTAGCAATTTTTGATTCAAATATTGGAATTACCATTTAAATTTTCATAATTTTAAAGTGTAAAAAGACAAAGCTAATCTTATTTAGTGCGGTGAGTGTAAATGTTTGTGATTTGCAGGATTTAGGAAATCATTTTGTCAACTGTCGCTTTTTTAGTACAATGGGCACATGTGATATGTATATGATGAACGTTTTCCTTTTTTAGGATCTGGAAGAAAATGTCGAAATTCAAAAGTGGAAATAGTTATTCGGGTCTTGAAGAAGCTGTAAACGCTATTATGGAGGAAGAAGGTGACCATGAATATGACATCATTATACTGCCGCCAGATCCTCATGAAGTATCGACGAAGAAAGTGATGAAGATGATTTGCAAACGTCAACTTTACCAACAGACATTCCTGGGACTATTGAGGTCATGCACCGTAATGCGAATTTTGATGACGATTCTGAATGGGACGATAGTGATGACGAACCCTTGTGTAGCAAAAGACGACGTTTAAATCCGTCTGACTCACGGCCAAAATGAAAAAAATGCACGCCGTCTTACTCCTCCCAGTTTATGAATAATGATTGCTCATCGCGAAAAGTCGACGTTATTGAACAGCTACGTAAACTTTCGCCGGTAGAGATTTTTGAAAAAATATTTGATGAGGAGGTACTCCATTTGATCAAGCAGAACACTAACCTTTATGCTTAGACTACCACGTGAGCGCCAATATTGGAGTTATGACGAAGATCTTGAAGTTTCGATTGTGTCGAACTGTATGCCACGAAAACGATTTCTAGAAATCAAGAGAAACTTTCACTTAGTTGATAATAGCCTTGCATCTACTTCCAATGATAAGATGTTCAAAATTAGACCCCTGTGTGACCTATTGACTCAAAAGTTTTGTCAGAAGAGGATATTTCATGAGGACATTTCGATCGACGATTCCATGATAAAATATTATGGCCACCATCCCTCTAAGCAATTCATTCGAGGTAAGCCAATTAGATTCGGTTACAAAAACTGGGTAGCAGCCAGTTCTGATGGTTACTGCTATGTTTTTGATGCATATTGTGGAAAAACAACTGTCAGCTCAAAAGAACCTATTGGTTGTCAAATCGTTGTTACTGAAAATGCCTTCGATACCTGAGGAACATACAATTTATTTTGACAATTTTTTACTAATTGTGATTTACTGCGAGACTTGAAAAAAACTGGATATAAAGCAACTGGAACAATGCATAAAAATCGCACCAAAAATTGTCCTTTGCGATCGGTGAAAGATATGAAAAAGTCACCTAGAGCTGAGTTTGACTACAGATTCGATACTATGAACGAATTATTGGTCGTAAGGTGGAAAGATAATAGTGTGTGTACAATAGGAACCAATTTTGATGCAATTGAGCCTATGGGTAAGGTAAAACGCTGGTGTTCACAGAATAAGAAAAAAGTAGATGTGAGTATTCCACACTTCATTCAAAACTACAACAAAGGAATGGGCAGTGTTGATGAAATGGACGGATCTATTTCTCTGTACCGCGTTAGTATTCGTGGTAAAAAATGGTGGTGGGTTATCTTCACATACATGCTTGATATGAGCATATCTAACGCTTGGCGTCTACATACTTTATCTAGCAAAGATAGGTTCGACCAATCGGCTTTCAGAAGGCACATTGCTCGGAGCTACCTTAAGGACCGTAACGTCAACAAAGCTCGTCCATCCGGCTCTATCGTAGCAGGTCCAAACAAAAACAACGGACATAACCCTGGAAAGCTTCCCAAACAGCTACGATGTGTTTTGTGTCATACGCGAATAAAATGGCAATGTACAGGATGCCAAAAAACGTTATGCATTGAAAAAGAAAGTTTTAAAATATATCACTCATAAGTGCCCGCTGTACTAAATAAAGTACACCCCCAAAAGTCAACTTTTATCACTTTTTCGTAAATTTTTAATACTAAACGTAATTAAAGTGATTTGTAAGATGACAAAAATGCAAATAAATATAAAAAAATACTAACGGTCTTTGTTTGGACGTTTGGGGTGAGTTTAACAAGCTCAATAGATTATTATATCGCCGTTATATTCACAATGTAGAAAGCAATATTAAATGCAACCCAAAATTCTTTTGGAGTTACATTAAATCAAAAAAAAAGGGTTCGGATATACCTACCACGGTCCAGCTTAGGGGAGTTTCAGCTAACTCCGTGTCCGAAGCAGCTAATTTGTTTGCTGATTTTTTCTCTTCTAATTTCACGTCGGATAATGATAATGATTTCATTTCTGAGAATTTTCCGTCAAGCCTTGATACCTCCATCAATTTTGGCATGTTGGTATTAGCAGAGCAAGACATCGCAAATGGCATTGAACAATTAAAGATGTCTACTACAACTGACGCTGATGGTCTTTCAGCAGTTTTATTAAAAAATTGTTCCTCATTGATTGGTCCCTTATTGCATATCTTTAATATGTCTTTGTCTTCCGGAATCTTCCTGGATGCTTGGAAACGAACTTTTATTACGCCTATCCTAAAAAGTGGTAATAAAAATAACATTGAAAATTATAGGCCCATTTCTAAACTAACCACGGTCTCAAAACTGTTTGAGTGCATAATTAAAGAAAAGATTTATTTCGCTGTAAAACACCTGGTCTGTCCTCAACAGCATGGTTTCATTCCGGGTAGATCCACCTTAACTAATCTTGCTGTGTTTACCGAAGACTGTTTGGACTCCTTTCATAAAGGTTTTCAAATTGATGCGGTTTATACAGACTTCTCAAAGGCCTTTGATAGGGTATCGCACCGAATTCTTTTGGCTAAACTTGAAGCCTTAGGATTTCACTCACATTTTCTAAATTTTATTTCTTCTTACGTACATAACCGAAAGTGCGTCGTGCGCCTTGAAGGTGCGTCCTCCGCTCCTTTCGTTGCTTCCTCGGGAGTTCCCCAGGGAAGTGTCCTTGGACCATTACTATTTATTCTTTTCATTAATGATATATCCTCGTGCTTTTCTAAGTGTAATTTTCTTCTCTATGCAGATGATTTGAAAATTTATTACGAAATTCGGTGCATGGAAGATTCTTTCGTTTTGCAAAGTGAGCTTGACAACCTGTACCAGTGGTGTGGACGTAATCGCTTGTTTCTCAATATTGCTAAATGTCACTATACCTCGTATGCAAGAGTTCCACCTAGTGCAACTTCGACGTACTGTTTTTCTGATGTTACGCTTATGGAAGTTAATGAGTTCAAAGACTTGGGTGTCTATTTCGACCCTAAGCTGAGTTTTACTACTCACATAAATTTCATTATTACCAAAGCGTATGCGATGCTGGCTTTTATACGGCGCAATTGCTGGTCGTTTTCCGACCCCTATACTCTTAAGTTATTGTACTCGTCTTTGGTAAGATCCAGGCTGGAATATGCAGTTTTTATCTGGCGGCCTTATCAAGACGTTAACATTAATAGATTGGAGTCTGTCCAGAAGAAATTTGTGCGGTTTGCTTTGAGGCGGTTGAACTTTATAGAACCCCTCCCGCACTATCGCAGTCGTTGTTTGCTAATAAATCTCATGTCATTGCAGTCGAGGCGCGTTCTGTTGTCGATGTGCGTAGTTTATGACATCATTACTAATTCAATTGATTGCTCTTATCTTCTCATGAAAATTCATTTTAATGTACCCCCCCGAATTCTTCGTAGTTATGAGAGGTTTTATGTGGGTGTTGCTAGAACAGTTTATGCAATGAACGCTCCTCTAAGAAGGACACTTTCTGAATTGAATGATTTTTCTCTCTCCGTGGGATTTGATTTTTGTTTTACAAAGTTTACTTTTAAGAGCCTACTGATAAGATACTTAACACAACCTTTGGTTTAAGACTATGTTAAGCTTTTTTACAATCTTTTTTATACAATCTGTAAACTTCTGGTTTGTTGATTTTTTTAATAAATAAATAATAAATAAATAAATAAATAAATGGGCTAAGGGAAGCGCTTGAAAATTTTGTTACTGGGCAGTTCTCAATCGGTGCTATTTAGGATAGTTGAGGGGTAATTCACAAGGTGGATGAGTGAATATCTATAAACGATATGTCAAAGTGACTATGAACTATCACTTTTATAACCGGTAGAAAACGATTCAAGAAGTGTTTAGCTCAAGACTGACTGTTGTAAGAGCTGGTTCGCAATTTAACTGCACTGTGTTACTGGAGTGAGGTCGACTGCCCATATGGAACTTTGAGGTAATATTTATTATATATTACCGAATGGCACTATGGTGCCACAAAATACCGTATTTTGTGTTAAAACTAATTTTTAAATAAATCAGCCATATGGTAGAATATTTAAGATTGAAAATTTCTCAATCTCAAAAGGTTTGCATTGGCGCTTATTGGTCCGATTAAGTAGATGGAAAAACAGACTTTCCACTTCATTTTACAGGGGTTGTTCGTATATTTGTTCTGTTGTGTATAGAAGCTTCGTAGTTGAATTAGCCACGTGAATTTCCACTGCACTAGCACTTCTCCTGAGAACTAGGTGCCGATTTTACTACTCAAAAGCACAACAACAGCTTGACGAGGTATTTTGGGTACGTCGAGTCAATCACCGCTACTGTGATTCGCAACCTACAATTCATGGAATAATAAACTCTTCTTTAAAACGGGCTATGCTACTTAATAGACACTACTCATAACTTTAAAGTAGCCAATGGTGGTTGCCGTCACTGCACAGCTACTAAAGATTATTCAGACAAATTTAAAAGTCTCAAATTTAATCTCTATTTCCGTGCTAGTTGGATCGTCTGCCTTAGGTGAGGTTGAGACCCATATTAAACAAGTTATAAATTGGATACCCCATTTCTTTGTTCAGTCATTGGGTTCACTAACGAGTTCTATAATACAAGCTTTGAACCTCCAAATATCCATACCTAAATTTATTGTTCCGAATACCACATCACTGCAGCGTTTTTCAAACAGCGGTCTTTGCTTTTAAGAATGTTTTAGAGCATATTGGTGACGGAGTTTTGGAAAGATACGAGTATATCCACCTTGATTGTGGTATTAACGGGGCACTTTCTCATTGGAAGGCACGCAAAGAGGCTTTTTGCTTTTCGTCCCGTAGATTGAGAAGATGTAGCAATGAGAAGAAAGAAACCCTAGAACAATTTACCTCCGACTGCCCGGCCCGTTGTATTAATGCACCGGTTTTAGCTGGCTTACGTCAGCTGGCTGTATGTGAAGAATCTAATGTGGCTCAGCAAACTTTCTGGTTGGTTAAGGAGTGCGAATAAGCCAATTATAGCACCCACTTCCACCTACCTCTAATAGGGGCTTGGCCAACTTAACGATTTTGCCCGAGTTCCATGAGATTCATAAACCATGTGAAGAACTGGTCTCTCATCAGATGTTGCCGAAGTCTATTATGCCCCATTCACGCCATGACAGGCATGATGATAGACTATTCGAGAGAGTACCCGATCTACGCCAGTGTCAGTATTTCACTCCATTACCGAGGCTATAAAAGAGGGAGCTTATGGCGCTAGCTAGGGCCAAGGCGTCGTTAGAGAATGTGAAACGTTTATACCAACAATAATGTCAGCTTAAGAAAGCCCGCGAAGAATTACCCTTGCCAATAAATGTTACATTGGACTGAGTAGGCAATTGAGATCGCAAGGCCTCTCTCGACGAGCCAAACCACGCGCTACAAGAAGCATGGACGATGACAGCCTCAGCTGGTTGGTCGGTTGGAGTGGCGAGTCCCATGTGATTTCAATTTGCGCTAATGCGCCGTTTTTATACCACATCTCAAAAATTTTAAAAGCTTCTCGGGTTTAATATTTCCAAGCTCGGAGGGGTTCCCTAGAAATTTCATTCTGCTCCGGCAGTGCGCTGGACAATCGCACAGCAGGTGCTCGATCGTCTCTTCTGCCTCCGGAAGGTTGCAACTACGGCACGAGGTGTTGTGTTCCAAACCCATCCGCGCCACTTTCGTCGCAATAGTCCAATGCCCAGTGAGAACCGCAACTAATCTGAAAAGGTCCCTTCTGTTCACCCTCAGAAGGTTCGAATAACGTGTTTCGTTGTAGGAGGGACACAGACTCTCTCACAGACAGCTAAATTTATTTATTTTATTTATTTATTTATTTATATAACAGAGGTTGTGACTGTAAGACAGGGTCTTTTATAGCACATCGACGGCTTCAGATTACAAAGACAACAAAACTTATCAAATAAAATTAAGTACATATTATAAAGTAACTTCAGTAGTTTGAAGAAATATAAGTAAGTAGTAGAATTTGTTGTTGCTAATACATAGAGCAATAAGAATGATGAAAAGAGGGACAGGTAGTGGTGTCGCAATCAGATTAAGCTCACTGAACTGAAGTAATCATGAATCACTCTCCTGTAATTGCTCCTACTCAAAGTACCCTTAAGAGAATCAGGAATAGAGTTCCAGAGCCTTACAGCATTTACAAAGAATAACCTCGAGGAGGACAAATAGAAATATCTGGGAATAATTAAATTGTGGGTCCTACTAGATTTGGGAAATTTAAGTTTTTCAAAGAGGTACTGCGGTGTTTTAAATTCGATGAGCTTATAAACAAAAATACAATTTCTAGCAGCAAAGTACTCAAATATACTGCATCCTAGAAGTTTGCGCTTCCATGATGAGATGTGATCATATTTTTTTAAACCATAAACATATCGTGTAACGTTGTTAAAAGCAACATCGATTTTATGACACGAGGCAGCATCAAATTGACTATAAACGAGCTCAGAATACGTTAGGTGTGGGATAATCAGTTGAATTGCTAGCTTTCTTCTAGTTTCCAACGGGGTAAATGAGGCGGACATTCTCAGTCTACGTAAAATTAAATAAACATTACTTACAACCTTATTTACGTGGTCGGCACAGCTTAACTTAAAATTAATCACAAAGCCCAAATTTTTTATCTTATCAGTAAACGAAAGGACATTGTTACTAACGAACAGCTGAGGTATATCTTCAGTATGGATAATATTATTACTAATGGGCAAAACGTATGACTTTTTAGCATTCAAGCAGAGATGGTTTTCATAAGCCCATTTCGAAATAGCAGACAAGTCACTATTCATTTTGAAGCACAAATCTTCAACAAGACCAACACGACTTGACAAATACAATTGCATGTCATCAGCATAAGCATGGGCATTAACATACTGACACCTAGAGAACACATCGTTGACAAAAAGACTGAAGAGAAGTGGAGCAAGTATAGAGCCTTGCGGTACACCAGAGGAAACAACAGAAGATCTAGATGCGGAGCTTTTGCATACCACTTTTTGAGTCCTTCCATCAAGGTAGCTGGTCATAAGCTTGACCGAGCTATCAGTGAATCCAAAGTAATATTTAAGCTTCTCACATAAAAGACTGTGGTTTACCATGTCAAATGCTTTGGAAAAATCCAGGAGACAGAGGAGAGTTAACTCACCGTTATCAAACTTGATAACGAAATTTGAGCTGCCATCAAGGACTCACACACTTTAGCGAAGGCTGGAATAATGCTGATAGGTCTATAAGCACAAGGCTCGATGGCATTATTTTGTTTGGCGACAGGAACAATCAGGGCATTTTTCCACTCCTTTGGGAAACACGATGTAGTGAAGCAATGGTTGATAATGTGTGTGAGCGGTCCTAGAATAAATGGCAGTACAAGTCTCGCAAATTTCCAGGATATCCCATCCTCCCCAATGGCATCGGATTTGATGCGCATAATGGATTTAAATACATCTTTTTCACACACTGCACAGAATTGAAATTGCTTCCCCGGTAAAAAATGGCTTTCACGGTTCGGAGAGACTGCATTGCCCTGGCTAGTACTAGAGCTTCTAAAATAGTCATTCAGGGCATTAGGGTCAACCTGACACTCAGTCCTCTGCTTTCCATGAATGTTTAAGTTCTTCAAGTTGCGCCACAAGTCTTTAGAAGGAAGTGACGGATTTAACTTGCTCTCACAAAACATCTGCTTGGCTTTCCTAATTATGTGGGTGGCTTTGTTTCGTGCATTTTTATACTGTGACCAAGCAGTTTCAGAGTTTGCATTTTTCCACTTAGAATACAGCCTGTTACGCAGTTTTATAGCAGATCTAATTTTGCTGTTGAACCAGGGACAAGAGTTATTTTTAATTCGGACTCCACGTAAAGGGACGTGCATATCAAATTGTTCGCGCAAGATGTTATTTAAAAATGCAAGCTTCTCATCAACCGTGGTCATGTACCAGCATGAGGTCCAATCGACATTACACAGATCTGCAAGCAACTCATCAATATTCAGAGACCTAAAATCACGAAAAACAGAAGTAACATACTCAGCTGAACAATTACTACTCTGCAGGACTGCAAACGCTTCCACCTCTACTTAGTCTCGCTAAGCCAGTGCTGAGATATCCGACCCTTGGGTACAAGGACCTACTTCGCCTCCGTGGCATCAAGAGCCGATCTACGCCGTGCCAGCTCATCGGCCATCCCGTTTCCCTGTATGTTACGATGCCCCAGCACCTATAGTAGAGAAACGATATGCCGACTAGCCAGGTTCATGGTCCACTCCCTGCACTGACTACCCAGGCTCGATGTAATTGTTGCTGACCCAAGAGCAAGACGATTTTTGATCCGTTCGTAAAAACTGAAATGTCGAATTACTGAGTGAATGCCTCTTTCTTCCAGTCCTTCCTGGAAGGGAATATAGTAATCTTGAAATTTGTGTCTAAAACTGTCCTGGGACAGATGAAGTCCGTTTTAGTTCTGATATAGGAGTCGTTAATATTCATCAGAATACGGCTGTAGCCGTATGTGCGCTCTTTCCAGAGTCCCAACTCCCAGAGCCTGAGTGCACTCTTGGATGCTGTATCCTTGATAAAGAGATCGATCTGTGGCAAGTTATATATCACGTTCAGAGCCTCTGTGGGAAATGATCTAATCGCCCCGGTGATTGCACCACAGGCAGCTCGCTGAACTTTTTTAATGTAGTTCACCTCGACTGCCTTCCACCACACTATTGCCCCGTAAGCTAAGATCGGTCGAATACCTGCTTTGTACATCCATGCTGTGACTCAAGTCCCACTATCTGCCTAACATTCTTTTAAAGGCGTACATAGCTCCATATAGCCGTTTGACGCTGTGTTCTATATTAAGCTTCCAGTTCAACTACGTGTCAAAAGGACGCCTAAGTATTTCGCGCTATCGGAAAAATGCAACTCTTGACTATTAAGAGAAGGTAGATTGAAACTTGGTATTTTCGTCCTAGTAGTGAATAGAACTAGCTATGTCTTTGACATTGAGCCCCGCAGTCTCCGCCCAACCACTCAGTTTCCTTAGTGCTCCCTGCATGATCCCACTGATCACGTAAGGGCACAGACCCGATACTAGTAGTACTACGTCGTCCACGTAGGCAACCACTTTAAATCCATTCTTATTGAGTTTACGAAGTATGCTGTCTATAACACAAATCCAGTGAAGAGTCCCTCTCCACGGGTGTGCTGTGATCTCACTGGCTCCCACCTTGGCACTTACAACTCTTGACCGCATTGCCATCCCTACCCAATTTATTATAGGGACCTCAATACCAAGGACAGAGCGCCTCCAGTCTAACATTATTGAAGGCGCCCTCAATGTCTAGGAATGCGGCCAGAGTGAACTGTTTGTGGGATGCTTGCATTTTGTGCAACACCTCGTGTAGAGCTGTCTCCGTCGACCGTTCCTTGAGATATGCATGCTGAGCTGTTGACAACCCAGAGTTATCCAATTTCTCTCGAATATGAACGTCCAGAAGTCAGCTGAGTGTGCCCTTGGAGTATTCGAGGTAAAAGCTCTTCACAGGATTACGGGTCCCTACGCAATGCCGACGGTGTTTGCCGAAGAAGATTTAATGATGATTTGTCATGTTGACATGGTCCAACCAATTAAAACCAAGCGGCTACTCTGGATTGGCCATGTAATGCGAATGGATGATATTCTTGTCGGAACCCACCTGTGGAAGTAGAGGAAAAGGGAGACCCCCGTTGGAAAGGCCAAGTGAAGAATGATCTGTGATCCCTTGGTGTTTCTAATTGGCGTCAACTGGCAAAGAATAGAGTCAGGTGGCGAGCTTTGTGGAAAGGTCAAAATCGTTTAGACGGTTAAACAAACAGCTATTAAGGGATGTTGACCTGTATTGATGTTTGTATGTAGTAAGGCTGTCTGGCTCTCTCACATATCGTAAACGTTAAAGTTCCGTGAGTTCCTGCCAGATTTTTGTTAATGAATCCAATGGTAAGTATAACCTCAAAAATGTAAAATTTTGACTTAACTCAGTTTAGATCTGCACATGCCATATGTGTATTGTGCATTTAATTTAATTTAACAGGATTCTCAGTAGCTTCATAACTAATTTATGCACCACAAACTCTCCATCAGCCAGTTTAGCCTTCAGTACAACGACTAATCGCTTTATGTACGACTACCGTTTATACTCGTGCTCTCCTATTCAATTTCAGCATTATTTAAATGAAATTTCACTTGATTCTCTTTGGTTTATTGAATTTCAACTAGCAAACACACACATCCATACGAACACAACCCTCTGTGCTTGATTGTTGATGGATGTCGGCTTTGCATATGCAAATCCATGTGGATGTGGTGCAATACGAAGCAACTGGAATCAACTGGTCTGCGGTGGCGTATGAGTAACTTTTGAAGGATTGGTAGATGGGGAATTGAATGTTAATTTAATTTGTTTGTGTGCGTGGGCAAGTAGTCGCATCTTTCATCTTTTAGACAAAAGATATTGAGGTGAGTTCAATGCTGCTTTGTCGTCGAAATTCGTTAACCAAAACAATTCTTGGTTTGTAGGTAACAAATGCCCATCATTGAACTTAATATCTTTGGCAACAAGTAAGAACAACCAAAGTCGTTTTTTTACATTTTATTTCAGCTGAGAATTAAAGTTTACTTCCTATATTTATTCCACTTAATTATTAAAATGAACTTGAAATTAGAAGTAGTTTTTTTCCCAACATTTTGGTTTCAACATCTTCAAATACTAATTCAGTTTAGGCCGTTACAGCAGCATTTTTCTGATGTACTTTTTTAAAAGACATTATTCCAGCGGCAAAAAAAATATATATATATTATGTGTTTGAAACTAAGGTCTACTATGGTTGTTAGTAAAAAAAACTAGAACATTGTTGAGCCACTTAAGCTGTTTTTCTCAAAGAATACTGAGTTGAGTTGTTATTACCAAACAATTCAAAAATTTTATAGATTGCTTAAGTTTTCTTAACCAATTTCGAGTTAGGTTGTTATTAGAAGTTCAATCAATAGAAACTGATTAGTTTTGATTTTGATGGTAGTAATAGCTCAGTTGGACCGTCAAAATCATCAATCAGCCGTGATGTTTAAGAAATGTATGTAAACTAGTGTGAAGAAAAGGGTCGAATTATTTTATTGGATGCTTTGAGCTCTTCAATCATGCTTCCAAGAATTATTGCTTCGACACGAGCTATGCTTAAAATCCAGACGCAAGAGCCCGATAGTAGAATAGTAATAGAAAGATAAGGCCGATGAGTGCATATACCTCTCCGGCTTCAGACACAAGTGAAAACTGAAATGTAGAGTTCACGAAGAAATACTTAATATTTTCAATCCTTCCTTGAAAGAAAGAGAAGCTTAAAGCTTTTATCGAAGACCGTCCTAGATTTAACAGGAAATTACCAAACTTTGAACAGCGATGGCGATCAAAATATGTGCCCTCTTTCCACACTTCCAACTCAAAAAGTAGGTTCGTGTACAAAAGTTGTTAGGACCGTAGAGTGCTGTCTCCATTGCCTCAAATCGTAGTCCATAAAACATTTGACATGGTTGTCATCAAAAAAAGGTTTCCCACTATTAGTGACAGTTTGTTCTTTTACAACAATTTTAGTTCTGTAAAAATTGCACCCATGGCAGACGGTGACATAAGATAGTTTCAGCGTACGAATAAGAAGCACATTTCAGTGCTCCAATAAACATACGCAAATTGAAAAATCTTTACAACTCTTAGCAAGACTAATAAAATCAACCAAACACAAAGCATTGAAAACTTGAGTTAATCTTAAGCAAAAATATTTCAATTCGCAAATTCATTTCAGTCATTTATTAAGGCAATATAGAGGACAATGGCTATAGCGACAGGAAGACGACAGTATGGCATGGTTGCCACACCGCACTACTTTTCTGGTATCAAAATTCATCAAGAAAAAGGGCCAACGATATACTTAAAAAGAACTTAATAAATAAACAGTGATTTTTTACTTTTGAAGCGACCTAGTAGAGATTGTTCATCTGGTCGTTCCGAAAATTCCCAACACCCCCAAAATCTTGTTTTAAGGTCAAAAACCCGTTTTTCAGTGTATTCGCAAAGAAAAATTCATTAAAAAACAAATTTTCAGCCGATTTCAAAACTCTCAACGGTTTTGGATAGACAAAAGTTGAGGCACCCGAAATATATATAGTGCTCTGTTCATTTGAAAAGAGTATGACATGTTTTTCACGCGAGAAGTTGAATTTTTTGAAAAAATTTTCAGTTTTCCGATTTTTACGTCATTTTTTTGGCACTTAAATATGCCAATTTTACCCCTGTAGGGCTCTTAAGAGCAAACTGCGCCAACTATCGCGGAATCAGCCTTTTGAATATCGCATATAAGGTCCTATCAAGCGTATTGTGCGAAAGACTGAAGCCTGATGTGGACAGACTGATTGGACCTTATCAGTGTGGCTTCAGACGTGGTAAATCTACCATCGACCAGATTTTTACAATACGCCAAATCTTGGAAAAAACCCGTGAAAAAAGAATCGACACGCATCATCTCTTTGTTGATTTTAAAGCCGCTTTCGATAGCACGAAAAGGAGCTGCCTATATGCCGCTATGTCTGAATTTGGTTTCCCCGCAAAACTTATACGGCTATGCAAAATGACCTTGAGCAACAGCGCCAGCTCGGTCAGAATTGGGAAGTACCTCTCCGAGCCGTTCGAAACTAAACGAGGTTTCAGACAGGGTGACCCCCTATCGTGCGATTTCTTTAATTTAATGCTGGAGAAAATAATACAAGCTGCAGAACTTAACCGCGCTGGAACAATATTTTATAAAAGCGTCCAACTGTTGGCATATGCTGACGATATTGATATCATTGGCCTTAACAACCGCGCCGTAACTTCTGCTTACTCCAAATTAGAAAAAGAAGCGGAGAAAATGGGATTGGTGGTGAACGAGGGCAAAACGAAGTACCTTCTGTCATCATGCAAAGAGTCAGCGCATTCGCGCCTTGCCAACCAAGCCACTGTTGGCAGCAATAATTTCGAAATAGTAAAGGACTTCGTTTACCTGGGAACCAGCATTAATACCAACAATAATGTTAGCCTAGAAATCCGACGAAGAATCACTCTTGCAAACAAATGCTACTTCGGACTGAGTAGGCAATTGAAAAGTAAAGTCCTCTCTCGACGAACGAAAATAACACTCTACAAGTCACTCATCGCACCCGTCTTGCTATATGGTGCAGAAGCGTGGACACTAACAACATCTGATGAGGCGGCTCTGGGAGTGTTCGAGAGAAAGGTTCTTCGAAAGATTTGTGGACCTCTACGCGTTGGCGACGGCGAGTACCGAAGAAGATTTAATGATGAGCTGTATGAACTTTACGCAGACGCCGACATAGTTCAGCGAATTAAAACACAGCGGCTTCGCTGGCTAGGCCACGTAGTGCGAATGAGCGAAGATGCTCCAGCCCAGAAGGTATTCTTATCGGCACCCGCCGGTGGAAGCAGAGGAAGAGGGAGACCACCACTCCGATGGAAGGACCAAGTGGAGACCGATTTGCGATCCCGCGGTGTTTCCAATTCGCGCCAGTTGGCGCAACGAAGAAACGACTGGCGAGCTATGTTGGACGGTCAAAATCGCAAAGGCGGTTAGATGACCATTTAAAGAAGAAGGGCTCTTAAGACCAAAATATTCGATTTTGGATTATGCAGCTTAACTTGAAAACTTGAAGTCCTTTCCAAAAACAAACTGAAAAATTTTTCAAAAAATTCAATTTCTCGCGTGAAAAACATGTCATACTGTTTTCAAATGAACAGAAAACTATACACATTTCGAAAGTGTCAACATTTGTCTATCCAAAACCGTTGAGAATTTCTAAATCGGCTGAAAATTTGTTTTTTAATTAATTTTTTTTTACGAATACACTGGAAAAAGGTTTTTTGACCATAAAAGAAGATTTTGGGGGTGTTAGGAATTTTCGGAACGGTGTTTCGCTTATAATTCGACCAGATGAACAATCTCTACTAGGTCGCTTTAAAAGTATATTCACTTTTTTTGCAGCACCGTGATATTAGCGTAAAAATTGTAAGTTTTTGTTTGTTAGTTAATTTATCTATAATAATTAGTAAGGTGATGGCTTTGAAGAAACTTGCTTTGATAAGGTTCGATGCCGCACAGTGTTTCCAAATATACGGAGCTAGGTGTAATAAGTCATGGTGACAGATTACAGAGAAACCTCTTTGTGGCAACGAACTAGCCGATCAATCAGCAAAATCTGGTCATTCTGCTCCGCTTACAACAACCCCAAATTGCAACCTAAAGGACATCAAGGCAAACATCTCAACTCACTACAGACTAGCCGCCCACAAAAATTCACTTTCCCAAACTTCCACATGGTACCAATACATTAACAGTAATGCATCAAATATAAACATATTCCTCCGAAGCCTAGAGGATATACCCAGAATAGACCTAATAAAATTCGAACGCCTTCGCTTAGGTTATTCACGCGTTACTCATAAGTATCACTTACAAAACCAACCACAAACCTGCTGCCATTTTTGCAACTTCCGAGTTCCCTTCACGATACCCCACCTCCTAACAGAATGCATATCCCTGCAACACAACGTACGCGATTCTTTCCAGACCATAACAGACAGAAAATATTTCTAAAATCATAACTTTCTTAAAATCTACTCGCCTTTACTACGTTATTTAGATAATAATCTAATAGTTTGATAAGAATCTAATTCACTCAATCAATTCACACTTACATACATATGTCTACATAAATTTGGATTAACTAACTAGTTAGCCTTAAAAATCTTGACGAGCTGAAGGCCTTAGTAGCCATTCCCCCAACTCACTCTGCTAGCTTGTAATTTTTTTTGTAAGGTAGCAATCAATAAAAATAATAATTATAATAATTGGTTTTTTAGTAGTGCCCGGTACTAAGTTTTATTTAATTTTGATTGATATTAGAGAAAAATTACAACAAATAATGTAAAAATGGAACATTAAAGGAAACTGAGGTAGTGACATAACAGGGCATCATAGCTTAGTTGTTGGAGTATAAGGTTTAACAGCGGCTTGCCCCAGTGTGCGAGAAGGGGTCTGATGGGAAGTTAGTGACTTTTCACTAAATATAAGTAATATCTATGTAGTTTCAATAGCTTGGATAAGTTTTTATATGCCAATTACATTCTCAACGTTGAGTTAAACATAAAATATAATCCGAAATCATTCTAGAGCTATATAAAGGCAAAATGCTGCGCCAGTGTACCAACAGGTGTTTTTCTTGATGATGCTTCTGCTGAAACAGCCAATTTATTCGCAAACTTCTTCAAATCAAATTTGGTCACGGAAGATAGTAGTAATCAAGTTTTTGAATTTTCAAAGGGTCAGGATTGCGCCCTTAACTTCGGATCCCCATGTCTCTCTTCTAAAGTTATTAGTAAAGCCATTCTCAAGGTGAAATCTTCCTTTTGATCAGATGTTGATGGGTTTTGTCCAGTCGTGCTAAAAAACTGTCCGCCTTTAGTCTACCCGTTAAGATTGATCTTCAATAAATATTTATCATCCGAGACGTTCCGCAACGATTGGAAAATTACCTCAATTACGCCTGTTTTTAAAAATGGAAACAAGAACGATGTTCGCAATTACAGACACATGTCCAAATTATCTACTATTTCTAAAATCTTTGAGCATGCCGTTAATGCAAAACCTAGTTTTGCTGTTAAGTCTATCATTTCGCCCTATTAGCATGGATTTGTCGCTGGCAGATCAACTGTTTCTTATCTTGCTGTTTTAATGAATACTGTATTGAATCATTTTCCGCTAATTTCCAAGTAGACTGCGTCTACACAGATTTTTCTAAAGCTTTTGATAGAGTTTTCCCTAGCGTTTTAATAAAAAAAACTAGCTTTTGTTGGCTTTCATTCCTCGTTTCTGCAATGGATTGGTTCTTATTTATTCAACAGGAATGTGTTGTTGCAGCTTCCAGTGTACCCCACGAAAGTATTTTAGGACCATTATTTCTTATTCTTTTTATCAACGACATTAGTAGTGCTTTTCGTTTGCTGAGTGTCTGCTTTACGCATATGACTTGAAGTTATTCTAAACAAATAAGGGGCCAGATGATGATTTAAAGTTGCAAAACGATATTAATAAACTTCATCGCTGGTGTGAGAAATCTAGTATCTCTTTGAACCCGGCTAAAGGTTTTCAGATGACATATTCGAAGTCAGTTAATACACTGCGTACGATTTACAGAATATCTAACTGTGAGCTTCAGGGCATCAGAGATAGAAGATCTGTGAATTATCTTTGATAGTAAGTTTTCTTTAGCAACCACGTGAGTTACGTAACCGCTAAAACATACTCTATGCTTGGTTTTGTCAGGCGTAATACTATAAAATTCTCTCATCCGTATACGATTAAACTATTATTTACGTCCTTCGTTAGATCCCTTTTATAATATGCAGTTTTTATTTGGAGACCAAGCCACCAGATAGCTATGAATAGAATCGAGCGTGTACAAAAGATATTTCTTAAATATGCTCTTCGACCACTGAACTTCTTTGAACCAATGCCTACCTATTCTGCTCGTCTCCTGCTTCTAAACCTTAAGTCATTGGTGAATTCTATTCTTTGCTTAACGTTCACTTATAACATTATTAATGGATTCATTGACTGCCCATACTTGTTGGAAGCGGTTCAATTTAACGTTCCTCCACGTCCTCTCCGGAATTTCTATCCCTTCTATGGAGATAATCTCAGAACAAATAATGCTTGTAACGCTCCTTTTTTTCGTGCAATCTGTGAGTTTAACTCACTAAGCATCACAGTTTCCTTGGATTTTTCTCTACCAAGGCCAGATTTTTTAAATATTTTAAACTCAGTTTTCTAAATTCTCTGATCCATATACATATGTATCATATATTTATTCAATAGTTCTACATATTACTTAAGTTAAATGTATGTCCTATAGTCTGTAAGGATGGTATTCCATTGACTTTGCTAATAAAAGAAATGAAACATGTCAAGCCATAACCTCGCTGTGCAAATCATTATAAGTTTTCTCTAATATCAATTAAAAACCTGTTTATGCTGGAGAGCAAAGACTCAAAGTTGCATATCGTTGATGCCTATGCAAAACCACCTATCTGACGGCAATTGAATTTTACAGGAGAGCAAAAAATTTACCAATTCCTTTAACTGAGATGCGTTTTCTACCTTAAAAAGAAGGTATTTACCTTAATAACATAAAATTTAACTGAAGTTGTCCATAGTTATGATCTTTGTGAGGTGTTTGCTTTTCTACAGACTACAGTTTTCCAGCCTTCTTTTTGATAAGGCTCGCCGGACTATTATTAATATTTTCAGGTCCCCACTTATTTTGTCAATAAGCACAAAATAAAAAGATGATAACAAAATTTTAAAGACTACCTTTATATTTATGTCGCCAAAATACAGCAGCAAATTTGTCCTTAAACAAGGACAAGGTATCTGTGAGTTTTGGTTTTGAAACTTTAATCGTCCTACTTGTAATCAATTTATGAGATTTGAAAGTATAGAGGTGGAGTGCAATTAATATACTTTAAATGTTTTGTCAACTGCCGAACTTCCATTTGCGATTCTAAATAAAAATTGATTGTCTTAGTCTAGAAACGTGCACTCCACCTTTATATTTTCAAATCTCATAAGTTGATTATAAGTAGGGCGATTAAAGTTTCAAAACCAAAACTCACAGATACCTTGTCCTTGTTTAAGGACAAATTTGCTGCTGTATTTTGGCGGCATAAATATAAAGGAAGTCTTTAAAATTTTTTTATCATCCTAAAATTTTTTTATGCACTTTTTATTTTATAGTTTTTAGTACTACCTACAAACAGGCAATTGCAATTGTGATTAGTACTTAGTAATTCCTATGTGAAAATGTTCGATGTTTCTCGGACGTAGTGCGTCTATATCTATATGCGGCTTAGATTACTTTAATTTAGGTGAATTTGTGTGATATATAGATCTGAGAAACTGTATCGCTGTTCGATGTCACAGTTGTTTAAGACGGTGAATTATCATCTTTGGTGGATGTGCATAATTAGTGAAAGCATATAAAAGTGGATATACATATTTTACAGCCTACTACGCATTCAAAGAAATCGAATTCATTCAAAATAGTGAACAGCACAGTTGGCACACTGTTAACAGTTATTACTGGATATGTTCTGTAATATGGGCAATCATATGTTAAATTTAAAGCCGTTAACCTACTGGGAAGTTTCTCAAAACGTTTTCCACTTATCTCGATCAGAGCGCCACCTAGCAGAATTTTCTTCTCAGCAAATCATAATGTCATCGTGTCCTGACCTATGTGCTTATTCTCAAGACCCTAAGTCAAGAGGCTGTTAGTTAAACACCGACGACAAGACTCCCAATTTCAAACTAATTCTCAAAATATGTAGATTTGTGCGCCATCTACCGAAATTTTTTCAGTCAAATATTACATTTCCACCTGGTTCTGAAGCACGTGTTCAGTTTGAAGTCTCTAGCTTACCGGGAAGTTACTCAAAAATCGATCGCAAGATTCTCCCCATTTTCCAGAGATTTCCAGTTATTACGATAAGCGCACCACCTAACGGAATTTTGATTTCCAAAAACTATATTGTCATAGCGCCCTGAACTATGTGCTAAGTTTCAAGCCCCACGTCAAGAGGAAGCTAGTTTCAAATCGATCGCAAAATTCCCAATTTCAAATTAATTTTCTAAATTGGTATATCCGTGCACCGCCTAGCGAGATTTTTTTGATCAAATATTGAACTGTCACCGGGTTCTGAAACATGTATTCAGTTTCAAGTCTCTAGCTTAGCGGGAAGTTTTTTAAAAAATTGATCGCACGATTCGGCGGGTTTTTCAAAGATCTCGATCAGCGCGCCATCTTTCGGAATTTTGATTTCTAAAAATTATACTGTTATCGTGTCCTATACTATCTGCTAAGTTTAAGGTCCCTAGGTCAAGAGGAAGTTCGTTAAAAATCGATAGCAAGATTCTCAATTTCAAACAAATTTTCAAAATATGTAGATTCGTACGCCATTTAAGGAAATTTTTTTAATGAAATATTACATTGTCAGCGGGTTCTGAATTATGTGAGAAGTTTCGAGCTCACTAAGAAGTTACTTAGAAATCGATCGCAAGATTCCCCACCGTTTTTCGGCGATTTTCAGTTTTCTCGGTAAGCGCACCATCTAGTGGAATTTTGTGTACAAAATATTGCATGACATTTCATTGCTGATCTATGTGTCAAGTTGCATGGTTCTAGCTTACCGGGAAGCTACTTAAAAATCCACCGCAAAATACCAAATTTTTAATAAGTTTTGCGAATATCTGATCCATGCGCCACCTAACGGATTTTTGTTTTATCCACATTGCATTGTTACGGAGTTCGGAACTATGTTGCAAATTTCAAGTGTCTACCTCAATTTGGCTTCCCCGCAAAACTTATACGGCTATGCAAAATGACCTTGAGCAACACCGCCAGCTCGGTCAGATTTGGGAAGCACCTCTCCGAGCCGTTCGAAACTAAACGAGGTTTCAGACAGGGTGACCCCCTATCGTACGATTCCTTTAACTTAATGCTGGAGAAAATAATACAAGCTGCAGAACTTAACCGCGCTGGAACAATATTTTATAAAAGCGGGCAACTGTTGGCATATGCTGACGATATTGATATCATTGGCCTTAACAACCGCGCCGTAACTTCTGCTTACTCCAAATTAGAAAAAGAAGCGGAGAAAATGGGATTGGTGGTGAACGAGGGCAAGACGAAGTACCTTCTGTCATCATGCAAAGAGTCAGCGCATTCGCGCCTTGCCAACCAAGCCACTGTTGGCAGCAATAATTTCGAAATAGTAAAGGACTTCCTTTACCTGGGAACCAGCATTAACACAATAATGTTAGCCTAGAAATCCGACGAAGAATTACTCTTGCAAACAAATGCTACTTCGGACTGAGTAGGTAATTGAAAAGTAAAGTCCTCTCTCGACGAACGAAAATAACACTCTACAAGTCACTCATCGCACCCGTCCTGCTATATGGTGCAGAAGCGTGGACACTAACAACATCTGATGAGGCCGCTCTGGGAGTATTCGAGAGAAAGGTTCTTCGAAAGATTTGTGGACCTCTACGCGTTGGCGACGGCGAGTACCGAAGAAGATTTAATGATGAGCTGTGTGAACTTTACGCAGACGCCGACATAGTTCAGCGAATTAAAACACAGCGGCTTCGGTGGCTAGGCCACGTAGTGCGAATGATCGAAGATGCTCCAGCCCAGAAGGTATTCTTATCGCCACCCGCCGGTGGAAGCAGAGGAAGAGGGAGACTACCACTCCGATGGAAGGACCAAGTGAAGACCGATTTGCGATCCCGCGGTGTTTCCAATTGGCGCCAGTTGGCGCAACGAAGAAACGACTGGCGAGCTATGTTGGACGGTCAAAATCGCCCAGGCGGTTAGATGATCATTTAAATGAAGAAGAAGCTCAACGGGAAGTTCCCTAAAAAGGCTTTGCAATATTTCGAAAATTCGTATGGAAATGAGCGGACAAACAAGACAAAGACTTAATATAAAAGTAGTACAATAAATTCAAGTTATGCACAGAGGAAAAGCGACTATATCTCGAGAACAATAGCTCAAAAAAAACTAACAGATTTTCTATGGGGAATTTTGTGACAAACCAAAGGGTAGAAGAATATTCTTCTACAAATGTTACCATTACCGAGATAATAACGGAAAGGAAAAAAATCACTTTAGGTGGGAGCAGCGAATTATGCTCTGCATACTTTTTTCATTATCTTTTCCACATTTGATCCTATTTGAAATATTTGTTTAGTTTTTGTTTTCCCTCCTCCTTAGGCCCGGTTTTTCAGTACAAGTTGAACTCAATTTGTCAGTTAAACTAAGCTTAAGCTTGTTACGCAGTTTTTCAGTCAACTTTAAGCGAAGTTTGAACGTAGTTTAAGCCGCCAATTTGGCAGGGTTAAACTCTAGTTAACCTGTCAGCTGTTTGCATATTTGTTGGTTTTGGTTGTGAAACAATAAACTGAACGCAAATAAAAAAGGACGATATTTCTATATTTAATTGAATACTGTATATATCATCTGACGAAAGTGATTATAGTGATGCAGAAATTAGCGAAATCCTAACTATTACAATACTAGGGAGATGGCGTTGAATATGCAAACCAATGTTGCCGTATAAAAAGCAAATCTTAAAAGCGGCCTTAAACTCTCACTGAAAAACCGCTCTGCAGTTTAACTGTTGTGTAAATTTATGCCGAGTTTAAGCAAACTTAGTTTAAACTGAGCTTAACCAAGGACTGAAAAACCAGAGCTTAGTGGCATAAAACCATTTAAAAGTGAATGAAACAGCTTGTCGCCCCCTTGACAGCTCTCTATAGCCCCCAGTTGGGAACTCCTGTATGCAGTCGATGCTGGGCAAATGATCCCATAAAAATACGGTAGAAATTTCGTGAAGATCGGTTGCGGACTCGAACATCTATTAAGGACACGTATACCTTAAGACATTCACTTCCATATATTTTTATTGTATGTGTATCTAAAATATTTGTGCCTGACAAGGGCTTAAGGGAGGTTAAAAAAAAATATTCAAAAATTAATAACAATTACATGTGTTTAATTATAATTTACTAAATTGATCAACAATACCACGCATTGCTATTGTTACTGTACTTCACCCAGCCTAACCGGCGCATCTACGACCGAAACTGTCCTCAATCTCTTCTAAAGGAAGTCATCGGAAAAGGGCGATTTGAGCAGGATTAGACCATGGTCAGTTTTTCTTAGAAGACCCCGTCAACAGGAAGAGTGGCTTGCATTTCCCCAGAAAGATCGAATTCTTTTGCAGCTACAGGTGGTGATTTTTTGTATTTGTGTTTAACAAAAGGAACCATTTTTTGAACCATTCTGGCAACCCTGATAGTAAGCAATATGTACATAAGTATGTAAAACTAGTATGCAACAACAAACCCAAATGTGTCATATGAAGAAATAGCGGAGCAAAATGAGTGTATCCAATGCAAAGGGCAAAGAAGTTTCTAGGGAAAACTGAAACACCAAAACAAACAAAAACTATGACACTTTAGGGTTGTTAACTGTGCACATAAAAATACTCACCACAAGAAATCAGCAAAGCAATAAACAACGCCGAGAAGATGATACACCGTTTTAAGATTTCATTGCTTTTTCAATTGCTAGATTGAGTCATTTCATGGCTGGTCGATTCGTTCGAAAGTTCGTTGGTTGAAATTTTGTAGAAAGGATATGGAAATACGGATATCGGATAAACTGAAACCTTGCCATAAAGAGCACAGAGGTTCAGGCTTCGCCATAGCACTGCTCCCGTGGCTTTCGAGTCAGTCAAACACGCGACACTTCTAAAATATATTGGCGAAACTACAATTATCCCAAGCCTAAAAAAACGGACGCGCCTGTAGCTTCTAGGAATTAGAATTGAAGATCCAAGGGGATTAAATAGAGTGGCGCCTAATCCCCCTTATTGTTTAAAGTTTACATCCCCAAACTCCCTTTGCCACTAGTGGTAGTTTCAATCGTTTCCTATCCAGACGACTGCAAGATAATAGCAAAAGGCTAATACCTTTTCATTGACGCACCGTGATTCAAAAGTAATAACTTAAACATGCAGTAATCCTCCACCGGGCTTGGGGGCTTAAAATATATCCACTGTAAGGTACGCCTGTTGTAAACAAACTCCTAAATCCACGGCCCGAGAGCTCGAGGATTCATATAAATCGTTACGTTGGAAGTCGAACAAGTTTCAGAATGTGCTAGTACCGGTGTTTTTGGGTTACAGCAAATCGCCAGCTGGAAAAGGAACGTACATGCAAATCTACCAGTCAGTCCCTAAGTACAAGTTGAATATATAGTCCATAGCCACTGAAAGAGTTTTAGGCTTGCCAGAACTTTTGCGAGATGTCTCCTTATGACGCTCGAATACCATTTATTCTGTGAGGTCAAAGAAACATAACGAGAATGCAGAATTTCCGCAAGCCCGGGCCATCCTAGACAGCTTCTTCTGAAACACCTACGTATATTATATTAAACTTTTCAAGGAAACCAGTTTCTCAGGACGCCCATTACGAGATATTGATAAGTGTTAACGGCGACGAGCAGAGCAGCAAGCAAGTTGAAACTTCCTCCGAATTATTTTATATTAAAGAGTTTTCTCATGTCGGCTACATACCCACTTTGATCCGAAGTTCCTAGCTTTCGGAATCGGAATCGAAGCAGCGTAACATCTCTACTACACTACTCGTACAGCATTTGTTCATAGCAATTTATGCTTTAACGCAACAAGCCAAGTATTGCTCATATTAAGCCCGGCCATACTATTGGCGTATTTGGTTGTGTTGATCTCTTTTGGTTACTCATATCACATCGCTCAGTTGGCAACAGAAGGACCCTCCAGTTAGTCACTCATACGCAGAGATGCTGCATTCGTCTCATACATTTGGTCACTCATACGCCCCGCACAACCAAACCCTCAATCAAAAGGCGCTATGACAATACAAAGAAGCTTGCGCTCCCATCCACCACATAACAAAGCGCTGGCGCTATTACGTCTAGACAGTACCAGAATTAAATGAGATTCAGTGCTTTGTAGAATATATGTTGGGATTGGGACTTGCACCACGTTTGTATGTGTGTAAGTATGTAAGAGTGTGAGAAAAATAATATTTTTTGATTTTACCATTGGCCAACGCCACTTGAAGTAATAGAACTGACTTTATGAACTTTATGATTGTGTTATTGTACTAATTCTGAATTGGTTTGAATGGGCAATGCCGGTATGAAGTCTGCATAAATGAAGATAGCCTAAAGGAAGCTTGGGGATACATGTCTCCAATTTACCAAATTTGTCAACTACTTTATTGACGAAGCATCCACACTTCTCTAAGGACTATGTACTTAATCTAATTATTATTAATTGATACAAACCCAACATCCCAACAGACAATTGGCTGAGGACATCACGCCTGCTTGTTAAATAAAGCGACATATTCGAAAACAGTACGATGACATTCCACAACATCTCACCGCAGCGGTATAGTCCTCGCTTATTTGAGAGCTCACAAAGACATTGGAAGGAAATATAGAACTCCATAAGACTAAAATTTCAGCTAATCAATAAATTTTATAAATCGAACTTATTTTTGTAAGGCGACTAACTTGTCTAGGTCGTACAGTCATAATAAATTACCATAAACCTTCTAGAGAACTGGTTCCCAAATTGACGAAAAAGACCGTAATGACCCCGCATGGCCCACCTTTCCCCTTCTATATCCAGACCAGATTAAGCAGAGCTTACGACGCATCATCAGCATATGCCAGCAATAGATTATACTAGTGCGGCTGAGCTCTGCTGTTTGAGTTCTCTTCTACAGCATCAAGTTAAAGAAATGACAAGAGAGTTAGTCCTCTTACCTGAAGCCTTGTCCGAATGGTTCGGAGAGGTCATTCCTAATATTGACTGTTTTCTTGGTACTACTCAACGGCATTTGGCTTCGCCGTGTAAGCTTTACAAACAAGTCAAATTCAGAGATGGTTGCGTACAAGCAGCTACTCTTTGGGGTGGAAAATTTATTTAAACTGCTGGTGAGTGTAATACATAACAGGTGTAACAGGTGCCCCGCACCCCTCCGTTCTTTATAGAACAAATAAATTAAATTCAAACAAATTCCTATTATCATGGGCATTCTCGAGGATTTGGCGTATCGTGAAGTTCTGGTCTATGGTAGACTTTCGAAGTCTAACGACACGCGAACACACATTTCCATTGAGCTTCCCTACGATGGCTTCAGAATTCTCACAATCCGCTAGATAGTACCTTATATGCGATATTCAGGAGATTGATTCCGCGGTAGTTTCAGGGATCGGCTTTCTAGTGGACTGGGCAAAGCACACTTATCTGGACATATAAGCCCATCTGACCACATTCTATATGAGGGTGGTGTATGCTTTTTTCTATCCAGACGTCTGAGCCGTTGTACGGGTGGTCCATCATTTATAATTGTTGCCATCCTCACATACTCATAGTCGGGTGGTGGTGCGTATTTTCCATTGTCTGCGTTTGGGGTCTGGGGTTCATCATCTCCTTTAGAACTTGGCTATGAGGAGATTAAGGATGTTCCGGTAACCGGTATCAAGTCATCGTCATTGTCTCTGCAGATATTCGCACTGGTCTTGAAACCTTTTGCGATTGTGGCCTTACGCAGCTTTCTACTTTGTCTTGATTAAGCCCAAAGTTTAAAATACATATTTGTATGACTCTTAAATCAGCAATTATATAAGGAAACTATTAAAATTCAAATAATATAGTAAATAAAGTATGCAAACTGTGAGTGTGCCATAATTATGAAACGCACTATATATTCTAGTAATTAGTATATTATTTAAAAGTTATTGGTTTCTGTGCTCGGCTCGGTTCAAGCCGACCTAAGACTACTCATCTAATAAAGACAGAAAAGTTAAAAGATTTTCTATATAAACCTAATTTATTGAATAAATTTGTATTCTGTCACTTATTTTTCTTATCAATAACTTCATACAGGAATCACAAGCCAATTCAACCTCATTCAAATATCTACCCAGTACCTGACTTTATTTATATTACTAAGGATTTACTTAAAGCTTTAATTCATTATTGTTTAGCTAATTTAAGGTTTCTACCAATTGTTTATCGACATATTTGCTATTTTTATAAACAAACCTATTTTCACACCAAGGCTCATATTCTCATGGAACCGCCCCTTACTACAATTGAAGATTTCCACGTGTGACACTTGTATATTATAACACTTTTTGGAAGTATTAAACATTACAGGCATGCACGACCATAAAACATCCCAACTATCGCAAAAGTAATAGTAGCCTTTAGGATAGTACATTACGTAATTGACACAAATTGTATGACTTTGGTGAATGAGTAACTTTATTTGAGAAAATCGCAATCGCTTCGAGTTAGTTTTTACCACTAATGGTTACTCCCAAATTATTTGAATTTTAAGTAGAATGTCTCAAGTGTTTTCAAAACTTGAAATTGTCAAATGACTATTGGCCGAATAAGCCTAGACTTGGAATTAACTTGACTTTACTTAGTTTACAAAAGAACTGAGAGTCTACTATTCATCGTGTCATCTTTTTGCAGTTTTTTTATTTGACGCATTGGTTTCTAATTGCCATATGCATTTCATTCATCCAAAAAAATTATTAAACAAATTGAAAAAAGTTTTATGGTGGCACAGTTCTCTCACGTCTCTCTTTGAACTTAGAAACTTGACTTGGAAATCAAAAATCTGTAGTTTTCTAAGTTTCTAGGTTAAGTTCACGTGCATTTGTTAGATGTAGGGTTTTCAAGTCAATGTCTGTCTAGGTCTAGGCTAATATAGCGGCGACTACCTCATGTTACTTGAATGGCGAGTGGAAAATATCTATGTATAATCACTATGTTTGACAGTAAATCTTCATTCGGTTTCTTTTTACACAGGTTATCGCAAAAAGATCTTATTATTAATGCGATAATGTTATAATTCCACTTTTATGTCATAAATTAGAGTGGACAAGGATCCATATAATTACATATTGAAACAAAAAATGAGTTACAAGATAAAGCAAGCAACAATTTAAAAAGAGAGGATTGTGCGTAAAGTTCCCTGAAAGTCGCAGTCACCGCGCTGCTACATCATTGTTAAGTAACCATAACGTCACTCGAATAATAATAATAATAATAATAATTCCCAACGGATTACCCACCATATCATGCCCGACCGGCGCGAGGGGCGCATCCGCATAACGCGCGGATTATTCGTTCGTGCCGAGTCGTTGAAAGGCTTTGGTTTGTTAATCGTCGAGATCTAAAACTGCTCAGCTACAGAAAAAACCTCATCAGCTAAGTAAATTAGATATAGGATAGATTATACATTAAGAAATAACTAGTTAACAGAATAAAATTATTGTTAGAAGTTAATATAAAATCAAAGAATAAGAAACAAGCTATGAATTTAGGATAGAAAGAATTGATTTTTTTATGCTGAAAAGCGAGTCTGAAATATCAAATCTACCAGAAAGAGAGTTATATTCTTGACACAAACAGCAAAAAGGCTCATCTAACTGAAAATTGGTTCGGCACTGTTTTAATGCTAAAGGTTTAAAATGCCTTGAAGGACGAGACGGTACATTGAAGTTCACTTCACTTAGAAGAAATGGGCTGGAGAGTGAACCATTTAGCAATTTAATCATAAAAACAATTCCAAGCATTTCCCTCCGACTAGAAAGTGTGTGCAGATTAATGAGTTTTAAACGATTCGTATAGGGTGGCAGATTATACAAGGGATCCCAGTGAAAATCTCTTAAATACTAAAAATTGTTTTTGAGCTGATTCTAGGCGATCTACATGAACCTGGTAACGCGCGTTCCAAATTATAGAACCGTATTCAAGTATCGGTCGACTAATGTAGTGAAGAGAGCTTTAGTTACATAAGGGTCGCTAAATTCTTACGACCATCGTTTAACGAATGCTAGGACACCTCTAGCCTTATTGACTCTTGTGTTAATATGGCGGTTGAAACTGAGTTTATAGTCCATAGTAGCCCCCAGGTCAACAAAATCATACAATTGCTCAAGACTATAATTTTTAATTGTATAGGAAGCCGGAAGAGAAATTCAATGCGAAAAACCCATGTATTTACATTTTTCAAGGTTAAGTGGCATATCATTTAAATCGCACCAAGTAACTAGTGCATCTAGATCCGATTGTAGATTATTTCTATCTTCAAATGACGCGAATGACATGAGAAGCTTTACGTCGTCAGCATACATCAACATTTTAAAAAATTTTATTATTGTAGAAATATCATTTATAAACAACAAGAACAGAGTCGGGCCAGATGGCTTCCTTGAGGAACCCCCGAAGAGACATAAATGACATCGGACACTAAAATTGTAAACACTACTCTTTGTGTCCTGTCACTAAGGTAAGAAGAGATCCAGCGATTGAGACCCGGCTGGAAGCCCAACTGATCGAGTTTCTGAATGTTTCTGGATATCTTATAGGAACGTCGCAGGAACAAATTATTCCACATTTTGGTGGTAAAAACGTAATAGATATATTCCTATTACGTTCCCATGACTACTGGTTCAACAATTAAAAGTTACAAGAATGATCGGAGCTCATTTTCAGCGACTGTTTGTGCTAGTTAGGATAGGGGTGAAAATATATAATGGTGTAGGATTGCCTCTCTTGGCAACGTGTTGGCCCGTTATTATGCTAAAGGACACAATGGCCGCTGTTGACTACGGGGATATTGTTCAATAATGTAATGCTGTCATATAAAGAAGCAAACATGGATCTGAGATGGCGCTGTCAACAAGATAACGTTCCAAAGTATACTTCGTGGTTTGTATGAGAGTAGTTTAGAAATGTAAATGTGACATGTATACAATGGCCAAGTGAATCCCCAGACCTGAACCTAATAGAGAGCAGTGACCTCAAGAAGAGACTTGCAGCCTTTTTATTCGAGAAAAAGGATTCGTTTTGTCAGAAAGTAGGGGAGTTCTGGTCTCGAACCCGATTGCAAACCTATAACAAGTTAATCAAATCTAAGCCTAATAAAATAGGCAAGCTTATGCAAAACTACGGAGGACATATATAAAACCCATGATATAAATAGCTGAAAGTCATTTGTGTATTTTGATTTCGAGAACCTATTATTTTTACCACATATTTTTTTTATTCTGATAAAATTTTGCTTTAGTTGAAGCAATTATAAGAATTTTTGTACTTTTAGTTTTAATCAAAGAAATTCTTCAAGCTACTAATAGAAACGTTGTTTCAATTGCAAGTGTGGTTACCTACTCCTATTATTTTGACCACAAGTGTATAGATTCATCCTCAGAAAAAAATAGTAACATCATAAGTATAAAAAATTAATCATTTTTGGTTGCAATAAAGCTCAAATGACGAGCTTCCAAAATGTTCGTTCTTCAAATACATACAAAAGTACATAGATATGTATGCAGTTATTTATGAATATGTCAATCTATATGTACTCGTGCCGCAAATAGACCCATGCCAAACGTTCACTCTATGAACAGAGCTCTACAACATGCAATCGCACTGATTCGAGTATGCAGCTCTCAACCCTCTTACATCGGACCAATGACTGCTATTTAAACATGTTAAATACACCAACACGTACACTCAAACAGATGCGTTATCATTTGATAAATCGGAGTTTGGTGTTAGCAAATGAAGTTAAGATAAAGGTGAATATAGATAAATTGAAGTAAAGAGCTTGACATTTCAATGTGTACGTTATTATTGCATTTAATGCACTGAGCAATTTGTCGCTTTAGAATTTTAAACGAATGCACTACTATCTTGCATACAGACACCCTTAGTTATATACCGACACATTGTGTATATTCATTGAGTTATGAGGCTGCTATTGCTGCAGAGACACAATCGTTTATCGAGGGACACACACACACAAATAATTTTCACTTACTTAAAATCAACGCCTACATTAATCCATCAAGGGGTGAAGATGTGAAGGAGTGTGTGTGTGCATATATGTAGGTGCAAGCTTGTACATACATCTTCAGCAGCATCATCACTACTTTTTAGGGGAAAAAACTAGAAAAAAGTTTAAAGGCAAGGTTTAAGCTCAGCAAATGTCCAGCTTTAGAATTTGAAAGAGCTATAAATGCAGCAATCACGAATTCACCAGAGATACACACACGAAGTTTTTGCCGCAACAAATAAGGTACTTAGAAAAAATCAAAAAGTTTTCCAAATTTATTTTAAAGTTTGATTTTTTCAACCATTTCTTCATATTTCAAATAAATCTCAAACTAAATTACAGCTTTTACCTGATACTCCCGTTGCCAAATGTGGTTAAAGTTAATTCACTACACGAATTTGTATGTATGTATGTATAGTTTAACATTTATGCTGCTCACATATATATGTATATGTTTATATAAAACTAAACTCTACACAGAAAATATCACGGTTCCTTAATCTTTTTACATTTAAATTTTTTTTTCTTTTTTTTTTTTTTAAAATAATAATCACGGAAATGTCAAGCGATAAACAAATTTCGACGTCCACTTGCTTAGCCAAACACTCGCGAGATGATGACGAAAATTTTCACGCACAGCCACAAATGTGTATACATACATACATACCAACATACAACCGAATATCAACGTCAGAGCTACGAAGTTTATGTCGTTATGTTTATACGAGAATACGAAAAGCAATTTCAACGTAAACGCGTACATATATACATATATCGAGCATACATTCATAAATGCAGTTAGTTATGTTTGTATATTTCTTCATATCATCACTGTACGTATGTTTGGGCAAGGGAACACTAATCAAGCAAGAGAGTCGCCTCTAGCCACTAGTTGCTGCCATTGTTCCAATGTGACAGTTGTGAACGAAAATTTTTTTCAAAAGCGAGAGACACAGCGTATACGTAACATTTTCTTTGAAGTAATAAAATTCAAGTAGCGTGTTAAAAGAGCGAGAGCAAATTATTGTAATTATGTTAAAAGAGGCGAGTAACTAATGGCAAACAATAAATTCGTTTATTGTTAAGAGAGAGTAACTAACAAAAACTTTAACGAGTAAGGTTAGTAGTTCAAAAAAATGCTTGGAATGAAAGAGTATGTTAATTCATATAAGAAGAGATGAGCATAAACTAAACGAGAACACAGTGAGAGAGTGATAAGAGCTTTTGAGAAGACGATGAGAAGAAAAGATACTGCCACTAGATAATACAATTTGTATGTTATTTTCGAGTTCATTTCGGAACCAACAAGGCAATATTTGTGGGACCAAACCGGTGTTATTTCAACATCGAGGTTTTGGAACGATTTCTGGGATTGGAAATAATTTGGAATGATTTCGTAAATAAATTCAAAGTAAGCATTAGTCCCGAAATAATATCTAAAACCATAAAAAAATACTTAAATCATATAGAAATATTTCTGCGAATATGTGGTTCTTTCCGTGATGGCAACGGCGTTTATTGAAGTTGGAAGTTCACAGTATCGTGCTATGTAAATTGATCAAGACTCTCCGGCAAAGAGGGGATTTCTATCGACACCCGATATCCGCAAGAGAGGAAAGCAAGGTGTCCACCGAATTTTTAAAAAACGAGTTGAGAAAGGGTTTGTTACTCAAATTGTTTTATCAAATATTCCTCTCTATTCCCGGGGGATATCATCCCTTCTGCTTAATGGGCATGAGGCCTGATGATTACTGTGGAATCTGCAGATGTATTGAAGAGGCGGAAAGCGTTCAGCATATGGTATGTCAATGTCCGGCACTCAATAGCAAGCGGTTAGCAATTCTCGGTCAATCGTTTTTCTGTGACCTCGCCAAAGTATCACATTTGAAAATAAAGGCGGTAACTGAATTATTAATTCTTGAAGTGGCATAGAAGTGGGTAGAGACCGTATAGGGTATCACAATGGGCCTATTAGCAGCGTAATATCGGTCTCATTGCTTCCTTCTATTTTAAAGGAAAGCCCTTGCAACTTCACCTAACTTAGCATATTCTCAACTCAAGTTTCTTGAATAATGATTGAAAATCTATCTATCGCTTAGATTTTTTCTTTTTTAAGTAATAAACGAACTTTTCTTGCAAGGTTTGAGTGTGACCTTCTAAATTTTCGAAATTAAGCCGGAATGTTGGGAAAACGATTACTGACAAGTGACCACAGCAAGTTTTGAAAAACATTTCTTTCAACGACCGAGGTACGACGTTGTGATCTCTTGGTAACTTTTAGTTTGCTACCATCTTTAACTAAAATTCGTAGAATTATGTATAATTTAGGAAATAAATAAAATTCGGTACACTTTTAAACAAAAACCATATGTCACGCGAACTCATTTCGCTGCTCACAACACTGCACACTACACTTCTCTTTAACTCTTACAAATGTACCAACAGCTTGCCTCTTTTCATTTTACATTTAGCTCTCTATTGCCCTCTTTTATATGTTCTTGTGACCCTGCTGAGAACACTTCAATCCGTAACATGACAAGAAAAAGCTCTAACAAAAACCACATAACCGTAACAGCGAATTTAATAACGAACAAAAACGAAATGAAAAACAATCAACTGGAATGTGGGTGAGGTATTTAATCAAAAGTGACAGCTGTCAGTGAGCATAGCAATGGCGGCGTGTAGTGGGACGTTATCAACGTAACGTGTGACGTAAGAGAATTCTATGTATTGAAATGTGATAGGGGTGGTGTCAGTTAAGTCACCGGGCATGCAATTTCTCTAAGTTTGAGGGAAATCGTGGCAAACAAATGCAGCAGGCAGGCACTCAAGTACACACGAAGGCTTACATATTTTTATATGTGGGTGTATGTAAATTCGTAGTTGTATTCGCATACGTACTCACTCGAATACTTGCGGTAGCGTAGACATACATATATATACATATGTCTGTATGTAGCTGTGACTTAGTCTAATCTTGACCTAATAGTTTTATTTTTGTGCGATTGTTTAATTGGTTGGCGTTTAATCCAGCATTCCGTTTGTACATTAATTGCTTGACTATATCCCTTTATGCTCACCGTCATGGAATTTGTTATTAGCACGGCTGTGCCTACGCTTTGCTACTATTTCCGCTTGTAGGTTGTTCGGCTCGTTGTTAAAGAATGTGCAAATACTTGTTATTGTAATTGCAGTAGCTGGCAAATAAGACAGCGGAATACGGCCAGAGAAATTTATTTGATGTAAGAAGGAACTGCTTAATTTAATTTGTTTATCAAGAAATCCAACCTCTGCTGCCAACAGTGATACCTTCCCGCGGATTGGCGGGAGCTACAGCTTTTGTGTCAACTTCGAGTTGTTGAATTTCATCTGGGAAGCTTTTCATGGCAGAAATTCAAGCGAAAATTTGTGGCTGACTTTGCTAAAGGGTAATCCTGCCTTTTTTGGATCATTTTTCGTGTTGGCCAGCCCACTATCCACTAAAATATGATGACCGCCTTTGAACTGAAATCATCCCAGGAACCTGTCACTCAAATAATCAAAGAGCAATCTTAACAGCTTCAAACGATTGTGAACAGCGAGTAACAGCAAGGCATGATTTAAGTATGTTGTTGTTGTTGTTGTTGTTAACAGTGCTTCGCCCTGCCCCAGATTGGACAGGGTTACACTGAAATAACAGCCCTTGGCCGGGTGAAAAAACCCGGGTCATTCCGGTGCGATATAACCGGCTGTTGTGGGAATGATTTAAGTATGTTCAGTGGGCTTAGCTTTTATTTTAACTTACTTCAATATATATAGCTACTGTTGGCAAGGATGAAGAGTGTAATGTTTTATATGACAATAATTGCTGGGTTTAACGTAGGCACCTGCAGAACTCGGCAATAAAGATAAGAATTTTAGTTCCAATCGTCTTGCGTAGTGGTCTAGTCACCTTCGAATGGCTCGAGCCCTATCTGTGATACTATGGAACAGGCAACTGGTTGAAAATAACTGTACTGCCAGTGGCATGTGATAACTTATCGATCTCTTCCTTCAAACGCTTCTTTCCAGCAGTGTCCTTAAGCCAAGTAAAAATGTTTCAACTTAAAGATCGCTCTTGTTCTTCCCCTAATCACGCTCAAATTATGCTCTGCTTACACCTTACCATATTTGGGAATTAACCACAGTCACCATGAAATATACTAAACATCCGTTCTCATGAACAGGTGTGGTCATATACACGCAGACATTGATATCCCATGGGAATCTGTGCTACATAGCACTAGCCTGAATATCCGGTTAGATTGTCTAAGCTAACCTGTAACTCCGCCGTCCTCTCAGGCTGGGTAACTATGATTTTTGGTAGCTTTCTATGACAGGCATGCTTTATTTCGGGTATATTCTACCGGGCAGAGGCGGGCCTTATTGAAATCGCCCTGAAAAAGGTTGAGTTGTGAGCGTATGGCATTGGTGGCTTAATAGTAAGCGATTGAAATTATAGATCAGTAACACTCAGGTTCAACTCATGACAGAGTCTAATGAAAAGTCGTTCCTGTTTCAAAAATAATACTATAAATCAACTTTGTGCTGATACCCAGGACTTCTTTTGTCCAAAGTTTGGTTTCTTGAAAAAAATCTAGAAAAAAATTGCTAAAAGTTTTTATCTTTTCCTTTGGCACTTTAATCCCCTCAACCACCAGCTGTAGCACTCCACTTCTCTATTCTTTCACATTCTCCTCTCTTTCCTCCAGCTCTAGGTCTACATCTACCTTTATCTTTTCCATTGGGCCTATTTGCTTTGCGGTGTGTCTGAAAGCAATTGTCTCTTGAGATGTCTTGAAAAGCCTTTCTGGCAATTCATCAGGAAATTTGCTTAATATTTATTACGGTATTAAACATTGAACATGTTTGCTCCATTATGTTCTGGTGTCACTGGTTTTCCTTAAGGGTTAACCCTGTTTATTTGGTATTTATATCCAAGTACCTAATAAGTATTCCAAATGTGAAAGAAATCGGCATGTTAATAGGATTTCTAGAAATACATAGTATGAGTCCCATAACTAACAAATATACATACAGTGTCGGAGGAGTTTGGGCACACAAAGACGCCGAAAATGAATAGACCGTTAAATACAAATCTGTCTAATGTACATACACACATATATTTTTAACCATATTGCACCATTCGAGTTGTGTACGTACGTAACAATCTTTTTGATGAAAAATAACACGAAAGAGGAAAAACAGAAAGCGTCAAAGTGGAGAATTTTCATTTTGAGAGCATTTACCTGGGGAGCATCTGTCAAGCGTTGGTTTAAGTATTTGCACTATGTGCAGTTTGCTGAGTGTTTGTATGTCAATACATTCATGTATGCGTAAATATTTACAAATGTATGTACGTGTGGCGAAAGCATGTCAAGCATCGTTACCTACTGCTAATGAATTTACATAAAAGCAAACACATTCACCTCCTTTCTACATTTTCCTGTAGATAAATAGCTTAACTTGCAAATTAACCAACTTAAGATTGAAAGCAGGTATGTTACACAAACTATTTATATATTTATATCAAAATACATACATACATACATACTTCGCGGCAAAAGCAATACGAAGTTCAAGTAGTAAATCGCAAACTCATCAAATCATTTAGCGCAATGACAGCAATCGATAGAATGTGTGAAGACGAAAGAAGAAATTAGATAAAATATTTGTTTAAGAGCAACTCAAATGATGTAAAGGGTAGAGGTGGAAAATATTGCACTGAAATTGTAGGAAAAGCAATAGAGTTCATTTTCCGCCGAGTAGCACTGAGGGGTATACGAGGTGTGTTCAAAAAGTATCGCGAATTTTGTGTTTTTTCAAAAATTATTTATTTATTCATGAATATCTATTTTGTCCCCTTCAAAGTAATCCCCATGAGATATTATACACTTGTGCCAACGGTTTTTCCAATCTTCGAAGCACTTCAAAAAATCATTTTTTTGTATCTTGTTCAGCTCCTCCTTCGATGCCGTCTTTATCTCGTCAAGAGAAGCGTAACGTCGTCCTTTCATGGGCCTCTTCAGTTTAGGGAACAAGAAAAAGTCACAGGGGGCCAGATCTGGGGAATACGGTGGCTGCGGCATCATTAGTGTGTTGTTTTTGGCCAAAAAGTCGCGCACAAGCAACGATGCGTGAGCAGAGGCGTTATCGTGGTGCAAAAGCCAATTTTTGTTCTTCTTTGCACATCTTCTCGGCCTTCTGAGAACATTTTGTACCACCGATAAACGTTGCTTCGGTCCAAGGTAGCTTCTCCTTATGCCACAGTCAACATTCGGAATGCATCCGCGCACTTAATTTCGTTTTTCACACAAAATTTTATACAGGTTCTTTGATCAATTTTTTTGAATAGGTAAAAATCGAAGACGATCCAAAACACGTGCAAGCAAAGCAGCTGTCAACAATTAACTGAACATTCAAAATGGCCGAGCTTGTCGGCATAAGTGAGAGACATGAGTACCAGCATAACGCCACAAAAAATTCGAAATTCGAATATACGTAACCAGCGAAAATTCAAAATTCGCGATACGTTTTGAACACACCTCGTATATGTATAGTCATTCTCGACTTGACATCCCAAGCGCTCAGGCATGTTTCCCTATAGTACTTTAGACCTAATCAAGATATCCAAAGTATAGAGAAAGCGGTAGGCATGCGGACTGTTATGAACTTCAGATATCAATCAAGGGATAGGGAAAGAAACTCAGCCATTCCCTACACAAAAACCAGCTACCTTAGTCTAGGAAAGTCTCAAGAAGTACAAAGAAACTTTGACACAACAACCGGAATTACTCCAAGGACTGTTATTTCGACTGTTATTTCGATGTAACACTGTCCAACTCATTACGAATAAAAAGAAAAAGAAAATTCTCTCCTCCATCGTTATCATATGCCTAATGCATATGATGGCCAGTTTCGCCCCCATACAAAAGTACGCAACAAAATCTTACAGTGACTTGGTGGACGACAATGAAACCAAAGGCAATTGGCCATCTGATTTTGAGCTAAGCGTCACCAATAGACCCAGCGTGCATCCAAACTGTTCAGGTAAGAGGCTGTTCTTAAATTGTCGCCCACTGCCTGTCATTCGGTCTGGATACTGTAACAGGTTTGACTCTTCCTCATTCAGATCGCAGGGGTAGTCACCGGCACACTACAGCCCCAATATTCACAGGAGATATTTTTAACACAGCATACAAAGTCAAGGTGGGCGTAGTTTTAAGAGATGCCCACTGTACAGATACTAGGCAAGCCTTCTATAGAAGAATATTGCCATGACCACCATCGCATAAAGTCAGTCTACAACTTCATTTTATATCTTCGTAAATCGACCCCTGGATTGCACTGTTATCACCGTAAGTCGACACTGGCTTCAATGTCCGGAAAAACTCGTTTACTATCACAACCCTGAGTAGCGGGAATATAACTTCGCTTTGTGACGTACCTCTGCAAAACCCTTCTCTGGACTGTGGTTCTACTCGACTTCTGTACTACACCTTTATGGCACAGGAGCTTGTGAATCAAATTTACCTGAGCCCATCGACAAATGAGGGCTCTTTTGATAGCCCTGGGAAGGACAATGTTGAACGACACTACGTTGCTCCATTGAGTTTCTAGCTACCGTAACTTACATAGCAATGTAGTGGTCACTAAGGCAGCCTCATTTTTGCAACAAATGGCATAGAGGCCGTAGAGTAGAGGAAGAAAAGTATCGACGCCATTGATAGTGTGCATTGATAGTCAGAACTATCTCAAAGGATGGTGATGTGCAATTCTTTCACCTCTCACTGCCATCTCTCATTATCCTGCATTTGTTGTTGTTGTTGTTATTAACAGTGCTTCGCCCTGCCCAATGGGCTCGATCACTCTAAATTGTCATCAGGCTCTTCTAACGGAAGTCCGAGGAAACGCGCAGTTTCCACAGGGTTGGACCAGCTTTCTTCAGCTTTATCTCCAAACCTCTTAAGGAGAACAGACAAATAAGGTAAGATGACCCGAAGAGAAGGATCGCGTCAAACAAATCACTCCGCGACAGTGGGGCTATTATTAGAAGCCGCTAGTAGCGAAGCTTACTGCTTTCAAATCCGACAAAGGACTATCCACATCAAAACACTACCCTTAACTTTTTATAAAGCAAGATCGGGTATAAAAACGGCGTTAAAAACTGTTCAAGTTAAACAAACATCTAATTTGAAAAGCATTCTCTCATATTATAAATATGAGAGTACTCATTCTCATTTGTATGAATTAAACAAGAACTTTATAATTAACTCAAACGTATTTAACCCTCGGATGCCCCATTTGCTAAGGTGCCTTATATGCAAACATTCAAAAGCACAAACATACATCGAGAGTAATAATTTCGTTGAAAGTAGAAAAGTATTGCGCGGCCACCTACATAAACCAACTACTTCGCATCCCAACTCGCGCTTTCATTTAGAGACCACAAATTGCCTGACTATCCTGTTTGCTTTGCTTTGGTTGCACTTGAGCTCAGTGAAGGCGTTCAACTGAAAATAAGTTTAAAAACTATGCTGAAAGTATGTACTGCATATTACCAAAGGCTACAACAACAAAACACATTTGATTTATTTTTTGCCCACTTTGAAGTAGCAGGAAATATGCTATTAGCAAAGCAAGCCACGAGCTGCTTTTGCGCCATCCGCATGTGCATGCACTGTGCATTGGCCACATTTGCATCCGCCAAGCAGTACCAATGCAATCGCGCATCGCTCATCGTTTCTCTTCACAACCATGGTCGCAAGCTATGCTTAGATGTCATAGATGCAAAAGCTGTTGTAGGTTCGAGGTGGTTAGTGTTGGTGCTTAGGACGTCAGCGTGAAGCATCATCAATAACTCAGCGGTGTAGTTTGGTGGATATGGATGTGGTTGTAAATGCAGTGGCAGTGGCGTAACCCCAGATATATTAGAGATTTTTAAATGTGGAAAGCGATGTTTATTTCAACCACTTTAGGAGAGCGCACGTTCACTTCATATACTTATTATAGAGCTGGCGTTGCGCGGATCAGAGTATTTATGTAATCAGTTATATCGAATCCGGTTTCAAGACCTGGAACTTTTATCTGCACTGGTATTTATTGCAACCGCTATGAAGTATATAGTACATAGCCGAAGGACTTAAAAGAAAATCAAAACAACAGAAACCCCTTTTGTTGTTTATTTTCGTCTTGCCAGTCTCTTGAAATTATCTTTGTGATCTTTTTAAACCAGGTCTCATTTCTGTCAGACTCATTTTTTATTCGTGGACTCTGTAGTAAAGAATTCATTTAACGAACACTCAGAATGCAAGTACGATAACTGCGTCCAGCAATAATATCAGAGTAAAGCATGGAGACTTTATGATAAAGTTGGGCAAAGAAAGTCTCTGTTACCCCAGCATCCAGGACAAGAGCTCTCCTAACGGATTAATACTTGTCGAATCTCGCTAGTGTCCAGTACGAGCTATCTATAGAAAAAGAGCTAACTAGCTAAATAGCTGTCCACGACCGAAAAACACGCAACTATTTTGGCATACATCTAATAGCGACTCCATCCACCTCCTTATCAGAGCTCAAATTTACGGCGTCTTCTGCGGTTCACAACGCGCCTGCTCTATGAAAGCACAATGAAATCTTACCAAATAGTGAAAGCACATCTCTTGATCATTCTGTACTACCACTGATAAAGTCACCATATACCGGCGCCCTCGAAAAAAAAACCTGTACTACGAAGAGTGCCGTAATGAATCATAAAAAAGGAAACCATCAACAGGCGCCCTTTTCCTTTTCCTCACAACCAAAGATGGAATTATTGTTATCCTACCCGACTATGACGACAGACAAAAAAAATTATACACCCGATTACAACCACGCCTTTTAGAACTGAACAAGAACCAATTTAAGTCCGTCGATGTAAGCAGAGGAAGAGGGAGACTCCATTGGAAGCACCAACTGCAAAACGATTTGAATTGCCTTGCTGTTTCCAATTTACGTCAGTTGGCAAAGCGAAGGAACGACTGGCGTGCTTTGTTAAACGTCCAAAGCGGTTAGCCGGTTCATCGGTTTTTGCATCACTATATACTTATTGCTTTGTTATTCACCAACTTGCGTCAGTATGTGCGTACTTCATGTGTACCATATTTGCTTTTGGAGTTTGAATCCATTTAAGCTAAAATTAAAAAGTGTATCATTATTTAGAGACTCAGTTATGTAAACTCAATAAGAAACTAAGTTTATTATATGCAGTTATCTTTCTTCTTCTTTTTCTGTCGCTTGAGAACATTTTTTGTTAGAGTTCTTAAGCAATTGTAAGCTATTCAATCTCTGAAGTAATTTTAAGAACTAAATAGTTAGTTTACTTCAAAACCAAATCGTATCCAATCTTACTGATGCTGATAAGTCGGTTGAACTTTACTCGAGTTTCGAACATTAAGGTAAGTTTATTGAGGGTTAAGGCCATGACATGGTGACAGACTTTAAAACCGTTGGTGAACACTTTTCATTCCTAAAATACTCAGGACAAAATTTGTGTTCTTCGGACTTAAACTTAAGACTTGAGGTCAATTTTGGGAAAAGGGGTTCCCCTTAGGGCGTAATCTTTATCTCAAACTAAATATTTATAAATTTAGGGTAGAAGTTTCTATCGAAAAAGATCTTTGTAAAACAAGAGAACTTCACGCTTTCAGTCTGGTGCCAACCACGGTTGCCGTTTTTGCCGAAACGTACCATTTTTGGTACGCATTTTTTCGCCGGGTTCGTTGGTACGCAACTTCCAAATTTGGTACGTTTTTGTCATTTTTACTTCAACGCAACTCCGATGACACTGCTGCAAATATCAAACCTGCATTTGAATGACTACAAAAAATTATTTAGTCATAATGTTGTCTCTTTCACTCTCCTGCTTTACTGGCAGAAGAAGTGAAGTGGTACCACTTGTATCAACTTATACGTAGGAGTATTTCTCTGTCATATGTCGCTTTGATATTTTTAGAAAAAGTTGTAAAGAGGAACCACTATTTTTGATAAAAAATAGCACCAGCAAGTAGTGCTAATGAAATTAAAATTATTATCATATTTGTCTAAGTTCTGAACCGGAAAAATCAAAGATGGATAGTGGATGGATGGATGGAAGTTTTATAATCGGGGGAATATGCGCAAACAAGTTAATGGAATTGTAGACATTTTAATTTATTTATTCACTTTTACTCATAGGGTATATTTAAAAGAATAAAATGTTGTATGTTTTTAGTTTTGTATATAATATACATATGTATATTAACCTCCGTTTCTGTGTAAATTTATGTCAGCAGATAAACTGGCTAATATTGTTTTAATGAATGTTATTGTTTGCCTAGCAAGTTATTTTGGTACGTTTTTTTTGGTTTGGTACGAATTTTGGTATGCAAAATTTTAAGCAAACGGCAACCGTGGTGCCAACATCAGTCATTTATAAGTTGCTTTCGAATAAAAAAAAAAACCTAGGTTTTAGGTTTTGTTTTATGATAATTTCCATGCCTCTTTCGTAGTTACATAGCGAGTTTGCTGAACTGTCGGCTTGTTGGCACAGTTGTAAGTTAAATTAATGTAACGACAGAGTATGAATATTGCTATGCATTAAACATGCAGATTTATGTTTGTACTTACTAAAGTTCGTACAGTGATTGGAATTCAACCACAAAAGCAGGTACAATAATTTTACTTTTCATCTTCATATTCCACTACATTTACAAAAGCTATTATACACAGACTTTAAAATTGGTATTTTATTTTATTGTACTTTATATTTTTATTTTCTTTTCTCTTATTTTTTTCATAAACATTTTTTTTTTGTTAATTGATATTAGATTTTAGGTTGTTGAGCTCAAAGCCAAGAATAATAGTTTTTCTCTTTTTAATTTTTACGAAAATTATTATTGTTTTTTATTTTTTAAAAATAGTTTTTTAATCAATTATTAAAAGTTTTTTGATTGAATAGAGTAGGAAAAATGTTTAGAGACAACTGCCATAGCTTTTCTTATAGATCCATTTCGGAAGCTGCTAGGCTTGGCACGCATTGCTAACCATTAAGCTAACAATACGCTGGTTTTGATGTCATCTAAACTCCTAATTCTATTCTTCTTTACCATATGCATGAACCACTTCCGCCATTTGACAGTTAGTAGTGTGATCATGATGGATTTTTGGCAGATCGGCTTTATCATCATCAGCAGAGCTGCCTTACCGGGTGCTCTCGGTTTTGTTTTTGCTTTTTTGTACCAACAATTTTTCTTGATTTTACGGCCTGAACATTTTCAATTTTTCATTTCTGCTTTTCACTTCAATTTGGCTTTGTGGCCGAGTTTGATGTGATTATAGTTCCTTTTTAAGTTGCCCAATACTACGTTCTTTGGTATTTATTTCCTCTAGCTGGAAATAGGAAAAAGAATGATATGAACTGAAATTGTGAGTGCTTAGCAAACACATACATAACACATAATTATCACAATTCTCGAGTCGAGAAAGGTCTTAAAGAACCAAAGGAAATGTAATGCACCGTAGAATCTAATTACATACTGAATTTGTGATTTGATTTTAGAACTATTATTTTACTCTATTTGAGAGTTAGGTCCCAATTGGTCTGAAAATTTTATGTCGCTCGTCCTTTTACGCCATGGAATTATTATTTTTTTTTCTTTTTGTTGTTAGGGGACTATTTGAGAAATACTAGAGAAACATAGCTGATTTATTTTGTTGTGTTGATCTTCCGACAGGGTAGTAAGCTGATTTTTTTGGAACGATTTTCCGTCATCCCTTGTCAAGTTTGGTTTGTGACAAACCGGTTTCGGCGTTCTGCCATTTTCAATGCCTAGTTTCGTTCTGGTCTGTGTCTATCCGCTGCGTTGTTTTTATAGTCCGTGGGTGCTGTGGCAGGTAATGTCAATCTATGTGTTCGTGGTAGGTAACGTTAATATGCGTGTGTGTGTGCGCGGTATTGATACGTCCGAATTGTTATCTGTCCCAAGGGTTGTTTTTGTAGGTATGTAGACATACCGCTTGTTAGCTAAGCGGTAGGTTGATGTAGGTAGAAATCGGTGATTTTTGCAGTTTGGTTCATATTTCGTTTTTGCTTGTTCATTGTTACGTGTTTGGTTACTGTACCTGCTGGCTTGTGCTGTTTTTTGTAAGCTAGTTTTAAGGGTTCAAATATTTCGTCAGAGATAGTGTTGGTTTGTTCGTTTATGATCCTGCCGTCAAATGTTTTTAACTTGTATATCTCCATGTTCTCAAGTACATTAAGCCGCCGGCCTTTTCCTTGTACGTGAAGTATTCGAGCCGTTGTTTTTATGTTAGCTGGGGTGCAGTTGTTCTCAAACATGTGGTTCGCGAAATTAGATTCTGGTATTATGGTGGGTTTTCGTGTTTTTTTGTTGTAGTCCCTGATATGCTCTCGGAATCTTGTGCTTATTTTTCTTCCTGTTTGTCCTATGTAGCTGTATTGACATTCACAAGTAAGCCTATACACTCCGTGTCTGTTGAATGGGTCATCAGACTTAGTGTCGGTTCTTAGTTTTTGTCCGACGTTGTTAGATGTTCTGAATGCTGTGTTGATGTTATATCTTTTAAAGATGTTTGCCAGTTTGTACGTGGCTTTTCCAGTGTATGTCATTGCCGTCCAAACCATTGAATTTTCCTCTACGTTTACTCTTTTTTGTGTTCCATGGCTACTTTTGAGTTTATCCACAAGTGCTTTATAGAAAACCGACTGCCACGGACACCATTATACACTCTACATCAAACCATCCGCAACAGCACAAAAATGCAGCATTGAGGCACTTAGTGGATAGGCTTCAGAGAACGCCGCTCACACAGGAAGCATACTGGAGAGAGCTTAATACAATATATAACATAGCGGCAAATAATGGATACAAGAAAGCACTAATGGATACAAGAAAGCACTTGTGGATAACCTCAGAAGTAGCCATGGAACACAAAAAAGACTAACCGTAGAGGAAAATCCAATGGTTTGGACGGCAATGACATACACTGGAAAAGCGACGTACAAATTAGCAAAGTTCTTTAAAAGATATAACATCAACACAGCATTCAGAACATTTAACAACGTCGGACAAAAACTAAGAACCGACACTAAGTCTGATGACCCATTCAACAGACACGGAGTGTATAGGCTTACTTGTGAATGTCAATACAGCTACATAGGACAAACAGGAAAAAAAATAAGCACAAGATTCCGAGAGCATATCAGGGACTACAACAAAAAAACACGAAAACCCACCATAATACCAGAATCTAATTTCGCGAACCACATGTTTGAGAACAACTGCACCCCAGCTAACATAAAAACAACGGCTCGAATACTTCACGTACAAGGAAAAGGCCGGCGGCTTAATGTACTTGAGAACATGGAGATATACAAGTTAAAAACATTTGACGGCAGGATCATAAACGAACAAACCAACACTATCTCTGACGAAATATTTGAACCCTTAAAACTAGTTTACAAAAAACAGCACAAGCCAGCAGGTACAGCAACCAAACACGTAACAATGAACAAGCAAAAACGAAATATGAACCAAACTGCAAAAATCACCGATTTCTACCTACATCAACCTACCGCTTAGCTAAAAAGCGGTATGTCTACATACCTATAAAAACAACCCTTGGGACAGATAACAATTCGGACGCATCAATACCGCGCACACACACACGCATATTAACGTTACCTACCACGAACACATAGATTGACATTACCTGCCACAGCACCCACGGACTATAAAACCACCGCAGCGGATAGACACAGACCAGAACGAAACTAGGCATTGAAAATGGCAGAACGCCGAAAGCGGTTTGTCACAAAACCAAACTTGACAAGGGATGACGGAAAATCGTTCCAACAAAAATCAGAAACATAGCTGCTAAAAAGTACTAGAGTCGTCCTCCCCTCTCTGGAAAAATTTGGTTCCCAGCCTTCTTATCGAGATTTTTGTTTGGAAGATACGAGCTGAGTTTGGAGGAATAATAGACAGTGTGACCTATAACTATTCTGAGAAGATCCCTTCTCTAATACCAACTTGCCCCTGTGGGGTGTGATTATCCTGATTTTGCAGCCTGTGGCGCCTCTCCAGTCCTCTTCAGAAGAAACTCACCTTCCCTACAAATTCAAGGAATATAAAAGGTAGTATTGACCGCAAGACCGTTATGGATTCGTCTCTTGAATTCTTGCTTTTCAAAATACTCTCCTTTAAGATCTTAATACTTTTGCATCTGATGAAACCAATCTTCAAGACAATTAAGCCACTCTGAGCGAGGTATCTCTAAAACAAGTGATTTAAATGTTTCAACGGCCTCTTCAGGCTATGAAAAGCGCTCGCCAAGCATTTTATTTTTCATATGTCGAAATAGGAAGAAAGTCATTGGGCGATAAATCAGGCAAATATGGGCAATGAGTCATTAATTGTAGTATACCAATCAGAATTAACTGTCCTACTCGGCAGCCGGACTGGTACCGCAAAGGTGGTTGTACCGGAGCATTCAGGATTCATATCTAAGAACGAACAATGTACTGCTACAACAACCAAAATAGTAGCTAACATTAAAAATGGTTTGAAAATGTTATCGTGCTTTTACTCCCGCTCATGAGCGACATAGGAAAACCTTGGAGCTGCGCACTACATATCGGAAGAGAAGATCAGCCTCAATCTTCTCGTAGGTATATTGCGCTAATTGTTACAATTATTATTCTTGCGTATGACTTCGTGAAAGTCAGCTTGATTAGACGTGCTCTTCAGATAGGTGAAATCCATATTGGATGCGATTGAGTCTACCATGCTTTGTCCTTTCCTTTTTTTCCGGTTTTGTTCCCTTCGTTATGCCATATTCATATTTTTCCTATTTTTAACAATTTCCCTTCCTTTTATTTTCTTTTTTTTTATTACCCATTCGCTTTCTCTGTTCTTCACTGTATTTTGCTTTTCCTGTTTCCCGATTCCTTCCTCTCCTTTAATGCTAAGGAAGTGAACAGTCCCCCGCTCTTACGGTTATTCTTATTATTGCTTCTTCTGCTTTCCAAACTCTTCGTCTATGCTTCGTCTTTCGTGCTACCCGCTACTTGCCTTGTTTTTATTGCCCTTCTTCTTGCTTTGCTAATTTTCCTATGTTACTTCTTCCTATGCCACATTCTTATTCCCTGCTTCTTTTAATATATTACTTATAAACTATTTCTGTTTCGTAGTTTCATTAAATTTTGTCTATTTTTTGTTAGCTTTTTCCTACCGAGCTAACTGAATCCCATCATCCTTATTCTTAATTCTGCCTCTGTTTTGAATATATTTTTTCCTTTCCTTTTCTTTTTTTCAGTTTTCCTTCCTTTCCTTTCCTTTCCTTTACTTTCCTTCCCCTTCCATTTCCTTTTATTTTTCTCTTTCCTTTCCTTGCTGTGTTCTTCTTTCTTTCATTTGAGCTTTCTTTTCTGCCTTTTCCTGCTATTTCTTTACCATTTACATTTATATAATTTTATTTTATTTATTTCATTTTTACTTTACTTTACTTCATTTTATTTTATTTTCTTTTCTTAAATTTTTTTTATTTTATTTTATTTGATTTTCTTTTCTTAAATTTTTTTTATTTTATTTTATTTTATTTCATTTTATTTTATTTTATTTTTTTTTATTTTATTTTATTTTATTGATTTTTTATACCAACAATTTTGTTGATTTACGGCCTGTACATTTTCAAGTATTCATGAAACGAGCTCAAGGCCAAGAATAATAATTTTTCACTTTTTGAGTTTTTATGAAAATTATTATTGTTTTTATTTATTAATAATCATTTTAATTAATTATTAAAAGTTTTTTGATTGAATAGAGTAGGAAAAATGTTTAGAGACAACTGCCATAGCTTTTCTTATAGATCCATTTCGGAAGCTGCTAGACTTCACTCATCAGAGAAATTTTGGCACGCATTGCTAACCATTATGCTAACAATATTTTATTTTATTTAATTTCATTTTATTTTATTCTATTTTATTTTATTTTATTTTATTTTATTTTATTTTATTTTAGGTTAATTTAGTTTTATTGCGTTTAATACTATTAAATAAAACTAGCTATTTGTAAATAGTATTAGCGCCTTTGTTTATTTGAAATTATAGTGAACGAAATTAGAAGTAACCAAAGAGGAATCGTCGAATTCGTCACAGTATAAAATGTTGAGTATGAAAATTCTCAATACACATAGTATGCAATGACGATACCACAAGCTGTCTGTAGTCTCGTCTACTGAGAAAATGCACCCAACCAGGCCTTCTGAAATTGGAGGCATCATGAGTTTTGCCCACTTACAGGCCGTCGAAGCTTGCCAATATCGATTATGCGAAATATTCATAAATCTTCAGTCCATTGCTTCTAAGTCGAATGTTGGGATTACTAAAATAGATTGCGGGTCCATTCATGGTGCTTTAGAGCCCCTCGGCCAATAGTACTTTGATACAAATGAAATAAAAAGCAGCATTAATTGAAGGCTAGTCTTGATGAATCTTATCACAAATCGATTTAGAAATCGAAATTTATCAAGACTTCCTCTTTGTATAAGGAAAATTTGTATGCTAAATCTTGGTAGATTGATATTGTGTTCAACTTTATTTTATGTTTTACTTTGTGTTGACTAATATTTTGGTTATTCTCTTCCGTCTTAGTGTTTAGGATTGTCCTCTTTTTATTTTCGTCTTTTTTCTTGCTTTTGCTTTCTTTTGAGAGTCGTTCTTAGCATTTGTGTTTTTTACCTTTCATGATACAACAGTGTACAAAATTAGAATAGTTTCCCTGTTTAAGTGCTTGGATACTTGTAGGGAGATAGAGAGATTTCTCAAGCCTCAAGCCCTATGTCGATTCCAATATAGACGAAGAAATTACATATGAGTTTTGGTCCTGATTGGAGACGGTTAAATGGTGTCGAAATTTAGAGTACCCTATGAAGACTCCAAAAATTAAAATTATTTGTTTTTAATCGAATACCCAAAATCGATAAAACTATAGTCGAAGATCTGAGATATACATTTTGGCTCTTATGAGTGATAGTTAGTGATAGTTAAATACACATAGTGCAGTCAATCCCGAAACAGCCTTAAACATACTGGTTCTATTTAAAAAATACCACCACATTGAAAGAGATCTTTGAAATTTCACAAATGAATTTAGATACATAGCGGACCAAACGCTTGTCAAAGATATTATATATATGGCCGACATCTGACTTTTAACGGGAAAAAAATTTCTAAAAACGTATTTTAAAACGATGTCATCGATATTGTCGATACTATGCTTCAAATTAGTTGAACCTTGCATACAGTCGAATATTAATTTTAGCATTGATTGAAAATCGCGTAGGAAATTGTCCTTCTCCTGTACGAATAGTGAAAGTTGTTAAAATACAAACTTTTTTACTTCAAATTAAACTTTAAATTATTTTTCGAAATTTCTGAAAACGAAGAAAATTAGGGATTTCAACACCACCACACATTTTTTTTAAACAGGGGATTGAGGACATGGAAAAGTGAGGATTTCGGGATTGGATGTCCTACTGCATTTAACAGCATGCTAAACTGAATTTATGCCACATTCTTCATTGGTGCTGAGTGGAAACGTTAACAAACTTAAAGAGCTCCCCTGTAGCCTATAACACTTTTTCCAAAGATGTGTACAAGTGAAAAATTAAGTGCGTTCATAAGGTGACATAAATACAAAATAAAATACCTAAAGTATTTTTGATGTCTTCTGAGGGGCATTTCAACGAACTTTTACCGGAGTCATTTCCAGATCCATAAAGTAAACATTTAACTAGCAACATAAGTTAAAGTTTTAAGCAACCTCATCATAAGCAGACAACTCATATTACGGTTTTGCAGGCCAAAAAGTTAAAATTATACAATAATTAACTAGATATAAGTAATATTAGTAACATTTCAGCTGTCGAAATGCTCGGGACTCCGGTCATAACTGAAACTGGCAATTTATATCACCAGTTCTAATAGTTTAGAACGCATTTCCCATCCTCCCGTTGGTAGGCTGGAAATCACGTATTTGGAATCCGCTGGTATTTCAGGTCGTAGAATATTTCGAATCATCTAAGGAACTGTGCATTGCCATTGTATAGACAATTCTTTTTTCATTTTTGTTGGAAAATGCGAGCTACCGTTCAATACAGGTTTTATCCATTCCATGGCCAATCTGAAAATCCTTCATTAACCAATACGATTATAAAAAATTAGAAGAAATGATAAAATTCTTTCGTATTGAGAGGGTTTTACAGTGTTCCAGCCTTGGCAAAATGTATGGTTTTGTTGTGCAAATAAATATTTTCAGTTTAAATGTAGTGCTTTGATTTCTCTGTTAATCCATTTGTACATGTGCGTGTGTGCTCTTCTTCCCAGCGGTGCTAATGCGCACCAAAAATGCCACATAAGAGATAAAACTTGCACAACGCATTAGAAAACGAAAACAATATGTTTCATCTGCAGTTCAATTTGTGGCAGTCAAAGTCTCCTTTACGAAAGTCGCAAGAAATAATCTTCGGAGAGGTTTCAACAGTATTATATAAGACCCGCACCATATATCGTAAAGTAGTCTCAAGCAATTTGGTTTGGAAAATTTCAATTCCCTCCGTTTCCCGTTTTTTAGCCTATCTTATAACTTTAAACGAGCTATCCTTATATATTTGTATATCCACACTATCTCGTAAAAGGCTGAACCGATTTGGATGAAATTTTGCCAAAAATATTTTTAGGTAGGGCCAGCTAATCCTATTATATTTATTGTTTTTGTTTTTTCATTTTTCCTATTATCTTAGTGATTTCCACATTTTTATGAATTTTTTTAACATAGGTTATCTGCTACAATCTTAGCTCTCCTACTTAAGTGTTGCCACTTACGGAGTTCCCACCCGTTAGGTAGGGTGACTTCCTCGGGTTGCCACTCTATTCTGTATATACTATATATATATTTGAAACGGTGGATAGAGACATTTTACTAAAAAAACTGCAACAAATTGGTATAACTGATACGGAGCTGGAATGGTTTAGTAGCTACTTGAAGCAGAGAAGACAACGAACTGTGATAAATACAGCGATATCCGATGAATTGGAAGTACCCATAGGGTTACCACAAGGGTCGGTTTTGGCACCGATATTATTCCTAATTTATATTAATGATATTGTCAATGCCGTCGAGGGATGCGAAATTCGACTCTTTGCCGACGATGCTTTAATTATTATAAGTGAAAATAATATTAATGTCGCTATATCAAAAATGCAAATGCAACTGAATAATTTATATACATGGCTGTGCGGAAATAGATTAAAACTTAATATTAATAAAACAAAGTATATGGTTATAACCAGAAGAAACTTTAATGATCTCAACATTGAATTGAAAATAAATAATGAAAGCATACAAAGAGTAGAGAGTATAAAATATTTAGGTATTATAATTGATAATAAAGTTAAGTTTGAGGAACACATAAAATACACCGTTGCGAAAGTAGCTAAAAAAACTGGGATTATGCAGAGAACATCCAAATATCTACATAAGAAATACAAAATACTTATATATAAATCTATTATTGAGCCACATTTTGTATATTGTCCATCGATATTATTCATAATATCAGATAGTGAAATTGATAAACTTCAAAAGCTTCAAAACCGGTGTATGCGATTTATCCTTAAAAAACGTAGTGACGCCAGAACGGCTGACATGCTGAATAGTTTGAACTGGTTAAGTGTTAAGCAAAAAATTTTCTTTCACTCCATGAAGTTAATTTATAATATAAAGCATGGTAATGTACCTGAATACCTTAGTAAAAATGTATTGTTAGTGGAGCAAACACACAATGTAAATACTAGGAATAAACAAAATTTTAAACTGCCATTGTTTAGAACTGAAATAGATAAACAAAACATTTTCTATAAAGGTCTCAAATGCTTCAATGAACTCCCCATGGATTTAAAAGCATGTAATGAAATATTAGTTTTTAAGAAAAAACTGTATGAGTTTTGTAAAACCCTAGCTATAAGATAGCAAATTGTTAAAGATACTTGAATTAGGCTCTATCGGCCGCAATAAATACATAATAATAATAATAATAATACTTATATGTATATTTTATATAATAACTATTAAACCCGGTCACGCTTCGCTGCGTCTCAGAACTTATAATATACTGAATGCAATTTCCTGCCACAAATTTACAAATTTTTATTTACCCCATCGCACATTTTTGAAATTTGTATGGAAAACAGCAATTGCCTAAAAGTATGCACTCACACCTACACGGAAAACATTTTAAACATGGTTAAAAAGTGAACCTCGCCGAACAAAATTGCCCACATTTTTATCCAGTTGTTTGGTAAGCGCGACTCGCTGTTTATCCAGATTTTTATCTACTGCTGGTTGGCAGGGTTTTAACCATTATATTTCCCATACCATATAAGATACTTATTTCAACAATTCTTCACTTTGCTGGATGAAATGGAATGAAATAGAGCGTCACTAGACTATAAGGTCCCGCAAATGGCTTACGTCTTGGTTCGCTGGGCTTTTAGCGTATTAATACAAATATATTATTCATCTCACTCAATTCCAAATATAATTAAATGTTAATCTTTAATAAATTCCTTAAAATAGTATTAGCTCATTCTTCCACAATCTTTGCCTCGAGCACACTTCTACGTTGTTCCTATTTGTTCGTTTCAACTCGCAGCCTTTCCTCACTTTCTACTCCCACTCTTCATCTTATGCGCACTTAAAGCTGTTCGTATAAGAAATGAAAGAAAATTGAGAATGAAACTATGACCTATCCAGCACAAGATTTTTGTCCCACTTCTTTCCTCATCTTGCTGCCGCTGGCGTATTGCCTGGGCACTGTCACCATTTCACTATTAGCTCATTCATTCGATTTCATGGAGCTTCTAGCACTGCTTGTGCTATGCGCCTCTGGTTGTCATTCGTTCGAAAAAATGACAGGACCAAGTGTAAAGGGGTTAGAGGGAATACAGGGAACAGGATGAAAAGCTATCAGCCAGGAAAAAGGCAACAGCCTTACGGGGTAAGCGGAAGATTGATTGGCTATCCACAATGCGAAATGGATCGAATAATTTGTTGAACTAGTTAAAGTTTAATATGGCCTGCTGTTATTGTTATAAATGTTGTTGTTGTTGTGGTTTTGTTATTATTTTCTATCCAATTTTTGTAGTTGTTGGTTTTTTTTCTTTTAAGTATTTGCAGCATTGCCGTCGCTAAGCCACACAGAGATATGAATATTCCTCTGTGACACATGCAAAGAGTTGTTGTGCCTGCCAAGTATGCGATGAGGAAGGGCGCAGAGGGCTTATGAAGAGTAACGTTGACGCTCTTTTGACCTCAGTGTAAAAAGTGGGATGTCTTTTGCACACTATTAACCTAATTTTTTGACTGATTTAGTTATCAAATAAATTAAATGGAAAATATCGATCATCCATAAATGATGCGTTGAAAGCAAATGAACCCAAGCAAGTAAAGCTGGTTGATGGCTAAGCGGACCGGGTGGTAAAACCTAAGCACAGTTAGTGAAAGAGTGCCATATGGATGCACTTCCACACTTTTCCTTTAATTATATGTAGAATATGCTGTACCCAGTGAGTTCATAAAGATCGATTCAGTATTTTGGACTCCTATAAAAGACACACACTCATTTCTATTTATAAAATTAATTATTCGTCTCCACGAAATATCAACATCGGGCTTTCGGGGAGTGGTTTTACCTTAAATATAACAACAACTATAGAAATTCTCCTTGGCATTCAAAATTCCAAGAATTGTTCCCAACTCGAACAAAAGTTTCCCCTGAGAACACGGAACACAGTTAAAGCTCTAGAAGGCGGCGAACATCCGATTTTAAGTGATGCGCCTGCTAACATTTAGACGAGTTTAGAGAGAGACAGATAAAAATTCTAAAACTATTATTTTCACTTCTGTTCTTAGAATGAATGCCAATGCCAACTGTTTCTATGCACAAAAGTAAATTCGCTGACTATTCGGCCTTTGGTTTAGAAAGTTTTGAGATAATTTATAACAAGTTGTTTTGACTGCAGGATACGTCCTCGTACTCGCATACATTCATTGCAAAACCTAGAGCTGTGAGTTAGTATCACTTCACAAGACGGACTAAAGGATACATTTTAATGCATTTTAGTGTTTCCAATTGCCTTTGATACGCAAAGGCCAAAATCGCGATGACGAAGATGGTGGGAAACTGAATACGCGTCCGAAATCATAGACACCAAGATGGTAGCTACTGAGGTTTCGGCACATATGTGGATTCAGTACATCTTCAACTAAAACGAGGTGTAGTTGAAAGGGTGATCTATGCTAATTACATAAACTTCTGGTCTGTGCCCCAACGCGATCAGCGGTGTAACTGAAGGCTTAGCCAAGCTTAGTGTAAATCTCTTAGAGATAGTGATAATGGTTTTCACGGTTTTTTTTTGTTTTTTAGGAAATAACGCCCGCGGGTCTTATTTCCTTCTTAAAAAGGAAATACCGCCCGGGGACGTTATTTCTTTTTTGCAACAAAATGTCGACAAATCAAAAACAGACAATTCAAAACGTTGTAATACAGACGAATATGGATATTCATATGTGGCCTGGGTCGATCCCTCTGCTTGGGAGACCTTTGACCGCTTTTCAAAAAAATAACTTTCGGGCGATCTATCACTGACTGTTTTTTTTTACGAAATCATCTTCTCTTTAGGCGGCGTTAGGCCGCGCTTATAAAAAATAACCTTAAGCCGATCAATTCCTGCTTCGTGGTCCACAGTTTTTCTGCACAGAGTCCCCTTTTGTGTAGGCGGCCTTCGGCCATGCTTGTAAAAAATAACCTTTGACCGATCCAACACCGGCTTCGCGATCCACAGTTTTTCTGCACAGAATCCCCTTCTGTGTAGGCGGCATTCAGCCGCGCTTATGAAAAATAACCCTTAGCCAATCCAACACAGGCTTTGCGATCCACAGTTTTTCTGCACAGAATCGCCCATAGCGATAACTTGGTCCGGCTTTATATAATTATTTTGTTTAAATAAAGCCCGGGGCGTTATATCCTTTTCAAAATGGAAATTAGGCCCGCGGGTGTTATTTCCTTCTCTCGACGGACGTTAATTCCTTTTTTAAAGGAAATACTGCCCGCGGTAGCTATTTCCTTTCCGAAAGGAAATAAACCCCGCTGGCCTTATTTCCTTTTGTCGGCGGGCATTATTTCCCCTTTGAAAAGGAAATAACGCCCGCGGGCGTTGTTTTCCCGGGCGTTATTTCACTGCCCCGGTTTTCACCACTAAGACAAAAATTTCAATTGTCCGCTAAAGTCAACGTGCCAGAATCCATGACATTGGTGTGAAAAGCTGTAAATAGACCGAACTTAACCTACGGAACACTAGACTGGTGAAAGGCATGTTAGGAAAGACCAAAGAGTTGAACGTGATATGCAAGTTGCCGTCGATCGATCTTTTTATCAAGAAAACTCTAGCAAGTTTAACTAGATATGTATGCATTGCTGTCTGTGGATAGAGTCGATAATATCTTTTCAGGACCTTTAAGCTATGGCCAACGATAACATGGCGTCCGGCCAAGTATCGCAGAGTCTGGGTCATGTAGCTAGGGAGCCTTCGGGCTTTGATTTGATGCACTACAGGCATACCTGAGAAGCTCGTACAGCTCATCGTTAAACTTCCGCTGATACTCACCATTGGGTATTCGAGAGAACTTTTGTATCTAATACTACAAGACCCACCTCATCTTCTTTTGAAACAGTCCATGATTCGAGCCGTACATCAGGACAGGTAAGAGGAGTGATTTATGAAACGTGATCTGTGTTCGTCGAGAGAAAACTTTACTTCTGAGCTGCCTGTATAGTCCACAGTGGCAGTTGTTGTAACATGTAACCTTGTATAATTCGTCACAACTCCCCCTCAAATTGGCATACTCTCCTGTTCTAGGTGGGTGTTAAATCTAACCTGGGATCAAGAGATTGGATCTGGGTTTATGTTAAACGTTCACACTCTTTTCAAAGCTCGTGAGTAGGAGTGTCAAATTCAGAATAATTAGAAAATAGAATGCGTAATTTTTAAAAATATATTTTGATCTGCCAGTGTATGTATTAAAAACTATGGAAATCACCTGGTCGCTGAATGCCATTATTGAAATGTCACCTATCCCTGGAAACTGTCGTCATTTCACGATTTCCTCTCAACCAGTTCATATTCCAATCCTGGTATCCATTACCTTTAGTATTATCCACTTAAGTGAGGAATCATATTTGGATTAGATCAAGATTTTATTGAATTTGTCTCCTTTTATTTTAGGATTGCAGCCCATACAACTGTTGGCGAACTTTTTCAAATACGTCCACATGACGACCCAAATATTTACTTAGTTCAAGTGCCATAAATATCTTAAATTTGGTTCAATTGCTGTATCGCAGCAAAACTTAGGAATAGTAAATGAAACTAAATGGATATAAATAAACCAAAGTTGAAGGCAACTCCCCAACTGCCATATTACAACTAAAAATCTTTACTGTTGAAAATTCACGAGCGCCACCGTCACAGTGATAAAAAAACATGTTCTCTATTCTGGCAAATATTTATATGAATGGAGCGAATTCTGCTAAAGCTTTGTTGTTGTTTATCTGTAAGCAGCAAATGAATGTAGTTCACGCAGCTCGCAAGCTGAAGTCAATGCAAACGCGCTCAAGGACCTTTGGTTGAAAATAGTTCTGATCGTTACAGTTATTTTCATTTTGCTTTTTGTTGTTATTCGTAGCAAAAAATATTTATCTATCTGTATATATGTACGTACTCGTATGATTTGTTAGTATTTTTAGACGGTTTGAGGCAAAAATATTTGGCCAAAATTGCTTTGTTGTTTGCATTGCGTTTGAAGTTTCTTTTTGAGCCACGTACGTATTTGCTTTTATATTGCCTTTTTTTATACTTTAGTTTGTATTTTTTCTTTATCATAATTTTCCAATTAGATTTCTCGACTAAAGTACGCTTTTGTGAAAGTGTTATTTTCTTTACTTCCTGCACATCCTTACACGCCTTTCAATGTAGTTGCCTGTTTATAGGTAAGCACGGCCATATGTCACCAAGGTCCACATATTTAAAATTTGTAATAATGTAGTGAGAGTATGGGTATCGAAAGAAAGGATTGTCACCACATTCCATTATATCTATTATCTGGAAAACTCTTTAACACATGTAAAATAAACTTTGTACATATATAAGTTATCTGCTACAATCTAAGGTATTTACCGAGTTGCCACGTTATTGAAATTAAAAACGAAAATTAAATAAGACGTGCCAATGTGGTTGACATATGAAATGTATTTTATGCTTTGTTTTAACAAAAATAATTCTAGGTAGAGCTACCACCAGGGTTATTTACATTTATTTTTTGGATATCCGCCAAAGCCCAGATACTATATCTTTATAAACATAGTTCCTCTGTTTGTCTGTATGTGGCAGAGCTTTTTGGTCTATATATATGCAAGAAGTTTCGAGAACGGTTTAGATTCACAATTCGAGCCACTAAATTTATTTATTGTAATACCGTCTATGAAACAAAATTTCTTACAGACTACCAACAATATGTACATACACTTGTAATGTAAAAATTACAAATATGTTACATACTAACCTTATGAAATTTATATGCTTAGCATTTAAAACTTTACATATCTATATATATTCAGCGAAAAAGATTTAAGAAAGCTTCTGTGGTTATTGAAAAATCGAAGACGATTGTTTCAGACAAAATATTAAATTCACGTATAGATCTTGCAAGAAGAGCGTTGCTGGCAAATTTTGTTTTGACCTTTTTGCAATAAAAAGGGTAAGTGACCCGAAGGGTACGCCTAGGAACATTAAAAGTAATCCTTTCCATGAGATAAGGGCAATCAAGGCTGCCTTGAATAACATTAAATATAAAAGACAACGACAACATAGACCTACGACTATCCAAAGATTGTAGGTCAATGAATATGAGACGCGATGCATACGATGGGACGGGATCATCGAATTTTAAGCGAATTTAAGAATACGTTCTATTTTTTTAATAGGAACTTGGCTATAGGGCCTCCATATGAAAACTGCGTACTCAAGACGCGAACGTAAAATTTTATATATAACATTTTCAGAGTGTAAGGGTCAGAAAACTTAGTGGAGTTCCGACGAATAAAACCAAGTATTGAGTAAGACTTTGCAATGATGAATCAACATGATTATTAAAGCTCAACTTCGGATCAAAGATAACCCCTAGATCTTTTACTTCAGTAACATTGCGTAAGAAAGAATTCGAAATGGTATAGTTCGTAATACGAACATTCAAAGTTTTAGCAAACGTCGTCTTAATGCATTTTTTAATATGTAGACCATGAATGAACAGCGTCAATATCACGTCGAAACTTAGCTTCATCAGAGGTATCTCTGACTACCGCGAATATTGTGAGATCATCTGCATACAGTAGATAGTTTGCGAAAGAAAAGCAGCTACTTATGTCGTTGATGAAAAGAACAAAAAGTAGAAGGCCTAGAACGCTTCCTTGCGGGACACCAGATGTAGCAATAAAAGGTTCCGACAATACACCATCGATGGTAACAACACAGCGTCTATTAGAGAGGTATGATTGTATCCATTTCAAAAAGCAAGAATGGAAACCCATATGAGCAAGCTTATCAAGTAATACTCGATGACAAACTTTGTCAAAGGCCTATGAGGAGTCTGTATATACGCAGTCAACCGGGAATCCAGCTGAGAAAGCAGTATTCTTCTTCCTTAAATGCCCATCTAACCGCCTGGGCGATTTTGATCGTCCAACATAGCTCACCAGTCGTTTCTTCGTTGCGCCAACTGCAACATCTCATCATTAATTCTTCTTCGGTACTCGCAGTCACCAACGCGTAGAGGTCCACAAATCTTTCGAAGAACCTTTCTCTCGCATAGTCCTAGAGCCGCCTCATCAGATGTTGTTAGTGTCCACGCTATAGCAGGACGGGTGCAATGAGTGACTTATAGAGTGTTATTTTCGTTCGTAGAGAGAGGACTTTACTTTTCAATTGCCTACTCAGTCCGAAGCATTTGTTTGCAAGAGTAATTCTTCGTCGGATTTCTAGGCTAACATTATTGTTGGTGTTAATGCTGGTTCCCAGGTAAACAAAGTCCTTTACTATTTCGAAATTATTACTGCCAACAGTGGCGTGGTTGCCAAGGCGCAAATGCGCTGACTCTTTGCATGATGACAGAAGGTACTTCGTTTTGCCCTCATTCACCACCAATCCCATTTTCTCAGCTTCTTTTTCTAATTTGGAGTAAGCAGAAGTTACGGCGTGGTTGTTAAGGCCAATGATATGAATATCGTCAGCAGTTGCACGCTTTTATAAAATATTGTTCCAGCGCAGTTAAGTTCTGCAGCTTGTATTATTTTCTCCAGCATTAAATTAAAGAAATCGTATTGCTCAAGGTCATTTTGCATAGCCGTATAAGTTTTGCGGGGAAACCAAATTCAGACATAGCGGCATATAGGCAGCTCCTTTTCGTGCTATCGAAAGCGGCTTTAAAATCAACAAAGAGATGATGTGTGTCGATTCTTTTCTCACGTGTTTTTTTCCAAGATTTGGCGTATTGTAAAAATCTGGTCGATGGTAGATTTACCAGATCTGAAGCCACACTGATAAGGTCCAATCAGTCTGTTCACAGCAGGCTTCAGTCTTTCGCACAATACGCTTTATAGGGCCTTATATGCGATATTCAAAAGGCTGATTCCGCGATAGTTGGCGCAGTTTGCAGGATCGCCCTTCTTGTGGATTGGGCAGAGAACACTTGGAGTCCAATCTTCAGACATTCATTCATCCGACCATATTCTGCATAGAAGCTGATGCATGCGCCTCACCAGCTCCTCGCCTCCGTGTTTGAATAGCTCAGTAGGCAAACCATCAGCGCCAGCTGCTTTATTGTTTTTCAATCGCGATATTGCTATTCGCACCTCATTATATTCGGGTTGTGGAACCTCAATTCCATCATCTTCGATTGTGGGCTCGGGTTCGGCATCTTCTCTGTTTTCTTGCTCAGTTTATCCGTTTAAAAGGACAGAGAAGTGATCCCTCCATATTCTGAGTGCTTTCTGAACATCGGCCACCAGGCCGCCGTTCTTATTCTTACAGGAGTTTGCCCCTGGTTTACAACCTTCTGTCATTCGCCGAATTTTTTGATAGAATTTTCGAGCGTTATTCCCGTTGGCCAGCATCTCAATCTCCTTTACTTCACGCTTTTCTGCCTCTCTTTTTTTCGCCCGGAAAAGCCGCCTCGCTTCCCTCTTCAACTCGCGGTAGTGTTCACACACACTCCTCGTTGCATTCGATCTCAGCGTTGCCTTGTAGGCTTCGTCCTTTCTTTTCGTTGAAGCGCGGCATTCTTCATCATCATACCAGTTGTTTCTTCGCGTTCTCCGGAATCCAATTACTTCTTCGGCTGCGGTACGGAGTGCTCCTGAGATATGAACCCACTGCTCATGCATTCCACTAGGTTGAATTGTGCTCTCAGAGAGCAGGTGTGAGAGGCGATCTGCGAAATAATTGGCGGTCTGTTGCGATTGCAGCTTTTCGACGTCCAGCTTTCCCTGCGTTTCCTATCAGAAAATGCTATAAATTTTGCGATTGGCCCCTAAAGTCAGTTTTGTTTTGACATTTGTTTAGTAAACACATGCGAAATACACGTTAATAAACAATGTTACGCTACACTGCTCCAGAACGCGGAATATTGCTGACTATTTATTTGACCAATAATCGGTCGGGGCCAAACGGTTACTGTGAATGGTGAGTGCTACAGAGCAATGATCAACGAGTTCTTTTTGCCGCAACTTGATGAATTGGGATTGGAAAACATGTGGTTCCAACAAGACGGTGCAACAGCACACACTGCACGTGCCACAACCGATATGCTGAACATCGGAAGCTTACTTTTGCGCCACCTTGTACAAAGGCGGGTACGAATCTTGGCTGCTACTAGGTAGTGATCAGAATTGATGTTGTCCTCGTATTGTGCGAACATCTAAAATGCTGGAAGCATGCCGTCCGTCTATTACAACGTGGTCGATCTGGTTGCGTGTTTTTCGATCGGGGGGCAGCCATGTAGCCTGATGGATCTTTTTGTGCATAAACCTAGTGCTGGATATGACCATGTTTCGGGCACCGGCGAAGTCGATCAGCCTAAATCCATTTGGCGAAGTCTGATCGTGGAGACTGAACTTCCCGACAGTGGGGCCGAATACACCCTCCTTACCCACTCTAGCGTTAAAGTCGCCAAGCACGACTTTGATATCAAGGCGGGGGCAGCGCTCGTATGCTTCTTCCAGGCGCTCGTAGAATGCATCCTTTTCCACGTCGTCCTTCTCTTCCGTCGGTGCATGAGCGCAGATAAACGATATGGTGAAAAATCGTACTTTTAGGCGAATTGCGGTGAGACGCTCGTTCACGGGAGTGAACGACAGTATTCGGTGACGGAGTCTCTCTCCCACCACAAATCCCACGCTGAATCTGCGCTTGTCTTTATGCCCACTCCAGTAGATGTTGCAAGGTGTTTTGGTCGTGTTTCCTCGCCCCGTCCATCGCATCTCTTGTATGGCGGTGATGTTAGCTTTTGCTTTCCTCAGGACCTCAACCAGCCGGGTAGTGGCACCTTCCCCATGAAGGGACCGAACATTCTAGGTACATGCCCTTATCTCGTAATCCTTATCTCGTTTGCGGGTGTTGTCATCTAAAAAAGGGGTTCTCATATCCGAGGCTTTGCTGTTGAATTTCATTGGAACGTTGTTTTATGTGGGGGGTCCCAAACCCAACGCACAACCCGTTTCACGGGATTCAATGCACTCAAAAAGCTAAGAAATGGTAGAGAGCTTCGATATGGGTCTATAATTGCGAACATCTTTTTCTTACCTGTTTTCAAGATTGGAACTATGAGAGCAACTTTCCAATCATTAATAAAGGTTCCTGAAGCAAGAGATTTATTAAAAATAATTTTTAATGGTGCAATTAGGGCAGGACATTTTTAAAAAAGAGTGCCGACAGGCCATCAACATCGGTTTGAGATGACGGCTTTAGTGTGGCAAGGCCTCTGGCAATGTCTAAACAGGGTCGGCGCATGTCGTAAACAGGGTCGCCGTCGATTTAGTCGGAGAAAGGGTCAGATTTCGCTCGGTGAAGAAGCTGGAAAGGTCATGGAGGTAAATGTTGATTCTAGTACAGAGTTCGTCAATGCCCGAGGCCATTATCGTGCAGTCGTCAGCGTAGGAAACAATGGAGACTCCCTCTGGTGGGGGGGGGGGGGGGGAAGTCTCGAAATATAGAAATTAAATAAAAGGGGAGAGAGAACACCACCTTGCGGCACCCCTTGTTTTATTCTTGGTGGCCTAGATTTCTTGTTCCTGAATTTTACTGATGCCTGTCGACCATTGAGGTAATTAGCGGTCCACCTTTTCAGGCCGGCAGGGAGCGGTGTCTCTTTCAGGTGTCGAAGGAGTGTGGCGTGGTGCCACGAGAACCGTCCTATGGTTTGGTGGGTGTTGATTCACACCATGATTTATCTGTGTTGTAATGGCATTCAAAGCGGATGTAGTGCTGTGAGATTTGCGGAAACCATGCTGGTGATCGGACAATTTCAGATTTGCAATAAAGTAAGGGAGCAGAATGGTCTCTAGTAATCTCGCAACCGGCGAAAGGAGGGATATCAGGCGAAAAAAATCTCCTTGGTTCGCCGGCTTCCCTGGTTTTAGTAGGGGAACTACAATCGCCTGTTTCCATATCTCAGGTATGACGAAAGTAACTAGAGAGAGGTTGAAAATAGCCGCTAAATAACTCTGTCCCTCGTGGCCTAGGTGTTTAATCATCTTCATGACGATTCCGTCGCGTCCGATAAATTTTGAGGGTTTGGCCTTCATTATGGCTTCCTTGACCTCCTTGATACGGCAATAGGCGCAGTGAAGTGTTTGAATTTGTGCGGATGACTCTTCTTTTAGTCCTATCCGCAGGTGGATGCATTATAAACAACCGACAAAAGAAGCTCGCGCATTTCTTGGCGTCCGATTTGACGCTGTCGTCAAATGCAATGGCGACCTTTTCATTGTATTTGGTCGGATTGAATAGGGCCTTGACAGTCGACCATAGTTTGCCGACTCTGCCGGAGAGGTTGCATGCCTCGAGGTGTTGTTTCCAATTGGTCAGTTTGTGTTCGTTGACTGTCCTACGAATTTCCGCATTGTGATCCTTGATTCTGGGATCTGCGGGATTGATGAATCTCACTTGGTCACGTTCCCTTGCCATCGCCGTAGCTTCTGCAGGAAAATTCGGACGAATTTCTGGTATTCTATCAGCAGGAATAAAGCGCCCTGAGGCTGAATCAATGACCTTGCGAAACTCTCTTTCACCTTTGCGTACGTCTGTCGGAGTGGGTAAGGCAGCGAAGGAGCGCTCTGTATAGTCCGTAAAGCGGTCCCAGTCTGCTCTGGTCAAGTTAATGTATGTTAGTTTATCAGTCGTTATGAAGTCGGTCGGTCGTTCAACGGAGAGTAGGATGGGTAGGTGGTCTGAAGCTAATGTAAGCATCGGTCGCCAGATGACAAAGTTAATTAGGCCCGCGCTCGTTATGGAGATGTCTGGTGAACTGTGCCACGCTGGTGGGGGCATCTGCATTGACTGTAGGTCTGCAATTGCGTGTCCTCTGCTGTCTGCTGGCAAGTTGGAGTGCCAGAGATCGTGATGTGCGTTGAAGTCGCCTAGGATTAGACGGTTATCGCCCCTTAGCAGCGCACTAATGTCGGGATGATAATCTCTAGGACAACATGTGGCAGGGGGAATGTAGATGTTTATAATTTGCAGGTCGACGTCGCCTGACCGGATTACTATGCCTTGGCATTCTAAGGTAGGTACCTGGGGTCGACATCAGGGAAAAATAGATTATATTGTACAGAGTGATGTGTAATGAACGCAAGGCCACCCCATGACCGCTGGGACGGTCTTTTCGATGTACATTATACCCATCACAAGTTCGTAAAGCCGATCTTTTGCTCAATTTTGTCTTTTGTATCGCGGCGATTTTGCTGTTGTCCTACTTCATAAACTCAGTTACCTCCGCGATCTTTCCGGCTAATCCGTTACACTTCAGCTGTATAGTTTTGAAGCGTGTAGGAGGGGAGAGAGGGGACATGCTAGGCGTGAGGGACGGATGCGCTTGCCTAGGTGGAGGTAGGTTAAGGCCTAAACTATATCGCATTCTAGAGTTGACAGCGCCACTGCCGTTGTTGTCTGGCGTGGAAGGCACCTGTGTACTGCAACAGGGGGATTTGAACGTATCCGTCCAGAGGTTACCGTTTGCGAGCCCAGAGCACATAAGGGTGTGACACAGGCCAAGGCAGTTGTTGCACTTGACCGATGTCGCAGGCGTATATAATCTTTGCCGACAAAGGGTGCACGTAGTGAAAGGTACGAGGAGGAGGTGGTCCTGGCCCACGTGCAAGCTGGAAGCTGGGAGGGGGCATTGGGGACAGAGAAAGAGGTGATTGACACTCGGCGATGCTCATATCTGGCCTATTCCGGAGGGGATAGGAGTGTTGAGCGGCCGTGCGAGATGGAGACGCTTGTGAGCGTGAGCAACAGACGGGAGTGGGTGAGGCGGGAAGGGCAGCAGTGCTGCCAGTCGTGTAGATGGAGCCACCATTGTGGCTACTTGAAGTTGGTAGGGGCGGTAGGGGAGCGCCACAGCGACGTGTACCGCGGGACGCCCTTGGGCGTGTACAGCATGGTGCCTCGAATGTACTAAAGAGAGTACGGGGTCTGTGGCAGGGTTAAGCCCTGAGCATCCAGATTTATGTAGCCATCTCTTACACTTGGCGCATTGAACCAAATGCAGCCGTTTAATATGAATTTTCTTCCAGCAAACGGAGTAGATCCAATCTCTTGGTCCAAGGTTGGGTTCGACCCCAGCCCGTAACAAGAGACAATGAAGCAACCCAGCTGCCAGAGTTTGCTCCGAGGATGACAATTTGCGGGTGGGACGAGACAGATTGGAAAAATGTGAACCCTATTGAATTTAGAAGACCTCAACCAGGTAAAATCAGCAATCCAAAAAACTTTAACTTCAGAGCAAAATGTTAAAATTGAACAGAAAGAATTTACAATTCCAAAAATAAGCGAATATGAAGCAAAAGGGCCAATAAGAAAACAAACTCCAAACTTATATATACAATTAAATATTGTTTTGAATTCCTAACTGGCCATTAAAAAATAGTTACAACAAATTTTTGCCAACACAAAATCCCACATGAACTACACACGCACGCACACACAAAACCATTGTGGTTTCAACTCATTCAAAGTTACATTGAAAAAGCAGTCGAATATTTGCATCCATTCACCACTGACCCACTCCACCAGCATATGCAGCCATACATCGATACATCGCTGAGACCACAAAAGCGCGCATGCAACGGTTGCAAAAGCAGGAGAGTGACCATACTGATGACAAAAGTTTCTGAAAATCAAATTTCGGTTTTTTGCAGATATTCGATTTTATACTTACAACGCCCTCTATTACTCTCCTCACAACGGTTTCACAATAGAAGTTACTAGTTACATACACGTATAAACATACGTACGAGTACATAAACAAGCGAGAGTACGTGTCGTATGCGTATTCGAAGAGCGTTGCGTTCAAGCACGAACCACCATTTAACACAGCAACACAGGAACTTTCAATGTACATAAATAAATCATATTCTCCCACACCATTCGTTTCTGTGCTTGTGTGCGTGCTTGAGTTGGCATTCTTTCGCACTAAGTTCAGCATTTGATGTTGCGCTCCCTTATCAGTAAGGCCAACTCATTCGGGCAAAATAACACAAAAGCATAACAGAATGCATTGTTGTAATCCTGTGTCTGTAAACTTTCTGACAAGTAAATAACCATGCAAACTACTTGGTGAGTACGGGCCGTGATTAGGATTAGTCACTGAGTAGGACTCCTTTTGCTTTTTTCATAAGAAATTAACTCATCTCGTTAGTTCAAACGAGACTAAAGTACCGCTTTTTACATCAGCAGGGTTATCAAATGCGAAAAGTCTCTCTTTATCCAAGAGTCGCCTACGTTAGTCTGGTGGAAATTTGTTTAATCTAGAATATTCTTGATTGAAATCCATTTTCTATGTATAAAAAATTAATTTATATGATTTCTTTGTTTTTTATTTCTTTTTGTGTATGTTTTTTTTCTTTGCAGATAACATTACATGTATCTATACTACTAATAAAATAAAGTCGCTAAAAAGCTATGTACGGAATTGGCTTCGCACAGAATGCTCCGATTTGAAAGCGGTTTTTTGCATTTTAAAGCTTAGCTGTGTGAGATGGACTTTTTTTATATACTGTGAAGGAATATATAAAGGGGGCGTGGCAATCGGACAAAATTTGGTAAAAAACCATACATTTTTGGTTTACACAGCCATACATCATAACCTAATCAACGGATTAGAATGAATCTTCCTTGAAGTTAAACTTTGAAATATTTACTTTCGTTCTGCATCAAAAAAAAATAGTTGATTTCTTTCTAATTTAACCAAAATTGTTTAAACAAAAGCAGTATTTTTTCCAAAAAAATCTGTTTCGCTGCCAACCGAATAAGTCAGCGTGCTTTAAGCGACAGCTGTGGTGAGGCATTCAATTGATGAATTCGCGAAAGAGCTCTGTAGCGTTACTTCACTTCGGACATATGTATGTATGTAATGTTAATTATAAAGTTGTCTTAAACATTATCAACCTGTGTGAAACACGGTGCGGGTTGCTAGTTAAAATATATAATATTCATGAAAAGGGTTGCCATCTACTTAAACATTTTTACTGTTTAGTTTGTTTAATAACATTTTTTGGTCTTGTATATTTGTATGTATATACATATATCCATACTATCTCGGAAACGGCTTAACCCATTTAGGAGAAATTTTGTACGTGCATAGGTAGTGAACTACATTCTAAGAATTTCAACCAAGGTTTGACACGTAGGATTTTTAAGGGGGTTCCCATCTATTTGATTTTTTTGTAATGAAATGAGATATGTCAAAATGGGTTTTAAGCGAAAAATATTTTATGTCATATTTCAAAAAAAATTTATGGGTAGGGTTACCAGTCAGGATTGACACTGCATCCCATTTTTCTATATCCGCTACTATATGACACATTTTTATGAAATTTCGTACATATATAAGTGATCTGCCACAATCTAAGCTTTCTTATATAAGGGTTTGGCCGAGTTACCTATTTGAAATTAAAAGCGAAAATCAAAAGAGACATGCTAATGTGCTACTAACTATGTACATGTACAATTTTTCCTATATCCGCCATTATCTCGAAAACTTAAGTAATACACAGTGTGGGTAAGTAAAACTGTATATAAACACGTCCAGAATATCTTAACTGATGAGTATACACAAAAAAAAACATTACATATGCGTCAATCTCGAAAAATGCCGAACAAAACTCAGGTACTAGGATATAATCTCTGTCTATGGGTAATGGCCGATTAACTGTCGATAAATAGAGCGAATTTCTGTCATAGTCTCCAATCGAAAGACGAATTCATCTACAAAGCATATTTTTCTAAATGTCATTGCTAACCACAAAAAAATAATAAATGATTAAGTATGTAAGAAATGGTTTGGTCTGAAAATAAAGAGGTGGGCTACTTAAACGATATAGTTTAGAATGAAGTCAATAATGCACTGCATTCACTCAACTCTATTAACAGTGTAACAGACGAAGGAAAAGCCGTGATTAGGGAAATTCGAAGGTGGGCAAATTCTCACTCGGAGGATTCTGAACGAATATGCTATTTAGGTTTAAATGATTTTAATTTCTAATGCTCTTGCATCGCTCATCACAAATTACCTTCCTAACGTGTGCAGCTCAAATACCAAAAAAAAATTTACTTGGTAATTTTTGATTTATTAAAAATTAAAAAACCTAAGTCTGTTCATTTATTGACTGTAAGTCCATATAGTCAGCTAGTTTAGTTCTAAAAGTTCTGCTCCGATTTAATTTTTTTATTGCATACCAATTAGTTAATCATAAGACACGGCCAACCAATAGATTTATATAGGCCCTCATTTCGGTGCTTCCTGCTTGCCCGAAAATATTTTTGAGTTGAAAGCAACAATATAATAAGCAAGCAGAAAAAATTATAAGGTTTCACAATTTCGTTTGCTATCTTGCAAACGGCAAGTTGACATCTGATTTTCAAAGGAAATATAAAATTAAAAAAAAATTAATTTGGTTATTTTATTCATAAGTCGCTTAGTGCTTACGATGTGTTATATATGTGAAAGCGAAAATGTTGAATATTGAAATAAAACTCTTGCATTTTTTGCTGAGAGATCATAATGATAAGTGTGTATGTGTGTAAATGTAGGTGCGTGATTATGAATGTACTATTGTTCATGGGAATGAGCGCAAGGGTAGATAAGCAAACTAGTACACAAGCATAGGCGTAACATATATAAGTATGTACATATATTATCAGTTTTGTATGTAGCTATCTGTTTTTGCCTCTAAGAATAGCTTTTCTTTTAGCAGTAGTAACATTCATTTGTATTTTTGTATTTATAATATTATTAAGTAGTCGCTTCTTATCTATACCATATTATCAGAGTAAAACTGAAAATGCCATACATACTTAAAACAACGCAGGATAAAGAAAGATTCTAGTAGGCGGCACAAGAATTGAGATATTTAGAAGTTTGTGAAGACTTTGATCATTTTCTGATCGATTTCTGCTTCTCAGTGAGCTGGAGACATGCTTTTGAACTGAGAAACTGGTGACAATATCAGAAACAAGGCACGGAGCGAGGTACTTACAAAATTCATATTTAAGATCAAATTCAGCTCATATTTCGCGAACATGTTCAGCTGGTTTTGCAACATTTATGTGGGGTTTTTAGATTTAATCTTTGAGAAAAGGTAATTTCTAATTTCAGTTTATATTATCCGATTTTCAGTTACATATTTTAATTGTCTATAGCAGCAAAAAATTAAATTATTTTCTTGGTAAAAGTCACGATAAAACAAATCGACAAAATCTGCTAAATCTCTGCACACGATCCAGAACGACTATTGGGTAGGGTTGGGCATAGTGCACTAAAAATTTAATGCACTACGCGTTTCACTACCACTATTTCTTTAGTGATAGTTAAAACATGAGTTTAACTAACACTAAATATTAATGATAGTGAAAAAAAAATTCACTATCACTAGCCCCTCAGTGGTAGAGGAAAAGGAAATACTCTATCACTAAACCTTTAGTGATAGTGAAAATCCAATACCACTAACAGTATCCTTTTAGTGATAGGGGAAAAAAAATTCATTATCACTAAATATTTAGTGGTAGTGAAAATCCTATTGCACTATCACTAAACCTTTAGTGATAGTGGAAAAAACTGAGATATCATTAAGTTTTTCAATACATTGCATGTATGTACGTATGTACTTAAATATTATTGATCTTAACTGAATCGTAGGTATGTATGTAGAATTGTATGTAAATATATACAAATAATTATTGGCGATCTTTAAACCTATGTCCTAGGGCGACCTAATAAAATTTTTGTTTTGTCGGTAACAGTAGCACTACTACTAGCTGATAACTAATATCAGACATCATTAACACATTTAAATATTCTTAGATAAAGGTCATGATTCACTACAAAATTTGTAGTCCCTTTAGTTATAATGCAATTTTTTTCACTATCATAGTGATAGTGCTATTGCATTTCCACTATCACTACCACTATTTAATGGTAATGGATTTTTTTTTCACTATCACTAAAAGGATAGTGATAGTGGTATTAGATTTTCACTATCACTAAATCTTCAGTGATAGTGGTTTTTGAATTTAACTACCACTGAATATTTAGTGGTAGTGCAAAAATGCCCAACGCTGCTATTGGGATTGACGATAGTTTTAACGATTTTGTCATTGAGTTATTTTTTTAGCGATATTCGATCATCTATCGTCAACTGTGGTTGAGGTAGCTCTATATCTAAAACAAATCAAAATAACAATAAAATGAGATAGTGAGTTGTGATTTATTTAGCGTCTCACGGATTAGCAAGTATCTGTCTGTATAAAAAACATCCTAAAAATTATCATTGGGCGCAATTATTGATCGCGAATTTTGGTAAAAGTGAACTTATCCACTAGTTTGGTGAATGAATAAAAATTCGAATGGTCAGCCATGTAATTCCGTAATGATGTTCGCAATCGGTAATTTCGCGAAATGATAATAGAGTGACTTTGCAACCAGTAACTTAGTTGTTGTTATTTATTTATTTATGATCGGCTGTTATTGAAATATAAAGGACAAATATTTTTAAGCTGTTTATATATATATATATACGCATGTAATATATACTTACATTATTTTATGATTTCAGGGCGCTTAAATCTTTGCTTATTAAATATATTTCTTGTTGTGGATAATATTTGCTTTATTTTTATTTTATTTTCTTCTTCTTCATTTGCATGTGTGCTACAGCCGTTGATGTACATATGAATATGTACATATGTAGTTATATATTTATTCCGTTAGATCCTGTGAACAAATTAGATTTTTTTGTTGTTAACTTTATATATGCCACACTTCTGCCATAGTATGTAAATATGAAATCATTTAAAAGATTTCGCAACCAGCTATAAATTTTGGCCGAAGGCAGCCAACTACGCACGAGAGTGTTTGGGAATGTGCCAAAGTTGCCAGAGCAAGTGGTTTGAAAATCACCATTTTTTCGGCAGAAAATTTTGAAGTAAAAAAATCTTATCGCACGTTTTCAGAAATATTAACCTAAATTTTTTTGGGTGTAATGTTTGGAGCAAAAAATAGGTTAGCGAAAGTTTTAAGACCCATAAATAGAGATGATTTTAGGAAAGTGGAAGCAGAAAGAGAGAGTGAGAATATTGGCGGAGAAGAGGAAAATGGAAGGAAGAGCACCTACTGTATTTGTAATGGGTAAGTTATGTGTGGCCTGCTGGTTAATTTCCGAACTGGAAACAAGTTTCCTATATGTCTTTAAGCATCCCATTTTCGGTATAGATAATTCGTAAATTGAATCCTTGTAGACTGTTTTTAATACAAAGTTATGTTAAATGCTGTGTGTGTCGAGTCCCAACTGCAATTATGGGGCAATCGATACTTGTTGGCATATCTAGCCAAACAGACTTAGATTAGAAGACCAACTTCCTTAAATTACTTACAAGCCGGGTTCTGATAAAAAATAATAAAATCTTCACTTTGAGAGTAGATCTTCACTTATGGCAACTCTTTTTGTCAACCTACTCGTTAATATAATTGTGTGTGTGTACGACTTTTTTTCGTTAACATCACAAGCTTTAACATAACCTATGTGTATGTATGTGGGTTTATGAGAGTGAAATTTCTACGAATTTACTGCTTAAACTTTTCCGCCTGCCACTAGCCACCCACTCTGCTGACCCTTCGCTGTCAATTTCTTTGCTTTCGATAAGATATTTTTAGCATTGGTAAGTTATTTGTTGGAAATGCACTATTTTTTTGTTATTGATAAACTTTCTCTCCTTTCAGCTACTGTTTTTTTTTTCAATATATCAGATTTTGTTTCTGATAGCAGAATTTTCTACGCGTTAATAAATGTAGTTACATTTTGGTTTTTGCTTTCTATTGCTAGGTACATCTTGGTTATGGCGTTTTAATAACATTTTTCGTTTTATGTAGCTTAAATTTAGAATTTGTTGGGTGAATAACTGTACTCAATATTATTTATGTTGTTGCTTTACTATTTTTATTAATTTAAATTAATATTTTCATTTCGAAGGAATTTTCTATACATATATCACAAATGCAGCTCAATTCATTTACAGCACACATTCTGCATAGCTTTTTTTTAATTTTTTAACACTTTGACTCGTGAAATATCCAATTTGGTTTTTCATAATTTCATTTAACTATTTTTCGCATATTTTAACTGCTCTATATTTTCCATTAACTCGTTTCGTGTGTATCAGCCAAAAAAAAAACGATATCTACATAAGGACCGAAGCTGTGTCACAAGACAAGTTCCTTCTACACTTTTACTACAATTTTCTACATGATTTTTCCATTTTTTCATTCACTTTTTTGCATAAAACATAATTTCTAGCAAAAATTTTCACACGCGCAACCATTAAATTCCACTTTGCGTCTGAAACGAATAATTTTTTCGTTCACCTCAACTTCGTGCCAGCAGGAAAATTTTCTCTATATATATGTATGTATGTATGTCGGTAGTTGGTTGTGTTCTAGCGCTCCGTTGGTGCTCCAATGGTGTTCCTCCTCATCAACATCGTTAATACTTCGTCAACCTTTCTGCATATATATGGGTATGTGAGTATGTGCATTGGGGGTTTTGAGGGGTACTTTTATAGTATGTATAGAGCGAATTTTTCTGCCTGCAAATTGTGATATGCGCCTGGCTTGCCGTAGTTCCCCACCTTCTTGAATAACTTTTTTTTTCATGGGATATGCCTTTCTTACTTAACCTTGTCTTACTTAACATTTTTTTATTTAAATGTTTTATAACTTTCGTTTTCTTTTATACGCATACACAATAAATTATTTACATTTTTAATTTAACACTAAAATTCTATTGGAATTCAATGAAATAATGTCTGTTTCTTAGTGCGAATATCCGAAAAGTGGGTCATCATCCTCGGCCGTTCGTCGTGGTATTCTCGTTATTTAGTCGAGTTACTTTTCATCAGCGAGTAGCTAATATCTACTGTCACCGATTGCATACCAACTAATGTTGCTTTGTACTGAGTTTTTCATCGTTCGTTATGTCTTAGAGCTTTTGCCGTAAATGTGAATCGAGGTTGAAGGAATCGATTTTTGTCGGCACTACTCTTTTGAGCACTGTTAATTAAAGATACTTACAGCAACTGTGCGAGCTATAGTTCTCTTAAAAAGCATGTATCTATGTATGTGTGAGTTTTAACAACAGAGCCCTACAAAAAAAGCGATTAGTCTAGGATGAATCAGGGATGAGTCGCAAAGGAGCATGAGACCAATGGCAGATTTGATCTCTTTGTATGGGTTGAAGTAATCCCTTTTGTTTGAGCATGTCCTATGAAAAGACTAATTGTGCCCTTTCATGCCCAAACGGGTAGTGTCGTGCCGGACAGATTACCTTAGGTCCCCTACGGGTACAGCCAGACAAGTTTACTTTCAACACCTAAAAGTTAGCTACAGAAATTAAAATCGACTTATTCCAACTATGCCTACAAGGAAATATTTTAAGAAAACTCATGCAGTCTAGTCTGGCCTGCTGGTTGGACTAATAACGGGACATTGTTTGAGGGAAAGACATGAGATTCCCCACAAATGAATTTTTCACTAAGGCAAATACTTACCTCTATCCTAAGCTAACCCGATCTGGTACCCACAGGGTTTGTCCCTATCCCAAGTTTTGATACGTACTCTGATTGAGTTGAGTAAACTTCTCCAACAGACGCGATCGCATTAAAGGTATAGGAACTACATTGTGTAGAATAAGTGGAGAGGCTGTCATTGCGCGACAGCTTTGCTACACGTTTGTCTACCCTTGGTTATGCTACCAATAATGTGCCCCAGCTTTTTCTGGATCTATGCAAAGCACTCTTAAAGGAACGTCTGGTTGTATTATATATTCTTCCTTTACCTTTCATCTGTTCAAATATAACTAGAGTGTAGAAGTATCATCTGGAAGTTGCAAGGCATCTTTTAATAGTCATAGTTCTTAAAGTTTGTAAATGATTCAAAATATAGTTTGCTGTCTCTTTACCTGTTAATTTACATTCAGTTCATGCGCCTCTTAACTCAACTAATGGTAACCTCAGCAAAAGAACCCCCATTGGACTTGTTGTTAAAAGGTTGAGATTGTGAATGAATGAAAATTGTTCGTCGATACTCTCTTATTATGAAACTCTCTACAAATTATTCGATTGCCAATCTCAAAACTAAACGAGAAGAAGTAGAAACGTAGCGAGTAACGCCATATTAAAAAATATGTCAGATATTGGCCCACTTTACGTTGTGCTTATAAATTCTGATAGAAAAAATCGTTAGTTTGACATGAATATTTATGGAATTGTGTATTTTAATTTGAGCATGTGCGAAATCTGACACAACAAAATCGAAGAAAATTTGACAGTTCCCAAATGTCATCACAAGATTTAATTGCAATAAAAGGGATATTAAAAGAAAAAATAATACGACGAGTAACAGTCAATAAAACCATACAGTGGCGCACAGTGAAAATGATCCAATTGGTTCTTTTAATAAGCAAAAAATCATCATAAGCAGTGACAATGGCGACAGATGGTGGTGCTTACGCAATTCCATGGTAAAAATAATTAGAGAAGAGAGCTTAGTTGACAAAAAAACATTGTTCTGATAGCCTTATGGTTACCAGAGCTTGCAAAACGTTGCTGATGAAGAAGGCTACCAGCTTCCCCAATATATTTATAGGAAAAGCAATGGCGATTGTCTCTAAATTTTCCTATAAGTTTTAAAGAAAAAAGTTTAATAATTAATAAAAATTATTAAGAAATAATAGAAATAATTTGCATATTATTATCCTCAGCAAAAGAACCCCCATTGGACTTGTTGTTAAAAGGTTGAGATTGTGAATGAATGAAAATTGTTGGTCGATACTCTCTTATTATGAAACTCTCTACAAAGTATACGATTGCCAATCTGAAAACTAAACGAGAAGAAGTAGAAACGTAGCGAGTAACGCCATATTAAAAAATATGTCAGATATTGGCCCACTTTACGTCGTACTTATAAATTCTGATAGAAAAAAATCGTTAGTTTGACATGAATATTTATGGAGTTGTGTATTTTAATTTGAGTATGTGCGAAATCTGACACAACAAAATCGAAAAAAAATTTGACAGTTCCCAAATGTCATCACCAGATTTAATTGCAATAAAAGGGATATTAAAAGAAAAAATAATACGACGAGTAACAGTCAATAAAATCATATAGTGGCTCATAGTGGAAATGATCCAATTGGTTCTTTTAATAAGCAAAAAATCATCATTAGCAGTGACAATGGCGACAGATAGTGGTGCTTACGCAATTCCATGGTAAAATTAATTAGAGATGAGAGCTTAGCTGACAAAAAAACATCGTTCTGATAGCCTTATGGTTACCAGAGCGCGCAAAATTTTGCTGATGAAGAAGGCTACCAGCTTCCGCAATATATTTATAGGAAAAGCAATGGCGATTGTCTGTAAATTTTCCTATAAGTTTTAAAGAAAAAACTTTAATAATTAATAAAAATTATTAAAAAATAATAGAAATAATTTTCATATTATTATTTTTTTTTCTTTCATAAAAAATTATTATTCCTGGCATTGAGCTCATTTATAGTCATTAATGTCCAACCGATGACGATTTCTAAACAAAACCCACTTTAATACATATAAATTCATTAATACAGCATGGATGTGCATCTGTAGATAATGGCTTCATGGTATCAGCACCAATGCCCAACCTTCATTGACATCAGGAACAGGGAAATTATCAAAACAAACCAGAAAGCACATTCAACACATTTATTACTGGGGGCTGGGGGTCAATTCTGGTTTTGCGTTATTGTGAAGTGAAAAGTATATGCGTCAATTCACCACGATTTTTGATTCTCATTCTATTTTAAATTTTCGATATGAAGTGAAGTGAACGCCAATATAAATTTGGTATTAACGTCAAAATTTCAAAAAATTCAAAAATCGGATTTTTACAAATTTAAACGTTTTAATTACTTTTATTCTTACAATTCTTTAACAAGCAAGAACAACTTGTGTCAACGCAATTTAAAATGTTCTTCTGCAAACAGTTTTCATGGCACATATGAAAATCGCTTTTTAGAGCTCAGTGAAGTGAAGAAAAGAAAACGTCAAGTGATAACCAAAGTGAAAAGATTGTTTTCTCTTCACGATAACGCCCAGAATTGACCCCCTGAGAAGAATTATTTATTTTTGTTTATTTATTATACCAGAGTTGAGTGATAAATCACAAAACTACATCAATTTAGGAGCTTTAATAGCTGAGACCTTCGCCAGTTAGGTTCTTGTGTTCCGATATTTGTAGTTGACTTAGAATTGTCTTTTTATAAAATGCCGTCCTTGGGGCAAGTTGTGTAGACCCAGCAGCCAGGGAGTAGTCATACTGGTTAAATAGACTTTATCCCAGCTGCTCCGTCCTTCTTTCTTGCTCCAAACTTTATAGGAATAGGCTATATTAGCTTAATTAGGAGTGTGGATTTTAATTATTTTATAACTTTCTCAGTGTTTATATATTTTGCACTTTTAAGCAATCTATAGGTGTGCAATTTTCGAATATAGTTTCTCTGATGTTGGTAAATTGTTGGCATTCGTCGAGCAGGTGGACTACGTACGGACAGTTGCCTTAAGTTACCACGTCGGTCGACTTTCTTTCTTAAGCATATGGCTATGTGTTGCGATTGTGTACTCGATTCGTAAGCGGGTTAACATTTTCAAATTATTGCAGTCAATGTCCGGCGTACGGATAAGTTTACTTCCGGCTGTGCCAAACTTGGCGTAGTGTGGTTGAGGATTTATGGATAGTTGACGCCTTAATGTCTTTGAGCGTGCGTAGGCCAAACGGACAATGTCGTCTTTGAGGAATCATTCGATAGTGCAAAGTGGTAGAATTATTGCGAGGTTGGTCCGTTGGTCGTTGATCCTTTACACGAAGTTAGTTTGAGCCGTATTTTGTTGTGGTGGTGGTTTTTTCTTTCGTTTTACTAAGCAGGTTGACTGCGGAAAGGCCATCCGCAGAGATGACAAATTTTCCGCTAGTTCTGATTGTACACTCTACGGCCTTTGGGATTGCTACTGCTTCGGCTGTTTTACTTGTAGTTTTATACGTACGAGTATCAATGTAGAGGAGTTTCCAGTCATTTTACTGTAGATCTGTTGCTAGCTCATTGAAAAGCTGCTGGTATATCGCTGGATTTTTTACGCTTTAGCGGTGATTTGCTAAGTTCGAACATATAAAGCTGTGTATAGGTCTCCAGTGTGGAGGACTTTGAAGGCTGTGTTCTTTATTGTTAGATGAATTACCAAATCGTTTGCTGATGATATGCATCTAACTACAGTGGACGGGTGGCGTAAGGTATTTTTTGATTGGTTTGTCTTCTTACCAGCTTACGTATAATAGAATTGCTGCTTTGTATAAGCTTTGACATTAACTTCAGACTGCTAAACGGATTAGCAATATTCGGGCACGGACACCAAAATAAAAATGTTAACACCGCCATACCACACAGAAGTAAGAAGAAGCATTCTTTCCTTCCCTACATCGCCAATTTCATGTATATTTTCAGAGGCAGGTCTGCCGTCAATACAAGAGAGCATATCATAGTCCATTTTAGAGATGATGAGTAATGTTAACGAGTGTTGATGAGTGTATCAGGCAATACTTTGAAAAAAAAAATATTTTATAATGTTTAGGTTTATTGAGGTCTACTCTAAATTATTTCAATGTTCTCTAAATGTTAATCTTTTGTCGAACACTATAACTACTATTTTTGCACAATCAACGCTTTCAATTTTTGTACTATCGAAGTTTAACAACATAGGAGGAGGCCTGTGTTTCTTTCATGAGTGTAGGATCGTGCATTTCTCATAAGAGAGGGATGCGCGTGGAATTTCTGACTACTTAGAGATCGCTGTAAGAATTTTATAGAAATCATCGTGAATTAGTTGTCGGTCTTCACACTTCGTAAACAGTATTACATCATCCGCATAGGTTATGTGCGCTCATTCCTGCCAATGTTTATAGTGCTGAGTTTTAACTTAAATCAATGCGATTTTGCTCTGATTAACAGCCATATTTTAACCGTTGACTGGGAGCCTTATTTAGTAACCGCAGCCCTGTTGATTGCTTTGAACTGTTCAAGAAAAAACTTTTTGAAATCTCGATTTTCATATTCCGCGGTATCCGAAGGGAACGTATAAATTGCCGTGGCATAACCGTAGATTAAAAAATTTGAAGAACTTACGAAATAAGTATTACAAAATGTTTAAAGAATCTGGTAATTCACTGCATAAATCGCTTTATGCGAAATATATGCAGATTGCAGAAATTTAAGAAAAATTGATTGGAGGGACCAATATTAAGCCAATAGAAGCCAAATCAAAGTTTTTAGAATTTTTGTCTGTTTCTGTTTGTCCGTCCGTCTGTCTGTATGTTTGGTCTGGCATCACTCAAAAACTGCTGAATGAAATTGAATGCAACTCTTACCATTGCATTAAAAGACGTTTGACTTAAAATTTAAATCGTACCGATAGCTCGATTAGTTGCGGAGATATAGACCGATATGTGGACCAAGGTGACCCAAAATGTATTAGTACAATATGGGTATCAAACGAAAGATGACAATGAGTGCTGCAATAAGCCATGTAATTAAGCTCCATATCTTATCTGGTATGGGATATAATGATTAAAATCGGACTCAGTCTATTATAAGTTCTGAGACGCAGCGAAGCGGGACGGGTTTACTAGTCTTGAATAAATTTCTTTACAAGAACTATATTCTTGGGTTTGAAGACAGTATTAAGTCAAATCCAAAGCCGTTCTGGAATTTCTTTAAATCTAAACGTTCTTCTTCAAATATTCTGGCCCCGATGCTGCTAACATGTTTTCGGATTTCTTCAAATCTAACTTTTTGGCTGACTCGGTTGATGATGGATTCAGTGATTTCAGTTCTCCTACTTCGCTAGATTTTGGAATGCTGGAAATTGCTGAGGAACATATTTTCAATGCTGTAAGGGATCTAAAAAACTCTAAGCATGTTGACGTTCATGGACTCTCCGCTTTTTTTCTTAAACAATGCATTAGTTCTATATCTGTGCCATTACTAATCTTCGTCAATCTCTCCCCAAAGCGAGGTATATTTTGAAATGACTGGAAGGTAGCTTCTGTAACGCCCATTTACAAAGCTAGTGACACGTGCGACATTTCTAATTACAGGCCAATCTCGAAACTGTCCAACTTCGCTAAGTTGTTAGAGAATACTGTCAGCAGTAAACTTTCGTTTGCGATCAAAGCTTTAATTTCGTTTACCCAACATGGCTTTGTACGTGGGCGCTCAACTGTTACTAACCTCGAAGTTTTTTCTAGCTACTGCTTATCATCTTTCGTAAGGGGTTATCAATTAGATGCTATTTACGCTGTATCTGATCTGACTGATCTGTTAACTATACGCAATGGGTTTCCACAATCAGTTCCTGCTTTGGATTAGATCCTACCTTGATAACAGAGTTAATTTTGTGGAAGTTAATAATGCTAGATCACTTCCTTACATTGCAACTTCTGGGGTTCCCCAAGGTAGCATATTAGGCCCATTGTTGTTCTTGATATTCATCTATGATATCAGTTTCTGCTTCCGAAACTGTGGTCATCTCCTATATGCTGATGATTTGAAAATATTCATGGTAGGAAAATCACCTGCTGATATGGAATCTGTTTAATTTGAGCTTAATTCGTTCGACGTCTGGTGCAGGCGTAATAAGTACGTCCCTAAAATCTTATACTAAAATCATGATTCGAGTTTTACGCTTACGGAACACTAACATTTTATTATTCCTAAGGCATTCGTTTGCTTTCGTTAAAAGGAACAGCCCTGAGTTTAGAGACCCATATATTAGAAAAGTGCTATATAATGTCTTTGTTAGGTCAAAGCTGGAATTGTAGGGAACCCATTTTATGCTAATCATTGAGCGTGTTCAAAGAAAATGTATGCACTTTGCGCTATGCCCAATAAGGTTTGACCTTCCTATTCCATCATATATTTCTCGATGTAAACTGAATGAAATGCAAACTCTTGCTTGTAGGAGGTCCTTGGCTGGTCTGTTGTTTATACATGGGTTGCTAAATGGAACGAATGACTGTCCATCTTTGCTACAACTCGTAAAACTTATTGTTCCAAGTCGATCTCTACGTCATATTGATTTTTTGGTCATTGAATGTTGTAGGAGCAATTACGCTGTAAACGAGCCTAACACTAGAATGCTAAATGACTTTAACTCACTATATGTGACCTGGTCTACGAAAAGGGAGCTAAAGTGCGAAAACTAGTTTTCTGGGAAACAGCTGTTAAAAATAAACAACTCGTTTCGTCAGTTTCTCGTTATCTCATTCATTGTTCTTTCCAGAGGCTTCAAGGACGTCCAGTAAGTGTTGTTTTTGGTCGGAATATTATTATAGTTCATCGTGTAAGTTGCTAGTGTGGAACATTTAAGAAAGTAACACTGAAGAAGAAGCTTTGCTCCAACAACAATCACCGTAACTATAATTGTTACAGGTACAGTGCGGGTGCATAACAAATAACACGGAAGTGTTGATATGCAAAAAAGCCCTGCTGTATCTAAAACTGTTCTATGAACGCGCCTAAAAATATTCCACTTTCCTTGAGTTGACATATAAAATATATATATGGCACATTAGAGGAAAAATGCATCGTGACGCTACAGGGCATCATAGCTTAGTTGTTAGAGTACTCTAACAGCGGCTTTGGTGCAGACACTTGGGTTCGTATCTCAGAGTCCGAGAAGGGGTCTGATGAGAAGCTGGGCACTTCGAAACATGTCATCCCATACCATCGCTGTGCATAACGTTGTAATTTTTCCTCTAATATCAATTAACAAACACTGAAGAAGTGACGTTTACTCTAATACTGCGCAGCTGCTGTTGTCTTGTTTTCATTCGTCTCTCTTTCCGAAAGGAACTTTCAAACAAGTTTTGACTTTTTGGATTCTACCACGTGAAAAAGCATCTCATCTTCCATCCGAATCAACTAAAAAGTGAAAATTGATTTTTTGACACCTAACCTCCCTTTTCCCTTTTCGTAGACCAGGTCACATATTATAACGGTATTGATGTTAATTTATTTTTTAGTTTTTCTGTATTTAAAAGCTCTCTGTCTCTTACATTTCATTGGTACTCGTAGTTCGTAATTTTTATTTTATTCTCTACTTAAATTGTTGTCTAGTCTGTAAGGTTTATAACACTATAGACTGAAATAAATAAATAAATATCCTTTAAAACTTCGATAATATACTATAAATTTCATCAAATACGACTACAAATAACACAACTGAAAGGTGAGAACCATTGTTTACCCCTACTAGTTGGCATCTTCTTCTGCGAATCGGAGTTAAAGGTGGTGGATGAAGGTACTCCGACAGAGTGGAATGAAGGAAATCGCGTTCAGAGTGGTTTTAAAGTAAAAACTACAACTAAAAATTTCAATTTAAACTGAAATTTACATTCTATAGTAACTGATAAGGTGTTGTAATTGCTTTATACTCAATAATTTCGGTGTTTTATGTCTTTACGTTCAATATTGCAGTATTTAAATTTGATTATTTTATTAGTGCATACAACGTACCCTGTGTGGTTTGTGTGTGAGAACCTGGGGTATTCCATTGTATAGCCTCTTTGTATTCGAGTATTTATCGTTGTATCTGACAGCGAATGTCCTATTGGTCAAAAAGGCTTTACAAAATTTTATATTTTGGGCCGATTTTGGGCCTTAACACTACGTGTATGCCAATCCTATCGTAAGCCTTTTCAAAGTCCAGTTTGGGGGCCAATGCATAACTTTCCATTGCGTTGGCTTTAGATAAATAGAAAAAACAAAGCGTCTACGGTGCCTTGTCCCACCTTGATTGCTGTTTGATGTGTCCTGAGAAACCCGTTGTTGATTGCAAACCACAGTATTATTTTAGCTATTACTTCTTCGAGTATCAGTAAGGAAGAAGACTAATTGGTCTGAATTACATCGAAATAACAGCCCTTGTTCGGAGAAACCCCGAGTCATTCCGGTACGATAGAACTGGCTGTTTTGGGAATGTCAGTTCTCGCCCAGTGAATGCCGTCGTTCAGGCACAAGCTCCACCTGAAAACAGCTTCTTCTTTTGGCGGTCCAGCATAGATCGCCAGCCATTTATTTTCTTTCACGGGATAGCAAATCCGCCCCCACTTGTTGCTTCTATCATAGTGGTGGTGTCGAAAAATACCTTCTGGGCCGGAGTATCTTCATCCATTCGCGCAACATGGCTTAGCCAATGAAGCAGCTAGGTTTTATCATCATCATTAAATCTTCTTCGTTAGCCATAGCCATTAATCTTTAGAAGAACCTTTCTGTCTTATTCTCCCAGAGCCGATAAGTGACTTACAGAGAGTAATTTTCGTTCTTCGAGAGAGTACTTTACTTCTCAATTGCGTACTCAATCCGAAGTAGCACTTGTTTGCAAGAGTAAATATCCGTTGGATTTCTATGTAGGGCGACATTATTGTTCGTGTTAATGCTGGTTAAAGGTAAACGAAATATTTTACTGTTTCGAAATTATGGCTACCAACACTGGCGTGGCTGCGAAGACGGAAAATGCGCTGTTGATGACAGCATGAGATTTTCCTGGCGGCCGCCGTGGTGTGAAGGTAGTGTTGCCGGCCTATCACACCGAAGGTCCATGGTTCGAGCCCTGGTACAGGTAACATCAAAAGGGATTTGAAAAAAGTTTTTCAAAATGGGGTCGCCCCTCGGCAGTGGTTTGGCAAACTCTCCGAGTGTATTTCTGCCATGACAGGCTTCTCAGCAAAAATTCGTCTCCTTTGTAGATGCCGTTCGGAGTCGGCAAAAAACTGTAGGTCCCACCAATTTGTAGGGAAAATTCAAATCGGCACACCACAAATTGGAAGAGAAGCTTGGCGCAAAAATCTCTTAGGAGGTTTATGATGATATACCTGTTGTATATCGCGCCATAGAGATAGAGAGTGAAATTGTAAACTGAAAAAGGTGTAATTTTAACTAAATTGAAAAGATTTTTTCCCCCCAGGGCGTCAATACTGGTTTTGAGTGATCGTGAAGTGAAAAAAATCGTTTCACTTTAATTATCACTCGACGTTTTCCTTTCCATACTACACTGGTTAGAGCGATTCTAATATGTGCGGTGAAAACTGTATGTTGAAGAACATTTTTAATTGCGTCGGCACTGATTGTGCTTGCTAAACAATAGTTTATTATAGAATTGTAAAAATATAAACAATTTTTATCGCTTAAAATGTTTACTTTTGTAAAAAATCCGATGTTTAATTTTGACGTTAAACCTAAATTTATATTGGCGTTAACTTTTTTCACTTCACTTCAAATCGAAAATTTAAAATAAAACGAGAATCAAATATCGTGGTGAATTAACGCATTTACTTTTCACTTCACGTTAACGCAAGACAGAATTGACGCCCAGGAATGGATGTTGTTTTACACAATCAAAAAATCTAAATTTTGAAAAGAATGCACGCTTAATTGATTGAATTTTTTACAGCTCTGTTTCATAGAGCATTTTTGTTGTTGTTTTTTTTTTGATATATTTGGCGCATTTGTTGCTGTTCGAAGGGCACTCCTCGGCATAGTTAGTGCATTTTGTACATATACAGGCATTGGTACCGTGAGGTGGCAGGCTGCAGTTAACATATATAGGGTAATTTTTGCAGGTTTTCATAGTGTGCCCTAGTATTTGGCATGACTGGGAGAGCATTGGGTTGGTTATATATTCTCTGACCCGTAGTTTGTGCTATGAAACTCTGAGGGCTGGTTTCATTAACGCGACTAAGACTAAAACTGAGTCGTGACTTAAGTTAGCAGAGATTCGAGACTAACTTAATTTTGGGTTTCACCAACTGAGCGACTTAAATAATTTTGAACACAACAACCCGATCAGATTAGTTGGAAGGTACTAGAATTAGCGCTTAATTGAAAACGATAGTTTCATAATGGTTGCATGCTAGAAAACAAGCGTTCACATGCATCTACGCATACGCCGTTAAAGTCATGCTTGACGAATTTTCCGGCTGGGGCATTGTACAAAACAAATTAGGAGCATTACTGACATTTACGTTTTGAACGACAGCAACACTGACTTAGTCGAGGATAAGTCAGCTGGCAGGCTGACTAAGTTGTGACTTAGTTAAGTTAGATTGTGCAACTGAAAAAGTGAAAAATCGACTTAACTTAGTTATATAGTGACAAGCAATCAAACATCAGCCTATGGCCACCGGGGCCTTTAACTTCGTCAGCAATAGGTTCTCTTTGTTAGAGAGGGAGCAGATGCAGTTTTGAGAATCAACCACTCCATCTATCGCTTTGATGTTGACATATATGTAAATCTTCTATATTAAATATATATAATAAATACATAAATATATGCTTTCAGTGACCGCTTTAGTGAATTATTTTTGTTTTTTTTTTTTGAAACGGTTATGAGTTTTGTAAATATTTTTGTAATTAAAAATATATGCCTGCCTAGCTGTACTGTAATGTTTTCTAACGGTATTAGCTCTTACTGCCAATATAGAAGTAATAAATATATGGGTGTTAGGTGCCGCGTGGAGTAATTCGTTGGGAGCGAACACCAGAATTTTCTCTAGCTCATGATGTATATTGGAACGAATTTCCGTCATCCCTTGTCAACCCATAGACAATTAGTTAAAGGAAAGCGCAGCAATTTTACTGCCCCTTGATATCTTAAAGTAACCTGAGACACTCAGGGCCGGTTTCACCAACTCGACTTAACTTAGTTAACAAATTATATAATAATATACGAGTATAACGCAAGTTTATAACCCTGCATATACTCTCCCTCCAGTGAAACGATCAATTAATTTATGTTAAATGTTATTTTCTTTTTGTTTTTTGAAAGTGTTGATGAGTTAGTGTTAAGTACTGTATCTGTAATTATGTTTGCAGGTTTAAGTAAATCTTTTGAAATTGTTTTAATAGTATTTCCATGTTGAATTTTGCATACTTTATCATGTTTAGAAATAACTTTAAACGGACCATCATAAGGTGATTGTAAATTCGACTTGTGAATAACTTTAACCAATACGTATTCACAAGAATCTAAATTTTTAGGAATGAAAGAATACTCAGTGTTGTGATGTAAGACCTTTGATCTAACATGTGAAAAATATTTTCTTAATTTAGAAAGAATTTCAATCGTATTATCTACTTCATTACCATTATTATTGGAAACAACTAGTTCACCTGGTAATCTAAGTGTTTGTCCATATACTAATTCCGCAGAAGAACATTTTAAATCTTCTTTGAAAGATGTGCGTAAACCTAGTAAAATCAATGGGAGAATTTCAGACCAGTGCACAATGGGTCAAATGAATGGTTTTTGAGGCAAGAAGTCAATTTTTAAAGTGTACTATTTCAAAAAAGTGATAATGGCATTTTTTAATAAACATTTTTAAATACCCAAAAATACAAAAATGAGTCAGGTGGCAACCCATGTGTTGGGCGTGGTACACTTAACACATACAATCTGTTTGTTACAATTGATAAACCAATAATTGTATCGGCAATGGTATGATGTTGTTCTTGATACCTATAAATGTAAAGCATATTAATCACCATTCTAATTGCAGTTTGATGGCAATCTGGATAGTTAACTCTCTTATACACATGTACGATTAAAGTTAAGTTATTGTTCTCACTTTACATACACATGTACCACCTCTCATCATTGTTACATTCTTTTCTTTATACTACCTGTATACATATAAGTTATTCTCTGGTATAACCCATATTATGAATTTGTCAATCTCTGCTAGTTAGTTGAACTCGAACACTACAATAAAGAAGTCACAACCACATATAATCGTCGTTTAAATTCTACCTGTTCGCACATAATTTCTGGCGACCGTGACAGGACACATTTTATATCAAATTTCGTGATTGGATCAAATTTATCATCGCATCTACCATCGAATTGGGATTTCCATCGGAGCTAACCGTATCAGAAGTAAGACCTGGAGAACTTGGAAGCATCATTTACAATACACAAGGAACTTACACCAAACCATTATAAGTACCTATGTATATACACATACGTATTTAATAATTACTATTTATATTTTACATATATATTAATATTAATATTAATATAATATTAAACACGGCTCGTTTAACTGTTAGTACCCGCCCAACATATACATATAAAACTTGGCGCATATTTTTTGCAATAATTTCAAGCATTAATTTTTGTTGGTAAAGATTTCCACTTTGGTGTGGAAAGTCGATTGAAGGTCAAACGTTATCGTATCATTCTTTCGCATCATTTTCGTTTACAAGCCGTAAGTCTTTGTACTGTAGACACTTTGTTAGTCGCTGTACTTGTAGAAATTTTGCGTTTCAAGTTGCGGTAAAATGCCGGGGGAAGAAGATGATTTGCCATCGCTCAAACAGCAGAGAGCCACTATGAAACGGAATATCAGCAATATGAAAGTAAAGGTAGAAAAATTAGGTGAAACAACTGACTCTACTATCCTAGAGTGTCACCTTCAAATTCTTGAGTCCTATTTTAAGCAGCAATGCCATATTCAGGGACAAATCGAGAAACTTAGTCCAGAGGACAATGCAAGGAATGAATTAGAAGAAAGTTATATCACCGCAAAGGCAAAAATTATGCAATTGTTAAATAGTCGGCGTAGGGCTAGTGCAGCAGAAACAAGTTTTTTTAATTCGTCGACGACACTAAGTACCCTACATCATACGCGTTTGCCTGCACAAAAGTTGCCCAAATTCGACGGTAAATATGCAGAGTACAAAAGGTTTTCACTCACGTTTTCCAATCTAGTCGACAAAGATCCTACAATCCCAACAATCGACAAATTTAATTATTTATTGGGTTGTCTCTCAGGCCAGGCGTTGTCAGTAGTTGAACAGTTTCAAATCACTGAAGACAACTATCCCAAGGCCCTAAAGCGTTTGAAGGAACGATTCGACAATAACACCCTGATTTTTCTCGACTACATTTCAACTTTGTTTAATATTTCACACATGCAGAAGGCAGATTCCAACTCCTTACGTCTCATCATTGATAAGGTTTCAGCTATACGCGCATCATTACTATCGCTAGGTTCTGAAACCGAAATTCTTAGTTCTATTATGATTCTCATTGTTCTTTCCAAGATTGACAGCGGATCCCAAGCAGCGTACGAGGAAAAACAAGATTATGATCAACTTCCTACATGGGACTCGTGTTATAAAATTCTTAATCGGCGATGCCAATTTCTTGAGAGTCATGTCAAATCCACGGAGTCGACTGATCATACGCGCAACTCCAAGCCTAAGTCTAACTCGAAAAAGCCGTCACACAGCTTTGTAAATGCTCATTCAACCTGTGCTCATTGCCAAAATGCAGAGCACACATTGGGAACTTGTACAGCGTTCTTGGCCCTTCCAGTGTCTAGTCGTTTCGAATTTGTAAAGCATTCAGGTCTTTGCATAAATTGCTTGCGAAAGGGCCACTCTGTAGCAAAATGCCCTTCCAAATATAAATGTCGAGTTTGTAAGGGTATGCATCATACGCACTTACACATATTTTCACCGAATTCCGGGGCGAAGCCCTGTACCTCCTCGGAGGCTACTGAGTCTCTTCCAGCAGTCGCAATGATAGTAAGATCACATAAAAAGGCTATTATCCCAACTGAAATTATTCTAATGAGAGATAGTTTTGGGATCTTCCAACCTGTTCGGGTTCTTTTGGACTCGTGTTCCGAGATAAACTTCATCACGGAATAAACCGCTAAGCGCCTACAGCTTAAACTACAACCATACCATCAAGGAGTTTCCGGAATTGGCGACATTGAAACAAAATTGAAGCATTCAGTATTCACCAAATTTCGTTCTCGTTTCTCAAATTTTGAATACTCTACACAATTTGCCGTAACTAAGAAAATATCGTCAAAGCAACCTAGTGAACACATTTTCTCTGAAAAGTGGCCTATTCCCGAAGGTATCAATCTCGTTGACCCGTTGTTTTACAAACCTCAAAAAATTTATGTACTCATCAGTACTGAAGTTTTCTTCGAACTTTTGCTGGGAGACAAAATAGCTTTAGGCAGCGATTTCCCATTCCTAATCAACACTACTCTAGGATGGATTGTCGGTGGGCGATGTTTACAGCCAAGAGCTCCGGCCTTAACATGCAACGTGGTGAGAGAAGTAATCCCTGTCGAGGCGTTGTTACGAAAATTTTGGGAAGTGGAAGAGGTCGCTGCTTCACCATCACAATTATCAGAAGAAGAGAAGGCATGTGAGGAACATTTTCAATCTAATCTAATGTGTCCGTACATTCTAACGGTAGGTTGCAGGTACGCTTACCATTCAAGGAATCGCCATCGGCCCTCGGAAATTCCGTTGAAAGTGCACGTAAAAGATTCATTGCTCTTGAACGCCGCCTCAACAAAAATTCCAAGCTTCATCAATCATATTGCGAATTTATGCAAGAATATCAGACTCTAGGTCACATGTCAGTAGTTTCCGATGCTCAACTTAAAAGTCCACATTATGTTATACCTCATCATTGCGTGATACGCCCTGAAAGCACCACCACAAAATTAAGAGTGGTATTCGACGCTTCAATGCGTACCTCTTCGAATAAATCATTAAATGAAATTTTAATGGTTGGTCCCACCATTCAACAAGAACTGATTTTAACCATGTTAGCATTTCGCCTTCATCGGTACGCACTCACAGCCGATATCGTCAAAATGTATCGACAGTTTCTGGTTGCAGAAAATGATAGAAATTTCCAACTTGTTTTATGGAGAGAAACTGTAGATGCACCTTTGCAATTGTATCAATTAAATACCGTGACTTACGGGATGTCATCCGCACCATTTTTAGCCATACGCTGCTTATCGCACATTGCTGATTTATATGGGAATCGTTTTCCCATTGGGGCAAGAGTGCTGCGAGAAGATCTGTACGTTGACGATCTTTTGACTGGGGCCAACAGCGTCGAAGAGCTAGCACAGATTAAGGATCAAATTACCTCACTACTCGCACGTGCTGGTCTTCATCTTGCAAAATGGAATTCAAATAATCCACAACTCATCGAGAGGTCAGCAGAAGAAATTCAGATCAAATTTAGTGATGAGAATGTTACTAAGACATTAGGTATGGTTTGGAAACCTACGAAAGACGAAATCTGCTTCAAATTTGAAATCAATGATTGCAGCATTGCAACCAAACGAACAATATTGTCAATCGTTACAAAGATCTACGATGTTTTGGGTTTATTGGGACGTGTTACAATTCGATGCAAGATTCTAATTCAGGAGCTATGGATTCACCAAATTGATTGGGATGAACCACTTACAGCAGATTTAAATTCCATGTGGATGCAAATCAAAGACGATTTACCCAACGTTCAGCGTGTACAAGTGCCGCGTTATGTGTTCACGTGTCCTCATGACCTTGCAGAAATACATGGGTTCGCAGATGCTTCATCCCGAGCATATGGATGTGCTATCTATCTTCGCCAATCATTCGGTGGAACCTTTAAAAGCACTCTTCTCATCGCCAAATCAAGAGTAGCACCCATAAAGGCTATATCCATACCTAGGTTGGAATTATGTGCAGCAGTACTGCTCTGTAAAACTTGGGCAAAAATAAAACACAAAGTTTTGAAATACGTAAAAACTATTTACTTTTGGAACGATTCAAAAATTGTTCTACAGTGGATAAGAAGGCATTCTTCCACTCTGAATAGCTTCGTGGCAAATCGTGTCTCGGAGATTCAAGATAATACGGAGGGAATTGAGTGGAGGCATGTCCCAACAAAAGACAATCCTGCAGACATTGTTTCTCGCGGTCAGAGCGCATTAGAGCTACCTAATACTATATGGTTTACAGGTCCAAGCTTTCTCGAACAGGAAGCAGACAAGTGGCACTCAATCGAAAATCAAACCGAAACACAAACAAATCTTGAGCGCAGGCGAAAGGTTACATTCAAGTGCAGTACGAACAATAGCCCTATCGACATTATTCAGGAGATCATTGAAAAAACTTCTGCGTTTAATAAAATTGTACGAATTGTTGCCTTCATATACCGTACGGTGAATAAAATTCCTCCAAATCGTCGAATTGATTTAAAAACTGTGGTACATGTTCCAGTCACCGAACTGGATCATGCCTTTTGGATAATTGTATCTGATATTCAACGAATTCACTACAAAACTGAAATTAATTTTTTAAAAACGGGCAGCACCCTCAAATCGGATCTCCAGCGTATTTCACCGTTTTTACAACCAATAACTATAAATAACAATGTCAGATATATTCTTAGAGTCGGTGGGCGACTGGCAAATGCTGAAATTCCCTATAACTGTAAATATCCAGCACTTCTACCAAAACCACATCGATTTACGTATCTATACATTGAATATTTGCATCGAAAAAATCTTCATGCCGGATCCAAAGTATTGCTTTCATTACTGCGGCAACGTATTTGGGTCGTGAATGGACGTGAAATCGTTCGCAAGGTAGTTCGGAAGTGTACGCATTGTTTCCATTACAAACCGAAACTTATCGGTCAAGTAATGGGTGACCTTCCTGCAGATCGTGTTAAAGCTCAACGACCATTTTTGGTATCGGGAGTGGACTTTTGCGGCCCATTTCTGACATCATTTCGCTTACGAGGCAAACCGCCCTATAAAACGTACGCTGCGATATTTGTATGTTTTTCGTCAAAAGCGGTTCACATCGTATTGCTTTGAGATTTGTCAACCAATTCATTCCTGCTGTGTCTTAAGCGCTTTGTTGGTCGACGCGGCATACCTTCGCGATTGTATTGTGACAACGCAACAAATTTTGTTGGCGCAAACGCGCGACTTAAGGAGTTCACAGAAAAATACTTTAACGATACAAGATTGAATGAAGTAATCAGCTACAGTAACGACATCGGAATTGACTTTCGCTTTATACCTCCAAGGGCACCCCACTTTGGTGGACTTTGGGAAGCTGCGGTGAAGTCAGCTAAAACACTGCTGCTTAAAAACTTCGTTCAAGCTATCCTTACCTATGAAGAACTGCAAACACTTTTCATTGAAATCGAAGCTTTGTTGAATTCGCGGCCTATCTCTCCGGTATCGAATGATCCAAGCGACACTGAGGCAATTACGCCTGCACATTTCCTGATTGGTACCTCTCTGAAGGCGTTGCCTGACATGCAATTCGATTCTGAAAAAAATATTTCGCATCTTACTTGTTGGCAACGCATAACATATCTTAAAAATCAATATTGGAAGCAGTGGACCCGTGATTATTTGCACACAATACAAGTAAGAGCCAAATGGACCAAGGCTGAACCAAATTTAAAGACTGGACAATTGGTGCTTGTCCAGGAAGACAACCTTCCCCCACAGCGGTGGCTATTAGCTCGGGTAATCAGTGTCATTCCAGGGAAGGACGGTAAAGTGCGTGTGGCCGAATTACGTACTAAGGGGGTATAATTCGACGCTCCATACATCGACTAGCCCCGCTACCGGTGAACGAAGATGCTTGAAAGTAAGACCTTTCAACGGAGGGAGTATGTTGGGCGTGGTACACTTAACACATACAATCTGTTTGTTACAATTGATAAACCAATAATTGTATCGGCAATGGTATGATGTTGTTCTTGATACCTATAAATGTAAAGCATATTAATCACCATTCTAATTGTAGTTTGATGGCAATCTGGATAGTTAACTCTCTTATACACATGTACGATTAAAGTTAAGTTATTGTTCTCACTTTACATACACATGTACCACCTCTCATCATTGTTACATTCTTTCCTTTATACTACCTGTATACATATATGTAAGTTATTCTCTGGTATAACCCATATTATGAATTTGTCAATCTCTGCTAGTTAGTTGAACTCGAACAGTCCAATAAAGAAGTCACAACCACATATAATCGTCGTTTAAATTCTACCTGTTCGCACACCATGTCTTAAAGCTAAGCTGTCAAAGTTGTAGTTTTTTTTTGGTTTGTTTTGTTCTCTGACATTCAGCTTTATAGTGCCTAACATTTAATCCATTCTTTATCAAAATATTATAATTGTATACAATTTTTATAAAATGGAAAATATTAAATCAGGTATGTAAAAAAAATGTTGTTAATAAGTTTCATAAAAATGTTGTTGTTGTAATTTTTTTGTTGTATCAAAGTGTGTCGTATTTTCTGTGTAGTTTTGGTTATTGACCGAGTGTTTCTTGGAGTAGTACTTTGTTTATCGGGACGTATTTGTTGAACAATATATATGTAGAGAAAGGTAATGATGTCTACTTTCATGTGGTTGTAATTTCAACTGCAGCCAACTGCAGCCCAACTGCTCTAAATTATTTATATTGTCCTTTTTTAGACTGCGTAAAAATAAAAAATAGGGATATAGCTAAATTTTGGTTAGATAATAATCGAAATGCTACAACTGTTATCAACTGGGTTTTCACGAAATTTAATAGAAGTGTGGGTGACGAATGTATGGCATCAATCACAAAGAAAATTAACAACTTTTGTGCAAGTGCTACCCAAAAGTGGAACAAAAACCAAAGATGTGCGAAGAGATTTGAGAAGAATGAAAGTTTAAGGTTATCAAATGTGACTGAATTCAAAAGTAATATCGCAAACAAAAGAGGTCGCCCTCATGTTGGATACAGCGAGGGAAGTGCGAGGCAAAAACGAAAACCTGCTTCCGAAGTATCATCCGCACAGGGTCACGATACCAAATTATTGGTTCATGCTGCTTCAATATCAGCTTATGCATCAAAAGCAATTGATTTAAACTTTGTTTTAAAGGAAGCAGCTTCATCTCCATCTAGGGCTACAAAAATGTGAAAAATGTTAGGCTCCAATGACAAAAACCCATTACCACTATCCCCCGAGGAAGCATTACTATTTTTGATAGAAAATAATTTAACAAAGCAACAGTACATAAACATTCGGGAAATGAGCAAGTCACGAAACTGTGATATTTATCCACATCTCCAAAAAATTGGAGAATGCAAACTGCAATGCCGACCTGATGGACTATTGGTAACGGAATCATCAGCACAAGTTCCTTTGCAGAGCTTGGTTAACCATACAGCAACAAGAATTTTGTCATACCAAGAAGTTTTGATGCAAATAGATGAGCTAAATGATGTCACATTGGTTTTAAGTTATGGTTTCGACGGTTCCACAGGACAAAGTTCTTTTAAACAAATATTCAGCAGCAACACCCCAGAAAGTTTAGATAACTCGCTATTTGTGACATCAATTATACCACTAAAATTAATCACGTCGCATCATGAAACCGTTTGGATTAATCGAACACCTCAATCTGTTTGTTTTTGCCGACCACTTAAAATTGAATTTATTAAGGAAACGAAGGAACATATTTTGAAAGAAAACCACAATCTGGATATACAAATAAAAAACCTTGAGCCCTTACAATATTTTTTAAATGGTAGAAAAATATTAGTAAAGTATGAACTTATAATGACTTTAATTGAAGGAAAAGTTTTGAACGTACTTACGGAAACAAAGTCTTCTCAGTCGTGCCCAATATGTGGTGGAAATCCGAAGCAGTTTTTGTCAATAAAAGATTTAAGCTCATTAGTGTTTCAGCCAAAACCAAATTCATTAAAATATGGCATAAGCCCATTACACGCTTGGATTCGATGCTTAGAATTTGTTCTGAATCTTTTATATAGACTTAGTATTAAAAAATGGCTAATTCGAAATGCTGAGGACAAATTACTAATGCAACAGAGAAAAAGTGAAATTCAACAACAATTCTGGGAGAAAATGGGTCTTCATGTTCATAAGCCGAAAAGTAATGGAAGTGGATCAACTAACGACGGCAATACGGCGCGAAGAGCATTTTCAAATCTGGAATTATTTGCGGCAATAACAAACGTTAACATCGAGTTTTTAAAACACTTACAAGTCATACTAATTGCAATTTCTTGTAATTTTGAGTTAAGTGTCGAAAACTTGAAGAGTTTTTGTTATGGAACTGCCGAAATATATTTTCAATATTACGAATAGTACCCAATGTCAGCTACGTTGCATAAAATTTTAGCACATTCTTCACAAATAGTACAAGCCTCAATCGATTCTCTTGGATGCGCTGGAGAAAGTGCTTCTGAGGCGAGAAACAAATTTTATAAAAAGGATCGCAATGAGCATGCACGAAAAGACTCTAGAGAACACAATATATCTGATGTTTTTAACAGAGCCATGGATTCTTCTGACCCATTCTTATCCAGTATTTGTCTAAAGAACCGTCATTCAGCAAAAAAAAAAGCAGCTTCCAAGAGAAGTTATTTCTCTTTTAAAGATTCCACATGTTTCTGAATATCAATTGCCGACTACGTCAAGCGCTATCGCAAATGAAAATTTTTCTGATTCCGAATGGGAGGCTGAGGATCTATCTCATTTTAATATAGAGTTAGAAGTTCATGAAAGCTGGGAGGCTGAGGATCTATCTCATTTTAATATAGAGTTAGAAGTTGATGAAAGCTGAAACAATTTTTAAGTAAGACTAACTTACTTTTAAGTAGAATACTTACTTTTATAAAATTTAATGTTCTCTTTTTAGTGAAATAAAATATTGATGGCATTGGAAGCCCAAATTAATTTGTAAGCCGATCCCTAGCAAAAGAAGACTTATTTAATTTTATGGTTTTATGTTAATAATTTTATCAGTAAATAAATGTTATTGCTAGCAGAGTGCTCCATTATCCAAGGGCTGTCTTTTATATTAACTCTCCTACCGCTAAGCTTACTTTTCCGGTCAATGCAAGTGGGCATTATAATAATTTTTACGTGGTAAACAATATAATTACTAGAAGTGGGCGTGGTTAGGGCGGATCGACTTAAAATTTTTATCGATGAATAAGATAACCACCGTAGTCACCTGTACTAATTTTTTAAGCTCTAGCTGCTTCCTGTGATTTATTGCCTCAAAAACCATTAATTTGACCCATTGTGCAGTGCATTGAATCACCTGAGGAAGTTATAGCTGATTTCAATGTCCTATGAAATCTTTCTATCATTCCATTTGATTGAGGATGGTATGGAGTTGTATGAGTTTTGTGAGATCCTAATAACTTATACGAATAATTTTGATGTGAACTGTGATCCTTGATCAACAGTTATGTTTAGTGGAATACGGAAACGAGGTATGTAATTATAGACAAAAGTTGTTGCTATAGTATTTGCTGAAATATCCCTAAGCGGATATGCTTCAGGCCAACGCGTATGCCTGTCAATGATAGTTAAAATGTAACGATTTTCTTTTGATACAGGTAATGGACCAACCAGATCCATATGAATGTGTTCAAATTGTCCAAAAGGTATCTCAATTTCTTGTATAGGTGTTCTTGTATATTTGGAAATTTTTGATTTTTGACAATTTAAGCAAGTAGCAGACCAATTATTTATTTCTTTGCGCATATTAGGCCAGAAGTAATTAAATTGAATCAATCGTCTAGTTGTGCGAACACTTGGATGCGATAAACAGTTAATTTTGTCAAAAATAATTTTTCTCATAGATTTAGGAACAAACGGCCTAAAAGGTTTTTGGGAAATATCACACCATATATTAAGATTAAGAACTGGAACACCAATTTCTTTTAAATTACTGTTTGAATTTTAATCAGATATTATGTTTTGTAGAGTTTGGTCTTTTTGCTGTTCTTCATATAAGGTCTGGAAATTTATGTCTTTAGCTAAAATCGTGCTAATATCCGGAATACGAGAAAATGTATCAGGAACAATATTTTCTTTTCCTGAAATGTATTGAATGTAATTTGTAAATTGTGCTATGTATTCTAGATGTCGGATTTGTCGTGGTGATCTGTCTGTTTTTGAATTAAGAATTTGTGTTAAGGTTTTATGATCTTGTAAATGGTGAATGCCCTACCTTCAAGAAAATGTTTAAAGTGTTTAACTGAATTATAAATTGCTAAAAGCTCTCTGTCAAAAGTTGAGTAATTCATTTCAGTAGGAGATAATTTACGTGAAAATTAGGCGAGTGGTTCTAAAACATTGTTACTAACTTGTTGTAAGACTGCACCAATTGCTACATTTGAAGCATCTACAGCAAGAGATAATTTACCGTTTTTATCAAAATCAGTGAGTAAAGTTTTTTGTGCAAAAAACTGTTTGACATTTTCAAAAGCATTAATAGTCTTCTCTGACCAACTAAGTTCTTTAAGTTTATGTTTAGTAGCAAATGTTAACATTTCATGCAGTGGACCAACTTCTGCTGCTAACATTTTAACATATCTATGGTAATAATTAACCATTCCTAAAAATCTTTGTAATTTATTTATAGAAATAGGTTTTTTGAAGTTGATTATTGTCTCAATTCTTTTTAAGGATGGCCTAATTCCTTCAGTAGAAATTTCATAACTTAAAAAATCTAACTTAATCGTTCCAAAGATACATTTCGAAGGTTTAGTATTTAAATTATATTCCGCCAACCTTTCAAAAACAGATTTTAAATGTTTAAAATGTTGATCTTCGTCATCACTAGCAACAAGTACATATATCATCAATATAGACAAAAACAAAATCAAATCCAGAAAATACCTCATTTATAAAACGTTGAAATGTTTATGAGCTGTTTCGTAAACCAAAAGGCATGCGTACGAACTCAAACATTCCAAATGGTGTAGTTATTGCTGTTTTATGAATGTCTTCTTCAGCCATGGGTATCTGATGATATGCTCGGACTAGATCAATTTTCGAAAATAATTGTTTGTTTTTTAAATCAATAGCTAAATCATGTATATGGGATAATGGATATCTATCAGGTATGGTAATGAAATTCAGTCTACGATAGTCTTGACATGGTCTCCAATCATTTGGTTCTTTTTTTGGGACCAAATGTAAAGGAGATGCAGTATGAGAACTAGAAGGTCTACATATACCTGTTTTGACCAAAAATTCGAATTCTGTTTTTGCAATTTTAAATTTAATTTGATCTAGACGACGAGGTTTTGAGAACGGTAAAACTCCTTTAGTTTCAATTCTATGAACTGTTTGGTAATTTTTGTTGGAACGATTTTCCGTCATCCCTTGTCAAGTTTGGTTTTGTGACAAACCGGTTTCGGCTTTCTGCCATTTTCAATGCCTAGTTTCGTTCTGGTCTGTGTCTATCCGCTGCGTTGTTTTTATAGTCCGTGGGTGCTGTGGCAGGTAATGTCAATCTATGTGTTCGTGGTAGGTAACGTTAATATGCGTGTGTGTGTACGCGGTATTGATGCGTCCGAATTGTTATCTTGTATCCATTAGTGCTTTCTTGTATCCATTATTTGCCGCTATGTTATATATTGTATTAAGCTCTCTCCAGTATGCTTCCTGTGTGAGCGGCGTTCTCTGAAGCCTATCCACTAAGTGCCTCAATGCTGCTTTTTTGTGCTGTTGCGGATGGTTTGATGTAGAGTGTATAATGGTGTCCGTGGCAGTCGGTTTTCTATAAAGCACTTGTGGATAAACTCAGAAGTAGCCATGGAACACAAAAAAGAGTAAACGTAGAGGAAAATTCAATGGTTTGGACGGCAATGACATACACTGGAAAAGCGACGTACAAATTAGCAAAGTTCTTTAAAAGATATAACATCAACACAGCATTCAGAACATTTAACAACGTCGGACAAAAACCAAGAACCGACACTAATTCTGATGACCCATTCAACAGACACGGAGTGTATAGGCTTACTTGTGAATGTCAATACAGCTACATAGGACAAACAGGAAGAAAAATAAGCACAAGATTCCGAGAGCATATCAGGGACTACAACAAAAAAACACGAAAACCCACCATAATACCAGAATCTAATTTCGCGAACCACATGTTTGAGAACAACTGCACCCCAGCTAACATAAAAACAACGGTTCGAATACTTCACGTACAAGGAAAAGGCCGGCGGTTTAATGTACTTGAGAACATGGAGATATACAAGTTAAAAACATTTGACGGCAGGATCATAAACGAACAAACCAACACTATCTCTGACGAAATATTTGAACCCTTAAAACTAGTTTACAAAAAACAGCACAAGCCAGCAGGTACAGTAACCAAACACGTAACAATGAACAGGCAAAAACGAAATATGAACCAAACTGCAAAAATCACCGATTTCTACCTACATCAACCTACCGCTTAGCTAACAAGCGGTATGTCTACATACCTATAAAAACAACCCTTGGGACAGATAACAATTCGGACGCATCAATACCGCGCACACACACACGCATATTAACGTTACCTACCACGAACACACAGATTGACATTACCTGCCACAGCACCCACGGACTATAAAAACAACGCAGCGGATAGACACAGACCAGAACGAAACTAGGCATTGAAAATGGCAGAACGCCGAAACCGGTTTGTCACAAAACCAAACTTGACAAGGGATGACGGAAAATCGTTCCAACAAAAATCAGCTTACTACCCTGTCGGAAGATCAACACAACAAAATAAAAAACTGTTTGGTGTTGCACTGGTTTGGTGTAATATGGTTCATAAGTTATTGAGGGAAAATCTTTTAAGAGACTAGAGCCAGAAACTTTTAATTTTGTTTTTAAGTCAGTAATTTCTTTATTTCTAATATCAACTAGTAAACCAAATTTCTCTAAAAAGTTAGTGCCAATTATGGGAGTAGAAATATCTGCTAGTATAAAAGGAAATTCGAAATCGCGTCTTAAACCTAGATCAAGTTTTAAAAGTTTTGTACCAAAAGTTTTAATTGAAGAACCATTAGCTGCAGTTAAATTTAGATCAGAATTTCTTTTATGAGATATGAATTTAGAAGAGGAAACTACAGAAACAATAGCACCCGTATCTATTAAAAAGTTTAATTTATTAAATTTGTCAAAAATAAATAGGCGGCGAGAAGGTTTAACGTCACTTTCGCTACTAGCCACTGTCATAACGTGACGTTTTAGTTTAAAGTCTTTGAATTTGTATTATAATTTGAGCTAAAATTACATGGTTTAATACATTTATAAGCGTTGTGTTTATATTTTTGATGATACCAACAAATAATATTTTTATTTTGGTTATTGAAATTTCGTGGATTAGAAAAATTACGTGATGTAGATCGATGTCGTTCTCTAGATCTAGATCGAATTTGGAGTTCATTTATATCTTCATTAATTTTATTTATATTTTGAAACATGACAGTAGTTGATTCAGTCAAATTTTTAACACATTGTGTCAGGGCAATGTTTTCAGAACTATCTATTGCAGCAATTTTAGAAGATTGTTGATTATTAATTAAATTAAAAATTTTATCTGCTATAGTAATAATTTCATCAGTTGTTTTATTGTTGCAAGAGATTAAATGAATCTGTATTTCTTTTGGTAATTTACTAATCCATAATTTAAAAACAAGTTCTTTACTAACTATAGAATAAGAACTAATTAGAGAGGTCATTTGTCGAAATAATTCTGATGGAGAACGATCACCAAGTTCTGTTTTAGAAATAAGTTGTTCTAGTACTTTTTCTTCGGAAAGAGAAAATCTATCAATTAATGCTTTTTCAATAGTTTCATATTTATTTGTCACAGGAGGTAGATTAATTATATCTATAATTTTTGAAATGGTTTATCGTTGAAGAAGAATAAACCAAGTTTCAGGGGATTGTTCCCAAAAATAAGGCAACTTAACTGATTTTGAAAAATTAAAATTATCTCTAAACATTGTGTTATTATCTGGAAGCATATTATCAGTATGAATATTTTGTGTGAGATTCAAATTTGGAATTGAGTTGTTGTTTTCATTTTGAGTTTCTGTTGCTGTGAAACTTCTTGTATGAATAGGTGATCGAATCATTTTAGTTAACTGGAGAAAGAGTGTACACAATAATAAAAATTTTAATATTAATATGAATAAAAATAAATATTAAATTAACAATTTAACAAGAAAATTAATTAAAATATGTTAGAATAGATTATAATTTGGAAAAGTTTATTATAAAATACAATTAATGGCTTTTGATTTTAATAATTTCATTAATTATTCGTAATAAAATAATTTATTTTTATGTTTTCGTATTTATATAAATTGAACGAACGAATGAAGAAACAAAAACTAGTGTGTTGTTTAAAGTAATATTTAGTTTAAAATTAATTATTTTATTTAAAATTTGATAAATATTTAAAAATATACGTATATTCAATTAGATACTTGTAATTTAGTATTAATATATAACATGAACCATACAGCTCACCGAAGAATTGCGTTGATTGTTGAATAATTTGTATTGCTATGGATCTCTTATTATAGTCGTTATTGCTTAAATAGTTGTTGCTTTGGTTGCATGTCGCTTTTTTTTTTGGTCTGCCAGAACCCGACTTTCATCACTTCGAAGTTTCTACACTTTCTCGACTTGCGTCCTAGATTTTCGACCATATAGTATATGCATCTAGTCTTGACTTCGTATTTGTTGATGCTATTGCATCATGTGCCTAGATAGCCATCGCTATCTCTTCTGTTGGTGGCGGGAGTGCTATTGCGTTAGTGATGGTACAGAATAATTCCCTTTTCCAAAAACAGTCAGACGCCCAATGACGAATTGAAACTTTATATAGCCTGGGGGCTACGCACACAAGGTATATTAACTTTAGTCGCCTAACGGCAATACGTAATGGCATAAACGGATCGAGATAGATATTGACTTATATATATCAAAATGTTCAGGCGAAACGAGAAATTGATTAAGCCATGTCCGTCCGTCCGTCTGTAAACACGATAACTTGAGTATATTTTGAGATATCTTAATGAAATTTGGTATGCAGGTTCCTTGGCACTCATCTACGAGCGCTATTTAAAATGGGCGAAATCGGATGATAGCCACGCCCACTTTTTATATACAGAATATTTTCGAAAACACAAAAAAGTGATTACTCAGTACATAATTCACCTATAAGGATAAAATTTGGTGAATACTTTGAGATTGAGGTATAAAATAAATTTTTCAAGAAATTTTTAAAAATGGGCGTGGCACCGCCCACTTTTGATTAAGTCAAATTTAGAAATAATATTAATCATAAATCAAAAACCGTTCAAGATATTGAAACGAAATTCAGCACGCAGGTTTCCAGGTATGCAAGGAATATTCCAGGCAAAGATGGGCGGGATCGGTTAAGGTATACGCCCACTTTTACATTAAAAATTTTGAAGAGGATCGTAGATATATTAAATAGGCAATAACTTTGCTTAAAATAGCTTTACATCATTTATATTTCACTCTTAAAGTTTCCGTAAACAAAGAAATCCAAAACCTTAAAATTTTCAAAAGTGGGCGTGGGCCCTCCCTTTTTATAGTGGACTATTCCACAAAACTTTTTATGCCATAACTCCGCCAACAATTGACTTGTCGAAACGAAATTTGGTGATAATGTTCTATATACAAGGTGGCGCAAAAGTAATCCTCCTATCAGAAAATGCTATAAATTTTGCGATTGGCCCCTAAAGTCAGTTTTGTTTTGACATTTGTTTAGTAAACACATGCGAAATACACGTTAATAAACAATGTTACGCTACACTGCTCCAGAACGCGGAATATTGCTGACTATTTATTTGACCAATAATCGGTCGGGGCCAAACGGTTACTGTGAATGGTGAGCGCTACAGAGCAATGATCAACGAGTTCTTTTTGCCGCAACTTGATGAATTGGGATTGGAAAACATGTGGTTCCAACAAGACGGTGCAACAGCACACACTGCACGTGCCACAACCGATATGCTGAACATTGGAAGCTTACTTTTGCGCCACCTTGTATAAAGGTAACTGTTTGTTGTTAAATTGGGCGAAATCGGTTGATGTCGACGCCCAGTTTTTTAACATAGTTCTAAAAATTTTTCTTTTTAAATTTAAAAAGCGATATTTCTAAAACTGAGCAAGGTATATCAATTATATTTTGCACACATAATAAGCTTTTAAAAAAAACCCGGCCGCAAAAAAATGTTGTCAATTTTGAAGAAGTAGGCGTGGCGCCGCCCACTTTTCAGCATAAAATTTCTGCTACTTTCAAAGGCAATCGCTTATAATTCAATCTTGATATTTCAATGAAAATTGGTCAGTTGCTTCTTAGTAGTATGTATTATACTCCTGCCAAAAATTTGCCAAATCGGAAAACACAAAAGCAAAATATTCGGGCACGTATTAATGCCCACTGCAATAGCGAAGTTATATATCTTTTTTGATTTTCATATCTTTCATAAACATTAAATGTATCTAAGTATAAGAAGAAGAAGAAAAAAGTTCACTTAAATGATCAGCACGATGAGCGGAGTCGATTTAGCCATGTCCGTCTCTCCGTCCATCTGTCTGTCTGTCCGTCTGTCTATTTGAACGCAAACTAGTCTCTCAGTTTTACAAAAGAATGCTGAAATTCGTTGTTTGTTTTCGCCATTTTATAATATACTAGCAAGCCCGGTAGACGTTGTTTTGACGTTTTAAAACATAGAACATATCTATATATAAAATGTCATTAACTTGAACCAAATAAACTCGTAACTACATATACCGAACTGCAGCTTTATATAACCGGGGGCTTTTCCAAAAGCTATATACAGACTGTGTCGTGCCCAGCGAACTCCTGAACCTATCGTGAAAGTTCGAGAGCAAAACAAAACACAAAATATGTGGGCGTGGCATCGCCCACTTTTGAAAAATTATGTAAATGTTGACTAAGTGACACATATATCCAAATTTCATTAATTTAGACCAAAAAAGTTCGGAGTTATGACGAATTGAAACTTTATATAGCCTGGGGGCGTGGCTCCGCCTACTTTTCCAAAACTATATATTGTCTATGCTGTGCTGTGTCAGCTGAGTCGATGTATACGTGTCCGTGTCTCGATACGTCTATCCGTCTGTCTGTTTGAACGCAAATACGAACTGAAAGTAATAAAATAGGCCTGCGTAAATTGGGATGAATAATAGATCACTACTAGGTATATAATGTTCGGTTCCACCCGAACTTAGACTTCCTTACTTGTTTATATCAATTTTTGTTACGCGCACAAGGTATATTACTTCATTCGGCATAAACGAATCGAGATATATATTTATTAATGTATATCAAAACGTTCAGGATACAAATAATTAGATTTGTGTAGTTCGTGAACTAATTAGTTCATCGAGCTAGTTCATTGAAGTGATCGAGAGAACTAGTGCGAAATTTCAAATGAACTACTTGCCTTATGTTTAGCAGTTGCAGTTGTTTTAGCAGTTGCGTGCAGAGAAAATTATACGTTACGCTTATTTGCCCAAAACGTACTTGCAATACTAACGAACATGCCTAACTGTTTACCCAAATATTCGCATACTGGCAACATTGTTTGCATATGCCATTTCTTAGGCCCGGTTTTTCAGTCCTTGGTTAAGCTCAGTTTAAAGTAAGTTTGCTTAAACTCGGCATAAATTTAAACTCCAGTTAAACTGCATAGCGGTTTTTCAGTGAGAGTTTAAGGCCGCTTTTAAGATTTGCTTTTTATATGGCAACATTGATTTTTTTTATCCAGATACGGCAACAGATGACATTTGTTTACATATTCAACGCCATTGCTTCTCCTCAGTATTGTTATAGTTAGAATTTCGCTTATTTCTGCATCACTATAATCACTTTCGCCAGATGATATATACAGTATTTAATTAAATATAGAAATATCATCCTTTTTTAATTGCGTTCAGTTTATTGTTTCACAACCAAAACCAACCAATATGCAAACAGCTGACAGGTTAACTAGAGTTTAACCCTACCAAATTGGCCGCTTAAACTACGTTTAAACTTCGTTTAAAGTTGACTGAAAAACTGCGTAACAAGTTTAAGCTTAGTTTAACTGACAAATTGAGTTAACCTTGTACTGGAAAACCGGGCCTTAGAAGCAGCGAAATTTTCAAAATGTAAATTGCAAACGGCTGCTACAGCATTCCTCCTCAAAAATTAGAGACACATTTAAAATTCAGCAAACACAGTTGATTAGAGTGATTCAATCAAAACGAAACGAATCATAAATAAAAAGGCGAAACTTCTAAACCATTGTAAATACTTTTCGCTATTATTCGAAATTCATTTCTTTATAATAAATTAATTTGTTTCTGTACTTATTAACAGATACCTGAGAAGAGGAGTACCATTTGGAACCACTTTAAAAAAGCAAGCAAAAAACGTGCTGTATGCAAGCACTGCTCTACTCCAATAAGTTTCAATGACGGCTCCATTGGAAATTTAAGTCGCCATATGAAGCTCCGACATCCTTTCGTTCGCTTAAATAGTACTGTGGAATGTGCAGACAAAGATGACTTAAACATATCCGTGGAGGAAGTGGACCAGTTGAAAAAAACAACACAAGAACAGCATCAAGTATCCGCCCAGCAGGAAATCACTACTTTCCTGCCAAAGCCTCCAACTAAGAAAAAAGTCGAAAGAGTAAACAGCCAGCTGGTTAAGATGATCGGTAAAGGACACCACGCTCTGCGATTGATTGAAGAGCCAGAGATGATTAAATTTTTTGACATTACCACTAAATGTCCCGGTTATACTTTACCATCGAGAAAAACTTTATCAGAAGGTTTGATTCCTAAAGTTTTCAGCGAATTAGAAGCAAATATTCGAACTGAGCTGCAAGAAGCATTTGCGATGTGCTTAACTACGGATTGTTGGACATCTTTCACAAATGCAGGTTATATTGGTGTTACTGCTCATTACATTGGTAAAAACACAACTATTTGTTCATCTCTTTTGTGTTGCAAAGAGTTTGACGCCATCACACTAGTACATACTTGTGTTATTTTTTAAAGAACGTGGTCGAAGATTGGAATATATCGAGCAAAACTGCAGCGATTGTAAGCGACAATGCTTCTAACATACAAAGTTCCATTAGGTTAGGAGGGTGGCGTTCCATGGATTGCTTTGCACATTCTTTAAATTTAGTTGTTCAGAAAGCTATTTCTGTAATTGAAGTCGAAGAGGATAAAGTTAAAAGTGTTGCGGAGTATTTTAATCGGAGTAGCCAAGGGGGGAAAAATTAAAGGAGTTTCAAATTCAAATGCAAATTCCTACATTAAAGTTAAAACAAGATGTGCCATTCAGATGGAACTCTACCTACGACATGCTGTCTCGTATATTAAAAATAAAAGATGCTGTCATGAGCACAATTGCAATGTCAAACCTTTTCATAAATGTAGATGTCTGGGAGGTAATAAAGGGTGATTTACCTTTATTAAAACCTTTTTATGATGTAACAGAAGAAATATCTTCTGAGAAAAATGTAACACTCTCAAAAATTATCGTTTCGAGTAATCTTATTCAAAGTCACTTAGCAAAAATGTCACCAACCAATGAAAAGGTTTTATTGCTACATAAATCTCTGATGCAGGGCATGCAGACTCGCTTTAAAAATCTAGAGAATAATATGCTTTATGCCGAATGCGTTTTTTTGGATCCTAGAATAAAAAAAAAAGTTTTCAGGGATCAAAATGCGTGTGACGCAACTATTAAATTGCTTAAAAATAACATTTCTCATGTAGATATTCTACAACGCCAATCAGAAGTCGATACAGAGAGTGAAGCACTCGAAACCCATCGAAAAGTTTCAGATAGTATTTGGGATGACTATGACATACAAGTCGAAAATATTGTAAGACCTCAAAATAAGAATGTGGCCGCTATTGTAGAAATTGATAAATATATAAACGAACCGTATTTAGATCGACAACTTGATCCACTCGAATGGTGGAACTCTTCTAAAGACACATATCCTTACTCATACCATTATATTTTGAAACGATTTTGTATCGTAGCAACATCTGTGCCTTGTGAGAGAGTTTTTTCTACCGCATGCCAAATGCTTCGAGATAGGCGAACTTAATTACTTCAAATAAAACGTGTGTAATTATTAGAAGCAATACAATTTTATTGTATGTAAAGCTATTTTTTTTACATATACATATGTACATTAGTTGAAATACTTACTTTTTTTAGTTTACTTTTACGGCTTTTGAGTTCATAATTAGCCACAGTGCCGGACAAAGCATCTTGGACTGAAGAAAACCATGAGCTTTGACCACAAATTTTTATACCTTTCATGAACATGAAATGGTATATTGACTTTGGTCCGATGTTTGTAACGTTTAGAAATATAAGAGATAGACCCACCATTAAGTATACCAAATTGACCAGGACGATGAACTGAGTTGATACAGCCATGTCCGTCTGTCCGTCCGTCCGTCCGTCTGTTTGAACGCAAACTAGTCCCTCAATTTTAGAGATATCTCGATGAAATTTGGCACACGGATGTATTTTTGTATTATATTAGACATGTGTCGGATCCGGTAAAATTGGGTCACTATAGCATATATCTCCTCTCAAATAAGAGGATTATGACCATTTCTCCCTCATTTTTAAAGATTAAAACTTGAAACTTCTTGTATGAATAGGTGATCGAATCATTTTAGTTAACTGGAGAAAGAGTGTACACAATAATAAAAATTTTAATATTAATATGAATAAAAATAAATATTAAATTAACAATTTAACAAGAAAATTAATTAAAATATGTTAGAATAGATTATAATTTGGAAAAGTTTATTATAAAATACAATTAATGGCTTTTGATTTTAATAATTTCATTAATTATTCGTAATAAAATAATTTATTTTTATGTTTTCGTATTTATATAAATTGAACGAACGAATGAAGAAACAAAAACTAGTGTGTTGTTTAAAGTAATATTTAGTTTAAAATTAATTATTTTATTTAAAATTTGATAAATATTTAAAAATATACGTATATTCAATTAGATACTTGTAATTTAGTATTAATATATAACATGAACCATACAGCTCACCGAAGAATTGCGTTGATTGTTGAATAATTTGTATTGCTATGGATCTCTTATTATAGTCGTTATTGCTTAAATAGTTGTTGCTTTGGTTGCATGTCGCTTTTTTTTTTGGTCTGCCAGAACCCGACTTTCATCACTTCGAAGTTTCTACACTTTCTCGACTTGCGTCCTAGATTTTCGACCATATAGTATATGCATCTAGTCTTGACTTCGTATTTGTTGATGCTATTGCATCATGTGCCTAGATAGCCATCGCTATCTCTTCTGTTGGTGGCGGGAGTGCTATTGCGTTAGTGATGGTACAGAATAATTCCCTTTTCCAAAAACAGTCAGACGCCCAATGACGAATTGAAACTTTATATAGCCTGGGGGCTACGCACACAAGGTATATTAACTTTAGTCGCCTAACGGCAATACGTAATGGCATAAACGGATCGAGATAGATATTGACTTATATATATCAAAATGTTCAGGACGAAACGAGAAATTGATTAAGCCATGTCCGTCCGTCCGTCTGTAAACACGATAACTTGAGTATATTTTGAGATATCTTAATGAAATTTGGTATGCAGGTTCCTTGGCACTCATCTACGAGCGCTATTTAAAATGGGCGAAATCGGATGATAGCCACGCCCACTTTTTATATACAGAATATTTTCGAAAACACAAAAAAGTGATTACTCAGTACATAATTCACCTATAAGGATAAAATTTGGTGAATACTTTGAGATTGAGGTATAAAATAAATTTTTCAAGAAATTTTTAAAAATGGGCGTGGCACCGCCCACTTTTGATTAAGTCAAATTTAGAAATAATATTAATCATAAATCAAAAACCGTTCAAGATATTGAAACGAAATTCAGCACGCAGGTTTCCAGGTATGCAAGGAATATTCCAGGCAAAGATGGGCGGGATCGGTTAAGGTATACGCCCACTTTTACATTAAAAATTTTGAAGAGGATCGTAGATATATTAAATAGGCAATAACTTTGCTTAAAATAGCTTTACATCATTTATATTTCACTCTTAAAGTTTCCGTAAACAAAGAAATCCAAAACCTTAAAATTTTCAAAAGTGGGCGTGGGCCCTCCCTTTTTATAGTGGACTATTCCACAAAACTTTTTATGCCATAACTCCGCCAACAATTGACTTGTCGAAACGAAATTTGGTGATAATGTTCTATATACAAGGTGGCGCAAAAGTAATCCTCCTATCAGAAAATGCTATAAATTTTGCGATTGGCCCCTAAAGTCAGTTTTGTTTTGACATTTGTTTAGTAAACACATGCGAAATACACGTTAATAAACAATGTTACGCTACACTGCTCCAGAACGCGGAATATTGCTGACTATTTATTTGACCAATAATCGGTCGGGGCCAAACGGTTACTGTGAATGGTGAGCGCTACAGAGCAATGATCAACGAGTTCTTTTTGCCGCAACTTGATGAATTGGGATTGGAAAACATGTGGTTCCAACAAGACGGTGCAACAGCACACACTGCACGTGCCACAACCGATATGCTGAACATCGGAAGCTTACTTTTGCGCCACCTTGTATAAAGGTAACTGTTTGTTGTTAAATTGGGCGAAATCGGTTGATGTCGACGCCCAGTTTTTTAACATAGTTCTAAAAATTTTTCTTTTTAAATTTAAAAAGCGATATTTCTAAAACTGAGCAAGGTATATCAATTATATTTTGCACACATAATAAGCTTTTAAAAAAAACCCGGCCGCAAAAAAATGTTGTCAATTTTGAAGAAGTAGGCGTGGCGCCGCCCACTTTTCAGCATAAAATTTCTGCTACTTTCAAAGGCAATCGCTTATAATTCAATCTTGATATTTCAATGAAAATTGGTCAGTTGCTTCTTAGTAGTATGTATTATACTCCTGCCAAAAATTTGCCAAATCGGAAAACACAAAAGCAAAATATTCGGGCACGTATTAATGCCCACTGCAATAGCGAAGTTATATATCTTTTTTGATTTTCATATCTTTCATAATCTAAGTATAAGAAGAAGAAGAAAAAAGTTCACTTAAATGATCAGCACGATGAGCGGAGTCGATTTAGCCATGTCCGTCTCTCCGTCCATCTGTCTGTCTGTCCGTCTGTCTATTTGAACGCAAACTAGTCTCTCAGTTTTACAAAAGAATGCTGAAATTCGTTGTTTGTTTTCGCCATTTTATAATATACTAGCAAGCCCGGTAGACGTTGTTTTGACGTTTTAAAACATAGAACATATCTATATATAAAATGTCATTAACTTGAACCAAATAAACTCGTAACTACATATACCGAACTGCAGCTTTATATAACCGGGGGCTTTTCCAAAAGCTATATACAGACTGTGTCGTGCCCAGCGAACTCCTGAACCTATCGTGAAAGTTCGAGAGCAAAACAAAACACAAAATATGTGGGCGTGGCATCGCCCACTTTTGAAAAATTATGTAAATGTTGACTAAGTGACACATATATCCAAATTTCATTAATTTAGACCAAAAAAGTTCGGAGTTATGACGAATTGAAACTTTATATAGCCTGGGGGCGTGGCTCCGCCTACTTTTCCAAAACTATATATTGTCTATGCTGTGCTGTGTCAGCTGAGTCGATGTATACGTGTCCGTGTCTCGATACGTCTATCCGTCTGTCTGTTTGAACGCAAATACGAACTGAAAGTAATAAAATAGGCCTGCGTAAATTGGGATGAATAATAGATCACTACTAGGTATATAATGTTCGGTTCCACCCGAACTTAGACTTCCTTACTTGTTTATATCAATTTTTGTTACGCGCACAAGGTATATTACTTCATTCGGCATAAACGAATCGAGATATATATTTATTAATGTATATCAAAACGTTCAGGATACAAATAATTAGATTTGTGTAGTTCGTGAACTAATTAGTTCATCGAGCTAGTTCATTGAAGTGATCGAGAGAACTAGTGCGAAATTTCAAATGAACTACTTGCCTTATGTTTAGCAGTTGCAGTTGTTTTAGCAGTTGCGTGCAGAGAAAATTATACGTTACGCTTATTTGCCCAAAACGTACTTGCAATACTAACGAACATGCCTAACTGTTTACCCAAATATTCGCATACTGGCAACATTGTTTGCATATGCCATTTCTTAGGCCCGGTTTTTCAGTCCTTGGTTAAGCTCAGTTTAAAGTAAGTTTGCTTAAACTCGGCATAAATTTAAACTCCAGTTAAACTGCATAGCGGTTTTTCAGTGAGAGTTTAAGGCCGCTTTTAAGATTTGCTTTTTATATGGCAACATTGATTTTTTTTATCCAGATACGGCAACAGATGACATTTGTTTACATATTCAACGCCATTGCTTCTCCTCAGTATTGTTATAGTTAGAATTTCGCTTATTTCTGCATCACTATAATCACTTTCGCCAGATGATATATACAGTATTTAATTAAATATAGAAATATCATCCTTTTTTAATTGCGTTCAGTTTATTGTTTCACAACCAAAACCAACCAATATGCAAACAGCTGACAGGTTAACTAGAGTTTAACCCTACCAAATTGGCCGCTTAAACTACGTTTAAACTTCGTTTAAAGTTGACTGAAAAACTGCGTAACAAGTTTAAGCTTAGTTTAACTGACAAATTGAGTTAACCTTGTACTGGAAAACCGGGCCTTAGAAGCAGCGAAATTTTCAAAATGTAAATTGCAAACGGCTGCTACAGCATTCCTCCTCAAAAATTAGAGACACATTTAAAATTCAGCAAACACAGTTGATTAGAGTGATTCAATCAAAACGAAACGAATCATAAATAAAAAGGCGAAACTTCTAAACCATTGTAAATACTTTTCGCTATTATTCGAAATTCATTTCTTTATAATAAATTAATTTGTTTCTGTACTTATTAACAGATACCTGAGAAGAGGAGTACCATTTGGAACCACTTTAAAAAAGCAAGCAAAAAACGTGCTGTATGCAAGCACTGCTCTACTCCAATAAGTTTCAATGACGGCTCCATTGGAAATTTAAGTCGCCATATGAAGCTCCGACATCCTTTCGTTCGCTTAAATAGTACTGTGGAATGTGCAGACAAAGATGACTTAAACATATCCGTGGAGGAAGTGGACCAGTTGAAAAAAACAACACAAGAACAGCATCAAGTATCCGCCCAGCAGGAAATCACTACTTTCCTGCCAAAGCCTCCAACTAAGAAAAAAGTCGAAAGAGTAAACAGCCAGCTGGTTAAGATGATCGGTAAAGGACACCACGCTCTGCGATTGATTGAAGAGCCAGAGATGATTAAATTTTTTGACATTACCACTAAATGTCCCGGTTATACTTTACCATCGAGAAAAACTTTATCAGAAGGTTTAATTCCTAAAGTTTTCAGCGAATTAGAAGCAAATATTCGAACTGAGCTGCAAGAAGCATTTGCGATGTGCTTAACTACGGATTGTTGGACATCTTTCACAAATGCAGGTTATATTGGTGTTACTGCTCATTACATTGGTAAAAACACAACTATTTGTTCATCTCTTTTGTGTTGCAAAGAGTTTGACGCCATCACACTAGTACATACTTGTGTTATTTTTTAAAGAACGTGGTCGAAGATTGGAATATATCGAGCAAAACTGCAGCGATTGTAAGCGACAATGCTTCTAACATACAAAGTTCCATTAGGTTAGGAGGGTGGCGTTCCATGGATTGCTTTGCACATTCTTTAAATTTAGTTGTTCAGAAAGCTATTTCTGTAATTGAAGTCGAAGAGGATAAAGTTAAAAGTGTTGCGGAGTATTTTAATCGGAGTAGCCAAGGGGGGAAAAATTAAAGGAGTTTCAAATTCAAATGCAAATTCCTACATTAAAGTTAAAACAAGATGTGCCATTCAGATGGAACTCTACCTACGACATGCTGTCTCGTATATTAAAAATAAAAGATGCTGTCATGAGCACAATTGCAATGTCAAACCTTTTCATAAATGTAGATGTCTGGGAGGTAATAAAGGGTGATTTACCTTTATTAAAACCTTTTTATGATGTAACAGAAGAAATATCTTCTGAGAAAAATGTAACACTCTCAAAAATTATCGTTTCGAGTAATCTTATTCAAAGTCACTTAGCAAAAATGTCACCAACCAATGAAAAGGTTTTATTGCTACATAAATCTCTGATGCAGGGCATGCAGACTCGCTTTAAAAATCTAGAGAATAATATGCTTTATGCCGAATGCGTTTTTTTGGATCCTAGAATAAAAAAAAAAGTTTTCAGGGATCAAAATGCGTGTGACGCAACTATTAAATTGCTTAAAAATAACATTTCTCATGTAGATATTCTACAACGCCAATCAGAAGTCGATACAGAGAGTGAAGCACTCGAAACCCATCGAAAAGTTTCAGATAGTATTTGGGATGACTATGACATACAAGTCGAAAATATTGTAAGACCTCAAAATAAGAATGTGGCCGCTATTGTAGAAATTGATAAATATATAAACGAACCGTATTTAGATCGACAACTTGATCCACTCGAATGGTGGAACTCTTCTAAAGACACATATCCTTACTCATACCATTATATTTTGAAACGATTTTGTATCGTAGCAACATCTGTGCCTTGTGAGAGAGTTTTTTCTACCGCATGCCAAATGCTTCGAGATAGGCGAACTTAATTACTTCAAATAAAACGTGTGTAATTATTAGAAGCAATACAATTTTATTGTATGTAAAGCTATTTTTTTTACATATACATATGTACATTAGTTGAAATACTTACTTTTTTTAGTTTACTTTTACGGCTTTTGAGTTCATAATTAGCCACAGTGCCGGACAAAGCATCTTGGACTGAAGAAAACCATGAGCTTTGACCACAAATTTTTATACCTTTCATGAACATGAAATGGTATATTGACTTTGGTCCGATGTTTGTAACGTTTAGAAATATAAGAGATAGACCCACCATTAAGTATACCAAATTGACCAGGACGATGAACTGAGTTGATACAGCCATGTCCGTCTGTCCGTCCGTCCGTCCGTCTGTTTGAACGCAAACTAGTCCCTCAATTTTAGAGATATCTCGATGAAATTTGGCACACGGATGTATTTTTGTATTATATTAGACATGTGTCGGATCCGGTAAAATTGGGTCACTATAGCATATATCTCCTCTCAAATAAGAGGATTATGACCATTTCTCCCTCATTTTTAAAGATTAAAACTTGAAACTTGGTGAGATATTTGCTTACAGATAATAGAAAATTTGGTAAAAAAATGGCTAAGATCGGAGCTATATATAGTATATATCCCATGCAACCGATCGTTCAGATAAGAGGATTATGGCCATTTCTCCCTCATTTTGGAAGATTAAAACTTGAAACTTGGTGAGATATTTGCTTACAGATAATAAAAAATTTGGTAAAAAATTCGCTAAGTTTGGAGCTATATATAGTATATATCCCATACAACCGATCGTTCAGATAAGAGGATTATGGCCATTTCTCCCTCATTTTAAAAGATTAAAACTTGAAACTTGGCGAGATATTTGCTTACAGATAATAAAAAATTTGGTAAAAAAATCGCTAAGATCGGAGCTATATATAGTATATATCCCATACAACCGATCGTTCAGATAAGAGGATTATGGCCATTTCTCCCTCATTTTAAAAGATTAAAACTTGAAACTTGGTGAGATATTTGCTTACAGATAATAAAAAATTTGGTAAAAAAATCGCTAAGATCGCAGCTATATATAGTATATATCCCATACAACCGATCGTTCAGATAAGAGGATTATAGCCATTTATCCCTCATTTTGGCAGATTAAAACTTGAAACTTAGTGAGATATTTGCTTACAGATAATAAAAAATTTGGTAAGAAAATCGCTAAGATCGGAGCTATATATAGTATATATCCCATACAACCGATCGTTCAGATAAGAGGATTATGGCCATTTCTCTCTCATTTTAAAAGATTAAAACTTGAAACTTGGTGAGATATTTTCTTATGGATAACAAAAGATTTCGTAAAAAAGTCAGCAAGATCGGAGCTACATATAGTATATATCCCATACAACCGATCGTTCAGATAAGAGGATTATGGCCATTTCTCCCTTATTTTAAAAGATTAAAACTTGAAACTTGGTGAGATATTTGCTTATAGTAGATGGTAAAAGAAAATAAAATGTATTACTGACAAAGTTTTAGAGAACTTTAAACAATGCGTATTTAAGTTTACACGTATTCATGAAAGGTATAAAGCCTTCGGCACAGCCGAAGACAGCGCCCTCCCTTCTTGTTTTATATTAAATTTGGTATAATTTTATTTAAAAATACCGCTTAAGCTTTAATGAATACACGTGTTAACTGAATGTGATTGTTCAAAACAAAATTTAATATTTATATAAAGGGTGTTTTTTTTAGGGGTATAGAACTTCGAATTGAAATAAAACACAAAAAAAATCGTTTTAAGGTCCATCAATTTGGCTTTCTTGGAAGGATAATTTTATGCCATTAATGTTTAAATATGATTTAGGGCATGTGGCCGCCGCGGCTGGCTCGAATAAAGCCAATTCTACAGGTCCAATTTTCAACCACTTTTTCGAGCATATGGGGCCGTATGTCGGCAATAACGCCACGAATGTTGGCTTCCAATTCCCCTAACGTTTCTGGTTTGTTGGTGTAGACGAGCGACTTCACATATCCCCAAAGAAAATAATCCAATGGTGTCAAATCACACGACCTTGGTGGCCAATTGACAGGTCCATTCCGCGAAATTATGCGCTCATCGAATGTTTTCTTCAATAAATCGATTGTGACGTGCGCTGTGTGGCATGTAGCGCCGTCTTGTTCGAACCACAACTCATCCACATTCATGCCATCCAATTCGGGAACAAAATAGTCGGTTATCATGGCTCTATACCGGTCTCCATTAACGGTAGCTGCCTCTCCAGCATTATTGCGGAAGAAGTATGGCCCAATGACTCCATCAGCCCATAGAGCACACCAAACAGTCAATTTTTGTGGATGTAATGGCGTTTCAAGGGTCTCATGTGGATTCTCTTCACTCCAAATGCGGCAATTTTGCTTGTTGACGTAGCCATTCAACCAAAAATGAGCCTCATCACTGAACAAAATTTTGCGATGAAAATCAGCATCGAAATCAATCTCATTTTCGGCCCATACACCAAAATCACGACGCATTGCATGGTCTCGCGGCTTTAATTCTTGCACAAGCTGGATCTTGTAAGGTCGCAAGCCAAGATCTTTGCGCAAAATCTTCCATAAAGTTGATGGACAAAGCTCCAATTGCTGTGCACGGTGGCGAATCGATTCATTCGGGTCCTCTTCAACACTTTGCTCTACAGCGGCAATTGTTTCTTCGGTGCGCACTGTTCGACGTCTCTGCGGATGCGTATTATCACATAGAGTAAACGTAGTGCGAAAACGATCCATGGTTAACCGAATTAATTGCTCTGATGGACGATTATGTCGACCATAAAATGGACGGAGCTCACGGTAAACTTCGCGAACTGAACCATTATTTTCGAAATAAATTTGCACGATTTGCAAGCGTTGTTCTTTTGTCAACCTGTTCATGATGAAATGGCAAACCAAACTGAACATAAATGACATTAGAGTTGCCAGATTTGACCACAAAATGCCAGTTTTATCTCTATTCGAAAAACAAACCTGTAAAAAAAACACCCTGTACATACATAAGAATTTTTTATGGTACATATGAATTGAAGTACTGAAAATTCTATTTATTTTTGTTAATTTTTTGTTATTTAATAGGTCTTGTATAAACATAAACATTCATGTATCAATATGGATCCTTTACGTTTTTGATTAAAAAATAAAATTGGCAAAGAACACAAAACAGGTTTTTCATTAGTAAGCAGTTAGAATTTCGTTTGTACGTATCATCATATATATTATTTCTGTAAGGTCTTTTTGTGTTATTTCCTAATTTTCTGCTCTCATTTGGAACCAATATTAATAAATAAGGTATCGTTTTAAAGGTGGGGGTTAGCTCTACATGCGAAACCATGTTTTAATTAGCGGAGTGCTTTTGTTTAAACGTATTTTATAAAAATAAATTCTTTAAAATAAACGATTGTGAATGCACAAAAAAATCAATTTGTACTGCAACGCGATTGTGACTGTGACATTCATATGCCTCGCGACATCTACAGTTGAATAGTAAGACTGAACAATGCTAGAATAATTAAAGGCGAGCGCGCCATCTACACTTGAACATTGCTAAAATAAGTGAATAAGACTGCGTTCACACTGGGTCATAAACTCGAGTTAAAGGGACATTTTTTGAGTTAATTCATATTGATGTTGGCAATCAACTGAAGTTTATGGCTCAATGTGAATGTAATATAAGTGGTGGAATTTCAAATAGCTGTTAGCGCATATTTGTATAATTTTTTGGGTAATTCTATACGACAGCACGTAACTGCTAATATAGGTCCAAAAATATTGGGAAAGGTATCAAACGACGGGTTTTAACCTTCGTATCAATAATCCGAAAGCGGAAATTCGATATTTTATGTCTGTTCAGAGATATTTGCAATTAAAGTTGAAATTTAGGGTGTACCGAAAAGTGCAGAAATTTGTTCTGTGCAGAAATATTGTGGACCGCGTAGCCGGTGTTGGACCGGCTAAGGTTATTTTTTTGAAGCCTACGCAGAAAGGTGTTGTGCACATAAATACCTTGGATCAAGTCCCCTATTTGGGATCGGACCTAGGCAATTTTTGGGTTTTTTACTAATAACTTTTCACTGAAACAAATTATTTAATTTCCGCTTTCGGATTATTGATACAGAGATCAAAACGCGTCGTTTGATACCCGAAATTTTTGGACCTATATTAGCAGTTACGTGCTGTCGTATAGAATTACCATTTTTTGTGGTCGCACAACAAGTGTAGCTGAAAATCTTTTTTTATAATTTGAGAAAAAGGTTTGAAAAATCCTGGACCTGGACTAACAAAAGGTTTTAAACCATTTTGGTTTTTTTTTTTTGCGCAAGGAGCGCACGGGTCCAGCTAGTATAATTTATATTTTGAGCTATGAGATATCTTGAGGTACAGAAGGGGCGTAGTTCCATTACATTATGGAAATAGCTAAACATTTTTCTAGTTAAATATTGAACTAAATGAACTAGTTCATTTTGGGGAACTAGTTCGAGATTTCTGATCACTTCAATGAACTAAAATTCCCAAGTCTAAAAATAATAAAAATGAAAAAGAATACCCCACTGCAATAGGGAAGTTATATATTGTTTTTTATTTTCATATCTTTAATGAACATGAAATGTTTGTAAGTATGAGAAGAAGATATGAACCCATCAATCAGGAGGATGAGCTGAGTCGATGTAGCCATGTCCGTTCCTCGGTACGTCTATCTTTCTGTCCGTCTGTCTATTTGAACGCAAAAAGAACTGAAAGAATTAAAATAGACCTGCGTAAATTGGGACGCCATAATAGATCACTACTAGGTATATAATGTTCGGTTCCACCCCAACTTAGACTTCCTTACTCGTTATTATTAATTTTATATTTCCTGACAACTCAGCCCAATAGCATTTGCAAAGATTGGGTTGTAATAAGCTGAGATGCCCCTATAACACATTGCAAAGGAGGACTATGTGAGTACGATGCCAAATGTCAACGGCTCTCCTGAGAGCGCGAAAAGTTGCTTTGTTGGAGGCATTAAACAAGCAATGTAAAATATGAGCAAATATGTAAACTCCATTGCTGATACCTACCAGTGTGACCAGGTTAGCCTTTTCGAGGCTACATTTAGCCTTTTTTTTTGTCCTTTAGCCTCATAATTTTGGTTTTAGCTTCGTGGCTTTTTTCTAGCATTTTTTTACTCCAAACCTTTTCTGGTCCCAACACCATATTTTTCATACAAATTCGAGGAATATATAAAATTAAAGTTGAATGAAGGTAGTATTGATGACGAAATACAGAAAATTATTCGTAAAAATTTTTAACTATTTTAATGGTGTTGATAACCCAATTGCGACATCGCCTACCTGATAATATGCACTCTTTACAAAAGATACATTTTTTTTTTCAGTTGATAATTCTTTGAAAGTTACAACGCCGGATGTATTTTCTCACTTTCAAAAAGAAAAGTCTAGGTATTCTCCAAGTCAAGTAGCATTGATTGGGCTGCAGTAGCGAAAGCTAATAACCGTACGGTGGACAAGTGTGACCTCTACCACTGAATTTTGGGCGGAAGTCCGAGAACATAAAAATTCATTAAACGAACCCCCTTTTTTTAGAACTGGTCGAATTCGTATTTAACTTTTTGGTATTATTTTGTTTTGTTGTTTTTTCGACAGGGTGAATGATTGATGTATATTGGAACGATTTTTCGTCATCCCTTGTCAAAGTTGGTTTTGAGACAAACCGGTTTCGGCGTTGTACCATCATCAGTGTCGATTTTCGTTCTGATGGTCGTTTGTCTTGTATTTATAGTAGGTAGCAGGTAACGTCAGCATGGGTCTCTGTTTGTGTACGTGTGTGCATGTGTTGTGTGTGTACATTCAGAAACGGGGGTGGTTTTGCATCGATCGGTTTTTTGTGTGGTTGACTGAGGCAGGTAAAAGTTGGTAATTTTTGTTGTTTGACCTTTTTTGCTTGTTTGTTGTTTTTGATCTTTTGCTGTTTTGTGCTTGTTTGTCGGTGCGTGTGTGTTTGTGGTACCTGAGTGGTTGCTTTGTTTTTTGTAAACCAATTTTAAAGGTTCGAATATTGTGTCGGAAACAGTGTTTGTCTGTTCGTGTACTATTCTACCGTCGAATGTTTTTTGTTTGTAGATTTCCATGTTTTCGAGTACGTTCAGACGTCGGCCTTTTGCTTGTACATGTAGGACCTTGACTGTTTGATGTTTCCGGGGGGGCATTTATTCTCCGCCATGTGATTCGCAAAGTTGGACTCCGGTATGATGGTTGGATTCCGTATCTTTTTGTTGTAATCTCTGATGTGTTCTCTGAACCTCGTTCTTACTTGTCGTCCGGTTTGTCCTATGTAACTGTGCTGGCATTCACAAGTGAGCTTGTATACACCATGGCTGCTAAAGGGATCTTCTGAGTTAGTTTTGGTTCTTAGCTTCCGTCCTAAATTGTTCGATGTTTTGAACGCTGTGTTGATGTTGTATTTTCTAAGGAAATTTGCTAATTTATATGTTGCCCTTCCAGTATATGTCATTGTCGTCCAGGTTTGTGTACTTTCTTCTCCATTGTTTCTTTTTTGTTCTCTAAGGGGTCTCCTGAGCTTATCTACTAGTGCTTTTTTATATCCGTTGTTTGTAGCGATGTTATATATTATTCCAAGCTCTCTTCTATATGCTTCTTGTGTAAGAGGCGTTCTTTCCAATCTTTGTACTAAGTGTCTTAGCGCTGCATTTTTATGTTGTTGTGGGTGGTTCGAGGTATTATGTATTATTGTGTCGGTGGCCGTTGGCTTCCTATATATGTCGTAGTTGAATTTATTGCTAGCTTTATCAATACTTATTGTGAGGTCCAGATAACTGATTCCTCCGTCTTTTTCGGTTTCCATTGTGAATTTTATGTTCCCGTGCTGCTTGTTGAGGTACTCCAGTACTTGCTCTTCGTTGTTGGTAGTTAAAACGCATATGATATCATCCACGTACCTTGCGTAAAATAACACTCCTAATTTGGAATTTAACTCCTGTATATACTCTTTTTCCAGGTTTTGCATAAACGCTTCCATAAGAATAGCCGATGTTGGGTTTCCCATCGCAAGTCCGTTTGTTTGTCTGTATATTTTATTGTTGAATTGAAAATAGTTTTGACGTAGTGTGGTTCTTACCGTGTTCGTGATTTGCGTAGTTTTTACTTTATCTTTTGTTTTACGTAGTATTATAGAGTTCAGTATGTTCAATGTCTCTGCTAGTGGTATTGATATGTATAGATCTTTTATGTCGAAAGATACCAATTTGCTGTCCTTTGTCACTTCAACGGTCCTAAGTTTGTTTATTAGTTCAGATGTATTAGTTATGGTGTGTTCGTTGCTAAGTTCCAGTGTGTCCTTCAATACTGTTTTTAAATATTTAGATAGCTTATAGCATGGTGCCGATTTAAAATTAATGATTGGTCTCATTGGATTGCCTGGCTTGTGGATTTTTGGTAGCGCAATCAGTGGTGGAGTTGACGGGTTCATTTGGACTAATGTATATGCCGAGTTTGTATCTATTATATTTGTTGCAGTTTTTATAGCCACTTTGATTTCTTTCTGGTATTCATCCGTGGGGCTCACTCTTATTCTACGACATTCCATATCCTCGATGAGTTTTTCGGTTTTTGTTATATACTCATCTTTTTCAATTAGCACAGTTGTGTTGCCTTTGTCCGCCTTCGTTGCGACAATGTTGTTTATCCTAAGTTTATGTTGTAGGTTCTTGACTGTTTTTTGCTGCGTGTTTCTCTTCTGTCCTTCCTTTGCTTTCACTTCCTTGTTTATTATTTCTCTGCACATGTGTCTTGCGTGCTCTTGTTCCTCAACTGGTATTAATGATATTGCGACCTCTGCGTCTACGATCGCCTGTTCCGTTTTTCTTTTTTCGTTTTGGTCTATAATATTGTGTTTCAGTCCCTTTTTAAGAAGTTGTTCTTCCGCCGCGGTGATGGCCACTGTCGTTAGGTTTACGAGCCTGGCATGGAAATGGTGCGGTTGTTGGTTGTTGTCCCGTTCGCGACGTCCTGTCAGCTTATCTAGTTTCCGGTTCAGCGTCCTGTATTTCTGTTGTAGTTCATGTTCGACCTCAGTCCTTATGCGCTCGAAGCATTCCATTAACGTATCGGTAGGTAATTGCTCAGCCAACCTTAAATGGATGGATAGAATTTCGGCATTTATTCCATCTTTCTTGGCGTACTGGTTTTTCAACTCATATCTTAGGAAGTCTCTTTCTGCCTTCCTAATTGTCCTCATGCTTGTATTGGTGTTTGTTTTCATTGTTATTTTTGCAAATTTTGGTGTCACATTCAATTCTATGCATTGTTTGTTAAACCAAATGTTTGCCTTCGTTGTATGCAATTTCAGTAAACGTCGTTTGTAAACTATTAGTAGACCGTTTTCGTTTAAGTTAAAAGCCTGACAAGCATTAACGGTTTTATTTTGTTTTGTTGTTTTTCCGACAGGGTGAATGATTGATGTATATTGGAACGATTTTTCGTCATCCCTTGTCAAATTTGGTATTGAGACAAACCGGTTTCGGCGTTGTGCCATCATCAGTGTCGATTTTCGTTCTGATCTGTTGTGGTCGTTTGTCTTGTATTTATAGTAGGTAGCAGGTAACGTCAGCATGGGTATCTGTTTGTGTACGTGTGTGCATGTGTTGTGTGGGTACATTCAGAAACGGGGGTGGTTTGCATCGATCAGTTTTTTTGTGTGGTTGACTGAGGCAGGTAAAAGTTGGTGATTTTTGTTGTTTGACCCTTTTTGCTTGTTTGTTGTTTTTGATCTTTTGCTGTTTTGTGCTTATTTGTCGGTGCGTGTGTGTTTGTTGTACCTGAGTGGTTGCTTTGTTTTTTGTAAACCAATTTTAAAGGTTCGAATATTGTGTCGGAAACAGTGTTTGTCTGTTCGTTTATTATTCTACCGTCGAATGTTTTTTGTTTGTAGATTTCCATGTTTTCGAGTACGTTCAGACGTCGGCCACACAAAAAACCGATCGATGCAAAACCACCCCCGTTTCTGAATGTACACACACAACACATGCACACACGTACACAAACAGATACCCATGCTGACGTTACCTGCTACCTACTATAAATACAAGACAAACGACCACAACAGATCAGAACGAAAATCGACACTGATGATGGCACAACGCCGAAACCGGTTTGTCTCAAAACCAAATTTGACAAGGGATGACGAAAAATCGTTCCAATATACATCAATCATTCACCCTGTCGAAAAAACAACAAAACAAAATAAAACCGTTAATGCTTGTCAGGCTTTTAACTTAAACGAAAACGGTCTACTAATAGTTTACAAACGACGTTTACTGAAATTGCATACAACGAAGGCAAACATTTGGTTTAACAAACAATGCATAAAATTGAATGTGACACCAAAATTTGCAAAAATAACAATGAAAACAAACACCAATACAAGCATGAGGACAATTAGGAAGGCGGAAAGAGACTTATTAAGATATGAGTTGAAAAACCAGTACGCCAAGAAAGATGGAATAAATGCCGAAATTCTATCCATCCATTTAAGGTTGGCTGAGCAATTACCTACCGATACGTTAATGGAATGCTTCGAGCGCATAAGGACTGAGGTCGAACATGAACTACAACAGAAATACAGGACGCTGAACCGGAAACTAGATAAGCTGACAGGACGTCGCGAACGGGACAACAACCAACAACCGCACCATTTCCATGCCAGGCTCGTAAACCTAACGACAGTGGCCATCACCGCGGCGGAAGAACAACTTCTTAAAAAGGGACTGAAACACAATATTATAGACCAAAACGAAAAAAGAAAACCGGAACAGGCCATCGTAGACGCAGAGGTCGCAATATCATTAATACCAGTTGAGGAACAAGAGCACGCAAGACACATGTGCAGAGAAATAATAAACAAGGAAGTGAAAGCAAAGGAAGGACAGAAGAAATACACGGAGCAAAAAACAGTCAAGAACCTACAACATAAACTTAGGATAAACAACATTGTCGCAACGAAGGCGGACAAAGGCAACACAACTGTGCTAATTGAAAAAGATGAGTATATAACAAAAACCGAAAAACTCATCGAGGATATGAAATGTCGTAGAATAAGAGTGAACCCCACGGATGAATACCAGAAAGAAATCAAAGTGGCTATAAAAACTGCAACAAATATAATAGATACAAACTCGGCATATACATTAGTCCAAATGAACCCGTCAACTCCACTACTGATTGCGCTACCAAAAATCCACAAGCCAGGAAATCCAATGAGACCAATCATTAATTTTACATCGGCACCATGCTATAAGCTATCTAAATATTTAAAAACAGTATTGAAGGGCACACTGGAACTTAGCAACGAACACACCATAACTAATACATCTGAACTAATAAACAAACTTAGGACCGTTGAAGTGACAAAGGACAGCAAATTGGTATCTTTCGACATAAAAGATCTATACATATCAATACCACTAGCAGAGACATTGAACATAGTAAACTCTATAATACTACGTAAAACAAAAGATAAAGTAAAAATTACGCAAATCACGAACACGGTAAGAACCACACTACGTCAAAACTATTTTCAATTCAACAATAAAATATACAGACAAACAAACGGACTTGCGATGGGAAACCCAACATCGGCTATTCTTATGGAAGCGTTTATGCAAAACCTGGAAAAAGAGTATATACAGGAGTTAAATTCCAAATTAGGAGTGTTATTTTACGCAAGGTACGTGGATGATATCATATGCGTTTTAACTACCAACAACGAAGAGCAAATACTGGAGTACCTCAACAAGCAGCACGGGAACATAAAATTCACAATGGAAACCGAAAAAGACGGAGGAATCAGTTATCTGGACCTCACAATAAGTATTGATAAAGCTAGCAATAAATTCAACTAAGACATATATAGGAAGCCAACGGCCACCGACACAATAATACATAATACCTCGAACCACCCACAACAACATAAAAATGCAGCGCTAAGACACCTAGTACAAAGATTGGAAAGAACGCCTCTTACACAAGAAGCATATGGAAGAGAGCTTGGAATAATATATAACATCGCTACAAACAACGGATATAAAAAAGCACTAGTAGATAAGCTCAGGAGACCCCTTAGAGAACAAAAAAGAAACAATGGAGAAGAAAGTACACAAACCTGGACGACAATGACATATACTGGAAGGGCAACATATAAATTAGCAAATTTCCTTAGAAAATACAACATCAACACAGCGTTCAAAACATCGAACAATTTAGGACGGAAGCTAAGAACCAAAACTAACTCAGAAGATCCCTTTAGCAGCCATGGTGTATACAAGCTCACTTGTGAATGCCAGCACAGTTACATAGGACAAACCGGACGACAAGTAAGAACGAGGTTCAGAGAACACATCAGAGATTACAACAAAAAGATACGGAATCCAACCATCATACCGGAGTCCAACTTTGCGAATCACATGGCGGAGAATAAATGCCCCCCCGGAAACATCAAAAAAACAGTCAAGGTCCTACATGTACAAGCAAAAGGCCGACGTCTGAACGTACTCGAAAACATGGAAATCTACAAACAAAAAACATTCGACGGCAGAATAATAAACGAACAGACAAACACTGTTTCCGACACAATATTCGAACCTTTAAAATTGGTTTACAAAAAACAAAGCAACCACTCAGGTACCACAAACACACACGCACCGACAAATAAGCACAAAACAGCAAAAGATCAAAAACAACAAGCAGAAAAGGTCAAACAACAAAAATTACCAACTTTTACCTGCCTCAGTCAACCACACAAAAAACCGATCGATGCAAAACCACCCCCGTTTCTGAATGTACACACACAACACATGCACACACGTACACAAACAGACACCCATGCTGACGTTACCTGCTACCTACTATAAATACAAGACAAACGACCACAACAGATCAGAACGAAAATCGACACTGATGATGGTACAACGCCGAAACCGGTTTGTCTCAAAACCAACTTTGACAAGGGATGACGAAAAATCGTTCCAATATACATCAATTTTTGGTATTACCTTTCAGTAATGCGGACTAAGTTAAGGAACAGGTTAAAAATTAAAATGCCTAACTCGCTGCTTAATATTAGATGTTGCACTAATTTTTAAGTTACCGTGATCTCATCTCTGATAAATACCGAAATTTGTACGCAGACCCAAGCTCTTCTGATTCTTTGAAAAAATTCCTAGTCAAGGAAAAAGTTCCTGATATGTGTTGAACGAAGAATAGTTCCTTCAAGTTATGTTGAATGGATTTCGTAAAAAACCTGTCTGACTTTTTTTATCTTCTTTTTTTCTTAATTTTAGCCTTTTCTAACCTTTTTCTTGCCGATTTAGCCTCTTTTTTTTCTAACACCTGGTCACACTGATACCTACAAGCAGTGTTTACAAAAACAAAACAAATGATTACTCATACTCGTAAAGAGTATTCAACACCGAAGTTTGTTTTGTATTTGTGGTTGAGTTTGTGTGAATTGAAATGAAGTAAAATAAATGAAATAAGAAAAAAAATAAAACAAAGTTTATTTAAAGAAAGTGAAGGGAAGGACAGGACAGGTGAGGAAAGGAAAATAAAGGAAAGGAAAGGAAGGGAATGAAAAGGAAAGGCACGTAAAGGAACGTAGAGGAAAGAAATTCATAAAGAGTATTCAACACCGGAGTTTGTTTTGTTTTTGTATTTGTGGTTGAAAAGTAAAGAAAATTAAGGGAATGGAAAGGAAAGGAGGGGAAAGTAAGTTAAAGCGAAAGGAAAGGGAAGGAAAATCAAAGAAAAGAAAGTAAAGAAAAGGCAAAAGAAAGGAAATCCAACTAAAGGAAAGGTAAGAAGAGGAAAGGAAAAGAAAGGAAGGGAAAGGAAAGAGAAGGTAAGAAAAGAAAAGAAAAGAAAAGGAAAGGTAAGAAGAGGAAAGGAAAAGAAAGGAAGGGAAAGGAAAGAGAAGGAAAGAAAAGAAAAGAAAAGAGAAGAAAAGAAAAGAAAAGAAAAGAAAAGAAAAGAAAAGAAAAGAAAAGAAAAGAAAAGAAAAGAAAAGAAAAGAAAAGAAAAGAAAAGAAAAGAAAAGAAAAGAAAAGAAAAGAAAAGAAAAGAAAAGAAAAGAAAGTAAGAAGAGGAAAGGAAAGTAAGAATAGGAAAGGAAAAGAAAAGAAAAGAAAAGAAAAGAAAAGAAAAGAAAAGAAAAGAAAAGAAAAGAAAAGAAAAGAAAAGAAAAGAAAAGAAAAGAAAAAAAAGAAAAGATAAGAAAAGGGAAGAAAAGAAAATAAAAGAAATGAAAAGAAAAGAAAAGAAAAGAGAAGAAAAGAAAAGAAAAGAAAGGAAAAGAAAAGAAAAGAAAAGAAAAGAAAAGAAAAGAAAAGAAAAGAAAAGAAAAGAAAAGAAAAGAAAAGAAAAGAAAAGAGAAGAAAAGAAAAGAAAAGAAAAGAAAAGAAAAGAAAAGAAAAGAAAAGAAAAGAAAAGAAAAGTAAAAAAAAAGAAAAGAAAAGAAAAGGAAAGTAAAGTAAAGTAAAGAAAAGGAAAGGTATAGAAGGGAAGGGAAGGGAATGGAAAGGAAAAGAAAGGAAAGGAAAGGAAAAAAGGAAAAGAAAAGAAAGGAAAGGAAGGAACGGAAAGGAAATCAAAAGAAGGGAAAGGAAAGGAAAGACAGAAGAAAGGAAATCAAAGGAAAGGAAAGGTAAGAAGAGGAAAGGAAAAGAAAGGAAGGGAAAGAAAGGGAAAGGCAAGGAAAGGAAAGAATAAAATAAATTTAAAATACAGACTGTAGAGAGAAGAAGGAATCAAAGAAAACGAAAATATGTTAGAGGGAAGGAACGGCAAAGAAAGGAAGGGAAAAAAGGCGAATAGCAAATATTTAAAATAAAATAATGTTTTGTGGTTGAATTTCAACCATTGAGCGATCTCTAGTGTTATGAAAAACCCCTATCTTTTTTATCGAAACTAAGGACTTTAAACCACCAGCTTTACGTCGCTTTGACGATATTGAAGAAAATAGTAGTAATTTGTCGCAATATACCTCAGAGAAAATTAAAGATGTGCATTTATTTTCTCCAATTGAGGTTTGGTTGTATTTGATGTTTCTAATTCTTTTCTAAAAATAAAATGTAGGTCCCACATGTTTTAACTCCGAACGGTTGCGTCTAAGCCAGATGGAATTTTGATAGAATCTCTCAATGGTAAAAAAACACTAGAAGAGTGGCGACCCCGCTTGGAAAAGTCGTATTCCTGCAACTGTACCTAGAATCTTTAGACACTCCTATATATCTGCAGTCTGATGTTGGCGAGTGTACTGAGTATTTTCTAGCAATATAGAAGTAGGTATTACATACATGGTCAATGTTTATTCTTTACGTTGCTTTATAACTGTTATGGATGAGAAATACTTTTTTTTGCAAGAAATACTTTTTTTTGGATGAGAAATACTTTAACTTGCAAATTTTGGTGTCTCCTATTTTAACTTGAAATTTTTTTTTTACTTTTTCATAATAGTTTCTAGATGATAAATATGTATGTACAAATGTATGTATATATTTTTCAATAACTAAAAAAATGCACTGATAGGGATACATTTGAAGAAGAAAATACAAATTATCAAAATGAATGATTAACTTGATTCCGACACTTCTTGGAAAAAAGTTCCGGCAGACCATGGCATAGTCGTATAATGAAGAAAGCCAGATTCATAGATACATACTTAGCATCACATAGGAAGCTCCTTTAAGACTGTCAAGAGCTGAATTAAAATCGACTATGATATGTTTTCCTTCACTACACGATGGTACTATTGAAAACCACATTTCTATACACTAAGATTTCAATCAGTCTACAACGGTTGGGTGCTTATCATAGGAGGAACCCTTATCTCAGCCACTTGGATGCCTAGAAAAAGTTAGTGGATCTCTGTGTTATGTTTAACATGAAAATTACCATAGTATAGCGAATAGAAGTTCTACGGCTTTGCTGGCTGACAACGTTATATTAATGTTTGAAAACTCTACTGCCGGAGGGTATAAGTGTCAATATATGACACTGGCGATTTGGAAGAAACAAACGGTACAATGAGGAAGGGTGCCGCGTTGCAACACAAGGAAGTGATGTTGCCTACAAGGCCACGCTAAGAGCGAATGCAACGAGAAGTGTGTATGAACACTACCGCATCTTCAACAGGGAAGCGAGGCGGTTTTTCGGGGCAAACGGCTTAAGGATTTAAAACCGTAGCGAACTCCTGAAAACTGAGAATGGCGACCTGGGGGTAAAGAGTGGAGGAAACACTTCTTAGCTGGGTAGGCCATGTTGTGCGAATGAAGGAAGATGCCCCGAAGGTATTCTTATCGATCGAATGACCAAGTGGAGACCGATTTCCGATCTCGTGGTGTCTCCTATTGGCACCAATTTGCAATGAAAAAAACTAGAGAGCTAAATTTGTTGCACCGTCAAAATCGGCTTGGCGGTTAACTGGCCATTTGAAGTAAAGTATGAATTAACAAAGGTTATTGGATAAAGAAAACTTAAACTTTGGGATATAATAATTGCTGAGAAAAAATATATACTATATATCATCTTAAAACTATTATAAAACAAACACAAAAATTTATTTCAAGTCAAAATTTTTTTTGGTAAAAAATAAACGTTGGCAAATAAGTATTACATATTTCCAAAATATAAAATAAACGTTGACAAATAACTTTTATCCCCAAAAAATAAAATAAACGTTGACGTATAGCTCTTATTTGAAAAATACATTTTTTTCTTCATCGAATAATTATTATGAAGCAACGTTTATTCGATAAAACTTATAACTGTTATATCTCTGATACTAAGTTTTCTTTTCAACCACTTTCTATATCGATGGTCACAGGAAACAAAAGAAAAAGCGTGGACACAAAACGATGGTTTGAAACTCGGGTAGGAGTTAACCGTTCGGTAAGTAAATGGTTTTAGTAAAAGCCAATGTTGACTAACTTAGGCCCGGTTTTTCAGTCGTTGGTTAAGCTCAGTTTAAACTAAGTTTGCTTAAACTCGGCATAAATTAAACTCTAGTTAAACTGCAGATCTGATTTTCAGTGAGTTTAAGGCCGCATTTAAGATTTGCTTTTTATACGACAACATTGGTTTTTTTTTTATCTAGATACGGCAACAGATGACATTTTTTTACATATTCAACGCCATTGCTAAATGAAAAACCACTGTCATCGTGCACCATGTCAAGTGTGATATCTAAGGCAGATACGTCAAAATTTCTAGAGATTTCGTCACCTGTTTTTTTTATACTTTATTGGTCTCATCCTGCATCTCTTTCTATCATTCGTTAGAAGATAGGAATTCGCTTTGTACCGTTCAATATGGCGACGCATCCGGTACAAAGCGAACTCCTATCTTCTAACGAATGATATAAAGGGATTCAGGATGAGGCCAATATAGAACATAAAAAAACAGGTGACGATATCTCTTCGAAAATTGACGTCTCTGCCTTAGATATCACACTTGACATGGTACACAATGACCACTGTGAACAGAGAAGAAATACGACACCCCTGCGGGTTAGGGGCTTAGAATATGCCCGAGGTAGGCATACCGGTCGTAAGAGGAGACTAATATGCACAAAGGTAATGACGTGGAACTCGATGGTTGATCTACGGATATGATGCCTCTCACCTCTCATTACCCATCTCAGGTCAAATAAAATATCTAAATATATATAAATTAAAAATGTCCAGAAGCAAGAATTTCAGTTTAATTTTTCACAAACAAATATGAAAACAGCTGACAGGTTAACTAAAGTTAAACCCTGCCAAATTTGCCGCTTAAACTCCGTTTAAACTTCGTTTAAAGTTGACTGAAAAACTGGGTAACAAGTTTAAGCTTAGTTTAACTGACAAATTGAGTTGAACTGGCACTGAAAAACCGAGCCTTAAGCTGTTTTTCCAAACGAATATTGAGTTGGGTTGACATAGTAAATTGTAGTTTGCCTTTGGCTGTTATTGCTCGAAGCCACAGGAGCATTTGACCTACTTACGTTAGCGTCATACACAAAGATGGTCCACCATTGCCAATCACTGAACGAGGTTGAAAGTTGAAAACATTTAAACGATGTAGTTCGTTCGTTCACTGAACTTGGTCGTTCAACTACTGAACTAATTCATGCGCGAACTACACAACTCTAATAAAAACAAAGGATATTTTCTAAACTTTCTAGATTCAAGGATAGCTCCACTGATTTTATTGATTTTTTAAGAGAAATATTCTAATATTTAATTAATTAATTTATTTACTTTTTTCAAAATAGGTAAAATGCCAGTACTTTGTATATATTAATAATTCTCTACTCGCATTTGCTTTTAACTGTCAGCATTATTTGATTCGTTTGTCGTATCAGATAAAGTGCACTTATAAATACTGCATTCGATCTGAAATGAAAAAAGTCAAATATCAATTAACAAACAAACATAAAAATTCACGGAAGTGTTGATATGCAAAAAAGCCCTTCTGTATCTGATTTTTGTTGGAACGATTTTCCGTCATCCCTTGTCAAGTTTGGTTTTGTGACAAACCGGTTTCGGCGTTCTGCCATTTTCAATGCCTAGTTTCGTTCTCGAACCAAACTTGACAAGGGATGACGGAAAATCGTTCCAACAAAAATCAGCTTACTACCCTGTCGGAAGATCAACACAACAAAATAAATCCCTTCTGTATCTAAAACTGTTCTATGAACGCGCCTAAAAATATTCCACTTTCCTTGAGTTGACATATAAAATATATGTACCAAAGAATGTACAGGGTGGCTGATGAATTTTGCTACATTAAGAAACTCAAATAATTTTTTTTTTCAGTGTATGGAATTCATTTTTCTTTTATTCATGTTAAAGCTCATTAAATTTTATTAAATATAGCTTAATTAGTTTTAAAAATAATGGAATTTAAATGCCCCCCCTGCTCGTCGATGCATGTGCGGCATCTTACCAAAAAGTTGTTCATTACTGCTTGGAGAGTTGAGACAGGAATAGCCGCAATTGTTTCTCGAATGGATTGCCTTAGTTCATTCAAATTTGTTGGTTTTGCTTTGAAGACTTCCTGTTTGCAATAACCCCACAAGAAAAAGTCAGGTGCAGTAAGGTCAGGCGACCTGGGTGGCCAACGGAATGTGGAGTTTCTGGATATCAGCTTATTGGGAAATTTTCGTCGCAATTCTGTCATAACAGGTTGGGCTATATGAGAAGCTGCACCATCTTGCTGAAACCACACAGAGTTGAAAGAAATTCTCATTCGGCGTAATTCTGGATAGAAAAACTCTCTCAACATGCTCAAGTAACGGTCTCCAGTAACCGTAACGGTGTGACCGTTTTCTTCGAAGAAGTAGGGCCCGACAATGCAGCGTGATGAAACTGCACACCACACTGTGACACGAAGTGGATGCAATTCCGTCTCATGGAGTATCTGTGGGTTGGAAGCACTCCATATTCGACAATTTTGTTTGTTTATGTTGCCGTTTAAATCGAAATGGGCCTCGTCAGACATGAAAAGACAGTTCAACATGTTTGCATCCTCTTCCACCATTTGAAGCATCTTCTGGCAAAATTCCAAGCGAATCGGCAAGTCTGCAGCGTTCAGTTTGTTGGCCACTTGAATTTTATATGGGAATAAGTCCAAATCTTTGTGCATAATTGACTGTAATGACTGTCTGCTTACACCCATTTGAGCAGATAAGCTTCTTGTCGAAACACGTGGATTGTTTTGTATGGCAGCAGCTACAGCAGCGATTGTTTCCTCCGTTCGAACTGAAGGGTTTCGATAGTAAGGTCTTCTGTTGACTGTCCCATGCTCGGCAAAATTGTTTACAAGTCTTATTATGGTCCATCTGCTCGGAGGATTGCCGCCAAACGTGCGCCTATACTCTCTTTGAACCGAAACTACGGACTCCAGTGCGTGATAGCGGCGGACAATCCAAATTCTTGTTTCAGTGTCCCAGTTATCCATTTTTGTTAAATGTAAAAGTCAATCTGCAAAATAAAAAAAAATTAACCAGATTCATTAAATAGAAAAAAAGTTATTTAATTTTTTTTTGGTAGCGGCTTTCATTAGCCACCCTGTATAAAAGGAATAAGCAAATGGCACATTAGAGAAAAATGCATCGTGACGCTACAGGGCATCATAGCTTAGTTGTTAGGGTACTCTAACAGCGGCTTTGGTGCAGACACTTGGGTTCGTATCTCGGTGTCCGAGAAGGGGTCTGATGAGAAGCTGGGCACTTCGAAACATGTCATCCCATACCATCGCTGTGCATAACGTTGTAATTTTTCCTCTTATATCAATGAAAAAAGTTTTAGTTTTAGCTTTTATAAATTATTTTTGTTGTAGTTGTTGTTAACAGTGCTTCACACGATCACTTTGAGAATCGTCATCAAGCTCTTCTAACAGAAGTCCAAGGAAACACGCAGTTTCAACAGGGTTGGACGAGAGTGATATTGGTGTGAAATAGGTTCAATTTAACAGGATATGTAGTATCATGAGGGGACATACCACATGCAAGTTCTTGGTATGGTGGGGTTTAGTCTGGATAAGTAAGAGTATAACCTATTTGCACCATAGCTGATACCGTCTCATCAGTCGTGTGTACGTGGACTCAAAAACTTCCCTAAAATTGTGGAACCGTCAATATCCAGAACGATGTTGTGCTAGCATGACTCTAGTCTCACTCGGGATCTGTCTACCGACTTGGTGTGGTAGTTGTTGAGCCCGCCTATCACATAGTGTTTACGAAGATGTTTTATTCATGTTTTCATGTTGGATGACTAGGTTTGTGGCAATTCAGTCCCTTTTAGTCCCTTGATGAAGGTGAGACTCAGATGACATGAGAAGACATCAAGTAGCAGTTCTGATTTCGGTGTTTTAGCAGACTGGCAACTTCTTCCAGTTGGTGTCAGCAAGGTTGGGCGACCATTTGGGCGCATCGAAATCTATAACCGGTCGGCCAATAGCCCTGTTGTTGTTGTTGCGGTAAGGACAAAAACACTCCCCGAAGGTTTTGGGGAGTGTTGTCAAATTAACAGTCCTTGACCGGATTTGAACCCGGTACGCTCCGGTACTCCCTTGCGCTACTGCCCGACAGTCGTGGTAGCGATTTATGACCAGTTGTTGTTGTTGTTGTTGTGGTAACGACAACAACACTCCCCGAAGGTTTGTGGCGTGTTGTCGAATTAACAATCCTTGGCCAGATTTGAACCCGGTGACCAGTGAAACCTTCTAGGTCATGTCACCCCTCCTTCCGTAAGGAAGGATAAGATGGGTATTGAGAGGTGAGAGGTATCATATCCGTAGATCAACCATTGAGTTGCACGTCATTACCTTTGTGCATATTAGCCGCGTCTTACGACCGGTATGCCTCGGGCATATTCTAAACTCCGAACCCGCAGTGGTCGGCAAGCAACGTTCCTTTATCTTTACCTTTGCCGGCAAGTGACTTGAGGATATTGTTGCGGCTCTGTATGTTTAAGGCTATTGCGGTGGCATGACTAGCCGTTTTCAAACGTCACTCCCAAGATTTTGGGGTGGTTGACAGTAGGTAGAGCTACTTCATCTACGTGGACATTTGACTCTTGTCCCATCTGCGCATTCCACGTCGCAAAGAGAGTCGCCGTCGATTTAGTCGGGGATAAGGTCAGTTTTCGCTCGGTGAAGAAGCTGAAAAATAATAATAGGAGGTAGCAGTTTATCCTAGTACAGATCTCGTGAATCAAGGGGGCTTTCCTGAAGTCATAATCGTAAAATCGTCAATGGAGGACACAATGGAGACTCCCTCTGGTAGGGGAGGACGCTTCGAAATATAGAAATTGAACAAAAAAAAGAGGATATGATACCACCCTGTGTCACCCCTAGTTTGATTCTTCGATGTTTAGTTTTCCACCCCTACGTGTTAGGGGGTTAGAATATGCCGAGGTAGGGATACCGGTCGTAAGAGGCGACTAAAATCCACAAAGGGTAAAGACGTTCAACTTGATTATTGATCCACGGATATGATGCTGTCACCTCTGATTACCAACCTTCTTCTTCCTTATGGAAGGAGGGGGTGAAATGTCCTAGAAGGTTTCACTGGTCCGACGACAGTCGTTCATGTACCGCAAGGGGGTACCCACCGGCAGAGAGCGATGTCTCTTCTAGGTCTTTTAGGTGTGTGGCGTGGTTGACCGTGTCGAATGATTTGGATTGGTCAAGTTCCACGAGCACAGTACTACGGTTTGGCGGATGTTGATTCAAACCATAGTTGAATTGTGTAGTTATGGCATTTAAGGCAGATTTTGTGCTATGTAACTTTCGGAAGCCACGTTGGTTTTCGGCCAAGTGCATATTTGCAGTGTAGTAGGGGAGAAAAGTGGTCTAATAACTTCGCAACCGGCGACAGGATAGATAGCGACCGATATGATTCTCCTTGATTCACTTCCAGGATTTAGGAGGAACCACAATCGCCTGTTTCCATATCTCAGGAATAACGAAGGCGGTTAACGATAGGTTAAAAAGAGCAGTTAAATAACTATGTGCCTCGTGACCAAGATTTTTCAACATCTTCATGCCAATACAGTCGGGTCCGATTGATCTTGAGGGCTTGACCTTCATTATTGTTTCCTTGACCTCGGCGACGGTTACGGGAATGGGTGCTGTGTTGTGTCTGCGCCCGACAAAGGAATCGTCTTTTGGTCGTGTCAGAAGGTGGATGAATTGTTAGCAAAATGAGCTCGCGCATGGCTTGGTGTCCGACTTGACGTTGTTACCAAATGTGATGGCGATGTTTCGTTGTGTTTGGTCGGATTTGATAGCGCCTTGACTTTTGACGATAGTTAGCCGACTCCGCTGGAGAGGTTGCATGTCTCAAGATGTTTCCACTTTTTCAGTTTGTGTTCGTTGACTGTCCGTCGTATTTCAGCGTTGAGATCTTTTATTCGGGGTTCTATGGGATTGATGAGTCGCACTTGGTCACGTTCTCTTTCCAGAGCCGCTTTTCGGCGGGAAATTCATGTGATAGACTACGATATAATAAATAGTCCTACTTTGTATGATAAAATGTTGTCATTCACTATGATATTCTCGCGAGTGAGGGCAAATGCACATGTAATGAGTATTATAATATTTGCAAGTAAGCTCTCTCTCTCTATCGATTTGAATTGCCCGAAACTATATCAATACTCACATTTCTATGCATATATGTACAGCTTTAAATTAATACACTTACTGTCCTTCTTTAAAATACTCTTTTAGCGTTGTGCTAAATTTTTTAGAGTATTTTACAAACTCTTTTTTACGCTGCTCCACAGCTTGTTTGCCTGTCACACCTGGTATAAAGGAACCAATTTCATTAACCACATCTAATAACTTTTTAATGGCGCTTGCTATTTCTCTAAAATAATAATATTAATATTAGCTCATGCATATTTTTAAAATTACGCACGTACTTAATGGTTTCCAAAAAAGCTTTCCGGTCTGTGATTTCATCGGGTATACGACTAAGTATTACTTTAAGTGCTACGGACTTACGATTTAGCTCTTGAAATGGTTCTTCTGTACGTGTAAGACGGTATTCACTCACTGCATATAATTCAGAGTTTAATAAAAGTTAAATAGTTTAAAGTTTTACTTACAATCAGCCTCTGCAATGTTGCCTTGCAGTCGGAGCACTGCCTCATTAAGGTTAACATTCAACTCTGCTCGACGTATAATAGCCGTTACAAGGTCATAACACAAACCTGGATTATTTTGTTCACATTTCATTATGGCTGACTTTACTGATTGTGCTGCACCTACATCACGCCGTTCCAACTAGAAGAGAAAATTACTACTATGAAAGTGTCGCCACACTTCTCAAGCAAAAGTGTTTTACACATCAAATCCCCCAAATTTATTTGTAAACCACCCAAATTACCACAGCACTTTTTGAAGTGATTTCGAAAATAAAACTTCTCACACGGAGCATATTGGGACGTCAACTACCTATCTGACAGAAAGCCACTTCCCTCCTTATAGGTCAGGTGCTTAATCCTGCCTATTGTGGGAATGTTTCTAATTCATGCACTCTTACTCCTCATTCCATGAGGCACTTGTGGCCGCCATAGCCTTACCTGCCGCTGTTGTTGTTGTTGTTGTAACGACAAAAACACTCCTCACAGGTTTTGGGGGGTGGTGTCGAACTGACAGTCCTTGGCCGGATATGAATCCGGTACGCAAAAGGCAATGCTTTGACAAGTTATTTACAATTTTTGTGCTGCAAAATTTTCGTGCTCCTAAAGACCTCAATAGCCATAAGAAGTCTACTTCACTTGCATTTTCAATGCAGTAATCATAATACACACCTTGGCAAAGATTGGCCTCAGCAATACTGGAAAAATTAGTGAGGATGTTGGTGTATCACCACCCATTGTCATTTTTTATCTAATTTTCACACTTTTAATACTTTTTGAGTGCTGATATTTACAACTTTATAATGCAGTGAACTCGGTTAGCTCACTGAAAATAGTTTTTCTACTCGAAAAAAGGAAAATTTTCACAAAAATACAAATTTGGTGAAAAATGACAGTGATAGCAGTCGATTAGAAAAGGTAAAACTAAGGGTGTGTAACGCTGCGCGGCTTCACGGAATTGCGCTGATACCGGTGTTGGCGTCACTGGCGCTGATACCTTTATTTGTGATTCCGTAACGCCATGGCGGCAGTAGCGCCAGAAACACTAAACTACTACAAAACACCGCTGTACTGGAGTGGCGCCATTGAGTTGAAGGTGTTTCTGGCGCTGCCGTCGCCATTGAGTTTATGTTTACTCTATTCTCGCTACACTGAAGTGCCGCCACTGGCGCCATTGAGTTGAAGGTGTTTCTGGCGCTGCTGGCCTCATGGCGTTATGGTATCACAAATAATGGTATCAGCGCCTGTGACGCCAACATCCGCGCTACAGCTACCAAGGCGCTACGAAAAATTTTAAGAGGTATACCCAAAGACGCGTTTCGGTTTCAGGAATCATAATCCGAGTGCGGAAAATTAAGATTTGAAACAAATTAAACGTTATTCACAAAAAAAGGTTGAATAATTTGCCTTTTGTTCATTACTATATTATTACCGGAGCGAACTATTTTTGCTCGTTATTTTTGAACGGATAAAAAAAATTAGACTCCGCCTTTGGATTCTTTATCCTGGCATGAATACGTGTCTCTAGATACCCCCTCCAAACGCTTTGTATTAGTTTTCGGCGATGTCTCATAGACTGCGCCCCTATCAATATGGTATCTTTCGCCAAAAAAACACTTAACGCAATTGCGTCAACGCACTGCGCTGATACCGGCTATGGCGCTGGCTTCAAGGTAGCAACGCCAAAAAATTGGTGCCGCGACCTAGCCTTAGGTAAAACAATTCACAAAATGTTGACGTTTACATGACAGTGAAAGACGACGTTACATGCTATGTTTAATAAACACTTAACCCGATAACGAATCAGAAATATTTTCCTCGGCTTTACGGCTCATAATGAGCTACTTGGGTGGTAGAAAACAGCGAGTGCAAGTCGGATCGAAGCTCTCTGGTCTGAAGCATTTGTTACGTGTACCACAAGGTTCTATACTTGGACCGTTACTGTTTAGTTTATTTATTAATGACATATTTAACACCTGTCAGTTTACACAAATGCATGCCTATGCTGATGATATACAACTGTATATTTCAGCAACACCCAGACAGATAACTGAACTCTGCACCAAGCTTAATGGTGACTTGTCATCTATTTCATCTTGGGCTTTAAACAATTGCGTTTCCCCTAACAGTGAAAAGTCATACGTGCTACCCGTATCAAAACGGCCGGTAACTTGTTGGTTCTTCCATCGTTACACATCAATAATAAGTGTCTAAAATATGTCTCTAAAGTAACGAATCTTGAGTTTGTCATTAACTCTAGTCTCTCAAGTGATGACCACATAAACGCCGATGCCAATAAATAACACCGACCAGAGAATGTCTATGATATAGAGAAGGTCCATGAACGAATTTCGTGTGAAGCAGTAGACCATCAATTCGCGGGTAGGGAATTCACCATGGCATTATTGTTTAGCAGCACAATAGAAGAATTCGTGTGCTTACATAGGGAACTAGCACAAACAACAGAATTCTTGTGCTAACATAGGGGATGGTTGCATTTTACAGACGGCGGAATTATGGTTCATTATGTATATTTTATTATAATTATATTTCAAAATTATGTACATGCGATATTAACAAATTGGCAATAAATATATTTGTAGGTACATTTATCATATAAAGTTATAAGTGGTGTTAAGTTTTTGTTTGGGAAATATCTGATACGGTAAGTATAAAAATCGTCCATGGACTTCTAAATTTGGTAATTGGGAGAGGTATCAACAACCCGAAAGCGGATTTAAAATTTTTTGTTTCAGTGAAAAGTTATTCGGGAATAATGCCCGAAAATTCTATCAAAAAATTCGGCGAATGACAGAAGGTTTTAAACCCGGGGCAAACTCCTGTAAGAATGAGAACGGCGACCTGGTGGCCGATGTTCAGAGAGCACTCAGAATATGGAGGGATCACTTCTCTGCCCTTTTAAATGGAGAAACTGAGCAAGAAACCAGAGAAGATGCCGAACCCGAACCCACAATCGAAGATGATGGAATTGACGTTCCACAACCCGACTATAATGAGGTGCGAATAGCAATATCCCGATTGAAAAACAATAAAGCAGCTGGCGCTGATAGTTTGCCTGCTGAGCTATTCAAACACGGAGGCGAGGAGCTGGTAAGGCGCATGCATCAGCTTCTATGCAGAATATGGTCGGATGAATGCATGTCTGAAGATTGGAATCTAAGTATTCTCTGCCCAATCCACAAGAAGGGCGATCCTGCAAACTGCGCCAACTATCGCGGAATCAGCCTTTTGAATATCGCATATAAGGTCCTATCAAGCGTATTGTGCGAAAGACTGAAGCCTGATGTGAACAGACTGATTGGACCTTATCAGTGTTTCTTCAGACCTGGTAAATCTACCATCGACCAAATTTTTACAATACGCCAAATCTTGGAAAAAAACCCGTGAAAAGAGAATCGACACACATCATCTCTTTGTTGATTTTAAAGCCGCTTTCGATAGCACGAAAAGGAGCTGCCTATATGCCGCTATGTCTGATTTTGGTTTCCCCGCAAAACTTATACGGCTATGCAAAATGACCTTGAGCAACACCGCCAGCTCGGTCAGAATTGGGAAGTACCTCTCCGAGCCGTTCGAAACTAAACGAGGTTTCAGACAGGGTGACCCCCTATCGTGCGATTTCTTTTATTTAATGCTGGAGAAAATAATACAAGCTGCGGAACTTAACCGCGCTGGAACAATATTTTATAAAAGCGTGCAACTGTTGGCATATGCTGACGATATTGATATCATTGGCCTTAACAACCGCGCCGTAACTTCTGCTTACTCCAAATTAGAAAAAGAAGCGGAGAAAATGGGATTGGTGGTGAACGAGGGCAAAACGAAGTACCTTCTGTCATCATGCAAAGAGTCAGCGCATTCGCGCCTTGGCAACCAAGCCACTGTTGGCAGCAATAATTTTGAAATAGTAAAGGACTAATGGCGGCCGCCGTGGTGTGAAGGTAGTGTTGCCGCCCTACCACACCGAAGGTCCATGGTTCGAGCCCTGGTACAGGTAACATCAAAAGTGATTTGAAAAAAGTTTTTCAAAACGGGGTCGCCCCTCGGCAGTGGTTTGGCAAACTCTCCGAGTGTATTTCTGCCATGACAGGCTTCTCAGCAAAAATTCGTCTCCTTTGTAGATGCCGTTCGGAGTCGGCAAAAAACTGTAGGTCCCACCAATTTGTAGGGAAAATTCAAATCGGCACACCACAAATTGGAAGAGAAGCTTGGCGCAAAAATCTCTTAGGAGGTTTATGATGATATACCTGTTGTATATCGCGCCATAGAGATAGAAAGGACTTCGTTTACCTGGGAACCAGCATTAACACCAACAATAATGTTAGCCTAGAAATCCGACGAAGAATTACTCTTGCAAACAAATGCTACTTCGGACTGAGTAGGCAATTGAAAAGTAAAGTCCTCTCTCGACGAACGAAAATAACACTCTACAAGTCACTCATCGCACCCGTCCCGCTATATGGTGCAGAAGCGTGGACACTAACAACATCTGATGAGGCGGCTCTGGGAGTATTCGAGAGAAAGGTTCTTCGAAAGATTTGTGGACCTCTACGCGTTGGCGACGGCGAGTACCGAAGAAGATTTAATGATGAGCTGTATGAACTTTACGCAGACGCCGACATAGTTCAGCGAATTAAAACACAGCGGCTTCGCTGGCTAGGCCACGTAGTGCGAATGAGCGAAGATTCTCCAGCCCAGAAGGTATTCTTATCGGCACCCACCGGTGGAAGCAGAGGAAGAGGGAGACCACCACTCCGATGGAAGGACCAAGTGGAGACCGATTTGCGATCCCGCGGTGTTTCCAATTGGCGCCAGTTGGCGCAACGAAGAAACGACTGGCGAGCTATGTTGGACGGTCAAAATCGCCCAGGCGGTTAGATGACCATTTAAAGAAGAAGAAAAGTTATTCGCAAAAAACCCAAAAGCGATCCAATTCCAAATAGGGGGCTTGATCCAAGGTATTTATGTGCACAACTCCTTTCTGCGTATGGGGCCTTCGGCCGCGCTTAAAAAAAATAACCCTTAGCCGGTCCAACACCGGCTACGCGGTCCACAATATTTCTGCGCAGAACACATTTCTGCACTTTTCGGTACACCCTAATCTGTGATTACAACAACCACATGAAAATGACAGAAAAATTTCAGCTTTAATTGCAAATATCTCTGAACCGACATAAAATATCGAATTTCCGCTTTCGGATTATTGATGCGAAGGTTAAAACCCGTCGTTCGATACCTTTCGCGATATTTTTCGACGTATATTAGCAGTTACATACTGTCGTATAGAATTACCAGAAAAACATATTTTCTCCTATGTTTTCAGTCTTCGGACATGTTTTTTCAAGTACAAATATTGCTGTCAGGATAATGAGAAAATAAGTTTCAATGTCCGGACAGTTAGCATTTTGTACAAACTTTGTTGTTTTTATCGATATTATTATTTAAAAAATGAATGCAGACTTTTACCTCCGCCCTTCGAGGTTGCAATATAGCAACACAAATCAATTATTGGCGAGTTTACATTAAATAAAGCCTAAAAGATATATTCCAATTGGTAATAGATTTTTTGTAGATATGTCTAATCTATTTTTCCTCTATTCCTATTGGTCCTCAAAAGAACACATACTCCCTTCTCGCTTTCGTCTAGAATACTCTATAGAGTAATCTTTTGGCAGCATTTTCAAAGTACTCCAACGTAGGTGCTCTAAAGACTATGAGAAGCAAAGTAAATGGTACTCCGAATAGGATTAGGTGATCCAATCACCGGACATCGCTATGTAAATTGGACCACCTTTTTTATATGAATGAGGATAAGTGTTGGAGTACTCTGATGGTCCAACTTTTTTTACAGGGATCAACCCAAATACCAAATATACAGCCTACAAAAAGTAAACATAAATATACACACATAAATATGAACACAAATATGCAAACGTACCGACATACATATGTATATATGTTTGTCTGCTTGCATACGAATCAATGACCTACAACAACAAAATCCATTCCATGCATTTGCTCACATCACCGCGCTAGCCCCTCTACAAGCATATGATGTCTGACCAAAACTTATATCCAACAACAAAAACTACATACATATTTCTACGCACAAACCTCAGAATCCAACAACAAAGTCATTCTTTCATAAAAACGTAAAACTTTGTCGAGGAAGCTATGATGAAATGTTGCAACAAAGCATTTTAACACTCCGGCTTGGGTAGACAACATTTTGAAAGCGTTGAACGGAGTACAGAAAAAAAGTAGTGGTGCCATTAAATGCTTTAAGTGCGGAAAATCAGGTCACATAGCACGTTATTGTGGCACTGGCTCCAGTAACCCTAGCAATTCAGGTGGACGAAAACGCAAAGCTGAAGGAGATGAGCAAATTTCCCAACCAAATCAGTCGTTAAACTAAATCGAGCCAGCCGAAAGGGCCGTGGACTGGCTCCCGTAACTGAATGCCCCATAATCTCTGTCTCACAGATCGGAAGGAAAGCTAGTAATGTTACTGTTGTTGCATATGTGGATGGAAGAGAGCACTTACTAACTGTGGATACAGGCGCATCGCATTCCATAATTCGATCTGATTTAGTCAACAAGGAGGTGAGACCATTGCATGGAACAAAGTTAAGTACGGCCACTGGTGAGGACACCCATGTCCTAGGGGAAGTAACATGTGAAATCGCAATTGGGAACGTGGCCGTTCTACACAGTTTTATAGTAGCAGATATTGTTGACGAAATCATAGTTGGTGTGGACTTCTTAAGGGAGCAAGGCATCAAGATCGACATGCAAAACAGGATTATGAATTACCAGAACAAGGATGTGCCATTAAATTTTGGTTACGAAAACAAATACGTTAGTAAGCGAGTGCTTGTGGAGGACAGCCAACAAATTCCACCGAAGTCGGAAGCAATCATATGGGCAAAGATTGATGGAGATTATGGGACAAACAAATCGTGCGTTGTCGAGGCAGCAAACAAGTCAAGGACGAACATATTAGTAGGAAAACCCCTAGCCATGACAAAACAAGATGGACGTGTACCGGTAAGAGTACTTAATGAGTTCAAATCGCCGATTAAACTTTTCAAAGGGGCAATATTGGGGCAATGCCAAGAGGTCGAGGTAGTTATCAATTGTGAACAGCTTAAGGAAAATGATTCTACCATCAAGATTAATCTTTCAGATGATATCACGTCGTGGACGGCAGGCCTTGAAAAAGATCATCAGAAAAAGGCAAAGGAACTTTTATCAAAGTACTCGAGCATATTTGACAAGGATGGTTCCAAACCAGGTCGGACCAAAGTTGTGAAGCATCAAATTGATACTGGTGATGCAAGACCAATCCGCTAAGCTCCTCGTAGTATTCCATTGGCCAAAGGACAAGTGGTAAGAGAATTATACAGGAAATGAGTGCCAGCGGCGTGATCGAACCATCAGCTAGTCCATGGAGCTCACCGGTAGTACTAGTGAAAAAGAAGGATGGAAAAATGAGGTTCTGTGTGGATTACCGGAAATTGAACGACGTCACGAAGAAGGCCAGTTATCCATTGCCAAGAATCGACGATACTCTGGACTCGTTATCTGGCACGAAATGGTTTTCCACACTGGACTTGAAAAGAAGACGGCCTTCAGCGTTGGAGAAGGGCTTTTGCAATTTACGGTAATGCCCTTCGGGCTATGCAATGTTCCAGCTACTTTTGAGAGACTCATGGATCAGATACTAAATAGGATTGCACTGGCAAACATGTTGGTTGGTGCTGGGGAAAGCTTTGAGAAGCACCTAAAGAACTTAGAGGAAGTTTTCCAAAGAATAGCTGGTGCTGGTCTGAAACTAAGTCCTAAGAAGTGTTCCTTGTTTAAAAAGGAAGTAAGTTATTTGGGTCACAAGATAACTATGGAGGGAATCTGCACTGCTAAGGAAAAGATCGAAGCCGTAAAGGATTGGCCAATACCGAGAAATTTGCGTGAGATACGGAGCTTCCTTGGACTGTGCACGTATTATCGCCGATTTGTACCGAATTTTTCCAGCGTAGCTAGTGGTCTCCATGACCTTACGAGGAAGAATATGAGTTTTGAATGGAAGAAGGAACAGGAGGTGGCTTTTCAAACATTGAAGGAACGACTAGGCATTGCCCCGATGTTAGCATATCCAATTCCAGGTTCAAAGTGTATTCTGGATACAGATGCGAGTGGTTATGCTATAGGAGGTGTTTCGTCTCAGGTTGTTGATGGACAGGAGAAGGTAGTTGCATACTATAGCCGAACAATTGGGAAGCCTGAAAGGAACTATTGTGTAACCCGGAGAGAACTGTTGGCATTGGTAGAGTGCGTTAAGCATTTCCACAAGTATCTTTATCGGCAGCGATTCCACGTCAGGACAGACCACGCAGCGTTGAAATGGCTCTTACAGTTTCGTAATCCGGAAGGTCAATTGGCACGGTGGATAGAGCGACTGCAAAGTTATGACTTTTCCATAGAGCATCGCAAAGGTAGCACCCACGGAAATGCTGATGCAATGTCACGAAGACCATGTAACTTGGAATGCAAGCATTGTTCGAAAGCTGAGGCCAAGGAAGACATTATAGATGTGCGGCTCATGACTAAAACATCTACGGACGAATGGAACATTGATCAATTAAGAAGGTTTCAGCACGAAAATCCAGATCTTGCACGTGTAATGCAAGGAATCGAACGAAACGAGCGACCATCAAGAGAGGAGATGTCAGCAGAAAGTCCCGTTGCCAAGTCATATTGGGCACAGTGGAATAGTTTGCAATTAGAATCCGGTTGTTTGCATCGAATATGGGAGAGTGAGGATGGTCAATGTGTTCGAAAGCTGATAGTCGTCCCAAGGAAGAAAATCCCTGATGTACTCAATGAATTACATAACGGTCCAAGCGGAGGTCATCTTGGAGTCACCAAGACCTTGGAGAAAGCCAAGCAAAGATTCTATTGGGTTGGTTGCCGTCAATCGGGCGCGGAGTGGATTGCCAACTGTGAAGTATGCATCAAAGCGAAAGGACCGAAATCAAGGAGCCTTGGCCAAATGAAACAGTATAACTCAGGTGCGCCATTTGAGAGGATAGCCATGGATGTAGCTGGCCCATTTCCTACTAGCAAACTGGGAAACATATATGTACTGGTAGCTATGGACATTTCAGCAAATGGCCAGAAGTGTACCCCATTCCAAATCAAGAGGCAGAAACCATAGCAGAAGTGTTTACTAACAATTGGGTAGCTCGGTTTGGTGCTCCGATGGAGAGACATTGGGCATTCGGAAAACTCGAACAACTGCGCTACATCCTGAGTCAGATGGCATGGTGGAACGATTCAATAGAACCTTGGAAGAGCACCTGAGGAAAGTATTGGATAGGTTCCAGAAGGATTGGGATACTTACATCTCCTTATTCCTAATGGCATATCGCTCTGCAGTACATGAAACAACTGGTCAGAATCCTGCAAAGGTAATTTTCGGGAATGATCTTCGATTGCCAGCTGACTTAAAGTTTGGGATAAACGCTGATGCAGGAGTAAATGCTCGGAAATCTACTAGCGTATTGGAAGAAGAAATGAGAGCAATTCACGACCTTGTGAGAAAACGGACTAAGATCATGAGCGATAAAATCAAGGCCAGGTACGACAAAGCAATAAATTCGGAAGGTTTTATAGAAGGAGATTTAGTCCTGCTATACAACCCACTAGGAAAGGTTTGTCCCCAAAACTACAATGTAACTGGGAAGGCCCATACAAAGTCATAAAACGGATCAACGATGTGGTATATCGCATACAAACTATGGGAAGGCCAAGGAATAAGATGAAAATGGTCCATTTAGAAAGGCTAGCTGCGTTTGGTTCCGGCAATGTGACTGATCGTGACTATCAGACTTAGGTGGAGGGCAGTGTGGCGATTATTCTCAAACATGTACCATCCCTAATTCAATAACACTCCCACCACTAGTTAAACACAAACGAGATAACGATGGCTAAGCTCATGGTACAATAACAAGGTAAAATCAACTCTACAACAACAACATACTGGCGTAAAGATTGTCAAAAGCAACTGGCTGGTGTTAGCGAATGAACCGAACAGAAAATAGAGAAATATTCATTTGTGAGAAATTATATGTTGCAAGCGTGGCTGAAAGTGATTATTATTGAATAATATCGCAATATTTGCAATTTTTTTTAGCAGGAGCACTAGATAAAAACACAAAATAGCAAATGCAAATCACGCATGTTTACGTTTTCCTCTTAACATTCTCCTTTTTTACATCTCCTTCTGACAATCTATACGCCAGTGTGTTCAAACAAATTGAATCAGCTGATGAAATGATACAACCTTATTATTGAACCATGGCTAAGCTTATGCATGCAAGCGTGTAACTAGGAAGAGGAAGATAAATGGCGCGAGTGTTTGCGAATACGATGCAAAGAGGAGATGCCAATAAATAACACCGACCCTTCCAGAACACGAAAAGCGAACAACCAAGAAAGTTCTCGGTGCGTAGGCAAGCACCCTGTTGGACTATATAAGGCGGTGGCCAAGCAAGGCACGTTGATCAGTTTATTTTCAAGCGTTGTTCAGTGAACTACTGTAAAGTTACCAAACTCTTAAAATTGTTTTGCGTTTATTACTAGTGAATAAAACAAGCCATGGTTCAATAATAAGGTTGTGTCATTTCATCAGCTGATTCAATTTGTTTGAACACACTGGCGTATAGATTGTCAGAAGGAGATGTAAAAAGCAGAATGTTAAGAGCAAAACGTAAACATGCATGATTTGCATTTGCTATTTTGTGTTTTTTTCTAGTGCTCCTGCTAAAAACAATTGCAAATATTGCGATATTATTCAATAATAATCACTTTCAGCCACGCTTGCAACATATAATTTCTCACAAAAGAATATTTGGTAATTGTTTCCTTTAAGAGACAACTGCTAAAACACGTCGGAAAATATCGGGAGACTTCGGTATCGCGTTTTGACTTCGGTATCAACAATCCGGAAGCGGATTTTCAATTTTTTGTTTCAGTGAAAAGTTATTCGCAAAAAACCCAAAAATTACCCTGGTCGGATCCCAAATAGGGGGCTTGATCCAAGGTCTTTATGTGCAGAACACCTTTCTGCGTAGGCGGCCTTCGGCCGCGCTTTAAAAAAATAAGCCTTAGCCGGTCCAACACCGGCGACGCGGTCCACAGTATTTCTGCGCAGAACACACTTTCTGCACTTTTTGATCCACCCTAATCTGTGATTACAACAACCACATGAAAATGACAGGAAATTTTCAACTTTGATGGCAGATATCTCTTCACTGAAACAAGAACTCAAAAATTCGCTTCCGGATTATTGTTACCGAGATCAAAACGCGTCTTTTGATACCTTTCCCGATAATTTCCGACGTGTTTTAGCAGTTGTCTCCTAAAGGAAACAATTACCGAATATTTCTCTATTTTCTGTTCGGTCCATTTGCTAACACCAGCTGTAGAGTTGACTTTACCTTGTTATTGTACCATGAAACTAGCTATTAGTTACAATATCTCGATCGAACCCAGGATAGATAATTAAGGAATCATCGAATTCGTCACAATACTTTTATGGCCCAACTTTTGGAGGGTCCGTTAAACTACAGTAGTACCATATTTTGTAATTTAAGTGAGTCCACCAAAATATACTGATTTCGCAAAAACAACAAACTTTTAAACCTAATTTCGCACATTTCAATTTTAACACATTCATGCTTCTTGTGTCAAGAGGGCACCACATTTTCAATCTACTATCTCTGGCAATGCTGTATGTCATTTTGGATTTTCTCGTAGTATTCTCCGTTTTCCTTGATCTCTCATTTCCTAAGTTTGTCAAAATTTGCAGAACAAAAGCGCTTTTAATAAATGGTAAAATAAAATAAAGCGAGATATAAAAATTATAAAATGTTAAAAGTAAGCTGCAAATAATTTGTAAATCTTTTTAAGCTATACTGTTTCCACTATGCGAAATAATTGCTCTCCATAGGCTTCTACGGGACAAGGCAAAGGATTGCGAACTTTCGAAGAAGTTTGGCCCGAAAAACGTCTCATAGTTCTTAAGTTGCTAAACCAGGAAACTGTCTCACAATTAGAATGGCAGGAACTGTTTTACGGTGTGCATTTAGTTTGTCTGTGGGACGAAAAAGGTGCAGCAAAAATTTACGACTGCTTGCGCACAGATATTGTTGAATTTATTGTGCATGCCCAGCGCAAAGTGCAATCACAACGCGGAGAGCAGGCGCTACTAACGACATACATTATCGAGTGGCGTAAATTTTTCACGCAGTCCAATTATCTTCCATTACCATTCAGACAGCTTGAGCAATCCCTTCAATTCAAGGTACCGTCATCTTCGCCGTCAACATCAGCATCCAGTTCCTCTGCAGCCAGCACAAGTGCAAATGGTACATCAAGTTCAACAGCGGCCGGCGCCGGCCCCTCCACATCAGCTGCTGCCGCCGCAGCTTCGTCGTCCGGTGGTGGCAGCAAAAAAAATTCCACAGATGATTCCATTGTACGTAAACTAATGCTCGATTCTTGGAATGATAATATCTTTCGTGATATAAAAGATCGGCTACAAGAATCGGCAATGAAAATTGTACATGCGGAACGGAATGGTGATGCATATGATGCACAACTTGTGATTGGAGTACGGGAAAGCTATGTAAATTTATGTTCGAATCCAGATGACAAACTACAGATTTATCGTGAAAACTTTGAGGCAGCATACTTAAAAGCAACTGCAGCATTCTATAAGCTCAAAACTACAGAACAACAACAAGCAAATGGTGTATTAGCTTTTATGCGATATGCCGATGCGAAATTGCGAGAGGAAGAGGCGCGGGCGAAACGTTATCTTGAACCTAGTAGTTATGGGGTACTTGCGCAGACTTGTGTCAAAGTCTTGGTGGGTGATCATATGAATACAATTATTGCAGAATGTGCAGCGCTCATAAAGGAATACGAAACCGAAAAGTTAAATTTGATGTTCCGGCTGTTAGATCGTGTGCAGGATGGTGTTGAACCAATGTTACGGGATTTGGAAAGTCATATTATTACTGCTGGTTTAGCGGATATGCTTTCTGCCTCTGAGGTGATTACACAAGACTCCGAAAAGTATGTAGAACGACTCTTGGAGTTATTTAATAAATTCAGTTCACTGGTAAAGCAAGCATTCAACGATGATCCGCGTTTTTTGACGGCGCGAGACAAGGCTTTTAAGACTGTTGTCAATGATACAAGTGTATTCAAGGTACGGTGTTTATTGTATGTACATGTATTAAATTTGTAAATAAACTTATATTCTTTCACAGTTGGAACTACCTACTGGCTTAACTAATCGCGGTGTCAAATCTATAGCACCGGAAAGCAAATGTCCAGAACTGTTAGCCAATTATTGTGACATGTTACTCCGTCGAACTCCGTTAAGTAAGAAGCTTACTAGCGAACAAATCGATGGCCGTTTGCGAGATGTTTTACTCGTACTGAAATATGTTAACAATAAAGATGTTTTTATGCGTTATCACAAAGTACATTTAACCAGAAGGTAACTAATAAGTTCATTATTAATATATAGTTTTATTTAAGATTATATAGCAGCGAGCATGCGTCTTTTCTTGGAAACTTATTTGGCCATGGACATTATATACAATGTTAGAAAAATCTTATTCATGTATCCAAATATCAAATTGTATACTATATAATTATACATGCCTTGTATTTGAGCCTACATCTGAAGCAAAAGTTGTATTTTTTGCACTTATTTCATACTTAAATTTTCTTTAAAAAAAAATTAATTTAGGCTAATACTCAGCACCAGTGCAGATAGTGAAAAGGAAGAAGATATTGTTGAATGGTTACGTGAAGCAGGTATGCCAGCTGATTATGTAAATCGCTTAGGACGGATGTTCCAAGATATTAAGGTAAGTACTTCTTATGATAATAGAAATTCAATAAGAGAAAATAAATATTTTGTTTGGTTTTTACAGCTCAGTGAAGATTTGAATAATCAATTTCGAAACTGTACTGGGCGTCATGATGCTATTAATATAAAAATACTCAATGCCGGAGCTTGGGCACGTTGTTCTGAACGTGTCTCTGTAAGTTTACCACTTGAACTTGAAGATTACATTCCCGATGTGGAAGAATTTTATAAGAAAAACTTTTGTGGCCGAAAATTACAATGGTATCACCACATGAGTAATGGCACAATTACATTTGTTAATAACTACGGACGTTACGATTTGGATGTGACAACATTCCAAATGGCAGTGCTGTTTGCATGGAATCAACGTCAGCATGATAAGATTTCGTATGAAAATCTACGCTTAGCAACTGAGCTGCCAGGTATGGCAATAAATTTTTGTTAGCTAGTTTTGCTTTGGTTATCTGAGATAGCTGTGGTTGTGAAGAATTGTATTTAATTGGTTGTTGTTGTTGTTTGTGACGACAAAATATATACTTAAGCTTTTTTTTTTTTTTTTTTTGTAAGTTTAAGTTTAACATTTAATGTATGCCAAATTTTTTCCGCAATTAGATCCCGAACTCAGGCGCACCCTTTGGTCTTTAGTGGCATTCCCAAAGCTAAAAAAGCAAGTTTTACTCATGGAACCCGCATCGATAACAACCCCAAAAGACTTTTCAGAAAATACTTTATTTTGTGTGAATCAAGAGTTTGCCGTAGTGAAGAATGGCAAGCCGCAACGAAGAGGAAAAGTAAGTTTATTGGATTTTTGATTTATTTTATTTTGTAAAATTTTATGAGTGGAATGGTTGTTTCTATTAATATTTGAAATTAACATCTTGTCAACAGATGAATATGATTGGCCGCTTGCAACTAAGTACCGAACGTTCGCAACAAGAGGATAATCAATCGATAGTTCAATTGCGGATTTTACGTACTCAAGAGGCCATTATAAAAATTATGAAAATGCGTAAACGCTTAAATAATGCCACACTACAAGCCGAATTGATTGATATACTAAAGAATATGTTTCTGCCATCGAAGAAAATGATTAAGGAGCAATTGGAATGGTTAATTGAACATAAATATATGCGTCGTGATGATGATGATATCAATACTTTTATTTATGTGGCTTAGAGATTATATACGCCTATCCTTTTATGTGTGTGTTTGGGAATGTGTTATTGAGAAGGCCAGAACACAAAGGATAAGAGTGAGAAAAGAGGAAACGTTTTGGCTAACTATAGATCTTTTCTACTTATTTAACTTTTTTATGCATACATCAGTCATACACATTTTTTTTTTAAGCTAAATCCCAGATATAATTTGAGATATAAGTCAATTTAAACTAGTCTTGCATGCGCTTATCTAATGGTGGACTCGTAATCAGAAGTCACATCCATAACAGTGAAAAAAGCAAGTTCTTGCGTCGGGAACGGAAAATAACTCATAATATTATACTAAAAATATGTTACACCTCATCTATGTTACAACCATCTTCAAATATTAGTCCAAGTGACTGGCAAGCGATTTCAGTGTTCCGCATCAAACTGCAGACTGGGATGAAGCGTTTCAAATTCATTGTGCGTTTGTTTCACTACAGATATCCAAATGCGCTATAAATATGTACTAGTATTAGTTGAATAGGTTTAGTTATATTTTAAAGATATATTTTTTTGAATTATCTTTAATTTTGTGTGCTTCGTGATTTATGTCCTACAGTTTGAGTTTTATAACTCCAAATAGTTTTTATGTATTAATTAAGCGAAAACCAACACCATTTTATTTAATATTTGTAATAATACAATACCTAGCGTGATAAAAGCTTATTTGTTTTGTTTTTGTATTTTATTATTGCCTTTTATTATCTATCTTACGATTAGTCTTTTCTTTTTTAATAGTTATGATTGTATAGTCTATATTTAAATTAAATTTATATAAACAAAAATTAATTATGTTACATTAAGTTTCTATCGGGCAACTAGCATATTTTCCCCCATTTTCTATTTTGAATTGCATGGCGAATTGATGAAAATTGATAAAGCAATTACTACAACTTGATGACCACTTAGAAAAATTACAAAAACAAGAAAAAAAAAAACAAAAACGAAAATTAAATTGAAATACATAAATTTTTGTAAATACATACAATGTAAGCACTTGCTACTTTTTAACAACAATAATAAATATTATGCATACATATAGTATTTACATACAAACTAAACCATAAATTCACACTTATTTTGTTATACACATACATTATTACATATTTGCATTCGATTTTGCGTGAGCATTATGCGTGAAAAGAAAAAATATATTATACATCAAGTTTCAATAAGTTAAACAATAACTATACAAAAATTCAGTAACATACAAAAAAGTGCTAATCATGAATGCAACTAAGAAACATACATTTAATAAATAATGAATGATCTTAATCCGAAGAAACTTATTTTATTTATGGTATATGCAAGGGGTTAAGAGACCGGCCCACAATTGGCTGGTTGTAGCTGTTGTAGCCGCAAAACTCCACGATTGTTTGATTGGTGTTACGGATATGACCCGTCTTTTACTGGAATGAAACCTGTACTAGCCCGACTGCCGCGGAAACGATTTGCCACCCTTGGCTGGTGGCTAATTTTACCTTGTCTAAGTGTAGCTCCTTCAGAGCGAAGAAGGGAATTTCGTCCGAATTTCTCCGCAGACCCCGTCAAACGAGGAGGACCTAAGGTCTTGCAACCTGTCTGCTAGTGTTGACCAATCGGCAACAAGTTTCAGTCAAAAGTGAAGCAATGCGCTGGCGCTTTTTGCCTACAATTTACTCCCCGCGGATTCGGGATTTAGAATATACCCGAGATAGGAATGCCAGACGCGACTAGTATGCACAAAGGTAATGACGAACAACTTCCCACAACTGCCGATTTTACCCGACCAAGGGCTGTTATTTCGCACTTTCGTGTCCTGCAGTTGAGCTGCAACGGCCTAACCGGTAACGTTAGTGAAATAGTGAACTTTATGAAGCGGCAAAATATCAAGATTGCTGCTTTACAGGAGACAAAGCTCGGTGCCCGATCAGATTTTATGGCCTGTACGGCTATAACATTAATCGGCGTGACCGTGAGAGAGGACTTGGGGCGGACTTGCTTTCAACACTCATAAATCTGTGCAACACCGTCCATTTAAGCCTGACGTCAGTCCGAGTGACAACACCTTAGAACGTCAAGGCATGGTTCCCCGTTCAGGCGATGTTGATCGTGAAATAATTTACATTTATATACCTCCTGTTCGGGTGTCTTTCATGGGGGTGTTGCGCTTTGCACTTATCAGCGTCACCCCAAACCGTCGACTCGTAGGTGTTTTTGCACCCTCCCTCCCTTATGGGGCGGAGCCTCCTCGTGGTGGCACCCGGTAACGCTTCGGCGATCTCCCCCCCTTAACCCTAACCTCCTCTTTCTTCGCAATCTTCCTTCTTATCTCCTTCTCCCCTTTTTAATGGGTTGGATCAAGGTGTTATACGACCCGTGCCGAGGATCAGCCTGGCTGGGGGCCCTCAAATAGCCCAGTCGCTAACGGAGTGCATCGAATACCGGGCGACCTTCGATGCTATTTAGCCTTACCCGGGCAGAGATCCGCAATGGAGAAAATAAATAATAATAAAAATAACGTAAACAAAAAGGAGGGCGGCACTCCTCGAAAGAAGCCGACAGGTGCTTGCTCCGCAAGAGCCACGGCACAACCGGGCCTTTTAACAAAGACTGAGAGGACACCTCAGCGATTTGCTGCCGCAGCGGCAGCTAGGACAAAAAGGACTGAGAGTAAATCCAGTTCAATGGCCAGTACCTCTCAAGGAGGGGGCACTGACCGGGAGGCCACCAATGCAACCGTTATAGGACAAAGGGCAATGAGCGAAGGGTACCGGCGAAGCCCAATCACCAAGACAAGTGGACTGCAGCCCGGATCCTGCGCAGGAACGCCACCTCACCGATAAGGGAGGGGGATGTCTCTGCTGAGGACTGGGTGAAAGTTCAGCGGGACCTTGAGTGGGCAAAGTTGGTCTTGCCGGATTTCCGGCTGGATAAGTTCGAGAGTGGTGAAACCTCGAAGCGTGGACGATCAGCGGAGGAGACAACCCCTACGGCACCGAAAAGGGCCAAATCGCAAGGGAGCAGGACACGGTCTTTTGCTGACATAGCCAAGGAAAAAGTATTGGCGTTATCGATAAAAACAGCGCAGAGAGCAGGATCCCCAAGCCACAATGGAAATGGATCGAGGCCGCGCTTGCTAAAGTTGCCGTTCAGGTGATTAGGGAACACCGATGCAGCGTGGTTCCAGGGCAACGTTCAACTCATCGCCTGTGATGATGCCAGGTCGGTCGAGTTGTACAAGGTAGCGGTACAAAGGATAGGTGCGGTGTATCCGGGTGCGCGTTGTTGTTGTTGTTGTTACCAGTGCTTCACCCTGCCCAATGGCCTCGATCACTCTAAATTGTGGCTGAGTACTGATAACAGGAATCACAGGCCGAGATCTGAGGGATCTATCTACCGACTAAGTGTGGAGGTCATTTAGAGCCCGCCTATGGTTCCGCAAATCAAACGGCAAAGAGATGTGGTGCCGGATCTCATCGTAGTGCTTACGAAGATGTCGTCTTATGTCTCTGGGGGTCAGGTATACATCCAATAGATGTCGATTTGGATTAAACTGTATACTCTAGAGTTTCGCGGGCTCTTAAACATTGAGCAATTTTGGCTCTTGATGGAGGTGAGACTTAGATGACATAAGCAGACATTCCGTAGCAGTTCTGATGGCGGTGTTTTGGCAGACTTGCGATTTCCTCCAATTGGTGTCAGCAAGGTTGGGCGACCATATGGGCGCAGCGTAGTCGATAACCGGTCGGCCAATAGCCTTATATGTAGCAAGCAATGTTTCTTTGTCTTTTCCCCAAGTACTGCCGGCCAGTGACTTGAGGATCTTATTGCGGCTCTGTACCTTTGAAGCTATTGCGGTGGCATGACCGGCGAAGGTGAGGCCGTTGTCAAACGTCACACCCAAGATTTTCGGGTGGTTGACAGTAGGTAGAGGTACTCTTGGCCCATCTGCGCATTCCATGTCGTAAACAGGGTCGCCGTCGATTTAGTCGGAGAAAGGGTCAGATTTCGCTCGGTGAAGAAGCTGGAAAGGTCATGGAGGTAAATGTTGATTCTAGTACAGAGTTCGTCAATGCCCGAGGCCATTATCGTGCAGTCATCAGCGTAGGAAACAATGGAGCCTCCCTCTGGTGGGGGGAAAGTCTAGAAATATAGAAATTAAACAAAAGGGGAGAGAGAACACCACCTTGCGGCACCCCTTGTTTTATTCTTCGTGCCCTAGATTTCTTGTTCCTGAATTTGACTGATGCCTGTCGACCATTGAGGTAATTAGCGGTCCACCTTTTAAGGCCGGCAGGAAGCGGTGTCTCTTCCAGGTCTCGAAAGAGTGTGGCGTGGTTGACCGTATCAAATGCATTTCATAGGTCAAGTGCCACGAGAACCGTCCTATGGTTTGGTGGGTGTTGATTCAAACCATAGTTTATCTGCGTTGTAATGGCCAATTTCAGATTTGCAATAAAGTAAGGGAGCAGAATGGTCTCTAGTAATTTCGCAACCGGCGAAAGGAGGGATATCGGTAACCCTGTCTAACTCGTCATTTTCGGCCCTAAAACTGTCATCCTCCGAGCAGCTCCTTGCAGCAGGGCTGCTCAATACTCTCCTGCTCCGGGCGGGTGTTGAACCCAACCGGGACCATGAGATTGGAGCTGCTGCGTTTTCACACTCCGTCCAATGTTCCGAATATAAAAGATGGCTGCACAAAAAAAGTTGCTCCGGGCTAAATCCCTCCAAACACAGACCCGCTAGTTTCTTCAATACTTTCGTGGCGCCTCGCTATTCACGCCCAGGACGTTTCGTGGAAAACGTCGATCCAGTGTCGCACCGCCACATGTTCCAGATACAGTCTTCACGACTAGCAGCACAACAACAACAAAAGCAGCACTAACTCTGCCCAATAAGTAGTGGGCGTAAACACCTCACACATCAGCTCACTGCTACTTTCTGCGTAGCACCTCTCTCTTGGATGTGAGCAATGCTGAGCGACAGCCCACCCCCTCCTCACTAACAATTTCCCCTTCTTTCAGCACAAGCACAAATGTAAGCCAAAGCCACCAGCTCCTAGTGCCTTACACCATGTGCACCGTTTGTCGTTTGAGATTATATTCGGCGCAACGCAGTTGCTTTTGAAAATGAAACACAAATTTTTTGTTAGCAGTTCGATTAGAACGGCTTTAAAATTAATTTATATTCACGTCTTCCTTTTCACAACTGACTTATTAAACATCTCATCGCCAGTATTTATACTAAACATAAATTGGAAAGTCTGGCGAGACTTTACAGTAAAATCATTCTATTTTCCAATATATTTTTATTCATTGAACTATTATTGTAAGCATAAAAATCTAAACAATAGAATGGTAACATCTATTGTCTTAGCATAAAAACAATGTCATTATGTGCTAGTACATGGCATTAGAATGCAAGCTTACAAGTTAGTGTTTAGCTAAGCAAGAATTAGTGCAAAAGGTGGTGGTTTGCATATCCACACAATGTGTATGTATGAATATATATGCGTATGTACACAATAAGCATAATTGGCCTCGCGATGAGATATTAGGGTGATCCAAGAGTATATTTTGTCGGTAACACTCCTCCCTCCGTAAACAAGTGATGAAATACGCCGTTTACTCAGACTTATTACCGACATCCAATACCGCAATTTTCGCCCCTGGTCGATGAAAAATTCCAGATTTCGTTTGGACCGTAATGCTGCGTACCTGCCCGTCTTTAGCTCTTATGATATTGACTATTCTTCCTTTTGGCCAACAATTTCTTGGAAAATCGTAATCGACTATCACTACGATGTCATCAACGCGAACAGGAGCTACTTTGTTGAACCACTTGCTGCGCCGAGAGATGATCGGTGCATACTCTTTGACCCATCGGTGCCAAAATCGGTCTGCGAATTTCTGGGTTAGAGACCATCTCTGCCGTATGTTGTGATCTTCGGAACAAATAGGCTTGTAACCGTTTGATGATCCAAGTAAAAGATGATTGGGGGTGAGAGCTTCATCATCACCACTGTCTAATGAGACGTGCGTAAGTGGTCTCGCATGTATTATAAATTCTACCTCGTGTAACGCACATCGGAGACTCTCATCGCTGAAATTTGTAGAAGGAAGTATTTCAAAAAGTACGGTTTTTACTGACCTCACTAAACGTTCCCACACTCCCCCCATATGAGGAGCACTTGGCGGGTTAAATCTCCATTTGATGTTATCGAATTTATTTGTAATTTCTGTATTGTTATTAGGTGAGCAAATTATTTTTTCCGATGCCTTGAAATTCGTACCGTTGTCGGAGAAAATTTCTCTGGGACAGCCTCGACGCGAAATAAAATTCGTTATTGCCATTATGCATGAGCTCGTATCCAAGTTGTGCGCAACCTCGATATGTACTGCCCGCAAAGTTAAGCATGTGAACAACACGCCCCATCTCTTTTCACGCCTTCTCCCAACAATAACTAGCAGTGGACCAAAATAGTCGATGCCGACATATGTAAAGGGCCTTTCAAAAGATGCCAGCCTGGCTATGGGTAGTGATGCCATTTGTGGTACTTGTGGAACAGCAATGGAGTTTTTACATTTCTGGCAGCTTTGACGCACTTTTCGGTATAACACCCTTAATCGGCTTATATGGTATCGTCCACGCAACTGGTTTATTATGGACTCATGCATCTGGTGATGGAAATGCTCAAGCTCCCAACGTACTATTAAAAATGTAACATAATGATTATTAGGTAGTACAATAATATCTTCATGATTGTTTAAATATTCAGTTCGTCCTTTGCTTTGGATAATTCCATCTGCATCTAAGTAAATATTTAATGAAATTAACTTGCTGGACTTCTCAATAGCCTTACCATGTTTAAGTAAGTTAATTTCAGTACTAAATTCCGAGTTTTGAGCATACCTGATTAAAAAGGTTTGTGCCCTTTGAATATGATATAATGTGATATAATTATTCGTTTGGCCAACTGCTATAAGAGCATGTAGTCGGTCGATATACATATAATAAAAATGTAGCCACAGCTCTGTAGAGGCGTTTCCAACTGGAAAAGTATTCTACGTTTAGAATAGGATATATACTTTCAAATTTTGTAGTGTGCAGAACGCAATGTTTGATTTCCGTTATATCTATGGGATCTTGATTAACGTCGTCATATTTCGGCCATGTTATCGGATTTGACATTAGAAATTCGGGGCCACTGAACCAGTGTTGATATGAACTCCTTGCAGAGATCTTCGTACCCAAGTCAGCCGGATTTAGTTTTGATGGTACATATTGCCATTGTTTGGCATTCGTTACCTCTAAAATCTCCTCTACGCGATGCATTACAAATTGCTGAAAATTCTTCGGATCCATACGAAGCCATCGTAAGATTGTCTTCGAGTCTGACCACCAGAATTTCGATGTTATATTTATTCGATGAATTTTACTTACCATATTTGCTAGTCTGACCCAAATCACTGCCGCCTGCAGCTCCGTCCTCGGAATCGATAGAGGCTTTAGTGGGGCAACTTTCGCTTTCGCCGCTACTAGCGTTACTGTTACGCTCTCATCATTTTTGAGGTAGCAAACAGCTGCATATGCGCATACTCCAGCATCAACGAAAGTGTGTAGTTGTACCTCATCAGCATCTTTCAAAAACATGGAATAGCATCGGGGTATCTCTACTGATGTAATCGAGGGCATAAAACTTTTCCATTCACACCACTTCTCGTAAAGTTTCTCGTTGAATGGTTCATCCCAGGCTATACCAGAGCACCACACATCCTGTAAGAGAATCTTTAGTCCTATGGTATAGCAACTAACGAAGCCTAATGGATCAAAGATTGACATTAAAACTGGTAAAGCCTCCCTTTTTGTTGGTACAAATGGGTTATTAATGACGTCACGACGAAGTCTTGCAAAACGGCAAATGTATTTGAAACTATCACATGTGGGATCCCAAAACATTCCAAGAACCTTCGTTGTAGAACTCCACTCTTTAGCAGTTTGATTCAGAGTGCAATTTTCTTCCAGCCTTTTTAATAGTTCCGGTGAATTTGAGGACCAACCTCGTATATTAAATCCGGCGTTGCTGTGGACTTTCCGCACCTGCTGAGCAAGTGTTAGAGCGGATTCTGCATCATCCTCGCTATCGATATAGTCGTCCACGTAGTGGTTATGCTTCACTGCTTCCACCGCTCGGGGACACTCTTCGGCAAAGCTATCCGCGTTCTTGTCACGTACAAAGTGGGCAATGCAGGGCGCACAATTGAGTCCAAATGTCATTGCTTTCATGACATATACGCTTGGTCTCCGTAAATCGTCAAGCTTGTCATACCACAAAAATCTTTGGACGTGCATGTCATTATCACGTATTTGAATTTGGTGAAACATCTCCGCAATATCCCCGCAAATCGCAACTTTACCAACTCTAAATGCTAATAAAATGTCGACAAGGGAACTGAGCAAGTCCTAGCCGCTAAGTAAAAAATCATTAAGTGAGACCCCATTGACCTTTGCAGCTGCGTCCCATACCATTCGGACTTTACCTGGCTTGTTAGGATTGGTAACGAGAAATATTGGTAAGTACCATATCTTATTCCTAGATGACTCAATTTCTTTTTCGGTAAGCTTCTTAGCGTAGCCCTTGACAATCAAGTTATCTATTTGGTTTTGTATGGTTAATTTTAATTGAGGGTCTTTTATGAACTTTTTTGCTAAACAATCTAAACGTCGCCTCGCATAAGCATAGCTATCAGGCAGGACGGCGTCGGAATCACGCCACAATAGCCCAATCTCGAAGCGGTTGCCTACTTTTTGACATGAGTCATTCATTATACTGACGGCTTTTGCGTCATCATTGGACATTATTTGAGTAGGTTTTGGGGATTCTATCTTAAATAAATCGCTTACCATTTCATGCAGCTCATCATCCAATATACATCAATCATTCACCCTGTCGGAAAAACAACAAAACAAAATAAAATCATCATACTTTCTTTGACAGTCGCACGTGTGTATGTTTAATCGGAACTCTTGATTATGCCCAACTTCGCACCCTTGCAGCGTCCATCCCAGGCGAGTTTGGAGGCGATTGGCTGTGACCATGTTCCTTCTCTTATTTTTAGAGGAATCGCGAGTTTCCAGTTATCCACGCCGATCAAGATTGATGGTTTTACGTTCTCGTATGATGCGAAGGGTAGTCCTGCTAGATACGGATACAATTTCTGCAACTCGGAAGCGTCGATTGATTGTGGTGGTAGATCGAGGTCGTCAACGGTGTGTATGTTCTTCAAGGCATACTTGCGGACACTTTTTACCTTGATATGACTTTTGCTCTGTTTGAGAATGGTAGGGCGTTTTCTCGATCGCGCTAAACTTACCACTCGGCGCTAAACTTACCACTGTACTTGCAGCTTCGGCTACACTGTACAACCATTCACTAAATTGTTTAACTAAGGGTATTTTATCATCCTTAGGATAAACAGCCCAGTTTAGCTTTTGGTTGTTTGGAAGCTTATCGACCAGCTCTTTTACCAACAAGGGGTTGTGTAGGTGCATATACATTTGGCACCCTTCCATTGTCGTGCAGATATTTCGCACACAATGTGAAAATTCAATAAGGGCTTCTAATTTATCTTTAACTGGGGGTAGTGCTCGAGCTCTACTTACTGCTCGCTCAAGAATGTATTCCGGACGACCGAAACACATCTTAAGGGTTTTAATAATTTCGGATACCATACATGGCATGAACAACTTACTTTTTACAACGTCGCGTGCTTTACCCTTCAGACATCCCTGTAGCCTGATCAAATTCTCAGCGTCGGTGTAGCCAGCAACAGCGGTGCTATTCTCAAAGCTGCTGATGAAAAGTGGCCATTCGTCGGGATCTCCATTGAATTTGGGGAGTTGCTTAGGAATGGCCTGCCTTGCAGCCAACTGTGCGGGCGAAGGGCCAACGGCCGACGTAAAATATACATTGTTGGTTGCAGGAATTTCGCCATATTGCGACAGAATTCTGTACTTACTTTCCAAATATTGTTGCTGAATACTCATCTCCTCTTCTAGTCTCTCAAGTTGCAGTTTTTGGTGTACCTCCTTATTAAAAGTGATCTGTGCCCCTTGGACATTGGGTACACCTTGTTGTGTAGTTAATTTCGGTTCGCGCGATATAGGGTAAGCTGAGTAAACGGAAGTATTACCTGTTACGACTTGACTTGTGCCGGGAGCGTTGAATAGCGCCCTGTTGTCATTGTCGATGGTTGACGAACTTGCATTGGTGGATTGGAATCGAAATCCCAAAAGTCCCAGCAGTTGGATGTAAACCTCGGTAAAGATGAACTGGCGGTGGCAGATTGCAGAGTCGGAAACGTTATTGGTACCTGAACGTCTACGCCGTTAGTAGTAGGTGCAGCAGAAGCCTTTCGCTGTATATTTATTGCACTTGAACTATTTTCTGGATATGAGACGGATGTAGGAAAATGCACTTGTCGGTGGGTGCTGTTGTTTGCTGGTGATGAAGATGATGTCGGTTCCGTGTTAGCTGCTGACCCATTGTGCTCACAATTTTCACAGTACCAGCTCCTATCGGCCACATCGCTGTCAACTCCAACGCAGCAGAAATGGTACCATTCAGGTGTCACACTGAAGCATCCGGTTGTTGTCTGCTCCATCACATTTATGGCAATTATGCCACGCACTATTAACGCGTTTATTGAACATAATAGCGATTCCAGTTTAAATTTACTAAAAAAAACTTTTCCGGTTTAAACAACTTTAATGAAAACTATGTTTTACGAGTTTCAGTATTAATTAATTTTAAAGAAATGTTGCGGTCGGCGCAACGCAGTTGCTTTTGAAAATGAAACACAAATTTTTTGTTAGCAGTTCGATTAGAACGGCTTTAAAATTACTTTATATTCACGTCTTCCTTTTCACAACTGACTTATTAAACATCTCATCGCCAGTATTTATACTAAACATAAATTGGAAAGTCTGGCGAGACTTTACAGTAAAATCATCCTATTTTCCAATATATTTTTATTCATTGAACTATTATTGTAAGCATAAAAATCTAAACAATAGAATGGTAACATCTATTGTCTTAGCATAAAAACAATGCCATTATGTGCTAGTACATGGCATTAGAATGCAAGCTTACAAGTTAGTGTTTAGCTAAGCAAGAATTAGTGCAAAAGGTGGTGGTTTGCATATCCACACAATGTGTATGTATGAATATATATGCGTATGTACTTTCTTTCTTCTTTAAATGGTCATCTAACCGCCTGGGCGATTTTGACCGTCCAACATAGCTCGCCAGTCGTTTCTTCGCGGGATCGCAAATCGGTCTCCACTTGGTCCTTCCATCGGAGTGGTGGTCTCCCTCTTCCTCTGCGTCCACCGGCGGGTGCCGATAACAATACGTATGTACACAATAAGCATAATTGGCCTCGCGATGAGATATTAGGGTGATCCAAGAGTATATTTTGTCGGTAACAGGCGGCATTAGTCAAATGCAACACTTGCCTTGGCCCCTGCGGGTTAAGGGCTTAGAATAAGCCCGAGGTAGGGATACCGGTCATAAGAGGTGACTAATACGCACAAAGGTAATGACGTGCAACTCGATGGTTGATCTACGGATATGATGCCTCTCACCTCTCATTACCCATTTTATCCTTCCACAACAACAGCAACAACTTGCCTTGGCTTATGTCACCTGCTTATATGCTCTGAACTTCTAAACAGGAATTTATGGACCGATACGTACGTTGCGCCATTTTGTCGAGCTGCGCAACTAACAACGTCGACTGATTCGCCTCCTCCTTCGTGTGGTCCGAATCCTTCGTCCTCTAGATTACGACGACGCACGCGACCTAGCCTGCTTCCACCTAGTCATTGACTCCCAGCGTGACTTTTTTCCCCCCTCGCACTTTCGTGTCCTGCAGTTGAACTGCAACGGCCTAACCGGTAAGGTTAGTGAAATAGTGAACTTTATGAAGCGGCAAAATATCAAGACTGCTGCTTTACAGGAGACAAAGCTCGGTGCCCGATCAGATTTTATGGCCTGTACGGCTATAACATCCATCGGCGTGACCGTGAGAGAGGACTTGGGGCGGACTTGCTTTCAACACTCATAAATCTGTGCAACACCGTCCATTTCAGCCTGATGTCAGTCCGAGTGACAACACCTTAGAACGTCAAGGCATGGTTCCCCGTTCAGGCGATGTTGATCGTGAAATAATTTACATTTATATACCTCCTGTTCGGGTGTCTTTCATGGGGGTGTTGCGCCTTGCACTTATCAGCGTCACCCCAAACCGTCGACTCGTAGGTGTTTTTGCACCCTCCCTCCCTTATGGGGCGGAGCCTCCTCGTGGTGGCACCCGGTAACGCTTCGGCGGCAAATTCGAGCGGCGATCTCCCCCCCTTAACCCTAACCTCCTCTTTCTTCGCAATCTTCCTTCTTATCTCCTTCTCCCCTTTTTAATGGGTTGGATCAAGGTGTTATACGACCCGTGCCGAGGATCAGCCTGGCTGGGGGCCTTCAAATAGCCTAGTCGCTAACGGAGTGCATCGAATACCGGGCGACCTTCGATGCTATTTAGCCTTACCCGGGCAGAGATCCGCAATGGAGAAAATAAATAATAATAAAAATAACGTAAACAAAAAGGAGGGCGGCACTCCTCGAAAGAAGCCGACAGGTGCTTGCTCCGCAAGAGCCACGGCACAACCGGGCCTTTTAACAAAGACTGAGAGGACACCTCAGCGATTTGCTGCCGCAGCGGCAGCTAGGACAAAAAGGACTGAGAGTAAATCCAGTTCAATGGCCAGTACCTCTCAAGGAGGGGGCACTGACCGGAAGGCCACCAATGCAACCGTTATAGGACAAAGGGCAATGAGCGAAGGGTACCGGTGAAGCCCAATCACCAAGACAAGTGGACTGCAGCCCGGATCCTGCGCAGGAACGCCACCTCACCGATAAGGGAGGGGGATGTCTCTGCTGAGGACTGGGTGAAAGTTCAGCGGGACCTTGAGTGGGCAAAGTTGGTCTTGCCGGATTTCCGGCTGGATAAGTTCGAGAGTGGTGAAACCTCGAAGCGTGGACGATCAGCGGAGGAGACAACCCCTACGGCACCGAAAAGGGCCAAATCGCAAGGGAGCAGGACACGGTCTTTTGCTGACATAGCCAAGGAAAAAGTATTGGCGTTATCGATAAGAACAGCGCAGAGAGCAGGATCCCCAAGCCACAATGGAAGTGGATCGAGGCCGCGCTTGCTAAAGTTGCCGTTCAGGTGATTAGGGAACACCGATGCAGCGTGGTTCCAGGGCAACGTTCCACTCATCGCCTGTGATGATGCCAGGTCGGTCGAGTTGTACAAGGTAGCGGTACAAAGGATAGGTGCGGTGTATCCGGGTGCGCGTTGTTGTTGTTGTTGTTATTACCAGTGCTTCACCCTGCCCAATGGCCTCGATCACTCTAAATTGTCATCAGGCTCTTCTAACGGGAGTCCGAGGAAACGCGCAGTTTCCACAGAGTTGGACCAAAGTGATCTAGGTCTTAGAAGAGTAGGTTCGACTGAACAGGAGAAGAGATATTTGGTATCAAGAGGGGACATACCACATGCACGACATATGTTTGGTATGTTGGAGTTCAGTCTGGATAAGTAAGAGTTTAACCTATTACAATATCCAGAGCGAAGTTGTGCTAGCATTTTTCTAGAGTCCCTCGGAAGTACACGCTCCTCTTCAGCCAATGCAGGTGGCTGAGTACTGATAACAGGATTCACAGGCCAAGATCTGAGGGATCTATCTACCGACTAAGTGTGGAGGTCATTTAGAGCCCGCCTATGGTTCCGCAAATCAAACGGCAAAGAGATGTGGTGCCGGATCTCATCGTAGTGCTTACGAAGATGTCGTCTTATGTCTCTGGGGGTCAGGTATACATCCAATAGATGTCGATTTGGATTCAACTGTATACTCTAGAGTTTCGCGGGCTCTTAAACATTGAGCAATTTTGGCTCTTGATGGAGGTGACATTCCGTAGCAGTTCTGATGGCGGTGTTTTGGCAGACTTGCGATTTCCTCCAATTGCTGTCAGCAAGGTTGGGCGACCATATGGGCGCAGCGTAGTCGATAACCGGTCGGCCAATAGCCTTATATGTAGCAAGCAATGTTTCTTTGTCTTTTCCCCAAGTACTGCCGGCCAGTGACTTGAGGATCTTATTGCGGCTCTGTACCTTTGAAGCTATTGCGGTGGCATGACCGGCGAAGGTGAGGCCGTTGTCAAACGTCACACCCAAGATTTTCGGGTGGTTGACAGTAGGTAGAGGTACTCTTGGCCCATCTGCGCAGGGTCCCCGTCGATTTAGTCGGAGAAAGGGTCAGATTTCGCTCGGTGAAGAAGCTGGAAAGGTCATGGAGGTAAATGTTGATTCTAGTACAGAGTTCGTCAATGCCCGAGGCCATTATCGTGCAGTCGTCAGCGTAGGAAACAATGGAGCCTCCCTCTGGTGGGGGGAAAGTCTAGAAATATAGAAATTAAACAAAAGGGGAGGGAGAACACCATCTTTCGGCACCCCTTGTTTTATTCTTCGTGGCCTAGATTTCTTGTTCCTGAATTTGACTGATGCCTGTCGACCATTGAGGTAATTAGCGGTCCACCTTTTAAGGCCGGCAGGGAGCGGTGTCTCTTCCAGGTCTCGAAAGAGTGTGGCGTGGTTGACCGTATCAAATGCATTTGATAGGTCAAGTGCCACGAGAACCGTCCTATGGTTTGGTGGGTGTTGATTCAAACCATAGTTTATCTGCGTTGTAATGGCCAATTTCAGATTTGCAATAAAGTAAGGGAGCAGAATGGTCTCTAGTAATTTCGCAACCGGCGAAAGGAGGGATATCGGGCGAAAAGGATCTCTTTGGTTCGTCGGCTTCCCTGGTTTTAGTAGGGGAACTACAATCGCCTGTTTCCATATCTCAGGTATGACGAAAGTAATTAGGGAGAGGTTGAAAAGAGCCGCTAAATAACTCTGTCCCTCGTGGCCTAGGTGTTTGATCATCTTCAAGGCGATTCCGTCGGATTCGATGGATTTTGAGGGTTTGGTCTTCATTATGGCTTCCTTGACCTCTGCGACTGAGACGGCAATAGGCGCAGTGGAGTGTTTGTCTTTGTGCGCACGTCGATGCATTATAAACAGCCGGCAAAAGAAGCTCGCGCATTTCCTGGCGTCCGATTTGACGTTGTCGCCGAATGCAATGGCGACCTTGTCATTGTATTTGGTCGGATTGATAGGGCCTTGACAGTCAACCATAATTTGCCGACTCCGCCGGAGAGGTTGCATGCCTCGAGGTGTTGTTTCAACTTGGTCAGTTTGTGTTCGTTGACTATCCTACGTATTTCCGCATTGAGATCTTTGATCTGCGGGATTGATAAGTCTCACTTGGTCACGTTCTCTTGCCATCGCCGCAGCTTCTGCAGGAAATTCGGACGAATTTTTGGTATTCTACCAGCAGGAATAAAGCGGCCTGAGGCTGAATCAATGACGTTTTGAAACTCTCTTTCGCCTTTGCGTACGTCTGTCGGAGTGGGTAAGGCAGCGAAAGACCGCTCTGTATAGTCCGTAAAGCGGTCCCAGTCAGCTTTGGTGAAGTTAATGTATGTTAGTTTATCAGTCGTTATGAAGTCGGTCGGTCGTTCAACGTAGAGTAGGATGGGTAGGTGGTCTGAAGCTAATGTAAGCATCGGTCGCCAGATGACAAAGTTAATTAGGTCCGCGCTCGTTATGGAGATGTCTGGTGAACTGAGGCAGTTACCTGCCACCCTGGTGGGGGCATCTCCATTGACTGTACAGAATGCTGAGTTATCTATTTGGTCTGCTGTCTGCTGGCAAGTTGGAGTGCCAGATATCGTGATGTGCGTTGAAGTCGCCTAGGATTAGACGGTTATCGCCCCTTAGCAACGCACTAATGCCGCGATGATAATCTCTAGGACAACACATGGAAGGGGAATGTAGATGTTTATAATTTGCAGAGCGGCATCGCCTGACCGGACTACTATGCCTTGGAATTCTAAGGAAGAGTACCTGGGGTCGACGTCAAGGGAAAATAGATTATATTTTACAGAGTGATGTGTAATGAACTCAAGGCCACCCCCATGACCGCTAGGACGGTCTTTTCGATGTACATTATACCCATCAAAAGTTCGTAAATCCGATCTTGTGTTTAATTTTGTCTCTTGTATCACGGCGATTTTGATGTTGTGCGACTTCATAAAGTCAGTTATCTCCGCGAACTTTCTAGCTAATCCGTTACAGATCAGATGTAAAATTTTGAAGCGTGTAGGTAGGCTAAGGCTCAAACTCTGTGGCAGTCTAGAGTTGACAGCGCCATGGCAGTTGTTGTCTGGTGTGGAAGGCGGCTGTGTACTGCAACAGAGGGCTATGAACGTATCCGTCAAGAGGTTACCGTTTGCGAGTCCAGAGCACATAAGGGTGTGACACATTGCACTTGACCGATGTCGCAGGCATATATAATCTTTGCCGACAAACGGTGCACGTAGTGAAAGGTACGAGGAGGTGGTGGTCCTGGCCCACGTGGAAGCTGGAAGCAGGGAGGGGGGCGGGCATTGGGGACAGAGAAAGAGGTGATTGACGCTCGGCGATGCTCATATAAGGCCTATTCCGAAGGGGATAGAAGTGTTGAGCGGCCGTGCGAGATGGAGACGCTGGTGTGCGTGAGCGACAGTCGGGAATGGGTGAGGCAGGAATGGCAGCAGTGCTGTCAGTCGTGTAGACTGAGCCACCATTGTGGCTACTTGAGTTTGGTAGTGGCGGTAGGGGAGCGCCAGAGTGACGTGTACCGCGGGACGCCCTTAGGGGTGCACAGCATGGTGTCTCGAAAGTACTAAAAAAAGTACGGGGTCTGTGAATGGCAGGCTTAAGCCCTGAGCATCCAGATTTATGTAGCCATCTCTTACACTTGGCGCATTGAACCGAATGCGACCGTTTAATATAAATTTTCTTCCAGCAAACGGAGCAGATCCAATCTTTGGTCCAGGGTTGGGTTCGACCCCAGCCCGTAACAAGAGACAATGGAGCAACCCAACTGCCAGGGTTTGCTCCGAGGATTACAACTTAAGGGTGGGTCGGGACAGATTGGACAGGGTTACACTGAAATAACTGTCCTTGCCCGAGTAAAAAAACCCGGGTCATTCCGGTACGATAGAACCGGCTGTTGTGGGAATGAGCAGAAGCTGTCTCAATCGTCGACGATTCTGGCGACGGGTCCTTCCATGAGCTGTCCTCAAGAATAAACTCTTACCTCCCATTTTTGTCCGGTTTCTTTGCTGGACGAAATCTGGCAGTGTCACCGACCAAATCCTCGGCCACCTTATGGACAGCACAGGTGAACATGGAATTAGACGTCTACATCGATCGCACTAAACTTCCGACTTAAACACACCAGAAAATATTAAGGGTCCCGTTCGATAACATGTTCAACTACGGTGCTCATGCAGCCGCGGTTTCCACCAAAGTAAGAAACCGAAACAAAATCCTAAAATAAACGTTACTGGCCAGACGGTTCTAAGCTATGTGACGCCTATATGGTTGTTGTAACGACAAAAACAGTTCTCGAAGGTTTTGGAGAGTGCTGTCGAACTTACAGTCCTTGGCCGAATATGCATCCGGTACGCTCCCGTACTCCCTTGCGGTATTACCCGACCGTCGTGGTAGCGATTTGCTATGACCAGTGGAACCTTCTAGGTCATGTCACCCCTCCTTCCGGAAGGAAGTAGAGATGGGGAACGACGCCGTCATTCAGACACAAGCTGCACCTGTTGCCGAAGAGTAACGCGAACTACCTAGCATGCCTCTTATGCTGGCCCAACTTTTGGATAGTGTGACAAGTTAAACTCTTACCTATCCAGACTGAACCCCGACCTGCCAAATGTCTGCCCGGCATGGGGCGGGTCAATCCATTATACGAACCATCTATTCATTTGCTCAACTGTGCCGACTCTTCTAACAACAATTTCACTATGGTCCAATCCTATTGAAGCCTCGCGGTTTCTGAGACTGTCGTTAGAAGAGCTTGATGACAATGCTAGGTAAGAGACATGATGACTAGGCAGGCAACATATCGGTAATAAAACAACAACAACAGACTCTGCAAAGCAACAATTAGCCCTTAACCCGAATGTGTCGAGGTTCCCCTCTTTTTGCCGCAACTCTAGATATCACAGGGCTTTGCTAATTTTACTTGTACCAAGAAAGCTCAAGTTGCCCACGAAGGAAGACGTAAGACTAAATATCGAGTATGGGGGCACGCCTGAAACTGCTTGCTCAGCAGCCACACCCCATTAAACTCCCCGAAATCTATCACTCTCTACCTTGGGATACACTGCTGGTGCGATAGTCCTGGAATAGGCTATTAATATTTCTTCTCAACACAGGTTCATACTACTCTAATTATTAATCATTTCGAATAACTAAGCACTCTTTGGATGTCGGTCATTATATAAGTATGTATTTATTTCTCAATGAATCTTAAATGATCGTCAAGCTCTATCTACTTATGAATTTTATATTTAAATATGCCTTGAAATATAATACTTTTTCAACATTTATGGGTTGTAACAAAACACAATTACCTCGGTAAGAATACATTTACTTAAGAACTTATAAATAACGTTTCCTTTTATGAAAAGGCTATATGATTTATACTAACTTTTATGAATCTCGTTCTGGAAAAAATTGCAGTACATTACAACTTATACATATGCTATCTATGTACTTGTATATTAAGTTATACCCTTCTTCAATTAGATCTTATAATTAACTGAAGGTTTCTCTCTTACGGCAGATACAATATTTTTATGTAATTAATTTCAAGTGTGGAACGACTTAACTATATTATTATTTAATAAACATGATTTGTAGTACATCAATTAAAATAGAAATATATGTAAATATAAAAAAAAGCAAATGCATCGAAAGTACAACAAATGATTTTTATTTTATTTACCAAGACCTGTTTTGGTTCTCTATTTTGTGAAAATTCTGATTGGCTTAACTGCTCTTGTTTTAACGTATTGAAAACCTTTTAAGTCTATACGAATATCGTTATGCAAGTGAACATAATTGCAACTGTACTTAATTGTACGTAATGCAGAACATTAGGTTTTGACTGAAATGGATTTGAATATTTGTTTGAAAACCAGCACCCGGACTGAAACATATGAAAGTTCCGTGATCGTTTTTTTTTTAAGTGAAACCTACAAAATTGTTTAATATTTCTTATATCACGAAACGTATCCCGTATTCGGGACCAGAACAGTTATCGTAAAAATATCAAGAAGTACTTAGCATAAAAAGTAGGTACAATCAAAATTATGTAAGGAAGGCGTAGAGTTAAACATTTTATACCCAGCTGTTAATAACTTTTGTTAGGTAGAAAAACAAAATTATAATTGGATTATTACAGCCATGTAACGATAAATTATTTACGTCGCCGAGCTTTGCGATAACCCTTGCCATACCAGCCAGCTTGTGTACGCGACAATTTACGTTGAAATGTGTTATTTAGATGTAACTGACGTTTAGCCGCCTCAGCTGCCGCTATATGGGCCAATGATATATCATCATCATACTCATCATCATCCTCATCTGAATATGAACAACATTCGCATACAACAAAACGACCATTACGTGCACGTTTCTTATGTTTACGTTCGTTAAGATGCCATTTGCGATAAAATTGACACTCAAATTCAGCATAATTATCAAAACAGAATTCACACTGAGCTGCCGAACGATTCATTGCAAATATTGGTATGACTTGATAATTCCAAATATTCACATCGGCTGGTGGTGGATAAACAATACTATGTAACCCGGAATAGGCATATTTCACATCATACCAACAAGGCAGTTTGCGCAGTAGCCAGTAACGTTGTGTACCATCGCTGCTACTACTACCGCTGCCATTAATTGTGTCCTTCTTGGCTAATTTAAGTATATCCATTTGTGCAACCATATCCTCACAGCCGGACTCATCATCAGAATGTGTAGCTTTTTCTAAGGCGTTTAAAGTGGTGGTGCTTTTAAAGGAGTCGCTGTAGGGTGTACTACTTTGAAATGCTGAAATTTCTGATTTCAACTCGTTATTAAACGCATACACCAACAGCGAATTTTTAGTAGGCCCAATGGGCAACAATGCATTTGCTTCACCTAAAATTTCAGATTTAATCTCAGCTACTGGTTCCAATTTGGTTTCGTCAATTTCGTGTTTGATCGCAACGCAGCATGTTAAGTCATCTTTAAAATAACTTGCATTCGTGGTGATTTTTTCATCAGTATAACTTTCAATTTCCTCTATTTTCACTGTCGTGGCTGTGTTAATATCGGGCGCTTCTATAGAGTCTTTAGCGTTTACTCCCATTTTTATTTCTTTTTCAGCTTTCATTACTCCATCCACAGATGTCGGTTCTGCATCCACATTATTGGTTTCCAACTTTATTTCAATTTTGTTGTTTTCAAGCTCTCCCTCGTTTTTTATAACCAAATCTTTGTGTTTTTCATTTTGTGACACACTCGTAGTAAGCTCACATTCATTTGTATCCATTTGATTCTGCTCGGTTGTGCTTTTTCCTAGTTCATCTTTTATCTTACCTTTAATACTGTTCATCGCTTCGTTTGAATTTTTCTTACTGTTTAACAAGTCGTTTTCCTTACTGATATCTTCACTCATTTCGAAATTTCTATCGCACCTTTTACTTCTGCGTCCATCTTCACAATTCTCAATCTCCATGCGTGGTATTTTGTACTTTAATTCAAGATTGGTCTTTATACGGGTACTATTCTTTAATGGTGTGCGTATGCGTGGCCCCTTGCCTATTGGTAAATCTGCACCACTATCGCCAGACATAAACGAATCAAGCGTTTCCTCTGTTGCACTAGTGCCAGTGTCCTGCTCGTCATCCTCCAAACTATCAGCATTTTTATTCTTGTTTTCGCAACCACGTTTCAACAGTGGTTGTGTTAGTGTGTGCAGTTCCTCGGGCATGAGCAGGGATGCATGTGCAAAAATGGGATCCTTTTCTTTTGTATATATTGGCACAGTTATGTTGAGTGCTTGCATTAACATCTCCATAACGCGATCACATTTACCATTTATTTTTATCGATGCAATATTATCTTTTGGAGTCCATTGCAAATTAACAATGCATATTTTTGCACGTTGTCTCGCTGGACGATCCATTTGCCACAACCATGTATATTTTTTTAGCACCTTTAAACTGGAACCTAAACATAGAATAACATCGGCTTTCTCAGCATGATGACAAGCACCAGCCCAATTTAAGGGCCATTTAAGGTTTCCACGTTCACCAAAATGCACAATGGTATCGTAGAGTGGTTCCGAACAACGATGGCACAGTCGATTTGTTTTATGACAATAACGTGCAGTCATTTCGGTGGTATCGAATAATCGCCAATAAACTGATGGGCCAGGTTTACAATGTTTACAGACTTCCATATACATATTACCATGTATTTCAGATAATGATGCACGCGGTAATCCCGAACGCAAATGTAAACCATCGCAGTTCTGTGATACAACATAACGTAGAAGACTTCGTCGATGCAGTTCATATAGTGCCATATGAGTATATGTTGGATTTGCCGCTGACAAATCATGTTCGCCAATGTCTTCACCTTTTTGCAATAATGTCCAGATACCTTTGCTACCGCGATAATCGGGTATTAAAGCGGAAGTGCTGATGCCGGCGCCAGTATAACAAATTAAATGTTTCGATTGTGCTATTATCGTCGCCAACTCTTCTACTTTTGCCTCAATTAGATGTGGATCATCTTCCTTTTCAACAATGCGATCTTTATAAATTTCTACACGCTCTTTTCGTTTCTTAATTTGCTTTACAATATCCGGATATTTTTCACATAATTGGCGTTCCTCAGGGGTCAACAAAGATTCACACTTTTTGTAAACGCTAGATATCTGGAATGATATACATTTTTTTTTAAAGAATCTTCTTTATTGAAAAAGAGTATAGAACTGTACAATTAATACTGCGTGGTGCAGGTTTGTTTCTGCTACACTTTAATTGGTGTCATTAAACTCACACCACAACCGCCGCACGTAGTTCCACCCTCGACATACGCAGTTTCACACAGACCAAAAAAACCTGCACGCATTTTTTTGTAAAATTTCATTAATTACCTTTCGCGTAGCATCTTTCCGACGTCGTTTTTCATTATCACTCTTGGCAGGATTTATTTTAGCTCTTGTTATATATGCTCCAGTTTGCGTCATGGTCTTATTCACTTGCTTTGCTTTCAGTTCCTTATAATCAAAGACGGCGGCTTTATGTGGATTTGGCAGTGCAGTAGTATGTGCCTCCAATTTAAATTCCACCTTTATATTTGCCATATCAGCGTCCCGGTGATAATACCACAAAAATTGTTCCAAAGTGAGCAAATTCGTCGTTTGCCAAAACTCGTTCGACAACTATATATAGAGATGTATATATTTTAAGTCCAGCGTATGGTTAGACAGCTCTTGAAAAAGAATCACACGCAAAACAAAACAATTAAAATGTGTGCGGTGGTCAACCCACAGCTGCCGTCAGAAGAAAATTATGTAAAAATCAATTGTCTATACTCCATTGTCTGGAAACGTTGCATTGTGCTGCACGACGGCTTAGCACGTGTATTAATTTTGTTTATGTATTCTGGCACTTATTTTAACTTTTTTTTGTTAATAACATTTTCCCATCTTTCTTCAAAAAGTAAACAAACAAACAAGCGGATACTACCAGATACGTTCCTATCGCCGCCTCGTTGGTTTAGTCGTCGATGGTGCGCGTAGCTGTCAAAGGTGTTGTTTTTAAATACATGCTCGATTTGAGGCTTCACAACAGTGCTACCATATAAAAAATATGACTTATCATATGCTGCTGTATTACAAGTTGGTAATACTTTAGATCCAACGTCAACTGTAAAAACTGCACTAAAAAAGACAATATTGGTATCCAGAGACGCGTTTCGGTCCCAGGAACCCTAATCCGGTGGGGGTAACCCATTATTTTGGTAATTGCCTCCTTTAGGAGACAACTGCTAAAACACGTCCAAAAATATCGGGAAGGGTATCCAGTTTTTGCTTCACCGAAGAAATATTTGCAGTCAAAGTTGAAAATTTTCTGTCATTTTCATGTGGTGGTTGTAATCACAGATTAGGTTGTACCGAAAAGTGCAAAAACTGTGTTCTGCGCAGAAATACTGTGGACCGCGTAGCCGGTGTTGGATCGGCTAAGGGTTATTTTTTTGAAGCGCGGACGAAGGCCGTCTACGCAGAAAGGTGTTCTGCACATAAATACCTTGGAGGATGGGGCCGTGTGCAAACGTCCACGCAAGTGGGGAAAGTTTCTGATCTCCATTCACCTGGGAATGGCCACAGCGATTCTTTTGCATGCGGTTCAAGCAGCTCACTACTTCCGGGCTTTGCGCCCAAGTATCCTCTGGGTAACCACCGAACACCCGTTTGGTGGTGAGCTAAACGTGAGAAGGCGACAACCTGGTAAGGCCACTCCGACATAATCGGTTTAAGGGCTTGCTGGGTGGCTCAAACAGCACCGTCTGATCACCATGTGGTGCGGCTGCAAGCGGGCGTCTGTCTTGGATCAAGCGGCTCGCTATACACACGTGTAATAGAATTCAACCTCCCGTGAAACGGGTTGTATGTTGGGTTTGGGACCCACCACATAAAACAACGTTCCAATGAAATTCAACAACAAAGCCTCGGATATGAGAACCCCTTTTTTAGATGACAACACCCGCAAACGAGATAAGGATTACGAGATAAGGGCATGTACCTAGAATGTTCGGTCCCTTAATGGGGAACGTGCCACTACCCGGCTGGTTGAGGTCCTGAGGAAAGCAAAAGCTGACATCACCGCCATACAAGAGATGCGATGGACGGGGCGAGGAAACACGACCAAAACACCTTGCAACATCTACTGGAGTGGGCATAAAGACAAGCGCAGATTCAGCGTGGAATTTGTGGTGGGAGAGAGACTCCGTCACCGAGTACTGTCGTTCACTCCCGTGAACGAGCGTCTCACCGCAATTCGCCTAAAAGTACGATTTTTCACCATATCGTTTATCTGCGCTCATGCACCGACGGAAGAGAAGGACGTGGAAAAGGATGCATTCTACGAGCGCCTTTAAGAAGCATACGAGCGCTGCCCCCGTCATGATATCAAAGTCGTGCTTGGCGACTTTAACGTGGGTAAGGAGGGTGTATTCGGCCCCACTGTCGGGAAGTTCAGTCTCCACGATCAGACTTCGCCAAATGGATTCAGGCTGATCGACTTCGCCGGTGCCCGAAACATGGTCATATCCAGCACTAGGTTTATGCACAAGAAGATCCATCAGGCTACATGGCTGTCCCCCGATCGAAAAACACGCAACCAGATCGACCACGTTGTGATAGACGGACGGCTTGCTTCCAGCGTTTTAGATGTTCGCACAATACGAGGACCTAACATCGACTCTGATCACTACCTAGTAGCAGCCAGGATTCGTACCCGCGTCTGTACGACAAAACAGGTGCAACAAAAAACGCAGGAAAAGCTGGACGTCGAAAAGCTGCAATCGCAACAGACCGCCAATTATTTCGCAGATCGCCTCTCACACCAGCTCTCCGAGAGCACAATTCAACCTAGTGTAATGCATGAGCAGTGGGATCATATCTCAGGAGCACTCCGTACCGCAGCCGAAGAAGTAATTGGATTCCGGCGAACGCGAAGAAACAACTGGTATGATGATGAAGAGTGCCGCGCTGCAACGAAAAGAAAGGACGAAGCCAACAAGGCAACGCTTAGATCGAATGCAACGAGGAGTGTGTGTGAACACTACGGCGAGTCGAAGAGGGAAGCGAGGCGGCTTTTCCGGGTGAAAAAAGAGAGGCAGAAAAGCGTGAAATAAAGGAGATTGAGATGCTGGCCAACGGGAATAATGCCAGAAAATTCTATCAAAAAATTCGGGGCAAGCTCCTGTAAGAATGAGAACGGCGACCTGGTGCCCGATGTTCAGAGAGCGCTCAGAATATGGAGGGATCACTTCTCTGCCCTTTTAAATGGAGAAACTGAGCCAGAAACCAGAGAAGATGCCGAACCCGAGCCCACAATCGAAGATGATGGAATTGACGTTCCACAACCCGACTATAATGAGGTGCGAATAGCAATATCCCGATTGAAAAACAATAAAGCAGCTGGCGCTGATGGTTTGCCTGCTGAGCTTTTCAAACACGGAGGCAAGGAGCTGGTAAGGCGCATGCATCAGCTTCTATGCAGAATATGGTCGGATGAATGCATGCCTGAAGATTGGAATCTAAGTGTTCTCCGCCCAATCCACAAGAAGGGCGATCCTGCAAACTGCGCCAACTATCGCGGAATCAGCCATTTGAATATCGCATATAAAGTCCTATCAAGCGTATTGTGCGAAATACTGAAGCCTGATGTGAACATACTGATTGGACCTTATCAGTGTGGCTTCAGACCTGGTAAATCTACCATCGACTAGATTTTTACAATACGCCAAATCTTGGAAAAAACCCGTGAAAAAAGAATCGACACACATCAGCTCTTTGTTGATTTTAAAGCCGCTTTCGATAGCACGAAAAGGAGCTGCCTATATGCCGCTATGTCTGAATTTGGTTTCCCCGCAAAACTTACACGGCTATGCAAAATGACCTTGAGCAACACGATTTCCTAAATTTAATGCTGGAGAAAATAATACCAGTTGCAGAACTTAACTGCGCTGGAACAATATTTTATAAAAGCGTGCAACTGTTGACGTATGCTGACGATATTCATATCATTGGCCTTAACAACCGCGCCGTAACTTCTGCTTACTCCAAATTAGAAAAAGAAGCGGAGAAAATGGGATTGGTGGTGAACGAGGGCAAAACGAAGTACCTTCTGTCATCATGCAAAGAGTCAGCGCATTCGCGCCTTGCCAACCAAGCCACTGTTGGCAGCAATAATTTCGAAATAGTAAAGGACTTCCTTTACCTGGGAACCAGCATTAACACAATAATGTTAGCCTAGAAATCCGACGAAGAATTACTCTTGCAAACAAATGCTACTTCGGGCTGAGTAGGTAATTGAAAAGTAAAGTCCTCTCTCGACGAACGAAAATAACACTCTACAAGTCACTCATCGCACCCGTCCTGCTATATGGTGCAGAAGCGTGGACACTAACAACATGTGATGAGGCGGCTCTGGGAGTATTCGAGAGAAAGGTTCTAAGAAAGATTTGTGGAGCTCTACGCGTTGGCGACGGCGAGTACCGAAGAAGATTTAATGATGAGCTGTATGAACTTTACGCAGACGCCGACATAGTTCAGCGAATTAAAACACAGCGGCTTCGCTGGCTAGGCCACGTAGTGCGAATGAGCGAAGATGCTCCAGCCCCGAAGGTATTTTTATCGGCACCCGCCGGTGGAAGCAGAGGAAGAGGGAGACCACCACTCCGATGGAAGGACCAAGTGGAGACCGATTTGCGATCCCGCGGTGTTTCCAATTGGCGCAACGAAGAAACGACTGGCGAGATATGTTGGACGGTCAAAATCGCCCAGGCTGTTAGATGCTCATTTACAAAAAAAAAAAAAAAAAAAAAAACATAAATATCTTAGATCAAGGCCCCTTTTTGGGATCGCTTTTGGATTGTTAATACCGAAGTCAATAAGCGTTGTTTGATACCTCTCCCAATATTTTTGGACGTGTTTTAGGAGTTGTCTCCTAAAGGAAACAATTACCATTGTTTTTAGTAATTTAAAAAATTACCTAGGTTCGATCCCAAAGGGGGGGCCTTTTTCATAGTATTTATGGGCAGAAACCTTTCTGCGTAGGCGGCCTTTGGCCGCGCTTCAAAAAAATTACCCTTAGCCGGTCCAACACCTGCTACGCGATCCCCAGTATTTCTGCGCAGAACACACTGTTGCACTTTTCAGAACACCCTATATCTTTGTCTACAACAACCACATGAAAATGACAGAAAATGGTTAACTTTGCTTGCAAATATCTTGGAAACTACGTTGGATGTAAAGTATTACCAAAAATTTTTCATATGCTGTTAAAACAATAGGTTAGGTTAAGGTGGCTGCCTCTCTGCATCGCCGAGAAGCGCACTTAGCCCAAATGGCCCATTGTGATACCACTGAACGGGTTGCGACCCTTCCTCCTTTGTTAAAAATTCATAAAGTCGAACCACCCTGTCCGCTTAATAAAGCGCAGAATGTCTCCGATTTCGGCAGAGCCCAGCTCCGCTAAACTAGCGAGTATGCTCTTGTTAAGGCACTAGCTAGTGCAGGGCAGCTGCAGAGGAAGTGTTCAACACTTTCTATTTCCTCCTCGTCCCTACAGCTGCGACAGAAGTCATTTGAAGGGGCCCCCATGCGTTCAGCGTGTTTTCCCATTAGACAATGTCCGGTGAGTACCCCGATCAAGGGGGCTAAGAAGGATCGTTTTAGATTGAGTATGGACTCGGTCCGTTTCCTACATATGCAGGGCCACGTTTGCCTGGACACCTCACATGTCGTCTCCCTAGTCCATCTAGAATTAGCTTTTTCTTCAAATTCGCGTAGGAGCCAGAGCTTAGTCGTGGCAAGAGGGGTGGAGATGTTCCTTGTTAGGTTCACCTCTGATTGCTCTGTGGCCTTCCTTGCCAGCTCATCAGCAGCGCAGTTTCCAGGTATGTCTCTGTGCCCAGGGACTCATATCACTTCTGTGGGTCACTTCGAGGCCAGTTCATTGAGCGATTGTCTGCAGTCGAGTGCTACCTTCGATGCAGTGTTGCTGTCGCTGTATATAGACACTGATGTACAGTTTTTTGAGAGCAGCCAGCGCGCAGCCTCCTCTATGGCTGTAAGTTCAGCCTGGAATACGCTGCAGTGGCTAGGTAGTCTGATGCCTAAGAAGAGTGAAAGTTCCTCCGAGTAGACGCCGCTGCCCACCTTGCCTTTGAGCTTTGAGCCGTCTGTGAAGATGGAGGTTGATTGTGGGTTTAGAGTGTGCACGTCCTCCCATTCGTGCCTCGTAGGGATTCTGGTGGAGAACCTGGTGTTTGGCTCATAGCCGGTAGGCGTAGTGTAGTCCACCGCCTTCAGATTTGTGGGTATGGTCTCCAGAATGCTTGTGTGTCCGAATCTGGTGTCGCTCCAGTGTTGAACGGCATTCCGTCGCACTGCGCTATAGTTTGCTTGGAGTTTACCGGAAGTAGGTTGAGCATGATCTCCAAAGCTTTTGTGGGCGTTGATGGTAGTGCCCCCTTGATAAGTATCGCCGCCGATCGCTGTACTCTGCCCAACCTGCCTATGTTACTGCTACGCTCGAGTGCAGGCCACCACACGGCAACGCCATAGAAGAGGATGGGTCTAACTACCGCGATGTACAGCCAGTGCATGGTCCGGGGGTTAAAACCCCATCTCTTCCCCACGGCTGCTTTGGATGCGTATGGGGCAGTAATAGCCTTCCTGGATCTGTCCTCAACATGTTTGTTCCAGTTGAGTTTACTATCTAGGACTACGCCGAGGTACTTGACCTCTGGAGAGAGTTTGAGTCTGACCCTGTTCAGGCGTGGTGGTACAAAAACTGGTATTTTGTACTTCCTGGTGAAAAGGATCATTTCCGTTTTTGACGGATGAACACTAAGGCCACTTTCCAAGGCCCAGTCCTCCACGAGGTTCAAGGCGGTAAGAAAAGATGTAAGGCTTATAGGCCTGAAGTCCTTTGGGTTTGAGTGTGAAGCTCTTCCTTCTTTGGGTAGCATAGCCTTGGACATGCTGTGTAGATTTTAGACAGCACAGGGCAGAGGATGTCTCCCGCCATTTGAAGTCGGCGGGGAAGATGTTATCGGGTCCCGGAGATTTAAATGGGTCGAAGGTTCTGATGGCCCATCCGTGTTAGCTAACACTTTTCGTGTGGTTAAAAGTTAGTGAATGGGGAAAAGCGTTAAAAATTGTGTTAAGCGAAGCTAACGCTAACATCTGGCGTTAAAATAGTTACAGAATCGACCTACAGCTGCGGTGAAGGTAATTCGGTATTTGTTTCCTCTAGCAGAAAACTGCTAAAACAGTGCTAAAATAATCGGGAAAGGTGCCAAATACACGTTTTGACCTCGGTAACCATAATCCGAAAGCGGATTTTCGATTTATTGATTCAGTGAAAAGTTATTGGCAAGGAACCAAAAAATTACACAGGTCCAATCCCAAATGGAGGGCGTGATCCATGGTATTTATGTGCAGAACACCTTTCTACGTAGGCGGCCTTCGGCCGAGCTTCAAAAAAATAACCCTTAGCCGGTCCAACACCGGCTACGCGATCCCCAGCATTTCTGCGCAGAACGGACTTTTGCACATTTCGTCTATTTACTTGCCTGTGGCAGAAATCTAACCACTGCTGTCGTGTGTTTCCGTTCGTCGGAAACGTAAAAAAGCCAACTTTTTTATTTTGGGTACGGTGCGAATTCATGCAATTTAACACCGCGCACTTCATTTTCACACACATTCACTATATAAAACACTTTTATGCCTCGAAAAATTCGTTTTCCAAAAAAAAAAGTCTAAATAACACAATGCAATCACAATGTAAACAAACTCGGATTTGGGTGAATTGTCGTCACATCCGTCAGCTGTTGTTTGTTTACAATATGGCTGCCAATGGAAAGACGTAATCTATTTATTTGATTTATGTGCTGTAATTGTTTTCAAAAAGTGAGTGAGGTTTTACTTTTTGTTTTTTTTTTTAAATAAGAGATAATACCGCTTCCCCTACACAAATTTATGGTACCGATAGCAATGTTTCATTGTCAGCAAATACAGGTGAACTGAGTAATAATCACCACACACGAAGAAAAAGCATGCGCAATATTTGCCGACATGCGTAAAAATCTAAATTCTTTTGATTTTAGCACAGTTCTCTGCGCAAATAGCACAATCACGACATACACCACCCAAATCCTTGTGGAAATAAGTCATTGGCGCAAGTAAATTTGTGCGATGTATTTGGCGTCTTAGTAATCCATTCCCTTACATATTGTCTGCAACCAATCCAATAGAACCGCCACTTTACCTCCTGCAGCGTTTCTTTATTCCCATGTGCTTTCCATCTGAGCAACTATGCGACGCTCTGATAACATCTAGAACTATTGCTTGGGGAACAACAATAAGAGGTCGATGATTCTGGCCATCTTCACTTTCCCATACCGATGCAAACAACCAGATATTACTTTAAAACTGCTCCATTGTGCCCAATATGCTATTGCGATGCGACTCTCTCTAATCATCTCTCCTCTTCTTGGCTGTTTGTTTTCTATTGTGTCCAAAGGTCAGAGGTACGTCTTGGAAGTTGTAAGTCATAACCCTGTTCCTTGAGTTGATGCGAATGTCTCTCTTAGCCAAGAAATCAACGCCAATGATGACTTCTTCGACAATATTCGCTACCAAGAAGTTGTGATGCGTAGCGACATTCCCAATCACAATCTTGCATGTCACTTCTCCCAGGACTTGCTTGCTGTCGCCAGTAACTGTCCATAACTTAGATTTTCGCAATGGTCTTACCTTTCCGCTGATCAACCGCTATTTCCCTTCCACGTATCCTTCAACAGTAGCATAGTCAGGAATAGTTTGCAAGATTTCAACTGCAGGTCCCTTCAATGCAACGAAAAGTTCCGCAACTTTGTCCTCAGTGCCCCAATTGTTCACCCCTGCCGTCTTCTCAAACTCTAACTTGAATACCTGGAAAGGAACAGAACCATCAAAAGATGGGGCCTTTACCTTGGGAATGCTCGTTGAAGTATTTGGACGTGCGTCCAACTGCTAAGAGATATATCCCTTCTGTTCTTCCATTTGAGCGGAGATTTGTGATGATACCTGTTCCAGCTGAGATGCCATGCAAGTTTTCTGTTTTTCCAGCCGAGATGTAATTCGCGTATCCTATTCCTCCAGCTGAGATGCCATGTGTGTCTTCTGTTCTTCAAGTTCAGATGCCATGCGAGATGTGATACGCGTCTCCTGTTCTTCAAGTTGAGATACTATGCAAGTTTTCTGTTCTTATATTTTGGTCGACATCTGTGTCAATACAGCCAATATCACGTTTGTGTCCACATTTGCCACTGGATTCGAAGGCTACTTCTCTTCCATTTTTGTCGATGCTTCTTCCACAAGATGAAACACATAATCGTTCAAGTTAATTCCTTTCGCTTCCATAGCCTCTCGCAATCCTGACTGTAACTCTGATTTATTGCCTGTGTTGCAGAACGCCCATTTATCCTATGTTGTAAATTGCTCTATTACTATTTCATAACATTTCATTTTGAACTCATTTATCTTGTATTTCATAATTGTCATATCCTTCATGTACTTAATGCTTCTGAAATTTGAATTTGCCCTTATATGTACATACACATATGTATTTCATTTGAATTCTATTTTAACATATATGCAGCTACATGTCGTTAGGCGAATGCTCCACTTGCTTTATGTGGCAGGTATTCAGTCGTTTGCCAGCATTAGAATAAACCATTCCATTCTATTCCTAAAGCTGCCTGGCGACACGCAAGCATATGCTGCTGTAGCCATAGCAACGGGTGGTTGTGTGCGTAATCGGGTGATTGTCGTTTGTCCGGCCACCATACAAGCATCAAGCGCCATTTGTATTGAAAATTCGTAGCGTGCGGACGTAAAAATGTCATCGGATGACGATTTTTTATTGCTTGTAACTGCAGTTGTTTTGGCGGAAAAAAAGAAAAAAAATAAAAATTGTGGATGAAAAGTTTGTATGCAAAACGTAAACAGTTTACGCATGAGAACCTCTTAAAAGAGTTAAAAGCATCATGCACTCGTAGGTTTCAATAAACCGCAACGTAAAATCTTTTTCTTCCGCGAGCTTGCTCATTTCACGTTCTCACAAAACTAACACACTAATGTTTGTCAAACACGTTGGCAACGATCAAATAGACCAGCTCTCAAGCGAAAAAATTTAAATTTTTGATTTTCATCAACGAAAGCCGACAACAAGTACGTGTGAGCACGACTACCCGTCGTTCGCGCCGATTACGCACACAACCACCCGTTTCTATGGCTACAGCAGCATATGCTTGCGTGTCGCCAGGCAGCTTAAGATTTGTATCAATTAAGAGCCTTTTATTTGATGTATATTGGAACGATTTTTCGTCATCCCTTGTCAAATTTGGTTTTGAGACAAACCGGTTTCGGCGTTGTGCCATCATCAGTGTCGATTTTCGTTCTGATCTGTTGTGGTCGTTTGTCTTGTATTTATAGTAGGTAGCAGGTAACGTCAGCATGGGTGTCTGTTTGTGTTCGTGTGTGCATGTGTTGTGTGTGTACATTCAGAAACGGGGGTGGTTTGCATAAATCGGTTTTTTGTGGTTGACTGAGGTAGGTAAAAGTTGGTGATTTTTGTTGTTTGACCTTTTTTGCTTGTTTGTTGTTTTTGATCTTTTGCTGTTTTGTGCTTATTTGTCGGTGCGTGTGTGGTTGTTGTACCTGAGTGGTTGCTTTGTTTTTTGTAAACCAATTTTAAAGGTTCGAATATTGTGTCGGAAACAGTGTTTGTCTGTTCGTTTATTATTCTACCGTCGAATGTTTTTTGTTTGTAGATTTCCATGTTTTCGAGTACGTTCAGACGTCTGCCTTTTGCTTGAACATGTAGGACCTTGACTGTTTTTTTGATGTTTCCGGGGGGGCATTTATTCTCCGCCATGTGATTCCCAAAGTTGGACTCTGGTATGATGGTTGGATTCCGTATCTTTTTGTTGTAATCTCTAATGTGTTCTCTGAACCTCGTTCTTACTTTTCGTCCGGTTTGTCCTATGTAATTGTTCGAACAATTTAGGATGGAAGCTAAGAACCAAAACTAACTCAGAAGATCCATTTAGCAGCCATGGTGTATACAAGCTTACTTGTGAATGCCAGCACAGTTACATAGGACAAACCGGACGAAAAGTAAGAACGAGGTTCAGAGAACACATTAGAGATTACAACAAAAAGATACGGAATCCAACCATCATACCAGAGTCCAACTTTGCGAATCACATGGCGGAGAATAAATGCCCCCCCGGAAACATCAAAAAAACAGTCAAGGTCCTACATGTACAAGCAAAAGGCAGACGTCTGAACGTACTCGAAAACATGGAAATCTACAAACAAAAAACATTCGACGGTAGAATAATAAACGAACAGACAAACACTGTTTCCGACACAATATTCGAACCTTTAAAATTGGTTTACAAAAAACAAAGCAACCACTCAGGTACAACAACCACACACGCACCGACAAATAAGCACAAAACAGCAAAAGATCAAAAACAACAAACAAGCAAAAAAGGTCAAACAACAAAAATCACCAACTTTTACCTGCCTCAGTCAACCACAAAAAACCGATTTATGCAAACCACCCCCGTTTCTGAATGTACACACACAACACATGCACACACGAACACAAACAGACACCCATGCTGACGTTACCTGCTACCTACTATAAATACAAGACAAACGACCACAACAGATCAGAACGAAAATCGACACTGATGATGGCACAACGCCGAAACCGGTTTGTCTCAAAACCAAATTTGACAAGGGATGACGAAAAATCGTTCCAATATACATCAATCATTCACCCTGTCGGAAAAACAACAAAACAAAATAAAACAGCCTTTTATTTAATTAATGGAAATACCATATGATTTCGCCTGCAGCCGCCAGTTGCAATATGTCAGAAAACAACAATTCAACTATAGCCACTCATCACTATTGAAGGCCAAGAATTCCAGCGCCACTGGAACTTCAAGTAACGCATTACAAAGTAATGTAGCCAAGCAAGCCATGGAGAAACGTCTAGCCTTATTGGAAGCCACTTTATCAGCCACACAGGTACAGCTAAGCGAGCGTGCCCTAGAAAACGACGCCCAAGGGCAGAGCTACACAACAGCGCCAGTTCTGCCGTCACCTACGCCAGCAGCATAGTCGCTCAGTCACAGCCTCCTCCGCTGCAGCCGAAGCCAACGCAAACAGCACAGCCCGAAGCTTTACAATCAAGCGTCAATTCAAACGCTAGCCTGCCGTTCGCCGAAATTCGCAACAGTTCTACGAATCAGCCAGTTATTTGTGGAACTGCTTCGGCAACAAATAACTTGTACAGTGCCTTCCATGCAAATGGAACATTTTCGTCAATCCCGTCACAGTCGCCTAATTTTTCAATGCCAAGCGCTGCAAATAGTGGCTACATACAAAGTATGCAATATCCACACCAAAATACGTTTATGCCAAGAAAACTGTTGGAACTTCCCGAGTTCAGCGGCCTGCCAGAAGACTGGCCAGTGTTTTATACAGCTTTCAGCGAATCTACCGCCGCATATTGTTATACGAATTTTGATAACAACCAACGATTGCAAAAGTGTTTGAAGGGTGATGCTCGTGAGACAATTAAGTCGTTGCTCATTCATCCCAACAACGTTCCATGCATTATCGATCAACTAAAAGTAAAAGAAATCTCGCCAATTTATGAAAATGCGTTGAACAAATTAATTCCCTTTGCCATTAAAGTGAAAAATATTTGTGTGTTCGTACAGTCAGCTAACGCTGAGGATCACCTTTTAAATCCAACGTTGCTTGACGAGCTCATATTGAAGCTTATTATGAGTAAGCGTATCGATTGGGGTAGATATGCCGATTCCGTACAACGTCGTCCTACAGTGACACATTTCAGTGAGTGGCTCACTTTGCTAGCCAATGTAATTTGCACCGTACATGATGAAAGTCAAGTTGTCACTCGAAAGCCGAAGCGCCGGGTGATTCTTCATGTTGACGAAAAACAACATACGCAGAAATGTGCAATATGCCAGGGTCAACAGTTCCTGGTAGGTGGACAGAAGTAAAGGCACGGCACCTATGTTTTGCTTGCTTAAATACGGGTCATAATAAACGCAACTACAGACAACGAAAGGAGTGTGCCGTAGATGGATGCAAACGTATTCACCACCATTTGCTGCACGAAGCCAGACCACAACGTCCGCCAGCACCGTCACCTGTAAACAACTATAATCAAGCTACCGAATCTCAGCCATCGTCAAAGCCGACAAAATTCGAACATACACAACAGTCGTCCACAGTACTAAACTGCACAGCAAACGTCACAGAGAGAAAATTGCTATTCCGTATTCTACCCGTCACGCTCTACGGTAAACATCCCCACATTGACACCTATGCCTTACTAGATGAAGGTGCATCCATCACTATGGTCGACGAGACACTCGAGTTACGCGGTCGTCCAAACCATCTCAACGTCCAATGGTTTGGAGGTCATACAGTGCGAGAGTCCGCAAACTTGGTTGACCTTTCCATCAGTGGTGCCGGCATGAAGAAGCAACACAAGCTTAGTAATGTATACGCCGCCAAAAACCTACAATTACCTTCGCAAAGCCTGAGTAACTATGACCTAATATGCGATAATAAACGCTTGCAGCATTTGCCAGTGCAGCCCCAGTCGGGGGTGGTACCCAGACTACTCATCGGAATCGACAATTGCCATTTAGGCTTGGCGTCCGCAACCATTGCAATGAGGGAGAATGGCCCATTCGCCGCCAACACAGAACTAGGGTGGGTTGTGTTCGGCCCAACTACCAAAGATCTACCAACGCCAAATTTATGACTTTTTACCAATGCATCTCTGGACATAAAGATGCACAACATGGTCGCCCAGTTCTTCCAAACCGAAAGCTTTGGTGTGAGACCCGCTCCACCACTTGAGAGTCAACAACGTCTAGAGTCGGTCCAAGGTTCCAGACCGGTCTCCTATGGGAACGAGACGACATTCAACTACCCTAGAATTATAATATGGCACTCAGAAGACTGGCTAGCGTAGAGAGGCGTATGACACGCGACATAAACTTTGCAGAAAACTATAAACGTATGATGGATTCATATGTTGAGAAGGGTTATGCCCGTAAACTAGCACAGACAGAGGTGTCCTCCACTACGCCACGTACTTGGTATCTACCACATTTCGGGGTAGTCAACCCCAACCAGCCAACTAAGGTGCGAATCGTTTTCGATACTGCCGCTGAGTTCCAAGGTGTATCTCTGAATCACCACCTGCTTAAAGGCCCACAGGAGTACAGACCATCGCCATCAATTATTCTCCACTTCCGCGAAGGCGCGGTAGGGGTGTGCGGTTACATCAAAGAGATGTTTTACCAAGTCCTTATCCGCCCAGAAGACAGGTGTGCTCAGCGATTTCTGTGGCGAAGTGGAGATGCAACAAGGCAACCAAACATTTATGAGATGTGCGTTATGACGTTTGGAGCTGCTTGATCCCCTTGTGCGGCCCATTATGTCAAAATACAAAACGCTTTGAAAGACAAAAGCGATGATCGCACCACGAGCAATAAAGGGTATTGCGGACTACCACTACGTCGACGATTTCGTCAGCGAAGCCGTATTGAGAGATGACAGATGCCCCACCAAAAGAGAGTTGCTTAGTGTTGTAATGTCGATATTCGACCCGCTAGGTTTCTTGTCTCATTTTGTCATTGGCGCTAAACTACTTAAACTACTTGCAACTACACATCTTCGCAGATGCCAGCGAGAACGCCGTCGCATACTGGAGAGCTACGAATCACCAGAGGGAAATGCAAGTCACATTAATATGCGCAAAGACCAAATGCAAAGTTGCAAGCAGCTGTTTTAGCCTTTCGCCTGATGCAAACTATACGCGAAGAACATACAGTCAAAGTCGATAACTGCTTCCTTTGGAGTGACTCAAAGACAGTTGTCAAATGGATACGCAATGAAAATAGAAAATACAATCCGTTTGTTCAGCACAGGGTTCCTGAAATTCTAAATGCCACGAATGTAACTCACTGGAGGTGGGTACCTACCGCCGACAACGTCGCTGATGAAGCCACGCGTTTTAACAACAAAATCAACTTCAGTCCTGACGCTCGGTGGACATATGGTCCTCCGTTCTTGAGAAAAGGGGAAGAGATATGGCCTTCTGAAGATGTCAACGCCATCGAACATGATGATCCGGCGATGCGCTCCGTCCGCAATATTCCTTGACCATCGTAAGTAGTGATTTCATTAATTTTAATCGCTTCTCGTCTCTTCACAGGTTGGTCAGAACCGCAGCCTGGTTAATTTGGTTCACAAATTTATGTCGCCGCAACATTCAGATATTGAAACCTTATGGGTTTCTATGCAGAATTGCACAAGGTGAAGCCTTTGGTACGGAAATTCAGCAAATCCGTAACAAGCACGTCATATGCCAACGAAGTCCATTAGTCCAACTATCGCCCTATCTCGACGAGTAAGGTGTCCTACGAGTGCGTGGCCGTATCGACGCTGCAAGCTGTCTTCCGATTGACGCAAGACATCCGATCATTTTGCCATCAACGCACGGCCTCTCGAATTTAGTAGTCGCACATCACCATGCACTTATGGGTCATCAAAATACCGAAGTCACAATTTGCTCGATTTGACGCAATTATTGGATTCTTCGCACACGGACTCTCCTTCGCCATGTCATCGCCAAATGTCAAGTTTGCCGCTTTCGTAAGACAGTTTCGATACCTCCGCTTATGGGACCACTACCAGTCGACAGAGTCACACCCTTCGTAAGACCGTTCGCATATACTGGATTGGATTATTTTGGCCCGTTGAATGTGACAGTACGAAGAAGCACAGAGAAAAGGTGGGTGGCGCTCTTTATATGCCTCACCGTACGCGCGGTTCACCTCGAAATACCGCACGACCTTAGTACTGACTCTTGCGTCCTTGTCATCCGAAATTTTGTAAACCGTCGCCGTGTGCCTATAAGATTGCGATCCGACAACGGCAAGAACTTTGTAGAAGTCAACAACGAAGCAAAGCGGTTCACCGAAGTTTTTGACTGTAAAGGCGTACAATCTGAACGGTCTAACAAGGGTATCGAGTGGATATTCAACTCGCCATACAATCCAGCCGAAGTGGAGCATGGGAACGTACGGTCCAATGCGTCAAACGAGTTCTACGCCAAACGCTTCAAGAGGTCGCTCCAAAGGAACACACTCTTAATTGGTTCCTGATTGAGGCGGAGAATGTGGTAAACTCCCGGCCACTTACCCACTTGCCGATCGATGTCAACCAAGAGCCCGGAACAGAAGATGATGTGACCAGCACTTATGCCATACGCCAGCAGTGGCGCTTAGCTCGTCAAATGAGAGACCACTTTTGGAAAAGGTGGATAGTGGAGTACCTTCCTACACTAAAATGGTGGCAACGAACAATGCCATTGAAAAAGGGTGACCTAGTATTCGTATGCGATCCCAACGTACCGCGAGGGGAATGGTGTCGAGGCGTGGTAGAGGAGGTTTATCCAGGACGCGATGGAGAGGTTCGACAAGCTGACGTCAAAACAGTGTCAAACTAGCCGTTCTGGATGTTAGTGTGGTGAATCGGATTAATTCACGGGGGTGGGAATGTCGCAGAACGCCCATTTACCCTATGTTGTAAATTGCTCTATTACTATTTCCTAACATTTCATTTTGAACTCATTTATCTTGTATTTCATAATTGTCATATCCTTTATGTACTTAATGCTTCTAAAATTTGAATTTGCCTTTATATGTACATACACATATGTATTTCATTTGAATTCTATTTTAACATATATGCAACTACATGCCGTTAGACGATTGCTCCGTTTGCTTTATGTGGCAGGCATTCAGTCGTTTGCCAGCATTCGGAGAAATAGAATAAAAAATCCCATTCTATTCCTAAGATTTGTATCAGTTAAGAGCCTTTTATTTAATTGATGGAGAGAGGGAATGCGTTAAATCTGCTAAGTCCAGGCAATTGACTACAGCCTGTAGTGTTTATTCCGAGTTGTTTCAACTCATTTTTAAGTTGCTGAATCTTTAACTCATTCAGCCTCGCCATGCCCTTGTTATCCTTTAAATCACTGGTATTTATTTAACAATACCACTTCTGACACCAATTTTAACGAATTCGATAATTTCTTTATTAGTAATCCTGAGTTCGATTACTATAAAGTTAAATAAACACACGCACAGATATTGTAACTAATAGCTAGTTTTATTTACTAGTAATAACCGCAATACAAATTTAAGAGTTTGGTAACTTCACAGTAGTTAACTGAACACTTGAAAATAAAATGATCAACCTGCCTTATATAGTCCAACAGGGTGCACCCCACGCATCCAGACCTTTCTTGGTTGTTCGTTCTTCGTGTTCTCGAAGGGGCGGTGCTATTTATTGACATCTCCTCTACACACATCTCTTCCTCTTCCTTGGTACATGCTTGCATGCTTAATACTATGTACACACTAGCTTAATTTCGAGCTCATTCTTAATTTCGAAGCAAATCATGTTGAAAACAAGTAATTTCGCCTTGTAAAATCTGTCACCGAAAACAAGATGAAAACACTTAATTTAACCGAAATCAAGAGCGAAAACAAGTTCCAATGAGTGTCGGCACTAAATTTTTTCGATAATAATCGAAAAGCATGTTGTCACATAACTGATGTGTCATCTAATTGTCGCAAATAAACAAAAAACAAAAATTGCAAAAATAGCAAAAATAAATTACAAAAAACGTTATTTATGGGGAAAAGGAAGTGAACGCCTTCTTATTGATATTTGGAGCTCGAAAATTGATGAATTGGCGGTGGAATTGGAGAAGAATGGAGTTTCGTGCACTCCAGACGAAATTACAACGAAGATGCACAATCTGTCGTCGAGATGTAGGTGAGTTTTCCATAATTTATATAATTAATTGTTGAAGTAATATATATTTTTGAACAATTCGATATTGTATTAATATAGAAAGGAGAAGAAACAAATCGGACCATCTGGCGGCGCACCTTCGGATTGGCCCTTGAAAAGATCTTGTGCAGCCGCCAACAACATAAAATACTGTTTTCTCAACAATATCATCTTTTTTATCATTATGGAACGTCGCCTTTACAATTTATGTAAAAAATGTATGTTGGACGTTGCATGGTCCATGGTTGACAATCCATTCGATTGCCTTCTTACCATTACCAGCTCCAAAAGTTTTTTAGCTTGTTCACCCATCTTTAATTAAATAATATGTAATTTAAATAGAAATATTTTAATTTTTTAAATTTACATACATTTGCGCTCTCCGTTGGTTGAATTATTTTTTATGCAGGGTTGCTAGATCGCTGTCAAGTGAAATTAGAAATCGCAAGTATGAACACACTTGTTTTGTGTGGAGTAATTTATACGAAATTACTTGTTTTCAGCTCTAGTGTGTACATAGTATAAGAGTAGCCATCGCTATCTCTGTTGTGTTTAACTAGTGGTGGGAGTGTTATTGAGCTAGGGATGGTACATGCTTCAAATTACTAGTCTGAAATCGCGCATTTTAGATCAGTATAAATTGGATATTACTGCTGTGGCGTCAATCGTTCACTGTTTTCGCGGGAATTTTTAGTTTTCTTGCTTTTTATTATTTGTTACGATATAAATTGAGATAAAAATACCCACACGGTAAGTATTGATTTTTTTCTAATTGTATGTGATAAATGAATAAATACATGCATTATGCTAAGAAAATAATACATATATAGCTCAAAATATGTGGTCACTGTATGACTATTGTTTATTATTTATCGTATTTGTGGAAGTGAGATTTTAGTGCTTGTTTACGTCTTGTAGATTGACCTTGGATGAAATAATCGAGGAGTTGAATGGCGAAGAAGACCCAGGCGATATTAATATATTTCCTCCGGATGATGGCGTGGTAACAGAAGAAGATAGTGGAGATGAAAACGATGCTGATACTCTCCATCTTCCTAGTCGCATGCTTCGGTCTCAAGAAGTAAAAAATTTACAAAATATAGAATTTTATTTCCTGCGTAGTTCTGCAAGTCATTTAATTGTTTGCTTGTTTGTAATTAAATATTTTCCTTCAATAGATATAAAAGGAAAGTATGCTTGAATGTATGACAAAATGCCCAGTGTGTCTTGTAGGTTGCCCCCCTTTACAAAAAAAGTGGGGGGAGGGGGGTTAGTTATAAAAGTTTTTTTTTTTTTTGGAGTATACTATGTATAACTATTTCATTCAGTAATAGAAATTGTTTTTTTTTTGCAAACATAGCCATGGGAATCGACGGGTTAACTAAACTTCTAACACACTCAACGGTTTAATTAACGTATGCGCTTGCAATGTAGTGTAGGAAGTTCGAGGGTCTTGAGCATGCCCTTCGCATTTTCTTCCTAATTATCACAGAAGCGTCAGAAATTGCTAAACTTGTTCATATGGGCCTTGATCCCATAATGGATTGTGAGAACACCTATAGGATCCTAAGATTTTTCTCTGATACTTTAAGTCAGCTGGCAACCGAAGATCATTCCCAAAAATTACCTTTGCAGGAGTCTGACCCGTTGTTTCATGTACTGCAGAGCGATATGCCATCAGGAACAATGAGATGTGACTATCCCAATTCCTCTGGAACTTATCCACTACTTTTCTTGGGTGTTACTCCAATGTTCAATGGAATCGTTTAACCATGCCATCTGACTGAGGATGCAGTGCAGTTGTTCGAGTTTTTTGAATGCCCAATGCCTTGCACATTTCCTGGAACACAGCTGAATCAAAATTCCTGCCTTGGTCAGAATGTAGCTCCATCGGTGCACCAAACCCTGCCACCCAATTATTAGTGAACACTTTTGCTATGGTTTCTGCCTCTTTATTTGGAATAGGGTACACTTCTGGCCATTTGCTGAAATAGTCCATGACTACTAGCACATATTTGTTTCCGACTTTGCTAGTAGGAAATGGACCAGCTACATCCATGGCAATCTTCTCAAATGGTGCACCTAAGTAATTCTGTTTCATTTGCCCATGCCTCCTCGATTTCGGTCCTTTTGCTTTGATGCACACCTCACAGTTGGCTATCCATTCCGTGACCAACTGACGGCGTCCAACCCAATAGAATTTCTGCTTGATTTTTTCTAAGGTTTTCGTGACTCCGAGATGACCTCCGCTTAGACCATTATGCAATTTATTGAGAACATCAGGGATTTTTTTCCTTGGGACGACTATCAACTTGCGAAAACATTGATCATCCTCGCTTTCCCATATTCGATGCAAACAACCGGATACCAATTGTAAGCTGTTCCACTGTGGCCAATATTACTTGGCAACAGGACTCTCTGCTCCTCTCTTGTTGGTCGTTCGTTTCGCTCAAGTCCTTGCATCACACCAGCCAGCTCTGGATCTTCATGCTGACACTGCCTTAATTGACCCATGCCCCATTCCTCCTTAGATGTTATAGTCATCAACTGCACATTTATAATGTCTTCCTTGGCCTTTCCGTGAGTGCTGCCTTTGCGATGCGCTATGGAAAAGTCATAACTTTGCTGTTGCTCTATCCACCGTGCCAACTGACCTTTCGGATTACGGAACTGCAAGAGCCACTTCCGCCCCTGCGGGTTAGGGGTTTAGAATATGCCCGAGGTAGGCATACCGGTCGTAAGAGGCGACTAATATGCACAAAGGTAATGACGTGCAACTCGATGGTTGATCTACGGATATGATGCCTCTCACCTCTCATCACCCATCTTATCCTTCCTTACGGAAGGAGGGGTGACATGACCTAGAAGATTTCACTGGTCATAAATCGCTACCACGACAATCGGGCAGTACCGCAGGAGAGTACCGGAGCGTACCGGGCTCAAATCCGGCCAAGGACTGTTAATTCGACAACACTCCACAAAACCTTCGGGTAGTGTTTTTGGCGTTACCACAACAACAACAAGAGCCACTTCAACGCTGCATGATCTGTCCTGAAGTGGAATCGCTGCGCATAGAGGTACTTGTGAAAATGCTTGACGCACTCTACAAATGCCAACAGTTCTCTCCGTGTTACACAATAGTTCCTTTCAGGCTTCCTGCTTGTTCGGCTAAAGTATGCAACTACCCTCTCCTGTAGCCCAATTCTGTAACTTTTAACCACTCGCCGAGCGTTAAGCTTACCGCCAAATTTTGGCGTTTGTTCTTCACGAAAGTGCGATTCGGAAACTCTTCTTTAACGCCGCTAAACAGCGGACTCTTGATAGTGATAAATCATGGCAATACTGGTATTCACAGTGTCAAAAACACAAAAACACAAAGAGGAATAAGAAAAAAACATTAAAATTATTTGGCGGCGACAAGTTGAGTGCACAAATTTTACTAAAAGGGAAGTATTTGCATAATTTTATTTAAATTACAGATTTTCTGCTCATAATTTTGTAAATTTTCAGCGATGCACGGGAAGGTGGTGTTGCATAAAACCTCAGCGTACATAAAATCTGCAAACGACAGCCATGTAATTAATATGTGCATATACGCATATTGAATTCAATATTTAGTCTTACCTGGTTTTTAGGTGATATGCATCTTATTCTCTGCCCCTTTAAAGTAGTTTGCAACCGGTCCACGATTCGGGAGACGGTATCGGGGCCCACGCGATATAATTTCCGGAACTGGGAGGACGGCAGGTCAAATGGGTCATCCACTCCTCTTAGCATACGTCTATTCACAATCGGCACTTCTCTTCTCGTCGTATTTTGCACTAAATTACATGCAAAAAACTCAAAACTCACTTTTTCACTTTTTCCACACGATAAAACACTTGCAAATATATTAGCGCTATTGTTAACACCTCGAAAATAGTTCGCGACAGCTAACCACACAAAAAGTGTTAGCTAACACTTTTCGTGTGGTTAAAAGTTAGTGAAAAGATAAAAACCGTTAAAAATGGTTTTTAGGGAAATTAACGCTAGCACCTGGCGTTAAAATAGTTACAGAATCGACCTACTGCCCTTCGACGATCTGGGACAAAATACCTCCTATAGCATAACCACTTACATCTGTATCCAGAATAAATGTTGAGCCTGGGATTGGATAGGCTAACATTGGAGCAGTGCACAGTCGATACTTTAAGGTTTCGAATGCAACTTCATGTTCCTTCCTCCATTCAAAGCACACATTTTTCCTCGTAAGGTCATGGAGGCCACTGGCTACGCTAGCGAAATTCGGTACAAATCGGCGATAATACGTACACAAGCCAAAGGAAAATTCGTAAATCATGCAAATTCTTTTGTCGTGGCCAATCCTTCACGGCTTCGATATTTTCCTTAGCAGTGCAGATGCCCTTCGGCGTTACCTTGTGACCCAAATAACTTCCCTGCAGTCAATTCTACTAGTTTTATACTAGTTTGCCAAACCGGCTCAACTAGTTCGAGTTCTGTAATTTTTTCTTATTAGCAACTGACAACTGTCCGCATCTTCATCAGCACCATACCAATTGGCATACTAGTCAGTCTCTGCATCAGCAATATACTAGTTGACATACTAGTCATCAAATACATCAATATCATACCATTCAAAATACTAGTCCGTATATAAATCAGGATCATACCAGTTTACATACTAGTCAGTACATACTCCAGAATCATACCAGCCGTCATACTAGTCAGCCTAAGCATCAGTATCATACCAGTTACTGTACCACTTTATGGTAGGTTAGCTCATTTTTGGTTTAAAAATACACGAAAATTGCACAATTACATTACAAGCCAATTTATTGTAAATTCAGTCATCAGATATAAAATATATGTCATCAGATATAAAAATATATCTATCACTATATTAAACAAATGAAACCCACTTCAATAAAAATATTGTCGCTATTCATATCAATTTTACCATTGGAAAACATTTCTAAAAATTAATTTTCTTCTTTTTCAATAATAGTCCTTTTTTGATTGAATTTTATAATTGATTTCACAGGCATAAATCTTTAAATTTTCTTGAAACATTTTATGGAAAATTTTAAAATTTAAATATTAATCTCAGATAGAATATAATCCATACTTGTAAAAATATCTTTACATAAAATTAAGAAAATTCAAGGAAGATTAGCTTTTTATGGTGAACATTTTAAGTTTCGGAGTTCTTTGCAAATAACCATGCAGATAACTCGCTTATGAAATTCTAGTACATGATGTGCAAGTTCTTAGTAACTAAATTTTTTGTGAAGGTTTTCCGGTCAATTTGTTCTATATTATATTTTGTTTAGGCTTTTTTGACCATTGTGGTTTTTATGCAAATAAAAGATTCTTATTTTGTCATTTCAACCCGACGTTTCGCTAGTCTCCCTAGCTTCTTCAGGGGTGATCTATTTATTTAAAAACAACGAAAAAACATTATAAAAATTTTTTTGTAAAAAACACACAGACATGAAAAACAGCTTAACAATTAAAAACACTAACAAACATTTTCAACACTTACATATGACGTTAAATTATATTAAATTATTATTCTAAAATTTTTTAAAATTTGTACCATTTCTTCGTGGTAGCATTGTCAAACTAAACTAAGTAAAATAGCTAGAGGCATAAAGCATAAGCTGCTGCAACGTCATCGGTATCTTCCTTTTTGTTTAACGTTTTTCCTCTATTTTGCAGAATTCTTAGGCTTTCCAGTGTATATCTAGTTTTTCCTTTCATGTTTTTGTCTAGTATTCGTGCACCTGCTAAATCAGCTGTATGCCCATTTTCTGTTATGTGTTTTGATAAAGCTGTGCTCAGTCTCTTTTTCTTAATATCAGCTGTGTGTTCGGTTAGCCGAACTTTTAGTTTGCGCTTCGTGGTACCAATATAATTTTTGTTGCAGTTTTCGGTTTCGTTGCCTTTACATGTAATTTCGTATACTACATTGTTTTGTTGTAGTTTTTCTATGGGGCTTTTTGTTTGTGTGAAGATCGTCGATAATGTGTGATTGGATTTGTAGGAAAGTGATATTTTCGGTTTGTTGTTGGTAAGAGATTTGCTGAAATTCTCCGTAAGTTTGGGTATGTATGTGACGCTAAAGTATTGTTTTGTTTCTACTTCTTTATTTGTTTTACTTTGTTTGCTGTTTATTTCCATTATTTTCTGGTCAATTATACTCTTTATTAGGGTGCCCGGATAATTGTTATTATTAAATATTTCGGTTATTTTTCTAATATTTGTATCCCAGAATTTTTTGTCGCTTATTGTTAACACCTTGCTAATTAGATTTTTTGCTGTATTAATTTTGTAATTTAAAGGCTGTGATGAGTAAAAATTAATAAGACGACCGGATGATAAGGGTTTTGTATACCAATCAAAAACGAGATTTCCATTGTTGTTAAATATTTTTATGTCCAGAAAGGGAATGCTCCGATCTTTCTCCATTTCATGCGTAAATTGTATGTTTTTATGGTAACTATTGAGGGTATTCAGAATCTGTTCCACTTCATTTTTCCTCACTATTGCAAAGATGTCGTCCACGTATTTTACTAGAAACTTTATATTAATGTCAAGATTTAGTTTAAAGAGTATAATTGACCAGAAAATAATGGAAATAAACAGCAAACAAAGTAAAACAAATAAAGAAGTAGAAACAAAACAATACTTTAGCGTCACATACATACCCAAACTTACGGAGAATTTCAGCAAATCTCTTACCAACAACAAACCGAAAATATCACTTTCCTACAAATCCAATCACACATTATCGACGATCTTCACACAAACAAAAAGCCCCATAGAAAAACTACAACAAAACAATGTAGTATACGAAATTACATGTAAAGGCAACGAAACCGAAAACTGCAACAAAATTTATATTGGTACCACGAAGCGCAAACTAGAAGTTCGGCTAACCGAACACACAGCTGATATTAAGAAAAAGAGACTGAGCACAGCTTTATCAAAACACATAACAGAAAATGGGCATACAGCTGATTTAGCAGGTGCACGAATACTAGACAAAAACATGAAAGGAAAAACTAGATATACACTGGAAAGCCTAAGAATTCTGCAAAATAGAGGAAAAACGTTAAACAAAAAGGAAGATACCGATGACGTTGCAGCAGCTTATGCTTTATGCCTCTAGCTATTTTACTTAGTTTAGTTTGACAATGCTACCACGAAGAAATGGTACAAATTTTAAAAAATTTTAGAATAATAATTTAATATAATTTAACGTCATATGTAAGTGTTGAAAATGTTTGTTAGTGTTTTTAATTGTTAAGCTGTTTTTCATGTCTGTGTTTTTTACAAAAAAATTTTTATAATGTTTTTTCGTTGTTTTTAAATAAATAGATCACCCCTGAAGAAGCTAGGGAGACTAGCGAAACGTCGGGTTGAAATGACAAAATAAGAATCTTTTATTTGCATAAATTTTTTAAAAAGTGCTACTTTAACCACCTTGTTATTGTATGTGCCTCTGCTCGTCAATTTCGTTGTTGCAGCTTTTAAACGATTCCGTAGGAGATTCATTGTTATTTTATATATGAAAACTGCATTTCACAATCGCAAATAAATTAACCCTTAAAAATAACAATTCTATATTTCTTTTGTGAATTTTTTGAAAACGTTTTTACTAGATAAAGGTTACTAAAATTATTCCAAAAAGAAATGCTATTTACTTACACAATTTATTTGACAAATGATCGTTTCGTTTTCACTTTTCTCAGTGGTTTCATTTAAACATTTCTTACTCATTGTTGCTTCGCTGCTGCGCGGTTATTGCAGTAGCGACAATAGGGGTAATTTTGTTAACATGCACGTACGTACATGATCTGCAAAAGGATTATGATTTTACTATCAGAACCATTATTTACAAGAAAGTTTTAAATTTAATTAAATTAAATGGATATTTTAAAACTCAGAACATTAGCTGAATAGAAAATTAAAATGTAGGACGGCGTTGTTAACTGAACGATTGCGGACCGAATACTGCATTGTTTTCTTTTTCGCTCGTGTATAAGGGTGTGTAACGCTGCGCGGCTTCACGAAATTGCGCTGATACCGGTGTTGGCGTTACTGGCCCTGATACCTTTATTTGTGATACCATAACGCCATGAAGCCAGCAGCGCCAAAAACACTACACTACTATGAAACACCGTTGTACTGGAGTGGCGCTATTGGCACTATTGAGTTGAAGGTGTTTCTGGCGTTGCTGGAGTCTTGGCGTTATGTTATCCGCGTTACAGCTACCAAGGCGCTACCAAAAATGTTGAGAGGTATACCCAAAGACGCGTTTCGGTTTCAAGAATCACAATCCGAGTGCGGAAAATTAAGATTTGAAACAATTTAAAAGTTATTAACAAACAAAAGGTTTAATAATTTGCCTTTGGTTCATTACTTTTAAACAGGTAAAAAAGTTACCCTCCGCCTTCGGATTCTTCATCAAGGCATGGATACGTGGGTGTAGATACCCCATCGGACCGTTTTCGTTAAGTGCTCGATGGTGTCTCCCAAACTATATAATTACCGGAGCAAACTATTTTTGCTCCTTATTTTTGAACAGGGAAAAAAAGTTAGACTACGTGTCTCTAGATACCCCCTCCAAACGCTTTGTACTAGTTTTCGGTTCCCAAGAGGATGATGTCGTCCAAGGTACACCAAGCATGTTTTCCAATGCAATCCTTTTAGTAACTTATCCATGAGTCTCTCAAAAGTAGCTGGAGCATTGCATAGTCCGAAGGGCATTACTATAAATTGCAAAAGCCCTTCTTCAACGATTAAGGCTGTCTTTTCTTTATCTTCATTCTTTACCTCCACTTGCCAGTAGCCGCTTTTCAAGTCCAGTGTGGAAACCATTTAGTGCCAGAAAGCGAGTCCAGAGTATCGTCGATTCTTGGCAACGGATAACTGTCCTTCGGTACGTCATTCAATTTCCGATTATCCACACAGAACCTAATTTGTTCGTCCTTTTTTCACTAGTACTACCGGTGAGCTCCATAGACTAGCTGATGGTTCGATCACGCCGCCATCACTCATTTCTTGCATAATTTCCCTTACCACTTGGCGTTTGGCTAAAAGAACACTACGAGAAGGTTGGCGGATTGACCTTGCATCACCAGTATCTATTTGATGTTTCACAAGATTGGTCCGGCCTGGTTTGTAACCATCCATATCATCCATGTCATCTGAAAGATCAACCTTGCTGGTAGAACCATTTTCCTGGAGCTGTTCACAATTGATAACCACCTCCACCTCTTGGCATTGTCCCAATATAGCTCCTTTGGAAATTTTAATTAGTGATTTGAACTCATTAAGTACTCACGAGTACTCGTTTACTGGCATACTTCTTTTCGTAACCAAAGTTGAGCGGCACATCCATATTCTTATAGTTCATGATCTTGTTCTGCATGTCGGCCTTTATACCTTGGTCCACTGGCCTACCTTGTTGCTGGCCTACCACACCAAAGGTCCAAGGTTCGAGCCCTGGTGCAGGTAACACCAAAAGTGGTTTGGAAAAGTTTTTTCTGGCATTCAATTGCGGGAGACAGTACACGCTCCGTTCGGCTGACTCGATTTAGTTTGACGATTTACTCGTTTGGGAGATTCGCTTATCTCCTTCAGCTTTGCGTTTTTGTCCACTTGAATTGCCGAGATTACTGATAACGCGCTATGTGACCTGGCTTTCCACATTTGAAGCATTTAATGTCACCTTAATTTTTATGTTGTTTTCCACGCGGTGAGCTTTGTACACACACTAGCTTACTTGAAAGCGAGGCTGTTTCCTGCGTCAGAGCGTGCGATACCGTTTCAGCGAAAGTCCTTTTGGGGTTTGCATATGTGGCCCGCTTCGTCTCATCACGCATCCATTTATGAAACACTAGAAAACCCGTCCACGTTTCTGGAAGCGATTCTGTAGCTCTATTTGGTATATCTGTTTTCGATCCTCGCTACCATAGCATCTCTCAAATGCACCCATCAATGCTTCATAATTGTTTCGTTCGCAATCAGGAATCGTCTGTAAGATTTCGGCTGCAGGTCCCTTCAATGCAACGAATAATGCGCCAACTTTGTCTTCAGATCCCCAATTATTCACCGCTGCCGTCTTCTCAAACTTTAGTTTAAATACCTGGAATGGAACAGAACCATCAAAGCAAGGTGATTTTACTTTGGGAGTATTCGTTGAAGCAGTTGGACGATTCAATTGCAATTCCTGTATACGACCTCTCAAAGCTTCCTTCTCAGCCTCAATTCTATCTTGAAATCGTGCAATTTTTGCATCTTGAACTTTTAATAACACTCTCCTACTGTGCTTCCAACTGCGAAGACATTTGTGCCACCTGCATGGATATACGCTTCTCTTGTGCTTCCAATTTTGCGACATTCGAGTCTCCTGCTCTTCCAGTCGAGAAGTAATACGTGTTTCTTGCTCTTCCAGTTGAGCTGAAATGCATGTTTTCTGTTCTTTGAGCTGAAATATAAGATACCATGTCTGGCTTCTGTTCTTCAAATTGTGTTGAAATGTTTGCCGACATCTGAGTCAGTACAGCCAATAACGAATTTGTGTCCACGCTTGCCACTGGATTCGGATACTAATTTTTCTCTTCCATTTTTGTCGAAGCCTCCTCCACAAGATGGAAAACATGATCATCAACGTTGATTCCTTCCGCTTCCATAGCCTCCCGTAGTTGCGACTTTAGCTCGGATTTATTGCCTGTAGTGTTTAGTCCGCGTTGTTCCAACTCATTTTTGAGTTTCTGAATTTTTAATTCATTCAACTTACCCATGTCCAAGTTATCCTTGCAACCGCTGGTATATATTTAACAATACCTCTTCTGACACCAATTGTGACAAATTTGATAAGTCTTCGATTATTTCGTTCTGTGTTCGATGACTATAAAGTCAAATAAACACACGCACAAATAATGTAACAAATAGCTAGTTTTATTTACTAGTAATTAACGCAATACAATTTACGAGTTTGCAAATTACGAACACCCCTAGTAACACGAGGATGGATTACAAAATAGACACTGATCAGCTGGCGCGCGTTTACCGAGATCATTTATGTAATGCTTCTATATTGCTACCATTGTACAACTCTACAAGTTCTGTCGGCATCCCTTTCTCTTCCTTCTCTCTCTAGCTCATAGGCGTTTGAAACTCACTCACATGTCAAACAAGCCTTTGACACTCACTCGTGGCTGGGTTGCTGGTCAGCTTACAATGAAGGGATGCAAAGGCTTAGTGCAAAAATGGACTGAATTTTACAGCTGGGCTGCTGTGTTAGTTAATTTCTTTTACTGAATTTAGTATGAAAACGTGTGTATAAACACTAAAACACGTCCAAACTTATTGGGAAAGGTATCAGAAAACGCGCTTTGGCCTCGGAATCAATAATCCGAAAGCGGAAACTCGATTATATATTTCCATCAAGAGATATTTGCAATCAAAGTTGAACATTTTCTGTCATTTTCATGTGGTTGTTGTAATCACACATATTGGGCGTTCCGAAATGTGCAGAAGTGAGTTTTTTGCAGAAATGCTGGGGATCGCGTAGCCGATGTTGGACCGACTAAGGGTTAATTTTTTGATCATGCCCCCCGTTTGGGATCGGACCTAGGCCATTGTTTGGTTGTTTGCCAATAACTTTTCACTGAAAAAAAATATATTCCGCTTTCGGATTGTTGATACCTAGGTCAAAACGCGTCTTTTGATACCTTTCCCGATATTTTTGGACGTGTTTTACCAGAATTACCGTTGTTTTCGTTGTTAATAAAGTTATTTCCATCTAATTATATGATTAACTAATTCGAAAAAATCTGGATTATTTGTAATAACTTTTCTAATAATATTACTGAAAAAGACCCCTTACCATGGAAAAACAGTTCAGTATCTGCGAACTTGTGAAGCCGCCCTAACTATTATTTTTTAAAATAGTTTTGCTTAGTAATAATCTTGTGTAAAAAATAAGGCAAAGCTACGATAACTACAGCGCTCATGCGACGTGGAAGTTCACATAAGCGTACCCCATATATGTACGCTTGGTACACACCATGAACACACAAAAGAAAAACAAGAAATCAGCATGCGCATTTTAGGAGACACACTTTAAATGGTAGGGAACTTTATTAAGATACGATATAAATAAGAAAAATGCTTCTTGCGTTGAAATATTTCAAGATAATTATCAAATTATCACGTGCAATTTTATTGTAAGCAAAGAAGAACAAGCGAATTGACATGGCAACATCAACATGGTTGTTTTTTATAGGTAGCACAGAAATTTTTATAAAGATTTCAAAAATATCAAAAACTGGTACCTAAATAAGAAAAACTATTGCAAAAATAGTTCTACTTGAAATTATGCGCTTTGAACAATAATTTGCTGCAACTAATTTCTCTTATTTATTTATTTATTGTATGTATATGTTTCTATAGCATCGCCTACTTTTTGTCTGCTGCCAATGAGTACGAATCTGCGTTTAATGGGCTCGGAATGACAAGCTCTTTACATGGTGGGCACAGCTGTGGACGAACAGCTGATACATATCTTACTTGTAGACCTTTACAATGATTGCTACTATCCTATCTGCGCAATGTGTTTGAATTCCGTCAAACATTATGAGTGTAAATGTAATTTCTGCGCATGCGCGGTATTTTTTGTGTTAGAATATGTGAACCATATATTTAATACTTCTATATTGCTAGTACGGCCGCCGTGGTGTGAAGGTAGTGTTGCCGGCCTACCACACCGAAGGTCCATGGTTCGAGCCCTGGTACAGGTAACATCAAAAGTGATTTGAAAAAAAGTTTTTCAAAAACGGGGTCGCCCCTCGGCAGTGGTTTGGCAAACTCTCCGAGTGTATTTCTGCCATGACAGGCTTCTCAGCAAAAATTCGTCTCCTTTGTAGATGCCGTTCGGAGTCGGTAAAAAACTGTAGGTCCCACCAATTTGTAGGGAAAAATTCAAATCGGCACACCACAAATTGGAAGAGAAGCTTGGCGCAAAAATCTCTTAGGAGGTTTATGATGATATACCTGTTGTATATCGCGCCATAGAGAGAGAGAGATATTGCTAGTACAATATGCTCAATAATGTGTTTTAAAATCGGAAACAAAGGGAGACATTTTTGAGCTTGTAGTGGTATACGTGTATGTTTTTAAATAATAAAATAAACTGAAACGTCAAATCATCAAAGGGCCGGTTCAAGCATATGAGGGATCCAAGACTTTAATAAAAGACACTTGTGAAATAAGAGAAATATTTTAGAATGCAATTAGGCGAAATCTCGCTATTTTTTACCTTATTTGTTGCGATCAATTAACTATGAAAATTTGCAAAATCATACAAAATTTCATTCGATTCGTACAAGCGAATAGCTCCCTAAATAAAGTAATACTAGTAGGCATATCTAAAATAAGATATTGTGACGAATTCGATGATTCCTTGATTATTAATCCTGGGTTCGATCACTATAAAGTCAAATAAACACACGCACAAATATTGTAATTAATAGCTAGTTTTATTACAAATACAAATTTGAGAGCTTGGTAACTTCACAGTAGTCCACTGTTCAACGCTTGAAAATAAACTGATTCCCTGCCTTGTTTGGTCATTGCCTTATATAGTCCGACAGGGTGCTTGCCCACGCACCGAGAACTTTCTTGGTTGTTCGTTCTTCGTGTTCTCGAAGGGTTGGTGTTATTTATTGACATCTCCTCTTTGCCTTGTATTCGTCAACACGCTTCCTCTTCCTCTTGGTACACGCTTGCATGCATAAGCGTAGCCAATGTTATCTCAGAAAATCAAATTAAAATTCAAAAGGAACGGGCGAAAAAAAAAATGTTCAAAAAGGAAACTTAAAATTAAAAAATTACTGAAAAGGTAAATGAAATTAAAACTGAAATAAACGAACGGAAAAGAAAAAAACACCAGATAAATTTAAATTAACAAAAAAAGACCCTGAAAATTGAAAAAACGAACCGGAAAAGACCGGTTACCACGCTGAAAAAGAAAAATATAACAAAAGGGCCGAACATTATAAGGGGGCGCCGCGGGTGTTGTTGCGACGCCCTGGTGCTGACCCACCCTCTACCATGGCCATCGGTGCACCAAACCGAATCCCGATGGCCCCTTACATAATCTCCTATATGCCTTCTAAGTAATAAGAAAAATCAGAATTCCCATACTCTAACAATTTTATTTACAATTCATATCGTTTTCTAATCATAAGGTTATGTATTATTTATGAGTTATACCTACTTTATTAAGTTTGCTTCCTTTTTTTGTTATAATTTTGTAAAAGGTAAATAGTGTTTATTGAAGAAAATGTAGGCTTATACCTCGAATGGAAGCGAAAACTTAATAATAAAATGTGCATAAAGCAATATAAAACTGTTATGATAAAATGAAGAAGAATACAAAATATTTTGATGTTCAGTTAGCCTATGAACAATGGTATTCATTTGTTATGGTTATTTTGGTTGCTAATTTATTTGAGGCCTTAAGTTTTGTTATCATTATGTATATTGTTTTATACTATTAAGTTTTATATTTATTTTATCTTTTAATTTATAGCTATAGGTATAACTGAACACTTAAACCCCTTTTTTTTCTTTTTTTTTTATGGAAATATGTCTATAACTTTAATTTTGCTCTGCCCTCTGCTTAATAACTTTTAAATTATTTTACTTTTAAGCAAGCTTAACCTAATCTATTAATACATTTCGTTTACTATCTTTCTAATCTGAGTTTACGTTTAAGGTCAAATCTTATTTGATTTGAGTTTTTTTTTTTAATTTTAAATGTTAACAGTCTGTCCGTGGCATCCGGGGTTTAACCGGATGTTGTTTTATAGATGTTTGCGCGGTTTTTTTGCGTTTTCCCCCGCGTTTCAAAAGGCATGATATGACCTTTTCTCTGTTTATGGCGCAGGACGGTAAGGTTGGCAAGAGCCCACCTCAGCCGACAATGACTAGCCACAGTGCGACCCCAATTCATGCCGACCGCCTTCCTTACTGCTCCATTCTTGATGCGATACCATAACAATGAATGAATCCAAATTAATTCTAGGCGGTAGTTCAATTATCGTACCAATATTAAAATTCATATCAGTTGCAAGTCCAACTTTTGATGAGTTCATTGGTTCATGATTGAAATAGTGATGTGGAATATCTAAAATAAATTATCCTCTAATGTGTAATTGTTACAGGTACAGTGCGGGTGCATAACAAATAACACGGAAGTGTTGATATGCAAAAAAGCCCTTCTGTATCTAAAACTGTTCTATGAACGCGCCTAAAAATATTCCACTTTCCTTGAGTTGACATATAAAATATATGTACCAAAGAATGTATAAAAGGAATAAGCAAATGGCACATTAGAGGGAAAAATGCATCGTGACGGTACAGGGCATCATAGCTTAGTTGTTAGAGTACACTAACAGCGGCTTTGGTGCAGACACTTGGGTTCGTATCTCAGTGTCCGAGAAGGGGTCTGATGAGAAGTGGGGCGCTTCGAAACATGTCATCCCATACCATCGCTGTGCATAACGTTGTAATTTTTCCTCTTATATCAATTAACAAACAAAACATAAAAATTCGAGCTTTGCTCCAACAACAATCACCATAAAATAAATTATAATTTATGTATATACAAATGTGAACATCTTTGTTACAAATGAAAAGACAGCAGCTTAGTTCAGGTGGAACTCTACCGTAACACCATATACAAAATGCCCTTGAAAAATACTTACCGGAATCAAACTCCATATTCAGATATATTAGATGTAGTGGGGACACCATCTTCTCTCAAGTATTTTGAGTGGCCGCTACCGTTGTACTGGCTCTTTTCAAAATGCTTGGAGCAAACATAAATCGCATGTTTGTTTTTGATATCCCATACATCCATCCACCTAATTCGCAGTTCTGCATTTTTGGGTACACTAGTGTTATGAATCCAGCATGAATAAACTATTTTATATGAATGCGCAACACTGGCAAGGGCCATTTTACTCTGATCGACAACACTGTCAATATTGTACTGTCAAATATCCATGTAAACTTACCATACTTTGCGCCTCTCCTTCTTATTACTTCGGCTCGTACGTTTGTTTCGTATAAAATTTGTTGAGTTCATTAGTGTCACAACGAGCTTAGGAGAAGGACGCAAACTGCGGTAAGTGTTAACTAAATACCAACCTTTGTAAATTCATTTATGTTAATTTTAATTTCCATTAGAAATAAACGTTCCCAACAACACGACTGTATGTGTGTTCGGTTTTATTTCAACAGTCTTCTAGTGGAATTAGAATGTGGCAGTGGCAGCACCAGTGGCAGTGGCAGCGATCAGCTGTTTTTTTAGAACACATGGAATTAAGTGGTAGCTCTCACATAAAAGCAGTGGCAGCAAGCAGTACTGCCAATTTTAGCGCGTTTTCTAAATTTACTGACGGTGCCGAAGCAGAAGCAAGCTCGAGAAAATTTGTAAAATTTAAATAAAATTAAAAAAATCATAAGTTGGAATTGAAAATGGAAGAAAAATTGATTGAACTGGTACGTGGCAACCGCGTACTGTATGACAAAACCCATGGCGGGTATAAAAATATTATTGTGAAGGAGCGAATATGGCAGGAGATATCGGCGTCATTGGAAAAGCCAGGTAATTTTCACTTTCATTGTGCTTAATATAACATATAACTAGAAATACTAACTACTTTTTGTTCATTGCAGTTGATGAGTTGAAAAAGAGGTGGAAAACGTTGCGCGACCGCTACTACAGGCTGCTAAAGGAGCACAAGGCTGAGACCACGTCTGGAAGTGGCCAGCAGCAGACCAGCCCTTACGTGAAGTTTAAATACTTTGGAATGCTTAGCTTTTTAAAGGATGTCAAGCATAGCAATGAAAAGTAAGTATACACGCTCCAACCAAGACAAATTGTTTATATTAATTTCATATTTATTTTTACCACCAGAACCGTTGGCAATTTCCAACAAGAAGATGCGTCGGACGATTCCGACATAGTTGTAATGGAAACTCCACCTTCTCGGAAATCTGTACCTTTGAAGCGCAAAGCTGAAAGCAATATACAGAAGGAAATGTTAGATGCTATACATTCTATTAAAGACAGCGAAGAAAAAGAGTCGCATATTATGATGTTTATGAAAAGCATCGCTGTGCAAATAGAAGCAGCAGATCTGCCCTTGGAGAGTGTCTTAAACCTCCAAACAAACATTTTAACTGTAGTAAGACAAGAAATCACCGGAAAAAATTGTAGTTATGAAGTGGAATATGTATAAAGTGTTAAGTGTTATAATATATTCTTGAATTTTTAGAATTTTTTATTCAATAAAACCTTATCTAGTGCTTAGCACATGCAAACATATAGTTTTTATTTTGGCCTATGGAGGACTCCACTATGCAACGGTGAGTACTGAAGGAAATTTAATGATAAGCTGTATAATTTTACAAGTACATTAAATGCAGGAAAATCCATTCTGGTAATTTTACGAAACTCTCGGGGGTAGCTTTTTTTGATGATTTTATAGGTTTTGTGAAAAAATCCATGCGCCTGCCTTTCCTTTTCTGTGTATATATCATAAACCCAAACTCGGGAAGGTCTCATTTTATAAGTACAATAAAGTACATAAATTTTTAGCAATTTTTTAATTTTTTTCCTTTTTTTCGCACAAATTTTACCGCCACTGCTCACTGCCATATTGTAACTATACAGCAAAACAGCTGATCACCGACAGCAGTGCTGCCACTGCCACTGGTGCTGCCACTGCCACATTGTAATTCCACCTTTCTTCCTAGCTGCGACGCTATCATTTTTTATTTCGCAGCGCACGCTCTGCCAGCGAACTTTTCTTTGGTATAAGACCGCAGCCAGCGGTATATTAGTGAACGCAGTCGCCGCCACCGACATTCACTCAGCGAACAGTGACGCAGCCAGCTAATCTGTGAGGGTCTACGCAGTCGCAGCCAGCGACAACCGCCATCATTTATAGCTAACGCAGTCGCAGCCAGCGACGGCATGTTGTTAAATTCTGTCGCCGGCAATAGGCATATGGCGTTTTATATTTTCGTAGTGATAGAATAATATTGCGTTGCATAAAGTAACAAAAAGTTTTTGCTAATTAATAAGAAATTCATCGGGCATAAATGCCATTTCGTATTTTAATGTTTTATGCTGTTTAACGTACGTACATACATAAGTTGTAATAAGTAATAGCCTTGCGAGTGAAGTTATTAGTAGGGTATGCATAGAACGCCACCGAGAAGAAGTCCGCGCTTAGCTAACGAGGTAACAACGCCAGCAACAAGTGTAACTCCAAGTATGGATAATAAAATTCAAACTCCTGCTTCGCATAAAAGCACTTCATCAAATCAGAGTGTATCTGGAGCAAAAAGTACAGCTCCTTTGTCAGCCACCATATTAGCCACCACCACAGTTACCACTGCAGGAGTCAGCACCGAACCAGATCGCGACCACAATATCGCCGTCAGCACAAACCAACAAAGGTCAGCCACCATACACGTTCCTATCGCCACGGATGCCGCCCTGCCTGGGTATATGGAAAATAATATTTCTCAAGCCAATACAATATCTGCTCAACAGGTGAGTTTTTTGCTAGACAAGTTAAATTCTTTGGAAACACAATTGCGTGAAACTCAAGTGCAGCTTAGGGAGAGTAACATACAACGCGCGACATATGAGGAAAAATTGCGCCTTAACGAGCTATGCCCCCGTCGGGCGTCGTTAGTAGCAGAGCTCATAGCAGCGACGCCGCTGCTTGCTTAGCTGTTCAAAACGGTACACCTATTTCGGTTCCAGACCTTTCGGTCGATAATGCGCAAAATGGCGCAAATCTATATTCGTCACGCGGCAACGTTTTAACAGATATACACAGTTTTCCCCCTATAGCTTCACTTGCACCTACCTCGCAATATGCCGGTAATTCTATAGTTACGTCGTCCGGTCAGACAATAACAACAACAGCGTCTCATAACTCATCTTTAAACGGATTCCCACTGTCACAATTGCCAAATATTTCAGCTAGTTATTCGATTCCGCGCAAAGTTCAGGATCTGCCAGATTTTAGTGGCTGCCCCGAAGACTGGCCATTATTTTCCAATGTCTTTTACCAATCCACTGCTGTTTATCATTATACAAACTTGGAGAATAACCAACGTTTGTTAAAAAGTTTGAAAGGTGAGGTAAGGGAGGTAGTTAAATCACTGCTCATACATCCAGATAACGTAGGTGCGGTGATGGACCAATTAAAAATTCGTTTTGGGCGGCCGGAATTATTAATTCGTAGCCAACTGCGTCAGGTTAAAGAAATTCCTCCAATTTCTGAGTCAGCTATCGATAAGTTAATACCGTTCGCTTCGAAGACTAAAAACCTCGCCATGTTCTTACAGTCAGAAAATGGTTTCCAATATCTAGCCAACCCTACTCTATTAGATGAATTAGTCAGCAAGCTTCCAATGAGTAAAAAGATGGATTGGGCAAAATATGCTTCAGCAATAAAGCCTTATCCTACCGTGGCCGACTTTAGTAATTGGTTAGCCGAAGTCGCGAATTTTGTTTGTTCGTTGCAAGATTGTGAAGGGCGCCGACGAGTAGTTTTGCATGCTGTTGAAAATAAAGAAACCGTCAAGGTGAAACCTACAGCCAATTTCGTTATCTGCAAAGGCCAACATAAAGTTAGCGCGTGTAAAAAGTTTTTAGCAAGCTCGACGGTAGAGAGATGGACAGAGGTTAAACGGCAACGTATGTGCTTCTCTTGTCTGAGAAAGGGACATTCAGCACGCGATTGTCGTGATCGGGTAATTTGTTCGATCGATGGATGCCAAAGGTGGCACCACAAATTATTGCACGAAGTCAACCGAAATGCTATAGTCGTGGCAACGCGAACTGCCAAGGAGACTGAAGGTGAGCCAACGCTATTCAACCTGTATTAAATTGTACGCTAAAAGCAAATAAGCCTGAAACGTTGTTGCTCCGCGTAGTCCCTGTAACTTTATATGGTAAAGATAAACAGTATAATACTTTCGCAATGTTGGATGAAGGCTCTTCCATTACAATGGTAGACAAAGATGTAGTAAGCGAACTGGTCATATGTGGAGAGCAACGCGAACTTAACGTACAATGGTTCGGTGGGAGGACCACACAAGAGATGGCTAGTTTAGTTAGGCTAAAAATAAGCGGAAAGGGCTTAAATAAAAAGCACAATTTACGTCGTGTTTTTGCTGTCGCAAATCTCAGTTTACCAACTCAAAGTCTAAGGGGTTGCGACATCGCAAGTATCAAGCATAAGCTCCCCTTCACGCCCCAACTCTATAGTAGTGCAACACCTAAAATATTAATAGGGCTAGACAACTGCCATTTAGGATTGCCTTCTGAAACCATACAATATAGCAATATGGGCCCTTACGCAGCGAACACGGAATTAGGCTGGGTCGTATTTGGACCAATAAGCGAAAATAGTTCGCCGACAGTAACATGTATGCACGTTAGCCAGGTTTACGATCAACATTTGCATGACTTAATGGAACAACATTTTGATATTGAGAATTTCGGGGTTAGGGCGGCACCGCCTGTAAAAGGCGAAGAAGATAAACGAGCCGAAAACATATTGAAGGCCACAGTTGAGAGAGTGGGTGGTAGATACCAAGCTGGTTTGCTGTGGAAAAGGGACCATATTCAGTTGCCAGATAGTTATGAGATGGCACAAAGAAGATTAATTGGAATCGAGCGAAGAATGAAAAGGGATGCAAGTTTTGCCGATGCTTATAAAAGCATCATGCAAAAATATATTGACGGAAGTTATGTTAGGAAGCTCACTCCTGCCGAAAGCAATTCGCCTCATCCGAGAATATGGTATCTGCCTCACTTCGCCGTCGTAAACCCTAACAAACCAGGAAAGGTACGTCTCGTGTTTGACGCAGCTGCAGCCGTCGATGGTGTTTCGCTAAATTCCTGCTTGTTAAAAGGGACACAGGACTATCAGTTGATGGCTAATGTACTACTTAATTTTCGAATGGGTGCAGTCGCGGAGTGTGGTGACATTAAAGAAATGTGCCACCAAGTATTGGTCTTGCCGGAAGATAGGTGTTCACAAAGATTCTTGTGGAGGATCGACGGCCAGCATGAGCCCGACGTATATGAAATGCAGATAATCACCTTTGGAGCTGCGTGCTCGCCATGCATGGCACAGTATGTGAAAACTTGTAACGCGTTGCAATATAACGAAACCTTCCCGCGAGCCGTAGAAGCCATAGTCAAGCACCACTATGTTGATGATTTCGTAGATAGCTTCGGGACAGTTGAGGAGGCAACTAAAGTTGCCAAGTAGGTGCGTCAAATCCATAAAACAGCAGGGTTTCAAATGCGTGGTTTCATATCTAATTCGCCTGATGTGGCTGACGCCCTTCGCGAAGACGGTGAAGTGGGTGTAATGAAGTGACAACTAAAGTTTTGGGCATGTTTTGGCAACCGCAAGAGGATTCATTCAGGTACGAGCTTAAGCTTCCGCGAGTAGACGAAGATGTGATCGATGGAAATCGATCGCCGACAAAGAGAGAGCTGCTCAGTTACGTCATGTCAATATTCGACCCTTTGGGTTTTTTGTGTCACCTCACAGTTGGAGCGAAGCTATTAATACGCGAGACCTGGCGTCGAAAAGTTGGTTGGGATACGCCACTTCCCGCAGATATCAACTATTGGAAAGTATGGGAAGCCGATGTACAAAAAGCTGCACAAGTAAGAGTCGGCCGTCATTATTTTTCCGGATATGACTCGGAACAACTTCAACTCCACACCTTTGTAGATGCAAGTGAGGAAGTATATGCTGCGGTATGCTACTGGCGATACACAACAAGGGACGGAATACGAACCGCCTTAATATTCACGAAAACAAAGTGCGCACCCACGAAAGCTACAACAATCCCGAGTTACAGGCCGCGGTGCTTGGTACGCGTATGGCACAGATGGTACTCCAGGACAATTTTGCAGACGAAGCGACTCGCCGGCCTCAAGACATAAACTTAGCCTCTTCTTCGCGTTGGTTTACAGGTCCCGCATTCTTAAAACAAGCAATGATTGTACAGCGATGTCCGAAGTAATCGGTACCAATGCCGTACTCATCGCTACCAACTCGAACTTCATCACATTTAATCGTTTTTCGTCGTATATAAGGTTAAAAAGAACCACAGCCTGGGTTCTCAGATTTGCCCATCGTGCCCGCCGTCAACTAAGTTTAAACGAAACCTTCGGTTTAACCAGTTCGGAATTAAACTCCGCTGAAAAGCTACTATGCCGCCAAGCTCAAGCTGAGTGAGCAACGGAGATTCGTCGTCTAAAGGAAAAACAGATGTTGCCTAATGATAGTATAATTCAGAGCCTGATGCCATTTTTGGATGGCGATGGGGTCATGCGCGTAGGTGGGAGAATTGAAGCTGCAAGCGGCCTTCCCTTTGAGGCAATTCATCCAATAATCATGCCTGCGAAGCATCAAATTACTACGCTCATCGTCATCGATTATCACCAACGTATGAAACATCAAAATATTGAAGCCACGATCGGGGAAATAAGGCAAAAATTCTGGGTTGTCCAGCTACGACAGGTGCTGCGAAGGGTGATGACCGGTTGCCAGATATGCAAGATGGAGCGTGCTAAACCCTCTACTCCGATTATGGCTCAGCTGCCAACCGATCGATTAACGCCTTTCGTCCGCCCGTTTTCTTATACTGGACTTGATTACTTTGGACCGTTGAAGGTCACCATTGGTCGGCGCACTGAAAAACGGTGGATTGCACTTTTTACGTGCTTGACCATACGAGCCGTTCATTTAGAGGTGGCACACGACTTGACAACGGACTCGTGCATTTTGGCCATTCGAAATTTTATCAATCGTCGGGGGTTGCCCGTAAGAGTTCGGAGCGACAATGGAAAGAACTTCGTGGGCGTTGATCAGGTAGCTCGGTGTTTCGACGATGTCTTCGACTGCGAGAGGGTGCAGAGTGAATTGGCTAATAAAGGGGTGGAGTGGATCTTCAACTGTCCAAATAATCCTTCGGAAGCTGGTATTTGGGAACGAATGGTCAGGTGCGTTAAGCGGGCGCTGTATCATATGTTGAAGGAGACGGCACCTCGTGAGCAAACGTTGCAAAGTGCTATTATAGAGGCTGAAAATATTGTTAATTCCCGTCCGTTAACACATATAGCTACGTCAGTTGATCAGGATGATCCGCTTACGCCTAACCATTTCCTATTGGGTACAGCCAACTCGGCAAACACACCGGCTCTGAGCGAAGCCTAGGAAAGGACTTGTGCGTTACGCAAACAGTGGCGGATTGCGCGATAGTTACGCCAGCGATTTTGGAAACGATGGATACTGGAATATTTGCCCACATTAACTAGGCGTGTGAAATGGTGTGCACGAACGAAGCCGTTGAATGAAGGTGACCTCGTCTACATATGTGATGCCGACATGCCGCGACGTCAGTGGTGCCGTGGTGTGGTGGAGCGAGTATACAAAGGCTCCGATGGAGAAGTACGGCGAGCCGACGTCAGAACAAAGACTGGGGTGCTTCGTCGCCCGACGTCCAAACTTGCTGTGCTTGACGTAGAAGGTGGTGAATATCGGTGATTCACGGTGTGGGGGATGTTATAAATCCACCATGAATAAAACTACTTCAACTATTTTATATGAATGCGCAACACTGGCAAGAGCCATTTTACTCTGATCGACAACACTGTCAATATTGTACTGTCAAATATCCATGTAAACTTACCACACTTTGCGCCTCTCCTTCTTATTACTTCGGCTCGTACGTTCCTTTCGTATAAAATTTGTTGAGTTTATTAGTGTCCATTGTTTACCCGTACTAGTTTGGCATCTTCTTTTGCGAATCGGAGTGGAAGGCAGTGGATGAATGTACTCCGAGAGAGTAGAATGAAGGAAATCGCGTTCAGAGTTGTTTCAAAGCAAAAATTACAACTAAAAACTTTAATTTAAACTAAAACTCACACTCTTTAGTAACTGATAAGGTGTTAGAACTGCTTTATATTCACTAGTTTGTGAGGCTTATGCTTTTACGTTCAATATTGCAGTATTTTAATTTGATTGTTTTATTATTGCATACAACCCACCCTGTGTGGTTTGTGTGTGTGTGCAGATTCGGAGTAAGTTGCGCTACTAGTAGAGATATACTATGTTAGTGTCACAACGAGCTTAGGAGAAGGACGCGAACTGCGGTAAGTGTTAACTAAATACCAACCTTTGTAAATTCATTTATGTTAACTTTAATTTCCAATAGAAATAAACGTTCCCAACAACACGACCGTGTGTGTGTTCGGTTTTATTTCAACAGTCCTTTTCCTAGCTGCGACGCTAACAACTGGTATACATAAAAAAACATATCTAACTTACCCGTGAGGACTTTCCCCGTTTCTGGTGTTTTTTTTGCATACAAAGCATTGCATTACCATTCTTTTTACTATTTTTTATTTTGAATAATTTTAAATTTATTTCTTTTATATAAATTTTTTTTCAAAGAACGTTTGATACGCTCATGTATTTCAACGAGTGAAATTGTAATTTTTGGTACATTCACTTATCGGACCTCCTTTTATTTTCTATACATCTGCAGTCTGATGTTCGTAATTGTACTTTGTGTTTTCTACCAATATAGAAGTATTACATATATGATGTGAACACGCAATTGTAGTAGCCCTGTGGGGAAGTCAGTAACTAGTGAGAATAATTACTGGCACAGAACTAGAGATAAAGCGGCTAATAAGAACTAGTGTGACAGTAACTAGATTTTTACTAGTTCGAAACCGGCAGTTTTGTAATTTTTAAAATTTAATAAAATTTAGATTCGTATTTGGAAAAATGTTTTGTTCTTATAACGTTCTTCAAAGAAAGGTTAAAATTTTAAATCACAAAAATAAAAAAAATATATCAGTTGGTAGGATTCGAACCGACGCGTCCCGCAGCAGAGTCGAGAGCTCTACCCACTTAGATCCGGCGCACGCATCAATAGTGTGTATACATTATGATAGAATAGTATGTATACATTATGATAGAATGGTTTAAAACTACATCCAAACTGCAGAATTTGGAAATGGTTCAGAACTAGAGCAATAGTAGCAATAAACGAACTACATCCCAACTGTCTAATTTTTAAATAGTTCGGAACTGTCGAAAAGGTAATGCAGCGGTGGATAATTTCCACCGCCTAGGACATCGCCATGTTAAATTCGCCAGTTGAATACATGTAAAAAAGATTCAGGGCGAACTAGTAGGGGTTCGGAACGCACTAGAAGCGCACCAGTTCAAAACTAGAGATTTTCGCCACAGGGAGCCTTTCGAAACAAAAGAAGTAAAGGGGCATTCTCCCTTTATACAAATGTTGCATGGTTGTTCTTAAACAGTTTAAGGGATTGCATAATGAAAGACGAATAAATATATTAAAAGGTTTGGCAAAGTATTCATTATTTAAACATGGTTGGCAGACATATAGCTTATAGTTTTCACATAAATGCTTAAAAAATCCAATGTCATGTATATTGCTTTACTTAGCCGAAATTAATTAAATTAGTTAATTATTATTTATTGGTTATAAATAATAAAAACTTCGTGAATTTTTTTCTCACGTACTCTTTTCCGCTGTTGTTTTTTTCCCTCAAAAAACCATCGAGTGGCCAAGTATAACCCCATGAACGAATTATACATTTCATCCATGGTATAACCCTGAATAGGAGAATACCCAATAAAATTTGCGAAAAATTCCTGAAAAAAAATTTCATTTTCCCATACATTTTGTATGGTGCGAATTTTTATAATTTTTTTTTTTGTTGGAAAATTTAATAATGGATCGATCGATGGTGAAGTGGAATTGTTTGTGTGTGAAAGAGTTACATTTATAGGGATAGGTATAGGAATAGGGATAGGAATGGGGATAGTGATAGAGATAATGATAGGGATAGGAAAAGCCAATATTTCTAGATCCATTCAGGTAAATATCTGGGCAGGACAAAGTCTGCCGGTCCCTCTAGTATTTATATACAGGGTGGCTAATGAAAGCCGCTACCAAAAAAAAATTAAATAACTTTTTTTCTATTTAATGAATCTGGTTAATTTTTTTTTTATTTTGCAGATTGACTTTTACATTTAACAAAAATGGATAACTGGGACACTGAAACAAGAATTTGGATTGTCCGCCGCTATCACGCACTGGAGTCCGTAGTTTCGGTTCAAAGAGAGTATAGGCGCACGTTTGGCGGCAATCCTCCGAGCAGATGGACCATAATAAGACTTGTAAACAATTTTGCCGAGCATGGGACAGTCAACAGAAGACCTTACCATCGAAACCCTTCAGTTCGAACGGAGGAAACAATCGCTGCTGTAGCTGCTGCCATACAAAACAATCCAGGTGTTTCGACAAGAAGCTTATCTGCTCAAATGGCTGTAAGCAGACAGTCATTACAGTCAATTATGCACAAAGATTTGGACTTATTCCCATATAAAATTCAAATGGCCAACAAACTGAACGCTGCAGACTTGCCGATTCGCTTGGAATTTTGCCAGAAGATGCTTCAAATGGTGGAAGAGGATGGAAACATGTTGAACTGTCTTTTCATGTCTGACGAGGCCCATTTCGATTTAAACGGCAACATAAACAAACAAAATTGTCGAATATGGAGTGCTTCCAACCCACAGATACTCCATGAGACGGAATTGCATCCACTTCGTGTCACAGTGTGGTGTGCAGTTTCATCACGCTGCATTGTCGGGCCCTACTTCTTCGAAGAAAACGGTCACACCGTTACGGTTACTGGAGACCGTTACTTGAGCATGTTGAGAGAGTTTTTCTATCCAGAATTACGCCGAATGAGAATTTCTTTCAACTCTGTGTGGTTTCAGCAAGATGGTGCAGCTTCTCATATAGCCCAACCTGTTATGACAGAATTGCGACGAAAATTTCCCAATAAGCTGATATCCAGAAACTCCACATTCCGTTGGCCACCCAGGTCGCCTGACCTTACTGCACCTGACTTTTTCTTGTGGGGTTATTGCAAACAGGAAGTCTTCAAAGCAAAACCAACAAATTTGAATGAACTAAGGCAATCCATTCGAGAAACAATTGCGGCTATTCCTGTCTCAACTCTCCAAGCAGTAATGAACAACTTTTTGGTAAGATGCCGCACATGCATCGACGAGCAGGGGGGGCATTTAAATTCCATTATTTTTAAAACGAATTAAGCTATATTTAATAAAATTTAATGAGCTTTAACATGAATAAAAGAAAAATGAATTCCATACACTGAAAAAAAAATTATTTGAGTTTCTTAATGTAGCAAAATTCATCAGCCCCTCTGTATTTGTCATAAGTTTATTGAAATGTTTACCTCTCCTTTCAACCTAAACATTTTGTATTCCTTTTCCACTATATATCTGTACTGTAATGTTTGGCGATTTGCACTCATAATTACTAACAATATGGAAGTATTAGATATATGACCGGGATTTAAGCCAACAACAGTGCATCAGTTAGAATCACCACATAGCACAACAAAAGAGTGGGATGATAGACATACGTGTGTATGTATATAAATATGTATTTTCATAGCCACGATTATACCTTTTTGTTCGTCAATTCATGTATTGTTGTTTTTACATATTTTTGCTTATACTTACGGTGTTTTAAATTGTTTATATTTTTTAGTTCTTACTCATTTGACTTATCCTTCTTATTGTTTTGCTTAATCTTGTTAGTCGGTAAAACATACTCAATTGTGTAAGTCGTATTATATATAGGGTGTGTTTTTGCATTTTTGTTTCTGTCCACAGTTCTTTATGATGATCTCAGATTGAGATCGAAATATCGATGAATAAAATTAGAAATACAAAAAAACTTTTAATATCGTGTTTCAAAAAGGCCTTGAGCTCAACTAAAACTTTCATAAAAACTCTTTGTTAAAGTTAATTTATCATACTGTCTTCCTTGTGAAGTACTGATAAGGCGGGGATGTTCTCTTGTCTCACAAAGTGCCGGTTGGTAATTCTATACGACCGTACGTAACTGCTAAAACACGTCCAAAAATATCGGGAAAGGTATCAATAATCCGAAAGCGGGAAATAAATATTTTTTTTCAGTGAAAATTTATTGGCAAAAAACCCAAAAATTACCCAGGTCCCAACCGGGGGGCCTGATCCATGGTATTTATTTGCAGAACACTTTTCTGCATGGGCGGCCTTCGGCCGCGCTTTAAAACATATCAACCAGTATTCAGAACACATATTTGCACTTTTCCGAACACCCTATATCTATGTCTACAACAACCAAATGAAAATGACAGAAAATTTTCAACTTTGATTGCAAATATCTCTCGGATTATTGATACTGAGGTCAAAAAGCGTCTTTTGATATCTTTCCCGATATTTTTGGACGGGTTTTAGCAGTTAGGTACGGTCGTATAGAATAACCTTAATTCTTTCCACGTGGTTATGGAGACGACATCCCCATGTAGTTAAGATTCCGTTTGTTGTTGGAATCCGTTATCTCAGTTATTCACAGTTATACACTATTAAAATTTTTATTTAAGTCGAGACTTTATTTTAATAAATCGGGAAAAAACTATTTTTGAGACAGCAAGAAATATCCTAAGGTCAAATAGGGTAATACTTTACATCCAACGTCAACTGTAAAAACTGCACTAAAAATGCCGATATTGGTACAAAGAGACGCGTTTCGGTCCTAAGAACCCTAATCCGGTGGGGGAAATCCAATATGTTTAGTAGTTTGCAAGATATTTGCAAGCAAAGTTAACAATTTTCTGTCATTTTCATGTGGTTGTTGTAGACAAAGATATAGCGTGTTCTGAAAAGTGCAAAAGTGTGTTCTGCGTAGAAATACTGGGGATCGCGTAGCCGGTATTGGACCGGCTAAGGGTTATTTTTTTGAAGCTCGGCCGAATGGGGCCTACGCAGAAAGGTGTTCTGCACATAAATACCATGGATCATGCCCCCTATTTGGGATCGGACTCGGGTAATTTTTTGGTTTTTTGCCAAAAACTTTTAAATTACTAAAAATAATGGGTTTCCCCCACCGGACCTGGGACCGAAACGCGTCTCTGGGTTCCAATATCGAAATTTTTAGTGCAGTTTTTACAGTTGATGTTGGATGTAAAGTATTACCTCAAATAGTTTTTGTTTTTAGAAAATGATCCAGCTCGTTTTGATTTCTCTGATCCTAAATTGTTGAACAGTGTTGGATTAAACATGTATACCTTATATTCATCTATACCAGCATATATGTATATACATATGTATATATGTATAACAAGTTTAAGATTCTCATCTGACTCAATCAAATCACCAAATACTGTTTGAAAGAAGATTAAACAAAAACTAGCTTTAATATCGACAGACACAACGCAAACGAATTGAGAGTATGATTCCGAAGAGGAACTTTTTGCCGGCAAAAACATTTATCATATTTTTATTACTGGAAAGTGAGCGTAATTTAGTTTGGGGTCAAAATGAACCTTTAGTTGAGATCAAAAGTAAGTGATTTGAAATATTTATCCATGCAAAAAGCACAAATTTATTACAACAACAATATTAATATTTATCTTAATTTAAGAATGTACGGATGTAAAACAGCAAATATTTGAAGAGGTGAAGACCTTTAGCGCTTTCATACATGGAGCCGAAGAACAGAGCTTTACCATTGATAATTGCAAACCATATGCGCCTCTTATAGTTGGTGGAGCCCCAGCAAATCCTAAGGAATTCTCGCCTATCGCCCGTTTGGGTCACAGAGAGGGGAGTGGGCCGGCAGAGTGGTTTTGTGGTGGTACCTTAATCAGCGAGAAATATGTGCTCACAGCAGCGCATTGCCTCTCATCAAACCGGTAAATAGATTTTTTTTGTTTGGAATTTGCTCAACATATGATAGTTGAGAAAAATTGGCTAACCACAGAGTTAATAATGCCAGATCGAAAGATAAATAGATTTATATTCCAAAATCTAAGATAACATGGATTTTTAATATCAATAATTTGACTTTTAAGTGGCCTTCGTAAGATACGCGTAGGGATGCTGAGGCATCGCCCATTTTTTTGTAATAGTTTCCTTTGGGAGACAACTGCTAAAACACGTCCAAAAATATCGGGAGAGCTATCAAACAACGCGTTTTGACTTCGGTATCAACAATATGAAAGCAGATTTTAATTTTTTGTTTCAGTAAAAAGTTATTCGCAAAAAACCCAAAAATTACCCAGGTCCGATCCCAAATAAGGGGCTTGATACAAGGTTTTTTCTTGCAGAGCAATTTTCCGCCCTTAAAAAAATAACCCTTAGCCGGCCCACAGTATTTCTCCGCAGAACACACTTCTTCACTTTTCGATACACCCTAAAGCCTAGTACTGTGTTCACGCGTGAAAAATGTTGCAAGTTGCCTAGAAACCATTTGAAACCCCATTCAAAATGTTTCGAATAAACGATGTGTTTCTGGCATCGTTACCCATAATTTTCAGTTCTTTTTAGAGTTTGAATATGTTTTTTCAATGCGCAATCCCCTTGGCAACATTTTGCACCGTGAAATGTTGCAAACGGCTGTATTGCAATACGATGAAAGAAGCCGTCTTTCCTCTACTTTAGTTATTAAAAAAGCGATTGAAAATGATGTTTGGTCTCGTTGCAACATTTTTCACGTTTGAACACAGTACTAGGCTTAATCTGTGATAACAACAACCACATGAAAATGACAGAAAATTTTCAACTTTGATTGCAAATATCTCGTCACGAGTCTAACGAGGTATCGGGATACCTTTCCCGATAATTTCCAACGTGTTTTAGCCTACCCTTGAAAATTTGTAAACTGTTTAATATTTGAAACTTTTCCAGTGGCGAAGTTAATATTATACGATTGGGTGAACTGGACTTTGAAAGTGATTCTGACAATGCGCGACCAGAGGACTTTGATGTACGACGTTACATTGAACATAAGGACTATCATAATGGGGCAATTTACAATGATATAGGTCTCGTAGAACTAGATCGAGTTGTCAGTTTCGATGCATACAAACATCCTGCTTGCTTGCCAACAACTTTGGGCGATGAGTTTGAAACGTTGCTTGCTATCGGTTGGGGGAGTATACGCTTCGCTGATACAGACTCAAAGAAACTTTTAAAGGTAAAACTGCAACATATTCACATCACACGCTGCAACCGACTTACAGAATCAGCAGATATCGAACAATTGCCGAGAGGTGTGGTAAATCGTTTACAAATATGTGCTGGATCAAATGAATCAAAAGATACTTGCGGTGGTGATTCCGGTGGCCCATTACTAGCCTATCATCCCGAATATCCTTGCATGTACACTGTAGTTGGTATTACGTCGTTCGGCATCGGTTGTGGTATACCCAATCAACCTGGCATATATACACGTGTATATCATTTTATTGAATGGATAAGGAATATTGTATGGGGAGAAATTACACATTAATTAAACAAAAAAACTACGTACATGTCGTACACTTACACCCCTATTGCGAGTATCGATTTGCAGCAGAATAGACTTTTTTCGATTGAGTTGATCGTATTTTATTTTGGCATTGTCTAACTTGATCGAACAAAAACTGCACATTTTGAATGTTTATATATATATTTTCTATTTTTTATTAATTTACTTTTTATCCATTTTATTAGCAATCAAATCGACACTCCAGCGACTACAAAATGGTAGTAGAAAGATGATCGATTAAGTATTCACAGTCGCTCAGTAAGCGATCGGGTCGACACTCGCAATTGCTCGATGATCGCTAATCGCTTTAATCGCTTAGTAGTCGATTATCTATTCTTGTTCGACACTCACAATAGCAGTGTTAGAGCTAATGGGAGAAATGTTGAAAATATAAAATGTTTAAGTTATGCATACTACGGGGTTTCTTAAAATCGAATCAACAAGAGCTGAACTACCTAAGTGATCTGAAGAATTCTAAAGTCCCATCCGTCCGGCTCCACAATTTTCTTTGTTGTTTGTAACGACAAAAAAAGTTTTCGGAGAGGCGTCGCGTAGCTCAGAACCGGCTGGCCAATTGCCAGTAACGTTTCTTTGTCTTTTCCTCAAGTGCTGCCAGTTAGTCCACGTCGTGAATAAGTTGGCCGAGGATTAGGTCGGCGACAGTGCCAGATTTCGTCCGGCGAAAAAACATGACAAGAATGGGAGGCAAGAGTTTATTCTTGAGCACAGCTCATTTACGGAGGGGCCAATCGCCACAATCGTGTAGTCAACGTTGTAAGAGACGAGCGAGACACCCTCTGGTGGGAGGAGAGCCTCGATATGTAGTAATTAAACAAAAGCGGGGATAGAACACCACGCCTTGTTTAATTATACGTGGTTTTGATCGTTCGCTTCTGAATTCCACCGATGATTGCCGACCACTCCGATAATTGGCGTTCCAACGCTTTAGACAGGCGGGAAAAGTTGACCATTCAAGGTCAAGAATAAGCTGCCTGTGATTAACCGTGTCAAAAGCTTTCGACAGGTCAAGTGCAACCAGTACAGTCCTGTCATTATACCTTAATACCTCATCACCGAGAACATGGAATTATACATCTACGTCGATGGCATTAAGCTTCCGACTGTCACACACCCCAAAATCTTAGCGTCACGTTTGATAACATGTTTAACTACGGTGCTGATGCCACCAAAGTACAAAGCCGCAACAAAATCCTCAAGTCACTAGCTGGCAGCACTTGGGGAAAAGATAAAGAATCGGCCAGCCGGTTCTGAGCTACGCGACGCCTATATGGGGGGCTAGCTGATACACACTGGATGAGGTTGCAGGCCTGCCAAAACACCGCGCTAAGAACTGTCACGGGGTGCCCCCTTATGTCTCTTGAGCATCACCTTCACAGTGAGGCTAAAATGCTCGGTGTAAAAGAGCATAGCGAGATGTTGACCAGGCAATTCCTGTTCAAGTGCTATAAGCCGCAGCATCCGAACAGAAACCTGCTCAACGAAAATCCGCCTCCCAGGAGAATAAGGAGTAATCTCCGCAAGCACTATGACGAGATCCGGCATCACATTTTCTCGCCATTTGATCCAAAGGTGCATCGGCGGCCGTCAATCTCATCCACACGGAGTCGGTAAACTCCTTTGTCAGTTCTCGTCCGGTGAATGCAGTCCTACAGACACAAGCTCGAACTGTTACCGATGAGGAACGCGAACTGCATAGGGAGGCAAGAGTCATGCTGGCCCAACTTCGTTCTGGATACTGTAACAGACTAAACTATTACCTATCCAGATTGAACCCTGACATGCCAAATGTCTGCCCGGCATGCGGTGCGCCTTCCCACGATACTAACCATCTGTTCATCTGCATCGAGCCTACTGTTTTAACAGCAATTTCACTCTGGTCCACCCCTGTTGAAGCCGCGAGGTTTCTGGGACTTCCGTTAGAAGAGCCTGATGACAATGTTGGATAAGAGGTGATACTTTAGGCAGATTAAATAGTCGCTAATACAACAACAACCGTCGGGGCCAATCGATTTTGAGCTTAAGACCCCCCGAATGGCCTCCTGAATTTCTGTGGTGGTGATGGCAATGAACGCTTGACTATTTTTTCTTTTATGCGCTTCCCTTGTGGCGCGTCTGATTTCCTTGGATTTGACAGTGGACCATAATTTGCCAACACCAGCAACAATTCATCAAGCAGAGGTTACATGAGCTTAGGTAGGGTTAGAGGTTAGGTGCTCCTCGCACTTGGCGCCGTTTGTGTTGCTCAACCAGCCGTCTGATTTTCGCATTTATATCCTGAATTGGGGGATCCGTAGGGTCTAAGCGCCGCACATAGTCACGTTCATTTGCACCTCCTTAATTCTCCCTGACAGAATGTATTGATTTGAGACTGAAGCTATGACCAAGCGAAACGCTCTTTCCCCTTCTGGTATGTCAGACGGGGTGGGAAGAGCAGAGGAGTTCTCAGTGAAGTTAAGAAAACCAACACCGTGAGCTTCGCTGATATTACTGAAAGTGCGAGATCCGGAGGTGGCAAAGTCGGTGGGGCGATCGATTGAGAGGACAATCGGTAAATGATCTGATGCAAGAGTCCACATCGGTGGCCAGTCAACGCAGTTTATGAGACCAGCGGTGACAATGGTAAGGTCTTTCGAGCTTGAACAATTTACCGCGACTTTCGTGGGGGATCCTCTTCAGCGTGCCGAACGTCGGCCTGTAAGCTTGAGTGCCAAAGGTCATGGTGTGCGTTTAAGTATCCGAGGATTGCACGATGTTGTTGTTGTAAGCACTGTTAACAATGTCAGGGCGATATTCACTCGGACAACAGGTGACAAGAGGTAAAGAAATTTAAATTATCTCAAGATCGGCATCGCCTGACCGGACAACCATACCTTGACGTTGTAAGGTGTTATCCGTAGTGTCGACATCAGGCTCAAATAGCACAGATTGATGAGTGACGAAAGCAAGTCCGCCCCCAAGTCGTCTCGCACAGTCACACCAATGGATGTTGTAGCCGTCACAGGTCCGAAAATCTGATCGGGCACCGAGCTTTGTCTCCTGAATCGCAGCAATCTTGAAATTTTTTCGCTTCATAAAGTTCAGTATTTCACTAACCTTACCGGTAGGTTGCGCAGCTCGACAACATGGCGCAACGTACGTATCGGTCCATAAATTCCTGTTTCCAAATTCAGAACATATAAGCAGGTGACATAAGCCAAGGCAAGAGTTGCATTTGACTGATGCCGCCAGTGAATATAATCTCAACCGACAAACAGTGCACATGGTGTAAGGGACTAGGAGCTGGTGGCTTGGCTTACATTTGTGCTTGTGCTGGAAGAAAGGGGAAATTGTTAGTGGGGAGGGGGTGGGCTGTCGCTCAGCATTGCTCACTCACTTTCGCTCCAAGAGAGAGGTGCTACGCAGAAAGTACCTATGAGCTGCTGCGTGAGGTGTTTGCGACGGTGGGCGTGAGCGGCAGCGGAAATTGCACACCACTTGCTGGGCAGTGTTAGTGCTGCTAGTCGTGAAGACTGTATCTGGAACATGTGGCGGTGCGACACTGGATTGACGTTGGCCACGGGACGCCCTAGGGCGTGAACAGCGAGGGGCCACGAAATTTTTTAAGAAACTAGCAGGCCTATGTTTGGAGGGATTTAGCCCGGAGTAACTTGTTTTGTGCAAACATTTTTTACAGTCGGAACATTGGACGGAGTGTGAACCTTTAACATAAGTATTCCTCCGGCAAACGCAGCAGATCCAGTCTGTTGTTGTTGTTCTTAACAGTGCTTCGCCCTACCCAATGGGCTCGATCACTCTAAATTGTCATCAGGCTCTTCTAACGGGAGTCCGAGGAAACGCGCAGTTTCCACAGGGTTGGACCAGAGTGATGTAGGTGTTAGAAGATTGGGTTCAACTGAACAGAAGAGATGTATGGTATCATGAGGGGACATACCACATGCAGGGCATGTGTTTGGTATGTTGGGGTTCAGTCTGGATAAGTAAGAGTTTAACCTATTACAATATCCAGAGCGAAGTTGTGCCAGCATAACTCTAGTCTCCCTCGGAAGTAGGCGCTCCTCTTCTGCCAATTTAGGTGACTGAGTTTTGATAACGGGATTCAAAGGCCGAGATCTGAGGGATCTGTCTACGGACTCGGTGTGGAGGTCATTTACAGCCCGTATGTGGTTCCGCAGATCAAACGGCAGAGATGTGGTGCCGGATCTCATCGTAGTGCTTACGAAGATGTCTCCTTATGTCCTTAAGGAAGGAGAAGGTGGGTAATGAGAGCTGAGAAGCAACATATCTGTAGATAAAGCATCGAGTTGCAGGTGCATTTTAGTCACCTCTTACGACAGGTATACATACCCCTGCGGGTTAGGGGTTTAGAATATGCCCGAGGTAGGCATACCGGTTGTTGTTGTTGTTGTTAACAGTGCTTCGCGCTGCCCCAGATTGGACAGGGTTACACTGAAATAACAGCCCTTGGCCGGGTGAAAAAACCCGGGTCATTCCGGTGCGATAGAACCGGCATACCGGTCGTAAGAGGCGACTAATATGCACAAAGGTAATGACGTGCAACTAGATGGTTGATCTACGGAAATGATGCCTCTCACCTCTCATTACCCTTCTTATCCTTCCTTACGGAAGGAGGGGTGACATAACCTAGAAGGTTCCACTAGTCATACCAAATCGCTTCCACGACAGTCGGGCAGTACCTCAAGGGAGTACCGGAGCGTACCGGATTCATATCCGGCCAAGGACTGTCAGTTCGACAGCACTCCCCAAAACCTTCGGGGAGTGTTTTTGTCGTTACAACAACAACAACAACAGGTATACATACCTCAGGCACATTCTTAACCCTAACCCTCAGCGGGAGCAAAATGTGATCATCCTATTTGGTCCTCTTATGATGACCGGCAACTTCAGCCAGGTCTCGGGGAAGATATATTTTCACGGACATCGTGCAACAAATGGTTACGTTATTACAGCCATAGATGTTATGAGTAAAAGTAAATTAAAGACAACTAATAAATTTTTGCAAATTTTTCTATATTGAGTTATTATCGACTCTCTTCTAGTTAAGTATATAGATTGTATTTGTTTTAGTTTTGTGCTCCAAATTTAAAACAATTCAAAGCACTTGAGATTGCATTAGGATTCGATTACATGCAATACTGAATGCTTAAGCTTTTTATTAGCTTCGAATTGTGTATACTCGTTTAGATTTATGCTTGTTTAGAAGCGCGCGTATTTAAACTATACCAGAAAAAATTCATCTCATACCGGTTAATCATTATTAATTATTTACATACCTAACTATGCCTATGCATATATATGCACTAATTTGTAATCATTGGTATTATTTTCATCGAAGGTTTTAACATATACATATTTATGCGTTATCTACTACCACAAGCCTTATTTCTTTGATTACCCCTACCTTTGTTTTGATGGACAAATAAATAAATTTAAATTAAACTAATACATAAAATATCTTTTTTCCGACATCTTAATTCATGTTTCCACCAAAATGTGCGTGAATAGGCTATGTATTCGTCGATCCTTCTCCTTGTACACCAACGAATTCAACCCATCGGAGAGAAACCGTTTAAATCCATTTTTTAATAGCTCCAGCCGATTTTCATTCTTTTTTTCAGGCTTGTGGCGCATCATAGTATACGTGCTATAAATTGGTTCGAAGCGGCAAACATCTATTTTATGCGAACACAGTCTATTGAAGAAATCATCATCCTCTCCACCCCAACCCTCAAAAACATTTGACATACCATTTATTAAGCGATATTGTTGTGTTTGTATGGCCACAACGCCTCCAAATAAACCACGATATGGTAATGTAAAACGAAAAATATCCAAAGCTGAGCACATATGACGAGGTTTTTGTGTACAAGCGTATATTTGTCCTAGATTCATTGGAAGTAAATCAACATCGTGTAGTATTAAGCAAGGAAATTCCATTTCGGCAGCAATTATTGATCCTATATTAAATAGTTTTGCCCGGTTAAATGGCTTCTGATCGTATTGCTCAATTAAAAAGATCCTATAGTGTATCCGTTGTTGTCGCAGGTAATTGTGCATATAAACAAGGAAAGCATGCAGTTGTTCCTCTCGCTTACGGTAAGGCACAATGATTGCGGTGCTAAATCTTGAGCTGCAATCGTTAGGAAAATATTCGCCACCCGGTAGTATCTCATCCACATGCAAGACATGGTCTTTGTACTGTAGTTTATATGTAAATTCATTATTTGCTATAATATCGTTGTAATCACATGATTGCAAACGTTGCATGGAAATGTTGCTAGTAACACTCTCGACAAGTTCTTTGTGTATTTCATGTTTACGTAAATACTTGTAATGTGAGGCAAATCGCCATGGCAGAATGCAATAAATCACCAACAAAACACAGGCCGTACGCACAGCCAAATCGGAAACATGATAGTTTCTTTGGTTTACCTTCAAAAACATATTGCAAACGAAACTATTTATTGTACGATGACGTGTCCTCCGCTGTAACGTGACACATTGCTCTTATAAATTAATTTATCCAAGGCTATGGAATTAAATTAGTATTTTTTATTGCAACTACACTGGTGTCTCAAAGAACGATAACAAAACATTTTTCCGATTATTAATGTGACGAATTCGATGACTCCTTGATTATTAATACTGGGTTCGCTCACTATAAAGTCAAATAAACACAAGCACCGATATTGTAACTAATAGCTTGTTTTATTTACTAGTAAGAAGCTCAATACAAATTTAAGAGTTTGGTAACTTCGCAGTAGTTCACTGAACAACACTTGAAAATAAACTGAACCCCCTGCCTTGCTTGGTGGCTGCCTTATATAGTCCGACAGGGTGCTTGCCGACGCACCGAGAACTTTCTTGGTTGTTCGTTCTTCGTGTTCTCGAAGGGTTGTTGTTGTTGTTGTTGTAACGACAAAAACATTATCCGAAGGTTTTAGGGGTTGCTGTCGAACTGACAGTCCTTGGCCGGATATGAATCCGGTACGCTCCGGTACTCCCTTGAGGTACTCCCCGACTGTCGTGGTAGCGATTTGGTATGACCAGTGGAACCTTCTAGGTCATGTCACCCCTCCTTCCGTAAGGAAGGTGAGATGGGTAATGAGAGGTGAGAGGCATCATATCCGTAGATCAGCCATCGAGTGCAAGTCATTACCTTTGTGCATATTAGTCGCCTCTTACGACCGGTATGCCTACCCCGAAGGACCGGTGTTATTTGGTGAGATCTCCTCTTTGCCTTGTATTCGCAAACATTCGCGCCACCTCTCTTCCTCTTTTTAGGTACACGCTTGCATGCATAAGAGTAGCCATCGTCATCTTTGTTGTGTTTAACTAGTGTTGGGAGTGTTACTGAGTTAGGGATAGTACATGCTTGAGAAAAATCGGCACACTGCCATCCACATTGCCAGGACCAAACGCAGCTAGCCTTTCTAAATGGACCATTTTCATCTTATTCCTTGGCCTTCCATAGTTTGTATGCGATATACCACATCGTTGATCCGTTTTATGATTTTGTATGGGCCTTCCTAGTTACATTGTAGTTTTGGGGACAAGCCTTTCCTACGCTGTGGGTTGTATAGCAGCACTAAATCTCCTTCTATAAAACCTTCCGAATTTATTGCTTTGTCGTACCTGGCATTCATCTTATCGCTCATGATCTTAGTCCGTTTTCTCACAAGGTCGTGAATTTCTCTCATTTCTTCTTCCAATACGCTAGTAGATTTCCGAGCATTTGCTCCTGCATCAGCGTTTATCCCAAACTTAACAGCTGGCAATCGAAGACCATTCCCAACCAGTTCTTTTATGTACTGCAGAGCGATATGCCATTAGGAATAAGGAGATGTGAGTATCCCAATCCTTGTGGAACTTACCCACTACTTTCCTCGGTGCTCTTCCAAGGTTCTATTGAATCGTTCCACCATGCCATCTGACTGAGGATGCAGTGCAGTTGTTCGATTTTTCCGCATGCCCAATGTCTTGCACATTTCATTGAACACAGCTGATTCGAAATTTCTGCCTTGGTCAGAATGTATCTCCATCGGTGCATCAAACCTAGCTACCCAATTGTTAGTAAACACTTCTGCTATGGTTTCTGCCTCTTGTTTTGGAAAAGGGTACACTTCTGGCCATTTGCTGAAATAGTCTATAACTACCAGTACATATTTGTTTCCGAGTTTGCTAGTAAGAAATGGACCAGCTAAATCCATGGCTATCCTCTCTAATGGTGCACCTGAGTTATACTGTTTCATTTGGCCATGGCTCCTTGATTTCGGTCCTTTAGCTTTAATGCATACTTCACAGTTGGCTATTCATTCCGCGACCGATTAACGGCAACCAACCCAATATAATCTAAGGGATTTTCTTCCTTCGGAAGACTATCAGCTTTCGAATGCATTGACCATGCTCACTCTCCCATATTCGATGCAAACAAGCGGATCCTAATTGCAAACTATTCCACTGTGCCAAATATGACTTTGCAATAGAACTTTCTGCTGACATCTCCTCTCTTGATGGTCGCTCGCTTCGTTCGATTCCTTGCATCACACGTATAAGATCTGGATCTTCGTGCTGACACCTTCTTAATTGATCAATGTTCCATTCGTCCGTAGATGTTTTAGTCATGAGCCGCACATCTATAATGTCTTCCTTGGCCTCAGCTTTCGAACAATGCTTCCGCATTTCCATGGGTGCTACCTTTGCGATGCTCTATGGAAAAGTCATAACTTTGCAGTCGCTCTATCCACCGTGCCAATTGACCTTCCGGATTACGGAACTGTTAGATCCATTTCAACATATTTCAGTGCATAGTTGTTCCTTCAATGTTTGAAAAGCCACCTCCTGTTCCTTCTTCCATTCAAAACTCATATTCTTCCTTGTAAGGTCATGAAGACCACTAGCTACGCTGACTTAATTCGGTACAAATCGGCGATAATACGTGCACAGCCCAAGGAAGCTCCGTAACTCATGCAAATTTCTCGGTCTTGACCAATCCAGTGCAGATTCCCTCCATAGTTACCTTGTGACCCAAATAACTTACTTTCTTTTTAAACAAGGAACACTTCTTGGGACTTAGTTTCAGACCAGCACCAGCTATTCTTTGGAAAACTTCCACCAAGTTCTTTAGGTGTTCCTCAAAGCTTTTTCCCAGCACGATGATGTCATCGAGGTACACCAAACATGTTTGCCAGTGCAATCCTTTTAGTATCGGGTCCATAAAAGTAGCTGAAGCATTGCATAGCCCGAGGGGCATTACCGTAAGTTTCCAAAGCCCCTCTCCAACGCTGAAGGACGTCTTCTCTTAACCTTCATCCTTTACCTCCACTTGCCAGTAGCCGCTTTTCAAGTCCAGTGGGGAAAACCATTTCGTGCCAGATAACGAGTCCAGAGTATCGTCGATTCTTGGCAATGGATAACTGTCCTTCTTCGTTACGTCGTTCGATTTCCGGTAATCCACACAAAACCTCATTTTTCCATCCTTCTTTTTCACTAGTACTACCGGCGCGCTCCATGGACTAGCTGATGGGTCGATCACGCCGCTGTCGCTCATTTCCTGTATAATTTCTCTTACTACTTGGCGTTTGGCCAATGGAATACTACGAGGAGCTTGGCGGATTGGCCTTGCATCACCACTATCAATTTGATGCTTCACAACTTTGGTCCGACCTGGTTTGGAACCATCCTTGCCAGATATGCTCGAGTACTTTCATAGAAGTTCCTTTGCCTTTTTCTGATGATCTTTTTCGAGGCCTGCCGTCCATGACTTGATATCATTTGAAAGATTAATTTTGATGGTAGAATCATTTTCCTGAAGCTGTTCACAATTGATAACTACCTCGACCTCTTGGCATTGTCCCAATATTGCTTCTTTGGAAAGTTTAATCGGAGATTTGAACTCATTAAGTACTCTTACCGGTACACGTCCATCTTGTTTGGTCATGGCCAGGGTTTTTCCTACTAATATGTTCGTCCTTGATTTGTTGGCTGCCTCGACAACCCACAATTTGCTTGTCCCATAATCTCCATCAATCTTTGCCCATATGATTGCTTCCGACTTCGGTGGAATTTGTTGGCTGTCCTCCACAAGCACTCGCTTACTAACGTATTTGTTTTCGTAACCAAAATTTAATGGCACATCCTTGTTCTGGTAACTCATAATCCTGTTTTGCATGCCGATCTTGATGCCTTGCTCGCTTAAGAAGTCCGCACCAACTATGATTTCGTCAACAATATCTGCTACTATAAAACTGTGTAGAACGGCCACGTTCCCAATTGCGATTTCACATGTAACTTATCCTAGGATAAATCAGATCGAATTATGGAATGCGATGCGCATGTATCCACAGTTCTTTTCCATCCACATATGCAACAACAGTAACATTACGAGCTTTCCTTCCGATCTGTGAGGCAGAGATAATGGGGCATTCAGTTGCGGGAGCCAGTCCACACCCCTTTCCGCTGGCTCGATTTAGTTTAACGACTGATTTGGTTGGGAGGTTTGCTCATCTCCTTCAGCTTTGCGTTTTCGTCCACCTGAATTGCTGGGGTTACTGGAGCCAGTGCCGCAATAACGTGCTATGTGACCTGGTTTTCCGCACTTAAAGCATTTAATGGCACCACTACTTTTTTTCTGTACTCCGTTCAACGCTTTCAAAATGTTGTCTACCCAAGCCGGAGTTTCCCCTTTCTACGCGATGAGCCTTGTTTGCAGGTTTACTCAAAAGCGAAGCTGTTTCCTGCGTCAGAGCATGCGATACCGTTTCAGAGAATGTCTGTTTGGGGTTTACATATGTGGCCCGCTTCGTCTCCACATCGCGTATTCTATTTATAAAACTTTGGACTTTTACCCTCTCAGTGTACTCCACGGGTGCGTCCGCATTTGCTAGATGGGCCAACCTCTCGACGTCCGATGCAAATTCCTGCAAAGTCTCATTCGGTTTCTGGGATCGATTCCGTAGCTCTATTTGCTTTCGATGTTCGCTACCATAGCGTCCCTCAGCCGCACCCATCAGTGCATAATAACTGTTCCTTTCAGGCACCAATTATTCAGCGCACCAATTATTAACCGCAGCCGTCTTCTCAAATGGCAGCTTAAATACCTGGAATGGAACAGAACCATCAAAGGAAGGTGATTTTACCTTGGGAGTATTCGCTAAAGCCGAATGGACGATTTAGTTGCAATTCCTGGATACGACCTCTCAGTGAATCTACCTCAGCATCGATTTTATTCTGCAGCTGTACAATTTTCGCATCTTGGACTTCTAGTTTAGATGACATCCTAGCTTCTTGTGCTTCCAACTGCGAAGAGATATATGCCATTTGAGATCTCATGTATGCCCTCTGTTCGTCTAGTTGAGATGTAATACGTGTGTTCTGTTCTTCAAGCTTAGATGCCATGTGAACCTTCTGTTCTTCCAACTGAGATGCCATGTGTGTCTTTTGTTCTTCCAGCTGAGATACCATGTTTGTCTTCTGTTCTTCAAGCTGAGATGCCATATGTGTCTTCTGTTCTTCAAGCTGAGATGCCATGTGTGTCTTCTGTTCTTCCAACTGTGTTGAAATGCTAGACGACATCTGAGTCAATACAGCGAACAACGCGTTTGTATCCACACTTGTCACTGGATTCGGAGGCTCCTTTTTCTCTTCCATTTTCGTCGATGCCTCCCCCACAAGATGGAAAACATAATCATCAACATTGATTCCTTCCGCTTCCATTGCCTCCCGTAGTCGTGATTGTAGCTCGTATTTATTGTTTGTGGTGTTTAGTCCGCGTTGTTCCAACTCAGTTTTGGGTTGCTGAATCTTTAGTTCATTCAATTGAATTGAATTGAATACCGCTTCCGGCACCAATTGTGACGAATTTGATGACTCTTCGATTATTAATCCTGGGTTCGCTCACTATAAAGTCAAATAAACACACGCACAGATATTGTAACTAATAGCTAGTTTTATTCGCTAGTAATAAACGCAATAGCAATTTAAGAGTTTGGTAACTTCACAGTAGTTCACTGTTCAACGCTTCAAAATAAACTGATCAACCTGCCTTGTTTGGTCTCTGCCTTATATAGTCCGACAGGGTACTTGCCCACGCACCGAGAACTTTCTTGGTTGTTCGTTCTTCGTGTTCTCGAAGGGTCGGTGTTATTTATTGACATCTCCTCCTTGCCTTGTATTCGTGAGCACTCGCGCTATCTCTCTTCCTCTTCCTTGGTACACGCTTGCATGCATAAGCGTAGCCAACGTTATCTCTTTAGGTTGATTCTGTAACTATTTTAACGCCAGGTGTTAGCGTTAACTACGCTTAACACCATTTTTTGAGCTTTCCTTATTCACTAACTTTAGCTAACACTTTTTGTGTGGTTAGCTGTCGTGAATTATTTTCGAGGTGTTAACAATAGCGTTAATGTATTTGCAAGTGTTTTAGCGTTTGGAAAAAGTAAAAAAATTAGTTTTGAGTTTTTTGCATGTAATTTAGCGCAAAATACGGCGAAAAGAGAAGTATTTCCATATTTTATCACCATCAAGAGTCAGCTGTTTAGCGGCGTTAAAGGAGAGTTACAGAATCGCATTTTCGTTAAGAACAAACGCCAAAATTTGGCGATAAGCTTAACGCTCGGCCCGTGGTTAAAAGTTACAGAATCGACCTACTGTTGTATTGAACTAGTGGTGGGAGTGTTAGTAAGTTAGGGATGGTACATACTTGAGTATAATCGTCACATTATTCTTAAAACATTATAATTTCCTACAAGTGAAATACTTTGAGAATTGCTCAGTGCCCGCACTTATCTGTCGAAAGTTTATATTTGTCAGTTAATGCATTTCCTATGAAATTTTTTTGCAAATTCAAGAGTGAACATCACGAATTTAAGGAAATTTATTAAAACATTTTTCCAAATGGAAAAAGCAACAGCTTAGAAAAAACTCAGGTTTTCTTACTAATGCATAAGCAGGTAATGTTCGTTAAGGACCGTTGTTGTCTAGGTTAACCATATACATATATATATACATTTGACGTACGAATTAAATAGAGTTTTCCTACTACCAAATGCAACTCTACGAATTAGGTGATAACAGCTGTTATCTATTGTGGCTGCTTCTGTCACACATTCGCCACTTGTATGTATTCACAATGCTCATACCTGAAGATCAGATGAGTTCTTACTAATCAAAAAAACGGCTATATGTGTTGGTACGCATCAGCATTGTCCGGTAGGGAAGTTGTTTGTCTTTGTTGCTTTTAGCAAACCTCTAAACCTTGACAGCACTGCCATCTTCGAAAAACCTTACAAAATGTGATCAAAAGAAAATTTGAACGATAAACGATACCGAAGTAGGATGTTGAAAAAAGTGAAGAAAATTAGAAACAGCAAAGCAATCGAGGAATAGAGCAGCATAGAAAAGGTCGGTGTCGTCGAAGGGTTTAGCAATTTTCGTTTAATTACCGAAAATTTAATAATTTAATGAATGTAAATGCTCTTAAACGTGCCAAGTGTAGTAGGAAATTAAATTTTATACAAAATATACTGTATTTTATTACCATAAAGCAATTTGTTAAGTGATAGAAAGTAGCAGGCAAACGTGAAAAAATCGAAGTAAAAAAGAGTGCAGGCAGCGACCCTCTGCCGCATAAACGGAAGCAGCGGCAGCGGTAGTCAATCGCAAAGGTGAGCGAACATATCAAAGTATAAGATTTACTGAAAATGTGGCGATAAAGACGCTGTTTGGGTTGTATAGCGGTAAAAACAGGAAGTACCCATTATACACTAAAGACTTGAAAATGTGTCGATGGCATCCAACAGAGATGGTGGTTTCTGACTGAAATATGTAAGTACATAAGCATGCTGCGTTGACGCAGCGAGGCATGAGGTCGACGACGACGTAGTCGTTATAAATCTGAGCAGTGATTTTTTTCGTTTAATATTTAATTTTTTTTTAATGTTTTACTAACAGAAGTAGGTATGTAGATAAAAGGCTAGGCTTGAGAATTAATTATTATTTTAAAAGAATGAATGAAATGTAGTTAGCAGAATTTTAATAAAATTAATTTAGAACTAATTAGCCGAAAGGAAAACCAGTTACAAAACAAAATAAACATTTAAAAACCAGTTTTCTATGAAGAGAAAATCTTTATAATGAAATCCGTTCATCCTATTTAAAAAATCTTTTGTTGCTGCCGGTGTAGCTGATGCTTAAACATACATTCTATGTACATATGTATGTCCATAATATGAATGTAGCTCCTCATGGTGTTGTGCCTGACTACGTGCCACAATGGCGCGACGCTGAGCTACCGAAATGCACCACCATTACCAGCAATTTATTACATACGCGTCGGCGCATTTTCCCCAACCACTTTTCTAATATCTATTTATTATTTATTATACGTGTATGTATGTACGTATGCATGACCCTATTCAATATGTATATAATATCTTATAATTTCATTGATACTGGGTATTTCACTAAAATATTTATATAAACAAGTGTACACGTGTATATCCATGCATATATGAGTGGAATAAAATGCAAGTGATAATAATCAGTAAATATTAAGCGTACAACTAAACATATGTTTGTCAATAATACACATGTTTCAACAATGCCCCATGCATTTGATAAACCCTCAACTCACAGGAACTACATTACTATTTTGTGAAGTTTATTAACTTTCCGCGTCAGCTTGACAGTTATTTTTTGTCCGATCCTTCATTTACTACTTCCCATCTATTTAGTATTCACTAATAATGCATTGTTGTTCTATTTTAGATATTTTCCCATTGGAAGATTGATTGTCCAATTGAGGTTTTCGTGTTCGGCAGATATCATAAACGATAAACGAACACCATACCGAGTAGAAAAGTCAAGTGGATGGCTTGGGTGCAAATGAAGGGATTGTGCATATGAATGTGTGTAAAAGGAGAAGAAGACGTAAAGAGAACTCTGTATGCTACATATTACATACAAATGTTTGTATATCTCTGGATGTCCACGCCGGCTTATAATAGCACACACATTATTGCCCGTTGATCATATAAAGAACATAGGATCAATCAAGTACCGCCACAGTTATCTTTAATAGATATTCATTAATTAAATACAAAAACAACATACATTAATCAACAGCTCTATCGTGCTATCCACTTGTAATGGCTGTGAAAGTGCAATTCGAAATTGGGCATACGGCTAGGCTGCGCAGCAAAAAAACGCCAGAAGGCTTCACACATGATTGGGAGTTGTATGTGCGAGGTGTGAAGGAGGCAGATATCAGCGCCTACGTCGACAAGGTCGTTTTTAATTTACACGATTCTTTTCCAAAACCAAAGAGGGGTAAGTACAAGGCAAGTTTTGTAAGTATGTACATATATATGTGTGTACTATAATCATACAAATAAGCATGTACTATGAATATACAGCAATAGCCACGAAAATGGAAATGATATACGAGGTGTGTTCAAAAAGTATCGCGAATTTTGTGTTTTTTCAAAAATTATTTATTTATTCATGAATATCTATTTTGTCCCCTTCAAAGTAATCCCCATGAGATATTATACACGTGTGCCAACGGTTTTTCCAATCTTCGAAGCACTTCAAAAAATCATTTTTTTGTATCTTGTTCAGCTCCTCCTTCGATGCCGTCTTTATCTCGTCAAGAGAAGCGTAACATCGTCCTTTCATGGGCCTCTTCAGTTTAGGGAACAAGAAAAAGTCACAGGGGGCCAGATCTGGGGAATACGGTGGCTGCGGCATCATTAGTGTGTTGTTTTTGGCCAAAAAGTCGCGCACAAGCAACGATGCGTGAGCAGGGGCGTTATCGTGGTGCAAAAGCCAATTTTTGTTCTTCCACAAATCCGGGCGTTTCTGGCGGATTGCTTCTCGCAAATTGCGCATAACTTGCAGGTAATATTCCTTATTGACCGTTCTTCCCTGTGGCAAGAACTCATGATTAACCACGCCCCTGCAATCGAAGAAAACTGTCAGCAAAACTTTCACATTCGACCGAACTTGGCGCGCTTTTTTCGGTCTTGGTTCGTGCGGCAGCTTCCATTGAGATGATTGAGCTTTGGTTTCCACGTCATAACCAAAGACCCACGATTCGTCACCAGTTATGACCCTCTGGAGCAAATTTGGGTCGTCGCGGACAGAGTTTAACATCTCATTAGCAATGTTCATGCGATGCTGTTTTTGGTCACAATTGAGCAATTTTGGTACGAAAAATCGAAGACGATCCAAAACACGTGCAAGCAAAGCAGCTGTCAACAATTAACTGAACATTCAAAATGGCCGAGCTTGTCGGCATAAGTGAGAGACATGAGTACCAACATAACGCTACAAAAAATTCGAAATTCGAATATACGTAACCAGCGAAAATTCAAAATTCGCGATACTTTTTGAACACACCTCGTACAGCCAGGTACCTTGACATTTTCTTTTAAGTGTGCTGAGGGACCTTTCAATTATATAATTTAAAATAATTTGGATTTTAAATATAGTTTAAACAATAGAAAAAATCACAAAAGTAATATGTAGTTTCAAAGTTTTCAAAAAAATCGCAACAAAAAAAAATTTTTAAAACTTCCGAAAGAGACCTTCAAGATCACGGTTTGATCTGCAAGCGAATTGAAAGTACGAATTACAGTTGGCTAGACATGTTTGAATCATTAATTATCTGCATAGTACATACTCTGAATTGGGATGTCTTTACTTCCATACGTATCGTGGTAAAAATAATTAATTTCGTATTGTTGTTGTTGTTTGTATCGACACAAACACACCCCGAAGGTTTTGGGGAAATTGTTAATTAAATTGTAGTAATTGCACATCCCTACAGTGGACGTTTCTATCGCTTAATGATTTTCACGTTTAACAACAAACTATTAAAAACTGAAAATACACTAGAAGACTACAAAGGCGACCTTATTAAAGACATTTTTTTTATTTCTTTCGAATTCAGTGAGGGGATGCTAAACCATCAGGAGCCGATTTAGGCTGAAACCTCCAATTCCTTTGATACCTGTCATTGGCATCGATGATATTTTCTTTCGATCTCGTTAGAGGACACGTCTAGTAAATTAATAAAAAATAATAAATACACAACTTAAGGATTTCTCACAATAATAAAGAGAAAATGTAAACAGTTAAAAATAGAACATATTTCAGTAGAGAAGTCACTTATTTTATAAACGGGGTTTTATGCGTAAATAAAGTATGCCATTTCAAAAAGTGTTACAACATAATAGGAAATAAGAAAAGAAGATTTAATGCAATTATATAACCCTACATTTACTCCTATATATTTTATTTTTATAAAATTCTGTCTTTATTTTTATAGAGTTAAAAATGGAATTTAACATTTTCATTCTGATATTTAACAAAAAACAAATATTGAACAATAACAGAAATACAAAAATCCTTATCGACTTCATCGAAATTCACAGGCAAATCCCGATTAAATCGATTAATTCCGTCGGAATAGATGATAGACCCCAATATTTATTTGCTAGATGGTAAATAGCGAAAGCACATGGTTTGAGTATACTTTAACTAAAACGGATGGATACTGGAATAGAGTCCCAAGTGCGAATAGCAATTACAAAATATAACCGGCCGCAGGTTAAGTAATTATATCTTGGCACAATCATGTCGTTAATCCATAGATACTTGGGGAAAACTAGTTTATCATATAAATAGTGGAGCTCCTTATACATAATGAGTCTAAAAAGGAAGATACAATTCCTGTCTTTCAAGTAATCGAAAATTTTCCAACTTAATAAACGTGATACCCAGCTAAATATATGGTAAAACTTGGCTAAGCCGAGCACATAACGTGTAACATGTTTAAATACTACATACATTTTATGAGCTGGCTGAGAACTAAGTTTACTAAGTTAGAATAGTCCAGAGTAGCATATGATTGGCAGAATTAACTGTATAGCAAGCTTTCTACTAACATTGACGGGTGTATAAATTTTCTTAGAATGTTGTATACTTTATTAACCACAGAGTTAACATGGTCGTATTAGTAATGAAACCAAGTTTTGTCACTTTTGACACTAAGTAGCTTGAGGCACTTATCAGCAATGTATGAAGTCGGAATATTTGAAAAATTTACTTGTTTTTTAGCTATAGGTAACACAAGAGTTATCACTGTTAAGACATAATTCCTTTGTCCTCTCCCACGCAAAGATGGATCTAAGCCATAGTTTGACTATGTACATGTGTCATTTATCTCCTCATGATTTCCAGATATATAAAGCTGGACATCATCAGCATATGCTTGCATATGTACATGTTGGCACGCATTAAAAATATCATATATAAACATGCTTAATAGTAGTGGGCCCAATATGGATCCTTGTGGTACCCTAGCCAGCAGTGATTTCAGACCAAAATATTCGGAGCCAACTTTGACACGTTGAGATCTACCTGTCAAAAAGCTTCGCATGAGACGCAAATCGGAGCCTAGAAAGCCAAAATTATTTTGGTTTTGGCAATATGCCGCCTATCAGGAAAGCATGAAGATGATTGATGATGTGCCAAAGTAGGCAGAATGTACGTTGCGATTATTTGCACAAACTTAAACTTTATTTTATATATGCACTTTGCCTTATCTGATTCCGACACAGCTTGGAATTTAAAAATTTGACACAGGTAGACACGAAAGATGAAGAACAAGTTGTAAAACTTTTATTGGTACAAGGGGTAACACGCATACACCGAAAGTCGTCATTTAGTTCTTCAGGACAGAAGGAGCACTCCAAACTATCACTTGCATGAAACATGATTTGGTAATACCGTATCTAACATTCTACTAAAATATTTGGTGGTCTCAATACGGGCATCTTTATATGCGCTCCAATTGGATTCGCTTCGATTCTTTTTCCATAGGGAGTATTGCTTATTGCGCTTCATTATCGTTGCACGGTTAAACTGCTCTGCGCTAAAGTGCACTACATTGAACCCATTATGACGCTTGCACAAGGTGTTCGGTAAAGATGTATATTGGAACGATTTTTCGTCATCCCTTGTCAAATTAGGTTTTGAGACAAACCGGTTTCGGCGTTGTGCCATCTTCGTTCTGATCTGTTGTTGCCCTTTGTCTTGTATTTATAGTAGGTAGCAGGTAACGTCAGCATGGGTGTCTGTTTGTGTACGTGTGTGCATGTGTTGTGTGTGTACATTCAGAAACGGGGGTGGTTTGCATCGATAGGTTTTTGTGTGGTTGACTGAGGCAGGTAAAAGTTGGTGATTTTTGTTGTTTGACCTTTTTTGCTTGTTTGTTGTTTTTGATTGATTTTTGATTTTGCTGTTTTGTGTTTATGTGTCGGTGCGTGTGAGTTTGTTGTACCTGAGTAGTTGCTTTGTTTTTTGTAAACCAATTTTTCAGTAAAGCTAGGTTATTAATGTTGCCAAACATTGAAAACAATATGACCAACATTAAAGTAACGGAAACAAAAATTAACAAACGAAAATTATGCCCGGTTTACGAAATTTTGTTTTTGGCGGATATATGTAGGCGTTTTAGTAGTTCCCATTGAAGGCAACATGTGTAATTATGTCTAAACAAGCCGATTTCATGAAAATCCCGCATCGAGTGGAAAATGGAAATTCGGCATTTTGTTTAAAAACTCCTCATATAGTTTATTTAATAAATTTTGTTTATTATATTAATTATCTTATCAACTAGTTTTTAGACATATTTTCCCTTTATGCTGAGCGCTGACTATGTGGGCGACTTAAATGTCAGTCGAGCTATCTTTGTTTAAGCTACATAAGCTATGACCACTTTTCGTTAATTTCATATGCCTTGTATGATCTTGTAATACGCAATCGCTTTATGAAATATTCTGAATACATGCATTATTATTATTATTTCAGTAATACTCCGCCCTGCTTAGAATAGAATAGGATGTGACCTACAAAACAGGGTTATACTAATGTTGAAAGTCCTTTTTCAGATATGAATCCGGTACGCTTAGGTGCAAACACCTTGCGGCATCAGCCTTAGCGATGCCGTTAACTCCGCAACCGGGTTCGATATTGATTTTATTCTCCCCTTACGACAGGTCTTTTCACAGCGAAAATACGGACCAATGCCGCTGCTAACACCTCAGAGCCAACGGTGCTCGCCCCCCAACGCATACATTCAAGGGACCTTTCACCACCATGCTACTCTAAACAAAGCATTTAAATTTTTTATATTAATTAATTTGATATTACTCAAAGGCTGCCCTCGGGGCAACATGTGCTCCGCATCCTCGCTCTCCTCTAAATAAATAAATAAAATTAACTTAATGTTTAAATTAACAATATGCTGCCCTACATACCCCAAAGCTTAAATAATATATTATTTAGTTTTCTTACGGCTCGATTGTTAAAGCCAATGATATCAAACTCATGAGAATACACCCCAATTGCACGCTTCTAATAGATTGGACGTGTGCGGTTTCGTACTTCTGATGGAGTTATCTTCCCTAGCGTGAAGTTAAAGAAATCGCTCCATAGCTGAAGCCTCCTTTGGTTTCGAATGGCTCGGAGAGGCCCTTCGCAGTCTGGATGGGCTGTCCGAATTGCTCAACGTCATTTGGCGTATAGGTCTTTTGCAGGGCAGTCGAATTCAGCGATGTTTCTATTATTTTGGCCATAGTTGTCCATACATACAACAGGCATTATTCCATGATGCACGAGCCTTTTATGCTATACATTAGCATATATTTAGGGGCACACACACTACCTAGATTCAAAAAATAAAGGCATATTGGAATATGCACACATATGTGCATTATGTAGATACCCACCAAGAAATAAATGCAGCGAGACCGCTGCTGGCTTCAATGACAAATAAATATTTTTTTGTCGTTACCACAACAACAAATAAATCTTATAATTAAGGTCATTTAATGTATGTTCTTAGAAAATTGTATGACCAATTATTTGTTTGTGTAGCCACAAAAACACTCCCCAAGGGTTTTGGGGTGTGTTGTCGATGTTGACAGTCCCTTGCCGGTACGCTCTGGTACTAGCACCTTGTGGTAGTAGCCCGACTGTCGCCAGGACGATTTAATATGACCAGTGAAAACTTCTAGACCATCGAAAGATTGGTAATGGTAGGTGAGAGGCATAACATCCCTAGATCAACCACCAAGTTTCATGTCATTACCCTTTGTGAATTTTAGTTGTTGTTGTTGTTAACAGTGCTTCGCCCTGTCCAATGGGCTCCATCACTCTAAATTGTCATCAGGCTCTTCTAACGGGAGCCCGAGGAAACGCGCAGTTTCCACAGGGTTGGACCAGAGTGATGTAGGTGTTAGAAGAGTGGGTTCAACTGAACAGGAGAAGAGATATATGGTATCATGAGGGGCCATACCATATGCAGGGCATGTGTTTGGTATGTTGGGGTTCAGTCTGGATAAGTAAGAGTTTAACCTATTACAATATCCAGAGCAAAGTTGTGCTAGTATGACTCTAGTCTCCCTCGGAAGTACACGCTCCTCTTCAGCCAATTCAGGTGGTTGAGTATTAATAACGGGATTCACAGGCCGAAATCTGAGAGATCTGTCTACCGACTCGGTGTGGAGGTCATTTAGAGCCCGTCTAGGGTTCCGCAGATCAAACGGCAAAGAGATATGATGCCGGATCTCATCGTAATGCTTACGGAGATGTCTCTGGGGGGCGGTGCTACATCCAAAGATGTCGGTTTGGATGACTAGGTTTATGACAGTTCAGAAGGAACTGTCTACTTAAGAGTTCCACGTGCTCTTGAACATTGAGCAATTTTGCCTCTTGATGGAGGTGAGACTCAGATGACATAAGTAGGTATCCCGTAGCAGTTCTGATGGCGGTGTTTTGGCAGACTTGCAATTTCCTCCAGTTGGTGTCAGAAAGATTGGGCGACCATATAGGCGCAGCATAGTCAATGACCGGCCGGCCAATAGCCTTATATGTAGCAAGCAATGTTTCTTTGTCTTTTCCCCAAGTACTACCGGCCAGTGACTTGAGGATGTTATTGCGGCTCTGTACCTTTGAGGCTATTGCGGTGGCATGACCAGCGAAGGTGAGGCCGTTGTCAAATGTCACACCCAAGCTTTTTGGGTGGTTGACAGTAGGTAGAGGTACTCCGTCTACGTGGACATATAACTCTTGCCCCATCTGCGCATTCCATGTAGTAAACAGGGTCGCCGTCGATTTAGTCGGAGATAGGTCATGGAGGTAACTGTTGATTCTAATACAGAGTTCGTCAATGGAGGGACCCTTGCCCGAGGCCATTATCGTGCAGTCGTCAGCGTAGGAACCAATGGAGACTCCCTCTTGTGGGGGGGGGGGGCAGTCTCGAAATATAGATATTAAAGAAAAGGGGAGAGAGAACACCACCTTGCGGCACCCCTTGTTTTATTCTTCGTGGTCTAGATTTCTTGTTCCTGAATTTGACTGTTGCGTGTCGACCATTGAGGTAATTAGCGGTCCACCTCTTAAGGCCGGAAGGGAGCGGTGTCTCATCCAGATCTCGGAATTTTAGTCGCCTCTTACGACAGGTATGGCTTGCCGTGGGTATATTCAAAGCCCAGTGTGTGAAAAAGCGTTGCTGACTATCAGGTACCAGCCGGGCTTCCTTGTGCAAACTAGCGTGAAGTGGAAAGCGGCCACCGAATTGAGCGTCTCCCCTATGTGCGGCATCCGCTTCTTCCGTAAAGAACCTGTGGTGAAGAGGGCCTCGTCTACTAAATACTTGTGTATATATTTATATTTATAACAGGACCTACAAAGCGTAGGTGAGGTTGACACTGGATAGCTTAACTAATTGACTACCAGAATGAGAGTATCTCTACATACTCGTATAACAAAATTTTAACAGGTAGATGTCTATACATTGCAGATATTCAAGAAAAATTTATAGAATTGATCATTATTAATTAAGCCAACAGAATCCAGATCAAAGGGTATAATTTGTGTCTGTCTGTCTATATCCCTTATTTCGATACCTCAGCTTGTTTCGGAGTTATCGACCGATCTGTGGACCAGGGTGACCTGAAATGTGTTAGTATAATATGGGTATCTAACGAAAGGTGATAAAGAGTTTTGCAATAAGCGATGTGATTAAGTTGCATTTCTCAACTGGTTTCGGAGATATAATGATTAAAATAAAAGTAAGTCTATCATAAGTGCAGCGAAGCGTGGCCGGGCTTTCTAGTTTTATAATAAAGCCTTATGCAAGTCAGCCTTACCTTACAACTGACTGTTGTGATGTCAATAAGGTGTCGAAGGTATGTTGCATACAACTCAACTCCTGCCAAATTTCAGGTCTCCGTTGTAAGCCTTTCGATCAAACGAAATAAGCCTCATATAAAGAGGTTTTTTTTGCCCGTTGTATTCACACACTATGTACTACTTATATACATATATATGTATGTACGAATGAGTGCATTTGTTTGATTAAAATTGTTACATTGCAAGACGCTTTGGGTGGGTAGTTACATATTTGGATTGTGGCTTAGTTCGAGGGTTGTTGGTTCGCAATTAAGAGGGTGGTTGAATGTTGATGTGCAGAATCTAAGGGATGCACAACGTTTGTCATAGACAAATTCTTGTTGACTTGATTTGGTTGTTATTCCAACTTTGTGTTTTTGTTTTTATATGGTTTTGGGTGATAGAAAAAAGGGCATTTCCTTGTTGACAGCGAAATCAGTCTGTTTTTTTTTTTCTTTGTTATTTTTTTGTTAAGTTTGCGCGCTGATCGTCGCAGTTGATTGTTTTTGGAGCTCACTGAAGCATTTTATTGTTTGACTCAAAATGAGCATTAAGATACAAAATTGGTTGAGCTGACAAATATAGCTTGTTAAATTTTTTCTTCAATTTGATTCTACTTTTAGAATAATGCTTAATCACCTACACATGTACGTGGATTGGATTTCGTGTCTTGGTCAAACTGAAAGCATTTCGACGAGTTATGTCGAAATCGTAACTATACGACTTTTGATTTTTTTTCTTCCTTCTAACTCAATGAATTTTGGCAAGGACTGCTATTTCAGCAGGGCGAAGTGCTTCTATTACAACAACCACCGGCCTACCACACCGAAGGCCAAAGGTTCGAGTGCTGGGACAAGTAACATCAAAAGTGGTTTCAAAACGCGGTCGCCCCTCGGCAGTGGTTTGGGAAACTCTCCGAGTGTATTTCTGCTATGGAAGACTTTTACGCGAAAATTCATCTCCTTTGTAGGAAAAAATTCATATCGGCACACCACAAATTGGAAGAGAAGCTCGGCGCAAAAATCTCTTAGGAGGTTTATGATGATATACCTGTTGTTGTGCTAGCGACTACTTAACCTGCCTAAAGTAGCGCCTCTCATCCAACACTGTCATCAAGCTCTTCTAACAGAAGTCCCAGAAACCTCGCGGCTTCAACAGGGGTGGACCAGAGTGAAATTGCTGTTAGAAGAGTAGGCTCGGTTGAGCAGCCGCGGAGCCGCCCTAACAGGTTGAAAGCTTAAAATATACTCGAGGTTTGTTTGCCTGTCGTAAAAAGCGGCTAAAATCCACACCGACTCCAGCTCTGGGTTAAGAAATCGCTACTATGGCAGTCGGTGCTAATACCGGATCGTACCGGATTCATATCCAGCAAAAGGATCAGTATAACCCTGCTGTAGGACCAAGTACTTATAATACAACAAAAACAACAAGGGGCCATGTGAACAGCTTTTAGCTTCACGCATGAACTCTTCACATGCAGGGAATGCATTCAATGTAAAACAATGTGGTACGATTTAAATCGTGTTTAACACCGTATCAAGTTAACAAGAACGTCCATGATCAATGAGTCCAAGGCGTCTCACTAACTCAACCCATGTCTAAAGTCGTATCATACCTAAAATTTCACGGAGTGTTTTGCCTTAACAAGCACTAACATATTTATACAGACTTGATCCGAACACTCTTAACAAGTTACCTTTTCTTGGTTTTCCTTGTATGAATTTGTCGACGATTAAAAGCTGGTTCTAATTGAAGTATCATAGTAACTTTCACTTCTACAACAATTAAAAGACATAAAATATTCCGTATTTTGATATTGTCGTTTCCTAGATTACACTAAAGAAGTCGTTTACAAAAATCATTTTCATGGCAATCTTCTAATATTAAGATAATAACTCGTTGGCTTTGTAAGTAGCAATAATCCCAAATGAGCCACTCAGGTTTGTGAAGAATTGAATTGTTTCAATGCTATCTTTGAATCTAAAGCACCATATAAATGCAGGCTAAATCTTCTAATTGCTGGGCGCTCTCATTAATCAATGAACAGCAAAGCTAAATAAAATTGTTTGTGCTTTCTAATGTTAATGTAGTTACTTAAATAGAAAAACGAAACACACCCACACTTAGACTGGGATGCGTTCGGTTTTAGTCACAGGGGACTGTATTATTATAATTGAAATAATGAGTAAGGCCATTAATGCTTAAAGCTCTCCAATTAATGGCTGGTATTGGTTTTCTTTTGTTGATTTTCCGACAGGGTAGAAAGTGGATGTATGTATTTTTACGGATCTCCTCTCAATATAAATCATCTTCTGATCGAATAATTTTTTTTTTGGTATTTAATGAAAATGGCTATGGTACATTGACCATATTGTCAAATACTAAATCACATGGTCTTTAAATTTTTTTCACATCCCACCCCCTCAGATTAAAGAACAACAGTACACGAGCATCCTTCAAGCCCAAGTGAAGCAAGACAGCTAAATACAAGTATATTTCCGATATGAGTCGCTGAGTCGCCATGTAGCTCGGCACTAACTTTCCGGACAAGACACAAACAAAAACGTGCATGATCGAATAAAAATTATTAAAACCGTATAAATTAGAGATGTAAAAAAATCATCGATGTCCTCATTCTGTGCCTCAAATCAAAGGAACATCTACGATAATGAGGCAGGTATATTACTGTCCGAAAATTGACATTTAACTTCGCGCTATGTGATGAAAACATCGGTTGTTTGTATTGAAAAAATACTACACCTTTTTCAGTTTATGATTAGAAAGCAATTGAAACTCATTTTGTAATTTTCTGAATATGAATAGCAACTTTCTGAATACAAACTGAAAAAGGTGCAGTTGTGAGCTTATTTACCCTGCAGTCAAACATACTAGTGGTATACTAGTTGGCACACACAGTCCAACCATTCGAAGTTCTGCCTTATTTTCATATTAGCAACTATACAGATTTAACATGACGGTGGCCTACGAAATATCAATTGCCAGCCTCTGCATCAGTAACATACCAGTTAAAAGACAGGTCAGCCACTGCATCAGCATTGTACCAATTGACATACTAATTACCCTACAAGACGCTGCTGGTAGATGCATCAGCTCTTTCGTATTGCTGCTACAAATCTGATGTCCGATTTGTTCTACGCCGTGATGACACCTTCAGCGCTTCCTTTCAAATGACGGCTCATGTGAAGGTCAGCTGTCTTGTAGGGTAGTATATGCGTTCGGTTCATAGCAGCCGTCATACTAGTCACCCTATCATACCACTTACTGTACCACTTCATAGTAGGTTAGTTCAATTGAAATATACACGAAAATCGCAAAGTTAAATTACAAATAACTTTATTTAAAGTTTAGTCATCAGATATAAAATATGTGTTAATCAAACTAAATAGTACTTCACCATATTGAAAAATTGAATTAGTAACTAAATTTTTTAGGAATTTGCTACTTTTAACCACCTTGTTATTGTATGTGCCTCTGCTCGCCTTTTCGTTGATGCAGCTTCATAACGATTCCGTTGGAGATTCACTGTTATTTTATTTTTGAAAACTGCATTGCCTAATCACAATTAGTGAACCCTGAAAAATAACAATAATTCAATTTTTCTTTTATGCATTCGTTGAAAAATTTTTCTTCAGAAAAGGTTACTTTGATTATTCCAAAAAGAAATGATATTTAACTACACAATTGATAGTTTCGTTTTCACTTTTCGTAGTTTTTTAATTTGAGCACTGCTAACTCGCTGCGGCGCTATTGCAGTAGCGACGTCGCAAAAAAAATAACTGTGATTTTGTTGACATGCACGTACGAGGGTTGCATTTTATATTTTGCGCCTTCGCAACGCTACATGTGATTAGCCGTAATTAGATATTTTTATCGTAAAGTTTGGTGTTTTTGGCATAAACTTGCATATAACATTTTCACTTACGCGCTTTATTTGTGTTTATTTATAGTGAGTTTAAAAATTCATATTGCCTAAAAATGGAATTAACCCGTGAACATTTTCGTGCGATGATTTACTACGATTTTCGACGTGGACAGGACAGACAGGAGTGCATCAATCAACTTACTTCTACTTTTGGTGTTGAATCACCACACTTAGCTACTGTGAAACGATGGTACAACGAGTTCCTACGTGGCCGCCAATATTTGCAGAACGAATTTCGTGAAGGTCGTCCAAAAACGGTGGTTGTGCCAGAAACAGTCGATGCTGTGCCTCAATTGATAATACAAGATCGCGAGATAGAGGCATCATTGGCCATTAGTGGGACCAGCATACATTCAATATGGCATGAACATTTGGTCGTAAAGAAAAGGACTCGTGTTGATTGGTGTAAAGAAATGTTGAAGAAATTTAGCCGCGGTGGATCAAAGCACGTATATGACATCGTAACAGGTGACGAATCTTGGATCTATGCATATGAGCCGGAAACAAAGCAGCAATCGACTGTATGGGTGTTCCAAGACGAGCCTAATCCAACAAAAGTTGTTCGCGCAAGGAGCACCTCAAAGCAAATGGTCGCCTGTTTTTTCGGAAAATCTGGTCACGTCGCAACTTTTCCACTAGATAAACTTGAAACGGTCAATTCTGAGTGGTATACAACCATTTGTTTGCCAAAAGATTTTGGAGAATCAAGGAAAACCAACCGCCGAAGACAAATCATTCTTCACCAAGACAATCCGAGCTTCACGTATCGATTCACACAAGAAAGTTTTTGAGGACTCAAAAGGTCAAATTGATGGGCCATCCGCCTTACAGCCCTGATCTGGCACCTAATGATTTCTTTTTATTCCCGACAACTATATTTAATTTAATGAAAACCCAGCACATAAGTTAAGCAGAAAAAATTTTAAGATGGCTTTGTTGACAGAACGATTGCTGTCCGAATACTGAATTATTTTCTTCTTCGTTAGTGTATGTACATATGTAGCTATCTACAGTTTTTGAGGGTTGTTACTGCTTATGATAGTGGAAAAGATGCATTCGCTCAGACTGGTATGAATAAGCCCACGAAATTCTAGTTAATGAACTAGAATGTTTACCTACTAGTTTGGCAGTTGACTGCAGGGTCGAAACAGTGGGTTTGATCGCGGTGTACATATATTGTAGAATAGGTGTCAATTTAACTATGCCTCGTACATATGTATGTATGTATGTATATGTGTTTATCATTTGCCATCTAAAATCACCCCCGATATAAATCATTTGGTTGGCAGAGCATTCATTTGTTTTAACTTCAATTCAATTATGGTTCTTTGAGTGATTTGGATTCACAATTAAAATCTGGCTCTTCCACCCAGCACAGTCAACCCTAATAGAGATTACTTTTGAAGATTTCATATTCAACACGTTTTGTTTATTTAGCACCTTATGAGATAATTGCTTAAGCATGCGGCGAATTAAGTTGATTGGTATATCAATTATAAACGCTCGAATTATAAAGTACTGGCTGTTGTTGTAGGGTGTTGTCTGTGACAGCTAACACTGGAGCAGTAACAATAGAGTTTGGTTTTAGAGATATAGGGTCGTTCGACAGGTCCATTTATAAGTTTTCATCTAATGGTAGCCCCAGAAATACAGCATTTGTGTTTCGTTTACTTTAGAAAAATAATCATATTCGAACATACGTAAAGGATAATTATTTTTTAAAATTTCCGACTTATAATCAGTTATATTATTATATTTTACTGATAAAACTTAATTAAACTAATATGTTTTAATTTTTACTTACAAATGAAATAGAAATATCAGAAAAAAACTCTTTTATTTATTTATTACAAAGTAGAAAGTGAATGAATTAAAGTTTTTAATTGCTCCAAACAATAATGGCCAGAAAAGCCTAAAAAAATATTCTTTTATATAAATTAATCGACCGGAAAAATATTAAGTTCTCCAGTTATCAACAAAGCTAGAAATATGACTAATATTTCTGTGAGTAATACATCACTTATTTTTATGCCTACAACCATTTCGACTTAGTATATACTAAACAAAAAATAAATCATTATAACTTTTTTTCGACATAGATCGTGATACGCTCTAATGGGCTTTTCAGCATAGTCTTTTGACTATTTATGAGTTATATTATTCACGCAAAGTACTTTAATCGTTTATTCATAAATGAAGGGTTTTTATGCCTTGATAATTTCGAAGTCGACGAGCTATATCTATTTTTTCCCCTAGTAGTTATCTGTGGCAAAGTAATTCTCTCTCAGTCTTTGAAAGCAACTGTTGGAAAATCAAATAGCAAATCTTCGACTTCGGCTAATAGACTAATTAAAGAACGGAGTCGTTCCTCGGCAGTGGTCGGCATCCATCCGGGTGTATTTCTGCCATAAAAAGCTTCTCAGAAAAAATTCATCTGCATTTTCAGATGCCGTTCAGAGTCGGCATAAAGCGTGTAGGTCCCGCCAATTTATAGGAAAATCTAGAAGCAGCACACCACAAATTGGTAGAGAAGATCGGCCTTAATATAATCGGGCGTATATCGCGGCAAATATTTATTTATTTTATAAATCAGCTAGTTTTGACCCTACCCGAATCGGTGAATGTGATAAAGAGAATTATTATTACTTCTCATTACCTTTCCAGCTATGGCAACATTTCAGATAGCTTTTTCAGGTATCAATTATAGAAGATATATCTTCCCACATAGACTTTTCAAGATCGTTCCCGATCTAATATTTATCTAGCTTTCCGATTATCTAGATTTAAGTCACAAAGTGCATGCCCTTACAAACTGCTTAATTTTCAGTGCCAAATTTATAAATAACTAGAAGGACCGGCATACTTTGTCCTGCCCAGATATTTACCTGAATGGATTTAGAAATATTGGCTTTTCCTATCCCTATCATTATCTCTATCACTATCTCTATCCCTATCCCTATAGATGTAACTATTTCACACACACACAATTCCATGCCACCATCGATCGATCCATTATTGAGCATTTCTAACAAAAAAAAAAATAAAAATTCGCACAATACAAAATGTATGGAAAAATAAAATTTTTTTTTTCAGGAAATTTTATTGGGTATTCTCCTATTCTGGTCAGAGAACAATCTAAATTAGTGTCAATCATCCAAATCGGCACAGGCGTTCTTGAGTTATGAGCGTTGGAACTAACGTCACTTTCTTTTATATACGAGTATATAGATAAAATTGGCTTATAAAGTTTTTTAAAATGGCATTTTTATACAAATATTGAGTTATAAGAGCTTTATAAACCTTTTTTATTTTTTATGAATATGGCTGTTAAAGTAGTTTCATTTGCTTTCAACTGCTAACTAAAAGCCCAAGTGCTTGGTATCGTCTTGTGGGAATGATGCATGCAATAACATTTAAAATTGAATCTATAAGAAAATAAAAAAATGTTTTATTTTCTTCTTTCAGTTTGTAATAAGCCGCCATATGTGATTACCGAATCCGGATATGCGGGATTTCTCTTACCAATCGACATTTATTTTCGTAATCGCGATGAACCAAAGCGTATACAATTCACTTACGATTTGGATTTACAACAGACTGGTCCACCTCATCATCGTTCGGAAGTGCAAAAGTTTGTCTTCGATCATGTTTCCGATGATTTTCGGCAAAAGCTACTTAAAGGCGGTGGCATACCAGTAACTGGTGCTGGCATGGTTGGAGGTGGCACAGTGGCCCCATCAAATACAACAACAAATGCTACTGTTAGTGATGAGGGGGGCGGTATGATAAGTAAGCCGAAATTGAGTAGTGGCGATTCGGTCGCTGGCAGTGGTAGCGGTAAGAAGCAAAAGACCCGTGTAGATGATTCCAAGAATAATTCTTTTGCGACACTTTTTGGCACACCAATTAAAAGCGGGTCTAACAAACATTCGCCCGATGGTAAAAATAACAATTTGAATATACCTGGTGCCAAAACAACACAACCTACAACAACTTTAAGCGATGGTGGTGTTACACCCAACTCTGGGGGCAATAATTCAAATACCGTTGGCGTGAAAGATAAAACCGGAAAGGAACGTGATAAAAGTAGTGTCACCGGCGGCACATCAACAGCTTCAAGTGGTGGTAGTGAAAAGACACGTGAGAAATCCGACAAAAAAGATAAACATAAGTCAACATCCAGCCCACGCAAGGAATCGCGCAATGAAAGCAAAAAATCATCTGGTGATAGTGGCAAACATGAGAAACGTGAAGAGTCAAAGTCGAGAAAAGATAAGTCCAGAGACAAAGAACGCGAGCGTGATCGTGAGAAGAGTACTAGTAGTGGAACAAAACGCTCACTCAGTCCGAAAACAACTCGTGACGCTAGTGCGTCGAGTCCGAAGCGTACGTCGCCACCTCGATCGTCATCAGCCACAAGCGGACGTGGGGATGAAGTAAAACCAACAGGTAGTAGCAATAAAACAGAGGGAAAACAATCAAAATCTCGGGAAGAAAAGACTAGTTCAAGTAGTAAGAAGTCGAAAAAAGAAAAGAAGGACAAGGATAAAGATCGCGATAAGGAGCGTCGTGATGACCATAAGGAAAAACATCGCAGTAGCGAGAACAAATCAAAAGAGTCAAAAGAAGAACGTCATAGCTCTACTGCTGCAGCTAGCCTTGGACCAAATAGCAATAACCACACTGTTACACACACAACTGTAGACAGTGGAAATGGTATTGCGACAGCGGAAGCTAAAGATCTCAAAGACAATAAGGCGCCGGCGATTTTAAACACCAAGAAAATAGAGAAGGATGGCAAGGACAAAGCAGAATCCGTCAAGTTAAAAAACATTGATAAAACTAGCGATAAACTAACGTCAAACACGAACTCGAATTCATCAGCTATTCAAACAGGTAGTGCACCAGCAACGAGTGTTGATAAGAAACTTTCGGCAAGCATGACCAATCAAGCCGGCGACAAAATAGAGAAAGAAAAGGACAAGGACAAAGAGAAAGATAAGAAGTCACATAAACACAAGAAAAAGGATAAGAACAAAGATAAAGATAAAGAGCGTGATAAGGAGAGACACAAAGAAAAGGAAAAAGATAAAGAAAAGGATAAGGATAAGGAACATAATAAAGAGCGTACCGACGAAAAGATTCGTACCGAAAAGCACACGGAGGCTAATTTAAATGTGAATTTGGCTACAGCAGCAAATGCCGCAGCAAGCACGCTGTCGGCTGAAGCAACAGTTACACACACTGTCTCACCTAAATCCGAGCCGAATAGCACAAATTCCGCGAATGTTAACTCGATAAACAATGCAGGAAACAACACCAACCACAACAGCAGCAGTAGTGCGACTGCAACACCCATTGTAGCAACAAAAAAGTCACAAAATAAAGAAAAAAAATCCAAAGAGAAAGTATCCAAAGAGGAAAAGCGTAACGCCACGAACGCGAACGTCGAAGCTGGCGAAATAGAGTCTCGTAGCAGCAGCAAGCATGCCGCCAAAAATACCAGCACACCTGGGCCAGTAAATCCAACTATTAGTGTTAAGGCTGCACCAGAGAAACCCGAAAAAAATGTAAGCAACATCAATCACAAAAAAACCGAATCAATTGATGTAAGCAAATCTAACTTACCAGAAGAATCCCCAGCCCCAGTAGTAAAAGCTGCATCAACAACTACAATAGCATCAACAATAACATCAGTAACTACAACTGACACTGTACCAGCCGCTGTATTGCAATCGGATAGCTCAAGTAGTAGTTTCCCGGATTTACCACCGAAGCCAACGGCTTCAAGCACCAGCAAATCAATCGTAACAACATCACCCAACACCAAAGGAGAAGTCACACCTACAGAGAAATCTGAAAAGCATCATCCTACGACTAAAGAGCACAAACAGCGTGGCAGCGAACGTAATGCAAAGGCAAAGGAAATTGCTGAGAAACAAGAGAAGATAGATAAAAAAACGGAAAAAGTAGAAAAGAAGCGACGACGAAGCTCCGTAGCAGCTGCCAATATATCAGCAAACACCTTCATAGAACCACCCGTAAAACAAGCCAAAAAGGAATCTAATAAAGCAACACGCGAACCAACAAAGTCACCTGCATTGCGGCATAGCCGATCCGCAAGCATAAGTGGCCCACTTTCGGTTAACAATAGCAATAGTAACAGCGCTCCTGCAACCGATATTGCAAAGAAAAATATTAACAATCATGCCCCTGCTACCGATGTTCTAAACAGTGTTGGCGGTGGTTCATCATTTTTACCGCCACCCAGCAATACGATCAGCACCAGTGTAACCACCAGTTCAACGACAGCTGTTGCTACCACTACAGCGGTTACTGCGACGAATACCAGCAACGCCAACACTAATGATACTGCCACAGCAAGTGCTACTACAACTGCCACGGCAACAGCTGCAGTACCGCTTGCACCACCTCAACCACCACAACCGCTACGACCAACATCACCGGCAATAGCAGCTTGCACAGCAGCCGCAGACGCAGCAAATGCCAATAATGGTGCTACACCAGCGTTACCAACTGAGTATCTAAACGAATTACAGGAATTACATCACAAAATAATGACATTACAAGATAATGATGAATTGCAACAGGTTGTTGAGATGATTGCCGCTACCGGCTGCTATGAGATCACCGCCAAAACATTCGATTTTGATTTATGTAAATTAGATCGCACTACAGTGCAGCGATTGCAAGAATTTTTTGCTACATCTGTGTCGTGACATAAAATACATGCATAAAGTGAAAAAGTGCCTCGCAGTTGGTGACGGCCAAACCAGCAGCCAGCTCGGTCGACTAGTATGCAAAACAAAAATAATTTTAACAACAAAGGAAATTACGGAAGGCGAAACAAATTTTTGCAAAAAAGCGAGTTTCAAAGCTGTGCATTTGTAAAATGTAGTATATAGTTTGGGACTTTAGTAAAAAGTGTTAGATTGCATGGGAAAGGGAGAAAGGAGTAAATAATTGCTAAGCGAAAGCAAAAAATCGCCTACATTTTTTTAGAGTAAGCTATGTACGCCATATTTACATAACAGACATACATCCACATGCAAATATGCGTTAAAATGCATATAAAATAAAACAAACTGGACTTTCGTAATCGTTAAATACAGGATTATTAATACATAATTATAAAGGACATGCACAAAATTTACCAAAAAAGAAGTTATGGATCTTATAAATATATTTTGTCCTATTTTAAAAAGTAGGTGTCAGTAGTGTAATAGACATATTATGTTTATTCAAGCAACTGAAGCTCTGTAATATTAATTTTATATAAATAACTTCATAGGACATTAGAAACATATGAATCGCTTAGATGATCGAAATAATTTAATTTAATTAATTCATTCGATTGTGCTAAACTATGATTGTTGTTGTAATAACGAATACTGAAGGGGTATGCTGCCTGCGTGGCGATTCTGCCAGATTAGGACTTAAAGTCAAAATTATATGACTGTATAAGGGCGTTAGAAATATACAAATGTCGAAACGAATTCAACTCCAATCAAATGCAAGACTTTGTGAAAGGAACAATTATGTAGGCCGCAAACCAACTAAACATAATATTTGACAGAAAGATTTCGTGTGTATTTTGCCATATGTATTCCGCGTTCATTTAACAAAAGGGCTTATTGATAGATGACCGAATATTGTTAATAAGAATGTCGTTAAACTGGTTAGAGAATTCCACCACTGACCGTGTTTTCAGTTTTGTTACCGTCAAAGATAATAATTATTGTTATTGTAGCAGTACTTTGACCTGCTTAGTCGCATCCCTTCATGGAATGGGACGCAACGGACCAGTTATACTCATGTTGACAGTTCTTTGCTACATATGAATCCGGTGGTACAAGCACCTTGCGGAAATGGGGTCGATGTGGATATTAGTCGCCTCTTACGACAGACATACATACCTCGGGAATATTCTAAACCCTGCAACCACAGAGTGATCTACTCAATGGGCATTTCGTTGGTACTACTCCGGTTCATCATATCATGTAATGGTTGTTTTTGTTACTTACAATTCTATTGGGTTTGGTGACACATTTTGTTTTAGAACAGTTGCTCTACTCTACTCTATTCTGCACTATAATAATGATCAAAATCTCATCGCAGCTACCTGGATCAATGTTTTGAGAGTTGTTTGTGTAAACATATAAATCTACTAAACGAACAAAAGTTCTATACCACGTTAAGCGAAGATGGTGAAAGCGGCTCTGAAATTGGATTTTTTTATGCCTATTTTGTAACTGCATGGAGAAATATTTTAAGTTTTTAACTAAGTGGAAAAGCTTTTTGAAAAATTTCAAACTCGATAGGTCGATAGTACAATTCTAAGCAATTATGCAGGGGGTCCGAATTACTGCCCTATTCTGGGGCAGCTTGTCATCGTGACTACTGACAAATGTTATAGCCCAATTTCACTTGTTCCTATAATTTGCAATAGCCATTGCAGCTGTCACCACCTCGTTTCTAGATGACAAGCAAGCTGAGAATAGCACTATTACACTCGAATTTTGTCATAAAATTAGATTTGGAAAGTACATCCTTCAAATATTTGGAGCTAGTTAAAAAACACCCACTACACAAAGAAGCACAAGTGCAATTTAAAATAAATAATCAATTTGCTTTCCTTTTTCAATAAAAAAATTAATATTTCATTTCACTCTGTTTCGAATGCTTTTGTTCCATTTATGGTATGGTATTCACAATTTCTAATAAGAACGTTTAGATACCCGGCAGGAAAAGAAGTAAACTATAACCAGTTTATAAAATGCTAACGTGCACTATTATCTGAATATTTCTTTGGAAAAAAACTGACTGATTTTGTGTGGCAAAAAAGCCAGCAAGTTATTTCTGCTTTACTTGCCAACCAACTCCTCTTAGTCATATAATTTCAGTCTAATAAAACTTAGTTTCCGAGCAGTTATATATACTTGTTATAATAAAACATAATCCTTTTTTGCGCGTCATCGCATCAAAATAAAAGATATCAGAGCTGGGCAAAGGGACATTTGCTTTTGTTCCCATCTCTTCCCAATTCGTAATAACTTCAGTACATTTAACAAGTTTTCTAAATAATTTACTTGTAATTATTTTGATCAGACCTTTTAAATTTCACAGTTAGTTGCTATAGCAACATTGTATTACTTTGCAACCAGTTAAGAGCTGACTATTTGTAGTTAGCTAAAAATAAATTGTTATTTTTGTGTAGGGTATGGTTTAAACTTCTCTAACTGTATTTCAGAAAAGAATCAATGTATTTCAGAATATATCGAATGTATTTAAAAAAAATGTTAACTGAATTTCAAAAAGAGCAATTGTATGTGAGAAAGCGTAAACTTTATTTCAGAAAACTTCAAATGTATTTAAAAATTTATGTTATAACACCGCAAATGTAATTGAAAAATTTTTAAATGAATTTGAGTAATTGTATCATTTTTAAGATAAATTCAAATGTATTTTAAAATACCACAATAGTGAAATATGTTTAAATCTTTTCATTTACAACTCGCAGGAAGTCGAGGAATTAAAGTTTTCGAGTTAACATTATCTTGGATTGGTAAAATAATTCTGTAAGGCTTTGGTAATGTGTCACATAGCACATATGTACATACATTTGACATACGAGGTGTGTTCAAAAAGTATCGCGAATTTTGAATTTTCGCTGGTTACGTATATTCGAATTTCGAATTTTTCGTGGCGTTATGTTGGTACTCATGTCTCTCACTTATGCCGACAAGCTCGGCCATTTTGAATGTTCAGTTAATTGTTGACAGCTGCTTTGCTTGCACGTGTTTTGGATCGTCTTCGATTTTTACCTATTCAAAAAAATGGATCAAAGAACCTGTATCAAATGTTGTGTGAAAAACGAAATTAAGTGCGCGGATGCATTCCGAATGTTGACTGTGGCATACGGAGAAGCAACCTTGGACCGAAGCAACGTTTATCGGTGGTACAAAATGTTCTCAGAAGGCCGAGAAGATGTGCAAAGAAGAACAAAAAATGGCTTTTGCACCACGATAACGCCCCTGCTCACGCATCGTTGCTTGTGCGCGACTTTTTGGCCAAAAACAACACACTAATGATGCCGCAGCCACCGTATTCCCCAGATCTGGCCCCCTGTGACTTTTTCTTGTTCCCTAAACTGAAGAGGCCCATGAAAGGACGACGTTACGCTTCTCTTAACGAGATAAAGACGGCATCGAAGGAGGAGCTGAACAAGATACAAAAAAATGATTTTTTGAAGTGCTTCGAAGATTGGAAAACCCGTTGGCACAAGTGTATAATATCTCATGGGGATTACTTTGAAGGGGACAAAATAGATATTCATGAATAAGTAAATAATTTTTGAAAAAACACAAAATTCGCGATACTTTTTGAACACACCTCGTATGCAGTATATAAAAGTTATATACAACATATTTACAAAAATACATACTTATATATGTGCAAGTGTGTGCATATCTGTATATACAAATAGCGTCTTGAATATTCAATATAATATAACCAAAATGTTACATAACAAAAAAACAAGAACACTTTTTTTAGTCTTTACTACACATATTAATTTTAAGGGAAGTTTTTGGTTTAGTTTTGTATTAGAATCTAATTCCTATTATTTTTCATTAATACTTACCTAAATAAGCTTTTCAATGCATTATATATTATATTGTATTAATTGTTGAAAAAAATAATAACAAGAAAAAACTACTTTTTTGTAGAATGAAAAAAAATTAAATTAAATTAACAAGCGCTGTATCAGCTAGATTAATTTAACTAAATAAAAATATGAAAGAAAATAATCATGCCTTTTACGGTTACCGACGAATGCCACTCCCGCGAATGTCATCCGATTCGCACTCCCCTCGTTTGGCGAAGTTTAAGCTATTACCATAACCGTCGGACAGCTGCTCTATCGACTCACGCAGCAGATTGTGTCAAAAGATTTTTGACGTTTGACTGCATGGTCAGTTATGATTCATTTATGTTTGGAAAAAATTTATTTGAGGAAAAATTGATTTAATTGCAATTTATTTCAACTTAAATGAAGCGGGAAATAATGCAGCATGTGTCACACGGTTTTTGAGGGATATAGCACTTAAATTTTTCGAGCTGGACGATGTCGAGTAAGTGGAAAGAATAATAAAGTAACAATACAAATTAAATGCATAAATTTTTTGCTCCAAACGTTCGTTAGGCAGGTTCGATTAAATAAAAATGCATAGATGCACATTTGAGGCCTAATTTTCAGTCAAATCCCTCCAGTGATTATATCGAGAGCAGTTAACAAAACCTGTATTTATGCCTTCGAGTCTTAGTAAATAACAACTAACAAATAATTTGCCTCTTTTTAATTCCATCTTAATTTTTTTTAATTCACCATTTTGAAAAATTTATGTCGAATCCGCATCAGATATTCAGCGGATCGCAATTAGACCAAGTGACAGCTCTTACGATTCGATTGCGGTTATGGGAATGCAGTGAATCCACGAACTGCTTTATCCACTTATTTTTTATTCGCGAACTGCCTTGCCGATCGGTTATGAGAAAAGTATTTTTTTTTCAATTTGATCCGCATACGTCGGATACCGTAATAGGCATGAATATTATTTACATACATAGGGAAGTGCTATATACATAACGCACAACCAGATCTAAAGAGCGATCAACTCAAAACACACAGAAAACGAGTGAAACTGATTGAATCTGCCAAGTGCGCTAAGCAATTTTGAGTTGTTTGGCATACGTCGGATACCGTAATAGGCATGAATATTATTTACATACATAGGGAAGTGCTATATACATAACGCACAACAAGATCTAAAGAGCGATCAACTCAAAACACACAGAAAACGAGTGAAACTGATTGAATCTGCCAAGTGCGCTAAGCAATTTTGAGTTGTTTGGCATACGTCGGATACCGTAATAGGCATGAATATTATTTACATACATAGGGAAGTGCTATATACATAACGCACAACAAGATCTAAAGAGCGATCAACTCAAAACACACAGGAAACGAGTGAAACTGATTGAATCTGCCAAGTGCGCTAAGCAATTTTGAGTTGTTATCAAGTATTTTCTTTTCTATCAATGTAGCTATTAAAGAATCGACTTTACATATCGATTGAGCTTGCACTCAGAAACCCAGTAGCCTGTAAAACCTCAAAAGTAAAGATTTTCGAGTTGGCTCGATCTACATCTAGGTGCGCCCTATGCCATTATGTGGTATATCGTCGGCGATGCTGCAAAATTCTCCATGTCAATTTTAATTTTCTTGTGTTGATTGAATACAATGTTAAACCTATCTATAGAATATCTACTTTTGGGTGATGCAGTGCAACGTTTTACACCCAATATATCGAAGTGACATAGAATGTTTTGTAGTATCACCAACTCCGCGTACACCCATACTTGTTCAAACACATACATACATAATTATTAAATTCTTATAAAACTAAGAAAAAAACATGGAAAGTTTTTCCTTTTTGTAAATTCATTTTAAAGGGTCTAATTGCAATCTCAATGCAAATGAACAAAACTAAAAAATACATAAGAAAAAAAATCAAATTAAATTCTTTTAATTGCTTGCAATTATTTTTATTATTACTAGGCCAAGCCACCTGGCAGTCATTTGATTAAAAACACGAGCCAAATCGATAATGTCGCAATCGACGGAGAGATAGCAGAACCGCTCAGGACACGCTTACCTCACGAAGTCCAAAATATCGACTCGGACCAACATCTTGTGGCATCCAAGATATACACACGTCTCTGTGCAGTAAAGTAAGTGCCGCTGGAAACCTTCGGTGGCAAGCGAAAACCTCTGGTGGGTGAAGGAAAGTGACGATTTTAGGGCTTCTAGTAGGTGACTGTTCAAGAAGGCCAGAAGGAGTAGACCAGAGCTGTTAAATTCCCATTAGAATTGAGTAATCATTGATGCGGTAGCTCTTTTAATCACGAATGATTATTTTACTGGTTTTTAAGAATCCGCAATTACTTATTGATTAGAATTGGAAAAAAATCAAATAAAAATAATCAAAAAAAAAAATTTTTGATTGTTTTTGATTTTTTTTTTTATATATTTTTGATCGTTTTGCCGTATCATTATAAGAAACATCACCGTTTATTGCACGCGCATGCAAATATGTATATATATCAGTTCATGGTGTGGTGGTGGTGTGCAAGTCTACCACACTGAAGATCCCACGTTCACATACCGGGACAGGGAATATCAAAATTTGGAAAAAGTGGTTTTAAAACAGTGTCGCCCTCGGCAGTGGTCCTCAACCCTCCGAGTGAGTTCTTCCATGAAAAAGCTTTTCAGAAAAAAATCTGCTTTAGCAGGAAAAATTAGAAGCACACTACAAAATTGCTTGGTCTTAATCTCCTCTTAGGTATAGTGCGCCAAATTATTATTATTATTATTAGTATTCATGAAACGAGCTCAAGGCCAAGAATAATAATTTCATTATTTTTCCTACTCTATTCAATCAAAAAACTTTCAATAATTAATTAAAATGATTATTAATAAATAAAAACAATAATAATTTTCATAAAAATTCAAAAAGTGAAAAATTATTATTCTTGGCCTTGAGCTCGTTTCATGAATACTTGAAAATGTACAGGCCGTAAATCAACAAAAATTGTTGGTATAAAAAAGCAATTATTATTAGTAGTAGTGAAACGTGACCCTGCAAAAACCGTTGGATCATGTGTTATTTTTTCTTATATTGGAATTAATGTCAGATAATTGCGAAGGCTATCTGACTGAGTTGAGAAATATAAAACTCCAAATATAATACTCTACCGAAGGTGTTCCATGGAGTATTCAAAAAGGGTGCTGTCATAACACATCGCTATGTAAATTGTATGTGGTCCCTATTTCTATTACCAATTCGGATTCCAGAAAATTTATTGAATTGTTCCAATCTTACTGATCTTCACCACGCACATTACATATACAAAATGTACAGTAGGTGCAAAATTATGTGTTCCTAGCTGTTAAATTACAAGAGTTAAAGTCCAAAACCTGTTTATCGAAACAATCGATTGTACGGGAGCTATATGTTGTGTTTTTTCAATCTCACTGATCTTCACCACGCACATTACATTTGCAATATGTACAGTAGCTGCAAAATTGTATGTTCCTAGCGTTTAAATATACTTATGTGTACCACCAGGGTTTTTGTGTGGTACATATTTGTACCAACAGGTACTAAAATAGCTACTACATACAGTGAGTCACACTCAAAATTGGACATTTCATACATCCATAAGGGCTTTTAACATAAATAAAAAATTATATAAATATTTACATTTACTTTAATTTATATATGTTCTCTGGGAGAGAGATTTAGTAGAGCAAACTGCATTTTAACTAAAACAATAACAATATATCCAAGTGTTATACTATTTATGCAGTGAGAGCCGCTCACAATCAAAATGGGATAGTTAGAATCCGTTGACTAAATACCGTTTGTTGAGCCCAAAAGAAAAATTTTAGTTTTATATTAGTAGTTTAATACCTTTTAAGATCGTTTTTCCAAAATGCGTCAAACAACAATTGCTGAACGTGAAATTATTATAAGAAATTACAAAAATGGGAAGCCTATTAGAGAAATAAGTGAAATAATGGGTAAAAACAGTATACAGTACAACGAAAGAGGCCATGTACGTGAAAAAAAAACGTAACTTAACGAAGAGAAGGAAAATTAATGATCACTGCTCCAGATTTATATTGAGATTAATAAAAAAGGACCCTAAGCTATCTGCAGTAGAATTGAAAAAAACAACTTAAAGAGGTGAAAAATGTTGAAGTTTGTGCGGAAACGGTTCGCCGACTTCTCAAAAATAACCAGATATACGCAATTGTCGAAAGCTCCTTATTTAAAAAAAAAAAAAGCAAAAAAAAAAAACTTGGTTGGTGTTTGCCAAAAAGTACCAATATGAGGGCTCGAACTTTTGATCTGAGGTAATTGAAATAAAATTACCTTTTGTTTTTTTGAGTTTCAACATAAATTATCTTTCAACCGGTTTTATTTACGGATGCAAGGAAAATAAATATTTTTGGATCGGGCGGAAGGCGTTTTGTGTGGAGAATGGCTGGCAAAGCATTGGAAGACAAAAATATTGTTAAGACTGTTAAATACGGTGGCGGGTAATGATCTGGGGTTGCATGTCCGGAGCTGGCGTCAGAAAACTATACATAATTGATGCGATTTTGAACAGTAGAGGGAACATTGAGCTTTTAAAGCAAAATGTGCATAGCAGTGCTGAGAAACTGGGTATTCGTAGTGACTTTATATTTTACCAAGACCATTGGTCTTGGAACGCCAAGAATTGGTTACTATACAATAGCTGCTCAGTCTCCCGACATGAATCCCATAAGCATTAATGGGGGAACTCAAAAAAAAAAAAAACACTGGCTACAAGACGGCTGAGCAGTAAGTCCAAGTTAAAGCAGGTAGTATTGAAGAAATGGGAAAAAATTGAGCCTTATTATTGCAAAAAAACTCACTGAAAGTACGACGCTTGCAGGAAGTAATCAAATACAAAGAAAAATCTACAAAATACTAATGTGTATGTATTCAAAAATTTGTGGACTCGAAACTATGCATCCCATTTTGAGAGTGAACCTTATCTGCAATTAATAAATATAAATTTGTTTTTTTTTTGTGTGAATATAATGGTTTAAGGTTTGCCGTATTCTTGTCACAAGAGAGTAACATTCAAAACTAACTACCAAAAATTTAAGTAAATTGTTTGATCTCTTATATAATGAGTATAGTTGTATCTGAGCGAGTAGTGTCCAATTTTGAGTGTGACTCACTATATGTGTACCAACCGGGACGAAAGGGTTTAATCAGAAACAACCATGATTGTTTTTTAAAATAATTCATAAAACCAGAAAACGATGGGTAATCATTCATTAATATGTTTTTCCAAAAAATAATCAATCAAACCAGTAATCATTACGATTATTAATCATACTTAACAGGTCTCTAGTAAACTTACCTCTGACTGGGAGCTCTACAACGCCCGAGCTTCGATATGCAACTACCAAAGTCGCCTAGGCGGTTAATCGCAATGATGGTCAGACTAACTCATTAAACTAGTTAGGGAGGAAAACGAATTCTCTTCCTTATAATAGACTGTACAAGTAGTTTTTAGCGCTGCTGTTTCTTGTTTGAAGCCTCGTTTGGTTCCGAATGGCTCTGAGAGGCCCTTCCCCATCCTGACGGACCTGTTGGTATTATTCCACGTCATTTATATTATGAATACTGATTCCGAGGTAGTGGCTGCGGTTTGAAGATTCGACTTTCTTGTTGATGCATGCTTTTCAAAAACGCGTCGCCTCATTTCCTAGTGCTTGATTATTTTTTAGCCGGGTTATTGCCAGCCTCACTTCATCATAGCCTGGTGGTGGTTAGTTTTTTATGGATATTAATCCGATATACCATGATTTTAACACCTGACAATATCCCGACTGTTTTCAGAATCTGATATGACCACAAAGAACTTTAGAAGTCAACCCACCTCTTCCTTTCGTAAGGAACTTGTGATCGCCAGTGTATGTCAGCGTTCTGGATGTTCCGGAAAGTGCTTTATTATGACACTGAAGCCTGTGTTGGTTTATGAAACACCAGATTGGACATCAATAGCACCTCCGACAACGGCTGGCAATTTTCTGCATTGTGACAGACATGCGCATTGTACAGGTGTAGAGTTGCCCAGAGGCGTTGTTAGCACCTACACAAGAGCTGACTTTACTACACATATTCTTAGAATAACCTTCATATTCATAAAAAATAAAATTGGTTAATAAAGCTTTTTAAAATGACATTTCCTTACAATTTTTTAATTATAAGAGCTTTGTGAAGCATTATTGGGGTAAGTATATAATAATTATAGAAAGTGTCTTTGGATGGGGGAAAGCTGACAGTCTTGATTTGATTTTGGATTCGGATTGGATTTCTGTTTTGTATTCGGATTTATATACGGTTTAGGGTGCGGATTCATTTTCGTTTAAATATACACGGATTATATACACGCTAATTTCGTTTTTTGGCTGCTTATTGCTGATGAAATAGACATCATTCGCCTAAAGTTCTGCATACTCAGAATTCATCACTGTTATTGGTGGTTAACCGCCTAGACAATTTTCATTATTGCGTATCAAAACACCCCAGACAACGCATTTTGGCGATGACTGACGCCAAGTGGAAACACCAAGGGAGGCCAAATCATCCGTCACCTATTTTTTTATCTCTGCCTATGCAGACTCCATCTCTGCTGTTATAGTAACAATACTTCGCTCCGTTCAACAGTAATGTCTACTCATGGATGTGGATTGAACAGAGTGATACTGAATTAACATTCCTTGTGCCCCTTGTGCTTTAATTCACTGCACTATGCTCATGTCTGCGTACAGCTAATATTTAAATTTACTTCGATAATCGCCGTTGGCGTCGGGGGAAGGACCAAAAATCTTTCGGAGAACTTTTCTCTAGAATACACCAATGGTAATTTTTCGACGCTGTCCGTGATGAAAATCTAGCTGCTCCGTTGTAAATGTTCTGCTAATTAATGAAGATGCTCCACTTCAGAAGGCACACTCAGCTGAATACAGTGGAACCACTCCGAAAGAAGGGCGATTATTTGGTGACAGGTAGCAAAACGAAGAAACATAGGTGGTCAACCCCGTTTGAACGCTAATCATGGAAATAAACAAGTAGCTAACATTTGGAAAGGTTTAGGATATACCGACCTAATTGCACACCTGAATGATACTAAGATGTGATAACACCATTTTTATTTTAATCAAGTGGCGATTTGCGATTTAGTCGATTGCATTTTATTTTAGTATTGTGCAACATGAAAGAGCAAAAACTGTTAAGCTTTAATACTTATTTATATATTTTCTATCTTTTTTTAAATATACTTTCTATAAATTTTTTCAGAAATCCCATCAACATCCCAACGGCTGTATAAAGATGATCGATTAATTATTCACAGTCGCTCCTTAAGCGATCGTCAATACTCGCAATGACTCAATGATATCTAACCGCTTAGTAGTCGACACTCGCAAAAGGCGTGATGTTGACCCGGGTAGCTCAAAATGTATGGACTTCAAACGAATTAGATAAAGTCCTATATAATAGTGTTTTTAAGTAGACATATCAACTCCTTTCTGATATACGAGGTGTGTTCAAAAAGGGGTTGGTGTCGAAATTCTGTATGTACAAAATTCTAAAAACAAAATTATGCTTTTTAAAATTCTGCTTTTTAAAATTCTGCTTTTTAAAATTCTGCTTTTTTAAAATTCTGCTTTTTTAAAATTCTGCTTTCTAAAATTCTGCTTTCAATGTTCTGTATTACAAAATTCTGTATTAAAATATAATGTTAACAATGTTAAAGAGGTAATGTAATTATTTTGAAAAAGTGCGCAGCTACGCGAACTACAGTTATTCTGTACAAAAGACCTTTCTGCATAGGCGGCCTTCGGCCGCGCTTATTTAAATAACCCTGGGCTACGCCATGCCAAGTCCAGGTGGTTGCCCTGATCGGTGGCAACATGCCACCGATCCGACTCTTTTGCGCGTTTTTAAGTACAGCCTAATAATTTACAACAACCACATGAAAACTTGCGACAAAACAAATAAAACATATACATATGTACATGTGCGCACTTTTTCAAAATAATTACATTACCTCTTTAACATTGTTAACATTATATTTTAATACAGAATTTTGTAATACAGAACATTGAAAGCAGAATTTTAGAAAGCAGAATTTTAAAAAAGCAGAATTTTAAAAAGCAGAATTTTAAAAAAGCAGAATTTTGTTCAAGCAGAATTTTTTTGCAATTTACAGAATTTTGTCACACAGAATTTTGTAATACAGAATAATGACACGCTCCCTTCAAAAAGTATCACGAATTTTGAATTTTCTCTGGTTACGTATATTCGAATTTCGAATTTTTTGTGGCGTTATGTTGGTACTCATGTCTCTCACTTATGCCGACAAGCTCGGCCATTTTGAATGTTCAGTTAATTGTTGACAGCTGCTTTGCTTGCGCGTGTTTTGGATCGTCTTCGATTTTTACGCGAAATTCGTACCAAAATTGCTCAATTGTGACCAAAAACAGCATCGCATGAACATTGCTAATGAGATGTTAAACTCTGTCCGCGACGACCCAAATTTGCTCCAGAGGGTCATAACTGGTGACGAATCGTGGGTTTATGGTTATGACGTGGAAACCAAAGCTCAATCATCTCAATGGAAGCTGCCGCACGAACCAAGACCGAAAAAAGCGCGCCAAGTTCGGTCGAATGTGAAAGTTTTGCTGACAGTTTTCTTCGATTGCAGGGGCGTGGTGCATCATGAGTTCTTGCCACAGGGAAGAACGGTCAATAGGGAATATTACCTGCAAGTTATGCGCAATTTGCGCGAAGCAATCCGCCAGAAACGCCCGGATTTGTGGAAGAACAAAAATTGGCTTTTGCACCACGATAACGCCCCTGCTCACGCATCGTTGCTTGTGCGCGACTTTTTGGCCAAAAACAACACACTAACGATGCCGCAGCCACCGTATTCCCCAGATCTGGCCCCCTGTGACTTTTTCTTGTTCCCTAAACTGAAGAGGCCCATGAAAGGACGACGTTACGCTTCTCTTGACGAGAGAAAGACGGCATCGAAGGAGGAGCTGAACAAGATACAAAAAAATGATTTTTTGAAGTGCTTCGAAGATTGGAAAAACCGTTGGCACAAGTGTATAATATCTCATGGGGATTACTTTGAAGGGGACAAAATAGATATTCATGAATAAATAAATAATTTTTGAAAAAACACAAAATTCGCGATACTTTTTGAACACACCTCGTATAGACTAAAAGGTGACCACCTTAATGAAAAGCATAGAGAAGAGCGAATGAATTTCTACCCGCCAGTACCCTGCCATGATAACACTCACAATCACCATAGAGGGACAAGCCTCATTGAACTCTGACAGCCGACACCTGTGGTGGAATTCACTAACTTATAACGATTCGATTTTTCGAGATTTTAACTAACGATTTTGTCGCTCTCATTATCGACTGTGCTATTCACTAACTTTACTATAACGATTCGGGCTTAGGATTCCTCATCCCGCGAGAAAATTTTGTTTAAGTTTTCGCTAGAAACCTCAAATTATGTGTTATTTAGCGACACAATAAACGAATATCGATAAAAAATGGTTAGTGAATGCCGAAATCGTTATAGTCATCGTTAAGATAAAATCTCGATTGCGAATGTCGTTATAGAAGTTAGTGAATTCCATTCCAGGCAGCCTAAAGTTTCTGCTGACTTCGACTTCTTGGCAGAATGAATACTCTGGGTCCATCCGAACATAAGTTCACCAGCAATGAAGCTAGCATGCGAGCACATAGTAAGTTGTCTTGCTAGGAATAAAGTCTAAACTGATGAGAGTGCTGGAGTGTCCATAATCCGCGGGTACATATCCCTAATTGCAGCATTACTTTCAGTGCTAATGTAGGTGTCTTGCGAATAGCCCCTCCTCGGAGAGAGCCCTCGTCCCATGCCAATGGCTCCCCGACAGCAATACAAGGCAACCGAGTCCTGAATTCACAGTCAGCCCAGTTCTATTTGGGTAGTCCACAGGATCCGGACCACCTGGTCATCATTCTCAGATATCCCCGCAAAACAAACTTTTCTCTGACAAGTAATGTTCAGTCGTATGCAAAGGCCACCACTTGACAGACTCTGGACTTCATATCCCTGACCCGCCTTTACAATAGGGATGATGTGATGCCGAGAACTGAGAAATCATACCCTGTATACGCTGTGCAGTTATTTTCGTTTGATCTGATATACACTTATTTCATTTATGTACGAAAATTATATATGAAAATACTGATCCTGTAGTAGAAGATATTTTAAGTACTCACTTTTTTCGCTTATGGTATCATTGATCGTGTATGGCATTGTTATTCGTGCTCAGGAGACAGAAACGACAATTGATTTGAACACGATATCGTGAAAGGGCGCTGTTAAATTTACCACGGAATTTTGAACAATTTAATGTAAAAAGAAAGACAACTTATTTTTATCATTTTATTTATTTATTTTTAAATATATTTGTTGATTATTATAACTAAGAGCTAAATACAATTCGTTTTTTTTTTCATAACATTTATGCGTATGTCTTTGTTGGAATTATTTATTTTATGCATATTTTTCCCCCTTTTAAATATGCATATACTCGTAGTCATATTGGGAATACATTCCTATGAATTTTAATTCGCTTAGCTATCTGATTTTGTTTTAATATACATTTCATTGAAACAATTTAAATACAACGATAGATTTTTTGCGATTTTTACGAGTTGTATACATTTCCTCACAATTTTATTGTTTTTTTTTTTTATTTATATTTTATATCTAAAAATTTTTTTGTTTGCTTTTCTGTAGAGCTTTATTTTCAACTCTTTATTAAATACACTATTTTAGCATATTGTTTATATTTATTGTGTAGTACCATTTACATTTTTTATTTAACAACTTTTTTTACTGAATACACCTAAACATTTTACTTAATTTTTTGAAAAGAATACTAGCTAGCAAACTGTGTAGTAAAATAGTACACTGAAGTAATTTTTTTTAAATTATAAATTATAACAGTTTTTTACAAATATCAGCTCGTAACAACATATAGTGCGATACCGCAATATAATCTTATATTTGCTAGGAGCAATTTTATGTTTGCCTTACTTGTTTTGCTTTTTATTCAGTGTATCTGTGAATGTCCGAGAGTTTAAAAATACAAATTTTTATCTTTTTTTCAAACTATGTACGCTTGCTTCTAGAGTTTTGTGAATAAATATTTTAAGAAATTTGCAATTGAATTCTGATATTTTTTTGTGTCTTTGGATGATTTTGGTATTTTGCAAGAGAAAATCACAAGAAATTCACCAATGGGTAAAAACAAACTGGGGCAGGCACGCAGCTGATTGCATCGAAAATAAAATTTTATGAAATTATGATTTCTAATATTCATGTACCACGCTTGATAACTTTGCTTGAAAATCCTTTAACCTGTATCGACTATTTGAACAAATGCCATGAAGGCAGAAAAGTTAATTATCGATAAAAGCCGTTTTTATCACCATACACATTCTATTAAAATGTTCGAGAAGGATAAGTAATATAAACAAATAAAATATATCTTCGTTGCGCCAACAACAAAGCAAGCTGTTCCCCTGCTATCAATATCAGGCATAATCAAATAAGTTTATACCCACTATTGAAACCATATATAGTATTGGGGGCAAAGAGATGTTTTTGATTACTTCTACGCACTTTTTAAGAAACACCAAAACTCCATATAAAAAAGCGCTGAAGAAATGGCCAAGACATTTTTTTTCTCTCAAAATTTTTTGAGCAATACGCATACTATGGAAAAATATAAGAGTGGCAACGCCGGCTTTCAATCTGTCACTTTACCTTAAGAAATGTATAAGAGCATATATATTTCTTGAGGTAAAGTCACAGATTATACTAGTGAAGGGTAAAATAAAACCAGTAAAAATATTGGTGGAAATAAATTATTAAAGTTTGGAAGAGTTGATATAGATCAAGAATATTGTAACCCTCTGTTAGTTTCCACAAACTTATATGTACAATTTACATGTAAAAAAAAATAGTACAAAAGCAATAAGGAACCATTTCCCTACCAAAAGTAGCTAACTTTTGTTAAGAAACAAATCTTTTGCTAAAAGGTAATAATAATGTATATTTTTGTTTTGCCTGCTCTAGTTCCAAAAATAATGAAACAATTTTCTTTATTTACCCAATATATTTCGATCACCTTCGGCGATCATCTTCAGGGGGCTACAACAACAATAATACAATTGTGCTAAGTTTAATTTGTATAGTAGTTACCAAATGATAATATATATAAATATATTATTTTACGTACATACATACGAACGTACATCTTTATATATATACATACAGGGGGTTGTAGCCCCCTGAAGATGATCGCCGAAGGTGATCGAAATATATTGGGTAAATAAAGAAAATTGTTTCATTATTTTTGGACCTAGAGCCGGCAAAACAAAAAAATACATTTGAACGTATAAATTTCGCTAAAACTAAATACTTATGGTAATAATTATGTTGTTAGTGCTTAAAAACACTTAACGACATAGAAACTTTGTAATTAATAGGAAAAATTTAAAATAATAGCAATAATAGAGTCACAAAAAAAAAAAACAAAAAATTATGCTCTTGCAGTATTTATTACACGGTGTCCAAAAAGTTCGAATACAAATTTTGTAACTTATTTAAAACACCAATCAAGTGAGCTTTGATTTTATTTTATGTTCTAAATCAAGTATCGTTCCTATGATTTTTCAACCACGGCAGACTCAAATCTGTAATAGTCGTATTATAGTTAGTATAGTATAGACTCCAAGCGCCAGCTAATTGTCAACGCATTTTTACAAGGCAGACGACCGTGCGTAATATTTAAAGATTCTAAAAGTATGGGTTTCAATCGCGATTTTATTTATAAAACTATTAAGCGGTACAATGAGACTTCGTCCGTTAAAAATAGACCAAGAAGCGGAAGACCACGAACGGTTCGCAACAGTGGTAACATACAACTGGTGAGGGAACAAATTCGGAGAAACAATTGGCGGTCAGTTGGAAAAATTGCCGCGAAATTGAACATAAGCAAATCTTCAAGACATTTGGCATTGAATAAGCATCTTGGCCTAAAAGCGTATAAGAAACAAAAAATTCACGTTTCTACATCAACGAAAGGAAAGAGAGCCATTTCGTATTTTCTGATGAAAAGTTGTTCGTTCTACAACAATCTTTTAACTCGCAAAATGATCGAGTATGGTCCTTGTCTCTAGATAATGTGCCCAGCTTTCAAAGCGCTTCTTCCGTCATGGTGTGGGCCGGATTCTGTAAAAGAGAAAAGCTTCCCCTAGTTTTCATCGAAAAGGGGGTTAAAGTTAACGCCGGCTACTACAAACAACACGTCTTAGAGGCAGTAGTACTACCCAGCTGTCGCGGTTTATTCGGTGATGATTATTATTGCTTTTAACAATATGGAGCGCCTTCACATACCGCAAACATCGTGCAACAATGGCCGACTTTTTGCATAAGGTCAAAGGGCCACCTAGCAGTCCTGATCTTAATTCATTGGATTTTTTTGCATTGGCTAAATGACGTCGAAGCTTAGCGGTTATAAAATAAAAAAATTGGAAACGTATTACTCAAAGTATGAGACGAAATGCCGATGGATATGGTTCGTCCTGCTTGTTGCGATTACGTTTGGTTCATTTATCCAAAGGAGGTGTTATCAATAAAAACCTACTATAAATATTAATTGATGCTACATAAATTCTTTTAAATAAAAATTGATAAGGGTTTTAAATACCGAACTTTTTGATACGTGTAAGTGATTTTGCTTCCAGGATGTGTGACTCTGCTTCTAAGTCTGCAGCAGTCCTGAGAGAATCTTGCAAAAAAACTAAACGCCTTTGAAGAAGCTTCAAAAGATGTCAAAGGATGGAAAAGCGCCTGCCTTAATATAGGAAGGTTTCTTCAAGGCGACAATTTGTATTCTTAACAATCACAAAATATAAAAACGTGCTTAAGAGAAGTGGCGTAAATTCTACAGTAGCCCACAAGAGATTAAGCGATCCTGACGAAATAATTTTTGCAGTAAGGAGCATTGTGGCAGAGTTAGACATTCAATTAACATTTGTTTGGCAAAATGTGCTCGGCTCGGTCTAAGGCTTTCTACTTTCCATGACATTAAGTGCCGATTTGTGTTCGCTTTTAATCAGGGTTCGGATACATTCACTCTTGTTCGCTCGTATTCGCGAACCTCAACATTACAAATATAAATTCGCATTCGCGAATAAGAACGCATAAAAAAATCCGCATCGTTGGCATTAGATAAGAAGAAGAACGCATAAAAAAATCGATGTCGGTCACGTTAGCGAATGCATCCGCAATTCATTCACATATGCATTCGCAAATCAAAGTAGGAACGTTCTTCTTGTCGTTCATCTTCAAAAACGTATGTATATGTTACACGTAATCTCCACGAATGCATTCGCGAAGCAATTTAGGAACGTTCTTCTTGTTACTCATCTTCTGAAACGATTGCATATGTTGCGTGGAATATTCGCAGAAGGTTTAGAAGTAAACCAACATTGAGCAGTAAAAGCGTACAAAAATGGGCAAAAGAAAGTGTAATTTAGAAGACTACGTTAAATATTACGAAAAACTAAAAAAAGCACATGCTTAATAAAAAGCTGTAAACGTGAATTAAGTGAAAAGTGGGCAGTAAATATTAGACGGCCTTACGAGCTTATTCACAAAACTCATATATTGAATGATAATGACGTATGTGAAAGTCATGATAGTGATCAACAGAGACCGTATCCAATATAAATTGCTTACTGGACAAGGCAGGATTTTTCCGATGCTGCGTGGGAATGGTAACAAGGAAACATATTCCTTTCAAAATATTCGAGTCGAGGACTATTTCAAAAGCCTATGAACAAAAATTGCATACAAATATAATTTCGAAAAATATAGTGTCTGTTCTTGCAAAACAACCAAGCAAATAAAATCAAAAATTTCCGAGTAGTCAGAAATAAGATGATTTCATTAAAAACCGACATAGCGACCCGTCTGGAGCGAAGTGTACTGGGTGTCAACATATAATACATTAGAGACCATAAGATACATATAAACACCATAGGTAGGTGAACACATTACATTTTTATTACAAGTTGTTTTAAGTAGCAATATGTATGTAGTTAAATATGCATCCATATATGTATATACATTATTATATCTTCGCAAAATTGCATTCTTTTTCATTGAACGTTCGAGAGTACCATGCGGCACAGCGCTAAAAATTTGAAGGAAGAAATAATAAAATGGCTTAACGAGAATGGGATCAACATAAACCAAATTTAGTTCAAAACCACTGATAACGGTGCAAATGTTGTAAAAATGTCTAAATTGCTGCAAGAAATGCAACAAGAAAATCTTTCAAATGCAGAGGATGGCGAAAGAGATGATGCTGAGACAGACAATATACATTCACAAATTGCTTCTGTTGTTCGTTGTGCAGCGCACACTATACAATTAGCCGCCTATGAGGTCTTAAAAACAATTAACAAAGACATTAAGGACTGCCATACGGACGTCCGTAAGATCAGGTAATAGCGAGATAAGTTCACCTTGTATTGACAACACAACTAGATGAAACTAAATGTATGATATGATTACTTCTATCCTGAATATAAGATAATAAATAGACAATCTGGATGGTGCCTCACATATTTACGTCAAGTGGTCCTTTGTACTAGTTGTCTTTCAAAACCAATAGCTGAATGTACCGTAAATCTACAAGAGCAATACATTATTGGAGATTTTTTTAGAGATTGGCTTAGTTGCGAATTAGAGCTTGCTAGTTTGGCGTCTTCAAATATGCTAGCAGAAGCTCTGTTAACTACCATGCAAAAGAGAAAGGAGACACTGATACCAAATAATGCGTTAATTGCTGCGCTATATTTGGATCCGCTTGAATTTTAGGGAAACGCCTCTTCTTAGCCATGGTCAAAAACAATCTGAAATGGTAAACAACTTATTTACCCCTATTACGGTTGTCAATATTAACCAAAACAATGTTGATGTGCACAAATTGGCAACGCTAATTTCATTGCTGGTTCACGTTCACATATGTATGTATGTATGCATATAATTTTTTAATTTTTTAGTATGAATTTTCTTTTATTTGCCTGTTGAATATAAACATGCGTTATAGGACCTTTTCAGGTAGCATTATTTAGTCAAATATATCTGCGCAAAATTGCATTCCATTATATTTTGCTTAAAGTGATGCACATTACTAAACGACACACAAAATCTTCTCAAAAAGTCCCAAAATAATACAGAACACATTTTGAAATTGCCCCGAAATAATCGGAAAACAAAATGATCCCGAAAATGTTTTAAAATGATCCCCAAAAAGTCCCGAAATGATGCCGAAACCAAACCTGAAATGGCGCCGAGGTAATATTGAACAGATCCCTATATGTCCCTGAATAAATCCAACAAGCCAAAATACTTTTTTTTGAATCTTCATTAATGAATAATTCCGAACCCCGCTTTTAATCCTGCAATTATCAATTCGGGCCTCTAAGGGTGATTCGTATAAAATGCCTTACACCGTTAATGTGCAAACACTGTATCTGTATCAGCGATGACCGCCTAAGTCCTATAATTTTACGCGACACTTATGCAGAAAGGAACAGAACAGAATAATCGGTTCACATGTTCCCAGTTCATTTAAAATAAAGAGTTTAAATAAAATAAGGAGTGTAAAAGAGAAAGCAATGTTACAGTATGTTGCCGACTGCTGCTTTCAAACAACATTATACAACAAATTATCAAAAGATTTAACAAGAGTTTACTGTAATTAAAATTGAATTAAACAGGCAACAAGCTTTCAGTTTTATTGACATTAATATACACTCGTAATATCGATGCAATTTAAGATTGAACTGAAAAAATGTACATACACTAAAAAAATAATTTCCTCAAAACAAAAAACTGGGAATAATCTTTCGCCACAGAAAGGTCAAAAGGTAAAGAAAATTCACGTGACTTGCGTTCGCTAAAATTTAGTTAAGCATTTCGGCTCACAAGTGTCTTCCGTTCATACAAGATATTTGTATGACTTGCACTCATGCAATCCAATCCATGAATTAAATTCTACTTTTATCATTTTTATTTCATTCCATCATTGCTATTGTAAAGGGCATATACCATCCACTAATATTGTTAGTATTAAGTCATAAATATTAAAGAAATTGGATTGAATACAAATCACATGCAGAATAATTGTCGAATTTAACACATTGTTTTGAGGAAATTATTATTTGAGTGTAATTTAGGGCGTAATTATTAACCGTGAAAGCACTGCACTTATCACACAACAAAAAAAGGAACACGTAAACGGGTTGAGGTAAGCAATTGTATCATGAGTCTCATTTAATGGACAACAGTTTTCTGCACAATTGCATATTTGCAATACTGCAACATGGAATGAGTAATGTCGCAACACAGCGACCCCATACTATTAATATCGTATTGCTTAGTTTATTAGAAGTTCAATACACTTTCGGCATAGCGCCGATATTCAAAACCTAAGCCACTTAACGTTCGTACAAAGCGCCGACATGTAATGTTCAGATTGCCCTTGTCACATTAACTACAGGGTGGCTAATGAAAGCCGCTACCAAAAAAAAATTAAATAACTTTTTTTCTATTTAATGAATCTGGTAAATTTTTTTTTTATTTTGCAGATTGACTTTTACATTTAACAAAAATGGATAACTGGGATACTGAAACAAGAATTTGGATTGTCCGCCGCTATCACGCACTGGAGTCCGTAGTTTCGGTTCAAAGAGAGTATAGGCGCACGTTTGTATATATGTATATGAGTCGATACATATCAAAGTCGCTTAAGTCCACATGTAGAATTTTTTGAGATTTTTGTTGCGGTATATACTGCACTAACAAATCAATAGTTTAAAATATAGAAGTATGTCTAATTAATTGCAATGACGCTAAAAATTCGCATTTTGTTTTAGCAATTTTTTCAAAGTTGAATAAGTCCTTGTATACCTGTAAATCAAAACTACTTAAGTCCATTTCAGCCAATCAGGGTGTGCTCTGCTATTCTTTATTGTGACATATTCAACGAACTTTCTTAAACTGAAAACTTTAATAGTGAGTGTGTTTTGATAAAAATGGAAGAAAATAGCGAATATGCGCAAGTTTTGTCACCGGACAAAGCAAAAAAAAAGAGAATATTAATAAAAGATATAAAAAAACAAAAAAATATGGCGAAACTGTAAGTATTTTATTAGTAATTGCTATTATTGTTAAGGTATCTACTGGGTGTATCACTCATGTTGTTTTTGTCTTTACGGCCGCATTCATGCCTTTAGGTATTCGCCAAAAGGGCTCCCACAAAAACAGAAGTGCAATCATGGAAAAAATCAAAATACAAATGCAAAACCCTGCGATCGCGTGACATTTACTACTTCCATAAAAAATTTTACAGCTTCCTGAGCAAAATAGCGCAGGACAATTTCATTCTGCGCCATATTAAAGAAAGTATAACATTTTCAGGGCCCTATAAAATCATGTGGAGAAAAGGCTGTGTCAAATCCGCTACCTTGCAAGTGATACATCGCATTTCAAAGTTGCTTAAGTCCATATATATTTTTTCTCAAAACTAATTAAGTCCATGTGGTGTATTTCAAAGTTGCATAAGTCCAAGGTTAAAACTGTTTTTATTTTAAAATGGCTTAATTTTCCATTATTTTTTCTTCACAAAATGCTCTTACGCTTTCTTATATAAACGTTTATAGAGCTTCGCGAAACTTACATAAAGTATATTTCAAGAAAATAAAAAATCGCAGTTTACCAAAATTGTCTTATAGTGGACTTAAGCGTCTTTGAAATGTATCGACTCATATATTTTGTTTATACTTTAGTATGAACTTTGACAGAACATTGTCAAATACTGTAACCGATTGGTTATCATCATCTTCGCCTCCAGTACAGCAAAAGACAGGAAGAGAATTTTAATATCGGAGCAATCCCTTCGAAAATGGTAGCTGGAAAATATATTCTCTCAAAGTATGAGCTCAAGAATAGCGGCTCTAGTGCGTATAATAGTAGATCACTTTTCGTTTAATGAAATAAAAATGGATCCAAAAATTATGGCAAAAGTATCTTAAGCAATTGTAGAGCTATTTCCAACTGAGAGTGTATCAATATATTATGTACCGAGAAGCAATAAGAGAAACCCTTCGGGAAAAATATAAAATCGGTATTTCAATATACTGTGGAAACAAAAAGGATTCGAAAATTCTGCAAGTTCATCCAAAAATATAAAATTTTTCAACATAAATACGGACCCTGCTACCGATATCTCTTTGGAAAATAGTGAATTCGTTAAAAAAAAAAGATTGGTTGGCACACAACATACCCAACGATAGAGAAAAACCCTGGAGACTGACCTCAGTTTTACGAATGCAAGAAAGCAAAAGCTCACTTGAGGATATTCTAGAGGCTTGGCCTAGATACAAAGACCCCGATGGATATAAATTAATTGATATTGATTTTGCGGCACTTCATCCTGGAAAAACAAATATGATGTTTAAAAAATTGCAAGAAATGGAGCAAAAAGTAACTACTGTATTTTTCCCATCCTTTAACACCTTCCCCTTTAGAGAAAATGAGCACAAAAATGGTAACCCAAGTTGCTATTGACCCTATGCATCTGGTGGACTTAGGTGTGATGAGAAATTTTTTATTGCGTTTGTTAAATAACAAAGTTGACTTAACATATAAAGTACCGAAAGACGATATTTCTAAAATTTCCAGGAATTTGGTTTCCCTTCGCAAGTATGTTCCTTTTGAGTTTTCTAGCCGTCCACGTGGTTTTCGAAGATATTTGTCATTGGAAGGCCACGGAGTACAGGTAATTTTTGCTGTACACAGGGACTGTGGTGTTTAAGGAATATTTGCATGATGAACTCTACTTTGAGTTCCTTTTACTGCACTGTTCATGTCGGCTTTTATCATGTCCAACAAATTATGATAAAAATATAAACCTTTGTCAGGACATGATTCAGACGTTTCTTGAAAATTTTGCTGTTGTGTTTATGGAAAACAGTGTGAGATACGATGTGCATAGCCTCTTGCATCTCACTGAATGAGTAAAACAGTTTGGTGTTCTACAAAATTTTTCGGCTTACCAATTTTTGAAAATTACTTGCAGTTACTACAAAGTTACGTTAAAGAGCCTATTCGTATTCTACAGCAAATTTTCAACAGAGTTCAACATGAAAGTACATTATATCTGCAAAAGAAGAAGAATTTTTACAAGACAAGAATCGAATAAAAAGTTTTGTCACCTCAGAGTATACTTTCAGACAACTACTGCTTCATTAAACCAGTTATACACTAAAAATCACACTTTTTTGCAAAGTGAAATATACAGTGACAGGGAAAAGATTTTTAAATCAAACCCCCTATCATACCGCGCCCATACATTCCTTAAAATATTTAGGAATAGTCGACTCAAACCCCCATGACTTGGAAGAAAACTTTCCTATATCCGAAATAAAATGCAAGTGTATGACTTTTCCTTGTCAAAACAAAACTCTTTTTGTACCAATTTTACATGGCTGCTTTTAAAGTTTTGAACTAATTTCCTATTTATAATATAAAAATTTTCAGTCTAATTTATAAATAATTTATTGTTTTGAAAAGAAATTTCCAATGAAGGAAAATTAATTAAATATGAATACTGTGGAAGAGTACCCTTTTGAAACAAACCCAACACCCCGTGTGGATGAGCACCCTTCAAAACAAGGTAATTGTTAATAATTCAAGCCATCTTTATATATATATATATATATATATACTTTGATATACTTATCATTTTATTACATATTTAGGTGGAGAAAAATACGAAAGAAATTAAAGAGAAATTATTATAATTGAATATTTGTAAAGATTTATTATTATAAAAGTTTTATAAATTAAAGTCAAATAAAAATTAGATCAAAAAATAGACTCATCAATTCAGTAATAAATATATTAAGATTATTTAATATCAAGACAAATAAGAATAAATCCATAAAAGCAAAGACTATATGACACATCAATTATTAATACCTTTAATTATCATATTCCACTCTTACATATATAATTTTCTTAGAATTTAATTAAACATTTCAATATAAACAATACTTATATGTACACATTTCATTAAGGTACTAAATATTAAAGCAAATAATATTTAATCATCAGCAGTTATATTGATAATTTTAATAATTGTTTAATGTTATAACCCCACAAACACACACACTGATATTGAATATCATCAATAATACTAGATTCAAAATAAGAAAATGAGTAAAAATCATTTTCAACACCCAATATAAATTGTTAATTTCTATCAATAGATATCTTAATAAAGATTATTATAATTTAATTATGATATTCCAAAAAAAATTATATTAATTCTAAAATATCCATATATCTTTTTATTCAATTTTCATTATGGAAAATATAGATTATGAAGATGAATTCCTTCCAAAAATTCCAAGTTTATTAAGTTCTCACTTGGATTCTCCTTTGAGAATTCATATGATAGAGTTCTTTTTGAAATTTTCTGGACATATTGCAAGAAGAGGGGACATCTCAATAAAATATCCAAAATCTTATGGATTCTTTTCAAAAGACATAAATTGTTTATTCAATCAAGATATAATTACTTCAAATCTTGATATGATGAGTGCATCATGTTATGGATTATTAATTTTACTAATTACTAATTTTACTCTAATAACAAATGAATTAAATTCTCAAATAATATTTAAAAAATCCACTTATTCTTCCTTAAGAGCATTAGAACTTCAGATTGATAGGGTAATGAATTCAGATTCTGATGAAGTTGTAGCATTCAGTTCATCCATGAATATGAAAGAAAAATTAAAGAAATTGTTAAAATATAAAAGACAAATAGGAAAACTTCTTCCTCTACAAATCAAGCATTTGTTTTCCTGGTATCGTTGTCTATATGAAGCAGTAATCATGACTGGTGATCCAAATGATTCATTTTACGGTATGATGATATGGAAAAGTTAAATGACTCTTGGTCTTCTTTAAATTCAGACGGATAAATAATTTTGAAATGACAAAAAGAATCTCTGGTTTTTTTAAGGAGAGATTGAGTCTAAATTTTAGAGCCAAAAAAGGAATGTGGCCAAAAATGGATGTTTCCAAATTACTTTCTCATAATTTAATTCGTAGACCTTATGAAACCAATTCCACTTTAGCTATTCTATCAAAACATTATAACATGCTTGATTGGGATTTGGTTGATTTTGAGAAAACATTTGAGATTGTTGATAAAGTAAATATATCAGATTTAATTTCAGATAAAGCAATGTCCTTGGGAATTGATGAACTTATAAAACAAGTAAACTCATTTGGAAATATAGGTCTTGCAACAGATAAAGCCCTTATCATTCAATGGCTTAGGTCAAATTTAAATGATCCTTTCAAATTTTTACAAGATATTGATAAATTTAGTTTTGGAAATGGATTTCAGGCACACCTGACCACGATGACTTTTTAAGCATTACAGACAAAGTTAACGACATAATAGAGAAAAAAAACCGACAATTTACTACAAACTCCCAAATATTTAAGACAATAACAGATTTAACACGTATAATAAATGACTTACAGGAAAGTGTAAGCAAGACAACAATAGAGAAACAAAGAAATAAATTTATTATAAATGAATTGGAAAATTTATTACAAACAATTACTATATCAAAAATATGTATTTTAAACCCAATTATATTAGATTTAGATGAAATAAACGAAATAATTAATCATGAGGTTAAGAATGTAACAATATCTGATTTAATGGATGTATCAAAATTCAAAATTGTACAAATAAATGACGTCATTATTATATACATTAAATATCCAAAAGTTATAAACATAGGTACTCTGTTCAATGTAGAAGCTATTGCGCAACAAGATTAATTGAAAATCAGGTAATTAAATGTGAAAACAAATTTTATGCAATAGACAATTGCAAAAAGGAATTAAATCAAGCCTTTTGTATGATAAATAAAAATCAAACTTGTTTAACAAATATTTTAAATAACGAAAGAGCAAATTGTACAAAAATTAAAGAAAAAAATGAACAACTTAAAATAATAAAAGAAGGAGCAATATTAATAACACACAATAGATGGAATATATTTGGTTACTTTTAATAATAAAGTTGTAATTGACAATATGAAATTTGAGAATCCTACTGGAAAAATTTTGAACTATTTAAGAGAAGGGAAATTTCAAAATTTTTATATTAAAGAATATATTGAATCGAAAAAAGAACATTTAAAATTAAGAAATATTAATGTTTTAAATAAATTGAAACAGGAGATGCAACAGAATCCGATTTGGTGGTCATTTACTGCGGTTTTGGTGGTATTCTTACTAATATATGTTATATACAAGTTTTCGGTAATATGTCAAACTAAAATAAAATTGGAAAGAGAAAATCATAAAGAAGCCGTAATGAATGATATTGATTTTAAAATTCAAAAAATTTCAGACGTCTACTCGAAGACGGGACGCTTCGATTTAGAGGAGGGTAGTTAACACCCAGCTTCAATAGGCCGCCTAACGGCAAATATAAACAAATATTCAAGAATTCAAGTACCTAAATGGTACTCAGTAAATTGCATCATTAGGCCGCATATCGGCATATGTAAACAAAGCGATCTTTTGCTTCTTTGTTATTGCAGCTGCAGTTATGATCTTGAATGGATGATTCAAGTTACTGAATTGTAATGACAAAAACATCCTGTTTACTTCATCGGATGTTGGCGCATCTATTTAGATGCAGTAGAAATTTATATACTTGTTTCAAGGCCAATTAGAATGTAAGCAACTTTGGAGTCTAATAAATAAGAGTAGATCACAAATTAAGCTTAGTTCAGCTTAAGTTACCACGGTTCAGTGAATACGGCCGCGTTCGCGGTAAATAAATTTTTAAAAACATAAATGTTTTATGAGTATTATTAATTTGCATATGTACGTTCGCTGTATATAAGTTAATACCACATACTCTGAAATTGGGTACCAAAACTGCCCACATATAAATATGTAGCTTTCATACGACAACAGTATGCAATTCTGCGTAAGCATGCGACCTACGTACAATACGCGAAACCGCTGACTGTGCGTTACCATTCTTATGAATGGACAGAAATGCATCAACAGCAAGAATACGCGGAAGTACGCAATCGCTGACCATGCATTACCATTCTTGTGAATGGACAGAAATGCAACCACAACAATAGTAATCACCTGGTTAACCAACGTGACTTCATAGGATAAATAGAAGTAAGAAATATATTGTAATTTAGTAATTAAGTTGCATTAATATAATAAAGACAGGTTAAGTAGTCGCTACAACAACAACAACAACAACAACAATATAATAAAGAACAACGACTTTGAGTCGTCCAAAAAATTTATTTTTTTAGTTTCTCACAAGAGAAACCAATAACTGACGCCCAACGGACCAGTCGCGTACGTTTTCCGTAAAGTAGTCAAAGGCCCTCAAACGGTGCCTCGCGATCCGTGCGTAAAATCGCCTAAAATTGATACAAATAAGTGGCCCTAAAGAAGCGCCCCAACGCAACGGAAATTCTACCGGATAACTAGTGGCCCTCAAGAAGCGCCCCAATGCACTGGACAAGAATCCAAGAAACCCGGTGGTAAAGCTCGAAGGAACACAGCCACCAGCCCGCAAAATAAGCCGACAAAGGACTGCCAGTAGTAGCAATATGCAAAAAGGACCAACAGCCTTGTTCGCCGCGGGACTATTAACGTAAGATCAGATAAATTTAAGAAACAATTTTTAAGATAAATTTAAGTGAAGAAAATATATTGACACAAAATATTTGCATGTTCAGCAAATTAATTAACAAAGTAAAAGAAATAATAAAAATCTTAACTCTTTTTAAGTAAAGCTTTAATGAATAAAATTAAAATAAGTGAAAAATTAATATAGATAGATAAGTAAACATTTAATAAAATTTTAACTCCTTTTTTTCTCAAAATTCCTTCAATAATTTTTCTCAATATTTTACCAAATTTTATTTTACCTTTTAGTGAAATTTTTTTTTGTGACTGATTTATTACTTTCATGAACAACAGGCTCGTACAGCCTATAAAATAAAAATAACCTTTAGGATAATAATAAAACAACTCTGCGATTTACCACAAAAGGGACTTTCCAGAGATCGTTAAAATAAATTCACAAACTAAAACTATGCTAAATATTAATTAAAATGCCCACAATAACTTGATAAGACCCCCTGCTATAGGGAACATTAATGCACCCCCGCCAGGAACAGCACCGCCACCACAACCCCCTGCCGATCCTATCCAACAGATGGCTAAGCCCACTCCTGAATTCAGGAACCTTATAAAGGACTTAATGAGGGAGATCTTAGCCACGGACGAAAATAGAATGATTAGGGATGTTCTGCACCCAACTCAGCAACCTATGGCCGATCAAATGATCGAGGATCGATTTAGGAATAACCTCGCCGACAAGGACAAGGTACCTGACGTGGTTAGATCCTTGCGAGAGTTTGGTGGAAGCCCAGCTGAGTTCAGTGTTAAACGAATTTTAAGGATTTATGAGCCATGCGCAGGCTCACCGAAATATTTCGGCATCCTTAGTGTGATTCGCAACAAAATCGTAGGCAGTGCTGACGCGGCACTAGAGTCCTATAATACCCCCCTTAACTGGAAGGCTATTTCCCGATGCCGTACCATGCATTACGCTGACAAGAGAGACCTTAACACACTTGAGTATCAAATGACCTGCTTAATACAAGGTCGGAAATCTGTGCAAGTAGGAATCTTCCAAACAAACTCCAAAGGATTAATAAATTAGAACAAGTATCCGATACCGCTTTGACAGAAGCCAATCATTGTGAACCAAACGAGTACAAAAACGTCATCGAAGGCTGCGACACAGAGGAAGTACAAACCTGGACTGACTACTACCAGGACTACACGAAATACGCACATGACAATCAGGTAGACTGCGAGGAATTTCACGACGTTCATTTTTTAGATTAACCCACTCGAAGTTGCCATACATCCAAATGTTTTTTACGAAACTCAGTCGGAGGTAAAGTAAGAGTATTTCATCACATTTTTTTAAATCTTTTCGGTTTGAATGAGGAACGCCTTAAGTTTTTCGTTCTACCCTCACTTAACTCATTCCATGGAATCCTTGGAAATGACAGCCTTAAACAATTGAACGCAGTTTTCCATACTTCCAAAAACTACATGATAATTAAAAATGGCGAAAAAATTAAGATAAAACAAGTGCCAAAATCAGTAAACAATATCGAAATAAGAGCAGACCATCTTACGGATGAACCAACGGGAAAACTCCGAAATTTATGCTATTTATACCCACAACTTTTTTCTGATCCAGATGAAAAATTAACGTACACTACCGCGGTACAAGCCGAAATAAGAACTACAAACCAAGATCCGGTATATTCCAGATACTACCCATACCCAATGTCTCTTAAGGACGAGGTAGAAAAGCAAATATCAAAATTACTTGAGGACGGAATAATTAGACCTTCCCGATGCCCATACAATTTTCCCGTCTGGATAGTGCCAAAGAAAGCTGATGCATCTGGCACAAAAAAATACAGAATGGTAATAGACTACCGCAAATTAAATTCCACCCAATCCCAGACACCAATGAAGTACTTTCACAGCTCGGAAAGAACAAATTCTTTACAGTTCTCGATTTGGAAAGTGGCTTTCATCAGATCCCTTTAGTTAAATCCGATATCGCAAAGACAGCCTTTTCAGTCTATAATGGTAAAAACGAATTTACCAGACCACCTTTCGGCCTTAACAATGCTCCTTCCATATTCCAACGAGCATTAGATGATATTCTTAGAGACTACATCGGAAAAATATGCTTTGTCTACCTAGACTATATTATTATTTTCGGTAAAGACGAAGTCTCTCACTTGAAAAACGTAGAAATAATTTTCAGGACCCTACAAGATGCTAAATGTGAATTTCTCAAAGAAGAGGTCGAGTTTTTGGGATTTGTTGTTTCCAAAAATGGCATAAAAACAAATCCAGAAAAAGTGAAAGCAATTTTAGACTTTCCACCGCCTCAAACTATAAAAGAACTTCGATCCTTTCTAGGACTTTCCGGTTATTACCCACGTTTCATTAAAGACTACGCGAAACTCGCCAAGCCCCTAGAAAAAGCCTAGAAGAAAAAGACATACGACTTCATAATAAAGATAGGACCGAGTTCAGGACATACAACAGTAACGACGTTATTTATGTAAAAATAAACAAAAGACTAGGAAACAAACTAATACCCCGTTATAAAAAGGAATTAGTACTAGAAGACCAAGGCAACACAATTTTAGCACAATCTGGCCGCACCGTGTACAAAAGCCATATCAAAAAGTAAATCGCACTCTTCTTTTGCAGGATCCTACTTGCCCCCTGCAATGCGGAAACCCAAATTTTGGATTATACGACCAGTCCCATAGTAACAATAGACATAGGAACCGCGAAGGTTCAAACCGGAACATTTCGACTAATTCACACTATTGAACTCGACCAGTACGACTCACTACTCGACAACATACACGCCACAATAGAACATACCATAACTAGGAAAAGCCGAAGTTACCCATTCCTTTCCCAAGAAGTAAAATCCATCCGATACCTCCTATACCAGCTGAAACCCAGGAAAATCAAAAGAGCAATTGAAGCACTCGGCACAGCCTGGAAATGGCTTGCTGGATCCCCTGACCGTGAAGATTTTAAAATACTAAGGCCCGGTTTTTCAGCACAAGTTTAACTCAATTTGTCAGTTAAACTAAGCTTAAACTTGTTGCGCAGTTTTTCAGTCAACTTTAAACGAAGTTTAAACGTAGTTTAACCGGTCAATTCGGCAGGGTTAAACTCTAGTTAACCTGTCAGCTGTTTCGCATACTTTATGGTTTTGGTTGTGAAACAATAAGCTGAACGCAATTAAGAAAGGACGATATTTTTATATTTAATTAAATACTGGATATATCATCTGACGAAAGTGATTATAGTGATGCAGAAATTGGCAAAATGCTAACTATTACAATACTGAGGAGAAGCAATGGCGTTGAATATGTATACAAATATTATCTGTTGCCGTATCTAGATAAAGAAAAATCCAATGTTGCCGTATAAAAAGCAAATATTAAAAGCGGCCTTAAACTCGCACTGAAAAACCGCTCTGCAGTTTAACTGGAGTTTAAATTTATGCCGAGTTTAAGCAAACTTAGTTTAAACTGAGCTTAACCAAGGACTGAAAAAACCGGGCCTAAGCGATAAAGTAAATAATATAGTAAGTAATAATAACCAACAAGTAGTAATAAATAAATCTATTTTCGAAAGAATAAATAATTTAACTCATATTTCAAATACAATTTTAAGCGAAATAAATTCGGGCGATGCCCTTAAATTAGAAATAGAAAAAAATATTGAAAGAAAATTGAAATTTATTAAAGAAGAATTAATAAATATAGATTGCTCAATACAATGGGCAAAAGCCGGAATTATAAACTCATTTATATTATCTAATGAAGAATTAATTGTAATTGAAGAGACACTAAAAAAAAACAAAATATGCCTTATCTAAATTTAATCGAGGCAATAGAATTTAGTGATGTCAAAATGGCATCAAATTTATCTTCCATTATTTATATTGTAAAATTCCCTTTAACAAGCAAACAGTCTTGTAAATTAATAAAAGCCAAAGCTGTAAAACAAAGCCTTAAATCAATAAAACTAGAATACGAAAACTTAATAATTTGTAACAATGAAATATTTGGTGTAAGAGGTAGTTGAAAGAATATAAACAATTTAACTTTATGTAAGCAAAATGGTATAAAAGAAGTCACGTTAACCTCCTGCGTAACAAACCTTTTAAAAGGATATTCATCCAACTGCACTCTAATAAACAGTCACCATATGCCCAGCATAGAAGAAATAATGCCCGGATTATTATTTATCAATAGTTAAAATGGACTCTTGAAAATAGATAACAAAGAAGTCAATCTGAATGGTACATTTTTGATCAGGTTCGATAATTCAAGCTTATTAATTGGAGACAAACACTTTGTTAATAAAAATTAATTGTTTGCAAAGCCCCTACCAGCAATCTTCAAATCGACGAATGTTACAGCAAATCTCGAAGAAGTTCTTTCTTTGCAATACTTGAAAGAGCTCAATATAGCGAACATCAGAAAAATAGATGATGTCAATTTAAAATACAAAATAAGCATTTTTACATGCTCTTCGATAATCACGCTATCACTGATTATCCTGCTGGCCACAATGATTGCCAAAAAATTAAAATCCAAGAAGAAAATGAGAATAAACATTCACGTCAATACCAGCAGTTCAAAGGAAACCCCCACTCTACCCACAAACGAAATGCCATCCAACGAGGAGGCTGCATACTTTAAAGGGGGAAGAGTTAATACCACATACTCTGAAATTGGGCACCAAAACTGCCCACATATAAATATGTAGCTTTCATACGACAACAGTATGCAATTCTGCGTAAGCATGCGACCTACATTTAAGCCTTTACTCCACGGCATATGACACAATACGCCCAATCGCTGACTGTGCGTTATAATTCTTATGAATGGACAGAAATGCAACAACAGCAAGAATACGCGGAAGTACGCAATCGCTGACCGTGCATTACCATTCTTGTGAATGGACAGAAATGCAACAACAACAATACTAGTCACCTGGCTAACCAACGTGACTTCATAGGATAAATAGAAGTAAGAAATATATTTTAATTTAGTAATTAAGTTGCATTAATATAATAAAGAACAACGACTTTGAGTCGTCCAAAAAATTTATTTTTTTAGTTTCTCACAAGAGAAACCAATAATTTAATAATAATATATGATAAAGTAAGCCTGGATGGATGGTAACATTCATGAACAGAAACATCTAGAAAACGAATTGAGCGCAACAAAGGTTGGGGCAGAGAAACAAGCAAGTCAGTCGACAAAAAATCCAAGACGAGCAACAGCAACAAAAAGGTGAAATAAAAGGTTTAAAGGTTGAAAAAAAGTTTGCTGAAAGTGAAATTATTGAAATGTCGACTTCGATTTTGGCCTCTATTGAAAAACTTAAGGGGCGCGAAAGTTTTTCTTCATGGGGATACTCAATGGAGAATTATTGGGCATTAGAAGATCTTTCGTAATGTTTGACCGGCGAAGAAACGAATCCCAAAAGGTGTGCAAAGGCAAAGGCAGCCATTGCTTTAAGTATTGATAAGTCGATTTTTGTCCACGTGCAATCGGAATCATATGTAAAGAAAATTTGGGATAATTTAAGAGCAACATTCGAAGACACTGGTTTAGCACGTAGAATAACGCTGATGAAACGGGTTGTGAATACAAAACTCCAGAATTGTGATTCAATGAATTCAAAACTTAAATTTAATTGTGATTTGAAAATTATTTGAAATCAAAGATTGTTTTATTTATGATTTGATCTTCTATCCCAATAAAATCTGCATTTTTTGTTTGTGATTCGATTCTTCAATCAAATCAAATATACCTTTTATCACAAACAAAATGTATTTTTCATTCTGATGGCGGGTCGAATCACAAATAAAAAGTATACACATTTTATTGGGAAAGAAGATCAAATCATGAATAAAACAATATTTGATTTCAAATAATTTTCAAATCACAATTAAGATTAAGTTTTTTTTATATATATTAGGCTTAAATTATGAGAAATTAGCTACTTTTAACCAATTTCTTATGGAAAATTTTTTTTCTTTACAGCTTTTTGTATTTAAATTGAAAATGGATGAACCATATCCTTCTACATCATCTGAATTCACTTTATCATATATGTCGGATCTGATAAGTTTAGAGTATTGGAAAATACTTTGAGGAAGTGGCGCGCACTGTCTCATAAAATAATTTTTGTAAAGTTTACATACTGACAATTAGTAGGCGATGCAGGCGGTATAGAAAATATTTGAGGAGGTAAAAAAAGAGTTAGTGTGAAAAGGAAAGTTTGTAGAAAGTGCGCGTCAATTCTTCGGAAACTTGTGATTATGAACCGTCATCCTGCGTCATATATACCTGAACACGATATTATTGCATTTGGTTTATCAAGTGAATTAAATAATCTGAGTTTACCATCTAGTCGTGACATTTTAAGATATTATTTTTTTTAACTGATCATGCTAAAATTCAAAGGAAAATGCTTTCGCATAAAAATTTAACTCCTCATGTGATTGATAAATTGGTTAAAATTTGGAATAAATTGAATATTCAACTAATTGATAGACGAAGTATTCTAAGAAAGCTAAATGTTTAATTTGAAAAATATCACGAGAGCATTCAAAACAGAAAAAAAGTGCAGCAATTTACAGCCTTTGTACAATCAACAAATGAATTGTTTTACATTGGAAAATGTAAATGCAAGTTAAACTCAACAGAATGCTCATGTGGTTTAATACCAAACCATTTAAAAGAATTTATGATGGACCAACATAATGATAGAAAGTTCACAATACCTGAATATGTGGATGACATTGTCGAAGAAACACCTACAATAATACCAACAATGCCAACATTTAGTGATGATGCGACATACGAAACACTTGGAACAGATATGAAAACGGGTGAAGCACAAATTGCAAATGAAGCAGTTACAGAAGTATCTGGTACAATGAAACGAGGACGTTATACTCAACGATACGATGCTATAAATTTTGCTATGATGGGTGACAGATTCGGTGTTTCAGATAGAGTTGCTTCACGTTTAGCAACAGCCCTTTTCGAAGATATAAATTTTTGAGATGCTCGTGGTGAACTTGTCATAATGGATAAATCTAAAGTTGCAAGAGAAAAAATTAAAGCTAGAGATGAAGTGCTTCGTGAACGATACATAGATTCCAACATAACTGCATTTTCTTTCGATGGCAGAAAAAATGATTCATTAACTAGAGAAAAAATTAACGAGAAAATTCATACAAATTTGGTAAAAGAACCCCATTTAGTTGTTCTAAAAGAGCCTAATGCTGAATTACTTGGATGTGTTAATTTGGGTGAAGAAGAAAATGCAAAACACAAATTAAAAAAATAAATGAATTCTTCAATAGCAAAAATCTGTCAATAGATCAATTAATTGGCATATGCAGCGATGGAGAACCAGCTAATACTGGAAGAGAAAATGATGTTATAAGACTTTTTGAAAAGCATTTAAATAGACCACTGCACTGGTTTATATGTTTGCTTCATTTCAACGAATTACCATTTGGTCATTTATTCAGAGCATTAGATAAAGCAGTCACGAGGGGACCAAGAGCAGCAAGTGGAAAAATATACAAAGACATTCAAGACTGTGAAAAATTTCCGGTATGCGTTTGTCAAAATTATTTTATAATATGTTTTCAATCAAATTAAAATAGAAAAATTTTATTAATTTTAATTGATCTAAAAAATTTATTTTTCAGGTTGTAAGTGATTTTGAACCAATAGCATTGGAAAATATGCCTGGTATGATCAGTGATGAACAAGAACGAGAATTATCTACAGATGTTAAATATTTATATCAAATGGTGCTGTTTCAGTTGATTTAGCTAACATAAAACCAGGACCAGTTGTACATTCTCGATGGCTAACCAAAGCAAGCCGGGTATTACGTCTATATACGAGGTGTGTTCAAAAAGTATCGCGAATTTTGTGTTTTTTCAAAAATTATTTATTTATTCATGAATATCTATTTTGTCCCCTTCAAAGTAATCCCCATGAGATATTATACACTTGTGCCAACCGTTTTTCCAATCTTCGAAGCACTTCAAAAAATCATTTTTTTGTATCTTGTTCAGCTCCTCCTTCGATGCCGTCTTTATCTCGTCAAGAGAAGCGTAACGTCGTCCTTTCATGGGCCTCTTCAGTTTAGGGAACAAGAAAAAGTCACAGGGGGCCAGATCTAGGGAATACGGTGGCTGCGGCATCATTAGTGTGTTGTTTTTGGCCAAAAAGTCGCGCACAAGCAACGATGCGTGAGCAGGGGCGTTATCATGGTGCAAAAGCCATTTTTTGTTCTTCTTTGCACATCTTCTCGGCCTTCTGAGAACATTTTGTACCACCGCTAAACGTTGCTTCGGTCCAAGGTAGCTTCTCCGTATGCCACAGTCAACATTCGGAATGCATCAGCGCACTTAATTTCGTTTTTCACACAAAATTTGATACAGGTTCTTTGATCCATTTTTTTGAATAGGTAAAAATCGAAGACGATCCAAAACACGTGCAAGCAAAGCAGCTGTCAACAATTAACTGAACATTCAAAATAGCCGAGCTTGTCGGCATAAGTGAGAGACATGAGTACCAACATAATGCCACAAAAAATTCGAAATTCGAATATACGTAACCAGCGAAAATTCAAAATTCGCGATACGTTTTGAACACACCTCGTATAACAACTAATACACCATCGGAAAATTTGAAAACTCTAGCAGTTTATATTATTAGAATTTATGTAAAATACTATAATTCTGTTATATACGGCAGTGTACTTTTATCAAAGTTTATCCCTTGGACACGGTTCTTACCACGTAATTTACTTAATATTGTAGATGGTGTAATCCAAAATAATGCATATTACGCTCATCCAGAAAACATTTTATTAACAATGTATTATATATATATATATACATATATATGTCAGGAAAATATGTACTTTAAATAAATGCAATCAAACAAAGCTAAAATGTTTGAATTTGTAAAATGGAAACTGAATTAATATTTTTTGAACCATCATAGATCTGCCACAACAGTCTTGTCAAGAGACTGCCAAGCAGACACGTCAAAGAACCAGTTATTTGAACCCATCACTAGTCTGCCACTATAGTGCTCTCAAAGAATCAGTTCTTTCGACCCATCACTAGTCTGCCACTATAGTTCTCTCAAAGAACCAGTTCTTTCGACCCATCACTGGTCTGCCACTATAGTGCTCTCAAAGAATCAGTTCTTTCGACCCATCACTGGTCTGCCACTATAGTGCTCTCAAAGAATCAGTTCTTTCGACCCATCACTGGTCTGCCACTATAGTGCTCTCAAAGAATCAGTTCTTTCGAACCTTCACTGGTCTGCCAATATAGTGCTCCCAAAGAATCAGTTCTTTCGACCCATCACTGGTCTGCCACATAGTGCTCTCAAAGAACCAGTTCTTTCGACCCATCACAGTTTTGCCCCAAAAGTCTCTATGCGGTGGCAATTGGTCACCTCCAATGACAACTCCATGTTAAAGTTGCAGGTAATTTTCATAGTAAAGGACCAAAACTGTGATAGGTATCTTTTATTTGTGGCCGTTTTGTGATATATCACGTTTCAGTTCTTTTGCCCGCAGGGGACCCCAACAGTCAACTCAAATAAATAGTACTTAGAAAAACAGGGCAAAGGCGGAATAAAAGTAGTGAATACGTGGAGGGTATGCAAAAAAAAAAGAAGCTGAGTCAGAAAATGACAAACTAATGGCAGACAACCTCCAAGATATTATTCTCGTAATTGGTTTCATAAGTGCCGTTTATATAATTCTGAAATATTTTGTATACGTACAAACATAAACGTCCAGCAACAAACAGATCTCAAAAAATTGAATTGAAAAGTTAAATAAATTAAATTTTTAAACAGAAACAAGTTACACGAACTCCTTAAGACCACAGCTTCTTTCAAAAATGCAAACTCTTTTCTATGAGATTTCTCTTATCTCCGCAAAAAAGTACTATAAAATAATAATAAACTAAAATAATCAAGTTGGGAAGCTTTTCTTGATTTCCAAAAAAAAACTCTCCATAAGAAATATTTAGAATTAATTTTTGATATAACACTACAAAACTTACGTACTCCAATGAGCGATCGCACAATAAAGTTACCAGTATCCACTTGGGCCATCGGCTACGTCTCCTGCGATCTCGCTGACAAATTCCACGTCTTGAGATTTTCAAGCAGCAGCCAATGTAGCATAAATTTGTTCTTGCCTTTCAGCCTATATATCGACACATTAATAAAACAGTGATGTTGAATAAAAACAGAACAGGCATTGGTATTTTATCTTAACTTCGACTTTCGGAGTTAAAGAGCCACACTTAGCCACTGTAAAATATTGGTGCAATGAACGTAGACCTTGTTTCTTCCTAACTAGTGAAGTGAAACATATAGTGGATGTGCTGGCAACACGTGATGTGGTGCTTCATTCACTTTTTTAGGCGGAACTACACAAGAATATTCAGGTCTGCGTTGTTTTTCGTGTTCCTCTTAATCTATTTTGAATCTCCTCAAATCACGAATACAATTATTCCAGTTGGAGATATTTCTTTGAAGCCAAGTTGAGAATAAGGTATCTCTACCCAATTCTCATTTCGAGAAATCGTAATACGTGCTAACCCGTAGTAGTAAGCGTCATCAAAAGCAGTCCTAATTATAATTATATTTCGTAGTTGATTAAAAATTGCCTTTGTTTATCGTATTCTACTGTGGCACTAGTTATTCGTAAATCTTTTTTTTTGACACTAAATGCTTTTGCCTATCAAATATAAACGCAATGACTTTTACTATGCGCCGCCCAATTAAGAATAAATGAACACGTAAACGGGTTTCGGTCATTTATAAGACAGCCTGAGTTATTTTAAAATATATGTATTTTACCAAAGGATTAACATGTTAAATGTACTATAAAATAAATTGAAGGGGCCAGAAGCAAAAGGGTCTAAGTGACATTTTTTTTTTAAATTTAAGTTATACCCACATTTTTATAGTTAAATATAGTGTCTATGATTACAAGGAGATCCATTATCCGCACTATCCAGAATTTATATGGAATTTTCAATAGGTAATCAACTTTAAACTTGAATATCTCAAAACGATGTTAGACCTAATTAGATCCGTTTGCTTCTAACCGGTTCAATTGTTCCGTAACGAAGGTCATAAAACAATATTCAATATTTTCTTATGTATTGCGATATTTTTAGGATTTCCTTTTACATTTCATAGCAGAAATCGCTAAAGCTATGCAAATGCAACTAAGCCTAAAATTTTCCCAAGCTCTTATCCATAATAATTTATATCAGTGCGGGGTCTCGGTACTTGGGTTGCAAAGCTGTTGCAATAATTCCTTTAGGGCCCAAGTTATTGACCCCGATTACAAGGTTATTTAGTAAAGCTGCTCAAGTACACATCACGGTAATTGATTACTTTTTCTTCCAGAAGGCATTTGACAATTTATGAACTTCAATTTTATCCCATTAACTTTAATTTTAGAAATAAATTATGTGATAGTAAACTAAATCTAGTGGGTTGTTTTACATCTACTACATTACTATGCCCAGTTAAAGCCTAAACTCCATGATTAGGCTCTTGGACGTGTCAGGCGTTAAAGACTTCACATTTTCCATAAAAGCAAATTTTTCACAGAAAAAACTCACCACACAAGGTAAGAAGCTTTCTGATGCCCAAAATCTGCGTTAATTGCCAATACTAAAGAAAAAAATCTAACAGTAATTGTACCTTGCACGAAAGTACGTTGGTAGGTCTGTGAGAAAAACAAGCCAAATATATGTTACCACATCGCGGACCATGAATTAGCGAGTTTAAACGTGATTATCATATATGGATTTTGAGTATATTAAACAAATAATCTTAAACTGAATATACCAATAAGAAAGTAAATCTTGAGCAATCAAAACTAAGGACTAAAACTTTGTTGCAATTGTACTAGGTGTACGGCAGCTGACACATCGTGCGAATAGAACAAGGACCGCAAATAATGATTACTAGAGTTCGCCCAGTGGTTGAAACTCAACCAGTAAACTTTATTTTATTTTATTTTTTTGCTGTATCTTTTATCCGCCTTTTTTTCTTCCTTTCTATGTCGTTCCTTTCCTCTAACATATTTTTATTTTCCTTGATTTCTTCTTTTACTCTCTTATTTTATTTTTTTCCTTTCCCTTCCCTTCCTTTTATTTTCTTTCTTTCCCCTTCGTTTTCTTACCTTTCCTTTAATTCCCTTTTCCTTCCCTTCTTTTCATTTTCTTACCATTCCTTTCTTTCCTTTAATTTTCCTTCCTTTCCTATCCTTTCCATTCCCTTCCCTTTCCTTCCTTTCCTTTCCTTTTTTTCCTTTAATTTTGCTTCCTTTCAATTCTTTTCCTTTCCTCTATTTTCCTTTAATTTTCTTCGGTGTTTAATACTCTTTATGAGTAACCATTTATTTTATTTTTGTAAACCCGAGATTATTTTATTTTTCATAATAAAACTCAAAGCATCATTTATCCTGAACTATCCGGAATTTCGGCTTAAAAATTTGAACTAAAAAACTTCATACTCTAAAGTTCTTGATCTTAAAGAGACATTTTTTAAACCCTACCTTAAATGGAGAAAAGGAGTATTTAGTAATGGAAATGGGTATTTGGGTCATTATTTTACAAATCGTACATCTTTTAGGATTTCATAATTTCGATATAGCTCAAACTTTTTTATAATTTGTTTGCACAAAATTAGTTAACACCTATATCAGGATTTCGTCAAAAAAAAATTTTCTTAAGCAAATTTAAGCAAACTTGCCCACATTCAAAATTCTATAACCTTGGTTGTACTCGTCGCCTTTTATTCATTTTTGTTTTATTTTGAAGGTAACAATATTTACTTTATAACCGCGTTTAAGAAATATTAAATTTTACAAAATCAAAAAATTTTATAAAAAAGTAAAATTTTTTTTAAATTATTACATACAGTAGAATCTGGATATAGTGAACACCCTCTATAATGAACACCTCGATATAGTGAACACCAAAAGTTTTACATGGAGTACTCTAAATAGTGAACAATCGAAAGCCTCTAAATAGTGAACAAAATTTTGAACGCAACGGCAAGCAACGAAAGTTAACCAGAAATGGGAATTCCCCGAAATTGACAATTTTATATTAACGCATTCCTGGAAAAGCTGCAAGCTGCTGCTTTTTGATTCTAGTTTTTGGTTGTTTCTTGTCGGGTGAAAACCACTTCTTAGTGAATGTGCGCTGTTTTATGTGTTTTTAAACGTTTGTGTTAATAAATTCAGTGTTATAATGCCTGCGAGGAAATTTCTTACGATAAAGCAAAAATCTGAAATTGTTTGTAAAATCGGAAAAGGCGCAGGTGTTTCATCCTTGGCAAAGATTTACGGTGTAGCCAAATCAAAGATATCGGGAATAAAAAAAAATACTCGTAAAATTATATCCCAACAGACGATTGGAGCTTCTAAACGGAAGACTCTTCGAAAAGGCGAGTATCCCCGCATGGAGAAGATGTTATACAAGTGGTTTGTAGCTCAAAGAAAAAAAAAACTGTCCAGTTACTGGAGAAATACTTCGGCAAAAGGCAATAAAGCTGCACGCTGACTTTGAGGCAGGTGAGGGTAGCTTTCATGCCAGCCCCGGTTGGCTATCTGGATTCAAATCTCGCTTTGGAATCCGATTGTTGAAAGTGTGCGGTGAGAAACTATCATCAGATACCCAGGCAACTGATCCCTTTAAGCACAAGCTCAGAAATATTATTTACGAGTTGAAGCTTTGCGAGGATCAGGTATACAATGCAGACGAGACCGGTTTGTTTTGGAAAATGCTTCCTGGAAAAACGTACGTGAGCCAAACCGAAAAAACAGCTCCGGGGAGAAAAGCGGAAAAAGCCAGGATTACTTTTCTGGCGTGTACAAATGCAAATGGGCAGCATAAAGTTAAACCGTTAATAATTGGGCGGCCAAAAAACCGCGCCGTTTTAAGGCCTATGGCATACCAGTAGACTACCGGAACTCTAAGAGTGCATGGATGACTGCAAACATTTTCAAAGAATGGTTTCACCATTGCTTCGTCCCTCAGGTACATGAATAATCCACTTTTAACACCTAACAGTTTTACGGAACTTACTTCTTTTTAATTGTTATTAGGTTCAAAAGTATTTGCTACAAAAGGGATTACCAACCAAAGCTATCCTATTGCTTGATAACGCCCCTAGCCATCCGCCAGAAAATGAACTTAAAACGGCTGATGGATCAATATTCGCGATTTATATGCCTCCAAATGTAACGCCTTTGATTCAGCCTATGGATGTATTTCGCGACTGACTACGCCGACATAACAGTATTGTCAAGACTACGCGAAAAGGTGGTTCAAAAGTCAATTTGCGAAGGCAAGAAGCAGACATCTATTCTCGAATTCTTTCAATAACTATTCATATATTAATTTTTATTTTTCTGAGAATAAATTTGTTCATGAATTTGAGTAAATAAAGCAAGTTTTTCAATAAAAAATGTCAAGCTTGATATAGTGACCGATCTGGATACTGTGAACAGGCGTTGCAAAAATTAGTTCACTATATCCAGATTCTACTTGCTTGCACAAGTATAGGCAAGCTTCTCAAGGTCACATCAGAAATGAGTTAGTATTTTTTGAACTACAAGTCTCCATCCTGAAAAAAATTGATTCTTTTAGATGAAAGTTCAGCGCATATTATATATATTTTTTCAAAAATATTCGGTGTGTGTGGTACTTAAGTAAATTAGTAAAAAAAAGAGATTGCTTGTCAAAGCCGATATTATGATTACACAGGGAAAACGCACATAAACACACCATATCCAGCCTGCTTAAATTCAACCCTTTCCGGAAACACCAGAGATTCCAGAGGAATTAGACAAATATGTGTCATGGACATCGCAGGTTGAAACTGGGCACCAAGTCATAAAGCTCGATATTTACAATTTCAATCGGATTATCGAGCTGAACATGAAGCTGTGGTGGAAGAAAGCTGAGGTACATTCCTCTCATATGATGAACAGCTAACTGGATCCCCACCATCTTTTAATTCAAAAAACTAAATAAATGCATGGCACGATATACGAAAGTTATATCATCATAAACCCCCGGGGAGATTTTTGCACCGAGCTTCTTTTCCAATCTTTGGTATGCCGCTTTGATTTTTTTTCCTACAATTTTTCTGAAAAGCCTTCCATGGCAGAAATACGCTCGGATAGTTTACCAAACCACTGCCGAGAGGCGACCACCTCGAAAAAACTTTTCCAAACCACTTGTGATGTAACCTGTCCAGATACTCAAAGTTGGATCTTCGGTGTGGTAGACCAGCAAAACTATTTTTATTATTAGTATTGTCAGGCCACCATAAGAAGATGGCAGTAAATTTCTTCTGACCGTTAGTGTGTTGGTAGGTGTGTGGCATAAGAAAGCCAAATAGAAGTGACAATGCTTAAACCGTGATTAACCTTGCTCAAAACATGATTCACATATATGGAATATGAGTACAATGAAGCAACTCATCTTAAATTTGTTTATATGTTTACGTTGTATTCAAATAATCAAAGTGATATTAAAGTAAGATTTCATAATTTACACCATTTAATTAAAGAAAATAATATATTATACAGATAATACAGGGGAAATAGCATTTGTATTTAAATATTGTCTTATTTCAATTTGTTGAGCTTCTTATAATGTGCAACCAAAACAAGCTAGAGTTTGTACTAAAAATAAGTCAAACTTGCACTAAAGCATACATTTTCATATCACGCGAAGGTATGGTTTGCGAGGCAGTCCACGGATTGTAAAGACATGATATTAGAAATAAATAAACATTATTAACTCCTTTTTTAATATAATAATAATCAATAACATAAATATAATGTCATTTATGCACGAATTGTTAATAAATAATATCGAAACTGAAGTAGTAAATATTACTACAGAAATTGTCGTTCGCCAGAAATGAATATGCACACTCATGATTCAATCACAAGAAGGTTAGCCCTGGCGTTCACTTTGCACTTGCATTCATGGAGCTCAACTGCAGACAAAATTATACGGAATTGCATGTAATGCATACTGCGAACTGCAGTTGCAGGTGCAGTAACATGACACTTGTCAGTATGTAGAAACAATGAAAAAGGGCAAAACGACAGCTAAGTACTTTGGTTTCCTAAGAGTTGTTATTGGACGTTTAAGCAAATTTATATTCTAATTCTTTACTTGAATTTATTACGTTTAAATTTCCTACTTGCACTAATCCTGTTGGATGCTGATTTTTATTCGTTTAACTAATAAAAATAAGAAAATCTGTAAATGCTTCAAGATGATTTGGTATTTTAATAAAGACTAGATTGCATTGACAGTTGGAGAAGTGAAGTTTATTTTATTCCAAAGTAAAGAGTCGTGTGAGCTAAGTGATCCCAAATAAGGGACGTACATAGTACTTAAGGACACCCCACAGGAATACATCAATTTTCGTCATTTATGGGTTGGTATGCAGGTAGATTTTAAAATTTTTTAATGTGTATATTATTATTTATGAGCTCTAGGCCTATTTTAAATAAAACAACTGGATTTGTTGTTAATATTTATTTTCGATATTTCGATATCACTCTGATATCATCATCAGGACTGAAATTAAAAACAATAAAAACAAACACATTGTATTTCACATAAAAATAACATAAATAAACATAATGCATAAGCGTGACTTACATCTTCCGCTGTGATGCAAAGACTAAAAATTGTGAAGAAAAGTGGTTATCAGAACCAACGAAAAATCTAAACAGAGAATGTTTAGTTCTGATAACCACTTTTCTTCACAATTTTTAGTCTTTGCATCCCAGCGGAAGATGTAAGTCACGCTTATGCATTATGTTTATTTATGTTATTTTTATGTGAAATACAATGTGTTTGTTTTTATTGTTTTTAATTTCAGTCCTGATGATGATATCAGAGTGATATCGAAATATCGAAAATAAATATTAACAACAAATCCAGTTGTTTTATTTAAAATAGGCCTAGAGCTCATAAATAATAATATACATATTTATTAACGGCCAATAAACAAATTAATTATTTTTTAATGTGAGTAAATTTATGTCTGTGTCTATGGCACATATCTATGTAGCACATATCTTTTTAAGGCGGGTAGAGTTTTCTCTGTAATAAGATAAAACCTTTTTGTCTAGGAGGCTTCGATTTTTTCTTGATATGAGTTTAAATATGAGTGAATGTGACTTGAATCTTAATATATCTGCAAGGCAACAATATTAATTCGTGTCATCCGATGTTAAGGTGACATATTATAGAAATCGTCATAAACCATTTTCCAACACTATACTATACTCGTACTGCAAAGACATTCAGTTCGATTAGCCATACGATTCGGACGAGTGGCAATTGTTCTTGGACAGCAGTAAACTGAGTTTAAAGGCCGTATTATTGCAATTATTTGCGACAAAAAGCCTTCTATCCCGATCGCGCATACCACAAACAAGAAGGAAACCTACGAGGCAATGAAAAAAATACCCAAATTCATAAAATATGAAGATAATAATTGCTGCTTTCTCTGCAAATGGGATATTCGAGGTCGTAAAACCCACTACCTCAAAAAGGATTGGCCGGAAATAATCGAATTTTCATTTGTTGGGGATAAATTAAATACAGTTCTCTTGTAGAGAAAGAAAATAATTATTCTTTCCCCAATGCACATCAAGTTAGGTCTCATTAAAAATTCTTAAGGCTTTGGACATAGTCTTCTATGCAGTCCCCCGGTTAAAAGCTATGCTTCCAGATATTTCACAAGCCAAGATAAGGGTATTTTTGTTGGATAGCAAATAAATAAGTTGCTTAGTAATAAAATGGAGCTCTATCCCTGTTCGAAATAGCTTAAGTAAAAGCAACTTTAAGAATGTTATATATTCCTTATTTCTGTAAGGTATCTGCAAATGAAAAACTGACACCCCTATTGCGAGTATCGATTTGCAGTAGAATAGACATTTTTCGATTGAATCGATCGAATTTTATTTTGGTAATGTGTAACTTGATCGAACAACAAATTTTGTTGGTTAATGATTAACTTTTGATCGATTTTTTAGCACTTTTCAAACCAATCGACATGCCAACGACTGAAAAATGGTAGTAGAAAGATGATCGATTAAGTACTCACAGTCGCTCATTAAGCGATCGGTTCGACACCCGCAATTGCTCGATAATCGCTAATCGGTTAGTAGTCGATTATCTATTTTTGTTCGACACTCACAATAGGGGTGTGAGTTTAGCTACTTATTTCCTATAGCCTAGTCAATCATTGTTGTGTAATATTTGTAAATTATTTTTGTCATTTTGTTTTGTATTTATTCTTGTTACCTTTATATTATTACTTCATTGATATTTTATTTTGATACTGTGTCTAATCGTTATCATAATATATTCATATATACATTCATAAGTTTTAGAGATTGTAAACATTGTTGCACTATAAATGATCAAACAGGATATTATTGTGCTAATATAATATTGTCAATAAACATCAAATAAATATCAAATAATAACCAATATAACTATTGCCACCAGTTGATACAGCGAAGTCGGATTACTTTGAAAAGGTTCCTCATATGTCTTTAAAAATTCATTTTCTGCATTCGATCCGCAAAAGAAATTAATTGAGAGTCGATATAAAGAATTCTAGGAAGTCGCAATAATGAGTGACCACTGTTGGTTTCTTATGAGATTTTTGAAATCAGGATATCGTACATACGAATTTCTTATCGACGTTTTTGGGTAAATTTTCGCTATAAACCAGTGTAATAAATATTCTATCATTCAAAAGTATTGGCCGGAAATAGTTGAATTTTGATTTGGCGAAAATAACATTAAATACAGTCCCATTGTAGAGAAAATAAATAATACTTTTCTCCCCCCTTGCACATCAGGTTTGGTCTCATTAAAAATTTCTTAAAGCTTTGCACAAAGAAGACTAAGCAGTCCACCGTTTAAAAACTATCCTTCCAGACAGTTCAAAAGCCAAGATAAAAGGTATTGTTGTTGGACAGCAAATAAATAAGTTGCTTAATAATAACCAATATAGCCATTGCCACCAGTTGAGGCGGCAAAGTGTTGTTCATATGTGTTTAAAAGTTCATTTTCTGCACTCTCACTAAATTTTTTTCATCAGCAAAACAAATTAATTGAGAGTCTATATCAAGAATTCTAGGAAGTCGCAATGATGACTGAGCACAGTTGGTTTCTTATGAGATTTTTGAAATCAGGATATCGTACATACGAATTTCTTATCGGCGTTTTTGGGTAAATTTTGGCTATAAACCAGTGTAATAAATATTTTATCATTCAAAAGGATTGGCCGGAAATATTTGAATTTTCATTTGGTGGGAATAACTTAAATACAGTCCTTTTGTAGAGAAAAAAAATAATTCTTTTCTCCCCATTGCACATCAGGCTTGGTCTCATTAAAAATTTGTTAAAGCTTTGCACAAAGAAGACGTCCACAGTTTAAAAACTATGCTTCCAGATAGTTCAAAAGCCAAGGTAAAAGGTATTGTTGTTGGACAGCAAATAAATAAGTTGCTTAATAATAACCAATATAGCCATTGCCACCAGTTGAGGCGGCAAAGTGTTGTTCATATGTGTTTAAAAGTTCATTTTCTGCACTCTCACTAAATTTTTTTCATCAGCAAAAGAAATTAATTGAGAGTCTATATCAAGAATTCTAGGAAGTCGCAATGATGACTGAGCACAGTTGGTTTCTTATGAGATTTTTGAAATCAGGATATCGTACATACGAATTTCTTATCGGCGTTTTTGGGTAAATTTTGGCTATAAACCAGTGTAATAAATATTTTATCATTCAAAAGGATTGGCCGGAAATATTTGAATTTTCATTTGGTGGGAATAACTTAAATACAGTCCTTTTGTAGAGAAAAAAAATAATTCTTTTCTCCCCATTGCACATCAGGCTTGGTCTCATTAAAAATTTGTTAAAGCTTTGCACAAAGAAGACGTCCACAGTTTAAAAACTATGCTTCCAGATAGTTCAAAAGCCAAGGTAAAAGGTATTGTTGTTGGACAGCAAATAAATAAGTTGCTTAATAATAACCAATATAGCCATTGCCACCAGTTGAGGCGGCAAAGTGTTGTTCATATGTGTTTAAAAGTTCATTTTCTGCACTCTCACAAAATTTTTTTCATCAGCAAAAGAAATTAATTGAGAGTCTATATCAAGAATTCTAGGAAGTCGCAATGATGACTGAGCACAGTTGGTTTCTTATGAGATTTTTGAAATCAGGATATCGTACATACGAATTTCTTATCGGCGTTTTTGGGTAAATTTTGGCTATAAACCAGTGTTATAAATATTTTATCATTCAAAAGGATTGGCCGGAAATAGTTGAATTTTCATTTGGTGGGAATAACTTAAATACAGTCCTTTTGTAGAGAAAAAAAATAATACTTTTCTCCCCCTTGCACATCAGGTTTGGTCTCATTAAAAATTTGTTAAAACTTTGCACAAAGAAGACTAAGCAGTCCACCGAATTCGCCTTGATATTAATTTATATCATATATATTAATCGATAAACGTTGTTTAAACAATCCAGATCATTTTTGCTATATATGCGGAGAATATGTGTTTAACAATAGTAGAAAAGTTATATCAGAGTCGGTGAAAAATACCTATTTTGAGTATTTTGGGATGCTCTTGGATAAAAATGAGAAGTCTTGGGCTCCCAATTGTGTTTGTAAATCGTGTGTGGAATATTTAAGATTATGGAAAAGTGGTAAAAGAAGTGCCTTTAAATTTGGAACACCGACTATTTGGCGAGAACCACAAAATCATCTCATAGACTGTTATTTTTGTAGTGTGAACATAAACGGTTTAAACACTAAAAATCGAGCTAAATGGCAATACCCAAGTACTAGTTGTGTTCAACGTCCAGTGCAGCGTTCACCTCACTCTTTAAAGCTTAAAAATATATCTGAACTATTAGAGCAAGACATTGAAGGACCAAGCTCATCACAAAATGATCCTGATTTTGAAGCTATGTCTAATGAGCCAAAATGCTTTTCCCAAAATGAGTTAGATGATCTTGTAAGAGATTTAAACCTTTCTAAACAAGCTTCAGAATTGTTAGCATCAAGACTAAAAGAAAAAAATTTGCTATCCTCGGATACTAAAATAATTTTTTATCGTGAAAGAGATACAGAATTACGGTGTTATTTTTCCGAAGAAGATGGCATTACCTATTGTTCAGATATCAAAAAATTGTTGATAAAAATGGGCTTGAAGCAATACGAACCAAATGACTGGCGTTTATTCATTGACAGCTCAAAACGTAGCCTAAAATGTATTCTATTACATAATGGAAATAAATATGCTGGGGTACCTATTGCCCACAGTACAAAGTTAAAGGAGGAATATTGTATCATTTCGCTAGTCTTGAACAAAATAAAATACAATGACCATAAGTAGCTAATTTGTGTCGATTTAAAAATGGTCAACATTCTTTTCGGTCAACAAAGTGGTTACACCAAGTTTCCCTGTTTTATATGTCTTTGGGACAGTAGAGCTAAACAAGAACATTGGGTAAGAAAAAACTGGCCTTTGAGAGCAAATATGGAGCCTGGAAAGCACAATATAGTCCACAATTCATTAGTATCTCGTGACAAAATTATCCTTCCACCATTACACATAAAACTGGGCATCATGAAACAGTTTGTCAAATCACTAGATAAAAATGGGAACTGCTTTTCTTACATTTGATAAAAATTTCCTCAGCTCACTATGGAAAAGATTAAAGCCGGTATCTTTGATGGCCCTCAAATTAGACAACTTACGAATGATACTCAATTTAGAAATTCTATGACTGAGCCAGAACTAAAGGCTTGGACAGCTTTCGTATCTGTGATGCAGAATTTTCTCGGAAATCGGAAATCTGAAAATTATGTTGAACTTGTAGAAGACCTTCTGCTACAATTAAGAAATATGGGATGCAATATGAGTATAAAAGTCCACTTTCTCCATAGTCACCTGGACAGGTTTCCGGAAAATTTAGGAGATATGAGCGAAGAGCAGGGAGAGCGTATGCATCAAGACTTACGCGTCATGGAATAGCGCTATCAGGGTTTCTGGGATACAAATATGATGTCTGACTATTGTTGGTGTCTAATACGTCATTTTCCAAAGTCGACACATCGGAGAAAAGCTTTAAAACGAAGTTTTTTAGAACTCAATGATTAATTGTTTCTTTAAATAAAGTTTTTCTTATTAAATACATGTTTTTTTCTGTCTTATACCTACATAGCTGAAACTCAGAAACTAGAGCTGATAAAAATATTCTAATTATATTTTTGAAAATAGCATATTATATGTAGTCAGCAACAGCTAAAATTTCTTCGGCAACAAATGTACTGTAAACTAGTGTAATAACCAATATATCCATTGCCACCAGTTGCGGCGGCAAAGTGTTGTTCATATGTCTTTAAAAGTTCATTTTCTGCACTCTCACTAAATTTTTTTCATCAGTAAATTTTGGCTATAAACCAGTGTAATAAATATTTTATCATTCAAAAGGATTGGCCGGATTTGGTGGGAATAACATTAAATACAGTCCTTTTGTAGAGAAAAAAAATAATTATTTTCTCCCCATTGCACATCAGGTTTGGTCTCATTAAAAATTGCTTAAAGCTTTGCACAAAGAAGACGTCCACAGTTTAAAAACTATGCTTCCAGATAGTTCAAAGGCCAAGATAAAAGGTATTGTTGTTGGACAGCAAATAAATAAGCTGCTTAATAATAACCAATATAGCCATTGCCACCAGTTGAGGCGGCAAAGTGTTGTTCATATGTCTTTAAAAGTTCATTTTCTGCACTCTCACTAAATTTTTTTCATCAGTAAATTTTGGCTATAAACCAGTGTAATAAATATTTTATCATTCAAAAGGATTGGCCGGATTTGGTGGGAATAACATTAAATACAGTCCTTTTGTAGAGAAAAAAAATAATTATTTTCTCCCCATTGCACATCAGGTTTGGTCTCATTAAAAATTGCTTAAAGCTTTGCACAAAGAAGACGTCCACAGTTTAAAAACTATGCTTCCAGATAGTTCAAAGGCCAAGATAAAAGGTATTGTTGTTGGACAGCAAATAAATAAGCTGCTTAATAATAACCAATATAGCCATTGCCACCAGTTGAGGCGGCAAAGTGTTGTTCATATGTCTTTAAAAGTTCATTTTCTGCACTCTCACTAAATTTTTTTCATCAGTAAATTTTGGCTATAAACCAGTGTAATAAATATTTTATCATTCAAAAGGATTGGCCGGATTTGGTGGGAACAACATTAAATACAGTCCTTTTGTAGAGAAAAAAAATAATTATTTTCTCCCCATTGCACATCAGGTTTGGTCTCATTAAAAATTGCTTAAAGCTTTGCACAAAGAAGACGTCCACAGTTTAAAAACTATCCTTCCAGATAGTTCAAAAGCCAAGACAAAAGGTATTGTTGTTGGACAGCAAATAAATAAGTTGCTTAATAATAACCAATATATCCATTGCCACCAGTTGCGGCGGCAAAGTGTTGTTCATATGTCTTTAAAAGTTCATTTTCTGCACTCTCACTAAATTTTTTTTATCAGTAAATTTTGGCTATAAACCAGTGTAATAAATATTTTATCATTCAAAAGGATTGGCCGGATTTGGTGGGAACAACATTAAATACAGTCCTTTTGTAGAGAAAAAAAATAATTATTTTCTCCCCATTGCACATCAGGTTTGGTCTCATTAAAAATTGCTTAAAGCTTTGCACAAAGAAGACGTCCACAGTTTAAAAACTATCCTTCCAGATAGTTCAAAAGCCAAGATAAAAGGTATTGTTGTTGGACAGCAAATAAATAAGTTGCTTAATAATAACCAATATATCCATTGCCACCAGTTGCGGCGGCAAAGTGTTGTTCATATGTCTTTAAAAGTTCATTTTCTGCACTCTCACTAAATTTTTTTTATCAGTAAATTTTGGCTATAAACCAGTGTAATAAATATTTTATCATTCAAAAGGATTGGCCGGATTTGGTGGGAACAACATTAAATACAGTCCTTTTGTAGAGAAAAAAAATAATTATTTTCTCCCCATTGCACATCAGGTTTGGTCTCATTAAAAATTGCTTAAAGCTTTGCACAAAGAAGACGTCCACAGTTTAAAAACTATCCTTCCAGATAGTTCAAAAGCCAAGACAAAAGGTATTGTTGTTGGACAGCAAATAAATAAGTTGCTTAATAATAACCAATATATCCATTGCCACCAGTTGCGGCGGCAAAGTGTTGTTCATATGTCTTTAAAAGTTCATTTTCTGCACTCTCACTAAATTTTTTTTATCAGTAAATTTTGGCTATAAACCAGTGTAATAAATATTTTATCATTCAAAAGGATTGGCCGGATTTGGTGGGAACAACATTAAATACAGTCCTTTTGTAGAGAAAAAAAATAATTATTTTCTCCCCATTGCACATCAGGTTTGGTCTCATTAAAAATTGCTTAAAGCTTTGCACAAAGAAGACGTCCACAGTTTAAAAACTATGCTTCCAGATAGTTCAAATGCCAAGATAAAAGGTATTGTTGTTGGACAGCAAATAAATAAGCTGCTTAATAATAACCAATATAGCCATTGCCACCAGTTGCGGCGGCAAAGTGTTGTTCATATGTCTTTAAAAGTTCATTTTCTGCACTCTCACTAAATTTTTTTCATCAGTAAATTTTGGCTATAAACCAGTGTAATAAATATTTTATCATTCAAAAGGATTGGCCGGATTTGGTGGGAACAACATTAAATACAGTCCTTTTGTAGAGAAAAAAAATAATTATTTTCTCCCCATTGCACATCAGGTTTGGTCTCATTTAAAATTGCTTAAAGCTTTGCACAAAGAAGACTTCCATAGTTTAAAAACTATGCTTCCAGATAGTTCAAATGCCAAGATAAAAGGTATTGTTGTTGGACAGCAAATAAATAAGCTGCTTAATAATAACCAATATAGCCATTGCCACCAGTTGCGGCGGCAAAGTGTTGTTCATATGTCTTTAAAAGTTCATTTTCTGCACTCTCACTAAATTTTTTTTATCAGTAAATTTTGGCTATAAACCAGTGTAATAAATATTTTATCATTCAAAAGGATTGGCCGGATTTGGTGGGAACAACATTAAATACAGTCCTTTTGTAGAGAAAAAAAATAATTATTTTCTCCCCATTGCACATCAGGTTTGGTCTCATTAAAAATTGCTTAAAGCTTTGCACAAAGAAGACTTCCATAGTTTAAAAACTATGCTTCCAGATAGTTCAAATGCCAAGATAAAAGGTATTGTTGTTGGACAGCAAATAAATAAGCTGCTTAATAATAACCAATATAGCCATTGCCACCAGTTGCGGCGGCAAAGTGTTGTTCATATGTCTTTAAAAGTTCATTTTCTGCACTCTCACTAAATTTTTTTCATCAGTAAATTTTGGCTATAAACCAGTGTAATAAATATTTTATCATTCAAAAGGATTGGCCGGATTTGGTGGGAACAACATTAAATACAGTCCTTTTGTAGAGAAAAAAAATAATTATTTTCTCCCCATTGCACATCAGGTTTGGTCTCATTAAAAATTGCTTAAAGCTTTGCACAAAGAAGACGTCCACAGTTTAAAAACTATGCTTCCAGATAGTTCAAATGCCAAGATAAAAGGTATTGTTGTTGGACAGCAAATAAATAAGCTGCTTAATAATAACCAATATAGCCATTGCCACCAGTTGCGGCGGCAAAGTGTTGTTCATATGTCTTTAAAAGTTCATTTTCTGCACTCTCACTAAATTTTTTTCATCAGTAAATTTTGGCTATAAACCAGTGTAATAAATATTTTATCATTCAAAAGGATTGGCCGGATTTGGTGGGAACAACATTAAATACAGTCCTTTTGTAGAGAAAAAAAATAATTATTTTCTCCCCATTGCACATCAGGTTTGGTTTCATTTAAAATTGCTTAAAGCTTTGCACAAAGAAGACTTCCATAGTTTAAAAACTATGCTTCCAGATAGTTCAAATGCCAAGATAAAGGGTATTGTTGTTGGACAGCAAATAAATAAGCTGCTTAATAATAACCAATATAGCCATTGCCACCAGTTGCGGCGGCAAAGTGTTGTTCATATGTCTTTAAAAGTTCATTTTCTGCACTCTCACTAAATTTTTTTCATCAGTAAATTTTGGCTATAAACCAGTGTAATAAATATTTTATCATTCAAAAGGATTGGCCGGATTTGGTGGGAACAACATTAAATACAGTCATTTTGTAGAGAAAAAAAATAATTATTTTCTCCCCATTGCACATCAGGTTTGGTCTCATTAAAAATTGCTTAAAGCTTTGCACAAAGAAGACGTCCACAGTTTAAAAACTATCCTTCCAGATAGTTCAAAAGCCAAGATAAAAGGTATTGTTGTTGGACAGCAAATAAATAAGTTGCTTAATAATAACCAATATATCCATTGCCACCAGTTGCGGCGGCAAAGTGTTGTTCATATGTCTTTAAAAGTTCATTTTCTGCACTCTCACTAAATTTTTTTTATCAGTAAATTTTGGCTATAAACCAGTGTAATAAATATTTTATCATTCAAAAGGATTGGCCGGATTTGGTGGGAACAACATTAAATACAGTCCTTTTGTAGAGAAAAAAAATAATTATTTTCTCCCCATTGCACATCAGGTTTGGTCTCATTAAAAATTGCTTAAAGCTTTGCACAAAGAAGACGTCCACAGTTTAAAAACTATGCTTCCAGATAGTTCAAAAGCCAAGATAAAAAGTATTGTTGTTGGACAGCAAATAAATAAGCTGCTTAATAATAACCAATATAGCCATTGCCACCAGTTGAGGCGGCAAAGTGTTGTTCATATGTCTTTAAAAGTTCATTTTCTGCACTCTCACTAAATTTTTTTCATCAGTAAATTTTGGCTATAAACCAGTGTAATAAATATTTTATCATTCAAAAGGATTGGCCGGATTTGGTGGGAACAACATTAAATACAGTCCTTTTGTAGAGAAAAAAAATAATTATTTTCTCCCCATTGCACATCAGGTTTGGTCTCATTAAAAATTGCTTAAAGCTTTGCACAAAGAAGACGTCCACAGTTTAAAAACTATGCTTCCAGATAGTTCAAAAGCCAAGATAAAAAGTATTGTTGGACAGCAAATAAATAAGCTGCTTAATAATAACCAATATAGCCATTGCCACCAGTTGAGGCGGCAAAGTGTTGTTCATATGTCTTTAAAAGTTCATTTTCTGCACTCTCACAAAATTTTGTTAATCAGCAAAAGAAATTAATTGAGAGTCTACAGCTATGGACACATAAATAGCACAAATTTGAAAAAGAAATTCAAATTTGTATAAATTTTACGAATGTGGGTTTACAGTTATGGTTTGTATATTTTTTTTCTGTGTAATGTGTAGAACAACAATAACTTGAGTAAATGAATAGTGTACCGTTATCTCTTGAATTCAAAACAAATTTATTTGCGTGGACACATAAATAGCACATTTGTGATAAGCCAGTTGTAATGACTAGAAGCGATTTGCAAAAGTGTGTTTTTTTTATAATTGTTTGAAATATTGTGATTGACATCAAAAAAATTAAATAATATCAGTTAATTATGGGAAGGGGTAAACATTGTAGTGTTGAGCAAAGAAGATTGATTTTTGATATGCATTCCAATGGAAAGTCTATTCAAGAAATATCAAATGAAATGAATTGTTCACGGAAAATGATTTATAATGCATTAAAAACGGTAAAAGAAGATAAACAGCCCAATTATAAATAAAAATTCCTCACGGATTTTTTCCCATCTCCCATTCCTCTTATTCTGAATAAAAATTCCTTGGGAATTTTTTTTCTTCTCCTTTTCCTGCTATTCTGAATAATGTTCGAAAATGGGAAAACCGGTTAAGGGAGAAAAGTATCTTTATGAATGTAAGTGAACGGGAGATTTCGTTGCCATTTGTACAGAATTTTTTCACGAGCAAGACGAAAAGGAGAGCTACATAAAAATGTAAGTTAAATGTCTTTGAAATGAAATAATTTTAAATTGGGTACATATATACTAAATTACATTCATATTTTACTACAATACTTGTTATTTTAGGTCAAAAAGTACAAATAAGCAACAGATAGAAATGCTTGTAAACATGATGCAAAGCCATCCAGAAATTGCTCAAGGATTTCATAAGGGAAGCAAAGAGGTTTTGAATAGATTTTGGCGGAAAATTGAGGAGGAGCTTAATTCGACAGGGCCACCAACGAAATGTATTGCGGAATGGAAGAAGGTATTTTGTTTGACAAAATAGTGTAGACCTATATAAAAGCTTATAAATATTCATATATTCCAGGTGTGGTCTGATCAAAAGAAATACGTGCGACAAAAGGCTGCCAGTAACCTTAAGCATTCCAGAGGCACTGGTGGTGGCCCCAACCTGGAATACAAGTTCTCCGCCACAGAAAGAACCATCTTTGAACTAATCGGGATGAAGGAGTCCGTGGCAGGAGTCGGCAAAATATGTGGACTGCCATCACAAAGATTAGTGCAACGCAGGGAAGATGTGAATGAGAGTGGGATGGATAATGAGGAATCGGTGAATGAGTGTATAGCAGTGAGTGTGTGTGAGGTTGTGAATGTGGATGCGATGGTGAAAGTGGATGAGGTGGTGAACGAGGTTGTGGTGGTGCATGAGTGTGAGGTTGCGAATGAGACCACAACGGATAGTGGATTTTTTGCTCCAGAAACACCAACTCCCGAAGCTTCAAGTTTTGAAAGGCCAACTTCATCGAAAAAAGTCGGATCAAAAAGACAATCCTCCGAGATTCTCCAAGAGGAATTAAGTATACAAAGGGAGCTTTGTGATACTATAAAAGGCGCAGTTTCTGATTCCAAAGAGCAGAAAGAAAACCTAAAAAAAATTTACAGAGCAATGGATAGGATGTATGATTTGAAAAAAAAGCATTTCAAAGAAATGCAGAAGTTGAAAAAGGAGAAAATGGAGGAAATGAAGAGGCATAACTTAGTTATGGAAAACCTCATGCTTCGTCAAGTGGAAAAATGATGGTACTGAAGCTCATAGTGATGTATGTATATATGTAAATAGAATAAGTGGCCTTGTGATGTTTTAATTTTTTTTTTCTTTAGTATTTAGTCATATTTCAATAACTAATTTTGATTTTTTTACTTTATCCATTTACGTACCTAATTATGAAATGCTTTTTATTTTATTCCATGTTAGTACTTAGTGTTAATACTGTTTATTATTTAAACTGTATATTTAGCAATTAAATTGGCGACAATGCATTGATGCTTATAGTTTTTTCAATGTGTGAAACATTAGCACCAAAAATAATAAGCATTGCATTGTTTAGCTAATCACAAGTAACTTTGAATTTGTAATACATTCTATAGTATATTTAGGCTTCAGTATAATTAACCATGCATTATGACGACCAGAAAAGAATGTGTGATATTTAAATTTTATTTAAATCGTATTAAATAAGTATAAGAAATTGAATTGTGATAAATGAATTAAGACTGAAAAAGTGAATTTAATGAATTTTGAAAATATAAATAAAATAATGAATTCAACATAAATATGTGCGTTTTTTTTTAGATCTAGAGATTGTTTCCAATGTTGTTCCGTATGTTTTGAGCTGCAGTCAAATACTGGGGAGAGGTCAAAGGGACTGTATCTGCATTTCCATTCTGAATTGACTGCTCTTCCGCTGGTTGTAGTTCAATCATGTCTGTGGATGCCTTGAAATGTATGCATACGTTGTGTAACGCACAACAAACATTTATTATTTTTGCTGCCTTTCTTGGAGTGTAATGTAATTCTCTTGCCCCAAGGAGACATCTCCATCGATTTTTCAGCACGCCATTGGTTCTTTCTATCAAGTTGCGACGTTTCGAATGAGCATCATTAAACTTTATTTGGATGGAGCCTTCTTCTGGGGCTCGATGCGGTGTCATTAGCCATGGTTCCAAAGGGTACCCAGCGTCTCCTGATTGATAAGGTGTAATATCAAAGTATATACGAGGTGTGTTCAAAAAGTATCGCGAATTTTAAATTTTCGCTGGTTACGTATATTCGAATTTCGAATTTTTTGTGGCGTTATGTTGGTACTCATGTCTCTCACTTATGCCAACAAGCTCGGCCATTTTGAATGTTTAGTTAATTCTTGACAGCTGCTTTGCTTGCACGTGTTTTGGATCGTCTTCGATTTTTACCTATTCAAAAAAATGGATCAAAGAACCTGTATCAAATTTTGTGTGAAAAACGAAATTAAGTGCGCGGATGCATTCCGAATGTTGACTGTGGCATACGGAGAAGCTACCTTGGACCGAAGCAACGTTTATCGGTGGTACAAAATGTTCTCAGAAGGCCGAGAAGATGTGAACGACGAAGAGCGTGCCGGACGCCCGAGCACTTCAACAACAGACGAAAAAATTAATGAAGTGGAGAAAATGGTATTGGCCAATCGTCGAATCACCGTTAGAGAAGTTGCTGAGGACCTTAACATATCGATTGGCTCGTGCCATTCGATTTTTATCAATGATTTGGGCATGAGACGGGTCGCCGCTAAATTCGTACCAAAATTTCTCAATTGTGACCAAAAACAGCATCGCATGAACATTGCTAATGAGATGTTAAACTCTGTCCGCGACGACCCAAATTTGCTCCAGAGGGTCATAACTGGTGACGAATCGTGGGTTTATGGTTATGACGTGGAAACCAAAGCTCAATCATCTCAATGGAAGCTGCCGCACGAACCAAGACCGAAAAAAGCGCGCCAAGTTCGGTCGAATGTGAAAGTTTTGCTGACAGTTTTCGTCGATTGCAGGGGCGTGGTGCATCATGAGTACTTGCCACAGGGAAGCACGGTCAATAAGGAATATTACCTGCAAGTTATGCGCAATTTGCGCGAAGCAATCCGCCAGAAACGCCCGGATTTGTGGAAGAACAAAAATTGGTTTTTGCACCACGATAACGCCCCTGCTCACGCATCGTTGCTTGTGCGCGACTTTTTGGCCAAAAACAACACACTAATGATGCCGCAGCCACCGTATTCCCCAGATCTGACCCCCTGTGACTTTTTCTTGTTCCCTAAACTGAAGAGGCCCATGAAAGGACGACGTTACGCTTCTCTTGACGAGATAAAGACGGCATCGAAGGAGGAGCTGACCAAGATACAAAAAAATGATTTTTTGAAGTGCTTCGAAGATTGGAAAAACCGTTGGCACAAGTGTATAACATCTCATGGGGATTACTTTGAAGGGGGCAAAATAGATATTCATGAATAAATAAATAATTTTTGAAAAAACACAAAATTCGCGATACTTTTTGAACACACCTCGTACATGCATATTTCCATTTCAAGGATTTTGATATTACCTAGTAACCAAAAATTCCCTTCACCTCGTAAATACTGTTCTTCAAGGTGAGCTCTCAATTCACTAACATTCCATATAAAGGAGTCATGGGAAGCACCTGGATGAGTAGCGTCGACGTACCGAATCTTGAGATCATCGTCACACATCTGTTAAAAAATACCACAAATATATGTATGTAATATAGAACATATGTTTTGAAAAACCTACCAGCAACACATTTAAGCTGTAGTACCCTTTCCTATTATAATACAGATGCTTATTTTCCGCTGGTGCGATGATACGGACGTGCGTTCCATCAATAAACCCGATAACACTGGGAATCCCATGGTTCACATATAATGCTCTTGAAATTCGTCTCCTTTCATCACTGTTCATTGACGCACTTATCCATCTGGAACAAAGCTCTGTTTCAAAAATCTCAACCACCTCTTCCAAGACTTTGCTAAAGGTGGGTTGGGCTAGGGCAACGTCGACGTCTTTTCCAACTCCTGTTTGATATCCCCCTTCCGCAAAGAATCTTAGAACCGCGCTAAGTTTCACTAGCGGCGAAATCCCAAATTGTTTTTTGCGTTGCTGGGTGTGCGATGTGAGAAGATCCAATAAGTATCGAAATGCGGGCTTATTTACTCTGTAATACTTTTGAAATCTGCAAAGGCAACAAAGCATATTAAACATAGAAATAAAACTGAATGAAACTACTTACAACGATTGCGGCAGCTCAAGCGGATTCGTATTATCGCGCAACCTTCTTCTGATACTCCTCTGTTGATGCTCCTGTACTTCTATCTCTTCATTAATTTCCTCCACCAACATATGAAACGCAATACTATACATTGTTTTATATATTTTTTACTTTATTTAATACGAATTCGTTACATTCATTTAACTTTTGAATTTATTTTGCAAACAAAAAATCCACCATGAAATGTCATTCCGCAAAACAGCTGATTTCGAAAATTCGAAATTCCCAAAAAAAAATCCGAGAGAATAAAATTCCGCGAGAATATTTATAATTGGGCTGAAAATTTACTTAACCGTAAAAAAAATTCGTAAACCAAGGTGTCGCAAGACCAGTCAAAGTACTGATGGTCATATTGTACTAATGTCAAAGAAAGATCCGTTCATGTCTTCCAGGGCGATTCAGGTGGATATAAAAGAAAATTTGGACGTGGAAATAAGCAGTAGAACTGTTAGAAGGCGATTAAGCGAAGCTGGGCTACATGGCCGCAAATGTAGAAAAAAAACCGCTTCTGTCCAAGAAAAATATTAAGAAACGTTTATCTTTTGCTAAACTGCACAAAAACAAAGGGCTCAATTTTTGGCAAAACATATTCTGGAGCCATGAAACAAAAATAAATAGATTTGGACAAGATGGAAAAAAACCCTGTCCGTCGCCCAAAGAATGCTGAGTTCAACCCAAAGTACACAAAAAAAACTGTGAAATTTGGAGGTGGGTCAATTACGGTGTGGGGTGCATTTTCCTGGTTCGGCGTTGGCCCGCTCGTCAAAATAGATGGACATATGGATAAACACCAGTATTTGCGAATATTGCAGGAACATATGAAACCATTTGCTGATCCCATTTGCCAGTCGAATGGACATTCATGCAAGACAATGATCCTAAACATTCATCTAAGATTGTTAAAAAGTGGTTTGAGGATGACAATTTGGATGTTTTGGACTGGCCAGCGCAAAATCCTGACCTTAACCCCATAGAAAATTTATGGAATGAAGTCAAGGTGAAATGTGGTCAAAAAAATTATAAAAATATGGATGATTTGTGGGACGGACTGCAGCAGGCTTGGAATAACATACCAATAGAAAAATGCCGCAAGTTAGTCCAAAGTATGACTCGGCGTTGTGAAGCTGTAATTGAAAATCATGGCTACAGCACTACATATTAAATTAAATATTATTAATATTAAATAATAATCACTTTTTTAAGTTTTTTTCTTTAATTTTTGAATAATGTGCTATTTATGTGTCCACGCAAATAAATTTGTTTTGAATTCAAGAGATAACGGTACACTATTCATTTACTCAAGCGGTAAAATTTTTAGTTATTGTTGTTCTACACATTACCCAGAAAAAAAAAATATACAAACCATGACTGTAAACCCACATTCGTAAAAGTTATACAAATTTGAATTTCTTTTTCAAATTTGTGCTATTTATGTGTCCATAGCTGCATATCAAGAATTCTAGGAAGTCGCAATGATGACTGACCACTGTTGGTTTCTTATGAGATTTTTGAAATCAGGATATCGTACAAGTTATCGTCAGCTGCGAAATAAGCAGGTGATACCCATGCATTGCGTGGGAATCTGTTTTTGCTGACGATAGCATCTGATGAATTTTCGGCATAAGCATTCGTAAAGATTCGCACGATTTGTGTGCGTTTTTGCTGATTTAGCGTCTGGTTATGTTAGCTTTAGGTAAGTTAGTCTTCGTAAGATACTCAAAATAAACAAACGTTTTTACAAAATTGGCGGCCAACTCTGGGCGAGTCCAACTACCAAAGGATAATAAACAAACCAAAGGATAACAAACTGACCAAAAAATAACAAACAAACCAAAGGACCCTGAGAATACTAAGCATGTAAATAAGTTTATGTTTAAAGGAATATAATATAATTGTGAATACATTAAAGAATTTTTTTTACAGAGAAATTGTTAAAATAAAAATTTTTTTTAAGTTGGGTCATTAATATCGAATTGCAATAACAAAATAGAATTGTGAAACCATAATTGAAATTTTTACAAGAAAAGTTGTTTAAGTAAAATTTTTTTTTGCTTATTGATATTGAATTGTGAAATAATAACGAGTCATTGCTAGTGTCTGTGTGTGTTGTGACTGGCTGATTGTGCATGGAACGCGGTTAGATAGCCTCAGAGTAGGAAACTTTTAGTTCATGAGTGATTCAGAATTAGAGAACCTTCTGGACAGGATTTCTAAATTACAAGTTACGCAAAAAATGGATACGGTGCAAGTAACTACGTTAGTTCAGGCGGCCGTTACAGGCGCCCTCGAACAGCAAAGGCAGGTTTTTGAAGCTAAAATAAAGCAACTGACAGATCAGATGGCCGGTGAAAATACAACCCGAAGTTAAGTGTGAGGAGCCCCTAGATTTGGTAAAATCATTGCCAGATTTTGATGGGCAAATTAGTTCATATGTGTCCTGGCGACAGGCATATGAAGTGTTCAGGAGCTACCAGGGTAGCTCCAGACATTATCAGTCGGTCGGCATAATTAGAAATAAAATGAAGGGCGCTCTGCTGATGCCATTTTGTCGTCATTTAATACAGTTCTGAATTTTGACGCAATAATTGCGAGGCTAGATTTCACTTACGCGGACAAACGTCCCATATACCTTATTGAACAACAGCTTTCCACCCTAAGACAGGGTAACCTCTCAGTGCTACAATATTTCGATGAGGTTGAAAAAATATTGACCCTTTTAACAAACAAAACTATAATAACCCATGAGGGAAAAATCGCGGAAGCCATATGGGAAAAATATCGGGCAGATGCTTTAAGAGTTTCTGTGTCGGGCCTAAAAAGACCACTATGTGACATATTATTTTCATCTCGCCCTAGCGACCTACCTAGTGCTCTAGCATTAGCCCAAGAAGTAGAGTCCAATAGGGAAAGATACTTGTTCGCTACCAATTACGCCACATCTTTGGAAGACCAAAGTAAACTAAAAAAAGGCATCAACTCGGATAGAAAGATGCAGTCCCAACAAAAAAATCCCCATTTCGAATACAGACAATACAGGGCGAATGAAGATAGGAATAATAGACAAGAAGAAGTCACTCCTATGGATGTTGATCCATCGGAATCAAACCTGCGACAAAGCACAAATTGGCGTAGGGAACCATCGCATGGTGCCACTCGGAATGAGCAGCAGTATAGGAACAATACTTTCCAAAACGCTAGGCAGTACCAATCGCACCCTAAAAGGCCTGACCGAAATACCGGTCCCAAGCTTCAAAGAGTAAATCATATAGTCGACGGCAAATACAATACAGACCCTAAGTCTGTTTTTACACGGTCTTTTTTTACACGGTTTGAAAATTGAATATTTTTCATTTTTTTACACGATTTTATTCCATTTAGCACGATTTGAAATTTTATGTACTTAAATTTTTTTTGTCAAATTTAATTTTTGCGAAGTATGTTCATATCACAAAAAAGTATTTATGAAAGAAAAAAGTCTGAAACCATCGATAGTATCGATAGTGCTATCGATAGTTTGCGAACACTAGCTTAAAGATTTAAGTGAATTCCCCTTTAGCGCGTACAAGCAATTTTTACTGGTCAAAGCAAATGTGAATAGCACTAATTTAGGGGAATTCCCTTTATGTGCATACAATAAAATTTACTGGTCAGAGCAATTGAAACGTGTTAATATTTTGTGAACTGTCAATGCAATAAGACGTGTTTGGTAAAGAAATTTTTTGCAGGCAAATTTGATTTTCCATTAAATTTAATTTTAACGCATTAAGATAAAAGGTAAGCCAACAAATATTTTGTATTTATTCAGTTATTTATGTTTTTTAATTTTGTTAAATATTTTATGTATCCCTAAAAGGAAATGTCAGATATAAAAGTAAAACTAGTGAATAGCACTAATTTAGGGGAATACCCTTTATGTGCATACAATAAAATTTACTGGTCAGAGCAATTGAAACGTGTTAATATTTTGTGAACTGTCAATGCAATAAGACGTGTTTGGTAAAGAAATTTTTTGCAGGCAAATTTGATTTTCCATTAAATTTAATTTTAACGCATTAAGATAAAAGGTAAGCCAAAAAATATTTTGTATTTATTCAGTTATTTATGTTTTTTAATTTTGTTAAATATTTTATGTATCCCTAAAAGGAAATGTCAGATATAAAACTAAAACGGAAGGCAATTTCTTTGGAAACCAAGATTGAAATTTTAGATCGCCTTCGAAATGGAGAAGGCTCAACTGCTCTTGGTAAAACGTTCGGTTTAAATGAAGCCACAATAAGAACTATAAAGAAAAATGAAATTGCAATTAGGCAATCGGTGATTTCTGGAACGAACCTATCTGTTAAGTCTTCATCATACACTAGAGATGCTGTTAAAGAAAAAATGGAAAAAGCACTCATAATATGGCTGGAGGAAAATGCCCAAAAAAGAATTCCCGTAGACGGAAACAATATCAAACAGCAAGCATTAAGGTTCTATAAAATGATAAAAGACGAACAACCGTCTACATCCACACAAACAACTGCTGAGAAGAGCTACGTATTTTCTGCAAGCACAGGTTGGATGAGGGGATTTCTCCATAGGCATGCGCTTCATAACATAAAAATCAAGGGCGAGATTGCTTCTGGAGATCAGAAAGCCGCCGAAGAATACCAACTAAAACTTAAAAAAATAATAGCGGATGGTGGATACAGTCCAGATCAGGTTTTTAACGCTGACGAAACCGGTCTTTTTTGGAAAAAAATGCCGAGAAGAACATATGTGGCCAAATCGCAAAAAAGTGCTGGGGGTTTTAAAGTTGAAAAAGATCGAGTCACATTTTTATTGTGCAGTAACGCTTCTGGAGATCGGATGTTAAAGCCCCTGCTTATCAATCGTGCATTAAAGCCTCGAGCAATGAAAGGTGTCGATTTTGATACATTGCCGGTTAATTGGATGGCCAATAAAAAAGCATGGGTGACGACTACAGTTTTCACAGAATGGTTCATTAAATATTTTGTGCCAGAAACTAGAAAATATTTGAATGAAAAGGGCTTAGAATTTAAAGTTCTTCTGTTGGTAGACAATGCACCCGGGCATCCTCAGTTGGAACACGAAAATGTACAAGTTTTGTTCCTGCCACCAAATACCACATCCCTAATCCAACCACTGGACCAAGGAATTATCGCAACATTCAAAACTTATTATATCAAACGAACATTCCAGTACATTTTGGACACTTTGGATAGGGATAAAACTCTAACAGTAATTGATGCCTGGAAAAAGTTTTCTATCAAAGATTGCGTTACACATGCTGCTTTAGCATTGTCAGATTTACGACCATCAACCTTAAACGGATGTTGGAGAGCAATTTGGCCAGAATGTGTAAAAAGTAAAAATCCTGTGGAGAAAAATACAAACGAATATCCCAATATAATTGCTTTAGCACACGCAGTTGGTGGGGAGGGTTTTGATGACTTGGTATCTGATGACATTGATGAACTGATGATTGATAAAGTTCTTAGCGAAGACGAAATATTACATTTTGCCTCACAGAATGCTGATGTTATAGAAAGCAGTGATAGTGAAGAACCTGTAAAATTAACTGAAAATTTAATTCAAGAAGGGCTTCAACTTGCAAATAAATTAGGACACCATTTCGTCAAAAATTCCAACGTGAGCTGAATTCTTGTATGGCTCGTTACAAGGAATTATACAAAGAGGTAGCAAGAATTGGCGAACAACGGCTCATAACAGAGTTCATTTTTCAAAATGTAGATGCCGAACGAGCAAGAGAAAGTCCAGTTCAAAATTATTCCAGCGATGATAGTGAATGTATACGCGTTCGAAGCAAGCGAATGCGAATAACTGATGACGACAGCAATTAAATTTATGTTGCTGTATTTATGATTATCACTTATTTTATTTTATTTTTTACCTTAAAAATTGAATAACCTATTCTTTTCGTTCACAACATAGTTTTTTAGTTCCTGAACTTGCCATACATTTAATTTATATTACTTTTAAGATTAGAGTGCATATCTTTTTTATCATTAATTACTATGCTTGTGAAAATAAGCATTATATATTTGATTTAATAAAATAAACATGAATTCTTGTTCTTAAAAATTCTTGTTTTTCACTAATTTTAATAGGTTTTAGAGATTAGGAACAAATAACCCATTTTTGTATACGATCAATGTCTTTTTTTACACGGTTTTTTTTACACGGCTTCTTCTGGAACCAATCTACCGTGTAAAAACAGACTTAGGTGTAATTATAATAACACAGCGCAGGGAGAGATTTCGGAAATTGAAGAAGAGGAACAACTGAATTTTTTAGAGAAAGAAGTAGAACCATAGGTAGAGCAAAAAATCATATTAAGCTATTAGTAGACACAGGTACAGCGAAAAACTATATAAAAAAAATTAGAAGAACTGCAAGGCATCAGACCGGTGACTTGTCCGTTTTTGGTAAAATCAATCCACGGATTTAATAAAATAAATGAAAAATGTAAGATCAATGTTTTTGGCATCGATTCCGATTTTTTCGTTCTGCCAAGCTTGTCAACTTTTGATGGCATTATAGGGCTTGAACTTTTAACAAAGGTTAACGCAAAAATAGACTTGAGTCAGAAATTAATAAATTATGATTTGGGTACAGAAAAAATTTTGCTCTTGGAGTGTGGCGATGTGAACGTGCTAAAAATTCTAAAAGAAGAAATTCCAGAAGTGAAAAATTTATTAAAATGATTAAAAGCCAAAAAGAATTTTTGCGGACCCAAAGAAAAAACTGCCAAGACCCGGTCTACTCGAAATTATACCCCTATCCAATGTGATTGGAAGGCTTTGTAAATGACGAAATAAAACAGCTTTTAAGGGATGGCATAATTAGGCCTTCTAGGTCAACATACAATAACCCGGTATGGGTAGTTGACAAAAAGGGCACTGACGATAAGGGAAATATAAAGAAACGTCTTGTCTTAGATTTCGTAAGCTTAACTCCAAAACAATAGATGACAAGTATCCCATTCCTAACGTAATGGCAATATTATCAAATATGGGACAATTTTTCACGACCCTTCAACAGCATAACAAAAAAAGTGTCCAAGTAGAAATAGCCAGGTGCGTGAAGGCTCAGCAGCAGATAAGTGAGGTTAAGGATTTGATTCTGCTTGCTGCATACAAATACAATAGAACAATCCACTCAGTAATAAATTCGAAACCAATTGAAGTTTTGCAAAACTGCCCGGTAGGAGAATTTGGGGAAATTAAGGAAAAATTAATTAAGGCACAAAATTTGGTGTTGAGTAAATTGAATGAGAAAAGGATAACCAGAACATACCAACCGGGTGAAAGGGTGTTTCTTCGTCGAAATAAGCGATTAGGAAATAAGTTTGAGAAGGTGTTTGTGGAAAAAGTAGTAGAGCGAGATTTAGGTACAACAGTACAAATAGAGGGAAGAAAAATTCATAAGAGTAATTTACGCTAAATCAATTTCAGGTTGCTGCTAGCTCGTATCTCCGACACTAGGGCCAATTTAATTGACTACACCTCTTCGCAAGTTGTTACCATTCCTCGGGGAAATGTGGTTATTTACAATGAATTCATTTACCTCGTACATACCACCAACTTGACAAGTTACCGCCACATAGCTTATGAAAGCCAGTGGTTCGTATCGAAATCAAAAAATCAGATAGTAAACGAGAATGTTCTAAAACAACAGGGTGAAGAAATATTACACATAATCCGCACCTTGGAAATACCGAGAAGAATTTCAAGATCAATAGATTTCCTGGTGTCGGCTTTGAAATTCATAGCCGGTACCCCAGACCATGAGGACTTTGAACTACTCCTGACAAAAGAAAGCATATTAATAGAAAATAACAATAGGCAGATTAAAATTAACTCCGATTTACAAAATAGAATCAACGAAATCACGAATCAAATCAACACACTTCGCGGAAATCGCACGGATTGGTTGTTGAAAGACGAGGAGACGCTGCTTTGCGAAAATTTGATAAGAAGAAATAACCACATAATTAGCCAACTAAACAGACTAGCACTCTCAATTGTGTTGGCAAAGAGTAACATTATAAATCCACTTGTTTTGGACGACAACGAAATGGATCACGCGTTCAATTTCGAGCAATTACCCTTTAGTTTGAGTAATTTGCTGTTAGTATCTAAGGTAAAAATTTTACAAAATTCAGATGTTATTCACTATATTCTTAAGATTCCCAAGATTATAAATTTTTGCGAATTTCTTAAAATTTATCCTGTAGTCCATAATAATAGTATAGTTAAGCTAGAGACAACACTTGCGGCAAAATGTGGCAATAAATTTCAACCACTCGAAAACTGCAATGACACTCTGACGGCGAAGGTATGCAAGCCTGCCAACTCAAACTGCTTAAGTGAGGTGCTAAATAATAACACAGCGACTTGCTCCTCAGAATCGGCTGTCACATTCCACCTGTTCAAAAAATAGAAGAGGGCATCATTATTCTTAATGACGTGTCACCAACAACAATATTTGATCAACGAAAAATGGAAATTAAAGGAACGTATCTGCTTCTCTTTCGCGATTCCATCATTATAAATGATACAACCTATGTAGCAAAAAAAGAACCGATTTATATCCAACCACATCCTCAAAAGACGGTATCGATTAACTATTTGGAACATCATACAAGTTTGTCCCTACCGTATTTGCATCAAATTTATATCGATAATATTTCTCGCATTCACGAACTGAAAGAGGGCCTATCTCTGCATCATACTTTGCTGTGGACAGTTTTTTCTTTCCCTCCATTACTGATAATAGCAATAGTAATTTTTTTCATCTACCGCAGAAAAAAATCGACAATTAATAAGGCAAAAACACGGAGGGCAGTGGAGGAAATTTTAGCACAAGTCGAGGGCGACTCGTCTTAAGAGGGGGAGAAGTTAGCGCATTGCACAGCTGCAATGCTTAAACAGCGGTTTGACGATTCTTTAGAATCACTCCCACGTTCTTGGCGTAATTAGATCGCGCATACTTGCTACTCCACAGCTGCCAAGCTGATCAACAATTCTGTAGAGTCACTCCCACGCTTATCTGACCACTCAGAAACATTCCAAAGGGACACCTGATATCATACGCGACTTTGGGCAGCTTTCAGCAGAGCAGTTGGCAGTGCAGTCACACACACAAATAAAGCTACAAAACCGCAAGTAGGGAAGTAGGTTAGATTTTAAGTAAATAGAATTCAGTACGATTTGGACATTGAAGAAATAAAGTCATAATTTGAAAAGTTGTACAAATAAATATTTCAAAACGTATGTAAATGACAGTAAACTGATATAAACGTCAAATTCGGATGAGCTTGTTGAATTTGTTTGAATGGCAACATCACATGGCAGACGAAAAAGTTCATTCGCCACTCACAATGGAAATTTTTGATGTGTTCGCCAATCTGTTCGACTCGCCAAATATATTCGCTTCGCAAGTGACAATATGCGTATATGTGTACAGCATGGAAATTTATGCTGGCAGGCAACCAGAAGGGCCTTTCTCTATTAGCAATAGACCAAGGGACGTGGTTTTGCGATTATCTGAGCTCCTTTTTGGAACGGGACGCAATATAACAGGCGATAACTGGTTTACCGATATAGAGTAAGTGGATGAACTAGAGGAAAAAAAACTATCCTACGTTGGAACCATTCGAAAAAATAAAAGACAATTACCTATTGAATTTGTAGCTACTAAAGAAAGGCCACAGTTCACAAGTTTGTTTGGGTTCAATGGTGGAAAAACTTTGGTTTCGTATGTACCACGTGCTAGAAAGAATGTAATTCTCATATCAACTCTTCATGAAAACAAGAACATTGATCCTGATTCCAAGGAAAAGAAATCATCTCATTTTATAATTCAACCAAAGGTGGAGTCGATACTGTAGATAAAATGTGTGCTACATACAATGTGGCGCGAAATACTAAACGCTGGTCAATGGCTGTCTTTTTTACAATGTTGAACGTCGCTGGTATTAACTCACAAATTATATACCTCGGTAATAACTTAGAGCCACTACGTAGAAGACTTTTCTTAAAAAAGTTGGCTCATGAACTAACAATCGAGGAGTTGGGTCGAAGTAGCTTGAAAACCATCGGAATTCCATAAAATCTCCAAATAAGGCTAAAAAGATTTCGTCCTGCACATGCCAATGAACGAAGCTCATCTTCGCCCTCTAAACGAAGGCGATGCTCAACATGCATCAGTCAAACCGGTTTGAGAAGACTGACAAATTACGAGTGTAAGAAATGTCAGACACCGCTGTTTATCCCATACATACATGGTGTGTGAACAGTGTTATGCACCAGAGGACGAAGATACTGCCTCTGAAGAGGCGTGAAATCAGCGCAATAAAAAATTTTTTTGTCTGTTATATTTTTATTGTACTTTTATTTTAATATTTTTTTGTTTATTATACTTCTCAGAGGTTGAATTTTTAAAGCTTTTTTCCATTTTTTCTTAACTATTTTACGTTTTATGTTTTACCTTTAAATTTTTTATCTTTTTTATGACTTTTGTTCTAACTAATAAATTTTTGATAAATAAATGGATTGTTATGCAAATTTTTATATTTATTTCTTATTCAGATGCCTAAATGTCATGCCTGTAATTCTCAGATGTATTAACAATAAAATTGAATGTTTATTAAGCTAAGGCGGCCAACTGTCCCGCAATCCTCGTTTCCCATCGTCTCGCTCGCAAGTGTTCCACATCAAAAATACGAACGACGAGACGCCGCCCGCTGCCGCCGCCACTGCAGCGTATGTATCATCAAGCGTGTGTGTGTGTATGGCTGCGTGCGAGTTATGTATAATGCCAATAACCCCCCAACTACCATTAATTCGTCAACTTATGTAAGTGCAGACTCAGCACCAGACGATATCGACAAATTCATATTAAGTATAACAAAATAAGTAAAAGTAACTTCCGGTCCAATAATTAATAAATAAAATGTAGAGTCAACAACAATTAATATTGCCCAATTCTTGTTAACTATAATGCAACTAAATAGCAAACAACATCCGGCCCAATACAAAATTATAGCTAGACTAAGCATTGCAAATTTAAGTAAACAATTCACGTTAATTAGTAATAAGCACTTTTACCATTGTTCATGTACACTTTCTTTTGATATTGAATAAAGAAAAGAATTCAGTTTGGATTTGAGTCTCTCCAGAATAAGTTCATTCGTTTTCAATTGTCTTAAGTCTTTTTTAAAAATTCGCCCCTTGCTCTCCACGACAAGTTTGGCGCAGTCTTTAGTCCTTTAACTAATAAGAAAAGGATCGTGATACGAACAATTTCAAAAAAAAAAAAAAAAAGAGAGTGTCAGCTAGTGAAACAGTGACTACCAACAGCTATCCACAAAAACTGAAACAAACTCTAAAAAGAAAAAAGTGGTAGTAAGTGTAACAGTGATTATAAAACTGCTATCCACGAACAAATTCTACAAAAAAGTGGCAGTGCAGTGGCATAATACTGAATTATAGCCACCACCCATAATCGTATAAATTTGAAATTGAAAATAAAGTGCCAGTGCAGTGGCTTAATACCAAATGTAAGCCGCGACCCACAAAGTAAGAGGCAAAATTACATCAAGAAGACAGCAAGAATTTGATACGAGGAGAATGGCTCAGGACCAACCTCAAATTCCGCCTTTAGAATTGGTGGAAGAGCTCGCCAGGAGGGAGCAACAATTAGAAGAGCTGAGAAACGCCTATATTGAGTTACAACACAGACAAACTCCTGATTACAACAGGACAGATCGCCTATTCAAAAACATAGCCCAATTGCCAATCTTCACAGGATACGGAGATGTATCAGTTAACTCATTTTTCAGCAGTAGTGAGTACCTACTGTCTACAATAACAGACGACGACTTAAAGAAAGAAGCAACAAGAATGATATTCTACAAGGTGGTACAAGGAGAAGCGAAAAATGCAATAATAAACAACCAGATGACTGGAGGTGCATAAAGGAAACTCTGAAGATGCGGTTCAAACCAGACACGGAGCCACACGAGATCTATAGAAAAATTACGTCACTGAGGGTAAACTCGGTAATCAGAATAGAGAAAATATGTCATTACAAAGTAGGCAGAGTCCTCAATATAATTACCAAAATAAAGGGTATCAAAATAATTCAGGTCAATACCATAGGGGCCCACAAGAGGTAGGACACCCTAGGCCAAATTCCGGCCAAAATCGCTGGAATCAACCTAGGCAAGACCGTGCGGATCCTATGGAGGTTGATAATTTAGAAAAAATTTAAAGAAAAAAAGAATTAAATAATTGTGAATGTTATAAAAAAGAAAGAAAAGAAGAAGTAAATAATTGCGAATATTATGAAAAAGAAAGAAATCAGGAAGATTTGAATAATTATGAATATTATGAAAAGGAGGTTAATCAAATTCAAAATGCAGATGAGCAGAATTTTTTCGAGGGACCAGCTCGGACTGTCTTCCCACCATAACACTCAGGTTTCGAAAAAATGAATATAAAGCTCTAATTGACACAGGAGCAAGTATAAGCCTAATAGATAGCAGTATAAAGGATTTTGAAAAAGTTTTATTAAAGAAACCGATTGCGTTTAGCACAATAACGAAAAATGATGTAATTAAATATGAAGTGCTGACAGAAGCACCTAGGGAATTTAACCTACCAAATTATGCAAAAATTAAATGGAAAGTAACTTCATTAAAAGGAAGAAAATATAACTTTATTATAGGAATTGATTTATTGAATTGTTTTAATACAACAACTAATTTAGTAGATGCATGTATAATACTTAATGAAAAGATTACTTTTTTTGAAAGCAATCCATATACTAATCTTGAAATTCAGACCTTAGAAGCAAAAGATTTTGATTGGAGCAGAATAAATCTTGAACATTTAAACAAAGAAGAAAAAGAAGAGATAGGAAAAATTATAAAAAGATTCAAAAACTTATTTTTTAAGGAAGGTGATCAGTTAACAAACACAACGAAGGTTGTACATGAAATCAGGACTACGACAGAGGAACAAATTAACAGCAAATTATACAGATATCCCCCTCAACATGAAGCAGAGGTTAGAAAACAAATAAGGGAAATGGAAGAACAAGGGATTATTAGAAAAAGTCGTTCACGATACTCTAGCCCATTAATTGTTGTACCCAAAAAGATGGATAATTCAGGAGAACGAAAATACAGGATTGTCATAGATTACAGAAAGTTGAACGAAGTAACCATAGACGACAAATATCCACTTCCCAACATTGAGTCAATCCTAGACAAGTTAGGAAAGGCCCAATATTTTACAACACTAGACATAGCAAAGGGCTATCATCAAATCCTAATACGAGAACAAGATAGGGAAAAGACGGCATTCGCCACACCACATGGCCTATATGAATTTATTAGAATGCCATTCGGACTGAAAAACGCACCTGCAACATTCCAGAGACTGATGAACGAAACTTTACGTGACTTTATTAATAAAACATGCGTAGTATATCTTGATGACATCTTAATTTTTAGTACATCCCTACAAGAACATGTTCAAACAATAACGGAAATTTTCAAAGTCCTAGAAAAGGCTAATTTAAAAGTGCAAATAGACAAATGTAATTTTATGAAAAAGGAGACGGAATTCTTGGGACATATTTTGACAGAGGAAGGACTAAAACCGAACCCTGATAAAATTAAAGTAATAGAAACGTTAAAATTGCCGAAAACAGAAAAACAAATATAAAGTTTCTTAGGTATTACGGGTTATTATCGAAAGTTTATTAAAGATTATGCAAAGATAGCCCAACCTATAACGAAATATTTGAAAAAAAATGTGAAAATTAATTTAAAGGACCCAACTTATATAGAGGCATTCGAAAAACTAAAAATTTTAATTAGTACCCACCCACTTTTGCGATACCCTAACTTTGACAAACCATTTACATTAACAACTGACGCTTCAAACTATGCATTAGGCGCCGTATTATCACAAGAAGGACACCCAGTGTGTTTCATTTCAAGGACGCTTAATAACCACGAGAAAAACTACTCCGCAACGGACAAAGAATTTTTAGCCATTATATGGAGTGTGAACTACTTAAGACCATATCTATACGGAAAAAAGTTTACAATTTTAACTGATCACCAACCAATAAAATTTCTTCATACCAAATATAAAGGAAAGGATATGTCACCAAGACATCAAAGATGGCTTCTAAAGTTAGGAGAATACGATTTCATAATAAAGTATCTGAAAGGGAAAGAAAACCAAGTAGCAGATTTTTTAAGTAGACTAGAAAATAATACAGATAACGCGGAAGAAGGAAATTTTAATGAAAAGGATAACAAAATTACTGTTTTAAATCAAAATTATTTACAATCAGGTATAAATGAAGAAAATAATTTAGAAGATAACGAAACAATAGCAACAATGCATTCAGCAGAAGAAAACCTTCAGGACCATTTTTTTATTAAAGAGGAAATTGTAAATAAGTATAAAACACAAATGATTTTGACCAATAATAAAATAGAAGAATTTAAATGTTTACATGGAAAAAAAATAATTTTTATAGCAGAAAGCGATTTCGATAGATTAGGAGAAATATTCCAAAATTATATCACAAAAGGGATTATAGGCATATACTCCGAAATTTCTGAGCATAGCTACAATATAGTGCAAGAAAAACTAATTTCAATGTTTTCCAATGATTCAAATATAAAATTTTTCAAGTGCACAATGAGAGCACAGGATTTAGAAACGGAAGTAGAAGCACTAAAACAAATATCGCTATATCACGTTAGAGAAAGCCTTCATTCAGGTATACAACAAACATACAACCAAATAAAAAATAAAATATATTATCCCAAACTATTGGAACTTATCCAAATAGTAATTAACCAATGCGACATATGTCAGGAAGTAAAATACGATAGAAATCCAGTTAAACCAAAGTTTAATCTCACTGAAACTCCAACAAAAAAAAATGACATTATTCATGTAGACACTTATGTACATACGTTATAAAAGGGCATCGTTGTTTAACAGTCATAGATAAATTTTCCAAATTTGGTGCAGCGTACCCACTAAATGATAGAAATCATGTAACGATTATTGAACAACTGGAAGACCACTTTTCTAAATTAGGGAAACCAAGGAAAATAGTAGCAGATAATGAATTTAAAACTTTGAGAATAAAAGAATTTCTGGACAATGAAAATGTCGAAATTCATTTAACAAAACCAAACAGTCATACAGGAAATTCCGATATAGAAAGGTTCCATAATACAATAGCAGAAAAATTTAGAATTTTATACAAATTGAATAAAGAATTAACAGTAAAACAACTTATGCATAAAGCTATCAGAAATTATAATGATAGGTTTCATTCCACGATAAAATGCACACCAAACGAAGTACAGATGAATAAAGTAGATCAGGATTTAGTAAAGAAAAACCTACTATCAGTCAAAAAGAAAAATATTGCTAGAGTCAATGAAAAAAGGGAAAACTATGTCGAAAAAAGGAAAGAGGGATTTATTAAAAACTACAAAGCGGTTAGACATAAGGAGCAACCCAGGTATAAGAAAAAACATTTACATAATATTCACCCATGCAACATTAAACGGCCTCGAAAATTTACAGATATTAATGATCCTCACGCTGTTGATGGCAATGTGGATACCTCAAACTAAAGCGAATTTAAATGTGACCAAAATACAGGACGAAAACGGATTTACGGATATTCAGATAAAAGAAGAACAAATTGTTAAGGACACGGAAATAGTAATACATAGAATAAACGTGAGTAAAATAGAAGATATATTAAATGAAATGACGGACAATATTGTATTAATGAAATCAAATTTTAAAGACTTATTGCAAATAGAATTATTAGACGTCAGAAATAAATTATTAACTTTAATACCCAGAAGAAACAGACCGAGACGTGGACTAATTAACGGTGTAGGTACTTTATCCAAATGGATATTTGGTACGATGGACGAAGAGGACAGGCAAAACATACAAAACCATCTTACTCAAACAAACGACAAAACTAGTAAACAAATACAAATTAATGATTATTTTGAAAATTCATTTGAACAATTACATAAAACGATAAGTAGCGATAGGAATAAGCTAGAGCAAGAATTCAATGCCATAAGTAAGTGGGCTAATGAAGAAGAAGAAAGAAATTTATATTTGGAACAATTAATTAAAATTCAACTATTAAAAAGTAAAATTGAACACATTCAAGACAACATAGTAGCATCAAAGTACAATATCTTGCACCCTAATATTTTGACGAGCGAGGAAATAATAAAATACGATATTGATTATACAAAGTTAAAGTACATGCAATTAGGAACAGCTCTCTTTAATAACACATATGTAATATTTGGAATCAAAGTACCAACAAATTTTGTAAATGTTAAAGTTAGATACATCATCCCAATACCCAATAAAGAGCATAATGAAATAGATTCAAACATAGAAAAAATATTTGAATATAATAGCAAAATGTATAAATTTGAAGAAAATAAGCAATTAAAAACTATGAAACAAGCAACAAATTGTGTAATAAAGAATTCATGTCAAACAATCAAAAATAAAGAGCTGGAAATTATAGAATTAGATATAGATAAAATAATTGTAAAAAACGCAGAGAATCTATTAATAAATCAAACATGTACGGAAGATGAAATATTAATAAATGATAATAATTTGATAATATACACGAATTGTTCAATTAAAATCAAAGATTACTACTTTTTAAATTCTATTGAAGATTCACAAGAAAATATTGTAAGCATGAAATATGAAATAAATACAAATTTTTCAAAAAAAATTACATTTGATGAAGTAGTAGAAGAAAGCAAAATAAATGTCAAAAGAATTTTTAATCTAAAATATCATAGTAAAATATCTTATATATGCAACGTAGCAATTTTTTTTCTCATAATAACTCTAATATTGATTATTGTACTTAAACACAGATATATAAAAATTCAATTAAACAGTAGAATCCAGGAGAATTCTAATCTAAAAGGGGGAGTAGTTATGTATAATGCCAATAACCCGCCAACTACCATTAATTCGTCAACTTATGTAAGTGCAGACTCAGCACCAGACGATATCGACAAATTCATATTAAGTATAACAAAATAACTAAAAGTAACTTCCGGTCCAATAATTAATAAATAAAATGTAGAGTCAACAACAATTAATATTGCCCAATTCTTGTTAACTATAATGCAACTAAATAGCAAACAACATCCGGCCCAATACAAAATTATAGCTAGACTAAGCATTGCAAATTTAAGTAAACAATTCACGTTAATTAGTAATAAGCACTTTTACCATTGTTCATTTACACTTTCTTTTGATATTGAATAAAGAAAAGAATTCAGTTTGGATTTGAGTCTCTCCAGAATAAGTTCATTCGTTTTCAATTGTCTTAAGTCTTTTTTAAAAATTCGCCCCTTGCTCTCCACGACAAGTTTCGCGCATGTCGTCAGTGTGTTCATGCCGGCCGCGTGCGGTACCTATACTCTTACGTGAGTGTGAGTGTCTATTATTTAGTTTCGCGCGACAAGTGCAATAAAAACAGAGATTGTCGGCGTCGGTAACCCTATTCACCTTCCACTTGACAAGCACAATGGCAACGCGACCACTTGCAACACCAATGGCAACACCTGTCACGTCAAACATTTCTAATCAGTCAGTTAAGAAGCAGCCACGAACAAACAAAGCTCCAGTGTGTGTATGTATGTAAATTAATTGTTTGTTCATTTTCGAATTAGTGGACGCCGCGACACGTAATTAGTAACATGAATTTTTCAGTTTCGCTAGAAAAAATAATAGTTGTTCCAATGCCGCCTGGCGCGAAAAAGCGAAATTGTAAGTTCACCGAGGACTTGCAAAAAGAATTTCCTTTCTTGCAAAAGTGTTTAACACCTGCAGAAGTGCGATGCAATAAATGTAATGGAACATTTTCTGTTGCTCATGGCGGCAAACATGATATACAACGGCATTTGACGTCGGAGAAGCATAAAAAAGGACTAACCGCCGCAAGTACGTCGTCACTGACTTCTTACTTCCGTCACGAAAAATACGGTGACAAAGAAGCAGAGCTGGCAAAAGCTGAGGGTTTGTGGGCTTTCCATACGGTATGTCATAATCAAAGTTTTCGTTCGATGGAATGCACTTCCAAATTAATTCAGAAAGTTTTTGAGAAGAAGTTTTGTTGCGGGAAAACTAAGTGCGAAGCTATTGTAAAAAATGTGATTGCGCCGTATTCTTCAGACATTCTGAGGATAGAACTTAACGATGTCCCATTTATCTGTATCTCTACAGATGCTTCAAACCATAAAGACATCAAAATATTGCCAACGCTAGTAAGGTACTTTCACCCAATAACCGGCATTAATGTCAAAATATTAGATCTGGTGAATTTACCTGGTGAAACTGCACAAATTATTTACGATTCCTTAATGGAAATTTTAGAAAAGCACAACCTTAAAGAGAAAGTGGTTGGATATTGTGCGGATAACGCTAATACAAATTTTTGTGGGGTTCAGCGTGAAGGTCAATGCAATGTTTTTAGAAAACTGCAAGAGGGCTTGGAAAGACAAATAGTTGGTGTGGGCTGCGCAGCACATATTGCACACAACGCCATTCAAACAGCAGCAGATTTGTTACCAGTTGACGTGGAACACATAATTATGAAGATTTATTCGTACTTTTTTATATATGCTGTGCGTGTAGAAAATCTAAAAGATTTTTGTGAAGAAGCAGAAATGCAATACAAAAAAATATTGGGATACTGTAAAACAAGATGGCTGGCACTTTTACCTGCAGTTGAGAGAATTCTACAAATGTATTCACCATTGAAATCATACTTTTTATCGCAAGATAAATGCCCTGCTGTGTTACATAATTTTTTTTCAAATTAATGCTCAGAGCTTTGGTTAAAATTTGAATTGCCTAGCCATCATCCAGTACCTTCTTTGTTTGCCAGGAACAAACGCTCCTACGGAAGGAGTATTTTCCTTAATGAATAGCTTATGGACATCCGAAAAGTCGTTACTAAAAGTAGAAACATTACGTGCAATGCTAATTATAAAATTTAATATGGGCAGCTGTGAAAACTTTTTGGACATTCTAAACCAAAACCCAGAACTAGTAAAAAAATGTTACTCATGTGAGAAATATGGCTTTAAAAATAAATGCTAGTTAATTCAATAGTAGTGTTGTTTGTTTCTAAATCAATTATACCACCGAGAAATCCTCAGTCTTGTTGTGAATAGAGGTAGGTGTCCCGCATTGATGCATCATAAAGTTGGCCGCCTTATATTAAGCGTTTTAAAAATGTGCCTGTTAGGCACATTGCGCCCGAAGTTGAGAGCCTGTATATTGCGCCTGACGGAAGGTTAATAATAACCAATATAGCCATTGCCACCAGTTGAGGCGGCAAAGTGTTGTTCATATGTCTTTAAAAGTTCATTTTCTGCACTCTCACAAAATTTTTTTTCATCAGCAAAAGAAATTAATTGAGAGTCGATATCAAGAATTCTAGGAAGTCGCAATGATGACTGACCACTGTTGGTTTCTTATGAGATTTTTGAAATCAGGATATCGTACATATGAATTTCTTATCAGCGTTGTTGGGTAAATTTTGGCATAAACCAGTGTAATAAATATTTTATCATACAAAGTTTGTGCAAATATTTGCTGGTCTGGTCCGATCGGTCCTGGTTAATTTTGTGACTACGGAATTGAAAATTTGCAGCAGGAAATGCCCTACACTATTGATCTTACTGAAAGTCAGTATCGCTTTATTATTCGAGGTGAAAAGTTGTTTCGTGTACGAATTTTGACTTGATGTGTGTATGAAATACCTTCCATAATCGTAAATTTTACGTATATTTTCCCCCAGTTTTTTAGTTGAAGGCTTTGGACTTTTTTCCGGATATTAGTTGCATTAATTCCCGCAGTTCAGCAAATTAAAACACAGCGGATTCGCTGGCTAGGCCACGTAGTGCGAATGAGCGAAGATGCTCCAGCCCAGAAGGTATTCTTATCGGCACCCGCCGGTGGAAGCAGAGGAACAGGGAGACACCACTCCGATGGAAGGACCAAGTGGAGACCGATTTGCGATCCCGCGGTGTTTCCAATTGGCGCCAGTTGGCGCAACGAAGAAACGACTGGCGAGCTATGTTGGACTGTCAAAATCGCCCAGGCGCACTATGGTCGGAAATTTCCTTTCGTTGGCCAAAAGTCAAAATGTTTGCAGTACCGAAATATGTTGTTGTTTCTGAAATCTAGTAGTCAACGCTCCAAAACAATCAAAAATGAATTTTGTTGTTGTAATATGCAATTCACCGTTATTCGGTGAGTCATCGAAGTTGAATTTGTTTGCTTCATTTGTAAACATAATTGCGTTCAGTGTTTTATAGTGCTTACTTCAATTGCTTGTTAAAGCTGAAAACAAAGCGTGTTAAATAAAAGTTTAAATGGAAGACGAAGGTGATGGTAAGTTTATTAATTTTGTAAAATATAATACTCAAAAGTTGGATACTCTAAAAAATAAAATAACTTTTTCCAAAAGCCTTTAACATTTTGGAATTTATTTTATTTTTTAAGTTTGAGTAAGCTTAACACATTTTGTTTAGGAGTGTTAAGCATAAGATTAAAAACCAAAATTACTTTGAAGTGTTTAGTTTTTGAAAATGTTTATCTCGATTTGTGGTTTTTTACGGTTTTTGAGTAAATTTTTTTTTTCAGACGTCATTTGTTTACCGAATTCAGCAGTTTTTGATATTTGGGTGACCAAGCAGAAGAAAGGAAAAAATAAGGACGCACTAATAAATTATTTTATACAAAAATGTGGAGCCGATAACATTTCAGATGAATGCTATAAGTATTTAACAAAAAAAACACGCATGCTTAACAATAATTTGTCTGCAAAGTGGGAAAAGTGTCATAGAAGATTAGATGATTTTAAAACTTAATATTCTGGCTGGCTTTGTTCAGAAACTGTAATAAACAGGCAAATAAATTTAGAAATCGCTTCCACAGAGACTCAATGCACAGTAGAACTAAGCCCAGATGAAAAAATTGTATCACTAACTGGACGCCCGCAACTTAAGTACTCTGAGAAATCTGAACGAAGTAAGAGAAGACAAGCAGCAAACCTCTCGATGTCAGAACATAACGAAACAAATCTGTTAGTTCAAGCAGCATCAATTTCGGCTCGAAAAGAAGGACAAGTAGATTTGGCAGTTGTTTTAAAAGAAACCATCGCAAGTCCATCAAGACCATCCAAGATTAGGAAGCTATATGTCGATGATGTAAAAGCACCTATTGTAATGTCTGATGAGGAAGCGTTAGCATTTCTTCTCGAAAACAATTTTTCGAAGAGCCAATACTGTTCCATCCGGACTTCTAGCAAGGAACGTAACGCTAATATTTATCCACCCTATGATAATATATTAGCAATAAAAAGTAAGTGCAGACCCGATGGTGTACTTGTAGATGACAAATGTGCAAAGGTTCCTTTACAAATGCTTTTAAACCATACGGCTAAAAGAATTATAGAGATGCAAAAGGAAGTATTTGCGACAATTACGGGTAACTTCATATCAACGGAAATGATATTTAGCTCCGGTTTTGACAGCAGCTCTGGTCAATCTCAATATAAACAATCTTTCCTTGATCAAAGTACATCACGAAATGCTGATTCATGTCTTTTGGCCACAACAGTGATTCCCTTGAGACTCTTGAGTAGCGCGGGAGCCCCGATTTGGAATAATTGTTTTCCGCAGTCCACAAGATTTTGTCGGCCTTTAAAATTAGAATACACGAGTGAAACTAAGGAAGTGATAACAAGAGAAGCTGCTGACTTAAATAAACAAATTCAAGAGCTTGAAAACTTACGTGTTGAAATCGAAGCTGGTAAGATAATCGAAATAACGTTCAGAGTGTTTTTAACTGTTATAGATGGAAAAGTTTTGAATGTTTTAACCGATACAAAATCAAATCAAAAATGTCCAATATGCCATGCAACCCAAACTGACTTTGTTAAAGTCACAGATTATAACAGCGTAAAATTTCATCCTATCGATGGAAATCTAAAGTACGGAATTAGTCCACTGCACTCCTGGATTAGATTTTTTGAGTTCGTACTACATTTAGGATACAAGATGGAAGTAAAAAAATTGCAAATTAGATCGGAGGAAGATAAAGATGCAATTAAGATAAGAAAAGAGTATATTCAGAATGAGTGTTGGAAAGAACTAAATCTTCATGTTGATGTTCCGAAAGCAGGTGGTTGTGGTTCCACAAATGACGGCAACACGTCGCGAAGAGCATTTACGGAATATGAAAAATTTTCGAAAATTTTAGGAGTAGACACTGAATTAATATTTCGAATGAGAATAATATTAATAGGTTTATCTTGTCAATTTTCCCTAAATTTGGATAAATTTGAAGAGTATTGCTTTCAAACTGGTCAATTATATCAAAGCAAGTACCCCTGGTTGCCAATGACTCCCACAGTACATAAAGTTATAGTTCACTCAAAGCAAATAATGCAGAATACACCACTTCCTGTCGGTTACTTCGGAGAGGATGCAGCTGAGTCACGAAACAAAATATATAAAAGCGACAGACTGCACCATGCACGTAAGACTATCCGCATTGATAATCTTTTCGATGTATTTCATAGAGCTCTTGACACATCGGATCTATTAATTTCATCTCTTCGCTTAAATACACGTGTGCGCCAAAGGAAGCGTTTAACGCTGCCACTAGAAGTAAAGGAATTATTGTATTGTGAGGATATCGGTGAAACATGTGCGACTGAGAATTTAGAAAATATGGATGACGACGAGGGCGACGAGGACGATTATCCAGAAGAACTTGAACAGGAAAATACATTTTTGGATAATGAATTGTATTTAAATTAAAGAGTTTAATAAAATTTTAATATTTTCGTAAATACGTGTGTAAATTATATTTTCAATTTCCAGAAACAACATATTTACTCGTAAGTATCGTATATTTTCTCATTTAGAACTAAAAAAAATAAAAACTCAGAAAGAAAAGAAACAAAAATTTTATTTAAACATTTTTTTTTAATTTTAATTCTAAATGTTGATAATTTAAAAAAAAAATTAATTATTTTATACAAAAACACTTAAATTATACTGCAACTTCAAATTCCAGTTAAAAATTCCGTTATTTTAAGTTTGTAGCAGACCTGTATTACGTATATTCGTTACGTTACGTTATTGTACTCAATTGCACAACACTGTTACATACAACTCTGTGTTAGTACTGTAAGAATGCAACCATGCATACATTTTATGTTTTTATGTATAACGCAACACTGACCAGCACTTGTGTGCGCTTGTATCATACTTTCGCTTAGCTTAATTTTTGCAATCAGCCACTGGCCACTGATGAGTGCGGTTCTCGTCCGATATTGCTTCGGACAGTTCCAACTAATAAAAAGCTAAGCTGATTATTGTTTTGTTGTACTTCGCCTACACACACAAATATATTTTTTACTGTTAACCATTTAATTGTTCAATAAATGACGTATAATTTACGTACAAAAAACAACACCTCATCATTTAAGAAGGATCAAACCTTTCCACTGGCGCCCAACTTAGTGGCTACGAACCACTCCAATCGTGACTCACCAACAACAGCAAGCATGGCTACTTTTTCACCAGAACAGTTTAACCAAATTTTAGCTGCAATTTCAAGCAACAAAAATAGTGGTTCTTTCACGCAATGTACATCACGTTTTCGAGGTCAACGCGATCCCGCAGCAGTCGAAGAATTTATTACCGCCATAACGGTGTATAAAGACATCGAAAAGATTCCTGACAAAGATGCTTTGCGTGGTATGCCACTACTGCTCGAGGACTACGCTGCAACGTGGTGGATTGGTGTGAAGGAAACGGTGAATACTTTTGCCGCTGCAACAGAGCTGCTCCGCTCAACATTTTCGCCTCCAACTCCTGATTGGAAAATTTTTCTAAATATGTTTGAGCAAAACCAACAAGTGCGTGAACCCAGTGATAGCTTTATCTGCAAAAAGCGACTGTTTTTTTCACAGTTGACTCATCCCGTTAGTGAAACTGTGCAACTAAACATGGTATACGGCCTCTTATCGGTAAAAATAAGAGAGCGCGTTCATCGTGAAGCATTTTTATCATTCGATAAGTTAATTGCACGTTGTCGAGACGCAGAATTATTTTTAGCAGAAGCAAAGCAGGTCACGCCACTGGTTAAAGAAAAATCCGAACACGCGGAAGTACCGAAACGGTGTTCATTTTGTAGACTACGAGGCCATAATTCAGATTTTTGCTTCAAAAAGAAAAAGTAGCAACAGTCGCAACAGGCACAACAACAACAACATGCTACAGCAAGTACTAGTACAGCTGCGCCGCAAGTCAAACGCGGTGCTTCGTTTTCATGCTACGGCTGTGGTGCACCTGGATTTTACCGTGCAAACTGTCCAAAATGTAGTGGGCATAGCAATGAGAGCCCACAATATCTTTCCTTCAACAGCGTATCCACTACCATTGTTGGAAGAGCAATTCCATCGGTCCAGATTGAGATGTTTGGAACGCAAGGTGAAGCGTTATTTTATTCTGGAGCAAAAACCAGTGTAGCTAGCGCTCATTTAAAGAAAATATTGACGAGCAAGGGGTGTGTATTTCAGGATGTGGTGGCAGATGTCACGTTGGCAGATGGTACCACCACCACACAAAAGGTACTGTCCACGATATGTGACATTACGATCGGCAACCGCCAACGGAAGATACGAATGATATCGCTACCTAACGCAAAGAAAAATCGTACACTCATAGGGGCAGACTTTTTGGAGCAAGCTGGTATCGTGCTGAATTTGGCACAACGTTTTTGGTATTTCGAAGGTGAACCTAAAGTGAAGTACGATTTTGCGAAACCCAACTCGAGTAAGTTACCGTTAGCTATCGATATTGCTGGTGCGCACGTCGTAACAAGCTATTTGCAGTCACCGCGTACAAAAGCTACAAACGAGTTGTCGAACTTCATAAGCTACGTTGAGAAATATAGCACCACCGACGTTGCGCCTGACTCCCCAGAGATTTGTACAGAGAGTAACTATGGTCCAGCGGTAAAAAATAAACGCACGCACTCAAACGATTATTCACCACACTCCGTTCAAAATATATTCAGGAACTGTCTACCAGAAGGCGAAACTACACCTGAGAACTCTTCGCGTCTATTCGCACCTCCAATCAAAGTTAAAACGCAGATAACTGATTTCACCAAGTTTTGCGACGATAATTTTTTCCCAATCAACTCCTTGGACGTGGAATTGCCAACTGTCCATGAGTTGACCGCAATAGAGAAGGCCAGTCTGGATGCATTATTGTCAAAGCACTCCGAAATCTTCGAAATACCGACGTCTGCAACACCATTCGCAACGCATAGGATCGACGCTTTGCCACCGTACCGTCTATCATCACAGCGGAAAGAGCAATTAAAAGTGGAACTGGACAAAATGATCAATACTGGCGTAATAGTTAATTGCGAATCACCATGGGCAGCCCCAGTCGTAATTGTTCCAAAGAAATCAGGCGGTATACGTGTGTGCATTGACTATAGGGAGTTAAACGCTATCACTAAACCAGACAGGTTGCCTCGAATTGATGATCTGTTGCATGAAGCTAAAGTTACCAAATATATGTCAACGTTGGATCTACAATCAGGATATTGGCAAGTCGGTATGGAGAAGGAGGACCAAGACAAAACTGCTTTTGTTACGCCATTTGGGATGTACAAATTTACTCTAATGCCCTTCGGCCTACGCAATGCGCCAGCAACCTTCCAGCGCTTGATAGATCGCCTCAAAATATCGCTGAGTGAGATTGTCCTGGTCGCGTACTTGGATGATATTATTTTATGCTCCAAGAATTTTGAAGAACACTTGGATGAACTAAGTGCACTTTTTGAACAACTCAAACGCTTTGGTCTCAAGATTAATAGAGAGAAATGTCGATTTGCTTGTCAATATGTGAAGTATCTGGGACATATATTAACGCCAGATGGTATCAAGGTCGATCCTGACAAGATTACAGCAATAACACTCCGTAAGCCTCCGAGAAATTTTAAGGAAATTTTATCGTTTTTACAAACGTGCTCATGGTGCAGACGCTTCGTACCTGGCTTCGCAGATGTCTCAAAACCGCTTTCGCAATTGACGAAGAAAAATGCTATGTGGGTTTGGTCTGATCAGCAACAGAAAGCGTTCGACGAATTAAAAAAGCTTTTGACAACGACGCCCATACTAAAGCAAGCAGACGAGAATCTACCTTTCATCCTCAAAACAGACGCTAGTGGATATGCACTAGGAGCAGTTCTAATCCAGGGGGAGGGGCCAGATGAGCATCCCATAGAGTACGCTAGTAGATTGCTGTCAAAAGCCGAGCAAAATTATTCCACTATAGAGCGGGAAGCCTTAGCCATTGTGTGGGCTGTACAGAAATTCCGCGGATACATTGAAGGCTCCGATGTGAAGCTTATCACGGACCACCGACCCTTAAAGTGGTTGATGACATTGAAATCTCCAACAGGAAGGCTCGCACGATGGGCATTGCTTATACAGCCCTACAATATCCAAATTGACTATAAGCCTGGGAGAACCAATGTTGTAGCTGATATGTTATCACGGCCACCATGTAATGCAGAGCATGATCCACCCGAATCCTGCGACATATGCTCCTTTGAAGTTGATCTTCCACGACGAGGCGCGAAGCAGATTCGAGAAGGACAATTGGGCGATCCAGAGCTTCAAGAGATTTTGAATGTTTTGAAAATAAAACCGACGATGCGATTCATTGGTCCAAAAGAGGATACATCATGAATGATGGTGTATTATATTGCTACCATGATGAAGCTAGTGAGGAGGCACAATTGGTCATTCCTACATCCGAGCGTCCAAGAATATTGGACCACTATCATAATAAAGATACAGCGGGTCACTATGGAATCGATCGAACAATAAATAAGATAACGTCTCGCTACTACTGGCCTGGAATTCGCAAAGATATAGAGAACCACGTGAAGAATTGTACAGATTGCCAAAGATACAAAATATCCAATCTGAAGCCAATGGGCTTATATCAAACAACGTCAAGTAAACAACGCTTTGAAACCATAGCTATCGATTTGTTTGGGCCGTTGCCACCAGATCACAATGGAATGCAGTGGATATACATTGTCGAGGATGTAGCAAGTCGTTGGGTGGAGCTATTTGCACTAAAAGAAGCTTCTGCTGAAAATTGTGCAAGAACGCTGATAGACGAGGTGTTCCTGCGGTATGGAGTTCCAAGGCGAATCATCAGCGATAATGGGGTGCAATTCGTATCTGCGGTCATGCAAAAGGTCACCTTCTGCCTCGAAATAAGCCAAGTGTTTACACCTCTGTATCGTCCTCAAGCAAATCCCGTTGAAAGGAAGAATCGCGATATGAAGACGCAACTGGCTATACTGGTTGGCAATCAACACCGCACTTGGGCAGAGAAGCTTCCAGCTATTCGTTTTGCCATGAACACAACACGCTGCCAAAGTACTGGATATTCTGCCGCCTATCTAACATTTGGGCGCGAATTAAGAACAATCGACGATGTTCAACATGATCTTAGGGCTATCATTCAGTCCGAGAATTTTATCGCGGAAATCACTCCGTATCTCGCTACTCTCACCAAGGTATTCCAAAATGCTCGTGAATGTGAGCAAAAGCAGCAAGATTTAAATAAAGACGCAACTAATCCTCGAAGAAGGGTTAGAAGTTGGCTCCAAGGTTTTAGTCATATTCTCAGTAATGCCGCTAAAGGTGTGACGTCAAAATTTGCACCACGACGAGATGGGCCTTATATAATTATAGCTAAAAAAGGCTCTTCTACCTACACTATCGCACATGAGGATAATCCACAACTTCCTCTGGGCACATACCACGCATCATCATTAACGCCGTATCAAAGTACAAACGATGTTCCTGGTAAGCCAGTAAATATGATACGTCGACGAGGACGTCCCCGAAAAGTTACTTAGTAGGATACATCATCGAGGCGATTTCAGCATCCTAGGGGGAGACTGTAGCAGACCTGTATTACGTATATTCGTTACGTTACGTTATTGTACTCAATTGCACAACACTGTTACATACAACTCTGTGTTAGTACTGTAAGAATGCAACCATGCATACATTTTATGTTTTTATGTATAACGCAACACTGACCAGCACTTGTGTGCGCTTGTATCATACTTTCGCTTAGCTTAATTTTTGCAATCAGCCACTAGCCACTGATGAGTGCGGTTCTCGTCCGATATTGCTTCGGACAGTTCCAACTAATAAAAAGCTAAGCTGATTATTGTTTTGTTGTACTTCGCCTACACACACAAATATATTTTTTACTGTTAACCATTTAATTGTTCAATAAATGACGTATAATTTACGTACAAAAAACAACACCTCATCATTTAAGAAGGATCAAACCTTTCCAAGTTTTAATAGTTTTGGCCAAGAAAAGTGATGTTTCCGACCATAGTGAGGCGGTTAGATTACCATTTAAAGAAGAAGAATTCCCGCATTATTTAAAACCCTATTAATGCGGAACAATGTATTTCAGTCCCTCAACAGAATAAAATATTAATCTTCACGATGAATTAATGGGATAGTGAAGCGGTTTCAGGTGCCAACTTCGCAACTCCCACTCAAAGTTATAGCAGAAATATTAAATATAAACATCGAGAACTTACTATCCCTACTCAATAGAAGTGCACAACTTATTTTCTCTGCCATATCAAAAACGTCGGATGACGCTACTTTCATTCACATCCTGCCGCCGACCAATTTGCTTACAACCTCCAGCACTTTGCTGCAAACCATACGAAAACCAATAACAATTTAACTTAAATTTATAAATTGTTTTTATAATTTGTCTTTGTTGCTATTTAGAAATCATTCAATATTGAAGAATCAAACTGAAATATTTATTTGCATTATAAAAAACTTCTTCTTACAATTTACGAATGCTTACTGTTCTAGGCAAGGACCAAGAGAAGAACGATTTGATATCAACCGATGTTTCCTTTTGGCGATAGTTGGCAAAGCATAGAATAGGCTCCTTGTTAATGGCAAAACCGTTATAATAGCGTAGGAAACTTTAATACAAAATAATATTTAACCGATCGGAAGTCATAGAAGCATAATTATAGGCCATGAATTTCAGTGCAATAATATGCTGAAATTTTCACTGGCACTAACATAGGAAACACATGTATAAATGATGCAAAAATTTTAATTTTTGATAGGAGACTGTCGTGACTAAGCGGGATATCCAATTTAAAAAAGTACGATATATTTAATATTAAGATTTAAAAGTTTGGATATTTGACGACACTCCTACGAAAGCCAAGTAAACGTACAAATGTTTTGGATCGTAGATAACCGATTGACTTATAGTTAGCGTATATGGAATATGAGTACGTTAAAGCAACCCATCTTAAACAGAATATACTCGTATACCAATAGCTGCTGATGTAAGTTGTCTTTGAACGCAATAATCGTTCTCAGAATTTGTCAATGAGGCACGAAGGAGATAAAAAAAACTACTTCTATATTCATTTATTCAAACACCTGCTCCTAGAACATACATATTATTATAATAAAAACTAAAGCTGCTACCAGCTAAGGATCGGGGAAGTCCATTACGGTATATCAATCGTGACCGCGGCACGTTCATTTAAAATTAAATTAATTAGTTTCTTTGTTTTCAATTGAACAATAAAATTACACTTCTTTATGGCGCAGTTAAAAGAACATATATGTACATATAAGACTGTAGACTGTATACATAATTTTAAAAAATTCAAAGACTCTGGTAAACTTTTTTAAAAATGTGCAACCTAAAAAATATGTGTAATCCTTAGTTAAATTTGGATTTATTAAGTCCCTATTATGCGGGACATATTTCTTTTGTTGCTTTAAGCGTGTTCCGTTGCCGTTTCTCTGAAAAGGTTCTAAGCATTCAGGTATTTCAACATTCTCAGTTTACCGAGCATTTTGTACTTATCAGACACATGTGATAGTGAAATCATATTCAACTGTCTTAAAGTATAAAACTGAATAATGTGATATTACCCACATTAAAGAAACATGTGTCTTTGGAATTTTTACATTATGTTGGCAATTACAAAAGTATTCATTTATGGGGCTTTCATTTCATACGTAAGCATTATGTGAATATCATATCAATTAAACACAACTAAGCCGATGATCCTAGGCTACTAGTGTGCTTGGCAAAGACGGTTTTGCGATTTATCACTCAAATTAATTAATAAAATAAATTAAATCATGAGAATAATGAAACTCATATCAAATGTACAAAAACATATTATTTATACTGATATTATACATATATCTGGCCTAGAACAATGTTAATTTGAACTTTTGTAATTAACATTTTTATATTTCAACAGAAAATGGATTACAAAAACACCCATTTTAGGTTGTTTCTCTATAATTTTTATATTACACACAAGAGGTGGAGTTTGTAGTTTCGTCAAAATCTAACAGACGAAAAGTCGGATACACTTGTTACTTAAATCTGACCATCCTAGGAAAAACACGTTTGAACCACAGCTAAGCTGAATACTTTTTTCACTGTTTTTCAGGTTTTCGATTGAGGATTTGAATGCGGTATACGAATTAAGAGCATTAGTCCGGAAAGTCCCAGTCTTGTGCCAGTTATGCTAGTGCCAGCAGGTACTAGTACCGAATCCATATCCGGCGAAGGACTGCACATTCTCCAAAATCTTCGAGGTATATTTTAAATAATGAACTTCTAGGAAAAAAAAAAAGATTCACTGCATACTTTTGGTAAGGGAATGTCGCAAAGTGCGTTTCATATGGTACTGTTGCATTCGTGTACTATTTAAGAAAATATTTCTAATTTGAGTTTTATACCATCCCGATTTGACCCCTATTAGCTGTCTCTCGTTATCTATGGTGTAATTACGATGAATTACAATTTAACTATTTTTAGTGGACTATATATTTTTTGCTACGGACTAATAATATTAGAGTGGTATTGAAAAAAATGTGAACATTTGTCTTGTAATCAATCGTGAGTGGGATCGAGTATTTATATTTAATATTAGCTGGATATTTTGATTTTCTTAGTATTATAGAATATTACTTTATTGGACTATGTTTTATGTTTGTTTATTGAAACTATGTAAATGTATGAATATTTAGATTCTTTAGGAGTGAGTGTTGGAGGCATGCTAAAAACTCGTAAAGTACGTATACATTTTTAAAGTTTGCAAATCGATTTGAAAATATACAAATTGATTTTAATTAAACATTATTTTTTAAGATTCATATACAGTGGTGGATGAAAAAATAGCAGCAAAGCTCAAAATCACTAACTTATATTAAAACGGCCAATTTATTTCACTGAAACTAAGTGATGGCAAGACTGAGTACTCAAAAAAAATCTAAAAATCTTAAAACAACTTTTTAAAGTCTACCAGTTTATTTTTGTGAGCTTTGGCATTTTTATTTTTATGGTTTCTGTTGTGTATCGAGTTATAGTTCAAATAAAAAGTATTCAAAACAACGTCAGCTTAGAGTGTAAACCTACCAATATTTTAATTTAATTTAAAAATTTACATGGCAGGCAAAAAAAAGCTATTTGAAATTTCATTGAACAAATAGGAAAAGCGACCAACACAAGGTTGAATTACTTAGCTCAGAGCTAGGATATGTTTGCCTGGTTGATGCAATATCCCCTGCTCTATCGAACTGCATCAAAAAGTAAATTTTGATAAAAAGTGGATTCAGCAGGTTTACACTCCAAGCCGACGATAAATAAATATAACAATTTGCAAACAATATTTTTTTATTTTTATTGCTGTTTTTCATTATTGTTCCCTCATAAAATTAACTACTACCAACGTTGCATGGTGAAGTACGTTTGATCTACATAGTAATGCCACGAGATGTAAGAGCATTGAACGCGTTATGAGCAGATTATGAAGGGATCTTAGGTACTTAAAGTATTCTCCATTAAGTTTGCAGTAACATAAATATATAGAAGTAAATAGTTCGTCGACCAAGGGGAAAATCGGTCTATTTAAAAGACCTACTTACGCAACGCCCTTTATCAACGTAAGTTCGTTACGTTTTAAGTAGAGATACATAGGCGTCTTTCAAGGAAATTAAGGGATGGGGCGGTCTTCCAACATATTCTGAGATACGGCGTTTTTGGTGGAAGTTTTGTTCAAAAAATTTGGGAGTTGGCACTGAAAACCAACAAATATCCTGCCTCCAAAAAAGTTTTGGTATTTTTTCTCGTGTCTTTTTTGGCAATCTGCAATATTGAAGGGCCAACAAGCAAATTATAGTGCCGACCCAGATTTGGTGTAGTGGCGTTCTTGGTACCAGGTTTTTCTAGCCGGAGCACCACTAGCTCGCATTGTTCGACAATTGCGAATAAGTAAAAGATATGCACATTAGGGTGATTTATTTTCAAATGAATTTGTTTTTTGTCCAGCTTAAAAATCTGATTTCTTATACATAGATAATACAAAAATATAAAGTTAAAAAAAAAACATTCGAAATTTCGATTTTCGACATTCGTGTTTTACTTCAACTTGATTTTTGCTAAACATGAAATTTAATAATAATAAAGCTGCTCTGACCAAAAGAAGTCCGACCAATAGTTGATCTGATGAGTTATAGAGCTCGAAGTAGACATGTTAATCATGCAAATATCTATCCAATGAAGCAAGATTAAGTTTTTTTTAACTTGTTTGCGTCTTTATTGGCGAATTTTATGCCCTACAATAGCCGCGTATTATTTGATTTAATTTGTGTGAGACTGTAAAGCAACCAGATTTTTTTAATATCATTTTTTATAAGAAATCCGATTTCCATGTAGGTCAAAGAAAAAGAATTCACTTGAAAATGAAACATCCTAATGCACATACATCCACTTATACGAGTTGTCAAGCACCACTGCTGGCGTGGTAGGTTTCAAATCACTGGTAGGTAATTCACCACTGAGCCTGCCCGTAAAATGCTTAAATTGCCTGTATTTTGAGTCAATATTTCCAAAAAAAAAGTTATCGTAATAGTTGCCTTATGACTTATTTGTATAAAAATAAAAGTGTTACGAGCATTAAAACTTGTAAATCAAATGCATTTGCCTCTCGCTGTGATCACTTACCAACGAAACCATGGTTTTATTCGTAGCGTTAAACCTTCTTATTGTTCTATATTCTGTGTTTGTAAGAAGAAAAACTGGAATAATTCATTTGCAATTCACTCAGCAGTAAAGCACGCGGTTGGAATGAAGAGATGAGTTTTATGGTAATCGTATTTAATTAATTTATTTAATGCTGTTTTTTTTCAGGCTTATTCATTGATTAATAGGAAACTAGCATTTTTGTGGAAAGCCAACGTATTGCTATCTTAGTTGATATTAAGGCCTGCGCAAAGTGCAACTAAAATTAATTTTAATTCGATTTGTTAATTGTTTTTTATAAAATATTTGCTGTGTGATCAACGTTGAACGATTATCAAAAAACGATATGCAGATGTCAGCTACCGGATCAATCAGCCGAGGTAACAGTACCAGCAGCAACAACAGCAGCGAAGCCAAAAACCGCAGGCGAATATGCCCAAAGCTGACCCTAGTTGCAGCGGAATCCTGATTGTGCAGCGGTAGCTATTGACTTCTCCGCTAGGACTACAGTAAAACTACATGTTTAACCCATTGAGGTGTTTTAATTTAGTCTATATGGCCTACGAAAGGATAAGGATATGACTGCATTGAAGTCAAATACTCGTAAACTTAAACATACCGGTACCGCTACATACTAAATTTCCTGGCTGCACCTTCGAAACTCAAATTTGATACCGAAAGTGTAATCTGAAGCCATAATATGCTTAGCAAAAGGGCTGCTATCATAATTTTCATTATTAATAACTTGGAATGAACTACGAATCAAAACGTCCTATCTCAGAATTCGGTGAACGTCTTATCTTACCATTAACAAACAAATTCTTAAATATAAGGTTTTCTTATTGTTTGCTCCAGTTTTCCGAACCGGCACTAAATAATTAATAATTATTAAAATATGATAAGTGTACAGTTTGAATATCTTATTAGGGATGCAATAGGTAGACTCCATCCAAATTCCGTACTTGTCGAAATCAATTTTTAAAGAGCAAGAACACTTTAAATATCAACATAAATGTTAAATGATAAATTGTATCAGGATAGACGATCTGTATATGTATATCATATATATGCTTTAGATATATAATTTATTGCAATAAATAGTTAGAAAGGAAATAGTTGCTTGCGACAACGCAAAGGTTAGACATTCAAATATTTATGGCCTGCAACAAACAGTATCAAATTTCCTTGGAATGGAATCCCAATCACTCATCGTGAGTCGAAGCTTCCTTCGCAGAATCTGTACGCTAAAAGTTCAAACAGCAGTTAAGCTGTCGACTGAGGTTGGAATTTTTGCCGACGCCGTTGAATACTTAATTGAGTCAACTGGGAGTTATCTACACAATGATTATGTAGAAGTAATTGATGATACGACCTGCAATGTACATTCATCTACAGCATCCATCTAGACCCCACTAAGCATTAGGAATACACATTTGAGGATCAACATCGATGTATATATAAGGATATCTACAGGTTCCTTAAAATTATTATATTAGAATAAAGGAAAAATTACTTTCAATCTAATATTTTGCATTGTGACTTATGTTCGGAGTAGAACATTAAGCTTGATCTTGTAAACGTCTCTTCCTGTGTACAATGTAGCAAGCAGGCAAATTTCAACAAAAAGTAATAATATATCATGTCAATCCTACCCCATAATAAACTATTGTTATAATCTGAATAATATTATAAAGCTGAATTTTTGGATGCCCGCATGTTTGGGTGTCCAGATGTTTGTCTTTGTTACTCAATCACGTGAGATTTGGATTTCGAAATATGTAATTCTATTTGATCGTGTTCATAAACAGTGTTTTTTTATACGTTAAAGGAGAATTATCGTTAATCCATTCAATTAATTATTTAGGTAAAAAATTGCATTTTTTTGTAAAATATAAAGATAATATAGATAGCCTTCATAGTGTCAGGAAAACCTAGTCTATATTATTATTATGTCACGAAAATGTATGACGTGTTTTGTGCGTCTCCAAATATCGGAGTCCAAAAGGGCGCATTTCGTTTTCGTAAAAGGGAACTACATAATACAGAAGTCATGTAAACTAAATCATTTGGTACTTCTAGATATATACATATTTTATATTACACACATATGTTGTGCCTTTGTGGTGTCGCAGGTAGTGCGGTATAGTTGCAGCTAAACTAAAATAAAAACTCTAACTCCCATATTTATTAAATATAAAAAAGGTTAATTAAGCTCTTATAATTCAAAATTTGTATTTTATGAATATGGGGGTAAATAAATGAGTTTGACTTTATCCTACACCGATTACAGTTATCGAAAACGTATGAGGTGTCCTGTACGTCTCCAAATATCTGCGTCCAATAGGGCGAATTTCATTGTCGTAAAAGAGAACTGCATAACATAGGCTACAATGGAAGCAATGTGGGTTCGTTCTTGTATTGATGAACGAATAGACGTTGAGATGGCCGTGGCATTTATATAAATTTATGGAGAAATCGCCGGATATCTCAGTTGACAATAAATCGTCAAAAACGTTTGTTTACCTTACTTTATCCATAAAGGTACGATTCTCATTTGTGTTTTTGTGCATTTCGGAAGGTCGTAAAAGGAAATTTCACTATATAGACAGTGGGAAACGGAATGAGCCCAATCTTGCCTTATATTAAATATAAAGAAGACCAAATTAAGAGATTTCATCAAGCAATTTGGTAAATTGAGTGAATTCAAACATTCCATCTGTAATGGAATCGCTAAACATTTTTACAAGGCATCAGAAGAATTACTAATTACGGTATTTAGCAAACCATCATACAAATATGTTTGTAGCGGCGCCACCAACGACAAGTCATTGTTAACTACTAAACACCCTCTACAATAAAAATGTAGAGAGCACGACACCGCAGCCAGTAGAAGGGTATACGAGGGTTCAACGTTCGATAGCGGAACACCAGGTGGCCCATGTAGTTGTGATAAGTTGCCGGAAGAAACTATCTGCATGTAAACGAGTATAATAGGGCAACAAGTCTCGAAAAAAATTCGGTACTAGGGCACACTAGACAGTGGGTTTACATTACCGTTTAACAGTGCGTCTGTCAGTTTTTACCTCAGCCGGGTTTAACCTAGACAGGAGTAGGCTTACATCTTGATACAACCTATATAGTAAATATAAACATATTTATACATATTTTACGGGGTTTCTATTTGGAGTACACAAGTTAACACAACAGCTTCCCCTAACCTGTGATAGTTCACCATCACCACAGTCACCAACTCTGCACAAGCAAACCAATAACTACTGACACTGCATCAGCATTGTCATGCCCGGTAAACAACAATCACCGATAGTTCCCGTAAACAACAGTCAGCATTTCTGCAAAATCGATAAGTCATATGCAAGTGGAACGTGGCGTTTTAAGTTTGACATCGTAAAATAAAGAACGGACAATAGTCCGGAATAATATATTTTTTGAGAACGAACTTACAATAAAATCTTAGCTTACATATAGTTACACATCTACCTACTATTCATATTATCGACACGTCACCAATGTCACTAGCAACAACAACGACAATAAATTCAAAGTTTCAACCAAACACACAAGGTATCAAATACCAATTGTAAAATGCACAATCACTATTAGAAGTTGTAATAAGTAAACATAATAGAAAATAGTGAATTAAATGTGATTTTTGTTGGAACGATTTTCCGTCATCCCTTGTCAAGCTTGGTTTTGTGACAAACTAGGCATTGAAAATGGCAGAACGCCGAAACCGGGTTGTCACAAAACCAAACTTGACAAGGGATGACGGAAAATAGTTCCAACAAAAATTAGCTTACTACCCTGTCGGAAGATCAACACAACAAAATAAATGAATTAAATGTCTATTAATGGGTTGATGAATGAAATTAGATAAATTGAAAATGGAAACTCCAAGTACAAAACTTAAGGCGTTAAATGTCTATTGTTTCTGATTGACGCCACCATCAGAATGAAAGTATAAATACAACTGATTGTTAAAGACGCAGTTCAGTTTTTATTTAGTCTTAATACTCAAGTCTTCAGTTTTCATCTTTAAGTTTTCGTCCTTTTTTCAATCAACTAATTTCGTGATATAATATTGGAATGCCGTAATATTAAAAAATCAACAATCAACTAAAAGTCGAATTGGAGGTTAATCATCAAGTAGCTGAGCTGTGTTCGGTGATTTAGTATTGTCAAATAAATACAATAAAAAAAGAAAAATCAAACACGTCTATTTCTTTTCAAATTCGTTTATTAAATATATAAGATAGGTTTGTTTAAACCGACTCTTATATTTATATAGATAACTATATTCCAGCAACCTTGGACGGGCTGAGCAACCCCGGGCATAAAGAAAAGTTCGTCACAACAATGAATCAAACCGTTTCGTTTACCTTACCTGAGCAATAAGGCATTTTGAAAGATCGTAAAGGCGATATGCATTATCAAGAATACAAAGCATATACATATATATATAATTAAAATAAGACAAAAGCAAATCATAAAATTTTTTCGAAGAAAGGTTACTTCAGAAAAGTAGGCAAAAAAAACGTAATAAAAAGATTTTTAGGGAAAACTCAAATACAAAAACATGACAAAACATTAACCCCCAAATTCATAATAAATAAATAAAGCTCTTATAAAGGAAAATCTAATTTACATAATTATGCGGGTATACATACAGTTGTGATCAATATAACAGTACTGAAATTAAATTAGATATCGAGGAAATAAAAAGAAGATATGGTTTTAATAATTTTAATTTAAAATGCATTGAGTTCCATAACCGAAATCAAATAAAAAGAAATTTTAAAGTTTACACAAAGTTCAGAAAAGTATTCGAGTTATAGTAGAGACGCTTAATTTGAGATGGAGCTACGATACCGCGTGCGCTCCATCGATGCACCTAAGGATACTAAGAATGCAGTGCTTAATATAAATAAAATTTGCTTTCTTTCACCACTGTTCATAGTTGGGTAAAAATTTGTGAAGTGAGATACCTAAAACTTTTTCGAAGGTCACTCATTTTAATGAAATTAAACAAAAATACGTATTTCACAGTTTTTAGAAATTCAAATTATTCATTAAGTTTTAGCTATAAACATATTTTCAAAGTTCCAAAGTTTTTGTTTAATTTTTCGGGATTACCAGTCCGATTTCGCTCATTTTTGAAATATATATACAAGATGGTATCCTCTTCCCAACTACATTTCTTATTTTGGCATATTGCAAATAAAGAAATGCAGTTTCGTAGGAAATACCATTATTTATATATATTTATGAACGAACCAATCTCGAGAAAGTTGGAAAAACTTTGGAGCTTAGAAAGTAGGTTTATAGCTATTTTGTGAAACACTTTTTATATACATACATTTTCTTAAAGCAAATAATTAAAAAGGCTTATGCCTACATTGATACCGCCCTCCTTGATTTAAAAAGTTCGAAAGTAAAGATTTCGGGTAAGTTTACCATTGACACTCCGGTGAAACAGTGTCACTAGTATAGTATAAATACCAAAACAAATTGTCAAGTATGCGAATTAATCACGCACAGTGTATTGAGTTGTATCGATATTTATGATCGGTGAGCCGTTTAAACCACCTTTCACACATTGGACATATTATTATATACAGCCCGAAAAAGGTGGTAATTTTTTTTAATATCGGTACAAATTGAATATGCAACGGATACTTGAGTTGACTATATTAAGTCATTAAGTTTGATTGATTTATCTTTAGCTTCGAAGGTACGATTCTTACTCGAGTTTCTTTAAGTTTTGCAAGGTCATAAAAGGGAACTGCAGTATACCGAAGGAAATCCAACGAGGAACCGACATTGTAGAAACGATCTCTCTGACTTCGCTATTTAGTGAAAGTTTACTTAACTATTCAATGACTAGCTCGTAACGCATTGAACATTCTACAAAAAATACATTAGTAGTAAATACATTGCATTACACGAAGTCGCGTAGTATATACAACTAAAGATTAATACTAAATTTTTTTTAGAATCTTCTGTTCGTAAAATACATTTTTATTAAGTTTTAAAGAACTTAAGTTGTCAACTTAGGACACGTTCTTTAGCGCTCGTTTAAAGTAAACAGTTAGACTAAGTCTACTGAAATTAACTTTACGTGCAAGAAAAAGCCTGGATATTAGATTTAAAATAAACCAGTGTTATAAATATATGAAATAAATTCATAAATTAATCTGTAATGAGCTCTACATACATTCAAAAAATTACGCTGACTGATTTGAAACTAATAAAGTGTGACTATTAGTAGTTACATTTTTGAGGTGTGATTGTCGTAAAAGAGAAATGCATTAAACAGCCTAGAAATTGGAAAAACACGCGGCAGTACCGCAAGGGAGCACCGGAGCGTGCCGGATTCATATCCGGCCAAGGACTGTCAGTTCGATAACACTCCCCAAAACTTTCGGGGAGTGTTTTTGTGGTTACAACAACAACAAGAACACGGGGCAGTCTGGAAAGCACCGAGCACTGATTAAAATAACTCACACTCTTCAAATAAAAAAAAATCGAAATAACAAGAGAACTTGAAAGTCATATAGAAGCTCCGCCAACGAATTGTTATGAGAATGGTCCAGTCGCGTGTATATAACTATAAAAAAATTTAAGTTGAAGTTGCAAAACAGTTTGATTGTAAATGCTGCATAAAAACAAGATTGATACAAATACCTCTCGCGGTGAGTTTGAAATTGAAAGTTTACTGTTTTCCACTATTCGTCCCGTTGAACCCTCTATGATTTTCCTATCTCTGTCACAAGGTGAGTTAATGACATGAGCAATTAATTCAACTAACGAGCATTTAACATTTAAGTAGATAGATGCCGTTTGGATTGTACCATGACTTCCCTCTTCAATATCGATTCAGGTTTCTATATATAAGATTAAAAAACTTCGATGGGAACTACGGTTTTTGTAAAATCCTAAGCTGATCCAACACCGGCTGCGCGATCCAAAGTTTTTCTGTTGTGGCAGGAAAATGTTAAAAAATAAAAATAATGCAACTATGTTCGTTGTTGTTTTTCAACTTTCGAACGAACTTGGAGAAATCGGTGTAAGTCGCTTGATTTGTTCCGATGAAAATTTAAATAACATGAAATTAACTGTGTCACCTGGCAACCCTACAACGCATTGACACTGGCTACCCTAAATGAGATACATACATTTTTACCGACAGAGAAGTATTCGGGTCGTCAGCGAAGCAACATGCAATAACGTTTTATAAATGTCGAATATCTATTAAAATTAATAAATATAAAACCAATATTTTATTAATTTTCTAAAAACTTAACTAAACATTAAATGAATTAATTAACGTAAACTGTGTTAGTTTTTCATTGCTAACTCGGAAGCACCAGTGTAAGTAAAAGGCCCATCCTTGACACTTGTAAAACAAGTAAGTGATGTTTTCATAAACTGAACAACGAAGTCAAAAACGAGTGACAGTTGGAATTATTTGATTGATAAATTGTATGTCAGAACTCTCATTCGGCCTCTCGTTCCGCTTTACTTTGCTAGTTAACTGCGCATATTGCGGTTGGTTCTGATTCTGATTACTATTAAATACTTATATAATATTCCAGTTAACACGTTTAGGAATAAACATAATAAAAAATCTATTAGGTGTGACAGTTATTAATGATCGTATGATCGATTGTTGCCATTGCCTCTTTAACATAAACAAAGGTTTTGATGGGCATGAAAGTAATGACATGGCACCAAGAGGACATTAACATTGTAAACTGTGTTTGAAGATCCATTGTATAAGTATTAAATGTTTACATTTGGAAAATGTATAAATAAAACAGAACAGGATAGTTAAATTAAAAGAGTTAATAACACTATACAGCAAATCAAAGAGTAAGTAAGAAAGGAATTCCTCCGTTTTTTTCTTTCTTTTTTTTCAAAATTGAACTTTGGTAAAAAAAAGATTTTAATATTTGTATAAAAACAACTATAATAGTAAAATGGTACGTCACTTTTATACTGAATATTTATATTTTATAGTTGTTTAATATTAACAATGTACAACAGATCCGCACTGCCTAAAAAAACTATGAGGTTTGTAGAGTATGGTAAGAGAGGGTTTATACAAATTTAGTTCGCTGGAACACTCCGCCGAATGCTGTACAGTGTCATAATCAAAATAGTACTTATTTCTACAACCCCGAACTTATGTTGAAAAGGGCGAAATTGAAGCTGTAAACTATAATATTTGACTAAAAACTTCAAGCATAAGCAACAATACAAAGTGTCCTGATCCAAGCCAAGTAAATACGTATTAAAACAAGGGAACGAGGAATTGCAATTCCAAAATAGCGAATCAATATACAAGTGGAATGAAAACTTTGAACACCCTAATAGTTAAACCAGTAAGGCCAACATGCAAAACGGCAAGTTATCTTTTTAATTCAGAGTTAACGGCAAATGAGTGGTTAAACTCATGCGTTTTTGACAAGTTAACAAATTAAATCTTTTTTAAATTAAATTAAATTAAAAATTTTAAGCATCAGACTTATAAACACAAATTGTGGCCGACATCCTTTTTTTCCAGAGAACTATTGCGCAAAAGGCGGTTATCCCTAATCGGCGGTTAATTGACAGCTAACCGAACGATTTACGTCAATTAAAGCCCGGTTATCTCTGCTGCTAAACAGATACCTATAAACTTAAAGGAAAGGGACATGCGTTGTAAGCATACAAAAGCACACCAAATCTTAAGACTTGGACCAAAAATCCACTCTTAACAGGTTGTTACCATAACGTACAAGAGCGGTTTAAAGTGTACTTTCTAAGCTTTTTCAAAACTTTTAGCATGCAGATCTTTTTTAGTTGAATAGACTTCAACTTCAGCTACATAATGCTGAGGTTTGTTTTCACAGTGTTATATGCGACCATCTTTTCTCCATTTTTATGGAATTTTATATGACGCACGCCTTAGAAGATCTTGAGTTCGAAATGCATTGAAGAGTTAAAATTGCGCATAATTATGTCAAGGAGGTAAACAATTTTGTTGTATCAAGTCGAAAATGTGTACGAAGTGTTGATGTTTCGTTCAAAGAGATATATAACTGCAATGAAGTGACCAAGAACATATATGCAAAGGTAATTTTTTCGACTATTCGGTATTTTCATAACTTAGTCTCAAAAAACAATAATCAATTAGTGCGCTTAATATTTATATCAAGTGCTCTTAGGTCTGGCCAAAAAAGCAATTTTTTAGTAATATTTCTTTATATTCTTATACTTGCATGAATTATCAAGATAGTTTGACCTTTCTCAAAAACTGTTTTAGGGCAATATATACAAAAAAAACGGCTGACATGAAAAGAAGTGAACATGCATATTAGCTGGGCCGAACCGTTAGCTTACTCAACGATACGGTCAACGATGCAGAGCATGACCAGTAGTGGAATTCACTAACTTTTATAACGACATTCGCAATCGACATTTTGTCGTAACGATATTTATAACGGTATCGGTATCCACTAACTATTTTTGATCGATATTCGTTTATTCGCGATCAGCTGTGTCGTTAAGTAAACAACACACAATTTGGGGTTGTTATCTGTGTCGTTAAATAAACAACACATAATTTCAAGTTTCTAGCGAAAATTAAAATAGTATTACTATTATATCATTATTATTATCAAAAAAATGTCATTTGAGTACTTAGCGTACGTTTTATCGCGGGATGAGGAATCTTAACCCCGAATCGTTATAGCTAAGTTAGTGAATAGCCCAGTCGATAATGAAGGATACAAAATCGTTAATTAAATCTCGAAAGATCGCATCGTTATAAGTTAGTGAATTCCACCACAGGACACATATTCTCGTATTTCAGCAGTTGAGTTATTTTATTTAATGTCGTGCTCATTACCGAGCATACCGAAAATTGCACTAGCACATTTCGTTAAGTTCGACATTTTCGTGTAAGGATGATTGTTGCACTATGTGCCACAGCCACCAGTGCTATGAGTGAATTGAGCGTATGCATATGTGTTCAAATCTCACTAGAGAATACACAGTGCTGATGACATTAACTTGGTAATTGAGAAATACACGGATATGAGATGGTTAGAGCAGATAGAAAGGTGGCCTAAAGCATTATTTAGGTCGTATTGTCATCGTTTGATCCACAAACACAATCCGTGTTGAGCGACAATAACACAAGGGCTATTATAATAACGGTGTAATAAAGTGCATACCCTCCTTATAAGGAAAAAACGTTCCATAGAGCGTATACTTAATCCTCGCAAGGTAAAACGAACACGTAAACGGGTTGCGGTGAACAGGTATCACAAATAGTAGTTTGTCATAATTAATCTCATTGACATTTTTATTTGAACGTATCTGCCAGAACTTCAGTTTGTGCCGAAACTCCACGTGAAGTTTCAGAGAAATATTCTTGTTATTTATATTACACATATGCTATACGGGTAATTCTAAAAAAAATATTTTATATGGCAACACCAAACACTGTGCAATCACCTAAAACGTTTCTATTACAAAATCCACAACAAAGGATAACGAACACGTAAACAAGTAGAGGCCATTAATTTAATTAAAATAATTTTAAAAAATTTGATACGAATCAGAATAGTGGTGAAAAAAAAAAACAAAAAAATTTCTAAACCTTTCGTAAGATAAAACTAGAAGGTTATCAAGTTATCAATCATGTTCAAACCCTTAAATTTTTTCTTATAGTTCACTTATTAAACTTATACAAAAAAAATGTTGTTTATGGCTGGGGGTGGTTCTGAAACCAGAGCTCCATAATTAAACTGGATAAAAATTCTTATCAGGAATACTCTTAGTGCTTTATTTTTATGTAATTGCAGTGCTCAGAGTGAAGTCACTAGGCGGTCAAAGACTTAACTATCGCATGTATACATTGCACATGGTCAGCACGCACCCCCGCCAGGAGGTGCATCCTATCATGAAATGAATACCATGCAAGCAGATGGTTCTAATAGGATGTGATTCCAACTCCGACGTTGTTTAAGAGCAGGTAAGTATATTTTTACATGTATATTATTTACTTTGAAAAGAATCTCTTTGTAGGATCTCCAAATTTTTCTTTTTGCTATTGGCTGCGGGAGGGAACCTCAAAAAGGACATGGCTTGTACTATGTTCATATTTCGGAAGTGCTATCCGAGTGATAGTAATCTGGTTCATTGTGATACTGTGGCCAGACCTCAAGAGTACTATTTGATTTGTAGAAAGGGAATACAAGATGATCTTGCAATAAAACTTGAGTATTCGACGTCACTGACCAACTTTTGGATTTGCACCTAGAAGCTTGTTAAGCCTGCGTAAAACGTATTCACTGTGGAAATCATCCAGGTGGAATACTCAGAGCCTTGTTATGGTCTGTGTGGCGGGCTGCCTGGTACACCTACCTAGAATCGACTTGGACTCCTTCAAGGTAGGGTACCATTTTTCGCGATCAGTTCAGTAAAACCGCACTAAAAAGGATACTAATTAACAGTAGTTTAGAAGCACAAGTGCTTCTGCCAATCTGCAGTAGCATTATGGATACCTAAAACAGAAGACTAAATTGCTTCTACACACGGACGGATTTGGGCTAGTAATACTAGTGCTAATCGTGTAATGGATTTGGATGCCCTAGGCTGAATTAAATATTGACAATAAGTTATATGAAAATATGCTTCTTTATCTATCCTCTAAACACGTATCTATTGCTTACTATTTTCGGCCAACTTAACAAGCGTTTAGAGTGTAGATTTGCTATTTAAACATTCAAGTATATACTTGACGAAGGGTTGAATGGTGTATTTGTTCCACTTAAGTGTCTAACCACTCTTGGTAGCACTCCAGACTTCGAGAAGAATTAATCGTGAAATATTCCCAGCAAGGATAAATCATATATGTACTGTAGATTGCCCCCCATGAACGTTAAGACTACTGCTTTAACACGTTTGATGTTACCAAGAGAACGCTTTCTTGGATCAAACATTCATATTACGATTGTGTTTTTAAAAGTCTTCAAGTTAGTTTCCGATAAGTGTAGTCTGATACGTGTACTTCTTATTTAAACTTATGTTTTTAAATGGCGCAGTCGGAAACGTAAACTTCATATTGTAAATATCATTATTTTAAAAGATTTCAATGGTTTTAACTTCGACCCATTAGTCAGATGATTTAAATGTTAACTTTTAAGTTAGGTAACTTAATTATAAGCCTAAAATTTTAAGTATAAATTCAAATATTTTGATAAATTCCTTAAGAAAATTTATAAGGAATACAATTTTTAGCGAGACCAACAAATCCAGTACTCGAAATCAAGAATTAATCAGCCTTATTGTAAACTTCATGTGAATAAATCAATCCCATGAATTTTTTATTCCCCATGAACAAAAAATTCGTATCGTTAATTTCGTGTGAATCAATCCTTATATTCGAATTTCGAATATGCTATTGTGAACATCACTCATGTTTTGTTTACAATTGCAATTGCAGAAAAAATTGCTGTTGTGTAGTCAAACATTTTTATTTTTGCGTTAAATATTAAAATTGCAATGATTAGTGCTTACTTGCGCCTTTGTTTAATTGAAGAAGAAACCAATTCCAGTCAGCAATTGGCTGAACGAGTGGCCAGGAGGATTTTACGCCACAAGTTTAATCCCCTTGAATTACCCAATGCAAGGTAAACATGCAAATAATTATACTCGTAAACCAAATAAATAATAGCGTTTTAACTATTTATACATAGCTTTCACCAATTGTATAGAATAAATAAGCCGGCGTTCAAATATTTGTTGGATGTATTGCACAGTGGTCTGCCAGTGCCGCGTAAACGTTTTGCAATAGACACAGTCGTAAAGCTTTCAGCTGCTCTAAGATTTTTTGGTGAAGGAGCATACCAAAAAGTAGTAGGGAGGCAAGTGGATGTTGGCTTATCGCAGTCAAGTTTTAGCCACGTCTTGTCTGAAGTATTGAATGTTTTTGACGAGTGCCTTTGCAATCAGTGGATAAAATGGCCTACTAAAGACGAAATGCGTGAAATTGCTTTGGATTTTCATCAACAATTTAATATCCCAGGCATTATTGGCTACATAGATGGCACACACGTTAGAATTATAGGCCCTAGGAACAATAAACACTTATATTATAACAGAAAGGGTTACTATAGTATGAATGTTTTGCTGGTAGATTGGTAAAATTTGTGTATGCTTTTACGCATCCTAATAAGTTTATCTGCAGGTATGTGATAACAAAATGGCAATAAGATACGTCGAAGCTACACACGCTGGAGCCTGCCATGACTCATTCATATGCAATACAAGTGAATTGAGGGTATCAATGGAGCAGGATTACTTGCAAGGCAACATAAATGTTTGGCTGCTAGGTAAAATTTTAGTGAAATCTGTAAGTCATAAAATTAATTTTTGTTCATAGGCGACGCTGGATATCCACTGGAGCCTTGGTTGCTAACACCCCACAGATCAGCGGAAGAGAGCAAATTTAATGAGGTTCTTGCACGTGGACGTAACATTGTGGAAAGGACCAAAGGCGTTTTAAAAAATAGATGGAGGTGTGTACTAGGAGCCAGGGAGCTGCATTATTCGCCTAAGAAAGCAGCTCAAATTACTAATGTCTGTTGCACGTTGCACAATATATGCTTAAAGTATCGGTGCGATGACACACCTTTTATTTCAAATAGAACTTCTCAGCCGGAAATATCTGAACACTTACATTTTGAAGAATCTGAATCGCATTCATCATACCTCAATGAGGCTAAGCGTATTAGAGCAAATATAGGCAATTGCCTTATGTAAATTTATCACAAAATGTTTTTATAATTGAATGACACTCTTAAAAAAAAATGTCTGATTTGTATTAGCTCAAAAGCGGCTTTATTGTTAATCTTGCTTTACCAATTTGAAGTAATAAAGTACATAAAATTCATTTTTTACAAAAACGTTCGAAACATTCTAATTAATCCCTAAGCTTTTCTTTGCGGCTAGTATTTTCAACTTTTGAACCTCGATTTGGCTGTTTATAAGTATGAGTTTACGGTCAACTTCAATTTTTCTGAGCCGTTCAATTTCCGAATTGTGGCCTTTTGTTTTCTTTAGTAAACTGTTTTGAGTATTTTGAAAGTTTTCGAGACCTTGTTTTAATTCCTTTAAGTGGCCTTCTATTTCAGTATAGTGATGACTCTGGACTTTCAAGCCCTTTCTGACGTTGTCATTCATTTGTTTATGAACATCTAGGTCAATGTTTAATAGCTCCGAAGGGTTCATTTTTTTGGGAGTTTGCTGGCTGATTTTTTGTGCAGGCAAAGCACTTTTCCTTTGCATGTCACCGGTAGTTTCGGTGCTATTTTCGTCCAAGCTATTGTCCATGGAACTAAGTTCCACTTCTGAGTCCTCACTTGAGCTTTTGTCTTCATCACTACGGTTATTTTCACGTTGCTTACCAGTTGATTTCCTTGCATGCAAACCAAAAGGCTTGCCATCTTCAACACCTTCCGCAGCTGCTACTGACGCAGTTATATCCAAAATTGACTGTTCTAATACAGAAAAAACATGTTGCTTGCAAGGTCCTCCTCCGGTCTTTTTCCTATTTTTGGTATTTTCAACAGCCTTGTTTCGTACGTATCGTTTTTGATCAATCCAAACCTGTAAGCAATGGTTATATAAATTATGGTACATTCCATAGCCACACTGCATTAGTAGTAACCTTTTTCCATTCGGAGATTGATTTTGATGGTGGGCCCATGCTATTGAGGGAATTGTTTAATTTCTTCCAAAAATCCAGCACTTTATCTTTATTTTTTTTTTGGAAGCCCTTTCCTATTTCAGGATTTTCGGCCATAGTGCTTACCAAGAAAGTCAACTGAGTTTTGTTTATAGACCTAAGGTGATATAAAAAAATTCTTAAACTAAGTTTAATAAGTAATAAACAATCCTTACATTTTATCGAGTGTTGTTCCCTGCTTTCAGTTTTGCGAACGAATTTTATACATTCTTGTGGAAAAAATTTTTCGAAAATGGGAAATTTTTCACATGTGAAGTTCACAATGAGAACAGAACAAATGTGGGAATTTTTCCATTGGGAATGGCATTCACGCGAAGTTTACAATAAGGCTGAATGACTTATAACCTCAAAAATTAGATAAAGAGTTGACATTCCGAAGTCCCACATAAATTTAAAATGGGATGAGAGTTAAAAATATGGAAAATTTTAAGGCAAGAGTGTTCCCTGAAGAAATCAATTAAGCAGCAATTATCTATATTTTGTTTTTGAAGATTGTTTCTTCTTTCGTATTGTATTTGTTTTTTTTTTTTGCTGGCTACCTTCAATCTTCTGCGTCGTAAAACGTGTTTCAACCTTTTTTGAATGATTTGACTTACAGGCTCTACTTACGAAATAGCGTTTCTTGGTGTTCTGTTATATTAGGTATTTAACTGGAATCACTATAATTGTGGCTTTCACTATGTTCACATTGAGGCATAATTTTGAGTTAATGGGATATTTTGGTATTTAATGGTTGATATTAAACTCTAAATACCAAAATGCCACCTAAACTCAAATTTATGGCGCAACGTGAACGCGTTGTTAATCAAAGCGTTAGTACACGCGCTGACAGTAAAATACGTCTAACACCGAAAGCATCAAACGGGACGCTAGTCTTTTTCTACAATTTTATGAAAAAAGTAATCTGGATGCGTTTACTAAACTTATTTATATATAAATTGTGAGTCTGATTCGTGTACTCCATTTTAAACAATTTTATGTCCTTCTTTTGTGAGTTGTATAAATGTTAATTTTTAAACCAAGTTTTCGATTTTTTTATTTGTACGGAATTACCGGTAATTTTTCTTTATTAGTTACCTAGTTATTTGGAACAAGGTCCACACAAACAGAAACAACAGAGAATCTATGAGGTAAATAACCCAGCAGGGTGCATCCAAATACAGAGGAACAGTAGCTCTGATGCATATTCGACACTCAGCCGATACATATGTTGCCTGTTTTGCCGAAATTCTGCTAACAAAATTTCTTATATGAAGAAAATGGAAATTAATTGAATGATCGACAAGGTAGAAAAAAGTTTAGTAGTAAAAAATAAGTCGATGCGATTTGCTCATCAAATGCGTACCGAGAGTGCACCTAAATGTACGAGTATGCAGCGGATTTAACGATTACGCATCGTCGACATTTTAGTTAAGCACAAATGAATTTGTATTCATGCAAAGCAACTGACGTTTAGGAAGGCAGCCTTGCACTTAACTTTTTTCCTCTACAATGTTCACACCAAGAGAAGAACCATTGAAACACTGATAGGTAAAGTGCTTGTCACATTTTAAAGTATGTATGGAAGCGGAAAAATAAAGAGAAAACAACATAAGCATTTCTTCCCAATAAAACTGTGGAACAAATTCGGGCTAGCAAAAGTTAGGTCAACTCTGAGAGTGAGGGGTGAAAATAGAGGCTAAATTAGAAGACCCGTATAGCGGCGTTTGTTTATGTTAGTTCGAATTTTTTTTTATCGACCTTCAAACTTTGCAGTCAAATGCAATAAATTTCTTCCTCTTTTTCCTCGTCTTCCTCTTTTTTGTTTCCAACCACCGCACAGGTATCGATTTTTATTTATTTCGTACAGGCGAACTAATATCAAAAATAAAGATTCAGTTAAGGCTCGAAACTCAGCCGAAGCTGATGTCTTTTAATTTTCGCTCGGTCGTGATAAAATTCGCTATTAATTTTTTGGAACTTATTTCATTTTGTGAGTGATTTAAGTTAAGTGCATCGGTTTCATAAAAATAACAAAAAAAAACATTGTATAATATATATTGTATTAAAAGTGTCGGAACCAAAATGGACAATTTTTGTAATGTTTGTGGACGTTTCATAGCAAGCGATGGAAAATGTCGCATTTGCTAAAAATTTTTTGAAATGGATCTCAAAAAGACCAGCAGTATTCAACCGCTTAAAAGACATTTTCCCAAGACTAAGTAACTCCAAAATTCAGGAAGGGGTTGCTAATGGTCCCAACATACGGAAACTAATGAGTCGTCAAGATTTTGACCAAGTTCTGACAGACCGAGAATTGAATGCATGGCTCGCATTGAAAGCAGTAATTAAAGGACTTTTGGGTAAAGAACGCAAAGATAACTACAGGGAATCTGTTGCAAACATGTTCGCAGCTTTCGATTAAATTGGGGTTAATATGTCGTACAAAATTCATCTCTTGCATCAGCATCTTGATCAACTCGCTCAACAGAAGCCAACTGAATCTGATGAGCAAGGGGAGCGTTATCACCAAACTGCGCTTCCATTTGAAATAAGGTAACTAGTTTTTCTAATATCTTTGTCAGAGTGCACAATTTAAACATGTTAACGATTGAAAACTATTTTCGTTTCAGGTACAGAGTGAAGAAATCTCCAGATGCAATACTCGCTGAAATTTGTTGGTGGTATAAAAACACCTTTGAAGAAGAGGAAGACGAGGAAAAAGAGGAAGGGCCGATTGATTTGTTGTTGGGAGCGAAATGATATTGTTGTGGGCCACACTGAGCCATAGTGGCCACTCATGGTCTAAATCGTGAACTCTATTTCAAACTTTTGTTTACACTTGAGAACTTGTAAGCGTATTAAACTTTTGTTCATAAATGATGCAGTCGTAAGCGTTAACTCCGTATCGGTTCCCCTACCGGGCGCCTCCTCGGGTGGTGGATAGAGGAACGCTTCCCAGAAATGGGTGGCACTGAGGAAATGAAATACTCAGGGCGAACCAAAACGAATAAAGGGCGAGTGGATGCGGCCCTTAAACTCTAACTAAGCATCCTCAGGATTGAGTCCAGTAAGATCCTGAAGACCGAAACTGGAAACATGATTAGGAAAAGTATGTTACGGGCTGGCGAGGCCGGTAGTCTGCCACCTCAGTAACCAAGGGTGACACCTTGGCGAAATGGCTGGTAGGTTAATATCGGCATCGTCTCCGTCTCGTTAAAACCCTAGCAGGTCTTCAAGTACGTTCGAAGCACGTCGTCATTAAGTTGGTGGTGCAGGCTCAGTTGAGACAACTCCTGACTAATGCCGGATTCTGGCACTGAACACAGACTCTCATAAGGACCTGTGTCAACCCTAGCGTGGCCTCCCTGCAAGCGCATAGATAACCACGGGAATCAATAACGGCGACTGCACAACGTGCTGAGATAGCGGCTTGAAGCGGAGACCCAACAGAAATGAATAAATCAAATCAAAACAACGAAGAAAGAATGGAGAACGAAAGCGGCGACGAGGTCGCATTCAGAAAAAGCAGTAAACTGCTAAGATCGCCGGTTCTAAAAACGCCGGCTAGAGTGGCCACCCCAGTTATGCCTTCGCGAGGCTCTGGACCGGCACGAAACACACCAGTGGGATTCGGCACCAAAACGCCCGGCCAGTCAACACCCACTGCTACCGGCGGGAAGCTAGATCCCACCCACAAGAAGGCAACCCCCTTAAAAAGCGCAATGACACTTTTTAGCCTTAAGGGGAAAACCCAAGGCCAGTGCTTGGACCATGCGCTAACGGTGCTGCGTACAATGCAAACAGCCGCACAGAGACAGAAGACCGTGTCCATGGACATAAAGAACGGAATGGCTCTCCTCGAAGAGGTGTTGAGCTATATGAGCTCACTGAGCCCAAATAAAGAAGAGGGTGACGAACCGGGCCCATCAAATAAGAGGGCTCGGACTAACTCCGACCCTCAGCTCATAGACTCGGAAGCCAAGAAGAAAAGGGACGAGGAATCGGAGAATACCCATTCCGAAGAGGCTTGGTCCAAAGTAGTAGGTCGGAGACGGCAAGAGCGTCCTAAAGCAAAAAAGAAGCCGCCTGCTCAAGCCCCGAAGGCAGTCAAGAAGAACAAGAGGAACAGCAGAGCCGTAACGTTTCTGGTGAAACCGGCCGAAGGCAAAACCTACGCCGAAGTTCTAGGGGCAATCCGAGGTCAGCTCCGGCCTGCCGAAACCGGAACGGTGATACGGTCAGTGCGCAAGACCAAGGCTGGTAGCGTACTAATAGAAACGGCGCAGTGCAACGACCAACCGGCCTTTAGAGAAGCCATTGGTAGCGCGGTAGGAGAAGTTGGCGATGCACAACAAATCTCTAAGCGTATAAAGCTAGAGGTATTGGGCATGGACTGTCTCACAAAGGCTGAGGAAATAGAAGAGGCCGTTCGAAGAGAGATCGGAGAAAGCTCAGGCCAAATCCGTATCTCTCTTTTCGCCGTAAATCAGAGAGAGCAAAAGAAGGCTGTTGTCGAAGTGGACGAAGGTCCCGGAAGCCAACTGCTCAAAAAAGGAAAAATTCCCATCGGCTGGATCCAATGTAGGATCAGACAGCGTGCGGAAGTGCAACGCTGCTTCAGGTGTCTCGGTTACGGACACCGACAGGCTAGCTGCAATGGGCCCGACAGGAGGGACGCGTGCTGGAAGTGTGGGAACTCTGGCCACAAATCCTCATCCTGCACTGAAAAGGCAAAATGCTACCTTTGCACCACGGGAAACCTCGATCATCTTCCCGGGTCTGGAGCATGTAGCACGTTTAGAGAAGCACTTGCTTCGGCGAAAGCCAAACTGTCGCCCCAATGACCAGCGTGATTCAAGGAAATCTGAATCGATGCAGGTTAGCTGATGAACTGCTAGACCAACTGGTGCTTGATCACCAAATAAACTATGCAATCATCAGCGAACCCTACAAGGCCAGAGACAGCTGGTACATTGACGAATCTGGCGCTGCTGCTATCTGGATAGTGGACGCCAATACCAATGTTACTAATCGTGCTGCCGGGCATGGCTACGTCCGTGTAACTGTAGCGCGAACAACTCTTGTTAGCTGCTACCTGTCACCAAATGACCCCATTCAGAGGTTCAAAGAAAAGCTGGAGCTATTAGAAGACGACCTACGGGACCAAACGGGCAACCTGGTCATCGCTGGAGACTTCAACGCTAGAGCAATAGAATGGGGCATGCCTCAAACTAATACCAGGGGAAAACTAATTCTGGAAATGGCAGCCCGACTCGGTGTGGTCGTACTGAATACGGGCACGACCCCAACATACAGGCGCCCGGGCTTTGGGTACTCGATCCCCGACATAACGCTCGTCTCGGAGAGACTCTTTCCAAACGCGGTTGGGTGGAGAGTGATGGAGGACCTTACTGGCAGCGACCACAACTACATCACCTTCCAACTCGACCATCCTGGTCAAAGACCGGCAGCGAACGCATCATACAAAACCCGTAGATGGGATGCAGCTAAAGTTGACGCCACCAGGTTCACCGGAACAGTGCTGGCGAAAGCCAGACGGATAACTGACGGCACCAATACGCCACATGCGGCGGTTGAAGAAACCATGCAATGCATGCGCCATGCTTGCAACGTCTCTATGCCACGAATAGGAACGTGGCGAGGCAAGAAGCAGGTATATTGGTGGAATAGCGAAATCGCGGAACTCCGGAAAACATGTCACAGAATGCGAAGACTGGCGACGCGCTCACGTGGCAGATCCGAGGCTCTTGAAAGGGCGGAGGCGTACAAGGGGGCGAAAAAGGCTCTCGGCGCCGCCATAAAAGCAAGCAAACTAAGATGCTGGAAAGAGCTCTGTAAGGAAGTGGATCAAGACCCCTGGGGACAAGGGTACAAAATAGTTATGAAGAAACTTCGACCACCAAATCAGACGATGGACGAAGATGACATGAAGAACATCGTGGAAGCGCTATTCCTCACGCAACTTACTAGAGAAGAGGAACATGCAGCACGAGATGACCGCAACGTGGTACCTTTCAATGAAGAAGAGCTAGAAAGAGCCCTGCGTAGCATGAGGGCTGGTAAAGCCCCAGGACCCGATGGAATACCTGCGGAGGCAATCAGATTAACTGCTAATAGTTGTCCAGAGCTCTTGTTACACATGTATAACAAATGTCTAGAAGCAGGTGTCTTCCCCGCCAGATGGAAGACAGCACGGCTCGTCCTCATACCGAAAGGCAAAGGGGACCCAAGCTCTCCATCATCCTTTCGCCCACTATGTATGCTCGACACAGCGGGAAAAATGATGGAGAGCCTTATAAAGCAACGTCTAACAGCAGCCATAGAAGACGAGGGTGGACTCTCCCACCGGCAACATGGCTTTCGGAGAGGGCACTCCACAATAGACGCCATAGCAGAAGTCGTAGAGGCAGTCCGGAAGGCCGAGACGACAAGCCATCAAGCAAGGCCGGTGGTACTATTGGTGACGTTAGATGTTAAAAACGCTTTTAACTCTGCCAGGTGGGAAGACATGCTTGATGCATTAGAACGCTCCTTTAAGGTCCCGATATACTTGTTAGATATATTGAGGGACTACTTAAGAGACCGTTGGCTAATCTATGAAACGACGCAAGGCCAAAGAAAGGTGAAGCTAACAGGCGGGGCAGCACAAGGGTCGGTGCTCGGCCCTGATCTTTGGAATGCTACCTATGACAGTCTCCTTCGAATGCAGATGCCAGAAAGCACTTTTCTAGTTGCTTTTGCAGACGACGTGGCTGCGGTGATAACAGCACGAACCTGCGACCTGGCACAGCTTAAACTGAACCAAGTGATGCGCAGTGTAGACGAGTGGATGAATAATCACGGCCTCCAACTGGCTACAGCCAAGACAGAGATCGTGATACTAACGAAAAGAAGGATTCCCACAATCACCAACATGAATGTTAGGGATCAACAGATAGAGACGCGCCGCTCTACGAAATATCTAGGGGTGAAATTGGACAACAAGCTGACCTTCTCGGAGCATCTAAGAAGCTCCTGCGAGAAGGCTGTGAAGACCATCGCAAGTCTGAGTCGGCTAATGGCAAATACAGGTGGACCAAAGCCATGCATAAGAAAGCTGCTGGCGTCCGCCTCAGATTCTATACTGTTGTACGGTGCAGAAGTCTGGGCGGACGCAATGAAATTTGGGAAGTATCGGGCCGCTATTACCGCAGTCCAACGTAGAGGGGCCCTGAGAATCGCCTCAGCATACCGCACGGTCTCCGCAGATGCTGTTCTGGTCATCGCGGGGACTATACCGATATATCTCCTCGCTGAGGAAAGAAAAATGACTTACGACACTCGTGCAGAGGTACGTAGAGACGTTGCTGCAACGCAGGCGCGTGGTGATTCGATCCGGCGGTGGCAACTACAATGGAGCAGCAGTGCTGCTGGAAGGTGGACCAGGGTATTAATCCCCGAACTAGAACCATGGCTGAACCGACCTCATGGAGAAGTCGACTTCTACCTGACCCAGTTCTTAACCGGACACGGTTATTTCCGTGAATATCTCCATAGAATGGGCAAAGTTCAAACCCCGAACTGCACCTACTGCGGAGCCATAGACGACGTACGCCACACCTTCTTCGAATGCGAGCAATTTGCAGAAGAAAGAAGGCGGGTGGAAGAGACAATTGGCGAACTTTCCCCGGGCAGTGTCATTCGCAAGATGACCTGCGAAAACGTTAGATGGGACATAGTCAGACGATACGCGAGGAATGTCCTCCTTGCGAAACGGGAAGACGGTTGTCTAGCCAGTTAGCGTGAGAGTAGCCATAGAGCTCACGTAACGCGCTTCCTTACCTGAAGTAATGCTAAGCGCGGTCCCAGGTAAGGAAGAATGCGCGGGCCGTGGGAGGTTAGGTTTTAGTGCGGTATACTTCAAGATAAGAAGGAGTCCCACACTCGGAGAGTTCCGCTGCTAGAGAATCTAGTAACGAGGGCTCAAACCCGGTTAGTGCATAAAGCATTTCCTCCTCCCACGAACACAAAAAAAAAAAAAAAAAAAAAAAAAAAAAAGCGTTAACTCCGTATTGAAACTATTAAAACTTCTAATTAGGTCAAATTAACTTACTTCACTTCTTTATATTAAAAACTTAATAAATATTAACTTTTAAATTCGGAAAATTCCAAAGCGCATTTTGGAAGAACATGAAAATGTAGTTTGAAAATGGCACCAAACGCAATAGTGCTTGAAAGAATTGGTTGTGTTATCCGTCAGATTTTCTGAAATGAGAGGGTTTGGTAATAGTAAAGAAAACGTTGCTACCGCTGTACACATCTTTGACGAAATCTAGAAAGTTACCAACAGATAAATATCAAAATCTTATCACTGTTAAATTCGTTAGCTTCAGAGCTGAGTCTCAAAACGTACAATCGTATTTCCACAAAATCCGGTTCCATCGTAATGAGCTGGCTGGGATTTTTTACCCGACACAGACTAAGTGTTCAATGATTCTGAAAGCAAAGCCATAACTACATGTATAGCACCAGCTCTAGTAGACAAAGAACTGACTAACAACTGTACGACACAAAATCAACAGCGTTACAAATAATTTGCAGAAGCAACATGGAAAATTTGAAACTTCAAAACTAGAGCAACAGTTAGCAGTAGTGAGAAACCACAATGGAGGTGCGTTGAGTATGTAACACTGTTAGAGATGTCTATATCTGTACTAATCACTGGAAGCACACTGAACAGTTTAGAATGTTTAAATTATCACAAACTCCAAGTTTAAAGATTTTTAAATACGCATTTTAAATCACGAAAATTTAGAGTATACATTTATTTCAAAATTAACTTCAAAATATTACTTTTGATTTTAAATACTCACTTTTCGGTACCCAAGAACTACCTAAAATAAAATAAAAAATACAAATTATTTGTGCAAGGACCTACGTTCGAACCTGCGCGGTAGTCCAGATGCTTATCACCTGCTCTACTGTGGCCTTGAAAGCAGAGCTGTCTAATAGTGCACTTAATATTTGTGCAATGTGCTTTTGTATTCTGCTTTCCGTTTGAAATTTGTGAAACAGTGATGCCCACTATTATGGAATATCTTTTCAGTAAATTCCAACGAACTACAGAGTGCCTATGTGCATTAGAATCACTTTTTGCTTTTAAGTAAAACTGCCTTTCGAATAGAGCTGCAGGGTAAGGGCCCTGTACTAGAGCTTCTTAAGATAAAGAGGTGATATTTTATTTTATTATTAAATGGGAGAGGAGTTGCTGAATGATATATTTAAGAAGCTTAAACTAGAAAGTGTAGGAAAAACTTTACCAATGAATACACTGGGACCATGACCATTAAATTTTAGTGCAGTCACAACGTAAGCTCCATTTCAAACTTTTACTTAAAGTTAGAGCAGTCGTAAGCGTATTAAACTTATGTTGTTAACAGGAGCAGTCTAAATCGTGAACGCCACATTGAAACTAATAAAATGTATAATTAATTTAAGGTATTCACTTCTCTAAATAAAAAACTCAGTACAATGGATTTGTTGAGCGTAAGCCTGCTGATTAAATAAAACTCAATGGTAGACAGTTCATTCAAATAATGTCGACATTTCGAAAAAAAAGAAGAATTATCAAAAAATATAGTTACAAAAAATATTTTTGTTTCATACAAATTATACGAATGCAATTTTTAACACTGATTTTTAATTAACCAGCGGCCTTCAGCTAACCAAAATATTAAAAAAATATTTACGTATAAGGCTATTAACGATGATCAAACAAGTTAATAAATGTTAATTTTTAAATCAAGAATATTCCAAACGTGCAGTTTGGAGGAACATTAAATTATAGAGATAAAGAGATATCTTTGCATATTTGGAAAAAATTACACCAAAAGAATGCAATAGCTTGTTATGCTCTACATTCAGATTTTCTTGGATTAGCGTGACCCCATTTTAGTCAATCAGAACTGCGTGAACGTTTCGACGGAAAGTAAGAACTATCGTGAATATCTTAGTTGAAAATTTCAAAATTATTTTGAGAACAATTTGTACGCGGTAGCGTGGGCCCATATTTAAAGCAGAGGAGAGAAAAAAGTCGCTCCTCAAAAGCGAAAGGCGTTAGAAATTTGTGCACAAACATTCCCCGAAGATGGAATATCCATACCATAGTATCTACCGCCGTAAGGACAGAGCTGGAGGAATTACGAACGAATGAACAAATATAATTATGAAAGAGACGAATGACGATGGTCAGGTGAAGTTGACATAGATAGTAGATACGAGGTGGCAGTTGAACGCTTCCAACCAAGGAGGCAACCTGCAGCTTTACCACGTCCACAAAAGGCTCGATAGCAAGGGGACGAAATAACATATATGGGCACAATAACAGCATCCGTACATAAGGCAGCAACAAGAAAAGTATTGAAGAAGAAAATCAAGTAATTTTTTTAGAACCTTCGTTTTCATATAACCAATACGATATATTACGAGGAAGTAATGTAGACTTCTTTTTGTGGTATTTACTGATGATAAAATCACTGCCATAGCATTTCGACACCTCACAAAACATCTAACATTCCGTGAACACAGTCCGGATACCGTATATATAATCTAATCAATAAGAGTGATCTCAGACATGATATCAAAACTTTTAAATAATTCGACCACTTCTTACATAAACTTATGTTATAATTGGCGCAGTCGGTAAACGTATACTCCCCTTTTAACTTTTGTTTATTAATGGCGCAGTCGTAAATCTTATAAAAAAGTATTTTTAGGCAAATACAACGCTACGAATATTAAAAAGTGGGACATGCTTGAAAGCAGTCTCTATAAGTTTGACATTGTAAAAGGAAAGAAATTGAAGTCCTAAGCTCTTTGTATAAACTATGAACTTTTTTGTATGTCTCATAAACTAAATATGGGCGTGTGTTCGCTTTTCCTCTCATTAAAATAATAAAAACTTACATATACCTTTTTTTTTTTGAAAAATGCTATAAAGGATCTATATGTGAAAATTTATTAGCGCCATTATGTAAACGCCATTTTGATCTTCAAAGATCATTAAAATTCCTAACACTAAAGTGTGTGAAATCTATTGTATTCTACTGACATTCTTACCACTATAATCCTAGATATTGTTTTAAAATAGGGTTAGTAAGTTCCTATTTTAAACAGAAAGGTCGAGCTAAAAGCGATATTATTCGTGTACTCAAAGTCGAAAACTTCACTGAATAGATTTCCTAATATAAATGTTAATTTTTTAAATCAAGCAATTCAAAACGTACAAATTGTTTTTCATCATAACCCATCTTTCGATATTTAAAACTTTAACTAGGAAATTTCTGCATAAAAATTTTTCATAAAAAAAAGAGTGTACAGAAAAGGGTACGATCTGGACAATTTTCACCATGAATATTTTATTTAAAAAAATTTTATATTTTCCAATCTAGCTGTAAAAGTACCACATAGCTGGTTTCGTTACGATTTACTAGCAGAACATAACCACGTACAAGCATAGTGTCTTAGTCGTACTGTGTAAGATATCTTCGAATTGTTTGGCTGCATCGAGTTTTTTTAAGTATCGCGTATTTGGTTATCGTTACCGATACCTTTACCGGGAAATTTTTCCTAACTAGCAGCGAAAATTTGTATCACAAAATCTGGCAGCTCTTTGTTGTTTGTGAACAGCTGATGTAATTATAAAATAAAAAAAATAAAATCGTAATATTTTCGGCCTTTATTAATAAATAATATTGAATTTTCGAGCTCTAGGCCACCAATGTGTCTTTACACAATAAATAAAACCAATTGCAAATAGCTTTATATATGTATATATATTTCGTCGATATTTCGAATTTATTCTAAATTCATCTTCAGGACTGAAACAAAACAAAGTATGTCAAACCAAAACATAACAAAGAGTGTAAGTAGGTGGTTATGATTGTTATGTTTTGGTTTGACATACTTTGTTTTGTTTCAGTCCTGAAGATGAATTTAGAATAAATTCGAAATATCGACGAAATATAAATACATATATAAAGCTACTTGCAATTGGTTTTATTTATTGTGTAAAGACACATTGGTGGCCTAGAGCTCGAAAATTCAATATTAAAAAAAATAAAAACAGAAAATTTGGGAATATGCTGGTTGAATATTGTTGGTGATATTCCATCGTCACGTTAGGAAATAAAAGTTTGTATTTTTATCAATACAAATTTAATATAGCGTTGCTTTAACTCTCTTATACTTGACCGACTAACGAACAACTACAAACGATCTACATAATAATATATCCCGAAATTAACACATGCGGGGTAAAAAACCTAGCACTGATTTTAAGCAACGAAAAAATGTTGAGCACAAGTTTTTAAAAAATAAACAATCGTTTATGAAATACTAATAATGATATACCTCCGTGGAGTTAAGGCCCATTTTCGCACCCAATTCGTGGTGTGCTGCTTTTAGTTTTTTTTTTCGTGGTAAACTCAAATTCAGTAGTTAAACTTAAGGCGTATCGTTGATTTGATTTAAACTACAAAGAATAGATCATTCACAAATACACTCTTTGTCCGTGACAGTTATTCGAAGGCAACATTAATTTTAAAAAGGGTATTCAAAAAGCCCTCAGTTGTGCTTTTCTTTGTGTTTGTGCTTTGTAACTTTTATACGTGTAATAATTTGATTTCTTGGTTTTTTTATGCTTACTCTATATAGTAGTTAATAAATATATCTAATATTTAATGAAAATTATAATGTTTTGGTATTACATACTTAGATTAATATTGAAGCGCATAATAACTTAATGCACTCCTATCTATACATTTACATTAAAGTGTTTGCAATAAATTTTTGGTATCGCTTAATTGTACAATTTGTTTACTTGCTTTTTGTTTAATACTATATTCTTTTTTCGTCACCCTTTCTAGCATTAGGGCGACGCCTTACGAACAGAAATATTGATTTAATAACTTTGTTCTACTACTATTATACGTATGTGTGTATTTGTATGCTGTTTCTTGGGTGGTTAAAGTTTTTTGTTTATTACAGTTGAAATTATGACTGATGAAATGTGCAAAGAGTAAAAAACAGTATACACAATTGTTATGATGTTATATCATATCTGTTTTTTGTTAAAATATAAAATTTTTTTTTATTTTTCTTGCTTTGCTATTTCATAAACCTTTGGCTTGCTCTGATTTGTTATTAATGTTTAAGTCGATATTTTACAAGTATATCGAGCCGTAACGCAGTTTTAGTGCAACCCGCAAAAATTAAATTGTAAGAATAAAAATGCTTGATCTTGTCCTTCCCCCTCCGTGCTGCTGAGAACTTATATTTCTACCAGAGAACTAATATTTCTGATGTTGCGTTAGCTAAGCATATAAAGAGAGGGATTATAGAGCAAGTAAGTACACTTTGAAGTTGTGAAAAATGTGACCGAAATTTTAAATTTAATTTGCACCATAATTTTTTTTGATTTATTTTTGGGCCGCTACTTACAGTGGCGGACATAATTATTGGCACTGTCGTTTTCTGCGATTTTCCAGATTTTGGCTCTAATAAAATAATTTAACCAAAACTATATAAAAACATGTGTCAATGTCTTATAAAAGAACTATAAATTTTGTTCTAAAAATGTAAGTAAGATTCGCGAAAATTCCAAGAAATTTTATCCGAAATATCGGCGGAAAAAAAAATTGCCAAATATCATCATTATTAATACCTTATTATACTAAAATTTTATGGCCTACAAAATTGCATACTCCAAAAAATTCTGTTAGAAAAAATTAAAATTTTGATAAAATTTCTTGGAATTTTCGCGAATTTTGCGTACATTTTTTAAACATTTTTATGGAAAGTTGATGTATATTTGAACAATTTTCCGTCATCCCTTGGCAAATTTGGTTTTGTAATAAACCGGTTTCGGCGTTCCGCCATCCTCAGTGTTTAGTTTCGTTCTAATCTGTGTCTATCCGTTGCCTTGTATTGTTAGTCTGTGGATGATGTAGCAGGTAGTGTTAATACGACTGTGCGAATATTTATGTCCGCCACGGTATTTCGAACACGATATTTTGTAAGATGTTTTAAATGATATAAAATTATCCATTCCTCTTAAAAAAACGGAATTGAATTCTTTTTTCATTTTGTTGGTTACGAAAAAATTTTGGTTAGGGCTCGACATATAGCTTTGAGTTTGAACTTAGACTCTAATTTGTTAGACGCCCTAATTTAATGTACGTAACTTAAATAATTTTCTGTGTGTATGTCACATATTTATATATTTATGTTCATATATGCATGACTCACCTTACTTTTCGGCTTCTATATTAATATTTGTCTACTTCATTTTAAACTTAAAATCCTTTTTGGTTGCTTTGTTTTCCACACAGATGATCCTTCCCCTGGATTTGTATGAGCTATGTATGTGCGCATGTATGTTTAGTATGTATATTTAGATCCTACTTCGGTGCGTATTGTTAATATTTTACTTCATTTTTAAAGAAAATGCGTTAAATCTCATTCATATACATCCTCTTCAGATGATGAGCTAGCAGGGATTGTAGAAAACCATGGTTCACGATTGTTATTTTTAATTGGACTGAAATGTCAACAAAATATTTTTTCAAGTTACCGAATTTTAGTGCTTTTAGCTTAATCATTTAGTAGTTTTATTAGAAATAATTGAATACACTTTTTGCTTTATGATCCTATTTGATTTATGCCAATATGCGCATCCTTAGATAATGTGTTTTGAAATTAATTACATTTGGTCTTCCCGAAGAGAAGCCGCCATTGTAAGACTTTTGAGAGTTTTTTATGCCATTTAACACTGCAAAAGTGACGATGTCTACATATGTATGCCATTTACATGTTTCATTTTGGTACGCCACTAATTTAGAGTTAGCCAAATATGAAAACATTGCCGGGAAACCGGAAAACGAACGTTCGGTCGGACTCTAGTAATTAGATGTCTAAACGAATAGATTGCTAGCTAGGTAGAAGGATATCAGTCGTCATTGATTAAGCTGCACCGATATGGTCGTCCAACCTTGCCGACACCAACTAGGTGAAGTTGCAAGTCTGCCAAAACATCTCTATCAGAACTGCCACGGGATGTCTTCTTATGACACCTGCGTATCACCTTCATCAAGAGGCAAAAAATGCTCAATGTCAGAGAGCACACGGAATAACTTAGACAGGTTTTACTGAATTGCCATACACCTAGACATCCAAACGGATACCACCCTCAGATCTCGGTATAAGAACCCCTGTATCGCCATTCAACCACCTGAATAACTGAAGAGGAGAACGTCCTCCATAAGGAGGCTAGAGTCACTCTGTCCCAACTTCGATCTGGATACTGTAACGGGCTAAACTCTGACTTATCCAAACTCAACTCCGCCGTCCACTCATGGTACTAAACATTTCTTTAACTGTTCAAAAGAATCTACTCTTCTTGCCCCTGCGGATTATGGATTTAGAATATGACCGAGGTAGGCATACCTGTCGTAAGTGGCGACTAAAACGCACTAAGGTAATGACGTGCAACTCGATGGTTGATCTGCGGATATGATGCCTCTCACCTCTGATTACCCATCTTCTCCTTCCTTACGGAAGGGGGGGTGACATGACCTAGAAGGTTGCACTGGTCTACCAAATCGCTCCCGCGACTGTCGGGCATGTACCGCAAAGGAGTACCGGGTTCATATCCGGCAAAGGATTGTCACTTTCGACAATACTCCTCAAAACTTTCGGGGAGTGTTTTTGTCGTCTGGATGTCGATTTTCAGCTGTCAGATTGTCAACTGATCTACATTTAACAAAGAATTTAAGTCCTAGGATAAATTGAAATTAATAATTTCGTCGTCAGGGGCGTTCTCTTTGTACTCTCTCCAGCCGTGATATGTCTTGTACCAATATTCGTGATTCCATAAAAGGTTATGGGGTTCTCAATAGAAATTTTTAAATTTGTCAGATATATGGTGCCACGTCCATTTCCAAAAAATTTTCAAAACCATTATTTCGAAAACACGACGGTGCATCGAAATTGAATTCGCCATTATTAAAACTGTCCTTAATACCATTCGTTTGCTGTCTAAATTGCATAGACAAATTTTAAGGTAACATATTTTGGTCAGCATTGAATATAGTTATATCTTAATAAAAATGCTAATAATTGGTAAACATATGTTGTCTGATTGAATGTAACTATACGAACATCGCAAATCTCTATATTATACTTTTGTGCTAAGCCTGTAAATTCGCAACGGTTGCGCATATGGCTACCAAACTTCAAGTGACGATAATAACTATAGCTTACCACACAAAAATGGAAAAAAAATTTAGAACCATAGATCGTACACATATGCACTGAAACTTTTGGTACTTACGCATTCTTCTTGGGATTCGTTGGCAGTGTATGAGAAATTCGATAATATGCCTGTTCTTGTTCCTCCTTATTGTCGTCCATGGATTTGCGTTGTAGTGTCATTGTCTCTTGTGGTGTTGCTTCCTCCTCTTCAACGTTCAAATAATATTTGGCGCTTTGTGCTATTTTACAATTCTCACACTCACTCAAATAATCATCGTCTAAGCTAGTGTCGTTTGGCAGAAAATGTTCTTTTGGATTTAGGCAATTCTTTGAGGTGGTGCAGACGGGTAAATGCTTGGCAGCATCAGCAGATGAAGATAAAATGTCACCACAAGAAAGACTGGAATTAAATTGAGTTGTTGCATTGGCTGTTGTTATTGTTGAACTAGCAGTTGTTGCTTTTGTATGATGACCATTATATTGCTGTGGATAGACAGACATATTACATTGCGACATTGATGTTTTCGAATATGGTGTCGCGGCAGTAAACGATACAGATGATGATGATGATGGCATATTTTTGTTAGAATTGCTATTGTTTTTACTACTATTGCTATTGCTCTTGCTGCTGCTCAATTTGGCATTATCTTGCAAATTTTTGGTACGCAATATCTTAGGCAAAGTTGTACTGCGTACATTTTCAGCTGTATTTTTCGATGAAGATGGCGATGGTGATGCTGACTCATGCTTGTTATGCGTATTAATTCCACATGCATTATTATTATCATAAAGATCAACTTCTCCGCCACACACTGGTATACTGATCACCGAAGGTACTTTACTCACCACATTAGTAATGGTGCTATTCAATGAGACTTTGCCACTAATATGTTTTGGCAGTGTATAGGTAACATGACTATTATGAAGTGGATAAAAGGTGCTCGAATTTATTTTTGGAGATTTTTCATTAGAATGGGAATGCGAGCCGCCGCTACAAACAACGTTGTAACCAGCACTGCTACCAGGGCCGGTGCTAGCTCGACTGGTATTGTTCGTGCCGCCACCACTATTTGTTATCGCCGGTGAGAGGGGCAAGGTGAGTGATGGTGGTGAATTCTTGTTGTTAGTGCATGTACCGTTATTAGTGCCACCTATTGCTTCATTATGATTATGGTGTTCCTTGCGCACCGCATAAGTTGATGTGGATGTCGTTGGTTTACTGAGTGTGTATATCGTTTGTACGGCAGTACAATTGGAAGAAACAATGGCAGTGGCAGAAGTTGTGTGTGGGGGTGTTGCATCAACATTACAAGCAGACGTCGAAGTTGTTGTTGAGGTCGTAATACTATGATTGTTATTTGTAGTAGATTTTAAATTCGTTAAAGATTTGTGTAGTTTCGGTGGTAATACGGGATTTGTATCGTTGATTTGTTGATGTTGATGATGGTGGTGGTGTTGTTGCTGCTGCGGTGAATGGAGGGAGCTGAAATGTTGCGGCTGGGGAAAGTTCAAGTATGCGTCGACCTTTTACGTTGAATGAATAAGCAAAATAATATGTTACAAATAAAAATTGTAAAGTATACACACATGTAGATGGTAGGGACGAGCTGGGCTACTATACCGAAAGTCCCAGTTACCCAGGACAAACAACAAATAAAAAATATTTTAGAAAAAAATTTTACAGAAAACGTAGTCACTCCCTCGGCAGTGAGCGAAAACCTTCCGAGTGTATTTCTGACATGAAAAGCACCACTACCTAGTAGCTTTCCCGTTCACACAAACATTTCTAAAGGTTTTTTTTTTGTTACTATTCCTGGTACATGAACCTAGGCCCTTTGAAGGCACAGTTATGTAAATCAACTAATGACAAGCCCCTTTCTAGAAGGACAAAGTATAAAACGAAACCTTACTAGATACACCACCTACCTTGCCATTCAAATAAATAGCCGCTGCGCTAGTCTCAAACTGATGTGAGCTACTGTTATTGCTGGCACGACCACTACTAGCACTACGTGCACGCTCTCTTTCACGTTCGCCACTCGATCGCTTTTGCACACGGCCCAATACTATTGGCATATTCTCCTCATGCGCTTGTGATGGCAACACAACACCACTACGGGCATGGTGTGTATGGTGAGCGGGGTGATGATGATGACCTCCACTTACCGCACTTACGCTTAAATCAGCAGTTGTGGTATCACCAACTTGTTTGGAAATAGTTGCAATTTTCGTATCATAATTACCCGTTGCAAGATTATTGTTGTTAATGTTGTTGCTGCTGGCAGTGTTAGTATTCGTACTGGTGCCTATTGTATGAGTGCTACGTTTCAATGTACCACCTCCGTTCAGATTATTCATATCATTTATTGTTGAATGTTGCTGTAGACTATTGGAGGATTTGGCACGTTGCGAGTAACTCAAAGTTTGCATATTATTGGAACGTGGCGAACTACTGACACTGCCATGTGATACTAGTAATGTGGATGATGGTGATGATGTTTGTGATGCAGCTGTTGAATGGCTAGTCGAATTTAATTTGCTGTTCAATGCTGACAGAAGAGCGCTGTTGCTAGCACACTGAGCTGCACTGCTGAATTGTGCAGCGGCCATGTATGACATTGGGACATGTTGCACTGGACACTGACAGGTGGGTTTTTTTGTTGTGCCGGATGCAGTACTATTTGAGCCAACGCGTGTGCTTGCATCCGATTTACTTTTACTTACACCATATGCCTCCTTGGCGGTTAAGGGATCGGTTAGTGCAAAATATCGCGGTATAGTGCGATGATAACGGCGAGAGGAGGAGGGAGTTTTGTTACTATGACTGCTGTTGTTACTTTTAAGTGTTTGCGTATGTGCATTTGTGGGTAATGTATGAGAACCAGCTACAGCGCTAAGTGTAGTTTGAGTTATGGAATCGCTGGTATTATTTGAGATTGTAGCAATACCACCGTTAATCAAAGGGAGTACATCAATACTGGGGTTTGAAATGGCGCTTTTCATATGCGTTTCAGCATATGATGACGATGTGGGTACAGCAGACGTAGTAGAGAGCAAGTCAATTTCACTGCCACCAATACTTCCTCCAGAACCACCAGCCGCATTCGGCAGTGAATGATAACCAACAGCAGTGCCATTGATTTCTACATCAGCTACAGTAACAAATTGCTGTACCATATCGTGTGCTACATGTGTGGCAGTTTGCATGGGCAGTGCGGTGCGGTGTTGTGAACGACGCTGTTGTGTAGATGCTGATGATGATGATGTAGCACTGGCAGCACTTATGTTGAGATGGCAATTTTTATAACTGCACTCACTATTTGTGGAGGCAGCACCGATGGTGGATGTCATAGCCTGTTGAAGGGATTGACAGGAAACGTTTGCAGTTAGTTGTTGCTGCTGTTGCTGGTGATGGTGCATTGATTTGCTAATTTGGTTATTTGATGGATTATTCGAGTTTGAAAAACAATTTCCGGCAATCCCCCCACTTGTGAGAGTTTGCACACAAATTGAATTGCTAGGCGCAGCGGTAGTCAAATGGAGACGTCCACCATTGCTATTGGCTATGTGTGTGGTATTTATTAATTGCTGTTGTTGTTGGTGCAATGGCTGTGTTAGTTGGTGATGGTGTTGCGATTCCTGTACACTGCCAATACTTTCGTGTTGTAAACTGCAAACATAAGAATAAAAACAAAATAACAGGTATATATGGCTATCTACTTAGTTTCAAATAAATGAAGTTTGTAAGTAGTAATTTGTGCGTGCAAAAAAAGTATTTGAAAGTAACGTGCTATGTGGTATTCAACCAAAATTTTGAAATTTTGGCTGACGTTACGAAAATATGCGGTATTCCAAAAATGCCCAAAAAACTGCAACACTTTTTTGTAAAGATTTTTAAACAATTCAAGACTGCATACTCGAAAAGCATGCTTTAATTTGTTTAAAAAAAAAATTACACAAAATGTGTTAGTACAATACGGGGAACAAACGAAAGGTACTAATGAGTGCTGCAATAAGCGATGTGCATAAATTCCACGTCTCAGAGATACGATTACTTATATCGGACTCATGCGCCAAGCAGATACAGTACTTCACCGTCGACGTATCCGTCATACGTCAAAATTTAAAGCAAAATCTACTTTGCCGTATCCGTCGAATCTGTTGTTACGCACACAAACTCACATTCTACTTAGCTGTCAGTTTTTACAACGTATCGCCGTATTGTACCTGCTTGGCGAGCTTGTCTCTTGCGACGTAGCAACCAAAATGGCTAGCGCTTATTTTCTTGTTGCCTACAATTTTTTTGGGTACTACGAATTAATGTAAAATATGGAACATTCAATAGTTAATCCAGTGAGCCTATAAGTGAGTTGCACGTTATTACCTTTGTGCATTTAAATCGCCTCTTACGACCGGTATGCCTACCTCGGGCCTATACTAATCCCCTAACCCACGGGTGTTTTTATTTTCCGTCATATTTATATACTGAATAAGTGCGCCTCGTCGTAAAAAAATGGGCAAAAATTAAGTTAACTATTGATAACAAAACTTTTGTTAAAATCGGGTTGTTGTCAATTACAATACTTAAAAATGATTAAGTGAATGTTCACAATTTTTTCCAGTGTTTTCTATTCCAGTTTTTGCATTTGGAAATAAAAGCGTTTTTGTTTGTGGTTTGGATCAATTCCCAAACAAAGCGACGTTTCAGTTCAAAAGCGGCTTTAAGTCCTGATTTTGGATATTCCTTTGATCGCTTACCTATATGGCGGCTGGTGATTTTCTCCTGTAGCAATCGTAGTTACATTTCCACCACTATTAATATTTATATTTATTAAGTTAGTTGTGCTTTGTGTTATTTGGTTGTGCGATTGTTGATGATGTTGTGGTTGCGTTGTTGTCGTTAATGCGCCAATATGATGTTGCAATGGCTGTGAGCTATTTGACATGCCACCAACGGTATTAGTGCCATTCATTCCACCAACACCATGATGTGCTGCCGGCTGATGTAAATGTATAGCATGTTGTTGGACTAATGTTTGTTGTTGTTGTTGGTGTTGCTGCTGCATATTACGTCTTATATCAGCTGACAACTCAACTGGTGTAACGGTAGCATTAAGACCCATTGCACGCTGTGCTGTCGTGGCTACACTAACCGTACATTGTGCACTCAAAGCTTCAGCTTGTGAAATCGCAACAGCCTCCTCGTAGGGGGGTGGTGCTTCACCTCTTGGAAAGTAACCACTGGCCGGTTTCCAAAGTGGATAGTGTGATGCACTGCTGGCATATGAATAATCAATACCGCTCATATTACCCTCCATGTAACCCATATTACCGGCAATGTAACTGTAATTCAAAGTATATTTTTTTTAAAGGAATTCTCGAAATTTTCTCATATTCCACTCACCCAATACTGCCAACAATGCTGCGTTGATCCTCTGCATTCTGGCGACTCTCACGTGCACGTATCTTGCGTTGTCTCAAACGGTTCACCAAAAAGAAAAGTAAAGACAATGAGAGCGTTGCTGTAATCCCACTGGCCACCAGTCAAATACCAAAATCGGTGCTGCCATCTGTGAACTGATCATCAAGACAGATCACCTCACAGCAGTTGTTGCCGCTACCCACTTGAAATGATTTACACTTGCTAAATGCCTCGCAGAGCACCATTTTACAAGCTTTTGGCAGTCCACTGTCACATATACAGAGGCGACATGAGTCTGGCCCGGGCATATAGTGCATGCCCGTTTCGTAAAGTTTACCATTGTAATCACGACAATGACCACCGGGTATAAGACTCGAGCTAGCTGAGAGTGCACCTGTAATGTAAAGAAAACCTTTCAGAAAAACTGATAAAATAGGCAAAATGGGGGGTGTGCATATAATTAGTTCAGATTAGTGATGGGCAAACTCAGCACATTTGCAGTGTGCTCGCAACGTACAATTCTGTTGTCTATACCAATTTTAAAATAATATTTAAGAGGTCTGGTTTATATTAATGTTTGCTGTTGTAATTACAGTTCCTTCAAAGAAATATTTTAACCAAAAAACACAGAACTTTATATATCTTTTTTCAATGAGAACGACAACCGAAAAATAGGGAAATGAAATATACACCCTTATAGCTCGAAATATTGACATTTTTTGTTCGCCCTGTCGCAGACTGCGGCGGAATAATATTTCGTGTTCGAAAATGATTCCGGCTTATTGGAAACTCTTTACTCGGAAGAAATGAACAGCAAAAATGCAAAATTTATTAACTTATATTTTACAGGCGAACAAGAAACAAATTGTAAGTAACTTTTGTTTTCGAATATTAGATATTCTCAAATCAGTAAATACAGTCCAATACGAGCATAAAATCTGTGGCAATAAGAGAAAACTAACAAAGTATTTTTTTTTTTTGATTTTTCAGTAGAGCGCTTCGAAAGTTGAAATTGTAGTGTAAATGTATGGAATTGAGATATAGTTTTTTGTTTATAAATCACACAATTTTTGATTAAAAGCCATGAAATTTTATGTGATCATAGATCCTAGCACGGAGAACACAATGGTGACACTATCTCCTTTTGGGACCAAACTTGACCTATAACTTCTAGAACTGGCAGCACGTCATTACCCTTTGTGGCTTTTTGTCACCTCTTACGACAGGCATGCCCTACAGCGGACATATTCTAAGACCCTGACCCGCTGGGTTGCCTTTAACTTCTATTACTGTTGAATAAACGATATCTAAGCATTTAATTGCTTAAAGGGAAATTAGTTGGCATCAATAAAGCAGCTTTAATTAATACCCTGAAATACTACGAAAGAAGAGAATCGAATTAGCGCAGCAAGAAAAATACCTTACAGTTCTGCAGTTCACAACAAAAAATTTACTTGATAATGTTCACATTACACAATTGCTTCAATAAGAATTTCCGCTGAGTATTTTAATTACAATTTGCAAATTATTGAAGAAAATTCAAACTGTCATGGATAAGTGCTAATGGATGCCCACGCTAGTATGACAACGTATTACGTGCGGGTAAATTCACAAAAGATTGCCTGACATTTTTGATATTCGAAGAGATGACGTATGCCGTTGAGGGAACTTGGAATATACTCGCGGTAAGGTATCTATCTCTCTATGGCGCGATATACAACAGGTATATCATCATAAACCTCCTAAGAGATTTTTGCGCCAAGCTTCTCTTCCAATTTGTGGTGTGCCGATTTGAATTTTCCCTACAAATTGGTGGGACCTACAGTTTTTTGCCGACTCCGAACGGCATCTACAAAGGAGACGAATTTTTGCTGAGAAGCCTGTCATGGCAGAAATACACTCGGAGAGTTTGCCAAACCACTGCCGAGGGGCGACCCCGTTTTGAAAAACTTTTTTCAAATCACTTTTGATGTTACCTGTACCAGGGCTCGAACCATGGACCTTCGGTGTGGTAGGCCGGCAACACTACCTTCACACCACGGCGGCCGCCAGTAAGGTATGCCTGTTGTAAAAGGGCATCTAAAATTCAAGCTCGGTAGGTTCGATGGGGTCAAGGCAAACCTGTTAAATAATGAATATTAATCGTCAGCCGAGGTGTAGCGGTAGTGTTGCTGGCCTACCACACCGAAGGTCCAAGCTTCGAGCCCTGGTATAGGTAACATCAAAAATGGTTTGGAAAAGTTTTTCCAAAACGGGTTCGCCCCTCGGCAGTGGTTTGGCAAACTCTCCGAGTGTATTTCTGCCATAGAAGGCTTCTTAGCAAAAATTCATCTGTTTTGCAGATGCCGTTCGGATTCGGCAAAAAACTGTAGGTCCAGCCAATTTGTAGGAAAAATTAAAAGCAGCACACCACAAATTGGTAGAGAACTTCGGCCTTAATCTCCTCGGGAGGTATACATATATCGCGCCAATTATTTATTTATTAAAATCGTAACGAATAACGGTTCAATTAGTTGTTTGTTTGAGAAGCAATTTAATGTTTAATTGAAATTGTTTTGGATTTTTCAATGATTATTTTCAAATTGATTTAGAAGAAAACAAAAATTAAATCAAAAAGTTAAAAGTATGTGGTGATTCCCGATTTGTATACCCAGCGTGTACTAGTACACAGGGTATTATAGTTTTGGTCATATAAAAAATAATAGAGATAGATATGGAGTTCCATATATCAAAGTTCTTAAAATGAACAGATGAATCCATTACGACATGCCCGTCCGTCCGTCCGTGGACACGATAACTTGAGTAAAAATTAAGATATTTGAAACACAGGTTGCTTTCTGGCCAAGGTAGGTTGCTATTTAAAATGGGCGAAATCGAACCATAACCACGCCCCTCTATTCGATATCGAAAATTTTGAAAAACGTTTATAATGAGATAATTTAATAATAAAAGCAGCTACAACAATGAAATTCGATAGATTTATTAAGTTGGTTGTTCTACTGACGATTTTCCCAAATTTTTTGAAAAGGGGCGTGGCACCGCCCACATTTGAGTAAACAAATTTTCAAACTTCGACTGTTAATAACTTCAGAACCGTTTACGCTAGTATAAGGAAATTTTGTAGGATGTATACTATGGTTATGGTAAATATACCCATGGAAAATAAGCGAAATCGTTTTTCGACCACGCCTCATTTTTCATAAAAGTTGTCTGAAAAGGAGGTAGAAATACTGAACTGCCCACATGTCATTGACTGATACAGGTAGAATGATATAATTTGGCAGTTACATCGATTTTCTTATTCTTTATACAAAGTTTTGCAAAATTTTGAAAAGTGGGCGTGGCACCGCCCACTTATGAATCAAGCAATTTTCAAACGAAACTTGGAATATGGTTTACTATGGACATGTAGAGTCTGCCCACTGAAAATAACCGAAGTTTATGGGCGACCACGCCCACTTTTGTACTAAAGCTTTATAAAAGTGAGGTAGGAAACCGGAACATGTCATATCTTTTTCACTGATGCAGATAGAATGCTAGAATTTCGCAGTTATAACAACCTGATGATCTTATTAATACAATTTTTTAAATTTTGGAAAATGGGCGTGACACCGTCCTCATATGCATGAACAAAATGCCAAATTTAAGCTATTATTAACTTCAGAACCGTGTTAGATAAAATTACGAAACCCACGATACGAGGTATACTATCTACGTTTTCCAAAATTATATACATCCTATGCTGTAACCAGTGAATCCAAGAATCCACTGTGAAAATTTTATAAAGATCGGTTGAGTACCTTCGACGCCTATGAAAGGTTAAACTTTTATATAGAATGGGGGCGTGGCACGGCCCACTTTCCCAAAACTAGATATAGCCTATTCTGTAACCAGTGAATCCGAGAATCTACAGTGAAATTTTCATAAAGATCGGTTGAGTACTTTGGACGCCAGAAACACATTCATTTTTTATACCTAGTAGTGCTACGCACACAAGGTAAATTAACTGTAGTCGCCTAACGGCAGTACGTAATGGCATAAACGGATCGAGATAGATATTGACTTATACATATCAAAATGTTCAGGACGAAAAGAGAAATTGAACACGATAACTTGAGTAAATTTTGATATATCTCAATGAAATTTGGTATGCAGGTTCCTTGGCACTCATCTCCGAGCGCTATTTAAAATGGGCGAAATCGGATGATAGCCCCGCCCACTTTTTATACATAGAATATTTTCGAAAACAAAAAAAGTGATTACTTAGTACATAATACACCTAAACGATACCATTCGGTGTATACATTAAGATTGAGGCATAAAATAAATTTTTCAAGAAATTTTTGCAAATGGGTGTGGCACCGCCCACTTTTGCTTAAGTAAAATTTAGAAATGTTATTAATCCCAAATCAAACACCGTTCAAGATATCGAAACGAAATTCAGCACGCAGGTTTCCAGGTGTGCAAGGAATGTTCGAGGAAAAAATGGGCGAAATCGGTTAAGGTCCACGCCGAGTTTTTTAAATTGTTCTAAAACATTTTTTTGTAAAATTTAAAAAGCGATATTTCTATAACCAAGCAAGTTATATCAATCAGATTTTGCACACATAATAAGCTTTTTAAGAGAAACTCGACCGCAGCAAAATTTTGAAGAAGTAGGCGTGGCGCCGCCCACTTTTCAGCATAAATTTTCTGCTATTTTTAAAGGCAATCGCTTATAATTAATTCTTGATATTTTAATGAAAATTGGTCAGCTGCTTCTCAGTAGTATATATTATAATCCTGCCAAAAATTAGCCAAATCGGAAAACACACAAGCAAAATGTTCGGACACGTAGTTAATAGTCCACTGCAATAGCGAATTAATATATTTTTTTTTGATTTTGATACCTTTCATAAACATTAAATGTTTGTAACTATGAGAAGAAGAGAAAAGTTCACTACGATGAGCGGATTCGATTTAGCCATGTCCGTCTCTCCGTCCGCCTGTCTATTTGAACGCAAACTAGTCTCAGTTTTACAAAAGAATGCTGAAATTCGTTGTTTGCTTTCGTCATTTTACATTATACTAGCAAACCCGGTAGACGTTGTTTTGACGTTTTGATACAAAGAACACATCTATATATAAAATGTCATTAACTTGAACCAAATAAACTCCTAGCTATACCGAACTGCAGCTTTATATAACCTAGGGGGTTTTCCAAAAGCTATATACAGACTGTGTCGTGCCCAGCGAACTCCTGAACCTATCGTGAAAGTTCAAGAGCAAAACAAAACACAAAATATGTGGGCGTGGCACCGCCCACTTTCCAAAATTATGTAGATATTGACTATGTGACACATATATCCAAATTTCATTAATTTAGACCAAAAAAGTTCGGAGTTATGACGAATTGAAACTTTATATAGTCTGGGGGCGTGGCTCCGCCCACTTTTTCAAAACAATATATTTTCTATGCTGTACCCAGTGAACCCAAGTATATATTGTGAAAACTTCATAAAGATCGATTGAGTACTTTGGCGCCTATAAAAGACACACATTTTTTATATCTATTTTTGTTACGCACAGAAGGTATATTACTTCATTTGGCATAAACGAATCGAGATATATGTTTATTAATGTATATCAAATCGTTCAGGATGAAAAGTAAAATATCCGGGCAAGTAGTTAATACCCCACTGCAAAAGCGAAGTTGCATACTTTTTTTGATTTTCATACCTTTCATGAACATAAAATGTTTGTACGTATGAGAAGAAAAAGAGATAGTCCCATCAAAAAGTATACTGAAATGATCAGGAGGAAGAGCTAAGTCCAGTTTTTTGAGTATTAAGAGGAATGAAATGCAGATAGGAACAAATTTTCTATGAATATTCGGATGTTAGAACGTATCCGGATATGTACCTACCGGACACCCGGCACAACCCTAAGTAATACTACATACTAGCGCTTTTGATAATCGATTTACAACCTTGTTCCAAAAAATAATCAATTATCACTAATTGACTAATCGCCTAGTTGTTGGATTCGTCTAGTACACAGATTCGAATATTCTTGCACTAATTCATTTTGTACATTTTTTTAATTGATTAGTCGAAATCAAATATTTTCTATTCGATTTTCAAACAGCTAAATAGTTGCTATTCCCCTAATCTTCTTCTTTAAATGGTCATCTAACCGCCTGGGCGATTTTGACGGTCTAACATAGCTCGCCAGTCGTTTCTTCGTTGCGCCAACTGGCGCCAATTGGAAACACCGCGGGATCGCACATCGGTCTCCACTTGGTCCTTCCATCGGAGTGGTGATCTCCCTCTTCCTCTGCTTCCACCCGCGGGTGCCGATAAGAATACCTTCTGGGCTGGAGCATCTTCGCTCATTCGCACTACGCAGCCTAGCCAGCGAAGCCGCTGTGTTTAAATTCGCTGAACTATGTCGGCGTCTGCGTAAAGTTCATACAGCTCATCATTAAATTTTCTTCGGTACTCGCCGTCGCCAACGCGTAGAGGTCCACAAATCTTTCGAAGAACCTTTCTCTCGAATACTCCCAGAGCGGCCTCATCAGATGTTGTTAGTGTCCACGCTTCTGCACCATATAGCAGGACGGGTGCGATGAGTGACTTATAGAGTGTTATTTTCGTTCGTCGAGAGAGGACTTTACTTTTTAATTGCCTACTCAGTCCGAAGTAGCATTTGTTTGCAAGAGTAATTCTTCGTCGGATTTCTAGGCTAACATTATTGTTGGTGTTAATGCTGATTCCCAGGTAAACGAAGTCCTTTCCTTCTTCTTTAAATGGTCATCTAACCGCCTGGGCGATTTTGACCGTCCAACATAGCTCGCCAGTCGTTTCTTCGTTGCGCCAACTGGCGCCAATTGGAAACACCGCGGGATCGCAAATCGGTCTCCACTTGGTCCTTCCATCGGAGTGGTGGTCTCCCTCTTCCTCTGCTTCCACCGGCGGGTGCTGATAAGAATACCTTCTGGGCTGGAGCATCTTCGCTCATTCGCACTACGTGGCCTAGCCAGCGAAGCCGCTGTGTTTTAGTTCGCTGAACTGTGTCGGCGTCTGCGTAAAGTTCATACAGCTCATCATTAAATCTTCTTCGGTACTCGCCGTCGCCAACGCGTAGAGGTCCACAAATCTTTCGAAGAACCTTTCTCTCGAATACTCCCAAAGCCGCCTCATCAGATGTCGTTAGTGTCCACGCTTCTGCACCATATAGCAGGACGGGTGCGATGAGTGACTTGTAGAGTGTTATTTTCGTTCGTCGAGAGAGGACTTTACTTTTCAATTGCCTACTCAGTCCGAAGTAGCATTTGTTTGCAAGAGTAATTCTTCGTCGGATTTCTAAGCTAACATTATTGTTGGTGTTAATGCTGGTTCCCAGGTAAACGAAGTCCTTTACTATTTCGAAATTATTGCTGCCAACAGTGGCTTGGTTGCCAAGGCACGAATGCGCTGACTCTTTGCATGATGACAGAAGGTACTTCGTTTTGCCCTCGTTCACCACCAATCCCATTTTCTCCGCTTCTTTTTCTAATTTGGAGTAAGCAGAAGTTACGGCGCGGTTGTTAAGGCCAATGATATCAATATCGTCAGCATATGCCAACAGTTGCACGCTTTTATAAAATATTGTTCCAGCGCGGTTAAGTTCCGCAGCTTGTATTATTTTCTCCAGCATTAAATAAAAGAAATCGCACGATAGGGGTTCACCCTGTCTGAAACCTCGTTTGGTTTCGAACGGCTCGGAGAGGTACTTCCCAATTCTGACCGAGCTGGCGGTTTGGTCAAGGTCATTTTGCATAGCCGTATAAGTTTCGCGGGGAAACCAAATTCAGACATAGCGGCATATAGGCAGCTCCTTTTCGTGCTATCGAAAGCGGCTTTAAAATCAACAAAGAGATGATGTGTGTCGATTCTCTTTTCACGGGTTTTTTTCCAAGATTTGGCGTATTGTAAAAATTTGGTCGATGGTAGATTTACCAGGTCTGAAGCCACACTGATAAGGTCCAATCAGTCTGTTCACATCAGGCTTCAGTCTTTCGCACAATACGCTTGATAGGACCTTATATGCGATATTCAAAAGGTTGATTCCGCGATAGTTGGCGTAATTTGCAGGCTCGTCCTTCTTGTGGATTGGGCAGAGAACACTTAGATTCCAATCTTCAGCCATGCATTTATCCGACCATATTCTGCATAGAAGCTGATTCATGCGCCTTACCAGCTCTTCGCCTCCGTGTTCGAATAGCTCAGCAAGCAAACCATCAGCGCCAGATGCTTTATTGTTTTTCAATCGCGATTATGCTATTCGCACCTCATTATATTCGGGTTGTGGAACGTCAATTCCATCATCTTCGATTGTGGGCTCGGGTTCGCCATCTTCTCTGGTTTCTTGCTCAGTTTCTCCGTTTAAAAGGGCAGAGAAGTGATCCCCCCATATTCTGAGTGCTCTCTGAACATCGGCCAGCAGGCCGCCATTCTTATTATTACAGGAGTTTTCGGGTGTTATTCCCGTTGGCCAGCATCTCAAGCTCCTTTGCTTCTCTTTTTTTCGCCCGGAAAAGCCGCCTCGCTTCCCTCTTCAACTCGCGGTAGTGGTCACACACACTCCTCGTTGCATTCGATCTCAGCGGTGCCTTGTAGGTTTCGCCCTTTCTTTTCGTTGCAGCGCGGCACTCTTCATCATCATACCAGTTCTTTCTTCGCGTTCGACGGAATCCGATTACTTCTTCGGCTGCGGTACGGAGTGCTCCTGAGATATGAGCCCACTGCTCATGCATTCCCCTAATCGATTATCTTAATAACCGATTGTAAACAAACCCTACTATCTATATGTGAATATGTGAAATTTTTATTTAATTATTTTTTTTTTTCACAAAATGTGCTTGCTATATTTTCCCTTAAATATGGAGTACGGCCGATATAGATTTCGTGGATATAGAAAATAGCAGGGAAAGATATATCAATTCTATTAAAAGCAGATAGATATTCATTTATACTTGGTGGGGCTAGGATAATTTTAGGTCTTTCACATATTAGTATACGCAGAAAAGAGGACTGACGTTTTGACAATTTTTTTGGTGGATGGCCCTAGGTATATCGTACATTTTCTGCTTAAAATAAAATGTCCAATATAAAGTAATTTTTCTTCGTAACATTTTCTTTGATGCACGTCGTTGCCATTTTTCGAAGAATTTTTCTCTCCAAATACTCCCATCGTCGTTCTACACTTCGTGTTTCTATTTTATTGGCCAACAGCGTATGAATGTATAATATACATTGTATATTCAACCCCTAACCAAGATATAAAGAATGAGGGTTTGTATGAAACATTCATATGTACATATTGCAGACAACAGCAGATAAATAGAGACAGACATATCAAAGCATTAAAACCACTCCGAAATTTCAGTATGCGACCAACTTTAATCCTCGAAATGCTCAATTTACGAGAGGGCTAATAAAACTAAATAAAAAGTGTTTGCTATCAAATATGAAAGACCAAACGACATCCAGTGGCTCATTGGGGTTGCTATAAACAGGAATATTGATGAGAATGAAAGATGCAAGATGAAGTCAGGATATGGTTTCTAATCTTGCATTTTACTGCTGTAGAACCGAACACTTTTGACAGCAAATCAGAAAAACCCCAATGTTTTTCTTAGTTTTGAAAATATGGGTGTCCCCCATGGAGACAATTGGCAGTTAAAGTATGAAACTGAGCAAAATCCTTGAATTCAAAGAAGTTTATGTCTTAACTGTAATAACATTATCTGTTTTCGGTGTTTGCAGAATATGATTTTGAAATGAAGTATTTCTTTGTGAAAAATATGTTAAAGTAAGGTATTTAATCTCACAAGAAATCATCTTGGTCTATTAGAATGCCTTTCCATCCTAATGTAGACCTTAATACCTAAAGACGTTACGGAGATACTCGAGACGATCGGCAGTTTCATTGACCAACTTTTTTTAAGGCATAAAAATTGCATCCCTTGCGCTAATCTTATACCCGCAGCACAACACCCAACCAGCACTTCCAATGTGCAATACATTTGTTGTTATGTTCAGTTTTGAATGTGAAAAGACAGAGTAGGTATTGCCAACCGAATTTGCCAACGTAGTCATATCATACTCTTCGCCCTCGGAACCAAATCGTAACGATTTTGAAATTTATATAACTAGAAAAGACACGACTTCCATTCGAGTTCAGTGTGAAGCCTTCTCTAAAACTTGTTCTCATTCTATGCAAATGGGGTGACAGCACGAGTTCTCATGCCTTGCATGAGTGTTTATGTATGCACCAGTATAGCACAATATCACAAAAAGGAAACATACGAGGTGTGTTCAAAAAGTATCGCGAATTTTGTGTTTTTTCAAAAATTATTTATTTATTCATGAATATCTATTTTATCCCCTTCAAAGTAATCCCCATGAGATATTATACACTTGTGCCAACGGTTTTTCCAATCTTCGAAGCACTTCAAAAAATCATTTTTTTGTATCTTGTTCAGCTCCTCCTTCGATGCCGTCTTTCTCTCGTCAAGAGAAGCGTAACGTCGTCCTTTCATGGGCCTCTTCAGTTTAGGGAACAAGAAAAAGTCACAGGGGGCCAGATATGGGGAATACGGTGGCTGCGGCATCATAAGTGTGTTGTTTTTGGCCAAAAAGTCGCGCACAAGCAACGATGCGTGAGCAGGGGCGTTATCGTGGTGCAAAAGCCAATTTTTGTTCTTCTTTGCACATCTTCTCGGCCTTCTGAGAACATTTTGTACCACCGATAAACGTTGCTTCGGTCCAAGGTAGCTTCTCCGTATGCCACAGTCAACATTCGGAATGCATCCGCGCACTTAATTTCGTTTTTCACACAAAATTTGATACAGGTTCTTTGATCCATTTTTTTGAATAGGTAAAAATCGAAGACGATCCAAAACACGTGCAAGCAAAGCAGCTGTCAACAATTAACTGAACATTCAAAATGGCCGAGCTTGTCGGCATAAGTGAGAGACATGAGTACCAACATAACGCCACAAAAAATTCGAAATTCGAATATACGTAACCAGCAAAAATTCAAAATTCGCGATACGTTTTGAACACACCTCGTATATACAAGGTGGCGCAAAAGTAATCCTCCTATCAGAAAATGCTATAAATTTTGCGATTGGCCCCTAAAGTCAGTTCTGTTTTGACATTTGTGTAGTAAACACATGCGAAATACACGTTAATAAACCATGTTACGCTACACTGCTCCAGAACGCGGAATATTGCTGACTATTTATTTGACCAATAATCGGTCGGGGCCAAACGGTTACTGTGAATGGTGAGCGCTACAGAGCAATGATGAACGAGTTCTTTTTGCCGCAACTTGATGAATTGGGATTGGAAAACATGTGGTTCCAACAAGACGGTGCAACAGCACACACTGCACGTGCCACAACCGATATGCTGAACATCGGAAGCTTACTTTTGCGCCACCTTGTACATATTTACACATTTTCACCCTCTTAACCAACTCATCGTATTGAATTGAAATAATGCAGGTGGCGAGCAAGCTATCCAAAGTGGTGTAAGTTATTATAAAAAGCTAGATGCCCGTGGTCGTGCGAGTCCTCGCAACGCACTAAATAAGAACAGTATTTATAGGAGCAAGGATAAAATGTTCAAAAATTATAGATCTCCAGGAATGGGTTGGTATTGAAATCCCCAAAAGAAAATTCCGAAATCCATATCAATTTCAAGTTTGTTTACATTCATAGTTTATTTCATGTCTAACCCTCAGGTGACTAACACCGGCTCTGCAATCGACAGTACTTCCGAAGAACACCTTATTTGCAGAGGATTCTATATTATGCACTAATGCCAATGGATTGTAATTTTGTTAATTTTGTATTTGGGGATTCTTTTTTTGGGCTGGGTATTTTGTATTTTGGATAGTTTTATCCTCTCCCTCCAGGAATGTATCGGTAAAGAAGCCATTAAATTTCATGTACATAAAGACAGACATGCAGAAATTCAAAGAATTGTTACTTAGGCTTATGCGCCTCTAATTAAGACTACCCATGTGCCTTTTTAGGTAACATATCAACGGGCCTATCTCAACGTTCGATTCAAGAAGGCCCAGTCTCAGCTGAAAATTTCGTTGAGATAGGTTGTTTTCGAAACTCTCTGAAATAGATGTATTTTGTTGTATTTGACAGGGTAGTAAGCTGATTTTTGTTGAAACGATTTTCCGTCATCCCTTGTCAAGTTTGGTTTTGTGACAAACCGGTTTCGGCGTTCTGCCATTTTCAATGCCTAGTTTCGTTCTCGAGAACGTGTCGAGAGATAGCATGTTTTTGAACTAAAATCTACGATGGGACATTCCTTAAAAAAATCTGATAGGGCGTTTTTGAAAAAACATTTTGAAATTGGGTGATCTTCACTGGACGGCTAAGTATTATGTACAGACAGTACAGATTGTCCTAATTGCACTATGAGTATAAGAATAATTTGAGTCAACTTTATTGTCAGCTCTGTATACAGCGGTAATATGGACATACACACTTATGTGTGTACATCTTTCATTCAACAAAAAAATTACATGAATGATGGGCCACCTAAACATGGTAAGTATAGCAACATACTGAAAAAAATTTTAAGAACCGCTAATTTTGCTTCTTTCGCTTCGCGGCAGTTGAGCTAAGGTGCTAGTAGCCTAGCATATCGGAATTTGCACTTCGGAAAAACTTCGGAAAGTGTTTTGCTGTTAAAACTACAACATCATGATTCATGACGGACAAACCTTGTAAGGTAAACACATTCCATGTAATAACTTATTATCTACTGGAAAACCCGGCCACGATTCGCTTCGTCTCAGAACTTATAATGGACTGAGTCCGATTTTAATCATTACATCTCCGAAACCAATTGAGATATGCAACTTAAGCACATCGCTTATCGCAGCACTCATTAGCACTTTTCGTTTGATATTGTACTAATACATTTTTGATCACTCAGGGCAATATATTGGTCGATAACTCCGAAACCGGTCGGGTTATCGAAATAAGGGATATCTTAAATTTTAAGTTAGACGTCTAGTACTGAAATGGTGAATATTCAATTGCATTCAGCAGTTTTTGAGTGATGGGTGCCCAAATATACAGTCAGAGAGACAGACCGACAGACAAAAAGTTCTGTTGCTTTGGATTCTATTGGCTCAACAATTATCCCTCTTATAAATTTCTCTTGAATATCGGAAATGTACAGATTTCGACTTGTTACAATTTTGTTATGTGTAGAAGAAGGTGAATTTAAGACCTGGTGATGACATAGAAACATTGGTTGTTCTTACATCGGAGTGTACTTCAGATGGCAAGTAGAAGAAAATGGGAAATGATTTCTTTACATTCAAAGTGGAAGCTCTTTTTCTTTGATATTTTGAGTAACAAAAATCCGAAACGAGTGAAGACGATTATATGAATTCGATTTTCAAACACTCCCTATACATTCGCATTGATGTAGACTATATATGTATATACAATTTAACTCCAAATTTTCGTAAGAAACAAACACGGAAAATCTGCCGGACGATTTCACTAATTCAAATTTTAAAATTACTTATTTGTGCAACACAAGGTTATAGGCTTATTCCTAAAGTGAATACTAACAGTAGATTTGGTCAAATCTTATAACTTTAAACGAGTTGTTCTTGTATATTTGTATAGTTGTATACGAGGTGTGTTCAAAAAGTATCGCGAATTTTGAATTTTCGCTGGTTACGTATATTCGAATTTCGAATTTTTTGTGGCGTTATGTTGGTACTCATGTCTCTAACTTATGCCGACAAGCTCGGCCATTTTGAATGTTCAGTTAATTGTTGACAGTTGCTTTGCTTGCACGTGTTTTGGATCGTATTCGATTTTTACCTATTTTTTTACCAAAATTGCTCAATTGTGACCAAAAACAGCATCGCATGAACATTGCTAATGAGATGTTAAACTCTGTCCGCGACGACCCAAATTTGCTCCAGATAACTGGTGACGAATCGTGGGTTTATGGTTATGACGTGGAAACCAAAGCTCAATCATCTCAATGGAAGCTGCCGCACGAACCAAGACCGAAAAAAGCGCGCCAAGTTCGGTCGAATGTGAAAGTTTTGCTGACAGTTTTCTTCGATTGCAGGGGCGTGGTGCATCATGAGTTCTTGCCACAGGGAAGAACGGTGAATAAGGAATATTACCTGCAAGTTATGCGCAATTTGCGCGAAGCAATCCGCCAGAAACGCCCGGATTTGTGGAAGAACAAAAATTGGCTTTTGCACCACGATAACGCCCCTGCTCACGCATCGTTGCTTGTGCGCGACTTTTTGGCCAAAAACAACACACTAATGATGCCGCAGCCACCGTATTCCCCATATCTGGGCCCCTGTGACTTTTTCTTGTTCCCTAAACTGAAGAGGCCCATGAAAGGACGACGTTACGCTTCTCTTGACGAGATAAAGACGGCATCGAAGGAGGAGCTGAACAAGATACAAAAAAATGATTTTTTGAAGTGCTTCGAAGATTGGAAAAACCGTTGGCACAAGTGTATAATATCTCATGGGGATTACTTTGAAGGGGACAAAATAGATATTCATGAATAAAAATACTATTCGGACGTATCAATACCGCGCACACACGCACGCATATTAACGTTACCTACCACGAAAACATAGATTGACATTACCTGCCACAGCACCCACGGACTATAAAAACAACGCAGCGGATAGACACAGACCAGAACGAAACTAGGCATTGAAAATGGCAAAACGCCGAAACCGGTTTGTCACAAAACCAAACTTGACAAGGGATGACGGAAAATCGTTCCAACAAAAATCAGTATTTTAGGCCGTATACCAACCAAAGTATTTTCGAGTAGGATTGCCACCTGACCGCATTTTATTTATTCCTTCAGATATCGACCACTATCTCGGGAACGGCTAACCGATTTCGATAATTTGGTAGATGGATACTATGCTTCCTTCTAAGATTTTTTACTTGGAAGTTGCCACTAAAGGAAGCTTAGAGGGTTGTCACCTTTCCGAATTTTTTTTAAATTTTAAGCAATATATGGCAATATGGGTATCAAACGGAAGGTACAGGGTGGCGCAAAAGTAATCCTCCTATCAGAAAATGCTATAAAATTTTGCGATTGGCCCCTAAAGTCAGTTCTGTTTTGACATTTGTGTAGTAAACACATGCGAAATACACGTTAATAAACCATGTTACGCTACACTGCTCCAGAACACGGAATATTGCTGACTATTTATTTGACAAATAATCGGTCGGGGCCAAACGGTTACTGTGAATGGTGAGCGCTACAGAGCAATGATCAACGAGTGCTTTTTGCCGCAACTTGATGAATTGGGATTGGAAAATATGTGGTTCCAACAAGACGGTGCAACAGCACACACTGCACGCGCTACAACCGATATGCTGAACATCGGAAGCTTACTTTTGCGCCACCTTGTATTTGAGGCCGTATACCAACCAGAATATTTTTATGTAGGATTGCCACCTAGGGTTGCCACCGAGCAAGGCTCGGTCACCCAGGTACTTAATTAATAAGTTGATAAATAACCCACCCATTGGTAGACCGTTGTCCATAAGCTTGAAAACAGCAATTCAAAAGGTATAGATACCTACACAAAAAAACTAACTATATTTGTTTATGAAATTTAAAAACGAATTTTAAGTGGAGAAGTTTCTTAATTTATCAGAAAAGCCAACTCGATCATTTTCACAGTGAGCCACCGTATATTTTACCGTTTTCGAGATGTAGACAAAAATGTGGACTTGGGGAAGAACTATAATATATTTTTACGGCATGGGTACCAGCAGATGTATGTTTGTAATGGGAGGGGATCAATCAAAAACCGTTGTTTAGAATTAATAGCAATTTTCACAGATGTCCACCTTGAGTTTAAAATACATTTTACATTTTACTGCACGGAAATAGTTTTCTTCCATCGTATATAATGGGGGCAATAAAACTTGACTGAACGTATACATACATAGTCAAATGGCACGGGTCGATGCCTATACAACCGTTCTAAGTTGAAATGTAGGTATCTACATTCTTGCTTCAATCAACATATTGAACAAAACATGTATGTGGAATTGGGGAAAATGTATGTAGATACTGCAAAATATGAATTTAAAACAAGAATAACCTTATATTCATTTGCAATACACAACATATTTTTGCGAGAATAAACTCGCATTTTCATTACGATTTGAGCTACGTAAATAAAAAATTTTCAAAGAAAAATGCAGATACCCACATTTTTGAAAAAAGACGGCAGTATACGGGCAAATCCGCCGTAGCGTTACATTTTTGCCAAAAAAAAAATTTTTTGAAACATAGAAGCACAAGAATAACTTTTTTTCTGGTACATTGGTAGATAAAGAGGAGCTTAAATTTATTGGCGTAATTCGTCTTACATAATGCCTCAAAAAGATATAGTCAATAGATCGGAGATAATATATATAAATTCCAGTCGCAGTGTTTAATATACATTTATTTAAACACTACTGCACCGAATTTGTTGAAATTTTAGCAACGTGTGGAGATATAAGAAGCTTATATTTAGGCCAAATTTTTTTGATATCCGACATCTGGTTTTGGAGATATCGTTAAAAATATATAGCCGAAAAACCGTCAAATATTTTTTAGTGCCAAGTTGGTTATGCATTCATTTTAACAGTTTCCTACAAATCATCTTTACCAGCGTACTGACGAATAAACGAAGAATGATTTGGGAAAAAATTGTCGATATCCGAAAACCGGTTTCGGATATATCGATGAAAGTAAAACCCGAAAACCGTTAAATATTTTTGCTAATTTGAACACTTCTTTACCGATTATGTTAAAAGTTTAGCAGCATGTAGATATTTATGTAAAGTATATTTGGGTAAACTTTTTTTGATACCCGAAACCCGGTTTTCGAGATATCCTCAAAAATATGAAACCGGGTAAAAAATCTTTCTACCTGCAATATGGGTATCAAACGAAAGGTACTGAAGAGAGCTTTGACGTACTATGGTTCTCATATCGATATTTCTACTTCTTCGGAGGTGTATTTCGATATTTGGACCCAGGGACCCACAAAAACTTGTCTAAACAATAAGGGTATCAAATAGACGTAGAAGCGAGGTGGTTTCGACTTCATGGGTAAAAGTAAAGTGGAAAAATAAAACGAAAAATAATACTTGCATGTTTTGATTTTTTTTAATTGTTATACTTAATTTGTGTTTCATTTCACTAACGTTTGAATAAAAATTAGTTTGGAAGTAATTAGATATATTTTACCAAATTTTTTTACGGTTTCTGATATATCTCGAAAATTTCCCATATTTGCCCCTTGTACAAATTTCAATAACTTTCGTTATGTTAATCTTTCAAAATGAGGCATTTGGTTTTATACTACTGTAGTGTGGGACAATAAATTACAAAAGAGTAACATGTAATAAAAGTAACACTGTAGCTGTGCCAACAAAAAAACATGTACCTCGACATTTCTGCTTCTAACTTCAAAACTACAGAGAGGCACATCAAATTCAAAACCACCAAAAGTTTTGCAGTATAATAGGCTATCACCGCGTATAACCAAAATTTTAATACTCTGTTGCCTCAAAAACTTATAAGCACAAATTCACAAATATTGAAAAAGGCCAAAAATAGAGTATCGCTACTTTCATTGATGATAACTTTAAATATTGGAGGAGCACATTAACCCCGCTTACATTTTTAGAATCTTCGTCTCAAAAACTACACCCAGTTAAAATTTCAAAGCGATACATTGATGCCTCAAAATTTTATAGAACAAATACCAAAAAAAAAACGAGTATCACTTGAAAAAACGGAAAAATCGACGTTTTTCACTCTTCAAAGTTCTGAAAAAACTTTTTGTCTACATTTTTTCCATCCATATCTTCAGAACTGATAGTGAATACGTCAAACTAAATATCCATATGCTTTTTACCGCTTTAATTCATTAACCCATGTGTAGCATCCGAGTATCCAAAAATGTAACACTACGGCGGATTTGCCCATATATATAATTGATATTGCTTAAAAATGCACATGGATATTGGTAATTGGGGCAAAAGAAACCAAATTTCTTTGAATTTCTGACTGTCTATAGCAGGGATGCCAATTTTTTTGGTTTTTGACAGACGATTTCCGGAATCTGCTTTCACAATCCCGGGATAGCGGGATTAGTTTCGGGATTTTGATATTCGCCATTATCAAAAAGTTTAGGTTGAAAAAATTGCAGAAATTGTTTGAGAAACTGTTAAAATATATAAATGAGTACATATATGACGATGTACTGTAGAAAACAGTTTTCCGTTGTTGGGTATAGTATTTCTAACGCGCTGCATAGCTAACAAAGGGAGTAGCCGAAAAAAAAATTACAATTTTCAAGTCAAGTTGTATGCAATTTACTTAATATGGGCTTTGACTAACTAACATACACCAGAACACTAGACTTGCTGACGAAATATTTGATTTCTCGACAAAATTATACAAAACACTCCACCCGCGGCCACGCCGTTTTTATGCCAGAACTCCACAGCAGGCCGCTTGGGTGTATCAGACTAATTAGAACTTCACCCCTCCTGCCAGCTATTTATGTATATCAAAAATCTAACAAGAGGTGAAGTTCTAAGCCGAAACGTTCAAGTTGCGTGGTGTGCAGTTCTAGCTTAATTCAGCGACGGCGCGTGAAAATGGCAACCAAAAAAAAAGCTATGGCGGCGGCATTGACCGGCAGTTTACTCCTTAGGAGAGAGGGAACACCGGCTTATTCTTTTTGCACCTTGCCGCCTCCACTGTTTGGCTGAGTATTTTTAAATATTAAAATAGAGGTCTTCCAATTGAAAACTGTAAATCGAAATAACTCATGCATATGTAGGTTATTTAGTTTTATTTCGTTTTCACATCTAACAACATTTATTTAAAGCTCTTTATATATATACGAGTATGTAGTTTTCATAATTTTGGTATGCACACCGGTAGGTGTGGTCTGTGTTGGTATTAACACTTTCATTATACAAGAAAATTTGGTTTATAATAAAATTTTATAGATATATATATTTACCATAGTGCCATTTACTTTTTCAATAAATTAAAAATGTCTAGACGATTTATTGATTATCCCGTATACTTTATTCAATTTTCAACTATCTTAACAATAATTTTATGAAGTTTACCAGACCAAATGAACCCAACGACTGAAAATGGCATTGTTCGTGGTAGATGTCTCGTGGCCTTTTCTGAATTATAATTTATGTGAGTTGCACAATCGGACGAATGCTTCTTCGTCTACACGAAGTATGTATTATATGTGTGTATAATCTGCTAAATCACCACCACAAAATTCGAAAACGCACAAACAACTGCAGACAGTTCTTACAACGCTTTATGTAAACTTCAAAAGCAGAACCAAAACGAAAACGACTGCATCTGTAAAATTCTACCTTTACCAACAATGCATATGTACACACATACACATATATAGGGAGCATTCGATACCAACTCATATCAATGATGGACTTTGCATCATTTTTTTTATTTCAGATATTCCTTTTTTCAAAGCCATAAGTTGTGGTCAGCAATTGTCAAACTAGTTTTTTTGTTTTTTGTGATTTTTGATGTATTTTATAAAAAAAAAAGTTACCAAAAAAATTGTCTATTTGAAATTTGATTGTTTTTCTTTAAAGTAAAGTTACGGATGACTATCATGGATTTTAAAACTTTTTGCATTAGGGATGTGCGATTAATCATTTAACCTAAACTTGGTTAATTAATTAATCAGAGAATAATCGTTGTAGATGAATCGAACTATTGACTTCAAAAAACTGACACAACTATTAATCAAAAAATTTTAATATTTAGCCATTTTCGCGTTGGCCTGCACTTTTTATATTCATAAATTTATTTGTTAAGAAACAAGTTACTCTCTCTCTCTATGGCGCGATATACAACAGGTATATCATCATAAACCTCCTAAGAGATTTTTGCGCCAAGCTTCTCTTCCAATTTGTGGTGTGCCGATTTGAATTTTCCCTACAAATTGGTGGGACCTACAGTTTTTTGCCGACTCCGAACGGCATCTACAAAGGAGACGAATTTTTGCTGAGAAGCCTGTCATGGCAGAAATACACTCGGAGAGTTTGCGACCCCCTTTTGAAAAACTTTTTTCAAATCACTTTTGATGTTACCTGTACCAGGGCCATGGACCTTCGAAGTGGTAGGCCGGCAACACTACCTTCACACCACAAGTTACTCAGATATTGGTATTATACACACGAAAAAAACATGTAAATTCCGAGAAAGCGTTCGTTAGAAACTTTCAAATTGTCCTGAATTTATAAAAACAAATTCTCCTTTTAAAACTTTTTCAAGATGCGCACAAAGTTTACAAAACAGATTTACATAAGAAAGGCTGGGAGTAAAAAGTAAACTTATTTTTCATGTAAGTAAAAGGGAAACTTATAAAATGTTTAATAAAAAGGAGTACACACAAAATTGTTCAGTAAAAGGTGGACAAATCGTTTATCCATTAAAAGGTAGAAATATCGTTTATTTTTTGGCAAGACATTTCTACCTTTTAATGGAAAAAAACGATTTTTATTATTGAACAATTTTTTTGTACCCCTTTTTATTAAACATTTTATAAGTTTCCCTTTTACTAGCATGAAAAATAAGTTCAATTTTTACTCCCAGGCCTGCATATATTCTTAAAGTGGAATTCTTTGAGAAAAATATTGAAATTCAAATTACAGCATAGAAATTGTTAAAATATTCAAATTATTATGTGAAATTAAAGTATCAGTATTCTAATAAAATAAATTAACTATAAATCGTTCCAAAGTGCCGACCTATTGGAATCGAAATCCAATCTTCGTAACATTCCTAGAATGGGTTGAACTGCTTTGGAATCTATAATTTAAATGCGCAATTTGAGGAAAATTGTCCCACTTTATGGCCAAACTATACATCTAAGGTATTAACGATTATATATGTATGGCCAGATATGGCCAAACTGCAGTGCGGTCAATCAAAAAAACTTTAAAAAAATAATTATGATATAGAAAATTTACTTTAAAAATTACACCCAAACAAACGCCAAACATATATTTACACTATAGAGCCGTAGATGTGTGAGTAGACATGTCATGCATGTTTTTGTATTACTCGTGTGATCGGCTCTCGCTGTGAGTGCGAACAGTTAATAGTGGACCAATCAAAAACACGTATTCCGTAAATGCCAACCATGTATTCGCACTATAGAGCCGTAGATGTGTGAGTAGACATGTCATGCATGTTTTTGTATTCTTCGTTTGCTCGGCTCTCACTGTGAGTGCGAACAGTTAATAGTGGACCAATCAAAAACACGTATTCCGTAAATGCCAAACATGTATTCACACTATAGAGCCGCTGTTGTGTGAGTAAACGTGTCATGCGTTCTTGATTGAGTTGTTGTTATTGTATTAATCGCTGAGAGCACGAAGGGTTGCCTGGTTGGAAGCATTAAGCAAGCAAGTACAAAATTAGCAAATATGTATGTTTACAAAAACAAAGCATTAGATTACTTATTAGCAGTGTGACCAGGTTAGCCTTTTCGAGGCTAGATTTAGCCTTTTTTTGGTCCTTTAGCCTCATAATTTTGGTTTTAGCTTCGTGGCTTTTTTCTAGCCTTTTGTTACTCCAAACCTTTTCTGGTCCCTTCGCTATACTTTTCATACAACTTCGAGGAATATATAAAATTAAAGTTGAATGAAGGTAGTATTAATGACAAGATACAGAAAATTATTCGTAAAAATTGTCAACTATTTTTAATTGCGACATCGCCTACCTGATAATATGAACTCTTTACGAAAGATCAATTCTTTTCAGTTGATAATTCTTTGAAAATTACAAAGCCAGATTTATTTTCTCACTTTCAAGAAGAAAAGTCTAGATACTCTCCAGGTCAAGTAGCATTGATTGCGCTGCAGTGGCGAAAGCTAATAACCGTACAGTGGACAAGTGTGACCTCTACCGTTGAATTTTGGGCGGAAGTCCGAGAACATAAAAATTCATTCAACGAACCCCCTTTTATAGAACTGGTCGAATTCGTATTTAACTTTTTGATATTACCTTTCAGTAATGCGGAGGTTGAAAGAATTTTTAGTGCCATGAACATTTTAAAAACTAAGTTAAAGAACAGATTAAAAATTAAATTGCTTAACTCGCTGCTTAATATTACATGTTCGTTAAAACGCTTATCCAAATGTTGCACTGATTTTGAAATTACCGATGATCTCATCTCTAAGATAAATACCGAAACTTTGTACGCAGACTCAAGCTCTTCTGATTCAGACGAAGAAAATGTTATAACATTTATTAGTTTGTAGTGATTTTTCTATAGTATGTATTTCTTGAAAAAAATTCCTAGTCAAATGTGCCTTATATGTGTTGCAACAAGAATAGTTCCTTTAAGTTATGTCTATAGCTTTATATATAAAAAGTTTAAACTAAAATAAAAAAGTTGAAATGGATTTCGTAAAAAAAATTTCTGACTTTTTTTTAGCTTCTTTTTTTCTTAATTTTAGCCTTTTCTAACCTTTTTTTCCGATTTAGACTCCTTTTTTTCTATCACCTGGTCACACTGCTTATTAGAGCCAAGAATATTAAAAACAGAAGTTGTCTGGTAGTTTTTGTGGTTAGATAAAATAAAATTTTGTAGATAAATAAAAACCAATAATAATTTTCATAAAATTAAAAAAAAAAGTATTAATTAGTTTTGAAAATTAAAAAGAAAAGGAAGGATGGGATTTTAACTGAAGGGAAGGGGAGAAAAGGGTGGGGAGGGGAGAGAATGAAGGGAAGAAAAGGAACGGGAGGAAAGGAAAGTAAAGAAAAGGAAACAACAAAATAAATTAAAAATAGAGACTGCAGATAGAAAAACACCGGGGCGATCTCTAGTATGTAAAACAATATTTTTTTTGCTCATGTCAAAATCGCTGATTCAAAATTTGTCGGTTCATAGAATGGGTTGGCATGGAATGCCCCATATGTACACACAATTACATTGCACAGAAACATCTGCCTATTTGTAATGTTGTGTAGAGTTCACCAAACTATCAAATAATTTTACCAGTTTTCAAGCGCAAGCCCATATCACCTTGTCCAGCACCATCCACTAAATGGCACATACCCAATTCAAAAATTAAACCCCTAAAACCGAAAATACAACTTTTCACCCAACAACAAATAACACTAAAGGTTTCTATGGAGACCATCGTACCCACCCACCCTGTTCTCATATCAGCATAGATTGAAAATAACAGTTCCCAGAATCGATATTTTCCATAATAGGACTGCATTATACATTTTCGTAAGCAAAATACAAAATAGCCGAAAAATATAAATCACGTTCGGCTAGAATTTTCGTAAATGTAATTGCATTGGTTTACACAACTGTTTTGAGTTGATTTTCAGTGATGGGCGTCCAAGTTATATGGAATGAAAACTGATTGCGGTGCCGTAAGGTTAGTGACGAGCAACTCGATAGCTGACTAAGAACTGTACACTTCTTTTTGGAGAATACAGAGACGAGGCGACCCAGAGGTTCGGAGGTCGATAAATCGTTTCCCCGAAAAAAGACTGCCCTTATCCGTAACTCTCCCCGAAAATTCGGACAGTGTCATGGTGTTATTGGTTACGAGATGGTCTAGATGTTGGACGTAGTCAAATAAAGTCATTGACACAACATTCGACGACTACCTGAAGATGATAGAATCCAAGCGTACTATATTCACAACAAGCAAACAACTGTAACATTATTATTATTATTGTAGCAGTACAAACGCATGATACGAGACAAAGACGAAGATGACAACAAAAATTAGCTTACTAGGGTAAACGCACCAGTTTCCAGACACTTAACGTTTTCCTCAACTTTGACTTCGACTCATTTTCTCACTGTAAACGCTTCCGCGAAAAGATATACTGTTTATAATAGCATAATAATATGACGTCTTTATAATTTAAAAATATAATGTTGTTAAAATTATTTTAGTAAAAACTCAAAAAAGTTCGATTTGCTCTAGTTTCCGGACAGTAAAATTTAGTTTCCGGACACTTTGGTTTTAGTTTCCGGACACTCGAAATTTGTATGAAATTTGTATGTACACTATATTTTTGTAAAGTATTTCTGAAACATGAAGAAGGACTTTGAATACAATAAATACGTCTTAATCATATTCACATCTCTCTGGATGGACATCTCACTGATTTGGACGCTGGTCATAAACCACCTTTTCGATCGGTTGTTCGAGGGATCAGCCAAACTTACGGCGTACGCAATTGATGTTTTATTTATCATAATAGGTAGAGTTTTGCCAATAATTAGCCATATGAAGGTTCGGGAACTTCAGGAGGTCCTTGTCTGGGTTAATCGCAAAATACGGGCTTACATAGTCATGGATGGGTGCATGTGAGTCTTCTCACCCTCTTTCTAACTGGGTATTCACCGCGATTGTGGAGCTAATAGTCATTATGGAGTCCTCATTTGGTTACCAGCCGTACAAAAAAAAGAACTTTTGTTAACAAACTGGAGAGTGTATGTACATAATCAATAATTAGAATGGGAGGCTTGAATGCCACCCCTACAGAATTATTAAATGCCATTCTGTACATCGCACCCGTAGACTTAGTGGGCAAAAGCATATTGTTGACAACTGAAACTAGGCCCAATGCCTCGTGGTAGTAGACTGTGCCAACGCCATGAAAAACGGGGCCGACAGACTGTATGGTCCCGCCTGCACTTCGAAATGGGTGTTGAAGCTACAATAGATGTGAAGGGTTGGCGTAAGGTTCGGTTGGTACCATACACATTTACACCGATTGCTCCAAATCTGCTTTATGCTGTGCTTATCCGAAGTTAAACAAATCCTACAAGGAGGTAAACTAAAACAACTAAAAGTGTCTTGAAGTGCAACAGGCGCTAGGAAACATTTAAAAGGAGTATTCGTACATCTATACTTGGTCTTGGGTCATATGGGCATAGATGGAAGCGAAAGGGATGATATCTTCACCAGGGGAAGTCTCTCGAAAAGTATACCATAGAACTCCCCATTAGATTGAGAGTATTGAAAAACAGTCAAAAGCTGTAAACGATCTACCAAGCAAAAACTGCTTAGAAGTAACATGGGATGGCAAAGTATCCGACGCCGTGTGCAAGTCGTATGGGTTGATAACTTAGCTCTTGTCCATAAAACGGCAAGACTGCAATATTATGTTTTTATAGGTTGTACAAGCAATGCTTGAACATATTTTGTGATCCTGTCGCTCGTCAGATTAAGGCTCCGACTATTAGGAGTTCCACAGCTATCCTAACCTGCCGCTTGTCTGATGCTTGTTTGGTTTAACCTTATAACCTCGAAGGGCTGAGGTAAAAGTCTGCATTCATTCTTTAAATAATAATATCGATAAAAACAACAAAGTTTGTACAAAATGCTAACTGTCCGGACATTAAAACTTATTTTCTCATTATCCGGACAGCAATATTTGTACTGAAAACATAGCAGAAAAATATGTATTGCATATATAATATAATAAACTATCATTTAGTAGCATTAAAATGGTAATTCGTAATTTTCGCCTTTTTTCAGTATCCGGACGGCCTGTCCGGAAACTGAAAATCATCTCAAATTTCGGTACTGGTATCCGGACAGTAATAATTTCGGCTGAAAATTTAAGTAAATTTATTTTTTATTTATAAAGTGAAAATTTATTATATACAGGGTGTTTTTTTTACAGGTTTGTTTTTCGAATAGAGATAAAACTGGCATTTTGTGGTCAAATCTGGCAACTCTAATGTCATTTATGTTCAGCTTGGTTTGCCATTTCATCATGAACAGGTTGACAAAAGAACAACGCTTGCAAATCGTGCAAATTTATTTCGAAAATAATGGTTCAGTTCGCGAAGTTTACCGTGAGCTCCGTCCATTTTATGGTCGACATAATCGTCCATCAGAGCAATTAATTCGGTTAACCATGGATCGTTTTCGCACTACGTTTACTCTATGTGATAATACGCATCCGCAGAGACGTCGAACAGTGCGCACCGAAGAAACAATTGCCGCTGTAGAGCAAAGTGTTGAAGAGGACCCGAATGAATCGATTCGCCACCGTGCACAGCAATTGGAGCTTTGTCCATCAACTTTATGGAAGATTTTGCGCAAAGATCTTGGCTTGCGACCTTACAAGATCCAGCTTGTGCAAGAATTAAAGCCGCGAGACCATGCAATGCGTCGTGATTTTGGTGTATGGGCCGAAAATGAGATTGATTTCGATGCTGATTTTCATCGCAAAATTTTGTTCAGTGATGAGGCTCATTTTTGGCTGAATGGCTACGTCAACAAGCAAAATTGCCGCATTTGGAGTGAAGAGAATCCACATGAGACCCTTGAAACGCCATTACATCCACAAAAACTGACTGTTTGGTGTGCTCTATGGGCTGGTGGAGTCATTGGGCCATACTTCTTCCGCAATAATGCTGGAGAGGCAGCTACCGTTAATGGAGACCGGTATAGAGCCATGATAACCGACTATTTTGTTCCCGAATTGGATGGCATGAATGTGGATGAGTTGTGGTTCCAACAAGACGGCGCTACATGCCACACAGCGCACGTCACAATCGATTTATTGAAGGAAACATTCGATGAGCGCATAATTTCGCGGAATGGACCTGTCAATTGGCCACCAAGGTCGTGTGATTTGACACCATTGGATTATTTTCTTTGGGGACATGTGAAGTCGCTCGTCTACACCAACAAACCAGAAACGTTAGGGGAATTGGAAGCCAACATTCGTGGCGTTATTGCCGACATACGGCCCCATATGCTCGAAAAAGTGGTTGAAAATTGGACCTGTAGAATTGGCTTTATTCGAGCCAGCCGCGGCGGCCACATGCCCGAAATCATATTTAAACATTAATGGCATAAAATTATCCTTCCAATAAAGCCAAATTAATGGACCTTAAGACGATTTTCTTGTGTTTTATTTAAATTCAAAGTTCTATACCCCTAAAAAAAACACCCTTTACATAATATTATTAACTTTTTTTGTAATATGTTAATATACTTGTTTAGGCCCTTACTTTTCTAAAATGCTCCCACTATTTTTTTTTTACAAAAACCTTCAATTTTGCCGCATGCTCCGACTTCTGACACTAAAATTACGTGTAACTTTTAAACTATGCTTTTGACTCATCTTAAATTATCCACGTACACTCAGTAAACATGTACATTTCAATTTGTGTTGTTATTTTGGACTATTTGTCAGTGATTTGCCTATTAATTGCAAAACATTGGCATAGTGTCCGGACACTGGCGCTGTCCGAAAACTAGTGCAGTTACCCTACCCTGTCGGAAGATCAACACAACAAAATAAATCATGCATATAATGCTCTATCATACAATTCGGAATCTGTTGGGCTAGCAGTTCTATACACAGTTCATGAACATTTCGAAATTAAGTCCGGTTCAACGGGAATTAAATTAGGCCATTAGTTGTTGTTGTTGTTATTAACAGTGCTTCGCCCTGCCTAAAGGGCACGATCACTCTGAGAATCGTCATCAAGCTCTTCAAACGGAAGTCCATGGAAACGCGCAGTTTCAACAGGATGGGACCAGAGTGATATTGGTGTTAGAAGAGAAGATGGCTCGATGTCAATTACGGGGTTCACAGGCCGAGATCTGAGAGATCTGCCCACCGACTCGGTATGGAGGTCGTTTACAGCCCGCCTATGGTTGCGCAGTTCAAACGGCAAGGTAATGTGGTGCCGGATCTCATCATAGTGCTTACGGAGATTTCTCCTTATGTCTCTCGGGGGCGGAGTTTCATCCAATAGATGGCGGTTTGGATGACTGGGTATGTGGCAGTTCGGTAAAAACTGTCTGCTCAACAGTTCCGCAAGCTCGCGTGTATTGAGCATTTTGGCCTCCTGATGAAAGTGAGACTCCGATGACATAAGCAGACATCCTGTGGCAGTTCTGATGGCGGTGTTTTGGCAGACTTGCAACTTTCTTTAGTTGGTGTCAGCAATTTTGGGCGACCGTATGGGCGCAGCGTAATCAATAACCGATCAACCAATACCTTATATGTGGCTATCAACGTTTCTTTATCTTTTACCCAAGTACTGCCGGCCAGCGACTTGAGGATCTTGTTGCGGCTCTGTACTTTAGATGCTATTGCGGTGGCATGACTAGCGAAGGTGAGGCTGTTGTCAAACGTCATACCCAGGATTTTAGGGTGGTTGACAGTAGGTAGAGGTACTCCATCTACGTGGACGTTTAACTCCTGTCCCATCTCAGTTTAGGCCCTCAGTCGCAAGTTCCTTTTTTTCAGGGCCTGTTCATATTTTTACAGAATACTTAGCCGGAATCCAGTCTGTATTCAAAAGATGGATTTGATTAAAGATAAGAAATAGAAACAGCATCAAATTAATAGAGACCGAACAGGAACCAGTACCAAAACCGAAAACGAATTTAAAGCGGAAATGAGATGGAATGCGGAAACAAAACGGGAACCGATTCCAAGTCCACTGACACCAAGACCTGACATGAGACAGGAATCGAAAGCGAAACCAATCCCGGAACAGAAAGTTAAACACGAACCTGAGTTGATTACTAAAATCGAGCTTGACTGAAACTGAAATCAATTAAAACTAACTGTTCATTAATGATATATCCAGTACTATCAAGTTTTCAAAAATGTTGATGTACGCTGACGATGTTAAGATTTTTATGTCTTACTCGGCGAGCGAAAATAGAGCTTTACTTCAATCAGATCTTGATAGACTGGGTGCGATCTAAACTACATGTCACTCAATCTTAAAAAATGTAAATATATGTGTTTTTCGCGCAGAAATACACAACCAGCTTCCTACATAATCAACAATCATAGTCTTGAACAAGTGCATGATTTTATGGACTTGGGAATTACGATGAATTGTAAACTTAGCTTCAATCTCCATATTAATGCAACTGTCAATAAATCTAGGGGTGTTGTTATCATTCGTTAAGCGATGGTCGAAAGAATTTAGTGATCCGTACGTAACTAAAGCCCTTTTTACAACATTAGTAAGACCGATATTAGAATATGGCTCAAGTATTTGGAATCCGAGCTACCAGGTCCACGTTGATCGGTTAGAATCGCTTCAAAAACAATTTTTACTTTTCGCTTTAAGAGATATTTCATGGGATTCCCTGTATAACTTGCCTCCCTATACTAATCCCTTGAAACTTATTAACCTTCCTACCCTTGCTAGTCGTAGAGAAATGCTCGGAACAATATTTATGATTAAATTATTAAACGGGTTGGTCTCTAGCCCATTTTTGTTGGGAGAAGTAAGTTAGACATTTTAAACCAATTTTTTTGAAACGGTGTAGGACTAATTTTGAATTAAATGAGCGTTTCCGATGTTTGTGTGACAATTATAACACTCACTCCAGTACATTTGATATTTCTGACTCGCTTTTTATTATTAACAAATCGATACTATCCTCGCTTAACCCATAGCAACTTTATGAATTTACTCTTTACAATCTAGCTGATTCTTGCTTCTCTTAATACATTATTTATAAGTTTTAATTTCTTGTGTTACTTAGCTGATGAGTTTCCCTCTGTAGCTGAGCAGTTTTATATCTCGACACTTAACAAAGCCCTGCCTTTCAACGACTCGGCAATATGTATATAAAAAAAAAAAACCCGTGCGTTATGCGGATGCGCCCCTCGTGTCGGTTGGGCGGGATGGTGGGTTATCCGTTGGGAATTATTATTATTATTATTAATATTGAAGCCAAATACAATGACCCTGAAATAATACTGAAATGGTTAGTTAATCTAAAATGGTTCCGAAAAAATCACGAAATAATACAGAAATAACTCAGAAAAGATCCCGAAAATTTTTTGTTTAGCTTCAACAACTCAAAACATGGTTAAGATGATTTCTTGAAATACCTACATACATCTATTAAAAAAAACATCATTAACCAATACAGATTTTATCTCCAAAGACAAAAATTTAAGTGAGAGTACCCTTTAAAATACCAACCCTGAAAGAAATAAATCCCAGTTGAATATCAAACAGTAAACGAAAACATTCCCACCACTACAACCCTCTTCTGAAAGTACCAAACGTTGAGTATGCGGGGGACACATATTTGATTTTCTGGTCAACTGTTATTTATAACTTATATAGCGGGGAAGAGTATTCAGTTTACGCCAGAAAAAACATTCGCTCTCGTTTGTTGATATTCGGGAACATGGACATAAAAAAAAATATATTGCATTCCCTTTCGCGAATAAGAACGCATAAGAAATCCACCTCGTTCATGTTCGCGAATGCATGCGACATTTCCACAAAAGCCGGTTCTATCGTACCGGAATGACTCGGATTTTTATATTCGACCAAGGGCTGTTATTTCGACACTACCCTGTCTAACCTGTCACCTTTTCTCCTAATATTGTCATCCTCCGAGCAGCTCCTTGCAGCAGGGCTGCTCAAAACTCTCCTGCTTCGGGCTGGGGTCGAATCCAACCCGGGTCCAAGAGAATGGATCTGCTGCGTCTGCTGGAAGAAGATTTACGTTAAGCGTTCACACTCCATCCAATGTAATTCTTGTAAAAGATGGTTGCACAAATTAGGTGCTCCGGGCTAAATCCCTCCACACACAGGCCCCCTAGTTTCTTGCAAACTTTTGTGGCCCCTTGCTGTTCACGCCCTAGGACGTCCCGTGGCCAACGACGATCCAGTATCGCACCGTCACAAGCTTTAGAAACAGTATCCACGACTAACAGCACTAATAATGCCAAGCAAGTAGTGTGTAACTCCCGCTGCCGCTCACGCCCACAGGCGCCAACACCTCACACAGCCGCTCACAACTACTTTCTACGTAGCACCTCTGTTTTAGATGTCAGCAATGCCGAGCGACAGCCGACCCCCCTCCCACTTTCAACTTCCCCTTCTTCTTCCAGCACCAGCACAAATGTAAGCCAAAGCCACCAGCTCCTGGCCCCTTACACCATGTGCACTGTTTGTCGGTTGAGACTATATACACCTGCGACATAAGTCAAATGCAACTCCTGCCTTGGCCTATGGCACCTGCTTATATGTTTTCAACTTGGTAACAGGAACTTATGTGCTCATACGTACGTTGCGCCATGTTGTCGAGCTACGCAACCTACAACGTCGACCGATTCGCCACCTTCCGGTGGTTTGGATCCCTCGTCTTCTAGAGTGCGACGCAGTGCGCGACCCAGCCTGCTTCCACCGAGGCATACGCACCAGTCCTTGACTCCCAGTGTGAATATTTCTCCCCCTTCGCACTTTCGTGTCCTACAGTTGAACTGCAACGGTTAAGGTTAGTGAAATAGTGAGTTTCATGAAGCGGCAGAACATCAAGATCGCTGCCATTCAGGAAACAAGTTAAGTTCGGACTTGTGACGGCTACAACATCCACCGCCGTGACCGAAAGAGAGGACTTGGGGGCGGACTCGCCTTCATAACTCATCAATCTGTGCAATATCGCCTATATCAGCCTGACGTCGACCCGAGGGACAACCTCCTAGAACGTCAAGGTATGGTTGTCCGGACAGGCGATGTCGACCTAGAAATTGTTTACATTTATATACCTCCTGCCACCTGCTGCCCGATAGATTACCACACTGACATTAGTGCGTTACTCAGAGGCGATAATCGTGTAATCCTCGGAGGCTTCAACGCACACCACGATCTGTGGCACTCAAACCTACAGGTTGATGGTAGGGGACAGGAATTGGCTGAACAAATAGACGATTCGATGTTTTGCACTGTGAACGGGGATGCCCCCACGAGAGTTGCGGTAAATTGTTCCAGTTCGCCAGACCTTACAATTGTCAGCGCAGGTCTCATAAACTGCGTTGAATGGCGACCAATGCTTACTCTTGCATCGGACCATTTGCCGATAGTCCTCTCAATCGATCGTCCCAATGACTTTGTTACTTCTGAGAAACGCACCTTCACTAATTTCAGTAAAGCTGACTCAGTTGGTTTTCTTAATTTCACTGAGAGCACCTTCGCTGCTCTTCCCATCCCGTCTGATGTACGAGAAGGGGTAAAAGCGTTTCGCATGGTTATAGCTTCAGCCTCCAATCAATACATTCCGTCAGGTAGAATTAAGGAGATACGTCCGTATTCCCCGCAGAGGCAGCGGCCCTGGCTAATGAACGTGACCACGTGCAACGCTTGAACCCTACGGATCCCCAAATTCAAGATCTCAATGCGGAAATCAGACGGCTAGTTGATCAACACAAACGCGCCAAATGGGAGGAGCACCTAAGGTCCTGTAACCTCTCTGCTGGTGTTGGCAAATTATGGTCCACCGGTCCTTGTCAAATCCGACCAAACCTAACGACAAAATATCCATCACCTTCGGTGATAAGGTACAGTCGAAACCAAAGAGATGCGCGAGCGCTTTCTGCCGGCAATTTTTACTGCATCCTCCGGTTGAAAGGAAATCAGGCGTGCCATCAGGGAAGCGCACAAACGTAAAAACAGCCAAGCGCCCATTGCCATCACCACCACGGAGGTTCGGGAGGCCATACGGAGGTCCAAAAACTCCAAATCTATTGGCCCAGACGGTATATCCATGCTGATGCTAAAACATCTCGGTGAAGAAGGAGTAAGGTACCTAACAACCGTCTTCAATCTGTCCATGACCACCTTTGTCATTCCAGAAAGATGGAAACAGGCAAAGGTGGTGCCACTACTAAAGCCCGGCAAGCCGGCCAACGAGGGGGAGTCTTATCGACCGATATCACTCCTCTCGCCAGTAGTGAAGACCCTGGAGACGGTCTTGCCCCCTTACTACACCGCTAACCTACGATTAGCCGAACATCAGCATGGATTCCGCAAAATGCATAGCACTACCACCGCCCTATCCGCCATCACCACACAGATAGGTGTCGGTCTCAACCAATCTCGTCCAAGAAGTCAGAGGCGAACGATCAAAACCACGTATAATCAAACAAGGCGTGCCACAGGGTGGTGTCCTATCCCCGATTTGGTTTAATTACTACATATTGAGGCTCCCCTCATTTTCTTTCCTGGACGAAATTTGACACTGTCACCTAACAAATCCTCGGCCACCTTATTTACGACGTGAACAGCGCAGGTGAACATGGAATTAGACATCTACGTCGACGGCACCAAGCTTCCGACTGTCACACATCCAAAAAGCTCAACTACGGTGCTCATGTAGCCGCTATTGCCACAAAAGTACAAAGCCGCAACAAAATCCTCAAGTCACTAGCTGGCAGCACTTGGGGTAAAGACACGCGAAGCCCATATGTTCGCCGGGGTTAGCAGACACACACTGGAGGAGGTTGCAGGCTTGCCAAAACACCGCACTCAGAACTGCCACGGGGTGCCTCCTTATGTCTCCTGAGCACCATCTTCATAGTGAGGCAAAAATGCTCGATGTCAAAGAGCATTGTGAGATGTTGACCAGGCAATGCCTGTTCAACTGCCATAAACCGCAGCACCCGAAAGGGAGCCTGCTCAACGGAAATCCGCCTCCCAGGAGAGTAAGGAGTCACCTCCGCAAGCACTATGACGAGATCCGGCATCACATTTTCTCGCCGTTTGATCCAATGGCGCACCGGTAGGCCCTCAACCTCATCCACACGGAGTCGGTAAACTCGTTTGTCAGGTCTCGTCCAGTGAATGCAGTCCTACAGGCACAAGCTCCACCTGTTGCCGACGAGGAACGCGAACTGCCCAGGGAGACAAGAGTCACGCTGACTCAACTTCGTTCTGGATATTGTAACAGACTAAACTCTTACCTATCCAGACTGAACCCTGACATGCCAAATGTCTCCCCGGAATGCGGCGTGTCTCCCCACGATACTAACCATCTGTTCATCTGCTCAACTGAGCCTACTCTTCTAACACCAATTTCACCCTGGTCCACCCCTGTTGAAGCCGCGAGGTTTCTCGGACTTCCTTTAGAAGAGCCTGATGACAGTGTTGGATGAGGGGTGACATCCTAGGCAGGTTAAGTAGTCGCTACAACAACAACAACAATGCATTAGCGAATCAAAACACGAACGTTCTTCTGGTATTTCAATGTAACCCTGTTTAATTTGTCACCAACTCTCAAATTGTCGTCCTTGCAGCGGGGTTGCTCCATTTTCTCTTGTTAAGGGCTGGTATCGAATCCACTCCCGGGCCAAAAGACTGGATCTGCTGCATCTGCTTGAACAAAATTTATGTCAAGGGCACATTATGTTCAATGCGTCACGTGTAAGAGATAGCTTAACAAATCTGGATGATCAGGGCTTAACCATGCCATTCACAGAATCCGTACATTTTTCAGTACTTTCGAGGCATCCTGTTGTTCACGCTTTAGGGCGTTCCGCGGTACACGTCGCTCCAGCGCACCTCTACCGCCCCTACCATCCACAAGCGGCCACATTCGTAGCCCAGTTGTAGTTGTTTGTAACGACAAACACACTCCCCGAAGGTTTTAGGGAGTGTTGTCGAATTAACAGTTCTTGTCCAAATATGAAACCGGTAAGCTCCGGTACTCCCTTGCGGTACTGCCCAACTATCGTGGTAGTGATTTGGTATGACCAGTGAAACCTTCTAGGCCACGTCACCCCTCAACCATCGAGTTGCACGTAATTTCCCTTGTGCATATTAGCCGCCTCTTACGACCGGTATGCCTATTTCGGGCATATTCTAATCCCCTAACCCGCGGGCAGACGGATAAGTTCATAGCGCGTTGTTGCAACACGCCGCATCATTCCACGCCAGATAATCTGGCCTCTCCATCTAATGTTCAAGGCTTATTACCTTCTAGACTGCGACACAGCTTCGGCCTCAGCCTACCACCGCCCAGGCACCACCACCAGGACCACCACCATCCGTCCTTCACGCCTAGTATGACCCCTACCTCGCCTCCGGCCTATTATACAGATTAATTGTAACGGATTAGCTGGCAAGATCGTGTAGATAAATGAATTTATAAAGCTAAACATCAAAATGGCTGCGAAATTCCCACAACAGCCCGTTCTATCGTACCGGAATGACCCGGGTTTTTTTTACCCGGCCAAGGGCTGTTATTTCAGTGTAACCCTGTCCAATCTGTCTCGTCCCACCCTTAAATTGTCATCCTCGGAGCAAACCCTGGGTTGCTCCATTGTCTCTTGTTACGGGCTGGGGTCGAACCCAATCCTGGACCGAGAGATTGGATCTGCTGCATTGGGCGACAGCGTCAAATCGGACGCCAGAAAATGCGCGAGCTTCTTTTGCCGGCAGTTTATAATGCATCCACCTGCGGATAGGACTAAGAGAAGAGTCTTCCGACGTGCGCACACACACAAACACTTCACTGCGCCTATTGCCGTCTCTGTCGCAGAGGTCAAGGAAGCCATAATGAAGGCCAAACCCTCAAAATCCAACAGACCTGACGGAATCGCCGTGAAGATGATCAACCACCTGGGCCTCGAGGGACAGAGTTATTTAGCGGCTCTTTTTAATCTCTCCCTAACTACTTTCGTCATACCTGAGATATGGAAACAGGCGATTGTAGTTCCCCTACTAAAACCAGGGAAGCCGGCGAACCAAGGTGAGTCTTATCGCCCGATATCCCTCCTTTCGCCGGTTGCGAAACTACTAGAGACCATTCTGCTCCCTTACTTCATTGCAAATCTGAAATTGGCCGATCACCAGCATGGCTTTCCCAAATCTCATAGCACGACATCCGCTTTGAATGCTATTACAACGCAGATAAATTATGGTTTGAATCAACACCCACCAAACCACAGAACGGTTCTCGGGGCACTCCGTCGGCCACACTCTTTCGAGATCTGGAAGAGACACCGCTTCCTGCCGGCCTTAAAAGGTGGACCGCTAATTACCTCAATGGTCGACAGGCATCAGTCATAGTCAGGAACAAGAAATCTAGGCCACGAAGAATAAAACAAGGGGTGCCGCAAGGTGGTGATCTTTCTTCCCTTTTGTTTAATTTCTATATTTCGAGACCTCCTCCTCCACCAGAGGGAGTCTCCATTGTTTCCTACGCTGACGACTGCACGATAATTGGCTCGGGCAAGGGTCCCTCCATTGACGAACTCTGTACTAGAATCAACAGCTACCTCCGTGACCTTTCCAGCTTCTTCACCGAGCGAAATCTGACCTTATACCCGACTATATCAACGGCAACCATGTTTACGAAATGGAATGCCCAGATGGGGCAAGAGTTAAATGTCCACGTAGACGGAGTATCTCTACCTACTGTCAACCACCCGAAAATCTTGGGTGTGACATTTGACAAAGGCTTCACCTTCGCTGGTCATGCCACCGCACTAGCCTGAAAGGTACAGAGCCGCAATAAGATCCTCAAGTCACTGGCCGGCAGTACTTTGGGGAAGACAAAGAAACATTGCTTGCTACATATAAGGCTATTGGCCGACCGGTTATTGATTACGCGGCGCCCATATGGTTGCCCAACCTTGGTGACACCAATTGGAGGAAATTGCAAGTCTGCCGAAACACCGCCATCAGAACTGCTACGGGATGTCTGCTTATGTCATCTGAGTCACACCTCCATCAAGAGGCAAAATTGCTCAATGTTCAAGAGCACGCGGAACTCTTGAGTAAACAGTTCCTTCTGAACTGTCATAAGCCCAGTCATCCAAATCGACATCTAATGGATGTAGTCCCGACCCCCAGAGACATAAGGAGACATCTTCATAAGAACTACGATAAGATCCGGCACCATATCTCTTTGCCGTTTGATCTGCGGAACCATAGACGGGCTCTAAATGGCCTCCACACCGAGGCGGTAGATAGATCCCTCAGATCTCGGCCTGTGAATCCCGTTATCAGTACTCAGCCACCTGAATTGGGAGACTAGAGTCATGCTAGCGGAACTTCGCTCTGGATATTGTAATAGATTAAACTCTTACTTAACCAGATTGAACCCCAACATACCAAACCATGTCCTGCATGTGGTATGTCCCCTCATGATACCAAACATCTCTTCTCCTGTTCAGTCGAACCTACTCTTCTAACACCTACATCACTTTGGTCCAACTCTGTGGAAACTGCGCGTTTCCTCGGACTCCCCTTAGAAGAGCCTGATGACAATTTAGAGTGATCGAACCCATTGGGCAGGCCACTGTTAACAACGTTACCACAACAACAACAACAACGGTATCAAAGGCTTTCGATATTTCAAGTGGCACTAGCACCTTCCTGTGGTTTGGAGGATCTTGGTTCAAAGCATTGTTGATTTGATTCGCCCATATTCGCCCATTTCCCACATTGAAAGGCGCTAAATAACTATGTCCTTCGTGGCCAAGGTGTTTCAACATCCTTATGGCCGACGGGTGAGCCGATACCAAGTTCTTTTATGCTTGATATGGCCTTAACCAATAAAGCTGCATAGATATTGTAAATTTACATATATACATACATATTCGCTGTCTTAACAGAGGCTGACTAAGCACTTTTTCATATTTTGCATTAATTTTTTCACTTTTTGTGGCTAAACATTGAGTCTATGTCATCCACAAATATGGAATATGAAAATTTGCAATTGAAGATGAGTCAGCTAATCCAAAAATATTGTTTTTTTGAAGGGAATAAATCAGTAATTTTTATTTAAGTTTTTGTCAGGGATTATCTCCAAACTAAGTAGAAATAAAACTTTATTTTTACTCCGATTCTCTATCCCTTTGAACGTTTCCGGAGTCGACCTTCAGTGGTCCAAACCGTGCATGTCAGCCTCTTCGAGTGTTGTATACACATATGTACATTCGTACTATACATGTGTGTACACAAGTGCATAACTGTCGTTTTTTTCTTGCTCCACAGCCTAGCCTCCTACAATCGTAACTTTGCTTTATTCATATATTCGTATTTACTCCTCCTGATGCGCTTCGTGCATAAATTAATCAGCACAACCGAAAACACCCGACCAACGGACCTCACATTGGGAACCAGACAAGACGATACCAAATACATATGAAGACATAACGTAAGCAAAAACGAAGTTGATCACAAAGCACAGATAAAGAAGAAAATGGAGTTGATAAGGCAACTCATAATACCTCTGCGACGGCAAGATGGGGCGTCCCATCAATTTAGGACTCCGCAGCCTTTGGCCATGGATCCTTCGCTCGTTTGTTGGTGTTAACTTCTACGAAATGCATTGCGAAGTATATGAACAGCTGTATAATATTAAATAAAAAAGCAATTGACACGAATTATATTTTATGGTAAAACTATAAATTTCATGCTTCTTAAAGATGTTCTTGCATTATTTTATATTTTTCACTTTCTCTTCATAAAATTTTTTTTGGACTCCCACCATCCTGGTGAAACACCAATGGCTGTGTGTGTAGATTAATTGGTATAACAATTTTTAACTTTACCTTGAATGAAATTAAGCGCAAGCACTGCCAAAACATACATTATAGTGCACTTTACACGATTTTATACAATTTGGAATCAATTATTTCTTATTTGCAACTAATTAGCGTACATAAATTTCTAACTTTACATGCACAAATATTTTTCTTGTCCTATATTTTAACACACTCGCCCCGATTATTTTCGTTCGACAACTGGATTCAGCACAAAATATTCCACAAATCGTTGCCAGATCAACAATTTATTTTCGTAAGAAACTTTATATAAAAATTATTGTGCTTGACTGTCTGGTTATGATAATGTTTATAACATGATAACCTAATCATGGGTTTGCTCAGAATGACAGTTTCGTTTACACAAAAGTCTGATTAAGTTATCACGCTAAAGTTGATAATTGTGAACGTTTTTGGGAAAAAATTCACAAAAGTTGCATTGTGAAAGCATAAAAAGTGTTATGTTTTATTTCTGGTGATATTTCTTTAGCACATTTTTTTTCAAGAGGAATTGCTTAAAATGTGCTTATTATTTGTTCTACTGTTTATATCATTAAAATTAAATTGAAATATAAAGAAATTTGTCTAAGGGTCATTTTTACAGCGCAGAATTAATTTACATTCCACAGTTAACTATCGATTCACAATTTGATTTCAAGTTTTTTGATAAATATTTATTGCCCAATACACAAAAGACAGCCTTATGAACTCTAGCCCGAGGTTAACTCACCAATGTTGAGCGGTTAAAGTCTGGTTAACTCCATTAGGAAATTAAAAAGCTAGAGTTAATGGTGGAACGTAAGTTATTTCGCCACTGTGAAAATGGCCCTAAATGTGATTGGGCTATGGATTCTAAATAAACAAGAAGGTTGGTAGCACAGGCAGTGTGCCTGTGGAGCACAGTATAAAGTCGCAGAGTTGAAATCTCTTGTACTAAACTAGACACCAAACACCAGCAAATTCTCTAAGTGGTTGGTCAGATAACCTCTCCGCCTGACTTGCGTTTGCCGTATTTTCGCTTATTTTTCTCAATTAGTTTCTGAAGAGCAGTGTGCCAAATCTAACCATGTGTTTGCTGTCCGTGTGCACACGGCATCTCTTTCTTGCCCATGTAAAACCACATCTGTCTGCTCTCTTCACTCCCATTATCCATAATGAAAAGTTAGGTTAGCGCTAACAGTCAGGTATAATGCAAACGCACGGCATCGCTAATGGTTATAAATACGGCAAACATGGGCCAGGCCGAATGGTTATGAATGATCGAAACTTCATATATAGCTAACAATAAAAATACAATTGAGTTTATTATTAGATTTGGTTTATAATGTTTAATATAATTTAAAATTACACACCTTTCACGTTCACAACAGTCAATTAGATCTATGAATACATATTTATACCGCTAAACATTTACAAAATATAATTTCACTCCATTTGCCGCAAGTTAAAAATTCCTTTGCTCGTCCACCTGAAAATATGAAATTTTTGGTGCATAAATATATAAATCAGGACGACTTGTTTAATAACAATAATTAGCACTATATACTGGCCTTATCTAGGCGTATTAGCTGCAATTTCTCGGCAAAACTCCTTATTAAATATTTTATACATTTTTTAACGACGCACTAACATTTCGGTCACAATACCAAAGAAGAAGATACACAAAGAAAAAAAAAATTTACAGAAGGGTTTGTGTGTGTTAGTAATTAAAATTTTCGATCCCTCGATTTTTCGCCGCGATTTTGATCCGTGACTGTGACTGCACAGTGAGAGAATAAAGAGAAAGAAAGAGCTACCATCAGTCACCCTTGATTGTTAACATCCATGGTCCAATAACACAGGTCGTGTTAATAGACCAGCTGATTTTTACTTTTGTCTCGAGTTTTGACATAACACTCATTTCTCAGTACAATTTTGACGTTAAACTCACAAATTACTAAAACAAAATACAATGAAAATTTTTGTGTGTCTGTATGTTTGTCGAGTTGCTACGACCTGTTGTAGTTCGATCATGTTAACATCGTTCTTTTGTGGAAGCATTAGTTGCGTTTCAATCAGCTATCGAGATCAGTATCAGTATAATGTGTGTTTATATATGTATGTCTGTGCTACCAAGCAAATAGGGTTGGCTGTCAAAAAATCTACTACAAAAAACTAAACGAACAGAGCTTCTATACGGATCCGAAATGGATCCAGATAAATATCAAGATCACAACGTTGTTGTTGAATTTACATGCAAAATTTCTATCTGGATCTGGAGCACTCCTGATTGGAACACGCCTATTGTCTCCCATCCCTTGGCAAATGCCTAGATGTAAATTTCATTCAACTGTTTTTAATGAATTTATTTATTTAAAAAGAATTGCCTATGGCTAATACAGGTAATATTATACACAATTATTATTTCAAAAACAAAAAAATACATATATATGTATTTAAAAGCCAGTTGTATATGAATTTTAATTTTAAACTACAATAACCACATTTTTTCCAATATTTCAGGTGATTACTTAATATTTTTGATTAATTTTGGTGAAAAAATTGTTTGTTTCTTAAAAGCTCTAGTTATGGCAGAAGTAGTTCAATGTGGAACAGGAGTTTGAAAAGTATAAAATTCCTTCAACTAGGATTTGAAACGTTGATGACACAGGGGTGTCTATCACACCAAGTAAGCATCCGAAAATGTTAGCTACAACAGAAAAGCAAATTAGTACATAAGATCAGCAAAACAAGAAAACCTTCCCCACTTTTGATGGAACATGCTCTTGCTGGTCACGAATCAGCTTGTCACATAACTGAATGAACGCAAATTACCATATTTACAATGTGGCTTAATTATTTCATGCGGTTAACACATCTTTCATAGAAGAGCCAAGTATGTGGTATAGTATTTCACATTACCCCCCTATTTTGACAAAACGGCTTTTTTGACTTTTTATGAGTTTGTATAAATATCTTCCGGAATACTTACTCTTGGAATGTTCTTCACAATACTGGAATCTATCGAATTTTATGATTTTCTACCTGTCTACTTAATAAAAGGTTGAGTAGCAGCCGAAAAAGGTATGCCTATATCACAATACCCTAACTTACTCTATTTTCGAAATTTCCATTCAAAAAGTCAGATAGAAAGAATAGCTGTGTTCGGTGACAAACTTGCAAACACTTGCAAAGAACTGTCAGTAAAGCGAGAATGACGTAAAACTCTCTCGAAACCGCAAGAGTAATGTGGCGATTATTCTCAAGCATGTACCATCCCTAACTGAATAACACTCCCACCACTAGTTAAACACAACCGAGATAACGATGGCTACGCTTATGCATGCAAGCGTGTAACTAGGAAGAGGAAGAGAGATGGCGCGAGTGTTTGCGAATACGATGCAAAGAGGAGATGCCAATAAATAACACCGACCCTTCCAGAAGACGAAAAGCGAACAACCAAGAAAGTTCTCGGTGCATAGGCAAGCACCCTGTTGGACGATAAAAGGCGGTGACCAAGCAAGGCAGGTTGATCAGTTTATTTTCAAGTGTTGTTCAGTGAACTACTGCGAAGTTACCAAACTCTTAAATTTGTATTGCGTTTATTACTAGTAAACAAAACTAGCTATTAGTTACACTATCTGTGCGTGTGTTTATTTGACTTTATAGTAATCGATTATTGCTAATCAAGGAATTTGCCGGGATTGCTAATTAAGAAATCATCGAATTCGTCACAATTGGTGTCAGAAGCGGTATTGTTAAATAAATCTCTCTATCTCTATGGCGCGATATACAACAGGTATATCGTCATAAACCTCCTAAGAGAGTTTTGCGCCAAGCTTCTCTTCCAATTTGTGGTGTGCCGATTTGAATTTTCCCTACAAATTGGTGGGACCTACAGTTTTTTGCCGACTCCGAACGGCATCTACAAAGGAGACGAATTTTTGCTGAGCAGCCTGTCATGGCAGAAATACACTCGGAGATTTTGCCAAACCACTGCCGAGGGGCGACCCCGTTTTGAAAAACTTTTTTCAAATCACTTTTGATGTTACCTGTACCAGGGCTCGAACCATGGAGCTTCGGTGTGGTAGGCCGGCAACACTACCTTCACACCACGGCGGCCGCCAAATAATAAAATAAATACCAGTGATTTAAAGGAAAACAAGGACATGGCGAAGCTGAATGAATTAAAGATTCAGCAACTCAAAAATTAGTTGGAACAACGCGGACTAAACACTACAGGCAATAAATCAGAGTTACAGTCACGATTGCGAGGGGCTATGGAAGCAGGAGGAATGAACATTGATGATCATGTTTTTCATCTTGTGGAGGACGCATGGACAAAAATGGAAGAAAAAAAGGAGTATCCGTATCTAGTAGCAACCGTGGACACAAACATGATATTGGCTGTATTAACTCAGATGTCGACTAAAATGGAAGAACAAGAGACGCGTATTACATCTCGAATGGCATCTCAGCTGGAAGAACAGAAAACTTGCATGGTATCTCAACTTGAATACCAGGAGACACGCACTACATCTCGACTGGAAGAGCAGGAGTCGCGAATGTCGTCAAAATTGGAAGCGTATATCCATGCAGGTGGCACAAATGTCTTCGCAGTTGGAAGCACAGGAAGAGAGGTTTACGTCAAAACCAGAAGTGCAAGATGCAAAAATTGCACAACTCCAGGGCATTGAGAGGGCGCATCCAGGAATTGCAACTAAATCGTCCAACTTTTCTTCTTCAATCTTTTGACGGTTCTGTTCCTTTCCAGGTATTCAAGCTACAGTTTGAGAAGACCGCAGCTGTGAATAATTGGGGCACGGAAGACAAAGTTGCTGCACTATTCGTGGCATTGAAAGGCAGCTGAAATCTTACAGACGATTCCCGACGGTGAACGCAATAATTGTGAAGCATTGATGGGTGCAGTTGAGAGGCGCTATGGTAGCGAACATCGAAAACAGATATACCAAATAGAGCTACAGAATCGCTTTCAGAAGGCTAATGAGACATTGCAGGAATTTGCATCGGATATCGAGGGGTTGGCCCATCTAGTAAACGCAGACGCATCCGTAGAATACACAGAAAGGGTAAAAATCCAAAGCTTTATAAATGGAATACGTGACGTGAAGACAAAGCGAGCCACATATGCAAATCCCAAGAGATCATTTGTTGAGACGGTATCACATGCTCTAACGCAGGAAACAGCCTCGCTATTAAGTAAGCCGGCGTACAAAGCTCACCGCGTGTAGGTAGAACGGCAAGACTGTGTAGACTCAGTTCTGGAAGCGTTGAACGGAGTGCAGAAAAAAAGTAATGGTGCCATTAAATGCTTTAAGTGCGGAAAACCAGGTCACATAGCACGTTATTGCGGCACTGGCTCCAGTAACCCTAGCAATTCAAGTGGACGAAAACGCAAAGCTGAAAGAGATGAGCAAACCTCCCAACCAAATCATTCGTTAAACTAAATCGAGCCAGCCGAAAGGGTCGTGGACTGGCTCCCGCAACTGAATGCCCCATAATCTCTGTCTCACAGATCGGAAGGAAAGCTAGTAATGTTACTGTTGTTGCATATGTGGATGGAAAAGAGCACTTACTAACTGTGGATACAGGCGCATCGCATTCCATAATCCGATCTGAAGCGAGCAAGGCATCAAGATTGACATGCAAAACAGGATTATGAATTACCAGAACATGGATGTGTAAATTTTGGTTACGAAAACAAATACGTTAGTAAGCGAGTGCTTGTGGAGGAGAGCCAACAAATTCCACCGAAGTCGGAAGCAATCATATGGGCAAAGATTGATGGAGATTATGGGACAAACAAATTGTGCGTTGTCGAGGCAGCAAACAAATCAAGGACGAACATATTAGTAGGAAAAGAGTAAGAGTACTTAATGAGTTCAAATCGCCGATTAAACTTTTCAAAGGAGCAATATTGGGACAATGCCAAGAGGTCGAGGTAGTTATCAATTGTGAACAGCTTCAGGAAAATGATTCTACCATCAAGATTAATCTTTCAGATGATATCACGTCGTGGACGGCAGGCCTCGAAAAAGATCATCAGAAAAAGACAAAGGAACTTCTATCAAAGTACTCGAGCATATTTTACAAGGATGGTTCTAAACCAGGTCGGACCAAAGTTGTGAAGCATCAAATTGATACTGGTGATGCAAGGCCAATCCTCCAAGCTCCTCGTAGTATTCCATTGGCCAAACGCCAAGTAGTAAGAGAAATTATACAAGAAATGAGTGACAGCGGCGTGATCGAACCATCAGCTAGTCCATGGAGCTCACCGGTAGTACTAGTGAAAAAGAAAGATGGAAAAATGAGGTTCTGTGTGGATTACCGGAAATTGAACGACGTAACGAAGAAGGACAGTTATCCATTGCCAAGAATCGACGATACTCTGGACTCTTTATCAGGCACGAAATGGTTTTCTACACTGGACTTGAAAAGCGGCTACTGGCAAGTGGAGGTAAAGGATGAAGATAAAGAGAAGGCGGCCTTCAGCGTTGGAGAAGGGCTTTGGCAATTTACGGTAATGCCCTTCGGGCTATGCAATGCTCCAGCTACTTTTGAGAGACTCATGGACCAGATACTAAAAGGATTGCACTGGCAAACATGTTTGGTGTACCCCGACGACATCATCGTGCTGGGAAAAAGCTTTGAGGAACACCTGAAGAACTTGGAGGAAGTTTTCCAACGAGCTGGTGCTGGTCTGAAACTAAGTCCCAAGAAGTGTTCCTGGTTTAAAAAGGAAGTAAGTTATTTGGGTCACAAGGTAACTACGGAGGGAATCTGCACTGATAAGGAAAAGATCGAAGCCGTAAAGGATTGGCCAAGACCGAGAAATTTGCATGAGTTACGGAGCTTCCTTGGGCTGTGCACGTACAGGGTGGCTGATGAATTTTGCTACATTAAGAAACTCAAATAATTTTTTTTTCAGTGTATGGAATTCATTTTTCTTTTATTCATGTTAAAGCTCATTAAATTTTATTAAATATAGCTTAATTAGTTTTAAAAATAATGGAATTTAAATGCCCCCCTGCTCGTCGATGCATGTGCGGCATCTTACCAAAAAGTTGTTCATTACTGCTTGGAGAGTTGAGACAGGAATAGCCGCAATTGTTTCTCGAATGGATTGCCTTAGTTCATTCAAATTTGTTGGTCTTGCTTTGAAGACTTCCTGTTTGCAATAACCCCACAAGAAAAAGTCAGGTGCAGTAAGGTCAGGCGACCTGGGTGGCCAACGGAATGTGGAGTTTCTGGATATCAGCTTATTGGGAAATTTTCGTCGCAATTCTGTCATAACAGGTTGGGCTATATGAGGAGCTGCACCATCTTGCTGAAACCACACAGAGTTGAAAGAAATTCTCATTCGGCGTAGTTCTGGATAGAAAAACTCTCTCAACATGCTCAAGTAACGGTCTCCAGTAACCGTAACGGTGTGACCGTTTTCTTCGAAGAAGTAGGGCCCGACAATGCAGCGTGATGAAACTGCACACCACACTGTGACACGAAGTGGATGCAATTCCGTCTCATGGAGTATCTGTGGGTTGGAAGCACTCCATATTCGACAATTTTGTTTGTTTATGTTGCCGTTTAAATCGAAATGGGCCTAGTCAGACATGAAAAGACAGTTCAACATGTTTCCATCCTCTTCCACCATTTGAAGCATCTTCTGGCAAAATTCCAAGCGAATCGGCAAGTCTGCAGCGTTCAGTTTGTTGGCCATTTGAATTTTATATGGGAATAAGTCCAAATCTTTGTGCATAATTGACTGTAATGACTGTCTGCTTACACCCATTTGAGCAGATAAGCTTCTTGTCGAAACACGTGGATTGTTTTGTATAGCAGCAGCTACAGCAGCGATTGTTTCCTCCGTTCGAACTGAAGGGTTTCGATGGTAAGGTCTTCTGTTGACTGTCCCATGCTCGGCAAAATTGTTTACAAGTCTTATTATGGTCCATCTGCTCGGAGGATTGCCGCCAAACGTGCGCCTATACTCTCTTTGAACCGAAACTACGGACTCCAGTGCGTGATAGCGGCGGACAATCCAAATTCTTGTTTCAGTGTCCCAGTTATCCATTTTTGTTAAATGTAAAAGTCAATCTGCAAAATAAAAAAAAAATTAACCAGATTCATTAAATAGAAAAAAAGTTATTTAATTTTTTTTTGGCAGCGGCTTTCATTAGCCACCCTGTATTATCGCCGATTTGTACCGAATTTTGCCAGCGTAGCTAGTAGTCTCCATGACCTTACCCGGAAGAATATGACATTTGAATGGAAGAAGGAACAGGAGGTGGCTTTTCAAACATTGAAGGAACAACTATGCACTGCCCCGATGTTAGCATATCCAATTCCAGGTTCAAAGTTTATTCTGGATACGGAATCGAGTGGTTATGCTATAGGAGGTGTTTTGTCCCAGATTGTTGATGGACAGGTGAAGGTAGTTGAATAATATAGCCGAACAATTGGGAAGCCTGAAAGGAACTATTGTGTAACCCGGAGAGAACTATTGGAATTGGTAGCGTGCGTTAAGCATTTCCACAAGTATCTCTAGGGGCAGCGATTCCACGTCAGGACAGACCATGCAGCGTTGAAATGGCTCTTACAGTTCCATAATCCAGAAGGTCAATTGGCACGGTGGATAGAGCGACTGCAAAGTTATGACTTTTCCATAGAGCATCGCAAAGGTAGCACCCACGGAAATGCATATAACTTGGAATGCAAGCATTGTTCGAAAGCTGAGGACAAGGAAGACATTATAGATGTGCGGCTCATGACTATAACATCTACGGACAAATGGAACATGGATCAATTAAGGTGTCAGCACGAAGATCCAGATCTCATACGTGTGATGCAAGGAATCGAACGAAACGAGCTACCATCAAGAGAGGAGATGTCAGCAGAAAGTCCTGTTGCCAAGTCATATTGGGCACAGTAGAATAGTTTGCAATTAGAATCCGGTTGTTTGCATCGAATATGGGAGAGTGAGGATGGTCAATGCGTTCGAAAGATGATAGTCGTTCCAAGGAAGAAAATCCCTGATGTACTCAACGAATTACATAACGGTCATCTTGGAGTCACCAAGACCTTGGAAAAAGTCAAACAAAGATTCTATTGGGTTTTATTTTGTTTTGTTGTTTTTCCGACAGGGTGAATGATTGATGTATATTGGAACGATTTTTCGTCATCCCTTGTCAAATTTGGTTTTGAGACAAACCGGTTTCGGCGTTGTGCCATCATCAGTGTCGATTTTCGTTCTGATCTGTTGTGGTCGTTTGTCTTGTATTTATAGTAGGTAGCAGGTAACGTCAGCATGGGTGTCTGTTTGTGTGCATGTGTTGTGTGTGTACATTCAGAAACAGGGGTGGTTTTGCATCGATCGGTTTTTTGTGTGGTTGACTGTGGCAGGTAAAAGTTGGTAATTTTTGTTGTTTGACCTTTTTTGCTTGTTTGTTGTTTTTGATCTTTTGCTGTTTTGTGCTTATTTGTCGGTGCGTGTGTGTTTGTGGTACCTGAGTGGTTGCTTTGTTTTTTGTAAACCAATTTTAAAGGTTCGAATATTGTGTCGGAAACAGTGTTTGTCTGTTCTTTTATTATTCTACCGTCGAATGTTTTTTGTTTGTAGATTTCTATGTTTTCGAGTACGTTCAGACGTCGGCCTTTTGCTTGTACATGTAGGACCTTGACTGTTTTTTTGATGTTTCCGGGGGGGCATTTATTCTCCGCCATGTTTGAACGAGGCATTAGTAAACAATGTGAAACAAGTGTTTACAGAAGGGCAACTGAGAAAGCTGGCTCATCCCGAACAGCTTGTTCACTGGAGCTGGTTTGATATATCTAATGCACTCACACTCCATGCGGCAGGGCCCCGTGCGTACAGGCACCTATATCAAAAAGGTTTTCCACTACCGTGCGAGTCGACATTACAAAAATGGATGCAAAAGTTAAAATTTAATGACGGAATATTGCATTTCATTATTGAATTAATGCAAAACGTCAATGAGCTGCCCCCAGAAGAACGCTTGACGATTCTGGCATTCGACGAAATGAGCGTAGCCTCAGTATTTGAGCATGATCCCCTAAGTGACGTGGTTCGAAAGCCCGCCCATAATGTTCAAGTCGTCATTGCACGGGGCTTAAAGTCTTCGTGGAAACAGCCGATATACTATGGGTTTGACCAAAAACTGACTTCAGACTTATTGATGGAGATTACAAATCAACTCCATATGGCAGGGTATCCGGTGGTTGCAATAGTATCCGACCTAGGAGCAAGTAACCGAGCCCTTTGGAGGGAGTTGAGTATATCGACAGGTACAGCATGCAAATATAAAATTAAATAGGTTGTAGACATATATATAAAACTGTTTTTATGATCAGATGTATATTGGAACGATTTTTCGTCATCCCTTGTCAATTTTTGTTTTGTTACAAATTGGTTTCGGCGATCCGCCATCTTCAGTGTATGTTTTCGTTTTCGGATGACGAAAAATCGTTCCAATATACATTTAATATCCACCCTGTCAGGAAAACAGAAAATCAAATCAAACTCAGTTTTTATGATCCTTCGACAGAGCGAACCTGGTTCAGTCATCCCTCACAGAGTGGCGAAAAAGTTTTCGTATTTGCTGACCCACCTCATCTCTTTCTCTCTTTATGGCGCGATATACAACAGGTATATCATCATAAACCTCCTAAGAGATTTTTGCGCCAAGCTTCTCTTCCAATTTGTGGTGTGCCGATTTGAATTTTCCCTACAAATTGAAAAACTTTTTTTCAAATCACTTTTGATGTTACCTGTACCAGGGCTCGAACCATGGACCTTCGGTGTGGTAGGCCGGCAACACTACCTCCACACCACGGCGGCCGCCGACCTACCTCATCTATTGAAGCTAATAAGGAACCATTTCTTTGACCATAAATTTATTGTAGAGGGAACAGTTACAAGCCAAGAGACAGTAAGTCAGGTGATGAAGCACACGTCATTTTCGGACTCGTCTGTCACGTATAAACTAATAGAGGAGCACCTAACCGTCAAGCGAGAGCGTCGTCAAAAAGTGAAATTAGCTGCACAGCTTTTTTCCCACACAGTAGCGAGTGCAATAAGGCGATGCTATGTACTGGGAAAAGATGTATTAAATCCCTGTGAAACGGCTGCATTTTTCGACCTGGTGAATGACTGGTTTGATCTCCTGAGCTCCAAGTTGTGCACTATAAGCAACCCCGCAGCCAAAAAACCATATAGAATGGACATTGTAAATCAGGAGATCATACTTGACCGAATGAGCCAAGTATTTGGTCTAGTAATTGAAATGAATAAATATTCGTTACTGCTGTTTCAACAGGGAATACTTATAACAAATCCAAGCCTTAAAGGTCTGCATGAATACGTAACCTCCCAGGACGGTATGCGATACGTGGTGACGTACAGGCTCAACCAAGATATAGCGGAAAACTTTTTCAGTGCGATAAGAAGCAAAGGGGGTGTTCACGATCACCCTAGCCCGCTGCAATTCAAGTATCGGTTGCGGAAATATTTATTAGGTACATTTTAGTTTAACAAAATTTAAAAAATTTCATTTATTCTTATACGCTTGTGGCCTTTATAGCACGAAATACTGAAATTTTGGGAAGTGGAAGGGGTAATGTTGAGCCAGATGATTCTGAGTGGGTAGAATTGGGAGATTTTCAGCTTAATCCTCCCGTTTGCGATGAGCCTTTATCCGATTCACCAACAGAACTTGTCCGTAGTTTTGAGGATGATGTGCTGGATGAGTTGGCAGAGGGCGTGTTAGAGTATTTGGCTGGATATATTATACGGAGGCTAAACTTGACTGCAAATGAGTCAAGCGATGAGTCGTTTACGTGGATAGACGAGTTATTCCATGGAGGCCTTAAAAAACCTTCAATGTGGTTCAAAATGAAAATTAATTTATTAGAACATCTGTTCCAAAGGTTAAATGAAGATTCCGTGTTCGCAAGCAATAACTTTTCGGAGAACCTCACCCAAGAAATAGAACTTCCAACAGAAGTGAAAAAACTTTTCTTTAGATGAAGAATGCACATGCGCATCAAATATCTCAATAAGCGTGTGAAGTCTTGAAGGTATATATAGTTAAACTTCTTCTTTCTGAAATCAGTCACTTATTATTCGTTTCTCGTACCAGACCCTCCATTTCAAGTCGTGTTGCTTTTTAGTCTGCCAAACAAAATATAAACTATCCCGTCTTTTCGTTTAACTTTTTATTCAAAAACAACGCATTTGATATATATTCGGTAAGTGGTCCTTAAATCGAAAGACCTAAAGTGGATTTTAATATTAATGACTTCCAACATGTATTGACCTCAAGATACCATAGTTGAGCAACAAAATATATGCAAATGCAGTCGCTTCACTTTTATATTCACGAATTTGTATTTAATTGTAATCACATCGTATAAATGCAATATGGGTTTCATTGGCTAGTTTTCATATTTTAAGAAAAACCATAAATGAAAATATCATTCAATTACGTTCATATGAATTTTTTAGCTATGCTAGTCTTTTTTTATTGCACTTAGCATATTTTTTTTAAATCAAATACAAACATGTTTAGTAAATTATTTTCCCCCCTTTCTACCAAAACGGGCAAAAACTGGAGTTTCACCCCATTCTCCCTCTACAAAATACATCCCTACCGTTTCAGATATCGTTCATTATACACCAGAGTAATGCATGCGAGCCAGATAATATTTACCTGAAATTACTTTTATTTTGTGATTTTTAATAAAAAATAAAAATAAATAATATATACAAATAATAAATTTAAAATAATTATTTTAATTAATTATTATTTTAATAATTATTTATTATAATAGGTCAAAGATGACTTTTATTTAGAAGGTGAAAAATAACTATTAAAAATTACTTTTATCATATAGTCAAAAATGACGGTTAAAAATTATTTTTTTATTATAAAACTAAAAAATAACGGTTAAATTTTACTTTTATTATAAAAGTCAAACATAAAAGTTTTTTTTTTAGTTAAAAGCATGCATTTTAGAGGGAAATTTCCTAGAATCCACTTGTTATATTGGGTAAATGGGCTTGATTGTTCTGATGAATTTGATTATTTTACTGGGGTGATTTTTAATCCATAAAAACTGATTGCAACCGTATATTCTTGTTCATGTTTTGCTTTTTATTTTTCATTGGTTTTTGTAAAAAATGAAAGAAAAAGATTGACGCCAAACCGGACGGAAAGTAGTTTCAAAGAAATAAATACTCCCTTAATTATATACATGACTACTATAAAAGCACCCATAAATCAAACATTTTCATACAGTATTCAACTTGATCATTAATATAGCCACTAAGCTCTCATCGAATAAGTTGTAGCGTAAATCCCAGACTTAAGTGCTGAAAACGAACGCTCCACGCTGACATGTGTTGCCGGTACTTGGTGAATAACTCATGCCAGGTCTCTAGGTCTTGGATATAAAAATCTCTTGCTCTCCCAGTATTCCATAAGGTTAGAGTCAACATCAATACGCTTCTCCTTGTATGTATCGATCTCTATAAAAGCTTTCCATACGCAATCTACGGCACTTACGTCCTCCTCGTCGGCTGAAATTCTCGCAATCTCACTGTTTAGAAGGCCGATTTGTAGTTTTGAAGAAACCCTTCAGTTCGAACGGAGGAAACAATCGCTGCTGTAGCTGCTGCCATACAAAACAATGCACGTGTTTCGACAAGAAGCTTATCTGCTCAAATGGGTGTAAGCAGACAGTCATTACAGTCAATTATGCACAAAGATTTGGACTTATTCCCATATAAAATTCAAATGGCCAACAAACTGAACGCTGCAGACTTGCCGATTCGCTTGGAATTTTGCCAGAAGATGCTTCAAATGGTGGAAGAGGATGGAAACATGTTGAACTGTCTTTTCATGTCTGACTAGGCCCATTTCGATTTAAACGGCAACATAAACAAACAAAATTGTCGAATATGGAGTGCTTCCAACCCACAGATACTCCATGAGACGGAATTGCATCCACTTCGTGTCACAGTGTGGTGTGCAGTTTCATCACGCTGCATTGTCGGGCCCTACTTCTTCGAAGAAAACGGTCACACCGTTACGGTTACTGGAGACCGTTACTTGAGCATGTTGAGAGAGTTTTTCTATCCAGAACTACGCCGAATGAGAATTTCTTTCAACTCTGTGTGGTTTCAGCAAGATGGTGCAGCTCCTCATATAGCCCAACCTGTTATGACAGAATTGCGACGAAAATTTCCCAATAAGCTGATATCCAGAAACTCCACATTCCGTTGGCCACCCAGGTCGCCTGACCTTACTGCACCTGACTTTTTCTTGTGGGGTTATTGCAAACAGGAAGTCTTCAAAGCAAAACCAACAAATTTGAATGAACTAAGGCAATCCATTCGAGAAACAATTGCGGCTATTCCTGTCTCAACTCTCCAAGCAGTAATGAACAACTTTTTGGTAAGATGCCGCACATGCATCGACGAGCAGGGGGGGGCATTTAAATTCCATTATTTTTAAAACTAATTAAGCTATATTTAATAAAATTTAATGAGCTTTAACATGAATAAAAGACAAATCAATTCCATACACTGAAAAAAAAAATTATTTGAGTTTCTTAATGTAGCAAAATTCATCAGCCACCCTGTATGCACAGGTTTAAGAACGGACAAAGAACATAGATATATCTAGATCTTTGAGCACATTTTCTATTTCTGATTGCAAGTCTAGTACTATATGCTCTTTTTGGTAATTCTATGCGACCGCATGTAACTGCTAAAACGCCTCGGTATCCATAATCCGAATGCGGAAAATAGATATTTTGTCTCGGTGAAATCTTATTGAGAAAAACCAAAAAATACCTCTGGTCCGATCCCAAGTGGGGGGTGTGATCCATGGAATTTTTGCACATGGGTGTTATCTGCGTAGGCGGCCTTCGATGCGCTTAAAAAATATCCTTTAGGCCGTCCAAAACTCACTTCTGTACAACAACCACATGAAAATTACAGAAAATTTTCTGATTTAATTGCAAGTATATCGTCACAGAAATATATAGTCAAATCTCGGATTGTTGATGCCGAGGTCAAAACGCGTCTTTTGATACCTTTCCCAATATTTTTGAACGTGTTTTAGCAGTTACTAATTACCCCTTTTTCAACTCAACCTTTGCTGAGGTGTAAATAATAACACGGTGCTACAAAAAAAAAAAGTGAATATACTTTTAAAGCGACCTAGTAGAGACTGTTCATCTGGTCGAATTATAAGCGAAACACCATTCCGAAAATTCTTAACACCCCCAAAATCTTGTTTTATGGTCAAAAAACCGTATTTTCAGTGTATTCGTAAAAAAAAATTAATTGAAAAACTAATTTTCAGCCGATTTCAAAATTCTCAACGGTTTTGGATAGAAAAATGTTGACACTTTCGGAATGTGTATAGTGCTCTGCTCATTTGAAAAGAGCATCATGACATGTTTTTCACGCGATAAAATGAATTTTTTGAAAAATTTTCCAGTTTTCCCGATTTTGACGTCATTTTTTTGGCACTAATTGGCAATGAATGATATTTATTGGACATATATCATCGACAGGCAATCACTACTTAAATATGCCAAATTTTTTCTGGAAAGAACTTGAAGTTTTCAAGTTAAGCTGCATAATCCAAAATCGAATATTTTGGTCTCAAGCGCCCTACAGGGGTACTGTGTGAAAGTGGTGAACTGTAAGAACAGTAATTATAATTTTAAATAAAAAAAGTCGTTTTTAGCGATAGTTGGATTGTTGATATATTTGCGAAAGTTACACGCGTTATGGTTGAGAGTAGATGAGAGACTGACTTTATTTAAATTGTTAAGACTTAAAACTACGTACATATGTATGAGAATATTAATGTGGTTACCCAACAAACATTTTTATCAAATCTCAATTTGAGATGCATTTGAGAAGCAATCCTAATCTCAAATTTCAAACGTTAGTTCTCAAATGCATCTCAAATAACCGTTGATAGCGTTCTCAAGCTAAAAGTCACATTTCTAATATGGAATTTTCCTTTATTTTCAACTTAAGAAATATGCAATTATCAACATTTTCTCAAACGTGAGTTGAGAGGAACGAAATGGAATCCAGCTTCTCTCATTGAAATATTTACTCAGTGTTGCCAATGATGTAAAACAAATGCTGCAAAATTTTATTCAATGTTCTCTTTATTCACATAGTTCAACAAGAAGATTATAATAATGCACAAAATTAGTCTCATACAGTTCACATTTGACAACATTCTGATATAAAAAAAATTTTGTAATGTAATAAAAGAATACAAACCTACCTATCCAAATAGAAAGGTCGTAACTAAGAAATGTCGTTGAAAAGAACGTAACTCAGCGATTGCGTTAAAAAGTCGTATCTCAGCGATTCCATTAATAAGGACATATCTCAGGAGCTTTTTTTAGAATGCATAAATATGAATTTTCTTAGATATGAACATTCGATTCTCGTTTAAAGTTCGTAAAATACTTAAATGAGTAAACTTTATTAATTTTCATGCATTCATTCATTATATTTGTGATATATTTTAATTCTATATACTTGCGTATAAAGCGATTTTGGATCAGATTTTTCATGCTTAACCCTTCACGGCGCAACAACGTACTTTTTTCTAAAAGTTGGTTTTTTTGGTAGAAAATGTCATAACTAGAAACATTTGTTTAAGCATTTTTCGATATTTTGAAGGAATCCATTTATTTAAAAAAAAAAATGTTATGTTGCATATTTACAACAAATGATTAATTGAGTAAGAAAAGTGTTATAATAGATTATATGAAGATAAAAATTTGTGAAGCAATTGTTGGTTTTGTTGTAACATAGCGACACTCCACATTTTTTGAAAATTGTTTGTGTGTATCCGGTGCACTTTGGAAACTTGCACCTCATACGATTATTAGTCCAAGTAGGCCAATGACCGGACTGATCTTGACGCACTGGTTGTGGTAGTATGTATCAAAATATAAACGGAAATTTTTGTTCCTGGGTACATTTCTTGCTAGCCTAACCACAGCGTTCGAGGAAGCGCCAAGATCTGGCTCTCCAGTGAGCACTACGTGATACTCCACTTAGAACCATTATTTTATAGCCCAACTTATGGGGGATTCTTAGGGTTGTACCTTTTTATATGATTACGCGCTTTTGTTGAACATATCTGCTCGTCTACACAAAGGAACTGCTCCATTGGTACTTTTTGAAAATTCTTATTAAGCTCATCAACAAGGGGCCTTATCTTAAATAGTCGGTCATGACTTGCATGCGATAACGGCAACATATTTTGATTGTCGTTGAAGTGATCATTGTTCCTGATTAATTCAAATCTTTTTTGTGACATGGTATTTTTAATAACTTTAATACCTATGTCATCTGACCAATACTTCCTTATGTTTGGCATACGTATAACCGACATATACAGGAGAATTCCAACGAATTGACGTATCTCTAAGGCACTTACGGTAGCAGTAGAATTGCAATCTTTTTGGCGTATACGATATATATATTAGTTTCATCAATTATTTTTTCAAATATTTCCTGCGGAAATAGGTAAAAGGAAAATTGTATGGGATTTGAAAGAGCCATAAGTTTAGCAGGCAGCATCGTGTTTCCTAAAAAGGCGAGTTGGTTTTCATTCAGTAATAAATTGGTCTTTTTCCATGTTAAATTATTTTTCCATTCGTCGCGATGTTTACTTGTACTCGGCAAAACTAGAGGGCTTTCGCAGCGTTCATTTTTTTCATTTTCATCATCAGTGTAGTCACTTTTGCTTAGCGCATTGGTTATGTCCTCGTTGTAGTCCGGATCATCAATGTTGTCATCACTTGAAAAGTCTTCATCATGTGAGCTCTCCAAATCGTCCAAAATATAGCTTATTTGAGCGGATTTCAATCGTCTCGTCGACATACTAAGCGAAAAATAACGAACATTTTATTCTTTGAAATTTAGTAGTTAACATCTGTACTAAGCACTTTGTTGCATTACTGCAACAGTTATATAAACTAATATTATAGTATACTCCGAGCTACTTTTCAGTCAAAATATTAATTTATGCAAAAATACATGCACTTACCTCCAAAAAAATACACTTTCAATAACTTTATTCACTTTTTGCAATTATAAACACAATGTTTAGCTCACACTGATCAACATCTCTTGGAAAACTGGAGTTAAATGCGAAGGTTTGCTATTTCTTTTTAATTTACAGTTATTTTGACGAGAACGCCTCAATAATTCAAGAGAAAAAATATAGCAGATGTGCAACAGATTCATATAACTGCTGTTGTGACTTTATGTTAGAAGAAAACGTAAATAGAAAATAATGTTGCAGAACTGCAACACGGCGCCGTGAAGGGTTAAAACGGTAAGAGCTGGACACAGGTGAATCTACGTACCTTCCTATTGGGAACAGGATCTTCTGAATCTTTGTCAGAAGAATTTGATCCCAGCGGCATATTTTTTCGTAACCCAGCAAAGCGCTGTACCAAGCATTACCTCAAATGTACCTGAATAACTTTCACATAAAAGTATGTCACAGAAAAGCTTTATAATTAAAAGTATTACAAATATAATAAATTAATGCATGGAAAATTAACAAAGTTTACTCATTTAAGTATTTTACCAGTTGTAAACAGGAATCAAGTGTTTATATTATACAGCATTCTAAAAAAGTTCCTGAGATATGGCCTTATTACTGAAATCGCCGAGTTACGACCTTTTCAAAGAACCGAGTTATGTGCTTTTAAACCTAAATTCTGAGTTAAGTCTTTTCTACTTCGATAGGTAGAAATGTATCTACATATTATGAAGGTTTAGTCTGAAACGACAATATTTTGCAATCTAAGTTACTTAAATGAGTCAAAATGTACTGATTTTCCGACATATTCATACTCTTGGCGAGAGGGCGACGATCTGTTAAAAAAATTGGGCACAAGAAAATTAAGGCTACAAAGAACGCACCTACAAAGCCTTTAAGTGCATACATGTGTACATACAAATATTATTTGACTTTAGTAACAGGAGCGTAAACAGCAAGTACAAAAATTTTAAATTACATGGTTGTAGTTCAAAAATCCAACAGAGTTGTTCGGCTTTTAGGATAATGGAAATGTTAAATTAAAAATAAGGTAATTGTTTCCTTTGGGAGACAACTGCTAAAACACGTCCAAAAATATCGGGAGGGGTATCAAACAACGCGTTTTGACTTCGGTATCAACAATCCGAAAGCGGATTTTCATTTTTTTTGTTCCATTGAAAAGTTATTCGCAAAAAACTCCAAAAATTACCCAGGTCCGATCCCAAATAGGGGCTTGATCAAAGGTATTTATGTGCAGAATACCTTTTTGCGTAGGCGGCCTTCGGCCGCGCTTCAAAAAAATAACCCTTAGATGGTCCAACACTGGCTACGCGGTCCACAGTATTTCTGCGCAGAACACACTTTTGCACTTTTTGGCACACCCTAATCTGTGATTACAACAACCACATGAAAATGACAGAAAATTTTCAACTTTGATTGCAAATATTTCTTCACTGAAACAAAAACTCGAAAATCTGCTTCCGGATTATTGTTACCGAGGTCAAAACGCGTCTTTTGATACCTCTCGCGATATTTTGGAAGCGTTTTAGCAGTTGTCTCCTAAAGGAAACAATTACCAAAAATAATATATACATAAATAAAAAATACGTCTATTACAAGGTGGTATTTTCCTTTCTCGTTATAATTTTTCGCCAAGCCATTTTTACGAAGTTTGTTGTACTTGCACAGATGATGGTTTGCAACGGCCACCTGTAAAAAATATACATACGTATTAAATAGCTGCATTTCAATTGAATAGAAGATTAGGAATTAAGATATTCACCAAATCATTACATTTGTTTTCAGAGCTTTGAATCTTTGCTTCAAATTCGGAGAATTCATTCGCTTCTGGAGAAGGCTTTTGATGTAAAATCTTTTTGCTTTTCTCCGTTCAAAAATTTGCTGCCGATTTTACTTCTTCCAATACCCTCTTTAACAACTTATGTGTTGATTAATTTTTAATTATTGAATTTAAACATGGTTTTATTATTATGGTAATTGTCTCTTTTAGGAGACAAATGCTAAAACACGTCCGAACACGTGATCAATGTAGCAGACTTTCGCTGGATTTCGATATCTTTACTATATGTTGGCATTTCTGGAGTGGTACGAAATGCTTCAAAAAATTTTCAAGTATATCTCAACGCATACTCTAATTGAAAAACAACGTTTAAGAAAAATTTGACAATATATTTACTTTCAAACGATAAATAATGTTGAAAATCAAACTGAGAAGCAAGGTTTTCTCAAACGTTTGAGGTTTTTGCGTGCGGTGTTTGTTGGGATAATTTCCATGGTTATGTGAATGTATTTGGAGTGGAGCATTATTTATGTATACATATACAACAATAGATTAATACATTTGAGTGAAATAGAATTTTACATATATAACAGTTCCATACCTGGGACCGCGTTTAGCATTACTTCAAGTACGGAAGCGCGCTACGTGAGCTCTGTTTCTTATCTCATGCTAATAAGCTAGGCAACCGTCTTCCCGGTTAGAGAGAAGTACGTTCCTCGCGTACCTGCTGACCGTGTCCCATCTATTCTTTTCATATAGAATCAAAGGTGAATGCTAGCAGCTTTCTTATGTAAGGCTTTGGTCCGCATATGTTCGCCATTAGGCGGCTTAGACTCGCTATAGTCTGAGCAGCCTTCTCGCACGGACTTCGAAAGTGGTCTGAGAAGCTGAGCTGCTGTCTAGGCTCACCCCCAGATATTTCGTCGACCTACGCGTTTCTATTTGTTGACAGTTTATGATGGTGGGAATCCGCTTCTGTGAGGAGCACGATCTCTGTCTTTGCTGTAGCCAGCTGGATGCCGCGGTCAAACATCCATCTGTCCCTCTGCGCATCACTTAATTTAGTTTGAGCTGTGCCATGTCGCAGTTTCGCGGCCGCCAAATTATCTGCGAAAGCGACAAGGGAAGTGCTTTCTGGCATCTGCAAGCGAAGAAGACTGTCATACGTAGCATTCCAAAGGTCGGGGCTTAGCACCAACTCCTGGTCTGCGCTACCTGTTACTCTTACCTTTATTTGGCCTTGCGTCGTTTCATACGCTAGCCAGCGGTCTCTTAGGTAGTCCCGTATTATGGATAACAAGTATGTCGGTACCTTGAAGGAGCGTTCTAATGGGTCAGGCATGTCATCCTACTTGGCATTTTTAACATCTAAAGTGGCCAATAGTACTACCGGAATTGCCTGTTGGCTTGGTATCTCGGCTTTCTTGAATGCGTTTATGACTTCTGCTATGCCATATATTGTTCAGTGCCCTCTCCGAAAGCCATGCTGTCGGTGGGACAGCCCTCCCCCATTGTGTATAGCTGTCGTTAGAGGTTGCTTTATAGGGCTATCCATCATATTTTCGGATGTGTCGAGCATGCACAGTGGACGGAAAGCTGATGGGGAGTTTGGATCCGCTTTGCCCTTCGGTATAAGGACGAGCCGTGCTGTCTTCCATCTGGCGGGGAAGATTCTTGCCTCTAGGGATTTGTTGAACATATGCAACAGCAGCCCTGGACAATTATTAGCAGTTATCCTAATAGCCTCCGCGAATATTCCATCGGGCCCCTAAGTTGGATACTACGCAGGGCTGTTTTGAGATTTTCTTCGTTGAGTAAGAAAAAGAGCGTCTACTGTTCTTCTCATGCTTTTTTCGTCCATCGCCTTGTTTGGCGGACGAAATTTCTTCATAAATATCGTGTACCCTTGTCCTCAGGGGTCTTGATCTACTTCGTCACAGAGCGCTTTCCAGCATTTACGCTTGCTATGTTTTATGGCGGCGCCGAGAGCTCGACGGGGCGACCCCTTGTATGCTTCCGCCCTTTCAAGAGTCTCAGGTCTGCGATTTCGTTGTTCCACCAGTATACTTGCTTCTTGCCTCGCCCTTTTCCTTTGCGTGGTATAGACATTGCAAGTTTCGAGCATTCCCCATTCTACTGCTCTAGCGTTAAAATCTCCTACGACGATCATTCTGTGGTCAAGGACCAGTTGGTCTAGCAATTCATCAGCTAACCTGCATCGATTCCAATTGCCTTGTATAAAGCGGGTCATTGGTGCGAAAGTTTTGCTTTCGCCGAAGCAAGTGCTGCATGCTCCAGACCCGGGAAGATGGTCGAGCTTTGTTGATTTGCAAAGTTAGCATTTTGCCTTTTGAGAGCAGTCTGAGGCTTTGTGGCCATTTTGTCCACACTTTCAGCAAGCTCCTCTCCTGTCGGGGCTCTTGCAGTCAGACTGTCGGTGTCAACAGCGCTGCAATTCCGCTCGCTGCCTTATCCTACACTGAACCCCGCCCATGGGAATTTTTCCTTCTTTCCACTTCGACAACAGCAATTTTTTGCTCTCTCTGGTTTGAACAGTGAACAGAGAGGCATGGATCTGACCTGAATTTCCACCGATATCCTTTCGGACGGCCTTGTCGACTTCGCCAGCGGTTGTGAGGCAGGCCATTCCCAATATCTCCAGCTTTATCCGCTTGAAGAGTTGTTGTACTTCGACAAATTCTCCTACTGCGCTACCAGTGGCTTCTCTAAAGGCAGGTTGATCGCTGCAGCGCACGTTTCTATCAGTACGCTACCAGCCTTGGTTTTGCGTACTGAGCGTATCACCGTCCCTATTTCGTCAGGCTGAAGCTGTCATCGAATTGCCCCTATCACTTCGGCGTAGCTTTTGCCTTCGGACGGTTTCACCAAAAACGCCGCGGCTCTGCTACCTCTTGCTTCTCTGGTTGGCCTTGGAGGCTTGGACAGGAGGTGGGTTCCTTACAGGCTGGAGTCTTTGGTGCTGTAGCTTCCGACGCCCTACTTTTCACCAGAATTCCAAGTCTTCTGGCCTGGTTCGCCGTTCCCCTTTTTGTTTGTGCTTTGTTTCAGGCAGGCCATGCAGCTCAGGACCTCTTCGAGAAGATCCATGCCCGTTTTTATGTCAAGGGACACGTTCTTCTGTCTGAGTGCAGCTGTCTGCATCATCCGAAGCATCGTTACCGCTTGTTCCAGAAGCTCGTCTCAGGTTTTCCTTTGAGGCTAGTGAATACCACTAAGCCTCTTCAAGGAGTGCCCGTTTTCCCTTACCACAGCTCGCTGTGAACAGCTGGGGGAGGTGGCATCTGGCCTTAACCTGGGGGCAGATGGTGTTGACTGACCGGGCGTGTCGCAACTGGAGTGTCCGGTTTGGCAGGGGTCTTCAAGCCTGGTGATCGTAGCAGTTTGCTGCTTTTATTAATGCGACCTCGTCCTCTTTTCTCTCTTCTTTCTTTCCTCGCTTGTATTGCTTGTAATATTATTCATGTATTTTGGGTTCCAGTGGTTATCTGTGCATATGCAGGGAGGCCACGCTAGTGTTACCACAGGTCCTTTTGGGCGTCTGTGTTCACAGCCAGAATCCAGCATTAGTCAAGAGTTATCTTTAAGACCTGCAAGTGTTTTAACGAGACGGAGACGATGGCGATATTAACCTGCCAGCCATTTCGCCAAGGTGTTATTATTATTACTATTATTATACCTTTCATGAACATGAAATGGTATTATAACTTTGGTCCGATGTTTGTAAGTATGAGAAGAAGAAGAGATAGGCCCACTAATAAGACATGTCCGTCTGTCTGCTTGTAGGCGAACTAGTCCCTCAGTTTTTGAGATATCTTGATGAAATTTAGTATGGAGGCGCCATCATTTGTCGGAATCAGCAAAATCGGAGCAATACAACGCATAGCTCCCATACAATCGATTGTTCCGATTAACTGAGTTTGACCTATAAATATTGAAATTTATGAGCTAGGAACTTTCAATTTGGCGGGTTTAGTTCATATTACATACGCAACGTGACTAGTGAAAATCAGCCAGATCGGAGCAACATAACATATAGCTCCCATATAATCGATAGTTTCGATAAATGGGTTTTGGGCTATAAATTTTGCTATTAAAAAGCTAGAAACGTAAAATTTTGCAGGTGAAATACTTTTTAGATATGTAATGTGTGTAGTGAAGATCACCCAGTTTGGACAAACATAGCATATACATAGCTCCCATACAATCGATTTTTTCGATAAATGGGGTTTGGGCTATGTAAAGGGTGTTTTTTTAGGGGTATAGAACTTCGAATTGAAATAAAACACAAGAAAATCGTTTTAAGGTCCATCAATTTGGCTTTATTGGAAGGATAATTTTATGCCATTAAATATGATTTCGGGCATGTGGCCGCCGCGGCTGGCTCGAATAAAGCCAATTCTACAGGTCCAATTTTCAACCACTTTTTCGAGCATATGGGGCCGTATGTCGGCAATAACGCCACGAATGTTGGCTTCCAATTCCCCTAACGTTTCTGGTTTGTTGGTGTAGACGAGCGACTTCACATATCCCCAAAGAAAATAATCCAATGGTGTCAAATCACACGACCTTGGTGGCCAATTGACAGGTCCATTCCGCGAAATTATGCGCTCATCGAATGTTTCCTTCAATAAATCGATTGTGACGTGCGCTGTGTGGCATGTAGCGCCGTCTTGTTGGAACCACAACTCATCCACATTCATGCCATCCAATTCGGGAACAAAATAGTCGGTTATCATGGCTCTATACCGGTCTCCATTAACGGTAGCTGCCTCTCCAGCATTATTGCGGAAGAAGTATGGCCCAATGACTCCACCAGCCCATAGAGCTCACCAAACAGTCAGTTTTTGTGGATGTAATGGCGTTTCAAGGGTCTCATGTGGATTCTCTTCACTCCAAATGCGGCAATTTTGCTTGTTGACGTAGCCATTCAACCAAAAATGAGCCTCATCACTGAACAAAATTTTGCGATGAAAATCAGCATCGAAATCAATCTCATTTTCGGCCCATACACCAAAATCACGACGCATTGCATGGTCTCGCGGCCTTAATTCTTGCACAAGCTGGATCTTGTAAAGTCGCAAGCCAAGATCTTTGCGCAAAATCTTCCATAAAGTTGATGGACAAAGCTCCAATTGCTGTGCACGGTGGCGAATCGATTCATTCGGGTCCTCTTCAACACTTTGCTCTACAGCGGCAATTGTTTCTTCGGTGCGCACTGTTCGACGTCTCTGCGGATGCGTATTATCACATAGAGTAAACGTAGTGCGAAAACGATCCATGGTTAACCGAATTAATTGCTCTGATGGACGATTATGTCGACCATAAAATGGACGGAGCTTACGGTAAACTTCGCGAACTGAACCATTATTTTCGAAATAAATTTGCACGATTTGCAAGCGTTGTTCTTTCGTCAACCTGTTTATGATGAAATGGCAAACCAAACTGAACATAAATGACATTAGAGTTGCCAGATTTGACCACAAAATGCCAGTTTTATCTCTATTCGAAAAACAAACCTGTAAAAAAAACACCCTGTATCTTTAAATTAACAGTTTTGCAGAGTTTGTACTAATTGTGAGTAAGGATGGGGCATTTAAAATCGGGATGCGTATTCATAAAAGGTATAAAGTCTTCGGCACAGTCGAAGACAGCCTTTTTCTTACTTGTTATACCTAGTAGCGCTACGCACACAAGGTATATTAACTTTAGTCGCGTAACGGTGGTATGTAACGGCATAAACGGATCGAGATAGATATTGACTTACATATATCAAAATGTTCAGGAGGAAAAGAGAAATTGATTAAGCCATGTCCGTCCGTCCGTCTGTTAGCACGATAACTTTAGTAAAATTTGAGATATCTTAATGAAATTTGGTATGCAGGTTCCTTGGCACTCATCTCCGAGCGCTATTTAAAATGGGATGATAGCCACGCCCACTTTTTATATGTAGAATATTTTCGAAAATACAAAAAAAGTGATTATTCAGTACATAATACTCTTATAAGGATAAAATTTGGTGTGTACATTAATGTTAAGGAAAATAAATGAATAAAATAAAGTTTTGATTAAGTCAAACGTAGAAATAATATTAATCATGATTCAAAAACCGTTGAAGATATCGAAAGGAAATTAGCACAAATATTTATATTAATTCAAGATATGTTCCGGGAAAAAATGGTCGAAATCGGTTAAGAACCACGCCCACTTTTATACGAAAGATTTTGAAAAGGATCATAGATATCTTTAATAGCCAATAACTTTGCGTACAGAAGCTTTATATCATTTCTATTTCACTTTCAAAGTGTCCGTGAAGGAAGAAAGTCGAAATATATAAACTTTTAAAAATGGCCGTGGCACCGCCCCTTTTATAGTGGATTATTCTACAAAACTTTTTATGCCATAGCTCCGACAAAAATTGATTTATCGAAACGATATTTGGCGAAAATGTCGAATGTTTGTTGTAAAAATGGACGAAATCGATCAGCGGCCACGCCCAGTTTTTTAGCATAGTTCTGAAAAATTTGTTTGTAAAATGTAAAACGCGATATTTTTATAACCATGCAAGCTATATCAATAAAATCTTGCACACATAATAAGCTTTTTAAGCAAAACTCCAAAATTTTGTGGATTTTGGAGAAGTAGGCTTGGCGCCGCCCACTTTTCAGCAAAAAAGTTCTGCTACTTTAAAAGAACTGGATATTTCAATCAAAATTGGTCAGTTGCTTCCTAATAGTATGTAGTATACTCCTAATTAAGCAAATCGGATAACACACAAGTAAAATATCCCACCGCAATAGGGACGTTATATACCTAGTTTGATTATCATACCATTAATGAAAATGAAACGATTGTAAGTATGAGAAGATGGGCCCATCAATAAGTAAACTGAAATAATAAGGGCGATGATCTGAGTCGATTTACCAATGTCAGTCTCTCCGTCCGTCTATCTGTCTGTCTATTTGAACGCAAATTTGTCAAACATAAAATGTGCATGTATTGGTATTTTGAAAAAAATTGGTTAGCAGTTGTTGGTAGGGAAGCTATTTATACACAAATAAATTAACGGCGGCCGCCGTGGTGTGGCGGTAGTGTTGCCGGCCTACCCCACCGAAGGTCCAAGGTTCGAGTTCTGGAAGAATTAACATCAAAAGTGGTTTGAAAAAGTTTTTCAAAACGGAGTCGCCCCTCGGCAGTGGTTTGGCAAACTCTCCGAGTGTCTTACTGCTATGGAAGGCTTCTCAGCAAAAATTCATCTCCTTTGTAGATGCCGTTAGAAGTCGGCAAAAATCTATAGGTCCCGTAGGAAAAAATTAAAACGGCACATCACAAATTGGAAGGGAAGCTTGGCGCAAAAATCTCTTAGAAGGTTTATGATGATATACCTGTTGGTTATTGCGCCATGTATTTATATTTTTTTAAAATTAATTTACGCCTCAAAACTCATAACAGGTGTTTTTACTAAAAACAAACAGCTGCCTTTATAATACGAACTGAAAGATATTAAAATAGACTTCCGTAATTTGGTATTCCATACTAGATCACTACTAGGTATATAATGTTAGGTTCCACCCGAACTTAGCCTTCTTTACTTGTTATTATTAACTGCATTCCTTTTGGTATTGTAAAAGATAACTTATTTACACATACAATTAAATGAAAAATTATCTCAAAAGGATTGTTTCCTTTAAAACTCTATGACATATGTACATGTGTAAACACAAAAATAGGTAGCTTTCCTGGACAAGTTTTTCGACATTGCTTAATGTTAGGGCACCAATTATTCTGTGCACGTGTATTTCACCGCCAAATTGTCGTTCGGCTAGGTACCAAATTAATCACCGGATCTAATGAAAGTGGCCCTTCAGGCAGATATTAAAATTGGTTTCCAGTTTTCGAATTGCTGATAAACCCCTTAGTACCATTCACGTATTATACAGTTAGATCTTCTTACTAAAATAAGAAAAAGGTAGTAGAGAGAAATCTACACATACAAATAATTGTCATAACAAATAATGGCACATAAATACATACATATATCTAGATAGTAGCAGGCTCTTACATCTTCTATACTATACTACTTATAAAATAAAGTCGCTACGTACGGAATTGGCTTCGCACAGAATGCTCCGATTTGAAAGCGGTTTTTTGCATTTTAAAGCTTAGCTGTGTGAGATGCACTTTTTTTTATATAATGTGGCGGCCGCCGTGGTGTGAAGGTAGTGTTGCCGGCCTACCACACCGAAGGTCCATGGTTCGAGCCCTGGTACAGGTAACATCAAAAGTGATTTGAAAAAAAAGTTTTTCAAAACGGGGTCGCCCCTCGGCAGTGGTTTGGCAAACTCTCCGAGTGTATTTCTGCCATGACAGGCTTCTCAGCAAAAATTCGTCTCCTTTGTAGATGCCGTTCGGAGTCGGCAAAATACTGTAGGTCCCACCAATTTGTAGGGAAAATTCAAATCGGCACACCACAAATTGAAAGAGAAGCTTGGCGCAAAAATCCCTTAGGAGGTTTATGATGATAAACCTGTTGTATATCGCGCCATAGAGAGAGAGAGAGAGAAGGAATATATAAAGGGGGCGTGGCAATCGGACAAAATGTGGTAAAAAAAACGTAAATTTTTTGTTTACACAGCCATACATCATAACCTAATCAACCGATTAGAATGAATCTTCCTTGAAGTTTAACTTTGAAATATTTACTTTCGTTCTGCATCAAAAAAATTAGTTGATTTCTTTCTAATTTAACCAAAATTGTTTAAATAAAAGCAGCACTTTTTCCAAAAAAATCTGTTTGTGTGTTTGTTCGCTGCCAACCGAATAAGTCATCTTGCTTTAAGCGACAGCTGTGGTGAGCCATTCATTTGATGAATTCGCGAAAAAGCTCGGTAGCGTTACTTCACTTCGGACGTATGTATGTATGTAATGTTAATTATAAAGTTGTTTTAAACATTATCAACCTGTGTGAAACAAGGTGCGGGTGGCTAGTATTGAATATAAAAAAGTGTGATTCTGTAATGCAATGGAAACACTGGACTAGTACAACCGTTGCCAACATCAAATCAATGGCGGCAGTGACACTAACAATAATGTCAGCAAATGGTATTTTTTTTTTACTTTGACCTACAAATGTTAAGGCGTAACGAAATGTCGAGAAGGTACTAAAAGACGCGCTGATCCAAGGAGTCATAATCCCCATTTGAGAGGTTAATATATAGAACCATTGAAAAGTAATTAATAAAAAACCGTTTAAATAATTTGTTTTGGTCCACTACTTTTGTCTTAAACTGAGGTACGACCAAAATGGTATCTGCATTTATTCTAAGCGAAAACGCTATTGAGAGGCGCCAAAAGGATGCCTAGCGCAATTGCGTCAATACATTGCGCAAAACCGACATGGCACCGGCTTCATTGCATCAGCGCCAAAAAGGTTACGCCAATACCCAGCCTAAACTTAAATCACTTTTCACATGGCTTTGACACAAGGAATTGTAATTTTTTTTTTGAGATTCTAGTAACTTGAGTTACCAACAAAATACACAGCATTTTTATTTCTGATTTCTGATACTGCCATGCCTTAGCGTCAGTAAGGGTTTTATTTTCTACTACAAGTTAGTAATATACCTAATTAAGTTCATTTTGTATATTCCTGGCCCATTATTTAAAGCATGGATTAATGCCAGTTCTGCTCTCTTTGTGTGGACGGAACTGCTCACATTTGTTTGGCCATGTCCTATGGAGAGATCAATTGTACCATTTATACCCGAACGGGTACGATAGGACTAATCCCTTTTTCACGCAAACGGGTGGAGTCCGACATGTCTGTTAACTCCTATGAGTATGCTACGCAAATTAAAAATAAACGTCCTACGTATAAATCTATATTTGTGTAGCGTGGTCTTAGGGGTGTAATTCAATTTTAGCTTTTGTAGCATACTAATAGGATTAATCACGGCTCATTATCTCTTGACAGAAATAAAAAGTTGAATATCGTCTTTTGGATTATTGATACAGAGGTCAAAGAGTCTTGTGTTACTTCTCCCGACATTTTTAGATGTGTTTTAGCAGTTGCGAGCTGCTTGTCGCCACCAATAACTGTGACGACAAATTTTGTTTCAGAATGGCTGAAAGTTCATGATTTTGATAGAAGAGCTTAAAGATCTGGCTGTGTTCATTGTAATCCAGAAAGGAAAGAGAAGAAAGGATTTTAGTTCTTATCAACAATTCAACACGAGTGTTGAAGTAGAACGATGCTCCTCAAATGTAAGTTTTATATGCAATAGATTCAGGTCCAGGTCAGAGCAAGACATCATTAATGCCCTGATTTCTTTAAGATCACATTAAGCTACAGATGAAATAATTTTGAACAATGAGTTTTTATTTGTATCTTAAATTCAGTTTTTATACGTACTCCAAGTACCTTAGTTCACAAAGGCTATAAGCAACAAATTTATTTCAGATCTTCTATCTTTTTTAGAGGGACATGTCATATTTGGTGCACTTTTTGGCGAAAACCACTAACAAATTTAAGCAGGCTAAAGTTCGGGACGATCCCTTGATCCCGGAATTCAGACAAAATCGACATCCCTCGCTTGTACATATTGCAAAGGAGATGACGCGTATTCATGAAAGGTATAAAGCCTTCGACACAGTCAAAGACAGCGCTCTGCTTACTTAAATTTTAAAGCAATAATTATGATCTTTAATTTTTGAAAAGGGAGTGTGCATACATACATATGTACATACGTACTTTCATTTAATTTATCTTGTAAATATGTTTGTTTATCAAGGTGCGCAAAATTAGTACCAAGGACTGTATACAATTTGTAAACCTCCATTATGGTGATTCCAAAAATGTAACGTTTTTTCCAACGTAGCCATAAAGTTTGGTTTGCTTGGCGAGCTTGAAAGTTTTAGAAATTACTCCAAAAATCAATTGTTGGTAAAGAAAGTTGTTTTTTTATAGTATATATATATTTTTTTTTTAAATCAGGGTTGGTTCTGCCGGCTTCAGGTCAAAATTGTCATGTTTTAAAATAAAAACAACAAAAGTTATTTCTACTGTTTTCCGATATATTTCGGTTACACGTCGGTAACCATCTTCAAGGAACTATAACAATAAATACATTATTTTACAAACAATTCTAAAAAACTAACTAACATATTCATACATACATTTATCTTTCACGTCCGTTCTATTTGACGCGGAGCTTTCTACTGTTTTCATTTCTACTGATTTGTTAGTTAGCAGGTGTCTAAATATATGCGCGACACCATCAACATCTGTTTTGTAATTCAAACGTATGTTTGGTGGTGTGTTAATGATATGCAGCATTTCCAATGTGAGGCGCTTGCTATAGTTTGATTCTTGCTGGAGAATGTTTACATTATTAAAGTTGGGAGAGTGGCCGCTACTCGCACAGTGGGCCATAAGTGCTGTTTTATGAGTGTTTGACTGTGGATATTGTTTTAAATCTGACTTGTGTTGTGCTAATCTTGTTTTTAATTTGGATTTGGTAGTCCCTACGTACACGCGGTTGCATGGTTGATTTTTACTGCCATTGCAAGGGATTTTATAGACAACGTTGCATTTTTCCGTGTGCGGTATTTTAGCTTTGGTATTATTAAATATATTTTTAAGTGTGTTTTTTGGTTTGTGAGCTATTTTATATGTATTTTTATCGTAAGAGTTAGACTTTGCTAAACGCTCTGAAAGGTGGGGAACATAAGTTACTGACTTGAACTTTGTTGGTTTTTTCGTTTTGGCTTGTTGATTGCACGTATTCGTCTTTCTAATTAACCTTTTTATAATGTTTTCTGGAAAATCATTTTTCTTCATTAAAATAAATATTTCTTTTTTGGTTTCATCGTGGTAAGTTTTGTCTGATATCTGAAGCATCCTTCTAATACAGCCTTCCGCTGTATTAATTATCATAGACTTCGGGTGTTTTGAGTTGAAGTTAATGATTCGTCCTGATGCTGTTGGCTTTTGATACCACTTTGTCTTTAATTGATTTCCTTGTTTTATCACTATGGAATCTAAATATGCTAATCTATCATCGTTTTCGAGCTCTATTGTGAATTTGATATTTTTATCAAATGAATTTAACGCATTAAGTGTTCTTTCTACCTCATTTTTTTGTATGATTGCGAACAAATCATCAACATACTTGGTGACTAATCTTGGTACACGTGGAAGTTTTTCCATTGTTCGGCTTAACAGTTCCTCCATAACTATATCCGCGATTACTGGCGATGTGGGCGATCCCATCGGCATTCCTTTAAGTTGTATGTAAATTTTATCATCAAATCTAAAATATCGGTTTTCTTCAACACAAAATCTTAATATTTCCATAAACAAATTTTTTGGTATCCTCGTGAATTCCTGTATTTCTGTCCATTTTTCCCTTTCAACGTCAAGTGCTAACTGTATTGGTATGCTCGGAAATAGTGAAACCACATCAAAAGAAATTAATTTTTCATCATCACAAATTAAAGTATTATTTACTCTTTCTTTGAAATCAACTGTATTTTTTATGTTATAGATAGAGTTCGACGTTATGTTTTTTAAAATATTCACAATATATTTGCATAGCCCGTATGAGGGCGACCCGATGGCTGAGCATATCGGTCTTAGTGGTGTGCCTTCTTTGTGCAATTTTGGGAGTCCATAAATCCTTGGTGGTAGTGCCGTGGTGGTACTGAGGGTATGTTTTTCGGCATTCGAAATAATTCCCATTTTGAAAAGTTTATCGACTAGCATGTTGTTTTTGTTTTGTAGACGCGAGGTTGGATCCTGTCTTTGGATTCTGTATGTCGATAAATCATTTAGTATGTTTGCCATTTTATTATTATAATCATTTGCGATCATTGCTACCGTTTTGTTTCCTTTATCACTCGTCAAAATTTTAATGTTTTCATTTTTCCTCAGAAATTGCCGCGTTCGTTCCACTGTGTCTATTATTGCACTATCCATTGCACTTAGCCTGTTTGCTGTTGTGTGATCTTTAATTAGTAGCGAGACTTTGGTTCTCGCCTCTTCCTGTTTTTCTCTATCTTTGAGAGTCTGTACGAGATTCTCTCCATCCGCGATGTATTGGAAAATTGGAAATTCCTTGTTTTTTAATGGTAATCCAAACTTTGGACCCTTTGCCAAAAGAGCGCTTATATCTTGAGGGAATTCCACATTGGTCTTGTTGACAAACCAATCTGCCTGTTGATTGTTTTTGGTAAGAATGTTGTTTCGTTTACTACGTAGTTTCTCATGCTTCGATTCTTGCCGCGCTTTTAATGTTGTTGTTAGTTTGATTTCGATATTTTTCTCCCTTTCCATAAATTCATGTAAATCCTCCGCGCTCAGCTGTTTCTTTAGGTTTGTTGTTATTTCTTCTATTCTTTGTTTTAGTCTTTTTAATATGTTATGTTGTTGTTTTATAACTAAACTTAATATTTTTGTGTGATAATAATGTGTGTGCCTATTTAAATCTATATCTATGTTTGGAAATGTGTTTTTTTTTAATTTAAACAACATAAAATAAATTATCAAGATATATGTGTGGTGGTGCTTTTTTTAATTTTGCTTTAATTACCAAAAACTACAAAATTATAGACTTCACGCGAAAAACACCTGAACGGCTTGCTTCGGTATGGGAGACAATTCTTCGAACAGTTATACTATGGCCCTGCAATGGCCTTACTGGGCATGAACTAGAAACAGGCCATTGCCACTACAGTGGTTAAGGAAAACACCTCCGCTGAGAGAGAGTTAGCTATATATCGGCCGATATCCCTGATCTCGCAAGTATCCTAGATCTTAGAGACTGTTCTATTCCCTAACACAGCTAACTCAACAGCTCAACACCACCACGGCGTTAAAACTCAAATAAGTGGGCTTTGACAAAGTCAACCACGCAACGGTTCAAGCCAGGGCGTTGTCCTACCCCACCTTGTTTAATTTCTCGCGGAATTTGACGTTGTTAGAGATCGAATCCTCATATTTCCTTATGATGCCCGACCATCACTTACATATCGGAGATAAAATGCTCGGAGTATAAGAGTCGTTTGGTCCAAAGATGCACCTTAAGGCCGTCAACAATTTTAACTGCTCAGCTGGGCAATATTTTCTAAACGCAATCTCATTATGGGCCAAGCCTGTTGGAACTGACAGCTTCCTAGGACTCTCATTAGAACAGACTAATGACATTTTCGTAAATGGACTAGCCAAGTGCTGTTACAGAAATAGCCACAACAACCAACTACAGAATCAAAAAAGTCATTGGTTAGATTGCGTTGATATAATTTAAAGGTGACTTAGGTTTACTCTAAAATTGGTCCACAAATCAAGGGACCCAATTTTTTTGCATGGAGGTTGGGGCATTCTAATGTAGGTATGCAAAATACCGTTATTATACCTAGTAGTGCTTCGCACACAAGGTATATTAACTTTAGTCGCGTAACGGCAGTACGTAACGGCATTAACGGATCGAGATACATATTGACTTATGTATATCAAAATGTTCAGGACGAAAAGAGAAATTGATTAAGCCATGTCCGTCCGTTTGTGGACACGATAACTTGAGTAAATTTAGAGATATCTTAATGAAATTTGGAATGCAGCTTCCTTGGCACTCATCTCCGAGCGCTATTTCAAATGGGCGAAATCGGATGATAGCCACGCTCACTTTTTATGTATAGAATATTTTCGAAAACACAAAAAAAGTGATTACTCAGTACAAATTTGGTGTATACATTGAGATTGAGACATAAAATAAATTTTTCAAGAAATTTTTGAAAATGGGAGTGGCACCGCCCACTTTTGATTAAGTCAAATTTAGAAATAATATTAATCATAAATCAGAAACCGTTCAAGATATCGAAACGAAATTCAGCACACAGGTTTGCAGGTATGCAAGGAATGTTCCAGGAAAAACTGGGCGGGATCGGTTAAGGTCTACGCCTACTTTTATATGAAAGATTTTGAAAAGGATCGTAGATATATTAAATAGGCAATAACTTTACGTAAAATAGATTTACATCATTTATATTTCAGTTTTAAAGTTTCCGTAAACAAAGAAATCAAAAAACTTAAAATTTTCGAAAATGGGTGTGGCCCCGCCCCTTTTATAGTGGACTATTCCACAAAACTTTTTATGCCATAACTCCGCCAAAAATTGAGTTGTGGAAACGAAATTTGGTGATAATGTTCTATATATAAAGGTAACTGTTTGCTGTAAAATTGGGCGAAATCGGTTAATCTCCACGCCCAGTTTTTTAACATAGTTCTGAAAATTTTTTTTCTAAAATTTAAAGAGCGATATTTCTACAACTAAGCAAGTTATATCAATCAGATTTTGCACACATAATAAGCTTTTTAAAAAAAACTCGGCCGCAAAAAAATTTAGTCGATTTTGAAGAAGTAGGCGTGGCGCCGGCCACTTTTCAGCATAAAATTTCTGCTATTTTCAAAGGCAATCGCTTATAATTAATTCTTGATATTTCAATGAAAATTGGTCAGCTGCTTCCCAGTAGTATGTATGTATTATACTGCTGCCAAAAATTAGCCAAATCGGGAATACACAAGCAAAATATTCAGTCACGTAGTTAATAGCCCAATTTGTAGGGAAAATTCAAATCGGCACACCACAAATTGGAAGAGAAGCTTGGCGCAAAAATCTCTTAGGAGGTTTATGATGATATACCTGTTGTATATCGCGCCATAGAGAGAGAGTTAATAGCCCACTGCAATAGCGAAGTTATATATTTTTTTTGATTTTCATACCTTTCATAGACATTAAATGTATGTAAGTATGAGAACAAGAAGAGAAATTCACTGAAATGATCAGAATGATGAGCGGAGTCGATTTAGCCATGTCCGTCTCTCCGTCGGTCTGTCTGCCCGTCTGTCTATTTGAACGCAAACTAGTCTCTTAGTTTTACAGAAGAATGCTGAAACTCGTTGTTTGCTTTCGCCATTTTATAATATACTAGCAAACCCCGTATACGTTGTTTTGACGTTTTGGTACATAGAACACATCTATATATAAAATGTCATTAACTTGAACCAAATAAACTCCTACCTGTACCGAACTGCAGCTTTATATAACCTGGGGGCTTTTCCAAAAGCTATACAGAGACTGTGTCGTGCCCAGCGAACTGCTGAGCCTATCGTGAAAGTTCAAGGGCAAAACAAAACACAAAATACAAGGGCGTGGCACCGCCCACTTTTGAAGAACTATGTAGATATTGACTAAGTGACACATATATCCAAATTTCATTAATTTAGACCAAAAAAGTTCGGAGTTATGACGAATTGAAACCTTATATAGCCTGGGGGCGTGGCTCCCCCTACTCTTCCAAAACTATATATGGCCTATGCTGTACCCAGTGAACCCAAGTATATATTGTGAAAATTTCATAAAGATCGGTTGAGTTCTTTGGCGCCTATGAAAGACACCCTTTTTTATATTTATTTTTGTTACGCGCACAAGGTATATTACTTTATTCGGCATAAACGAATCGAGATATATATTTATTAATGTATCTCAAAACGTTCAGGATAAAAAGTAAAATATCCGGGGAAGTTGTTAATCTCTCTATCTCTATGGCGCGATATACAACAGGTATATCATCATAAACCTCCTAAGAGATTTTTGCGCCAAGCTTCTCTTCCAATTTGTGGTGTGCCGATTTGAATTTTCCCTACAAATTGGTGGGACCTACAGTTTTTTGCCGACTCCGAGCGGCATCTACAAAGGAGACGAATTTTTGCTGAGAAGCCTGTCATGGCAGAAATACACTCGGAGAGTTTGCCAAACCACTGCCGAGGGGCGACCCCGTTTTGAAAAACTTTTTTCAAATCACTTTTGATGTTACCTGTACCAGGGCTCGGACCATGGACCTTCGGTGTGGTAGGCCGGCAACACTACCTTCACACCACAACGGCCGTTAATACCCCAATGCAAAAGCGAAGTTGTATATCTTTTTTGATTTTCATACCTTTCATGAACATGAAATGTTTGTACATGTACTGAAATGATCAGGAGGATGAGCTGAGTCGATGTAGGCGTGTCCGTCTCTCGATACGTCTATATGTCTGCCTGTTTGAACGCAAATACGAAGTGAAAGTATTAAAATAAACCTGCGTAAATTGGGATGACATAATAGATCACTACTAGGTATATAATGTTCGGTTCCACCCGAACTTACACTTCCTTACTTGTTGGACTTGGATTTAAGCTACGCCTTATGTATTTATGTGTGTATGTAAGTATGTAGGAGTATTAACTAAGCACATACATGAGTACTAAATTCCCATTCATTCATTTATTCATTCATAGAGTGGCATGAAAAGTGCACATGAAAAAACCATTAATGCTTAGTTAAATTTGGAATGGTGAATGCAACAAAAAAATCAGCGTCGCACGCACCTGACCCCTAACCAAAACGATTAAGATCCGCACGGAACGAAGTTAACTTCCATGTAATTTAATTTAATCGTTCCTTCAAAATAGATAAATTGTATATATTATATCTATTTTGTATATTAAAACCCTGCACGTACACTACATTTTGTGTTGTGAACAGTGGCGTAGGCAATGGAAATTCGGGGTTAAAACTGCTTTCATCTGTTATTATTATTATGCATTTTTACGCTTGTCATGGTAAACATAAATCATATTTTTATAATTAAGAACAAATGTTAGTTCATATCATCTAGTCGTTGGGCCATCACAGCTCATTTTTATTTCACATCGATTATAAAAAGCAAAGAACCGGAAAGAGGCATAAGTGAGGTGCTTTTCATGTCACAGAGAATTCACCATACGCTAGAGACATTTTACTTCATAATAACGAAGAACAAAGAGCTACATGCAGCATCAACACAGATATATTAGAACTACAAGTAAAGAACGCAACGTAGTAAAGGCGACTGTCTACTCCGGCAAGCCCCTAAACCTCCGTGGAATACTTTGTTTTTTTTTGTATGTTTTCACACCTTCTTAGACCGCTGATAGTTAATTCACCATAGCAATAATTTGATATTTGTTTTAGTGGGCGCTTAATAACCGCCGCGTTCCACCGAACGGCTAAACGAGATGAACTAACTAGTTCTTTAGTTCATCCAACTGAAATCGTCCCCCTACATAGTCAAATATTGTGATTTCTGAGATGAGTCACAATCGCGGAACTTATAAAACCTTACTGACTCAGTACGTCCTTTTTAGTTAGAAATTTTGGTAATTGTTTCCTTTAGGAGACAACTGCTAAAACACGTCCGAAATTATCGGGAGAGGTATCAAAAGACGCGTTTTGACCTCGGTAACAATAATCCGGAAGCGAATTTTCGATTTTTTGTTTCAGTGAAGAGATATTTGCCATCAAAGTTGAAAATTTTCTGTCATTTTCATGTGGTTGTTGTAATCACAGATTAGGGTGGATCGAAAAGTGCAAAAAGTGTGTTCTGCGCAGAAATACTGTGGACCGGCTAAGGGTTATTTTTTTGAAGCGCGGCCGCCTACGCAGAAAGGTGTTCTGCACATAGATACCTTGGATCAAGCCCCCTATTTGGGATCGGACCCGGGTCATTTTCGGGTTTTTTGCGAATAACTTTTCACTGAAACAAAAAATTGAAAATCCGCTTTCGGAGTGTTGATACTGAAGTCAAAACGCGTTGTTTGATACCTCTCCCGACATTTTTGGACGTGTTTTAGCAGTTGTCTCCTAAAGGAAACAATTACCGAAATTTTGCTTCCTGACTAATGCAGTAGTGATTATCGCATTCTAATTATGATAATCCATTAAATTTTCTATCTCTAAAGGTAGCGAATGTTCCGCATCTCTAGCCGACTAATTTTCACAATTGAAAATTTTCCCAAAATTTACGAGCATTTATACTTCCCCTTTTCTAAAATACAGCAGTCAACCTGTGTCTTGTTGGTTGAAGTGCTATGTGCACATTCAAACTTGTTGACATCTCAGGAAACAGCTATGGATTTTAGGCGGTATTTTCGGTTAGCTTCGGTGCGCTAACATGTGCATATTTATTTTCTGTCGTTGCAGCTTGTTGGAAAATGCTTTCGTCGGGACACTGGGGAAACAGATCTTTCGAGGCTAATGATAAAGATTGTTCTGTTGGTAGAAACTTTTAGCGAATCCAGAGATGCAAAATTTATACATATCCGATTATCGAGATATCGACCAAAATGTGAACCAGGGTAACCATGGAATATGTACAGTTTTCGGAGACAAAGACCAAAATGTGGACCAGGATTACTTCTAGAATAAACTTTTAGACTATGGGGATTGATGGGAGTATTAATGAAAGTTTATTTTTTATATAAGTGTGGGCAAAAGTAGCCCAGAGAATTGTGTTTGGGTAATAGTGGTAGAGGAGGTAAGGGAGTTGGAAAGGAGAGGGATAAGGGATGGTGGGAAAACTACACGAATAGAGAGAGTGGGTTAGAGATAGAAAGATTTTTTTCTAATTTTCATTTATAAGTATTTAATTTATGTAACGGCACAACGTCCCAAGGGCAGCTAGTCAGCTGGTCTACAATGGTCTGATAAGAAATTTCACTAGCCTACATTACTGTTATGTTTAATTTTTATTACAGAAAAGTTCACCTTAAACACGCCATATGTAGCGCTACCAAAACTTAACACCGGATCCCTGCAACACATACACTTCAACGGTAATTTCATGCAGTTAATTCTAAATCTAATTCGAAAGGTGAATGAATAACTGTTTTTATTCGTATGCTTCCTTCTCGTGATGCGCGGTTCCGATTCGTGATGCAATTCCAAACGGACCCAGGTATGCGGGAGCATTCTATTATTAAGTATAACCTGTTTAGTCTGCATAACATTTGGCACAACCAAAACCGGCTTATCTCCAAAACTAACTTGACAATGGATGATGGAATATCGTTCAAAAGTAATTGAAAGTTTTATCCTGTCAGTGTGTGCAGTTTTTTTTTAAATTCTACCGATTATGCTGTTGGGGAAATCAAGTTTCATTCAGGTAAGTTTGTCTATAAGAGATTGTGGTTACATTGCGCACGTGCAACTCGGAACTTATTTTAAAATCTTCAATGCCGCAACAAAAATACGCTCGGAAACAGGTTTTTATTACTTATTTTTAATAACTGCGCTCCAAATAGTTTATTTCAAACATTTTCTTTAAATTTTTTTTAATACTAAAAGAACAGTTTTTCGACCATTTTTAATCATGGCAGAAGCGTGGACACTAACAACACCTAATGAGGCGGCTCTAAGAGTATTCAATAGAAAGGTTCTTCCAAAGATTTAGGGACCATGCATTGGCGACTGCAAGAACCGAAAACGTTTTAATGATGAGCTGAGGTTTCTCTGGCTTGGCCACGTTGTGCGAATGAACGAAGATGCTCAAGCCCAGAAGGTATTCTTATCGGCACCCGCCGGTGGAAGCAGAGAAAGAGCGAGACCACCACTCCACCAGACCGAATTGCGATTCCGCGGTGTTTCTAATTGGCGCAAGTTGGCGCAACGAGGAAATTACTTAGACGGTCAAAATTGCCCAGCCGGTTAGATGACCATTTGAAGAAGAAAGAATAAGAACCGTGGCATCTTTAAATAATCCGGTTACTCTATTAAGTGCATCACTACTAGCAACATACGTTAAATGTTTTTGCAGTTGTTATTTTTAACAAACAACGATTTACTTTCGATTATTTACAAGGAACAGCTCACACGAAATGACAAAATGTGTAATTCCATTAGTCGAACAACTCGAAAACACTTGTCAGTCAGAGTCAATAAGCAACATCCGACAGATGTTCTCTTAACCTAACGGCAGTGACATACGTCTTTTCTTTTTGGGGGTCCATATAGTTTGTAAAATTTTTTTTATTAAAGATGGAATTAATAAAAAAACATTTCTAAGAAATGACGTCGAAAGTAACCAACGTCGCGGCATCACAGGCCACAGCTTTAAAGGGTATTGCACGTAACAGCAGTTATGTTATACCAGGGCTATATGATCTAAGCGTTGAAGACACTAATTGGGTATTAACCTCATCGTTCATAATATTCACCATGCAAACTGGTAAGCTTAGATATTGTTACGTGTAATAAAAAAAAATAACTGATAGCCCTAGTTGTGCTGAGTATACGAAATGGTATATAACTTTATACGAAACGGATCAACATACTCGGTGCATCTGAAATGATACTTACCTTGAAGTAGGAGTACAGTATATTTGGCTTTACTTTAAATATATGCTAAATAAAAAGATCTCACCCAAAAACAAAAATCATCGCCAGAGCCGTTTTTAAGAAAACCGCGATATAACAGCGTTTTTACACGATTTCGGAAAACTACATTTTTTTCCACATATTGGAAAAATCTATATATTCTGAAAGAAGAGCTAAAACTGCATCGCCCACATGTTCAACTTTCAACATATCATGTTCCTTACTCTTGTGCAATGCGATTGAAAATTCATCTTTTTACTCATACGACCGGTGGTGTTAAAGGGAAATAAAAAAAATTCTAATGTTGGGCAAAACGAAGTACCTTCTGTCATCCTGCAAAGAGTCAGCGCATTCGCGCCTTCGCAACCAAGCCACTGTTGGCAGCAATAATTTCGAAATAGTAAAGGACTTCGTTTACCTGGGAACCAGCATTAACATCAACAATAATGTTAGCCTAGAAATCCGACGAAGAATTACTCTTGCAAACAAATGCTACTTCGGACTGAGTAGGCAATTGAAAAGTAAAGTCCTCTCTCGACGAACGAAAATAACACTCTAAAGTCACTCATCGCACCCGTCCTGCTATTTGGTGCAGAAGCGTGGACACTAACAACATCTGATGAGGCGGATCTGGGAGTATTCGAGAGAAAGGTTCTTCGAAAGATTTGTGGACCGCTACGCGTTGGCGACGGCGAGTACCGAAGAAGATTTAATGATGAGCTGTATGAACTTTACGCAGACGCCGACATAGTTCAGCGAATTAAAACACAGCGGCTTCGCTGGCTAGGCCACGTAGTGCGAATGAGCGAAGATGCTCCAGCCCAGAAGGTATTCTTGTTGGCACCCGGCGGTGGAAGCAGAGGAAGAGGGAGACCACCACTCCGATGGAAGGACCAAGTGGAGATCGATTTGCGATCCCGCGGTGTTTCCAATTGGCGCCAGTTGGCGCAACGAAGAAACGACTGGCGAGCTATGTTGGACGGTCAAAATCGCCCAGGCGGTTAGATGACCATTTAAAGAAGAAGAAGAATGTTGTCAAGAGGCAACTCTCTCCATAAAATCCTAATCTAATTTGCAGTGAATAGGAGATAACAAAACGCCACTGGATGATAAGGAGAAATTTTCCGGCTTTAATATTCTTTTACTTAAACACACATATTGATTTAAACTGCTGAGTTATAGACGACCAAAAAATAGGCCATCCGAGCTTTTTAGTCCATATTGTGGGAGAAGTATGATTAATCCAAAAATTCTAATAGCAGATTAGGATTTTACGGAACAAATTGCCTCCTGACAACATTCGAAGTCATAATCTCCAAGCTTTTCTTAATTATCTCTTTCTTAACAACTCGCCTCCAAAACTGCTCTAAAACTAATTTTTATTACCGTTTTTCATGAAAATAAAACAGAGTCACCTTAAGAAAATCGCCAAAAATCAACGGTAACCCCTCTCTCTCTCTCTCTATGGCGCGATATACAACAGGTATATCATCATAAACCTCCTAAGAGATTTTTGCGCCAAGCTTCTCTTCCAATTTGTGGTGTGCCGATTTGAATTTTCCCTACAAATTGGTGGGACCTACAGTTTTTTGCCGACTCCGAACGGCATCTACAAAGGAGACGAATTTTTGCTGAGAAGCCTGTCATGGCAGAAATACACTCGGAGAGTTTGCCAAACCACTGCCGAGGGGCGACCCCGTTTTGAAAAACTTTTTTCAAATCACTTTTGATGTTACCTGTACCAGGGCTCGAACCATGGACCTTCGGTGTGGTAGGCCGGCAACACTACCTTCACACCACGGCGGCCGCCGGTACCCGGTAACCCCTGGGTACTTAAATTTCGCACTTTCTTATGCCAAAACTAACTTTTAAAACTGAGTACTCGAAAACGTTCTTCGTAGTTTTAATTCTCTTTAACCCCATCGGTCGTATGAGTAAAAAATTTATTTTCAATTGCATTTCACAAGATTAAATATGATATGTTAAAAGTAAAACATGTGGGCGATGCATTTTTAGCTCCCCTTTCAGAATATATAGATTTTTCCGATAAGTGGAAAGAAATGTTGTTTTCCGAAACCTTGTAAATAAAACGCTGTTATTTCGCGGTTTACTCAAAATCGGCTCTGGCGATGATTTTTGTTTTTGCGTAAGATGATTTCATTTATTAGCATATCTATTTATAAAGTCAAGCTAAATGTACTGTACTCCGACTTCGAGGTAAGAATCATTTCGGGAGCACCGTGCATAGATATATTTATATGTTTAAAAACTATCGGTATCAAAAAATAAAAAAAATAAATCGACTAAGCTTTTAACACTATAAGTTGTGCAGACATTTTCCTTACGGAAGGAGGGGCAACATGACCTAGAAGGTTGCACTACTCATACCAAATTGCTCCGGCTACAGTCGGGCATGTAACGCAAGGGAGTACCGGAGCGTACCGGGTACATATCCCGCAAAGGACTGTCAGTGAGTGTTTCTGCACACATCCAGAATACTGAAGCTATTTCTGCATCGATCGTCGACCACTACATCATCAATTTGGTTTCGCATTTTTTAATTTGGCAACACCCAGGTCTCTTAATTTCATAGATCTTTCTGCGCTGGACCCTGGTAGTATAGCTGGCCATATTTCAAGTCGTGGTGTCACTAAATCACTTGACTCTGTTAGGCGATGTTAAATCTCAGAGATATAATTTTCCGACTGCAGAACAAAATACATAAATACCCTAGCGTTAAAGCCGCCAATCACTTTTTTGGTATCTTGGTGGAAGGAAGTGATCATACGTGAATATCCTCGTCGTTTGTATTCTCTATCGATGCATAGGCGCCAATAAAGGGTATGTTGAACTACCTCGATTGTCCAGTGACGTGGAGGGCAGTGCCAGGCGAAGTAGTGTTTTCCCCGCCATGTATTCACCAACCCAGCTTCGCTATCCTTTATTATTTGTCTGAAATCTGTAGTAGACATCGCAAAGGCCGATATTTTTCGCGTTACCCAATCTATTGTATTTCCCGTGAGGTGATGTTGCTAGCCTTTAAATTAATCACGAGTACATCAAATAACCGGGCAGCGGTACCTTCCCTTAAAAGGGTCACGACATCCAAGTACATGCCCTATAATCTTGGTGGGAGGAAGTGATCGTCCATTCAACGTCCATTTTCACTGGAAGTAGTTTTTAATTGGAGGGTCCCGAGGCTTGTGCAGAACCCGGCTAAGGACCGCTTGCTGCAAGATAGACGCCAGCTTGCCGGCTACCCTTTTGGTGTTTCCTTGAGCCTTGGTGAGCGTTTCAGGATACAAGAGTCGAGACTGCTAGTACGAATATGGCAAATCACCACCTATAGATGAAGAAGATCGCAACCTAACTAGAGAGAACTACTCTGGGCAAACTTAGGTAGGCATATTGTAATAGGCTAAATTTAAACCCATCTGAACTTAACCCCGATACACCTAATGTTGAATTATATTTTTAACTTATACTGATCAGTCTGATTCGAGATTAAAAATGGTTGAATCTATTTTTAGAACACTCTAATGCACATAATATCTGATTTCATTTATCTCATACAGGTTTTGGGATGCTGGAATCAGGATGTGTGTCCATTAAGAATGAAGCGAATATTATGATGAAGAATGTTATTGACATCGTATTAGGCGGTTTCACTTATTGGCTCTTCGGCTATGGTATGAGCTACGGTCGTGGCCCACTTTCAAATCCATTTATAGCGATCGGTGACTTCCTACTCGACCCACCGGTTGGCGATCCCTTGATGGGACAAATTTTCTCAGCATTTCTATTTCAATTGTCTTTTGCTACGACTGCAACAACCATTGTAAGCGGTGCAATGGCGGAGAGGTAAGTTAACCTGAACACTAAACCAGACCAAACATTTTTTATTGATATCATTTTTTAGAATGTCGAAAAAAAATTTTGTAAAATTTCTTACGACTAATTTTTAGAGATTCACCATTGCCAGTTTACTTTGATATTAGGAATATACGAGTATGCTTGTTCTACGAAGTTTCAATGATGAAACTTAAGTGGTAACGGATATATATAACATAAAAGTATGAGTTTGTATGGACGGTGCCACGTCCCCTTTTCCAATATTTACCAATTTTTGTAAAAAGTTTGATGTAAGCTATACAGCCATTGGTTTGAATTTCATTGATAAAGCTTAAGTGGTTGCGGATATGTACATGAAAGTTTGAGTTTGTATGGGAAGTGCCCACCCCACCTTCCCATATCAACCGTTTTTCCAGCTGGTATCATATTCATACTGTGTATCTTCATGGCAAAGATTATTAATCTGGCTTTATTGCTTTTGGAGATATTAAATTTTTCACAGCTTGTTCTATATGCCTAATACCACGACCCCTATATATAAAAGATGCCCCCCATGCACTGAATAATTTCATCGCCCAAAAAAGGAGTTGAAAAATTTTTCATGTGGCGTATTTATACATATATAGATAGAGGACAGACCTACAAAAATTAATATTAAGGCCTGCAAATATCGTAGGATTTTTTTCGACATTCTGAATTCAATTTAATGCCAAATAAAAAATTATTTTTGTTTGGTCCAGTCTACTGAACAACGCTACACCCAAAGCATTTTCAAGTGAAATACAACAATTTTCAATAAGTTAAAAACCAACCTTTCAGGCAATTTCGCCCGTTGCGAAATAAAGTACGTTAGTCATGCCTCATGAGCTAAAACGGGCGTCAATTGGAAACAGTATTCGAGACCAAGTCATCCTCCACCTGTTTTTTACAACACCTCAGTCAGAACTCCCACGGGATGTCTTCTTATGACACCGGAAGATCATTTACACTACTCTACACATTTTTAGAAACTTCCATATCCTCGACATTTGATATATGATTCCTATGTAGAGTTTTCTGCTGATTCTAAATATGCTCAGATAGTTTACAAGTAGAACAGTTTTTGATATATTTTGAAAATTCAGTTTTTAAGTTAAAAAAAGTAGGGTTACTAATCTGTCAATATCTCTATCATTACCATTTCGCTTTTTTTGTTAAGCAACACAATACCAAAACGCTGCGAACATCGCAACTCTTTAATTACTTGAAATTGAACACACGGGATTAATGCTAAAGGGGCCGCATTTTTGTTTTTTCGAAGTTCAAAAAACTTAAAATTTTGTTTGTTTAAATTTTAAGTAATACTTTACTACGTCAACTGCTAAAACGCTTCAAAAATGTCAAAAGACGCGCCGTGGTCCCAGGAATCATACTCAGGAGGGGGAATTGTGATACTATTAATCGCTTAAAAGTTATAAAGGTGTTTTTTGCAGAAATACTGTGGATCGCGAAGCCGGTGTAGGACTGGCTAACAGTTATTTTTTTGAAGCGCGACTGTAGGCAGTCAATGCAATTGAATAAATGTGCCTTATTTTCGATTTCACACGTCCAATTTCCGACATTACCACTCTTTTTATACCTAGTAGTGCTACGCACACAAGGTATATTAACCTTAGTATATCAAAATGTTCAGGACGAAAAGAGAAATTGATTAAGCTATGTCCGTCCGTCTGTGGACACGATAACTTGAGTAAATTTTGAGATACCTTAATGAAATTTGGAATGCAGGTTCCTTGGCACTCATCTCCGAGCGCTATTTAAAATGGGCGGAATCGGATGATAGCCACGCTCACTTTTTATGTATAGAATATTTTCGAAAACACAAAAAAAGTGATTACTCAGTACAAATTTGGTGTATACATTGAGATTGAGACATAAAATACATTTTTCCAGAAATTTTTGAAAATGGGCGTGGCACCGCCCACTTTTGATTAAGTCAAATTTAGAAATGTTATTAATCATAAACCGTTCAAGATATCGAAACGAAATTCAGCACCAGGTTTCCAGGTGTGCAAGGAATGTTCGGGGCGTGGCCCCGCCCCTTTTATAGTGGATTATTCCACAAAACTTTTTATGCCATAACTCTGCCAAAAACGAAACGAAAATTGCTGATGATTCTCAATATATAAAGGTAACTGTTTGTTGTAAAAATGGACGAAATCGGTTTATGTCCACCCCCAATTTTTTAACGTAGTTCTGAAAATTTTTTTTGTAAAATTTAAAAAGCGATATTTCTACAATTATGCAAGTTATATAATTAAGATTTTTCAGACATAATAGGGTGAGAATTCGTGAAATCGCACAGCAAAAAAAAAATTATCTGAGTTCTTCGCGAAACCATAACAGATTAACAGCCATTTGACAAGCAACATTTTCTGTATACTTAATTTTTTTTTAAACTTAGTTTTAAACTTTCTTTTTTAAACCAAAGTTTAGCGTTACTTCTGGGTAAAATTTGAATAACTTAGGAACCATTGCTCCGATTTTATCGATTTAAAGAGCATTATGACGTAAACTTGACGAGCTTTTATAATTTCATAAATTATTCAATACCCTTTTATATATTTTATTTAGTAAATTGAAAATACAAATTTTGAGGTTAGATAAAATTGGGTTCGCCGCCTCAGAAAAAAAAATATAAAATTTCATAGGGAGATATAAATATCACGAATATAATTCCGTTTTTAATTTTTTGGGATCGGCACAATCATATAAGTTGCAGCGAAAAAGGTGACCCTATGTGCAGCAATACTCGGTGTAATCATCAAAAGCAAACGCAAATAGTACTCTATCAGCTAACTGAGAAACTATGAGTAAAGCTATGCATACGTTTTTCTTTTGTACTGAATTTGCTATATTTATCCTTATTTACTTACACATAGGTATTTTGTTTCAAAATTCGTTTCTGTGATGTTTATTTACATTATTTAAAAGTTTACAGGCAATAGAGAATACACAAACATATATAAATATACAATAATTCAAAAATAAAAGATGAATATGTTTTTATGTAAATACTATCAGCATAGTTTATTTGTGACGTACTCTTTTGAAAATGAAGTTTCTCGACATAAAATGCGACAGTTATCTTGCGGTACAAATGAATGGTACTTTCGAGTACTCTGAATAACTTTTGTTAAAATTTGGTTTGAAATAAACAAGATTTATAAGATTTGACTTATTTTTATACTGGGAACCAGCGCCGCCGGAAAAAAAGAAAAACTTCTTTACATTATTTGGACCGAATTTTCTTTTCAAATAAGTTATCATATACTTGTTAAACAAATATACAGCCACAGCATCGTGCTTATTGCACTCCGAAATAATAACGAAGATTTCATGATTTATGAGTCCCTCATGATCCAGATAGTATATAACATAAGGGTGGACCGTTGCTTGGTCATTCGTCCAATGATAGGATTGAACAGCATCCTGAACCTTAATCGTATAGTTTTCCGCAAAATCCAAAGCAATGAGATATTCACCTTGTTTTAAGTTTTGTTTTACAGAGTTGTAAAAAGCTGTCTGTGTTTTAGGAACATAAGAATGTTTTAAGTACGCTGGTATATCGTGTTGAAGCTTTTTTAAAAATTGCTCTGCTGTTTCTTTTAATGTTACAAGTTGGCATCTAGTTGTATGATTTTGTTCAATTTAACTTCTTTAACACGTGAAAATTTTACTTACCTGTCTGTGGTTGTCCATTGTTTGTACAAAATATTTGAAATTCCATGGTTTTGACAATACAAGATCATCTTTTCACAAATTTCGGCAGGTCCGGAGCATTTTTCACAATTAAGCAAGTAACATTCAGGCCTTTGTTCCTTGCAAACGGATGAATTCAAAATAGTAGCGAGAGAAAGGGGAGTGAGATTTCTTTTGGCATGTTGTATCTCATGATTTAAAGAAAATATTTTAAATTCCATATTTTTATGAATTTTGCATACGCAAACGGTATGCGATCCACTCGGTCCTACAGGTATGCAAAACCGGGGTCTTAATTTTGTGAAAAGTGAAATACTAACTGAAATATTTGGATATTTTGTACAGAAACGTTTATGCAACTTCTTTAAATCCCCCAGTAGTAGTCGTTTTTGAACCAGTTGCCGCTTTCCATTGACAACTACGGAAACGCAGTCGATTTTACCCGGCATTATTCGGCAACATTCGTCAGACTGGTTGTTGTTGTTGTTGTTGTTAACAGTGCTTCGCCCTGCCCCAGATTGGACAGGGTTACACTGAAATAACAGCCCTTGGCCGGGTGAAAAAACCCGGGTCATTCCGGTGCGATAGAACCGGCTGTTGTGGGAATGCCGGTAAAAGTCCTCAATCTGCTTGACGACGGTATTTAATAATTTTCGCCCTTTTTTACTTGGAACAGAAGTGCAATATCCTGACATTTTTCGGACTTTTTTTACAACACGGGCCATGTGGAAGGATACATTGCACTTTCTTTGAATTTGACGAATGCTCCAATGTGCTGGAACTGTACTCAAAATCTCTATTCTTTTATACTTATTGCCCTGTTTAGTTAGCGCCAATTTTATATCATCTGATATGTCCTTGACTTCGGAACATTCAACGTTTTGTAAAGCTTTTTTAGGGCTTGCACTTTATAGCTATGTATTAATTATTTTATGTACATAAATGGATTGATGCTGCAAAGAACACAATCCATTTATGTACATAAAATAATTAATACATAGCTATAAAGTGCTTTCAAACCTTTACCTTGAAAAGAAGGATCGCGAGTCTCATCGTCGTTTTCAGCTTCGTCAATTAACTCAAGTTCATTCTTGTGACATTGTGCCACTTCTGAAATAGTTTTGGTTTTCAATTATTTTCTACATGCATCACAAATATAGCTTCCAACAAGTTTTTTGAATTTATCTCCCCATTTAACACTGACTTGTCTTAAGGTGTTTAATTTGCGGTAGTGCTTGTCCTTTTTAAATGGATTGCAGCATTTTTTACCCGGCATTTTGAACCTTTAACACTCTTTTGATAGAAAAAAATGAGACAAATAGAAAAATAAAATAGATAGACAAATAAACCATCGTCAATTACTCTAAAACTAAAAAAAATACATTGCCTTACTCAATACCTCAGCTTGCTGGTCGTATATTATTTTAATGCGTATGCTTTTGATGATTACACCGAGCAGTGCTGCACATAGGGTCACATTTTTCGCTGCAACTTTTATGATTGTGCCGATCCCAAAAAATTAAAAACGGAATTATATTCGTGATATTTATATCTCCGCCGTGGTGTGGAGGTAGTGTTGCCGGCCTACCACACCGAAGGTCCATGGTTCGAGCCCTGGTACAAGTAACACCAAAAGTGATTTGAAAAAAGTTTTTCAAAACGGGGTCGCCCCTCGGCAGTGGTTTGGCAAACTCTCCGAGTGTATTTCTGCCATGACAGGCTTCTCAGCAAAAATTCGTCTCCTTTGTAGATGCCGTTCGGAGTCGGCAAAAAACTGTAGGTCCCACCAATTTGTAGGGAAAATTCAAATCGGCACACCACAAATTGGAAGAGAAGCTTGGCGCAAAAATCTCTTAGGAGGTTTATGATGATATACCTGTTGTATATCGCGCCATAAAGAAAGATTTATATCTCCCTATGAATTTTTTTTTTTTTTTCTGAGGCGGCTAACTAAATTTTATCTAACCTCAAAATTTGTATTTTCAATTTACTAAATAAAATATATAAAAGGGTATTGAATATTTTATGAAATTATAAAAGCTCGTCAAATTTACGTCATAATGCTCTTTAAATCGATAAAATCGGAGCAATGGTTCCTAAGTTATTCAAATTTTACCCAGAAGTAACGCTAAACTTTGGTTTAAAAAAGAAAGTTTAAAACTAAGTTCAAAAAAAATTAAGTATACAGAAAATGTTGCTTGTCAAATGGCTGTCAATCTGTTATGGTTTCGCGAAGAACTCAGATAATTTTTTTTTTGCTGTGCGATTTCACGAATTCTCACCCAATAAGCTTTTTAAGAAAAACTCGAAAATTTTGTCAATTTTGTAGAAGTAGGCGTGGCGCCGTTCACTTTTCACCATAAAATTTCTGCTATTTTCAAAGGCAATCGCTTATAATTCAATCTTGATATTTCAATGAAAAAAGGTTAGCTACTTCCCAGTAGTAGATATGTATTATATGCTAGTGAAAAAAATTACAAAAAAGATTTATGTCGAAAAAAAACTGAAAATTGGAATAAAAAATTATTGATTACATATTTGGAACCAGCAGAAAATTCTACATAGGAATCATATCATGTATCAAATGTCGAGGATATTTTTTTTATCGGGTAGTGTACCAGGGATATATGCTTAGAGTTAAAGAGCATAATGAAATTCTGAGCAGGCAATTCTTGTTAAATAGTTGCAAACTACAACATCCGAATAGCACTTGCTTGAAGAAGATCAACCTCCACGGAAAGTAACATCTCCGTGAACATCATGACGCGATCCGACATTACATAATTTCGCCGTTTGATACGAAGGTGCACCGGCAAGCCCTCAACAACATCCACACAGAGTCGGTAAACTCATTTGTAAGGTCCCGACCGGAGAATGCCATCATTAAGGCACAAGCACTACCTCTAGCCGCAGAGGAACGCTAACTAACGAGAGAGACAAAAGTCACACTGCCCCTGCAGGTTAGGGGCTTAGAATATGCCCGAGGTAGGCATACCGATCGTAAGAGGCGACTAATATGCACAAAGGTAATGACGTGCAACTCGATGGTTGATCTACGGATATGATGCCTCTCACTACCCATCTTATCCTTCCTTACCGAAGGAGGGGTGACATGACCTAGAAGGTTTCACTGGTCATAAATCGTTACCACGACAGTCAAATCCGGCCAAGGACTGTTAATTCGACAACACTCCCCTACGTATCTCCACGAAAAATTTTCTGAACCATTCTAATTCCCTAGCGATCTAAACAATAGCAATTCATTGAGACTTTCAAAAAAAGGTGCCTATGCATCCTAACCAAATCTCTCTCCGATACGGTTTTGGATTTTTTTAAATTTTCCTTAAAACATCCAGGAAAACAATTTTGTAATTTTCTATTTGGCCAAGTTAAAAAGATTTTGATGTTATGCTAACAGCTCGACTCTGTGCGTAACCGGTAATTCTGTATGATTAACCGAAAATCGATACCGTCGCGATTATACCATATACATAATACCAGTGGTGGAACTCACTAACTTATAACGATGGGATTTTCGGGATTTTAATTAACGATTTTGTATCCTGCATTATCGACTGTGATATTCACTAACTTAGCTATAACGATTAGGGGTTAAGGTTCCTCATCCCGCAATAAAACGTACGTTAAGTAATCAAATGCCATTTTTTTGATAATAATGATATTGATATAATAGTAATATTATTTTAATTTTCGCTAAAAACTTGAAATTATGTGTTGTTTACTTAACGACACAGCTGATCGCGAATAAACAAATATCGATAAAAAATAGTTAGTGAATACCGATATCGTAATAAATATGGTTACCACAAAAGGTCGATTGCGAATGTCGTTATAGAAGTTAGTGAATTCCACCACTGCTCTATTTGTTTGACACGCGTTGATTCAATTTAACCTGTATATTTCCAGATGCAATTTCAAAGCTTATTGTTTATTTTCATTACTAAACACGGCTGTCTACTGCATACCTGCCGGCTGGGTGTGGGGTGAGCATGGCTTTCTTAATAATCTTGGTGCTGTGGACATAGGTGGTAGCGGGCCGGTACATTTAATTGGTATGTATTTAGATAAGTATTTACATGTGTGTTAATGTAGGATATATATGTATATACATATGTGTAGGGCTGCATGTAATTCCATTTACATAGAATAGTTTGTATAAATAAATGTAAATAAAAAATATTTAGATTATTTCGTTTTTATACACGCAAGTGGCTGGATATACCGTATGAAGAAGACGACGGCTGAGTGGAAGATCAACCTATTTTAAAACACTTTTCAAAAACGCCCTGTATCAAAATTTGTTTAAATAACACTCATATCTCAGAATTTTTTTCAACAACGCCCTTTCTGAGAATTTTATTCAAAAACGCACTATCTCAGCTAAAAATATATTGAAAGAAATTCTGAGATAGGGCTTTTTTGAAAAATATATTTAGGGTTTATGGGTACTCAACGCGATCTTCTGTGATCATTCTTTCTATGATAATAACTCATCAGAAGTAGTATATTTGCGAGATTGTTTACAGAGGGAGAGAAGCATATTCAGTCAAGAAACAGCAACAAAAAGTATCGCTTGGGTCTAAAAAATAGACTGTTGAAATAAAATCTTGGGGAAGGCTAAATCGCATATTCCAATTTTTCTTATTTCGTATTTGCTTGTTCTGCCACTTTAACCGAACGTTTAACCCGGATCTATACCGGAATTACAAGGGCCTTACACGACCAAAGGCCCTTTATTTATTATACTATTTAACGTTGCCCAAGGCACCATGGTGTTTGCTTACATCATCTTGGATCGAAGCGCAACGGTACCTGCTTTCCCAGTAGTACAACAACACACTCTATAGACAAGGGGGTTAGGCGAAGGGAATACGAGGAGGAAGAGGTAACGAAAATTGTATAAGAGGGGAAAAAAGAAGATATAGCGGTAGAAAAATAGAAATAGAAGGGAAAAAGGAGTAATGGAAATGGACAGAGGACGAAGAAGAGAAAAAGCAAGGGGATACTAGAGCGGAAAAGGAGGAAGATAAGTATTGAAAAGTAAAGGATGATGGAGAGGCAAATGAGAAGGAAGTGAGAAAGTGAAATCGAATCCAGGCCAGAGAAGTCAAAACATTTTAGCAGATATAACTTTATAACGATATTAAGGACACTATTTCCGCAATGGTTGTGGCAATTCGTGGGATCGCTTTCCTTGTTTCTTCATTAATAATCCCAAATTAGCGGTCCTATATTTATTTAGCTTTGAATTGCTTCCATGGAGAAGCCATCAGCAAAAGAAAATACACAGGCTCATAAAATAAAATCTCTTCCGATCCCTACTTTTCTAGGTGGAGCTGCTGCATTTGCCTCTGCAGCCATGCTAGGCCCACGACTAGGTCGCTACTCGGACGGTTACGATCCACTGCCACTTGGGAATCCGGTAAATGCTTGCATGGGACTCTTTGTACTTTGGTGGGGATGGTTGGCGTTCAATTCGGGCAGTACTTACGGTGTAAGCGGAGCAAAATGGCAATATGCTGCACGTGCTGCTGTTATGACTATGATGGGTTCGTTTGGTGGAGGTATTATAAGTTGTGCGTAAGTTGAGCCTACCTCCAATATTGTTAGACACATACAATTGCATTTAATATCTATGCTAATCTAATTATTTTCTCTAAAGCTACTCACTTTGGCGTCACGATGGTCGAATGGATATCATCGATCTAATTAATGGCGTACTCGGTTCATTGGTTTCCATTACGGCGGGTTGTTTTCTGTATCGTGCTTGGGAAGCACTAGTCATTGGAATGTTGGGTGCGCTGTTATGCGTTGTTGCAATGCCACTGTTCGATCGGCTCGGCGTAGACGATCCGGTTGGTGCTAGTTCTGTTCACGGTGTTTGTGGAATTTGGGGCGTGCTCGCCGTTGGCTTGTTCGCTGATAATCCAATACCATTAGAGACAACGAAGGGACGTTCAGGATTGTTCAAAGGAGGCGGTTGGTATCTGATTGGTATACAGAGCTTGTCTGCATTATGCCTGGCTTGTTGGGGCATTTGTTCAACATTTCTGCTATTATATATTGTCAATAAGTTCATTCCTTTACGTATGGATCCCAATGAAGAACTTCTTGGTGCCGATTTAATGGAACATCGTATACGTCACTCACAAATCGGCTTGTCCCGTGCTATATCAGCCCTGGCGCCAATTAAGGTGAATCTCAGCGAAATAGCTGGTATTCAGCCAATCGGTCTCAATCCTGGACATGAGAAGAGTATCGAACAGTTACGTGCAGCCGAGGATAAATTGTTGCAGTGGCAGCAATATCTTGACAAAATGGGCCCACAGTTACCTAGGCATGTGCAAGAACAATTTGCTGCAGAAGAGCGAAACGTCTTAAAGAAGATTCAAAGGTCCCCTGATATCAAAGCTCAAACGCTGGGGAATGTTTTTAGTCGTAAACTAAAGTCGGTCCATATCAAGAAAGATGTGGATCGCAATGTGCACACAGATATCACGCATGGGTTTTACAAGCCGAACAATAACGACTTGCCAGTCATTTCAACGAAGCATTTGGATAAGGACACAAATTTTGCATGGATCGATTGAGAAGTTTTTTCAACTGAAATTAGTAGGGTATAAACTAAAATCTGAAAACGTTTAGTTTATTTTGCCTCTTATTAGTTAGTGATATATGTAGCGCTAATTTTTGCACAACAAACTTCCCAGCACTCCTAAATACGACCGGTAGGGGACTCAAACAAAATTTCCTTCAAGGAGCGCTCCGAGTAATTAACAAAAAGGGAGTAATAAGGAGCACCACAAGGAAGCGTTTACGGATTTCGTTGTCTCATTTTATTTTTAACTTTTTATTTTGCTGGTCTTTAATTATTTTTTGCATTTGGTCTAGAAAGACAATTCAATGGCTACCACGCCTATTCCGGTGCCATTCACGGAGAATGCTGATCGATTCGTGAAAGAAACAGTTGCGGATTTGAGTTTGAAAACTTAGAAAAATAAATTTTTTCGATTTCCTAGCCAACTGTGTCCATATTTTTAGTTAGTTAGAATAGATCCGCACTCCAAGCGAATATCATGGGCGACGGTTACCGTAATTGGCTGGTACAGGTCGAAATGCATTCTTCGCAGTTGAAATAGTGATAAGACACAAAAGTTAATTTTATCACACTCCGTTTTTGGTTATCTTCGGACCAATTTAGGAATCCCTTTTTAAAAAGCCTTTTAGGGGGTTGTTGTTGTTATTAAAAGTGCTTCGCCCTGCCTAACGGGTACGATCACTCTGAGAATCGTTATCAAGCTCTTCTAACGGGAGTCCTAGGAAACGCGCAGTTTCAACAGGGTTGCACCAGAGTGATATTGATGTTAGAAGAGTAGGTTCGATTGAAAAAGAAAAAAAAAATTAAGTACCATGAGGGGACATACAACATGTATTTTGTATGGTGGGATTCAGTCTAACCTTTTAGGCGTTGAGAAGAACTAGTAATAGGTTCGAGGTGGGTGATGGTACTAGATCTGTAAGCTGGAGGTGGCAGCAACAACACTAACCAAAACCTGTTCTCAAAACAGCAACCACTTTCGTCAACTTTGGCAGCACTTCTCTGAACCCGGGTTGTTCAAGCTAATTCGAATTACAAGAGTCGTATCTCATACTCAACTTTGAAGTATTCGAGAGACAAGATATGCAAATGATGTATTAGTATTTTCCTTTTCGAGACCCAATTGCTTGAGACTCAAAAAAACCTTTACAAAGATGGCATTAAGTGCTATAGTTTCCTTATACACGTTCCAAGGTACATGCTGATATGTTCTAAGGCATAAAACGAAAGCGAAGCAACCATTATTCTGTGGAGAAGAACGCATTTAGACTGTGTTCAAGTCACGGTAGCGCAATGCTCACAGCGAAAAGTCCGTATTATTTACCAAGTCTTCTTAAAAAGATTTACTAGGCTTGAATTTTAAATATCATAAGAAACATCTATCAATATTCTTGACTAGCGCACCTAGTACACGACGTTATACCCTTCACAGGAGAATAAGAAGAAACCCACACTCAGATAAGTGGCGGTCTAATTCAGAAACGTCGAAATGACAGGACCGTACTCGTTGACCTATCAAAAACGTTTGATACCGTCAGCCAGCGCAACCAATAACAGATTTGGAGGATTCCACTCTTCCCCCGGTCTCAAACGTTGTGCAGCCAATTATCGGAATGGTCGGCAGTCGTCTGTTGAGCTTAGAGGCAAATTATCGAGACCCCGTAGGATTAAACATGGGGCTCCACAGGGTGGATTATTATCCCCTCTCTTATTTAATTACTACATATCGATGCTCCCTTCCCCACCAAAGGGTGTCACGATCGTTTCTTACGCCGATGATTGCTCGATATTGGCACCGGGCATTTCCGTCGATGAGCTGTGCCCCAAAATAAATTGTTATCTTCCGACCTTGTCCGGTTTTTTCGATTGACAAAAATTGGCATTGTTACCGCCTAAGTCCTCGGATAAAGATACGCTGCTGGTAACGTACAAAGCAATTCGATAACCTTTGTGCATTTTAGTCGCCTCTTGCGACCGTAGGGCGTCCTGTTAAGCCATCATGTCCACCCCTGGATGCGGATTAAACAGGGTCATACTTAAATAACAGCAATTGCTAAAACGCGAGTCATTCCGGTGCATAGACCCGGCCCCTATCCCATCTGCTCCAGCTGCTTCACAAAGATACAATCTTCGTAGCATTTGCTCCTAAATAAGTACAAGGATCTCATGGGACAAGTTTGCAGCGGCAAGTGCAACTTCTGTTTCTAGGACCAACGGTTTGCATTGCATGTTCACCAGGAGGTGAGGCTCCAACAGCCATCAATATTTTTCAATCCCTTAGACGGGTTGTGCGCTAGGCCTGGAACCCGCCACGAAAGCACTTCAAATGAACTCTCTGATCTAATGATGGCAATGCCAAACGTTTTAAGAACTACCATTTTATGGAACGTGCTCCTTAATGCAAAGGCTGATATGGCAGGTAATGCGATGGGTGGTCCAAGATGTAAAGTCTGCCCGCAATAAGTCTTACAGTCCTAAAATTTAGTCTCTACCATATAACATTACAAAAAGGGGGTTGATTGTCTTCGCATCATTTAAATATCAGTGCAGCTAGCTGGCTGTGCTCTGATCAAAAAACTCGAAACCAAACTGATCATGGCAGGTACGAATCTGTGCAGAGGATGCTGTACATTGTGTACCGACCGCAACCAACTGCAAAATTGAGTGCTATCATTAGACGAAAAAGGTTGTTGTTGTTGTGTGGTTACCGCTTATTTGATCAGACTAGCGGTTGCAAATGGCTCTGCCATATATCAAGAAGCTCGTGGGAAACCATTATCAGATATATTACAGCACAACCACCCATTAAAGAATAGTTCCATTGTTGTTGTTGTTGTATAAGCGATGCTTAGCCCTGCCTGGACGTCACTTTCCTTGCCTTGTATTGCCATCTAGCTCTTCTAAAGAAAGTCCCAGAAACCTCGCGGCTTTAATAGGGTTGGACCAGAGTGAAATTGGTGTTAGAAGAGTAGGCTGAGTTGAGCAGATGAACAGATGGTTAGTATCGTGGGGAGACACGCCGCATGCCGGGGAGACATTTGGCATGTCAGGGTTCAGTCTGGATAGGTAAGATTTTGTGTGTTACAATATCCAGAACGAAGTTGGGCCAGCATGACTCTTGTCCCCCTAGGCAATTCGCGTTCTTCTTCGACAACAGCTGGAGCTTGTGTTTGACTAACGGCGAGAGCTGACAAAGGAGTTTACCGACTCTGTGTTGATGAGTTTGAGGGCTCTTCGATGCACCTTGGGATCAAACGGCAAAGAAATGTGATCTGAACGGAGACGGTGCTTACGAAGATGTCTTCTTATTCGCCTGGGAAACGGAATTTCGTCGAGCAGTCGCCATTTCGGGTGCTGCGGTTTGCAGCAATTGAAAAGGAATGGCCTGGTCAACATTTCACTATGCTCTTTAACACCGAGCATTTTTGCCTCCCTATGAAGATGGTGTTCAGGTGACATAAGGAGGCATCCCGTGGCAGTTTTGAGTGCGGTGTTTTGACCGGCCTGTAACCTCATCCAATGTGTGTCTGCTAGCCCCCACGAACATATGGGCTTCGCGTGTCTCAGAACCAGCTGGCCAATTGCCTTGTACGTTGCCAGTGAAGTTTCTTTATCTTTACCCCAAGTGCTGCCAGCTAGTGACTTGAGGATTTTGTTCCGGCTTGGTACTTTGGAAGTCAGAAGCTTGGTGCCGTCGACGTAGATGTCTAATTCCATGTTCACCTGCGCTGTTCACGTCGTAAATAAGGTGGCCGAGGATTTGTTAGGTGACAGTGTCAGATTTCGTCCAGGAAAGAAAATGAGGGGAGCCTCAATATGTAGTAATTAAACCAACTTCTACCGATGACTGGCGACCACTCAGATACTTGGCGGTCCAACGCTTTAGACAGGGGGGAAGAGTTGACTCTTCAAGGTCATTAATAAGTTGCTCGTGATTGACCGTGTTGAAAGCCAGTACAGTCCTGTCATTAGGGCGATTTTGGTTGGGACCGACACTTATATGAGTGGCAATGGCGTTAAGCGCGGTGTACGTGCTATGTATTTTATGGAATCCATGCTGATATTCGGCGAGTTGCAGGTTAGCGGTATAGTAAGGGAGCAGGGCTGTCTCCAAGGTCTTGACTACTTGTGAGAGGAGCGATATCGATCGATAGGACTCCCCTTAGTTTGGCAGGCTTTAGTAGTGGCACCACCTTTGCCTGTCTCCATTTTCCTGGAATGACAAAGGTGGTCAGGGACAGATTGAAGAAAGTTGTGCGGTACCTTACTCCCTCATAGCCGAGATGTTTTAACATCAGCATGGATATACCGTTGGGGCCGATCGATTTTGAGCCTTTAATGGGCTTCTGAATCTCTGTGGTGGTGATGGCAATGGGCGCTTGACTATTTTTTCGTTTGTGCGCTTCCCTGGTGGGGAGTATGATACTTGTCAACCGGAGGATGACGTACAAATAGCCGGTTTCCCACCTCTTCGGTTCGACTGGACCTTATCACCGAAGGCGATGGATATTTTGTTGTTGTTAGGTTTAGTCGGATTTGACTGCAGTGGACCTTAATTTGCCAACACCAGCAGAGAGGTTACAGGACGGACCTTAGGTGCTCCTCCAGCTGCCTCTATGGGGAAATGCGGACGCACCTCCTTGATTCTCCCTGACAGAATGTATTGATTTGAGGCTACAGCTATGCCCATGCGAACCGCTTTTCCCCCTTCTCGTACGTCAGACGAAATGGGAAGAGCAGCGGGGGAGCTCTCTGTGAACTTAAGAAAACCAAGCCAGTCAGCTTTGCTGAAATTTGTGAAGGTGACAAAGTCTGTGGGGCGTTCGTTTGAAAGGACAATCGGCAAATGATCTGATGCAAGAGTCAACATCGGTCGCCAGTCAACGCAGCCAGTTCCTGTCCCCTACCATCACCCTGTAGGCTCGAGTGCCACAGGTCCTGGTGTGCGTTGAAGTCTCCGAGGATACGATTATCGCCTTTGAGTAACGCACTGATGTCAGGGTGGTTATCCCTTGGACTGCAGGTGGCAGGAGATGTATAAATGTTAATTATTTCAAGATCGACATTGCCTGACCGGACAACCATACCTTGACGTTCTAAGGTGTTGTCCCTCGGACATCAGGCTCAAATATTCGATATTTCGCAGATTGATGAGTGTTGAAGGCAAGTCCGCCCTAAAGTTCTCTATCACGGTCACGCCAGTGGATGTTGTAGCCAGCTTGATATTTTGCAGCTTCATGAAGCTCACTATGTCACTAACCTGCGGCAGCGGGAGTTACACACTACTTTCTGGGCAGTATTAGTGCTGTCAGTCGTGGAGACTGTATCTGGAACTTGTGGCGGTGTAACACTGGATCGACCTTGGCCACGGGACGCCCTAGGGCGTGAACAGCAAGGGGCCACAAAAGTTTTGCTGAAACTAGTGGCATATGTGTGGGGGGATTTAGCTCGGAGCACCTAGTTTTGTGCAACCATCTTTTACATGTTTTACATTGGACGAAGTGTGAACGTTTGACGTAAATCTTCTTCCAGCAAACGAAGCAGGTCCATTCTCTTGGTCCCGAGTTGGATTCAACACCATCCCGGAGCAGGAGAGTTTTGAGCAGCTCTGCTGCAAGGAGCTGTTCGGAGGATGACAATGTTAGGGGGAAAGGTGACAAGTTAGACAGAGTCCCCTACTACCCCTGGGGATTATAGACCAATCAGCATATTACCTGCATTGGCGAAAGTGTGTGAATCGTTGATGGCTGCTCAAATTGCGTCCTACATTCAGTACCACAAATTACTATCGCCTCTGCAGTCTGGGTTTAAGCCAAATCATAGCTGTTCCACTGCAACGATGAAAGTACTTGACGATGGATTCTTAACACTCCTATGCCTTTTGGACTTCTCTAAAGCTTTTGACATGGATAATCATAGTATTCTAAATCTGAAACTAAAACATTACTTTGGGTTTTCGGACAGTTTCTTAAAGCTTATGATGAGCTACCTCAAAGGCAGAGTACAAAAAGATAAGAGAAAGTACGTATTTTCTAGTTTTAAGACAGTATCGGCTGGTGTCCCACAGGGGTCTGTCCTAGGCCCGCTTTTGTTCAGTATATTCGGCAATGATGAGTTCTCAGTATGTAAATATGTTGATGCGCATGCGTATGCCGATGACATCCAAGTGTATCTGTCGAGTCGTATTGGTCTTGTTGATGACTTCTGTTACAAGTTAAATAGTGATTTGTCAGCCATATCACAGTGGGCATGTGATAACTGTTTATGCCTAAATGCGTCAAAGTCGTCTGTGTTGCCAATATGCGAGTGTGTAGTGCATGTTGAGGATATTCCAGAATTGTTCATGGGTAATAGTGCTCTTACGATTTCTAACAAAATTAAACACCTAGGCTTTGTGATTAACTCTAAGTTGACCAGCTCTGATCACGTAAATAGTATCATCAGCAGTATGTATTGTGTTTTACGTAGGTTGCCTCATTTACGCCTTTGGAAACAAAACGCAAATTAGCTAAACAACTTATTATACCCCATATAACGTACGCCAAAACTGTCTACAGCCAGCTTGATTTAATCTCCGCCCACAAAGTTAAGGTCCTATTTAATAATGTTACCCGGTATGTGCATGGTCTAAAAAGGTTTGACCATACGAGTATATCCCTATGGAGGAATGATTTTTTGGGTTGTAGCATTACAGATTTTCTTGCTGCTACAAACTGCATTTACATCTACAAATTGTTAATATGGAAATCTCCTCAATATCTATACGATAAACTGAATCCACCAAGGTCCGTTAGGCTTCACAATCTGAATGTATCAAAGTACACCTACTTGATATCATCCAGACTATTCTTCGTCAACGATGTGAGGCTCTATAATAGCATTCCCGAGTCAGTTAAGTCTGTTCTTAATAAGAGTAACTACAAGGCAACCATACTTAACTATTTTAAGTCACGGTAGTGAGTACGATTATGAATAACTATTCTCTATTTTCTAACTTTCATCTGTCTTTCGTAACATATGTTTCCTATCTTCTATACAATTGTTCATAGATAAGAAAGCAATATTTACTATAGGTTTAATTAAATTTACATTTTGTTAATAATTTTAAGTTGATGTACTCATAAAAGACTATCGTCTTACATGTACAACCTCTGATGCATTGAATAAATAAATAATGTCGAAATAACAGCCCTTGGGCGGATATAAAAACCGTAGTCATTTCGGTACGATAGAACCGGCTGTTGTGGGAATGACCGAGCGTCAGTCCCCTCTGTCTCTGCCCCCAATGTCCCCCTATTTAATCCACGCACATTGGCTAGGACCAGGCTCGTGCCTTTCACAATGTGCATTGTTTGTCGACAAGGACTATATACGCCTGCGTCATCGGTCAAATGCAACAATTGTCTTGGCCTATGCCACGTGCGTATATGCTCTGGGCTCGCGAACAGAAACCTCTGGACGGATACGTTTCTAGCACCTTGCTGCAACACGCCGCAGCCCTCTACGCCAGATAATTTGGCCTCGCCATCAAATTTTCAAGGTGCATTACCTTCTAGAATGCGACACAACCTAGGCCATAGCCTACCACCACCCAGGCAAACGCATTCGTCCCTCACACCTAGTATGACCCCAACCTTACCTCCAGCGCTGTTCAAAATTGTAACGGATTAGCCGTCCCAGCGGTAAAGGGGGTGGTCTCGCATTTATAACACCCCACTGTACAATATAATCTATTTGTTCCCAACATCGAGCCGAGGGACTCTCGCTAACCTTTAGTCATTCCAGAGATTTGGAAACTAGCGATTGGGGTCCCCCTACTAAAACCAGGGAAACTGGAGAACCAAGGAGAAACATATCGTTCGATATCTCTCCTGTCGCCGGTAGGGAAGCTATTGGAAATCATTCTGCTCCCATACTACACTGCAAACCTGCAGTTGGCCGAACACTTGACCTTTCCAAACCCTTCGACACGGTCAACCACGCCACACTCCTAAGAGAACTGGAAGAGACACCGCTCCCTGCCGGCTTAAAAAGATGGACCGCTAACTACCTCAACGGTCGGCAGGCATCAATCAAATTTAGGAACATGAAATCCAGACCACGAGGAATTAAACAAGGGGTGCCGCAGGGTGGTGTCCTATCCCCCCTTTTGTTTAATTTCTATATTTCGAGGCTTCCTCCCCACCAGACGAAATCTCCATTGTATCCTACGCTCACGACTGCACGATTATGGCTTCGGGTAAGAGACCCTCCATTGACGAGCTCTGTACGAGGATTAATTGTTACTTCCGAAACCTTTCCAACGACCTCCATACCGCTTCGGTAGACAGATCCCTCAGATCTCGGCCTGTGAAGCCCGTAATTGACATCGAACCACCTGAAATAGCTGATGAGGAGCGTATTCTTCCGAGGGAGACTAGAGTCATCCTAGCACAACTTCGCTCTGGATATTGTAATAGGTTAAACTCTTACTTATCCAGACTGAACCCCTCCATACCAAATACGTGCCCTGCATGTGGTATGTCCCCTCATATCAAGTATCTCTTTTCCTGTTCAACTGAACCTACTCTCCTAACACCAATATCGCTCTGGTTCAAAACTGCGCGTTTCCTTGGACTCCCGTTAGAAGAGCTTGATGACGGTTCTCAGAGTGATCGTGCCCTTTAGGCAGGGCGAAGCACTGTTAATAACAACAGAGTTTTGAGTCATTCTGACTTTACTTAAACTTTATAAGTTTTGTCACCGAACATTGTTCATTTATGTTTGGAAAATATTCTAAAATGGCCGATAACTGACGTTGAACAAATGGAATCTCGTAGTTACTATTTCAATAAGCACATTAGAATAGCAAAGCTTCATCTGCTCAAAAAACAAAGCGAACTGCTCTCGTGACGACTTCTGTTGGAAAATACAAATAGTGCATATAATTTTTTTTCAAAAACAAATAATTTACCTCTTATTAAATTTCATCTTAATTTATTTTAATTTACAATTTTGCAAAATTTATGTCGAGTCCGCATCAGATATTCAGCGGATCGCAGTTAGTACAAATTACAGCTCTTGCGGTTATGGGAAGGCAGTGAATCCACTAACTGCGTTGATGGCATCCGTTGTTGTTGTTTTTGTGGTAACGACAAAAACACTCCCAGAAGGTTTTGGGGAGTGTTGTCGAATTAACAGTCCTTGGCCGGATTTGAACCCGGTACGCTCCTGTACTCCCTTGCGGTACTGCCCGGCTGTCGTGGTAGCGATTTATGACCAGTGAAACCTTCTAGGTCATGTCACCCCGTCTTCCGTAGGGAAGGATAAGGTGGGTAATGAGAGGCATCATATTCGTAGATCAACCATCGAGTTGCACGTCATTACCTTTGTGCATATTAGTCGCCTCTTACGACCGGTATGCCTACCTCGGGCATATTCTAAGCCCCTAACCGCAGGCAGGAGGCATCCGCTCAGGGCTTAACCCTGCCACCCACAGACACCGTACTTTCTTTAGTACTTTCGAGGCACCATGCTGTACACGCCTAAGGGCGTCCCGCGGTAGTCGTCGCTCTGTCACTCCCCTACCGCTCCTACCAACTTCAAATAACCACAATAGTGGCTCAGTCTACACGACTGGCAGCACTGCTGCCATTCCCGCCTCACCCACTCCCAACTGTCGCTCACGCTCACCAGCGTCTCCATCTCGCACGACCGCTCAACACTCCTATCCCCTCCTGAATAGGCCAGATATGAGCATTGCCGAGCGTCAGTCCCCTCTTTCTCTGCTCCCAATGCCCCCCCTGCTACAGCCAGCACGTAGGCCAGGACCACCACCTCCTCGTACCTTTCACTACGTGCACCATTTGTCAGCAAAGATTATATACGCCTGCGACATCGGTCAAGTGCAACATTTGCCTTGGCCTGTGTCACACCCTTATGTGCTCTGGGCTCGCAAACGGTAACCTTTGGACGGATGCGTTCATAGCGCCCTGTTGCAGTATTCAGCCGCCTTACACGCCAGACAACATCAGCCATGGCGATGTTAGCTCTAGACTGCGACATAGTTTAGGCCTTAGCCTACCTCCAGCTAAGCGAGCCCATCCGTCCCTCACGCCTAGCATGTCATCCGTCTCCCCTCCTACACGCTTCAAAATTTTACAGCTGAACTGTAAGGGATTAGCTGGAAAGATCGCGGAGATAACTGACTTTATGAAGTCGCACAACATCAAAATCGCCGCGATACAAGAGACAAAATTGAACACAAGATCGGACTTACGAACTTGTGATGGGTATAATGTACATCGAAAAGACCGTCCCAGCGGTCATGGGGGTGGCCTTGCGTTCATTACACATCACTCTGTACAATATAATCTATTTTCCCTTGACGTCGACCCCAGGGACTCTACCTTAGAATGCCAAGGCATAGTAATCCGGTCAGGCGACGTCGACCCGCAAATTATAAACATCTACATTCCCCCTGCCACGTGTTGTCCTAGAGATTATCATCCCGGCATTAGTGCGTTGCTAAGGGGCGATAACCGTCTAGTCCTAGGCGACTTCAACGCACATCACGATCTCTGGCACTCCAACTTGCCAGCAGACAGCAGAGGACACGCTATTGCAGACCAAATAGACAACTCAGCATTCTGTACAGTCAATGGAGATGCCCCCACCAGGGTGGCAGGTAACGGCCACAGTTCGCCAGACATCTCCATAACGAGCGCGGGCCTAATTAACTTTGTCATCTGGCGACCGATGCTTACATTAGCTTCAGACCACCTACCCATCTTACTCTCCGTTGAACGACCGACCGACTTCATAATGACTGATAAAATAACATACATCAAGTTCGGCCGCCGTGGTGTGAAGGTAGTGTTGCCGGCCTACCACACCGAAGGTCCATGGTTCGAGCCCTGGTACAGGTAACATCAAAAGTGATTTGAAAAAAGTTTTTCAAAACGGGGTCGCCCCTCGGCAGTGGTTTGGCAAACTCTCCGAGTGTATTTCTGCCATGACAGGCTTCTCAGCAAAAATTCGTCTCCTTTGTAGATGCCGTTCGGAGTCGGCAAAAAAATGTAGGTCCCACCAATTTGTAGGGAAAATTCAAATCGGCACACCACAAATTGGAAGAGAAGCTTGGCGCAAAAATCTCTTAGGAGGTTTATGATGATATACCTGTTGTATATCGCGCCATAGAGATAGAACTTCACCAAAGCGGAGAGTTTCGCAAGATCATTGATTCAGCCTCATGCCGCTTCATTCCTGCTGGTAGAATACCAGAAATTCGTCCGAATTTTCCTGCAGAAGCTGCGGCGATGGCAAGAGAACGTGACCAAGTGAGACTCATCAATCCCGTAGGATAGTCAACGAACACAAACTGACCAAGTGGAAACAATACCTCGAGGCATGACACCTCTCCGGCGGAGTCGGCAAATTATGGTCGACTGTCAAGGCCCTATCCAATCCGACCAAATACAATGACAAGGTCGCCATTGCATTCGGCGACAGTGTTAAATCGGACGCCAGGAAATGGGCGAGCTTCTTTTGCCGGCTGTATATAATGCATCCACCTGCGGATAGGACTAAGAGAAGAGGCATCCGAGGTGCGCACAAACACAAACACTCCACTGCGCCTATTGTCGTCTCAGTCGCAGGGGTCAAGGAAGCCATAATGAAGGCCAACCCCTGAAAATCAATCGGACCCAACGAAATCGCCATGAAGATGATTAAACACCTCGGCCACGAGGGACAGAGTTATGTGTGTGTGATTGTGTCTGGTATTCTGTCAGCAGGAATGAAGCGGCATGAGGCTGAATCAATGATCTTGCGAAACTCTCCGCTTTGGTGAAGTTGATGTATGTTATTTTATCAGTCATTATGAAGTCGGTCGGTCGTTCAACAGAGAGTAAGATGGGTAGGTGGTCTGAAGCTAATGTAAGCATCGGTCGTCAGATGACAAAGTTAATAAGGCCCGCGCTCGTTATAGAGATGTCTGGCGAACTGTGAACGTTACCTGCCACCCTGGTGGGGGCATCTCCATTGACTGTACAGAATGCTGAGTTATCTATTTGGTCTGCAATTGCGTGTCCTCTGCTGTCTGCTGGCAAGTTGGAGTGCCAGAGATCGTGATGCGCGTTGAAGTCGCCTAGGATTAGACGGTTATCGCCCCTTAGCAACGCACTAATGTCGGGTTGATAATCTCTAGGACAACACGTGACAGGAGGAATATAGATGTTTATGATTTGCAGGTCGGCGTCTCCTTACCGGACTGCTATGCCTTGACATTCTAAGGTAGAGTCCCTGGGGTCGACGTCAAGGGAAAATAGATTATACTGTACAGAGTGATGTGTAATGAACGCAAGGCCACCCCCAAGACCGCTGGGACGGTCTTTTCGATGTACATTATACCCATCACAAGTTCGTAAGTCCGATCTTGTGTTCAATTTTGTCTCTTGTATCGCGGCGATTTTGATGTTGTGCGTCTTCATAAAGTCAGTTATCTCCGCGATCTTTCCAGCTAATCCGTTACAGTTCAGCTGCAAAATTTTTAAGTGTGTAGGAGGGGAGAGGGGGGACATACTAGGCGTGAGGGACGGATGCGTTTGCCTAGGTGGAGGCAGGCTAAGGCCTAAACTATGTCGCAGTCTAGAGTTGATAGCGCCATGGCCGATGTTGTCTGGCGTGGAAGGCGGCTGTGTACTGCAACAGGGGGCTATGAACGAATCCGTCCAAAGGTTACCGTTTGCGAGCCCAGAGTACATAAGGATGTGACACAGGCCAAGGCAATGGTTGCACTTGACCGGTGTCGCAGGCGTATATAATCTTTGCCTACAAACGGTGCACGTAGTGAAAGGTACTAGAAGGTGGTGTTCCTGACCCACTTGCAGGCTGGAAGCAGGGGCGGGGGGGGGGGGGGCATTAGGGGCAGAGACAGAGGGGACTGACGCTCGGCGATGCCCATATCTGACCTATTCCGGAGGGGATAGGAGTGTTGAGCGGCCGTGTAAGATGGAGACGCTGGTGTGCGTGAGCGACAGTCGGGAGTGGGTGAGGCGGGAATGGCAGCGGTGCTGTGAGTCGTATAGACTAAGCCACTATTGTGACTATTAGAAGTAGGTAGAAGCGGTAATGGAGTGCCAGAACGGCGACTACCGCGGGACGTCCTTGGACGTGTACAGCAAGGTGCCTCAAAAGTACTAAAGAAAGTACGGGGTCTGTGGATGGCAGGGTTAAGCCCTGAACATCCAGATTAATGTAACCATCTCTTACACTTGGCGCATTGTACCGAATACGACCGTTTAATATAAATTTTCTTCCAGCAAACGCAGCAGATCCAGTCTCTTGGTCCAGGATTGGGTTCGACCCCAGCCGGTAACAAGAGACAATGGAGCAGCCCAGCTGCCAGGGTTTGCTCCGAGGATGACAATTTAAGGGTGGGACGGGACAGATTGGACAGGGTTACACTGAAATAACAGCCCTTGGCCGGGTGAAAAAACCCGGGTCATTCCGGTGCGATAAAACCGGCTGTTGTGGGAATGTGCAGCTAAATCAGCCTCCCTAACTCCCGTAACAAAGATCCCACACTTGAAAAGACATGCGCACATTTATCAAGCGATATCTCCACACCAAGGCGAAACATGAGTGGCAAAACTACACACACCATCATTACACTGCCGTAAACAGAGACTTCACTCCCCCTCAATATCCAACCGACATATCAAAGTCGCATATAAAACTCTTCTCTCGGATACGCCTTGGGCATACTTCGAGCACGCATGAACATCTTCTCTCCGATGAGCCAACCCCTGCCTGTGCACATTGCGGCGAAACTACCTCATTAAACCATATATTCGTGGAATGTTCTGAGTTGACAGACGCCAGAAACCATTACCTCAGAAGAAACTGGACTGCACTCCTAAAAACCCCCACCAAAGAGAACATCAACTCCATCTACAACTTTATGAACCACATCCGAGTCCGAATTTGAATAGTTTACAAAACCTAAAACACAACAAAAAACACAAGCAAAATCTACCCACTACAAAAATATACTTGCATATCTTTCACCAAATCATTATATACATAATGCAATAAATTCTAAAAAAATTAAATTAAATTAAAATTAAAAAAAATACGGCCCTCTGGTTGTTGTGGTAACGACAAAAACACTTCTACCCTAGGGTTAGGGGTTTAGAATATGCCCGAGGTAGGCATACCGGTCGTAAGGTAAAGAAAAGCAGCTCGATGGTGGGTCTACAGATATGATGCCTCTCCCCTCATTACCCATCTTATCCTTCCTTACGGGAGGGGTGACATGACCTAGGTTTCACTGGTCATAAATCGCTACCATGACAGTCGGGCAGTACCGCAAGGGAACACCGGAGCGTATCGGGTTCAAATCCGGCCAAGGACTGTTAGTTCGACAACACTCCCCAAAACCTTCGGGGAGTGTTTTTGTCGTTACCACAACAACAGCCGCCCTCTGGTCAGAAGCACGAATGTGAAATTATTCCCAGTTTGAGTTCATAAGTTAACTGTACTAACCATTGACGGTTCCATGTTTGAGAAGAATCCCGAGTACCATGTTTACACCGAAACCGCAATATTTTGGAATCCATGTTACCTCAGTGAGCAGATAGATTTTTCATAAAAATCAAAAAATTAAACACCAACGTTTTCATGCTTCTGACAAGAGGGCGACGATACGTCCCTGACCCCTGCGGGTTAGGGGTATGGAATATGCCCGAGGTAGGCATGTCTTTGTGCATATTAGTCGCCTCTTACGACCGGTACGCCTAGACAACACTCCCCAAAACCTTCGGCGAGTGTTATTGGTCGCTACAAACAACAACGATTTGTAGTAACGTATGCACATATGTATTTATTTTGTTGTTGGAACAGTGCTTGTTTTTTGGTGTTTTTTAATTGATATTACAGAAAAGTTACGATTTACCCAGTGATGGTATGGGATGGCATGTTTTGTTTTTACTTTATTTTGCAAAATGTATTACTACTAATGTCCTACTTTTTGATTTTTCTACTGCCATTTGCTCGACAAATGAAAAAAGTTCTCCTACCTTTCTTTCGTTCGCAAAATAAACCCGTACAAATTTAAAAAAATGCGTATTTCAAAACTTAACGTCAGTTAGAGAGCTAACATTCTTGGGATTGAATCATGCCTGCTACCATAAAAAATTAATCAGTTTTTAACCAAATACAAAACTAATATTTTTATTTTTACTGTTTTGAAACAATCGTATTTTATTTAGAATTGTTGTTTGTTTGAATTTTCTCGACAGTATACACACATAAGTATGATCGCAATACTATTCTAGTTACTTTTAAAAGTAATGCTTAGAACTTTGCATTTTATTTGTTTCCATTGGAACTCGTATAAGCGCGTTATCTATATGTATGTATGTTTCTATTTTTGTAGCGTTTTGTTATTTTGGTTGAAGTTTTGGAAAATATACTGTTGAATCGCAACGAATCGTTTAATCGACCTCCTCGATGGTTGGGCCTGCACCTGCACCAGCTCCACCAGCGCCTGGAGCACCACCAGCTCCTGGGAATCCACCAGGCATACCACCGGGCATACCACCTGGTGCACCACCAGCACCTTGATACAATTTAGTAATGATTGGATTGCATACGGATTCCAATTCCTTTTGACGATGTTCGTATTCCTCTTTTTCAGCCAATTGGTTAGCATCCAACCATTTAATAGTTTCGTTACACTTGTCCAAGATGGTAGTGCGATCTGACTCAGAAATCTTAGTCTTCATGTTCTCTTCATCCAAAGTAGCCTTCATGTTGAAGCAGTATGACTCTAAAGAGTTCTTTGCAGCAATGGTTTCCTTTTGTTTCTCATCTTCGGTACGGTATTTTTCAGCTTCGTTAACCATACGCTCGATATCTTCCTTCGACAAACGTCCCTTGTCGTTGGTTATGGTAATCTTGTTTTCCTTGTTGGTTGAACGTTCTAAGGCTGTTACATTCAAGATACCGTTAGCATCAATATCGAAGGTCACTTCAATTTGTGGTACACCCCGAGGTGCTGGTGGAATTCCAGACAATTCGAATTTACCAAGCAAATTGTTGTCCTTAGTCATCGCACGTTCACCTTCATATACCTGAATTAATACACCGGGTTGGTTATCGGAGTATGTAGTGAAAGTTTGTGTCTGTTTGGTTGGAATGGTTGTATTGCGCTTGATCAACACACTCATTACGCCACCAGCTGTTTCAATACCTAAAGACAGTGGAGTAACATCGAGGAGCAAAAGATCCTGCACTTCCTGTGACTTGTCACCGTGAAGGATGGCAGCCTGTACGGCGGCACCATATGCCACAGCCTCATCGGGATTGATCGACTTGTTCAACTCTTTGCCGTTGAACAAATCCTGCAACAAACGCTGCACCTTAGGAATACGGGTCGAACCACCAACCAATACAATATCGTGGATAACAGATTTATCCAGTTTGGCATCACGCAATGCCTTCTCCACGGGATCCATGGTGCTACGGAACAAATCAGCGTTCAACTCCTCGAAACGTGCCCGAGTGATTGAGGTATAGAAATCGACACCTTCGAACAACGAGTCAATTTCAATGCTGGCCTGGGTAGACGAAGACAATGTACGCTTAGCACGCTCGCAAGCGGTGCGCAGACGACGCAAAGCGCGCTTATTGGTGGTTAGATCCTTCTTGTGCTTGCGCTTGAATTCCTGAACGAAATGGGTGACTAGACGATTATCGAAATCTTCACCACCCAAATGTGTATCACCAGCGGTCGACTTGACCTCGAAGATACCATCATCGATAGACAAAATGGACACATCAAAAGTACCACCACCCAAATCGAAGATCAATACATTGCGTTCTCCAGCAGCCTTTTTGTCTAAGCCATATGCAATTGCGGCAGCAGTTGGCTCGTTAATAATACGCAACACATTTAAACCAGCAATAGTACCGGCATCCTTGGTCGCCTGACGTTGAGAATCGTTGAAGTAGGCAGGCACTGTAATTACAGCATTTGTAACTGTCTTTCCCAAGTAAGCCTCAGCGGTTTCCTTCATTTTGGTTAACACCATTGATGAGATTTCTTCTGGGAAGAATGTCTTATTCTCGTCCTTGTAGCTAACGCTTATCTTTGGTTTACCATCAACATTGACAACTTCGAAAGGCCAGTGCTTCATGTCGGATTGTACATTGGCATCGTCAAATTTACGACCAATCAAACGTTTGGCATCGAAAATTGTGTTTGTTGGATTCATGGCAACCTGATTTTTGGCAGCATCGCCAATCAGACGCTCTGTTTCGGTGAAAGCAACATATGATGGGGTTGTGCGATTACCCTGGTCATTGGCAATGATTTCAACTTTGCCATGTTGGAATACACCCACGCAGGAGTAGGTTGTACCCAAATCAATACCAACAGCAGGAGCTTTAGACATCTGAAACGGGAAAAAAATAATAATTTTATTACAAAGGAATCAGTTTTGAATTCACTGCACATAGTATTATTAACGTGCAAATCCAAATATTAGCTACTCCTTTTTTGGCGATAAATTTGCAAAGGATGCAAATGGCCGCATTCGATCTAGTTATGGAAATTCTTATTTTAGTTTTAGTACACCACCGCAAATAACAATGTACAAAAAAAGATAAGAAGCATCGCTAATACAACAACATCATAAGAAACCCACGAAAATGTAAAATACAAAAATATGTTGTCCTAAAATGGAAAAACATGAAGTGGCTTTGAAGACAATCCATTCGCATTCCCACAACAGCCGGTTCTATCGCACCGGAATGACCCGGGTTTTTTTACCCGGCCAAGGGCTGTTATTTCAGTGTAACCCTGTCCAATCTGTCCCGTCCCACCCTTAAATTGTCATCCTCGGAGCAAACCCTTGCAGCTGGGTTGCTCCATTGTCTCTTGTTACGGGCTGGGGTCGAACCCAATCCTGGACCAAGAGACTGGATCCGCTGCGTTTGCTGGAAGAAAATCTATATTAAACGGTCGTATTCGGTACAAGTGTAAGAGATGGTTACATAAATCTGGATGTTCAGGGCTTAACACTGCCATTCACAGACCCCGTACTTTCTTTAGTACTTTTGAGGCACCTTGCTGTACACGTCCAAGGACGTCCCGCGGTAGTCGCCGCTCTGGGACTCCCTTACCGCTTCTACCTACTTCCAATAGTCACAATAGTGGCTCAGTCTATACGACTGGCAGCACCGCTGCCATCCCTGCCTCACCCACTCCCGACTGTCGCTCACGCACACCAGCGTCTCCATCTCACAGGGCCGCTCAACACTCCCATCCCCTCCGGAATAGGTCAGATATGAGCATCGCCGAGCGTCAGTCCCCTGTCTCTGCCCCTAATGTCCCCCCCGCTCACAGCCTGTGGGTCAGGAACACCACCTCCTAGTACCTTTCACCACGTGCACCGTTTGTCGGCAAAGATTATATAAGCCTGCGACATCGGTCAAGTGCAACCATTGCCTTGGCCTGTGTCACACCCTTATGTGCTCTGGGCTCGCAAACGGTAACCTCTGGACAGATTCGTTCATAGCCCCCTGTTGCAGTACACAGCCGCCCTACACGCCAGACAACATCGGCCATGGCCCTGTCAACTCTAGACTGCGACATAGTTTAGTCCTTAGCCTACCTCCACCTAGGCAAACGCATCCGTCCCTCACGCCTAGTATGTCCCCCGTCTCCCCCCATACACACTTCAAAATTCTGCAGCTGAACTGTAACGGATTGGCTGGAAAAATCGCGGAGATAACTGACTTTATGAAGACGCACAACATCAAAATCGCCGCGATACAAGAGACAAAACAACACGAGATCGGACTTACGAACTTGTGATGGGTATAATGTACATCGTAAAGACCGTCCCAGCGGTCTTGGGGGTGGCCTTGCGTTTATTACACATCACTCTGTACAATATAATCTATTTTCACCTGACGTCGACCCCAGGGACTCTACCTTAGAATGCCAAGACATAGCAGTCCGGTCAGGAGACGCCGACCTGCAAATCATAAACATCTATGTATATTCCTCCTGTCACATGTTGTCCAAATAGATAACTCAGCATTCTGTACAGTCAATGGAGATGCCCCCACCAGGGTAACTGTCACAGTTCGCCAGACATCTCCATAACGAGCGCGGGCCTTATCAACTTTGTCATCTGGAGACCGATGCTTACATTAGCTTCAGACCACCTACCCATCTTACTCTCTGTTGAACGACCGACCGACTTCATAATGACTGATAAAATAACATACATCAACTTCACCAAAGCGGAGAGTTTCGCAAGATCATTGATTCAGCCTCATGCCGCTTCATTCCTGCTGACAGAATACCAGAAATTCGTCCGAATTTCCCGGCAGAAGCTGCGGCGATGGCAAGAGAACGTGACCAAGTGAGACTCATCAATCCCGCAGATCCCAGAATAAAAGATCTCAATGCGGAAATTCGTAGGATTGTCAACGAACACAAGCTGACCAAGTGGAAACAACATCTTGAGACATGCAACCTCTCCGGTGGAGTCGGCAAATTATGGTCGACTGTCAAGGCCCTATCCAATCCGACCAAACACAAAGACAAGGTCGCCATTGCTTTCGGCGACAGCGTCAAATCGGACGCCAGGAAATGCGCGCTCCTTTTGCCGGCTGTTTATAATGCATCCACCTGCGGATAGGACTAAGAGAAGAGCCTTCCGACGTGCGCGCAAACACAAACACTCTACTGCGCCCATTGCCGTCTCAGTCGCAGAGGTTAAGGAAGCCATAATAAAGGCCAAACCCTCAAAATCCATCGGAGCCGACGGAATCGCCATGAAGATGATCAAACACCTTGACCACGAAGGGCAGAGTTATTTAGCGGCTCTCTTTAATCTCTCTTTAACTACCTTCGTTATACCTGAGATATGGAAACAAGCGATTGTAGTTCCCCTATTAAAACCAGGGAAGCCGGCGAACCTAGGAGAGTCTTATCGTCCGATATCCCTCCTTTCGCCGGTAGTGAAATTACCAGAGTCCATTCTGCTTCCTTACATCGTTAAAAATCTAAAATTGGCCGATCATCAACATGGTTTCCGCAAAAATCATAGCACGACATCCGCTTTGAACGCTATTACAACGCAGATTAACAACGGTTTGAATCAACATCCACCAAACCATAGAACGGTTCTCGTGGCACTTGACCTGTCAAATGCATTTGACACGGTCAATCACGCCACACTCCTCCGAGATCTGGACGAGACACCGCTCCCTGCCGGCCTTAAGAGGTGAACCGCTAATTACCTCACCACTAGACCACGAGGAATAAAACAAGGGGTGCCGCAAGGTGGTGTTCTCTCTCCCCTTTTGTTTAATTTCTATATTTCGAGACTTCCCCCCCCCCCACCAGAGGGAGCCTCCATTGTTTAATACGCTGACGACTGCACGATAATGGCCTCGGGCAAGGGTCCCTCCATTGATGAACTCTGTATTAGAATCAACAGTTACCTCCATGACCTATCCAGCTTCTTCACCGAGCGTGATCTGACCCTATCTCCGACTAAATCGACGTCGACCCTGTTTACTACATGGAATGTGCAGATGGGGCAAGAGTTAAATGTCCACGTAGACGGAGTACCTCTACCTACTGTCAACCACCCAAAAATCTTGGGTGTGACATTTGACAACGGCCTCACCTTCGCTGGTCATGCCACCGCAATAGCCTCAAAGGTACAGAGCCGCAATAAGATCCTCAAGTCACTGGCCGGCAGTACTTGGGGAAAAGACAAAGAAACATTGCTTGCTACATATAAGGCTATTGGCGGGCCGGTTATTGACTATGCTGCGCCTATATGGTCGCCCAATCTTTCTGACACCAACTGGAGGAAATTTCAAGTCTGCCAAAACACCGCCATCAGAACTGCTACGGGATGCCTGCTTATGTCATCTGAGTCTCACCTCCATCAAGAGGCAAAATTGCTCAATGTTCAAGAGCACGCGGAACTCTTGAGTAGACAGTTCCTTCTGAACTGTCATAAACCTAGTCATCCAAACCGACATCTTTTGGATGTAGCACCGCCCCCCAGAGACATAAGGAGACATCTCCGTAAGCATTACGATGAGATCCGGCATCATATCTCTTTGCCGTTTGATCTGCGGAACCATAGACGGGCTCTAAATGACCTCCACACCGAGTCAGTAGAGAGATCTCTCAGATCTCGGCCTGTGAATCTCTTTATTAATACTCAACCACCTGAATTGGCTGAGGAGGAACGTGTACTTCAGAGGGAGACTAGTCATACTGGCACAACTTCGTTCTGGATATTGTAACAGGTTAAACTCTTACTTATCCAGACTGAACCCCAACATACCAAATACATGCCCTGCATGTGGTATGACCCCTCATGATACCATGCATCTCTTCTCCTGTTCAGTTGAACCCACTCTTCTAACACCTACATCACTCTGGTCCAACCCTGTGGAAACTGCGCGTTTCCTCGGACTTCCGTTAGAAGAGCCTGATGACAATTTAGAGTGATCGGGCCCATTGGGCAGGGCAAAGCACTGTTAACAACAACAATCCATTCGCCAGCAACACAAAATGTAATAAAAAAAAACTAATTTACCCTAATAGTCCGGGCGACAGGGATTTAACACGGAAGTTGCGCGGACTACAGGTTTTTTGGTTTATCTAACTCTCCTACTAATGGACATGAAAGGCTAAAAAAAAAAATTATCAAAAAATATGCAGAGCATACTTTTCTGCAGCCATTGAAAGTGCATTTTTTTTTAATTATTTTGGTAATTGTAACATCTGTCAAATATTATTCTTCCACAGTTGGCTGGTGAGCTGATTCTGCATCAAAAGTGTGTTTACAGTTTTTCTTGTAAATGCTATAGTTTTCCCGCTATAATCACATTTGCCCAGTGCATTATTACAAAAACATTCAAACAAGTCGATTTTTGAGATACATTTTTTATTGCCAATTTGGTAAAATGTTAAATTCCTATGAATGTTTGTTCTAGCGATTTCTTGCTAAAGGTGACTAACCCCTCGAAAATGGGCGTGGCAGCCACCCTACCTACGTTCAAAATTTCATAATTTGTGAAATTCTGTTATTTGCATTTCTCATACAAAAAAGCACAAATTCGTAAGTTACAGTAAAAATGTCAAACCCTTTCTGAATAGGGGGTTTAGAATATACGCGAGGTAGGCATACCGGTCGCAAGAGGCGACTAATATGCACAAGGTAATGACGTGCAACTTGATGATTGATCTACGGATATGATCACCTCTCATTACCCATCTTATGAAATGACCTAGAAGGTTTCACTGGTCATAAATCGCTACCACGACAGTCGGGCATTACCGCAAGGGAGTACCGGAGCGTACCGTGTTCAAATCCGGCCAAGGACTGTTAATTCCACAACACTCCCAAAAACCTTTGGGGAGTTTTTTTGTCGTTTCGAGATATCGCTGACCCAGCAACCGGGGTCGATGTGGATTTTACAGCGTGCATTTTCTGTCAAAAAGTTCTTATGTTCATGTAACTTTCATAAAAGCAACCGAAATTGAATTCCGTTAAAAACTAAATCAAAATCCGAAATTGGTATTGCTTGACTTTTTAAGTGAGGTTAATGTGATGAAGTGTTGATTGTTTATTTCTGTTATTTAGACTAATTGTTTTATACAAATGAATTTATTTAACACGTGTACTAAGTGAATTAGTTATAATTTACAACTATAAAAGCGATTGATTTTTGTACTCAGAAAAGCCACGCCTTTAATTTCATTTGCTCTTATATGAGCTCTTAGTCGCCTCTTCCCAGCAAACATTTAGGTTAGAGGACGATTAGAAAACGACTATAATTCTAACGTATTTTTCTAAGGTAGAAGGTTAGAGAACGGTTTGAGAAACTTAACTAGCATTCTCTACAAAAAGGGGATTATGCTCTGGTATGGAAAAAGGCTAGTTACCTAATTGGTTACTAATGTGAATTTTTTTCTAATCGCTCGCATATAGACTTCTAGTTCTCTAACCAGAGTTTCGATTAGAGATGCATTAGAATTCTAAAGCAAAACTTCAATATTTCTCTAACTTTTGTGACTTTCTTCGCTGGGTTATGGCAGGTATAACAACCTCGGGCATATTCCATAAATTTTTATCGGAATTCTAGGTTTTTTTTTAAGAAGTTTGATACATTTTTTCGTACAGAATAATTGTAGAATCCATTCAATTCCATTGCAATGAAGAGCCATTGAACAAGAACGGCCAACAAAAGGCGAATTTAGTATTGTACTAATTCGCCTTGGGCCAACAGGGAATGTAAAGGGCAGCTGTCAAACCGCTAGTAGATAACGACAAATCGATGGAAGGGACCTAAAACGTCTTCAAATTAATGGTAACTACTTATTTCCTGTAATATTCGCATCCGTATCAAAACCGCTGGATAGGGTCTGGTAATTGTTTACTTTAAGAGACATGTCCTAAAATGGTAAAGGTATCAAACGACGCGTTTTGACTTCGGTATCAATAATCCGCCATATATAATCCGCATAATAAAGGCCAAACCCTCAAAATCCATCGGAGCCGACGGAATCGCCATGAAGATGATCAAACACCTTGACCACGAAGGGCAGAGTTATTTAGCGGCTCTCTTTAATCTCTCTTTAACTACCTTCGTTATACCTGAGATATGGAAACAAGCGATTGTAGTTCCCCTATTAAAACCAGGGAAGCCGGCGAACCTAGGAGAGTCTTATCGTCCGATATCCCTCCTTTCGCCGGTAGTGAAATTACCAGAGTCCATTCTGCTTCCTTACATCGTTAAAAATCTAAAATTGGCCGATCATCAACATGGTTTCCGCAAAAATCATAGCACGACATCCGCTTTGAACGCTATTACAACGCAGATTAACAACGGTTTGAATCAACATCCACCAAACCATAGAACGGTTCTCGTGGCACTTGACCTGTCAAATGCATTTGACACGGTCAATCACGCCACACTCCTCCGAGATCTGGACGAGACACCGCTCCCTGCCGGCCTTAAGAGGTGAACCGCTAATTACCTCACCACTAGACCACGAGGAATAAAACAAGGGGTGCCGCAAGGTGGTGTTCTCTCTCCCCTTTTGTTTAATTTCTATATTTCGAGACTTCCCCCCCCCCCCACCAGAGGGAGCCTCCATTGTTTAATACGCTGACGACTGCACGATAATGGCCTCGGGCAAGGGTCCCTCCATTGATGAACTCTGTATTAGAATCAACAGTTACCTCCATGACCTATCCAGCTTCTTCACCGAGCGTGATCTGACCCTATCTCCGACTAAATCGACGTCGACCCTGTTTACTACATGGAATGTGCAGATGGGGCAAGAGTTAAATGTCCACGTAGACGGAGTACCTCTACCTACTGTCAACCACCCAAAAATCTTGGGTGTGACATTTGACAACGGCCTCACCTTCGCTGGTCATGCCACCGCAATAGCCTCAAAGGTACAGAGCCGCAATAAGATCCTCAAGTCACTGGCCGGCAGTACTTGGGGAAAAGACAAAGAAACATTGCTTGCTACATATAAGGCTATTGGCGGGCCGGTTATTGACTATGCTGCGCCTATATGGTCGCCCAATCTTTCTGACACCAACTGGAGGAAATTTCAAGTCTGCCAAAACACCGCCATCAGAACTGCTACGGGATGCCTGCTTATGTCATCTGAGTCTCACCTCCATCAAGAGGCAAAATTGCTCAATGTTCAAGAGCACGCGGAACTCTTGAGTAGACAGTTCCTTCTGAACTGTCATAAACCTAGTCATCCAAACCGACATCTTTTGGATGTAGCACCGCCCCCCAGAGACATAAGGAGACATCTCCGTAAGCATTACGATGAGATCCGGCATCATATCTCTTTGCCGTTTGATCTGCGGAACCATAGACGGGCTCTAAATGACCTCCACACCGAGTCAGTAGAGAGATCTCTCAGATCTCGGCCTGTGAATCTCTTTATTAATACTCAACCACCTGAATTGGCTGAGGAGGAACGTGTACTTCAGAGGGAGACTAGTCATACTGGCACAACTTCGTTCTGGATATTGTAACAGGTTAAACTCTTACTTATCCAGACTGAACCCCAACATACCAAATACATGCCCTGCATGTGGTATGACCCCTCATGATACCATGCATCTCTTCTCCTGTTCAGTTGAACCCACTCTTCTAACACCTACATCACTCTGGTCCAACCCTGTGGAAACTGCGCGTTTCCTCGGACTTCCGTTAGAAGAGCCTGATGACAATTTAGAGTGATCGGGCCCATTGGGCAGGGCAAAGCACTGTTAACAACAACAATCCATTCGCCAGCAACACAAAATGTAATAAAAAAAAACTAATTTACCCTAATAGTCCGGGCGACAGGGATTTAACACGGAAGTTGCGCGGACTACAGGTTTTTTGGTTTATCTAACTCTCCTACTAATGGACATGAAAGGCTAAAAAAAAAAATTATCAAAAAATATGCAGAGCATACTTTTCTGCAGCCATTGAAAGTGCATTTTTTTTTAATTATTTTGGTAATTGTAACATCTGTCAAATATTATTCTTCCACAGTTGGCTGGTGAGCTGATTCTGCATCAAAAGTGTGTTTACAGTTTTTCTTGTAAATGCTATAGTTTTCCCGCTATAATCACATTTGCCCAGTGCATTATTACAAAAACATTCAAACAAGTCGATTTTTGAGATACATTTTTTATTGCCAATTTGGTAAAATGTTAAATTCCTATGAATGTTTGTTCTAGCGATTTCTTGCTAAAGGTGACTAACCCCTCGAAAATGGGCGTGGCAGCCACCCTACCTACGTTCAAAATTTCATAATTTGTGAAATTCTGTTATTTGCATTTCTCATACAAAAAAGCACAAATTCGTAAGTTACAGTAAAAATGTCAAACCCTTTCTGAATAGGGGGTTTAGAATATACGCGAGGTAGGCATACCGGTCGCAAGAGGCGACTAATATGCACAAGGTAATGACGTGCAACTTGATGATTGATCTACGGATATGATCACCTCTCATTACCCATCTTATGAAATGACCTAGAAGGTTTCACTGGTCATAAATCGCTACCACGACAGTCGGGCATTACCGCAAGGGAGTACCGGAGCGTACCGTGTTCAAATCCGGCCAAGGACTGTTAATTCCACAACACTCCCAAAAACCTTTGGGGAGTTTTTTTGTCGTTTCGAGATATCGCTGACCCAGCAACCGGGGTCGATGTGGATTTTACAGCGTGCATTTTCTGTCAAAAAGTTCTTATGTTCATGTAACTTTCATAAAAGCAACCGAAATTGAATTCCGTTAAAAACTAAATCAAAATCCGAAATTGGTATTGCTTGACTTTTTAAGTGAGGTTAATGTGATGAAGTGTTGATTGTTTATTTCTGTTATTTAGACTAATTGTTTTATACAAATGAATTTATTTAACACGTGTACTAAGTGAATTAGTTATAATTTACAACTATAAAAGCGATTGATTTTTGTACTCAGAAAAGCCACGCCTTTAATTTCATTTGCTCTTATATGAGCTCTTAGTCGCCTCTTCCCAGCAAACATTTAGGTTAGAGGACGATTAGAAAACGACTATAATTCTAACGTATTTTTCTAAGGTAGAAGGTTAGAGAACGGTTTGAGAAACTTAACTAGCATTCTCTACAAAAAGGGGATTATGCTCTGGTATGGAAAAAGGCTAGTTACCTAATTGGTTACTAATGTGAATTTTTTTCTAATCGCTCGCATATAGACTTCTAGTTCTCTAACCAGAGTTTCGATTAGAGATGCATTAGAATTCTAAAGCAAAACTTCAATATTTCTCTAACTTTTGTGACTTTCTTCGCTGGGTTATGGCAGGTATAACAACCTCGGGCATATTCCATAAATTTTTATCGGAATTCTAGGTTTTTTTTTAAGAAGTTTGATACATTTTTTCGTACAGAATAATTGTAGAATCCATTCAATTCCATTGCAATGAAGAGCCATTGAACAAGAACGGCCAACAAAAGGCGAATTTAGTATTGTACTAATTCGCCTTGGGCCAACAGGGAATGTAAAGGGCAGCTGTCAAACCGCTAGTAGATAACGACAAATCGATGGAAGGGACCTAAAACGTCTTCAAATTAATGGTAACTACTTATTTCCTGTAATATTCGCATCCGTATCAAAACCGCTGGATAGGGTCTGGTAATTGTTTACTTTAAGAGACATGTCCTAAAATGGTAAAGGTATCAAACGACGCGTTTTGACTTCGGTATCAATAATCCGAGCTCGGGTAGGCGCCCTTCGCCCGCGCCTAAAAAATATAATCCTCAGCCAGTCCAACACCGGCTACGCGGTCCCCAGTATTTTTGCGCAGAACACACTTCTGCACTTTTCGGTACACCCTATATGTCTACAACCACATGAAAATGACAGAAAATTGTCTACTTTAATTGCAAATATCTTAGGTTAGGTTGTAAGGGCAGGACAGAGTACCTGGACTCTGCCCGACACTTAGGCCACTAAGTAGGCCCATTGTGATACCCTATACGGTCTCTTCCCACCTCTAAGCCCCAGAGATGCGAGCAAAGTCATCCCCGACGCCGACGTCGTGTTACCAATTTTTGGTGGTATAAGGTTCGGTATTTTGTACCTTCTAGTGAAGAGGACTAGCTCGGTTTTCTTGGGGTTAACCCCCAGACCAGTTGACTTTGCCCAGTCACAAATTTTGGATAAGGCTGTTTCCATTAAATTGCAGAGTTTGAGGGAATTTCCCCCGCATAATAACGCAGATGTCATCGGCGTACGCGAGCACTTAGGAGACAACTGCTAAAACACGTCCAAATATTTCGGGAGAGGTATCAAAAGACGCGTTTTGACCTCGGTAACAATAATCCGGAAGCGGATTTTCGAGTTTTTGTTTCAGTGAAGAGATATTTGCAATCAAAGTTGAAAATTTTCTGTCATTTTCATGTGGTTGTTGTAATCAGAGATTAGGGTGTACCGAAAAGTGTGTTCTGAGCAGAAATACTGTGGACCGCGTAGCCGGTGTTGGACCGGCTAAGGGTTATTTTTTTGAAGCGCGGCCGACGGCCGCCTACGCAGAAAGGTGTTCTGCACATAAATACCTTGGATCAAGCCCCCTATTTGGGATCGGACCTGGGTCATTTTTGGGTGTTTTGCGAATAACTTTTCTCAGAAACAAAAAATTGAAAATCCGCTTTCGGATTGCTGATACCGAAGTCAAAACGCGTTGCTTGATACCTCTCCCGATATTTTTGGACGTGTTTTACTAGTTGTCTCCTAAAGCAAACAATTACCGAAGATTCAATAACACACACTTTTGGTTTCATTCCCACAACAGCCGGTTCTATCGCACCGGAATGACCCGGGTTTTTTCACCCGGCCAAGGGCTTGTTATTTCAGTGTAACCCTGTCCAATCTGGGACAGGGCGAAGCACTGTTAACAACAACACTTTTGGTTTGCCTTACAATTTTTTAAGCCATTCAGGAATGCATGTTATTTTATGTAAGCAAAAAATCAAAACTTTGAAAAGAATGTCGACGGAATGCACACTGAATTGATTGAATCTTTTTACAGCTCTGCTAGGGTCTTTCACCGTGCACATGATGTACATATATATATTATTTATAAAACCAACAACTAAAATATATTTCTTTACAATAACTTAACCCCAAATTACGGGTTAGCAACAGCTGCATTCCGAAGCAGCTGCAAATTGCCTCCCAGCATATGACAATTAAAAAAAATATTACAAAGAAAACAATTGACTGGAGACCCGTTGCCTTTCCTTTTTGGTATACGCAAAATACACTCGGTTCGATGTACAATGAGTCACAAGAAAAAATTACCATACATATATATGGACCCCATTTCCAGCGCTTCCCTTCACCCTAACCGCTAAAAGAACACATGTTGGAATTATCCAGAAGTGTGGAAGAAAAAGGCACTCGTGTAATCAAGCCACGCTCATTAAAGTTCAGAAAACCGCAAAACCATCACCGTGTGAATTAAGGTTAGTCCTATGTAGGCATATAAAAAATCAATATCTAATTGCATGCTTTTCTTTTCATACGCTCTTTTCCATTTTAAACCATTCTTTGAAGATATTCGACTACACCTACAGCTGCAAATCATCGTCTTTTACATAAAGTTCACACTCAATGTCACTGAGATCATTAAAAGGTTTTTCCAACTATGTCATCTACAAAATATAAATGAGATGTACGTATTGCATGATTTGCTAAAAATCATTCCAATCAATATCAAACCACGTGTATAATCGTGTACAACGCCTTGCCATTGGAAGTATTTTTCACAAATCAGCTTTTATTACCCACCACATTTTTAAATAAAATACTTAAATGCTTTACTCACCTTTGTTGTTTTACTTTATCGCAAAATGTACTTAATAAATTAATCGCAGTTACTTCACTTTTTCTCACAACTCTTTATTCTTTTCTACGCGTGAATTTAGCGTCTGATCAAATACACACTTTTTCAAGGAATGGTGGCAGCGCGTCTCTGCAAACAGTTTTTATAAATTATCGATGACAAATATTCTAGCATGTTCTGAACAGTGTTGTAGCTCATTACATTCGGGTGACCTTCCATCACAGCCAACTTCATGAAAATGCCTCAACTTGAAAATGGTGTATTATTCATAATTGACCATTTCATGTGAACAAAATTTTTAAAAAACTGGGTATTGCATTTGAGTTTCGCCTAAAGGAAAATATCAAACAAAATGCAAATGAGCTAATGTAAATGGGTTTGAAATGACTCATTTTAATTTTCCAAATGCTGTGCAGTGTATTGGTATTATTCTCAGCTTGCTTGTCATCTACAAACGAGGTGGTGATAGCTGGAACTTGGGTTATAACAATATTCAGTATTCACGATGACAAGCTGCCCAGAATAGGGCAGTAATACTATGTTTTTCTATTGGAAAGGCTGTTCTACTCAAAAGCAAAAAGCGATTCCAATACACATAGGCACTCTGTGGCTCGTTAAAATTTACTTTAGAAAATAGTTCATAAAAGTAGGCAGCACTGTTTCACAAATTGCAAGTGCAAAGCAAAATACTGTGACGAATTCCGTTTCAGCGAATGTCTTTTTGGGGCTTGCATATGTGGCCCGCTTCGTCTTCACATCGCGTATTCCATTTATGAAACACTGGATTTTCACCCTCTCCGTATACTCTACAGGTGCGTCTGCATATGCTGTTGTTGTTGTTGTTGTTAACAGTGCTTCGCCCTGCCCCAGATTGGACAGGGTTACACTGAAATAACAGCCCTTGGCCGGGAGAAAAAACCCGGGTCATTCCGGTGCGATAGAACCGGCTGTTGTGGGAATGCATATGCTAAATGGGCCAACCTCTCGATATCCGATGCAAATTCCTGCAATGTCTCATTAGCCTTCTGACAGCGATTCTGTAGCTCTATTTGGTATATCTGTTTTCGATGTTCGCTACCATAGCGTCTCCCAACTGCACCCATCAATGCTTTATAACTATTGCGTTCACCGTCGGGAATCGTCTGTAAAATTTCGGCTGCAGGACCCTTCAATGCCACGAACAGTGCAGCAACTTTGTCTTGAGTGCCCCAATTATTCACCGCTGCCGTCTTCTCAAACTGTAGCTTAAATACCTGGAAAGGAACAGAACCATCAAATGACCTTGGGAGTATTCGCTGAAGCAGATGGACGGTTCAGTTGCAACTCCTGGATACGGCCCCTTAACGCATCTACCTCTGCCTCTATTTTATCTTGAAATTGTGCAATTTTTGCATCTTGCACTTCTAGTTTCGCTGACACCTTTGCTTCCTGTTCTTCCAACTGCGATGAGATATATGCCTTCTGTTCTTCTCATATGACAGTGGTGCCTATTCATACGTGTGTATGCTGGTTATGGATCGTTTGCAGTTGCTTTACAAAAATACCTCAAAATACCTTTTAAATTTTCGTAATAATGTTCAAATAACCTGAAATTACGATATTTAGTTGTTGCTTTTAAATAAATTGACTGGCTGTAATTATTTAATATTAATTTCGGACACTCATAAAATTAAAAATAATTGTTTAAAAAGTACACGTTTGTGTTAGCATGCATGAAAACTGATCAATGGCAACATTGTATTGAATGTAAACAACAGAAATGGCTGATTTCTCCGTTGGCGCCACGGGCATAATAGTCCAATTACCCACCGACGTGTGTAACGTACGTTTACGTAGCCCGTACGTACGTACGTTTGAGGGAATCTTATGCCCGTGGCGCCAACGGAGAAATCAGCCATTTCTGTTGTTTACATTCAATACAATGTTGCCATTGATCAGTTTTCATGCATGCTAACTCAAACGTGTACTTTTAAAACATTTATTTTTCATTTTATGAGTGTCCGAAATTAATATTAAATAATTTTAGCCAATCAATTTATTTAAAAGCAACAACTTAATATCGTAATTTCAGGTTATTTCAACATTATTACGAAAATTTAAAAGGTATTTTGAGGTATTTTTGTAAAGCAACTGCAAACGATCCATAACCAGCATACACACGTATGAATAGGCAACACTGTCATATGTGCGAGCAATCAGCTGACACGTTCTTACGGAAAAAATCAAAATTTCTTTGATTTCTACGCTACGTACTGCGTATACGGAAAAATTGAACGTCGGTGAGTGTTCGTTTACATGGCGCTCTCATAAGACAGGTCGTGTCAGCTGACACGCACTACGTACGTGCGTCGGTGGGTAATTGGACTATAAGATTCCCTCAAACGTACGTACGTACGGGATACGTAAACGTACGTTACACACGTCGGTGGGTAATTGGACTATCAGTTGTGTTTAACTAGTGGTGGGAGTGTTATTGAGTTAGGGAGGTACATGCTTGAGAATAATCGCCACAATACAAAAACACTGCATTACAGCCCAACTTAATATAAACGCACTCCGTCAATTTTCTGTCAAAAAGGTCTCATGCACATATAAATTGTATGAGAGCAACCTAAACTAACCGCACAGCGTAAGAACCTAACTCAATTCCCAATTTTTGTTTTACGTGGCATATCGATTTGACATTTACGCTCAGCTGGCACATCGTTTGTGTATATGAGAGCTAATCACGCACTCAAATTTATTTCGGTTAGAACCAAAAAAAGTCGTTTATTTTCGTGCGGTAAAAACGCTGTGCGGTTACATTAGGTTGGGATGTAAATCTCAAGTGCAGTATTAGGCAGCGCAGTTTCACATGTCTCAGGCGATAAGAATCTCGACTACCACGCATGTGGTCGCAGGTTCGAACGTAAGTGCTTGCACAAGTAATTTGACTTTTTTTATTTTATTTTTATTAAATAAAAATAAATTTGGTAATTGTTTCCTCTGGGAGACAACTGCTAAAACACGTCCAAAAATGTCGGGAGAGGTATCAAACAACGCGTTTTGACTTCGGTATCAACAATCCGAAAGCGGATTTTCAATTTTTTGTTTCAGTGAAAAGTTATTCGCAAAAAACCCAAAAATGACCCGGGTCCGATCCCAAATAGGGGCTTGATCCAAGGTATCTATGTGCAGAACACCTTTCTGCGTAGGCGGCCTTCGGCCGCGCTTCAAAAAAATAACCCTTAGCCGGTCCAATACCGGCTACGCGGTCCACAGTATTTCTGCGCAGAACACACTTTTTGCACTTTTAGATCCACCCTAATCTGTGATTACAACAACCACATGAAAATGACAGAAAATTTTCAACTTTGATGGCAAATATCTCTTCACTGAAACAAAAACTCGAAAATTCGCTTCCGGATTATTGTTACCGAGGTCAAAACGCGTCTTTTGATACCATTACCGATAATTTCCGACGTGGTTTAGCAGTTGTCTCCTAAAGGAAACAATTACCATAAATTTTTTTAAAATATGTAAAAACTTCTAATCTGTAAAAATTTCGTTTTCTTGAATTTTTCCAATTTTTAACCTAGAGTTATTTAATTATGAAAATGATTTCTTCGTGAAAAAAAATACTAATTGTTTTATTATAATCATAAGAATATAGATTTTTGTGGGTTTCCGCTTACTAAATGGTTGTCGAATAGGATTTTCTAACTTTCGACCATATTGGCATATGCTTTCGGAATAGTGAGTACTAAATTTTCTACAATCGAAAGGAGGATAGATCAAATCCGAAGGGAACAGAACGGAACTCGAACAACTAATGCATTCCACTCGAAAATTTCTTACAGAGTACGGATCATTCGAAAGCGAACAAATTTCGTTTCGAATAGAACTACATAGTGATGGCCCTGATTGACCCTTTTAGTTTTAAAATTTTTGCGAATTTCATTGAAAAAAAATACATTGATAAAAGCTAAATGTCAACGCACGCAAAAAGTTTGGACTTGGTCAAGTGTCTGGGTTGACGCACGTTAAAAAACCTTTATGAGACATGTCGCTTTGAACTACGTACATTTTATCCCAGCTGTCAAAAATGAAATGTCGCGCAACGCGCCATCAAAGTTTTATTAGACATGGCCTATACAGGAGTACGAAACACTCGACAGCGAACAAATTTTCTTTCAAATAAGCTGCCTGGCGACACGCAAGCATATGCTGCTGTAGCTATAGCAACGGGTGGTTGTGTGCGTAATCCTCGCGAACGACGGGTAGTCGTGCTCACACGTACTTGTTGTCGGCTTTCGTTGATGAAAATCAAAAATTTTAGATTTTTTCGCTTGACAGCTGGTCTATTTGATTGTTGCCAAAGTGTTTGACAAGCATTAGTGTGTTAGTGTTGTGAGAACGTGAAATGAGCAAGCTCGCGGAAGAAAAAGATTTTACGTTGCGGTTTATTGAAACCTACGAGTGCATGATGCTTTTAACTCTTTTAAAAGGTTGATGTACAGGGTGGCTAATGAAAGCCGCTACCAAAAAAAAATTAAATAACTTTTTTTCTATTTAATGAATCTGGTTAATTTTTTTTTTATTTTGCAGATTGACTTTTACATTTAACAAAAATGGATAACTGGGACACTGAAACAAGAATTTGGATTGTCCGCCGCTATCACGCACTGGAGTCCGTAGTTTCGGTTCAAAGAGAGTATAGGCGCACGTTTGGCGGCAATCCTCCGAGCAGATGGACCATAATAAGACTTGTAAACAATTTTGCCGAGCATGGGACAGTCAACAGAAGACCTTACCATCGAAACCCTTCAGTTCGAACGGAGGAAACAATCGCTGCTGTAGCTGCTGCCATACAAAACAATCCACGTGTTTCGACAAGAAGCTTATCTGCTCAAATGGGTGTAAGCAGACAGTAATTACAGTCAATTATGCACAAAGATTTGGACTTATTCCCATATAAAATTCAAATGGCCAAGAAACTGAACGCTGCAGACTTGCCGATTCGCTTGGAATTTTGCCAGAAGATGCTTCAAATGGTGGAAGAGGATGGAAACATGTTGAACTGTCTTTTCATGTCTGACGAGGCCCATTTCGATTTAAACGGCAACATAAACAAACAAAATTGTCGAATATGGAGTGCTTCCAACCCACAGATACTCCATGAGACGGAATTGCATCCACTTCGTGTCACAGTGTGGTGTGCAGTTTCATCACGCTGCATTGTAGGGCCCTACTTCTTCGAAGAAAACGGTCACACCGTTACGGTTACTGGAGACCGTTACTTGAGCATGTTGGGAGAGTTTTTCTATCCAGAATTACGCCGAATGAGAATTTCTTTCAACTCTGTGTGGTTTCAGCAAGATGGTGCAGCTCCTCATATAGCCCAACCTGTTATGACAGAATTGCGACGAAAATTTCCCAATAAGCTGATATCCAGAAACTCCACATTCCGTTGGCCACCCAGGTCGCCTGACCTTACTGCACCTGACTTTTTCTTGTGGGGTTATTGCAAACAGGAAGTCTTCAAAGCAAAACCAACAAATTTGAATGAACTAAGGCAATCCATTCGAGAAACAATTGCGGCTATTCCTGTCTCAACTCTCCAAGCAGTAATGAACAACTTTTTGGTAAGATGCCGCACATGCATCGACGAGCAGGGGGGGCATTTAAATTCCATTATTTTTAAAACTAATTAAGCTATATTTAATCAAATTTAATGGGCTTTAACATGAATAAAAGGAAAATGAATTCCATACACTGAAAAAAAAATTATTTGAGTTTCTTAATGTAGCAAAATTCATCAGCCACCCTGTATATTGGAACGATTTTTCGTCATCTCTTGTCAAATTTGGTTTTGAGACAAACCGGTTTCGGCGTTGTGCCATCATCAGTGTCGATTTTCGTTCTGATCTGTTGTGGTCGTTTGTCTTGTATTTATAGTAGGTAGCAGGTAACGTCAGCATGGGTGTCTGTTTGTGTACGTGTGTGCATGTGTTGTGTGTGTACATTCAGAAACGGGGGTGGTTTGCATCGATCGGTTTTTTTGTGCTTGACTGAGGCAGGTAAAAGTTGGTGATTTTTGTTGTTTGACCTTTTTTGCTTGTTTGTTGTTTTTGATCTTTTGCTGTTTTGTGCTTATTTGTCGGTGCGTGTGTGTTTGTTGTACCTGAGTGGTTGATTTGTTTTTTGTAAACCAATTTTAAAGGTTCGAATATTGTGTCGGAAACAGTGTTTGTCTGTTCGTTTATTATTCTACCGTCGAATGTTTTTTGTTTGTAGATTTCCATGTTTTCGAGTACGTTCAGACGTCTGCCTTTTGCTTGTACATGTAGGACCTTGACTGTTTTTTTGATGTTTCCGGGGGGGCATTTATTCTCCGCCATGTGATTCGCAAAGTTGGACTCTGGTATGATGGTTGGATTCCGTATCTTTTTGTTGTAATTTCTAATGTGTTCTCTGAACCTCGTTCTTACTTGTCGTCCGGTTTGTCCTATGTAACTGTGCTGGCATTCACAAGTGAGCTTGTATACACCATGGCTGCTAAATGGATCTTCTGAGTTAGTTTTGGTTCTTAGCTTCCGTCCTAAATTGTTCGATGTTTTGAACGCTGTGTTGATGTTGTATTTTCTAAAGAAATTTGCTAATTTATATGTTGCCCTTCCAGTATATGTCATTGTCGTCCAGGTTTGTGTACTTTCTTCTCCATTGTTTCTTTTTTGTTCTCTAAGGTCTCTCCTGAGTTTATCTACTAGTGCTTTTTTATATCCGTTGTTTGTAGCGATGTTATATATTATTCCAAGCTCTCTTCTATATGCTTCTTGTGTAAGAGGTGTTCTTTCCAATCTTTGTACTAAGTGCCTTAGCGCTGCATTTTTATGTTGTTGTGGGTGGTTAGAGGTATTATGTATTATTGTGTCGGTGGCCGTTGGTTTCCTATATACAAGGTGGCGCAAAAGTAAGCTTCCGATGTTCAGTATATCGGTTGTGGCACGTGCAGTGTGTGCTGTTGCACCGTCTTGTTGGAACCACATGTTTTCCAATCCCAATTCATCAAGTTGCGGCAAAAAGAACTCGTTGATCATTGCTCTGTAGCGCTCACCATTCACAGTAACCGTTTGGCCCCGACCGATTATTGGTCAAATAAATAGTCAGCAATATTCCGCGTTCGGGAGCAGTGTAGCGTAACATTGTTTATGAACGTGTATTTCGCATGTGTTTACTACACAAATGTCAAAACAGAACTGACTTTAGGGGCCAATCGCAAAATTTATAGCATTTTCTGATAGGAGGATTACTTTTGCGCAGTAACCGTTTTTCACCGACCGATTATTGGTCAAATAAATAGTCAGCAATATTCCGCGTTCTGGAGCAGTGTAGCGTAACATTGTTTATGAACGTGTATTTCGCATGTGTTTGCTACACAAATGTCAAAACAGAACTGACTTTAGGGGCCAATCGCAAAATTTATAGCATTTTCTGATAGGAGGATTACTTTTGCGCCACCCTGTATGTCGTAGTTGAATTTATTGCTAGCTTTATCAATACTTATTGTGAGGTCCAGATAATTGAATGCTCCGTCTTTTTCGGTTTCCATTGTGAATTTTATGTTCCCGTGCTGCTTGTTGAGTTACTCCAGTACTTGCTCTTCGTTGTTGGTAGTTAAAACGCATATGATATCATCCACGTACCTTGCGTAAAATAACACTCCTAATTTGGAATTTAATTCCTGTATATACTCTTTTTCCAGGTTTTGCATAAACGCTTCCATAAGAATAGCCGATGTTGGGTTTCCCATCGCAAGTCCGTTTGTTTGTCTGTATATTTTATTGTTGAATTGAAAATAGTTTTGACGTAGTGTGGTTCTTACCGTGTTCGTGATTTGCGTACTTTTCACTTTATCTTTTGTTTTACGTAGTATTATAGCGTTTACTATGTTCAATGTCTCTGCTAGTGGTATTGATGTGTATAGATCTTTTATGTCGAAAGATACCAATTTGCTGTCCTTTGTCACTTCAACGGTCCTAAGTTTGTTTATTAGTTCAGATGTATTAGTTATGGTGTGTTCGTTGCTAAGTTCCAGTGTGTCCTTCAATACTGTTTTTAAATATTTAGATAGCTTATAGCATGGTGCCGATTTAAAATTAATGATTGGTCTCATTGGATTGCCTGGCTTGTGGATTTTTGGTAGCGCAATCAGTGGTGGAGTTGACGGGTTCATTTGGACTAATGTATATGCCGAGTTGGTATCTATTATATTTGTTGCAGTTTTTATAGCCACTTTGATTTCTTTCTGGTATTCATCCGTGGGGTTCACTCTTATTCTACGACATTCCATATCCTCGATGAGTTTTTGGGTTTTTGTTATATACTCATCTTTTTCAATTAGCACAGTTGTGTTGCCTTTGTCCGCCTTCGTTGCGACAATGTTGTTTATCCTGAGTTTATGTTGTAGGTTCTTGACTGTTTTTTGCTCCGTGTTTCTTCTTCTGTCCTTCCTTTGCTTTCACTTCCTTGTTTATTATTTCTCTGCACATGTGTCTTGCGTGCTCTTGTTCCTCAACTGGTATTAATGGTTTTAAAAGGTTCTCATGCGTAAACTGTTTACGTTTTGCATACAAACTTTTCATCCACAATTTTTTATTTTTTTTTTTATTTTTTTCCGCCAAAACAACTGCAGTAACAAGCAATAAGAAATCGTCATCCGATGACATGTTTACGTCGGCACGCTACGAATTTTCAATACAAATGGCGATTGATGCTTTATGCTTGTATGGTGGCCGGGCAAGCGACAATCACCCGATTACACACGCAACCACCCGTTGCTATGGCTACAGCAGCATTTGCTTGCGTGTCGCCAGGCAGCTATAGAACTACAGAATAAGGGCCCTGTTAAGCAAAACAAGAACAATTTCGCAAACTTTGTTTTTGTTTGGTGTTATAACTTTTGGGAATATTTTGTTCACGTGAAATTAATGATAGGGTCAAATATTTGTTGTTATACATTTCGCTAAGAGTTATGTTAAGTAAGCTACATCTAAGGAACTTGATCGGGCGGAGGCTTTTGGATACATTTCTGTAAGAGCACCCTGCATAAAAGGCGGTTAATTTAATGTACCCTACAAATGTACTTACAGTCACTTGCCACATCATCCGATAGTCAGGCTGTAAATCTAGCTATCAGTGATTTGCATCATATTGTGGCGATTATTCTCAAGCATGTACCATCCCTAACTCAATAACACTCCCACCACTAGTTAAACCACAACAGGGATAACGATGGCTACGCTTATGCATGCAAGCGTGTAACTAGGAAGAGGAAGAGAGATGGCGCGAGTGTTTGCGAATACGATGCAAAGAGGAGATTCCAATAAATAACACCGACCCTTCCAGAACACGAAAAGCGAATAACCAAGAAAGTTCTCGGTGCGTAGGCAAGTACCCTGTTGGACTATATAAGGCGGTGACCAAGCAAGGCAGGTTGTTCAGTTTATTTTCAAGCGTTCAATAGTGAACTACTGTAAAGTTATCAAACTCTTAAAATTGTTTTGCGTTTATTACTAGTAAATAAAACTAGCTATTACTTACATTATTTGTGCGTGTGTTTATTCGACTTTATAGTGATCGAACCCAGGATTGATAATCAAGGAATAATCGAATTCGTCACAATATTATTGCGAGTATTCTCCCGCATGTACCATCCCTAGCCCAATAATACTCCCACCATTATTTCAACACAACAGAGATAACGATGGTTACTCTTAAGCGCCAAATACACCACACAAAAGCCTTGCACCAGTCCACAAGTTATAAGTTGGCGCAAATCAGAATTCTGACATACACAGCACAAAAACACTGCACAAAGTTTATTTCTGAGGCAGTGCAGGAAAATAAACATGTGCACTAATTTTATTATAAAAGTAAGTGCGGCTTTACTTTATGCTTTTTCTTAACCAAGGGATGACACCGCTACCCCTACACAAATTTATAGTACCGATAGCAAATACATGTGAACTGAGTAATAATCACCACACACGAAGAAAAAGCATGCGCAATTTTTGCGGACATGCGTAAAAATCAAAATTGTTTTGATTTTAGCACAGTTCTCTGCGTAAATAGCACAACACGACACACGCCACGCAAATCCTTGCGCAAATCAGTCATTGGCGCAAGTAAATTTTGTGCGGTGTATTTGACGTCTTATGCATGCGAGCGTGTACCCACGATCCAATAATTTATATGGTCGTCGCAATCGGCCCACAACACGAAATTACCGTTTGACGTCGTATAATTCTTATGTCAAAATGCACATGTGAGAGGGAACGCGCAAAAACGATTCGCCTATTTTCTAAGCTTTTCACGTATAACACACACATAAATCACACGTTTTCTTAAAATGTTATCAAAAAACACTCGTTAAATATCAATTCACAGCGAATTTTTATTAAAAATAAATAAAACACGAAGCGAACACAATAGCTTTTCCAAGAACTGTAAACAAAGAATGTAAACAAAAAACAAAGATGATAGTTTGACATAAGGTGTGGATGAGGAAGAAGAAGACGCTATGTCATGTGAGACGACCATATAAATTATTGGATCATGGCGTGTACCAAGGAAGAGGAAGAGAGATGGCGCGAGTGTGTGCGAATAGGAGACAAAGAGCAGATGGCAATAAATAACACCGACCCTTCGAGAACACGAAGAGCGAACAACCAAGCAATTAGTTACAGTATCAGTACGTGTGTTTATTTGACTTTATAGGATTAATAATCAAGGAATCATCGAATTCGTCACACTATACTAAAAAGCTAGTTTTATTTACTAGTAATAAACGCAATACAAATTTAAAAGTTTGGAAACTTTACAGTACTGTTTGGTACCGATGATCTTTCTCGAGCTCTTCCATCCACGCCGTGATATCATCTGATCAATTTTACAAGTAGAAACATTTTCTTGGAGCTGTTCGCAATTGATATCCACCTCTTGGCATTGTCCCAATATAGCTCCTTTCGAAAGTTGAATTGGCGATTTGAGCTCATTAAGTACTTTTACCGGTAAACGTCCATCTTGTTTTGGCATAGCCAAGGTTTTTCCAACTAGTATATCTGTCTTGGATTTGTTTGCTGAAAAATTCCACCTCAGTCAGATGGCATGATTGAACGATTCAATAGAAGTAAGAACGAGGTTCAGAGAACACGTTAGATACTACAACAAAAAGACACGGAATCCAACCATCATACCAGAGTCCAACTTTGCGAATCACATGGTGGAGAATAAATGCCCCCCGGAAACATCAAAATAACAGTCAAGGTCCTACATGTACAAGCAAAAGGCCAACGTCTGAACGTACTCGAAAACATGGAAATCTACAAACAAAAAACATTCGACGGAAGAATAATAAACGAAAAGACAAACACTGTTTCCGACACAATATTCGAACCTTTAAAATTAGTTTACAAAAAAACAAAGCAATCACTCAGGTACAACAAACACACACGCACCGACAAATAAACACAAAACAGCAAACGATCAAAAACAACAAACGAGCAAAAAGGTCAAACAACAAAAATCACCAACTTTTACCTGCTTCTGTCAACCACACAAAATCCGATTGGTGCAAACCACCCCCGTTTCTGAATGTACACACACAACACATACACACACGTACATAAACAGACACCCATGCTGACATTACCTGCTACTTACTATAAATACAAGATAACCGACAACAACAGATCAGAACGAAAATCGACACTGATGATGGCACAACGCCGAAACCGGGTTGTCTCAAAACTAAATTTGACAAGGGATGACGGAATATAGATGCAAAGAACCTTGGGGGAACACCTTAGGAAAGTAGTGGATAAGTTCCAGAAAGATTGGCATACTTATATACCCTTGTTCCTGATGGCATATCGATCTGCAGTACATGAGACAACAGGTCAGACTCCTGCAAAGGTAATTTTTGGGAATGATCTGCGGTTGCCGGCTGACTTGAAGTTTGGGATATATGCTAAATGTTCGAAAATCCACAAGCTTCTTGGAAGAGGAAATGACAGAAATACACGACCTTGTGAGACAACGGACCAAGATCATGAGTGATAAAATGACGGCCAGGTACGACAAAGCAATAAATTCAGAAGGTTTTATGGATAGAGACTTAGTTCTGCTATGCAACCCACAACGTATAAAAGGTTTGTTCCCGAAATTGCAGTGTAATTGGGAAGACCCATACAAAGTCATAAAACGGATAAACGATGTTGTATATCGCATACACACATCGTATAACTAGGAATAGGAAAAGAGATGGCGCGAGTGTTTGCGAATACGATGCAAAGAGGAGATGCCAATAAATAACACCGACCCTTCCAGAACACAAAAAGCGAACAACCAAGAAAGTTCTCGGTGCATAGGCAAGCACCCTGTTTGACGATATAAGGCGGTGACCAAGCAAGGCAGGTTGATCAGTTTATTTTCAAGCGTTGTTCAGTGAACTACTGTAAAGTTACCAAACTCTCAAAATTGTTTTGCGTTTATTACTAGTAAATAAAACTAGGTATTAGTTACAATATCTGTGCGTGTGTTTATTTGACTTTATAGTGATCGAACCCAGGATTGATAATTAAGGAATCATCGAATTCGTCACATTTGGTGTCAGAAGCGGTATTGTTTAATAAATACCAGTGATTTCAAGGATAACAAGGACATGGCTAAGTTGAATGAATTGAAGATTCAGCAACTCAAAAATGAGTTGGAACGACGCGGACTAAACACTACAGGTGATTAAGTCCGAGCTACAGTCAAGATTACGGGAGGCTATGGAAGCGGAAGGTATCAACGTTGATGACCATGTTTTCCATCTTGTGGAGGAGACATCGACGAAAATGGAAGAAAAAAAGGAGTCTCCGAATCCAGTAGCAACCGTGGACACAAACATGATATTGGCTGTATTAACTGAGATGTCGACTAAAATGGAAGAACAGAAAACTTGTATAGTATCTCAGCTGGAAGAACAGAAGACACACATGGCATCTCAGCTGGAAGAACAGAAGACACACATGGCATCTCAGCTGGAAGAACAAGATAGACGTATTACATCCAAGTTGGAGGCACGTATTTCCGAAATATCATCACAAAGTTCAGCACAGGTGTTATCGCAGATCTCTGCAAAGCTGGAAGAGCAGGAAGCCAGGATGTCATTGAAGCTAGAGGCACGCATGGACGAGAAAATAATGCAGTTTGAGGAGAAAATCGAGGCCGAGGTAGATGCGTTAAGGGGCCGTATCCAGGAGTTGCAACTGTACCGTCCATCTGCTTCAGCGAATACTCCCAAGGTATCCCCGTCCTTTGATGGTTCTGTTCCTTTCCAGCTATTTAAGCTACAGTTTGAGAAGACGGCAGTTGTGAATAATTGGGGCATGGAAGACAAAGTTGCTGCATTATTCGTGGCACTGAAGGGACATGCAGCCGAAATTTTGCAGACTATTCCTGACGGAGAACGGAACAATTATGAAGCATTAATGGGTGCAGTTGAGAGACGCTATGGTAGCGAACATCGGAAGCAGATATACCAAATAGAGCTACAGAATCGCTCCTAAAAACCTAATGAGACTTTGCAGGAATTTGCATCGGACATCGAGAGGTTGGCCCATCTAGCAAATGCGGACGCACCCATGGAGTATACTGAGAGGGTAAAAATCCAAAGTTTTATAAATGGAATACGCGATGTGGAGACGAAGCGGGCCACATATGCAAACCTCAAAAGGACATTCGCTGAAACGGTATCGCATGTATCGCAGGAAACAGTCTCACTTTTGAGTAAACCTGCATACAAGGCTCATTGTGTAGAAGTGGAAACTCCAGCTTGGGTTGACAAAATTTTGGAAGCGTTGAACGGAGTACAGAAAAAAAGTGATGGTACCATTAAATGCTTTAAGTGCGGAAAATCGGGTCACATAGCACGTTATTGCGGCACTGGCTCCAGTAACCCCAGCAATTCAGGTGGACGAAAACGCAAAGCTGAAGGAGACGAGCAAATTTCCCAACCAAATCAGTCGTTAAACTAAATCGAGCCAGCCGAAAGGGGCGTGGACTGGCTGTCACAACTGAATGCCCCATAATCTCTGTCTCGCAGATCGGAAGCAAAGCTAGTAATGTTACTGTTGTTGCATATGTTGATGGAAAAGAGCACTTACTTACTGTGGATACAGGCCCATCGCATTCCATAATTCGATCTGATTTAGTCACCAAGGAGGTGAGACCATTGATGTATATTGGAACGATTTTTCGTCATCCCTTGTCAAAGACCATTGCATGGAGCAAAGTTACGTACGGCCACTGGTGAGGACACCCATGTCCTAGGACAAGTAACATGTGAAATCGCAATCGGGAACGTGGCCGTTCTACACAGTTTTATAGTAGCAGATATTATTGACGAAATCATAGTTGGTGTGGACTTCTTAAGCGAGCAAGGCATCAAGATTGACATGCAAAACAGGATTGTGAATTACCAGAACATGGATGTGCCATTAAATTTTGGTTACGAAAACAAATACGTTAGTAAGCGAGTGCTTGTGGAGGACAGTCAACAAATTCCACCGAAGTCGGAAGCAATCATATGGGCAAAGATTGATGGAGATTATGGGACAAGCAAATTGTGGGTTGGCAAAACAAGATGGACGTGTACCGGCAAGAGTACTTAATGAGTTCAAATCGCCGATTAAACTTTCCAAAGGAGCAATATTGGGACAATGCCAAGAGGTCGAGGTAGTTATCAATTGTAAACAGCATTAGGAAAATGATTCTACCAGCAAGATTGATCTTTCAGATGATATCACGTCGTGGACGGCAGGCCTCGAAAAAGATCATCAGAAAAAGGCAAAGGAACTTCTATCAAAGTACTCGAGCATATTTGACAAGGATGGTTCCAAACCAGGTCGTACCAAAGTTGTGAAGCATCAAATTGATACTGGTGATGCAAGGCCAATCCGCCAAGCTCCTCATAGTATTCCATTGGCCAAACGCCAAGTAGTAAGAGAAATTATACAGGAAACGAGTGACAGCGGCGTGATCGAACCATCAGCTAGTCCATGGAGCTCACCGGTAGTATGTACTAGTGAAAAAGAAGGATGGAAAAATGAGGTTCTGTGTGGATTATCGGAAATTGAACGACGTAACGAAGAAGGACAGTTATCCATTGCCAAGAATCGCCGATACTCTGGACTCGTTATCTGGCACGAAATGGTTTTCCACACTGGACTTGAAAAGCGGCTACTGGCAAGTGGAGGTAAAGGATGAAGATAAAGGGAAGACGGCCTTCAGCGTTGGAGAAGGGCTTTGGCAATTTACGGTAATGCTCTTCGGGCTATGCAATGCTCCAGCTACTTTTGAGAGACTCATGGACCAGATACTTAAAGGATTGCACTGGCAAACATGTTTGGTGTACCTCGACGACATCATCGTGCTGGGAAAAAGCTTTGAGGAACACCTAAAGAACTTGGACGAAGTTTTCCAAAGAATAGCTGGTGCTGGTCTGAAACTAAGTCCCATGAAGTGTTCCTTGTTTAAAAAGGAAGTAAGTTATTTGGGTCACAAGGTAACTACGGAGGGAATCTGCACTGCTAAGGAAAAGATCGAAGCCGTAAAGGATTTGCCAACACCGAGAAATTTGCATGAGCTACGGAGCTTCCTGGGGCTGTGCACGTATTATCGCCGATTTGTACCGAATTTTGCCAGCGTAGCTAGTAGTCTCCATGACCTTACCAGGAAGAATATGAGATTTGAATGGAAGAAGGAACAAGAGGTGGCTTTTCAAACATTGAAGGAACAACTATGCACTACTCCAATTTCAGGCTCAAAGTTTATTTTGGATACAGATGCGAGTGGTTATGCTATAGGAGGTGTTTTGTCCCAGACTGTTGATGGACAGGAGAAGGTAGTTGCATACTATAGCCGAACAATTGGGAAGCCTGAAAGGAACTATTGTGTAACCCGGAGAGAACTGTTGGCATTGGTAGAGTGCGTTAAGCGTTTCCACAAGTATCTCTATGGGCAGCGATTCCACGTCAGGACAAACCATGCAGCGTTGGAATGGCTCTCACAGTTCCGTAATCCGGAAGGTCAATTGGCACGGTGGATAGAGCGACTGCAAAATTATGAATTTTCCATAGAGCATCGCAAAGGTAGTACCCACGGAAATGCTGATGCAATGTCACGAAGACTATGTAACTTGGAATGCAAGCATTGTTCGAAAGCTGAGGCCAAGGAAGACATTATAGATGTGCGGCTCATGACTATAACATCTACGGACAAATGGAACATGGATCAATTAAGGAGGTGTCAGCACGAAGATCCAGATCTTACACGTGTAATGCAAGGAATCGAACGAAACGAGCGACCATCAAGAGAGGAGATGTCGGCAGAAAGTCCTGTTGCCAAGTCATATTGGGCACAGTGGGATAGTTTGCAATTAGAATCCGGTTGTTTGCATCGAATATGGGAGAATGAGGATGGTCGGGACGATCAGACTTAGGAGGGCAGTGTGGCGATTATTCTCAAGCATGTAGCATCTCTAACTCAATAACACTCCCACCACTAGTTAAACACAACAGAGATAACGATGGCTACGCTTATGCATGCAAGCATGTACCAAGCAAGAGGAAGGGAGATCGCGCGAGTGTTTGCAAATACGATGCAAAGAGATGCCAATAAATAACACCGATCCTTCAAGAACACGAAGAGCGAATAATCAAGAAAGTTCTCGGTGCGTAGGCAAGCACCCTGTCGGACTATACGAGGTGTGTTCAAAAAGTATCGCGAATTTTGTGTTTTTTCAAAAATTATTTATTTATTCATGAATATCTATTTTGTCCCCTTCAAAGTAATCCCCATGAGATATTATACACTTGTGCCAACGGTTTTTCCAATCTTCGAAGCACTTCAAAAAATAATTTTTTTGTATCTTGTTCAGCTCCTTCTTCGATGCCGTCTTTATCTCGTCAAGAGAAGCGTAACGTCGTCCTTTCATGGGCCTCTTCAGTTTAGGGAACAAGAAAAAGTCACAGGGGGCCAGATCTGGGGAATACGGTGGCTGCGGCATCATTAGTGTGTTGTTTTTGGCCAAAAAGTCGCGCACAAGCAACGATGCGTGAGCAGGGGCGTTGTCGTGGAGCAAAAGCCAATTTTTGTTCTTCCACAAATCCGGGCGTTTCTGGCGGATTGCTTCTCGCAAATTGCGCATAACTTGCAGGTAATATTCCTTATTGACCGTTCTTCCCTGTGGCAAGAACTCATGATGCACCACGCCCCTGCAATCGAAGAAAACTGTCAGCAAAACTTTCACATTCGACCGAACTTGGCGCGCTTTTTTCGGTCTTGGTTCGTGCGGCAGCTTCCATTGAGATGATTGAGCTTTGGTTTCCACGTCATAACCATAGACCCACGATTCGTCACCAGTTATAACCCTCTGGAGCAAATTTGGGTCGTCGCGGACAGAGTTTAACATCTCATTAGCAATGTTCATGCGATGCTGTTTTTGGTCACAACTGAGCAATTTTGGTACGAATTTCGCGTAAAAATCGAAGACGATCCAAAACACGTGCAAGCAAAGCAGCTGTCAACAATTAACTGAACATTCAAAATGGCCGAGCTTGTCGGCGTAAGTGAGAGACATGAGTACCCACATAACGCCACAAAAAATTCGAAATTCGAATATACGTAACCAGCGAAAATTCAAAATTCGCGATACTTTTTGAACACACCCCGTATAAGGCAGGTTGATCAGTTTATTTTCAAGCGTTCAATAGTGAACTACTGCGAAGTTATCAACCTCTTAAATTTGTATTGCGTTTATTACTAGTAAATAAAACTAGCTATTAGTTACAATATCTGTGCGTGTGTTTATTTGACTTTATAGTGATCGAACTTGACTTTATAGTGATCGAACACAGGAATGATTCCTTGATTATCAGTCCTGGGTTCGATCACTATAAAGTCGAATCAACACACGCACAGATATTGTAAGTAATAGCTAGTTTTATTTACTAGTAATAAACGCAATACAAATTCCCGAGTTTGGTTACTCCACAGTAGTTCACTGTACAATACTTGAATACAAACTGATCAATCTGCCTTGCTTGGTCACCGCCTTATATAGTCCAACAGGGTGCTTGCCTACGCACCGAGAACTTTCTTGGTTGTTCGCTTTTCGTGTTCTGGAAGGGTCGGTCTTATTTATTAGCATCTCCTCTTTGCATCGTATTCGCAAACACTAGCGCCATCTCTCTTTCTCTTCCTAGTTACACGCTTGCATGCATAAGCGTAGCCATCGTTATCTCAGTTGTGTGTTAACTAGTGGTGGGAGTGTTATTGAGTTAGGGATGGTACATGCTTGAGAATAATCGCCACACTGCCCTCCACCTAAGGCTGATCGTCCCGATCAGACACATTTCCCAAACCAAACGCTGCTAGACGCTCAATGGTTGGCACTGCTTTACCAAACCTCATTTCCTCCAGTGATTGAAACTCCGACATCAATCCTCTCCTGCAGAGATTCCCACAATGTATTGCAGTGTCACATATTCCAACCATTTTGTACGTTCTTAATCCCGAATGGATTTGTGCCTTAACTTTCGTTCCCAATGGTACCCGGCAAACATTCCTGCAACTCGTTTCTTCAGGATTCCGTTCCGTTCTGTCATGCCCATTGCACTGTTTCACATTATCCACTAAGTTGCGTTGCCTCCTCGTAACATGACCACCAGATGTTCGTCTTGTATCCTCAGCACACTCTGCACACTTAGTAATCCATTTCCTCACAGTTTGTTTGCAACCGATCCAATAGAACCGCCGCTTTACCTCTTGCAGCGTTTTCTTTATTCCCATGTGCCTTCCATCTGGGGAACTATGCGACGCTTTGATAACATCTGGAATTCTTGCCTTGGGAACAACAATAAGTGCTCGATGATTCTTGCCATCTTCACTTTCCCATTTCCGATGCAAACAACCAGATATTAGCTTCAAACTACTCCATTGTGCCCAGTATGCTTTTGCAGTACGACTCTCTGTTACCATCTCTTCTCTTCCTGGCTGTTTGTTTTCCTTTATTCCTTTCAACACACGTGCCAAATCTGGATCTTCCTCCTGGCCTTGCCGAATCTTCTTCAGGAGGTACTTGTCCGTGAAAGCCTTTGGTCGAGGAGCTACCTCTGCTTTACGAGGCTCCTGTTGCTTCATCTTCAAGATCACTCCCTTGGTAGTATAGCCACTATTGTGTCCAAAGACCAGAGGAACTTCTTGGGCGTTGTAAGTCATAACCCTGTTCCTTACGTTGATGTGAATGTCTCTCTCAGCCAAGAAGTCGATGCCAATGATGACTTCGTCGATAATATTCGCTACCAAGAAGTTGTGATGTGTAGCCACATTTCCAATTACAACCTTGCATGTCACTTTTCCAAGGACTGTCTTGCTATCACCAGTTACTGTCCTCAACTTAGCTTTCCGCAATGGTGTCACCTTTCCGCTGACCAAGTCACTCCGAATAATGGAATGTGATGCACCAGTATCCACAGTCAGTAAGCGCTCTTTCCCGTCCACGTAGCCTTCAATAGTAACATTACTCGCTTTCCGTTCGAGCTGTGACGCAGAGATTATGGGGAATACATCTTGCTCATCTTCTCCAGCTTTGCGTTTTCGCCCACCTGAATTGCTGGCGTTACTGGAGTCAGTGCCGCAATAACGTGCTATGTGGCCTGGTTTCCCGCACTTAAAGCATTTAATGGCACCATCACTTTTTTTCTGTACTCCTTTCAACGCTTCCAAAATTTTGTCTACCCAAGCCGGAGTGTCCACTTCTACGCGATGAGCCTTGTATGCAGGTTTACTCAAAAGCGAGGCTGTTTCCTGCGTCAGAGCATGCGATACCGTTTCAGAGAATGTTTCTACATCGCGTATTCCATTTATAAAACTTTGGATTTTAACCCTCTCAGTGTACTCCACGGGTGCGTCCGCATTTGCTAGATGGGCCAACCTCTCTATGTCCGATGCAAATTCCTGCAAAGTCTCATTAGGTTTCTGGGATCGATTCTGTAGCTCTATTTGGTATATCTGCTTTCGATGTTCGCTACCATAGCGTCTCTCAACTGCACCCATCAATGCTTCATAATTATTGCGTTCACCGTCTGGAATCGTCTGTAAGATTTCGGCTGCAGGACCCTTCAATGCCACGAACAGTGCAGCAACTTTGTCATCAGTGCCCCAATTATTCACCGCTGCCGTCTTCTCAAACTGTAGATTAAATACCTGAAAAGGAACAGAACCATCAAAAGATGGGGTTTTTACCTTCGGGACACTCATTGAAGCAGTTGGACGATTCAGTTGTAACTCCTCGATACGACCTCTCAGTGCATCTACTTCAGCATCGATTTTATTCTGTAGCTGTGCAATTTTCGCATCCTGCACTTCTAGCTGCGAAGACATTCGTGCCACCTGCATGGATATACGCTCCTCTTGTTCTTCCAACTTTGATGTTATACGTGTCTCCTGGTATTCCATCTGAGATCTCATATATGCCTTCTGTTCGTCTAGTTGAACTGAAATCTGAGATGCCATGCTAGTCTTCTGTTCTTCCAGCTGAGATGCCATGTGTGCCTTTTGTTCTTCCAGCTGTGTTGAAATGCTAGATGACATCTTAGTCAATACAGTCAACAACGCGTTAGTGTCCACACTTGCGGCTGGAATTGTAGACTCCTTCTCTTCCATTTTTGTCGATGCTTCTTCCACAAGATGAAACACATGATCGTCAACGTTAATTCCTTCAGCTTCCATAGCCTCTCGCAATCGTGACTGTAGCTCTGATTTATTGCCTGTGGTATTCAAGCCACGCTGTTGCAGCTCATTTTTGAGTTGCTGGATCTTCAGCTCATTCAACTTTGCCATGCCTTTGTTATCCTTGAAAACTCTCGGTATTTATTTAACAATACCACTTCTGACACCAATTGTGACGAATTCGATGATTCCTTGATTATCAGTCCTGGGTTCGATCACTATAAAGTCGAATAAACACACGCACAGATATTGTAAGTAATAGCTAGTTTTATTTACTAGTAATAAACGAAATACAAATTCTCGAGTTTGGTTACTCCACAGTAGTTCACTGTACAATACTTGAATACAAACTGATCAATCTGCCTTGCTTGGTCACCGCCTTATATAGTCCAACAGGGTGCTTGCCTACGCACCGAGAACTTTCTTGGTTGTTCGCTTTTCGTGTTCTGGAAGGGTCGGTCTTATTTATTAGCATCTCCTCTTTGCATCGTATTCGCAAACACTCGCGCCATCTCTCTTCCTCTTCCTAGTTACACGCTTGCATGCATAAGCGTAGCCATCGTTATCTCAGTTGTGTGTTAACTAGTGGTGGGAGTGTTATTGAGTTAGGGATGGTACATGCTTGAGAATAATCGCCACAATAGTAATCGAACTCAGGATTAGCCTTACAAGGTAATCGACTAAAAAAGAAACTCGGTACCTGAGCAGAGTAAAGCGGCAAATACACTACACGAACATTTCCGCGAACATTCCGCAATCTTGTTCGCAGCTTTGGCCATCCACCATACGAACTTTTGGCCGAACATTAGTTCTCTTTCAGACAGCGATGAATACGGACAACAATTGTGCTGCAGCAATATTGCTCGCTGTGGCAATTAAGCGTAAAAAAAGAAAGAAGATCTTAAAAAAAGAATTTGGTGCAAAGAATGGCTTAAAAAACGAGCAGTTCTTGGACAAAGTGAGTTTATTAAAGAACTGGAATTCACGTCACAAAATGATTTTAAAAATTACGTTCGTATGAGCAAGGCAACATTTGACCAACTTTTACAAAAAATTTTGCCACTCATAACGAAACGGGATACAAAAATGAGAGAAGCGATTCCCCCTCATCACCGCCTTGCTTTAACTTTGCGCTTTCTAGCTAGTGGCAATAGCTTTGAAGACTTAAAATTTTTGACAGCAATTGCGCCCCAAACGATTGGGAAAATAGTTACAGAGACTTGTGATGCCATAATAAGTCAATTGAAAGATTTTATTAAGGTAATTATTTATTGATTAAATTATTTGTTTTCGACTAAACAAGAAAAGTTTCATGTGTACATATGTGTGTCTGAAAATTATTGGTTTTTGAAGGAAAAATAAAAATAAATTATTCGTCCGTTTCAAACGTTTTTTGAAGTAAAAATAAAAATTAATTATTCGTCCGTTTCAAACGATGCAAAGAAATTTTGTAAGTTTTCTACCGAGCTCGAATTAATGGATGATGTATCTTCAACGATTCGTATGTTTTGTGTGACTTGAGGTGACATTCTACTAGTGTTCGAATTAATGGATGATGTATCTTCAACGATTCGTACGTTTACATTCTACTAGTGTTTATGGACGAGCCGCTACTTAAAGGAGTCGGAACTGTTATTGTATAATTCTGCATGTGTTGGGGCACCGCGTAGTTAAGTTGCGTAGACGTGCGCATTGGGTATTGCGGAATGACATTTGGTGTTAATATTTGACTTGGGTTAAAAACATTTTGGATTTGAATCGCGTGTCTAAATTCCAATGTTCCCAAGCAACCTTGAAATAAAACATCTGATATGATTTTTCGCGCAATCGTTTTCTGGGAGGCCTCCATTTCTCTATATTGCGAAGCCCACGATTGAGCCAAGGAGTCACCTTCTGTGGGTTCGCGGCTGTTGGCAAGTCTCTCGCATGCAATTTTAATAAGTTTATCTTCTTCAGAAACTTTTCCTTTGCTTGGTCGAACAGTGGATTCCTAAAAAGAAAGATTTATAAGTTTTTCATTACTTTTCAGCTTCCACAAACAGAAAAAGATTGGAAGGTAGAAGCGAAAAATTTTGATGCACGCTGGAACTTCCCAAATTGTATAGGCGCAATTGATGGAAAACACGTCAATATAACAAAGCCACCTGGATCTGGATCTTTTTATTATAATTATAAAAAAATTTTTTCCATCATTTTAATGGCAGTGGTTAATGCTAATTACGAATTTTTGATGGTGGATGTTGGCACAAATGGAAGAGCGTCTGATGCCGGTCTTTTTAGCGAAACAAAATTTTTTTCCTCTCTAAAAAATAAAACATTAAAAATTCCTGACCCTCAGCCGCTTCCAAACTGCGAAGAAAAACTACCATTTGTATTTGTAGCTGACGATGCTTTTCCCCTGTTAGAAAATATCATGAAGCCATTTAGCCACAACACACTCAAGGAAGAAGAAATAATTTTTAACTACAGGCTTTCTCGGGCGAGAAGAATTGTTGAAAACTGTTTTGGCATTTTAGCATCAAGATTTAGAATTCTCCTACAAACTATTAATTTATCACCAGAAAAAGTCACGAAAATTGTGTTAACCTGTTGCTACTTGCATAACTTTTTACGGAGGCAAAATGAGGAGACGTATTTTGAAGGTGGATTGGATGTTGAAGAAACAGATCCCGGAGCGATAGAATACGCCGATTGGCATAATGACCATGGACTTACACCTCTTCCAGCTTCAAGTGCAAAGAATGCATCCAATTTAGCAAAAACTACTCGTGAAAAATATTGTAATTATTTTAATACAGTGGGAGCAGTTCCGTGGCAGAACAATATATTAAATATAAGAAAGTGAATAATTTACGGAATAAAAACAAAATGAATGTTTGTGCTCACAAAAAAAAGAAACAATAAAATTTTTACTTTTTTTCTTACCTCATATGTGTTTGTATCTTCATCCTGCATTGTGGTAACGCCTGCCAAAGGTTCTTCTTGATCTTTCAAAAAGCATAGCAAATCATAGCACCAAAGAGTAGGAACATATTCATCCTCAGCACCAGCACCAGACTTCAAACTATCTCTTTTTTTTTTTGATTCACTCCGGAATTGCGCCCGCAAACTACTTATTTTTTTTATAACTGTATCCTTTGTGGCATCAGGATCTACTTCTTTTAATTTTTCGATTAAAGTCGCATAATCATTATTCTTTTTAATTCTATTACAATAATCTTTGCTTTTTACTTGCCAGAATGATGGCAAAGATTTATACATTTCAATAAATTCACTCAGAAATTTTTTATTGTCCATTTTACTTTTCCGCGCACGTCTGTTCCGTTCAGAAATTACTACGATTATGAGCTATTTCGCCATACACACACGAACAGTTCGCGCAAATGTTCGCCAAAAATTAAAATATTTTGATTTTTGGCGAACATTTGCGCGAACTGGCAAACACCACCATACACGAGAGAAAAGTTCGCTCAAACATGACATAACGGGAATGTTCGCGGAACTGTGTATTTGTAGTGTATTTGCCGCTTAATTGAGCATATACCCACCGCCGTATAGATTCAAACTGCGGCAACTCTAATTTATTTGCAAAAGAACCGTTAGGACGAAAATCAGCGTCTCAAATTTTTAATTTCAAGCTGCGTAAAATATATGATATATTATAAAAATTTAAGTCATGCCAGCTCGATCAACGGAGGGGAAAGGTGGAGTTAAGGGAGTAGTGGACAAGTTGCGGGTTCGACGACCTCCACTACGAACAGCCAATAAGCGAACGCGCAACCGCGGAGGCAGCCAAATGCAGCGCAGTACCGGAATGATATTAACCATGTCCGTGGAACAAAGTGGTGGAATATCTTTAAATACAACAGAATGTGTTACAGCATCTCATACGAGACAAGTTTCAACAACTTCGGCGTTGTTCGGTCCTATGGGTGTATCAATCGGAGTTGTTTGCGAGAGTACAACGCAAAATAAGGAAGGCAAGAAAAAAACTATACATAGCTTTGTTATAGAACAAATTGTAAAATGTTTAGGGATTACATAAGCACGTTTAACGGTACTTGTTTCCTTTAAGGGACGACTGACAAAACACGTCCAAAAATGCTGGAAGAGGTATCAAAAGACGCGTTTTGATTTTGGTATCAATAATCCGATTTTTTTTGTTACATTGAAAAGTTTGTGGCGAAAAACCAAAAAAATGGCCCAGGTCTGATCTCAAATGGGGAGTGTGATCCATGGTATTTATGTGCAGAACATCTTTGGGTAATTCTATACGACCGGACGTAACCGCTAAAACACACCCGGAAATATCGGGGAAAGGTATCAAAAGACGTGTTTTGACCTCCGTATCAATAATCTGAAAGCGGAAAGTAAATATTTTGGGTAATTCTATACGACTGCAAATTGAAAATTTTATATCATTTTCATGTGGTTGTAAACACACATATTGAATGTTGCGAAATGTGCAGAAGTGAGTTTTTTTGCAGAAATACTAGGGATCGCGGAGCCGGTGTTGGACCGGTTAAGGGTTATTTTTTTTGAAGCGCGGCCAAGGCCGCCTGTTAACAGTGCTTCGCCCTGACCAATGGGCTCGATCACTCTAAATTGTCATCGGGCTCTTCTAACGAAAGTCCGAGGAAACGCGCAGTTTCCACAGGGTTGGACCAGAGTGATGTAGGTGTTAGAAGAGTAGGTTCGACTGAACCGGAGAAGAGATGTTTGGTATCATGAGCGGACATAGTAACCCTGCGGGTTAGGGGTTTAGAATATGCCAGAAGTAGGCATACCGGTCGTAAGAGGCGACTAATATGCACAAAGGTAATGACGTGCAACTCGATGGTTGATCTACGGATATGATGCCTCTCACCTCTCATTACCCATCTTATCCTTCCTTACGGAAGGAGGGGTGACATGACCTAGAAGGTTACACTGGTCATAAATCGCTACCACGACAGTCGGGCAGTACCGCAAGGGAGTACCGGAGCGTACCGGGTTCAAATCCGGCCAAGGACTGTTAACTCGACAACACTCTCCAAAACCTTCGGGGAGTGTTTTTGTCGTTACTACAACAACAACAACAACATGAGCGGACATACCACATGCAGGGCATGTGTTTGGTATGTTGGGGTTCAGTCTGGATAAGTAAAAGTTTAACCTATTGTAATATCCAGAGCGAAGTTGTGCTAGCATGACTCTAGTCTCAATCGGAAGTACTCGCTTCTCTTCAGCCAACTCAGGTGGCTGAATATTGATAACGGGATTCACAGGCCAAGATCTGAGGGATCTGTCTACCGACTCGACGTGGAGGTCATTTAGTGCCCGTCTATGGTTCCGCAGATCAAACAGCAAAGAGATGTGGTGTCGGATCTCATCGTAATGCTTACGAAGATGTCCGCTTATGTCTCTGGGGGCGGGGCTACATCCAATAGATGTCGATTTGGATGACTGGGTTTATGACAGTTCAGAAGGAACTGTCTACTTAAGAGTTCCGCGTGCTCTTGAACATTGAGCAATTTTGCCTCCTGATGGAGGTGAGACTCAGATGACATAAGCAGACATCCCGTAGCAGTTCTGATGGCGGTGTCTTGGCAGACTTGCAATTACCTCCAATTGGTGTCAGAAAGGTTGGACGACCAAATGGGCGCAGCGTGGTCAATAAGTGGTCGGCCAATAGCCTTATATGTAGCAAGCAATGTTTCTTTGTCTTTCCTCCAAGTACTGCCGGCCATTGACTTGTGGATCTTATTGCGGCTCTGTACCTTTGAAGCTATTGCGGTGGCATGACCAGCGAAGGTGAGGCCGTCGTCAAATGTCACACCCAAGATTTTTGTGTGGTTGACAGTAGGTAGAGGTACTCCGTCTACGTGGACATTTAACTCTTGCCCCATCTGCACATTCCATGTAAACAGGATCGCCGTCGAATTAGTTGGAGATAGGGTCAGATTTCGCTTAATGAAGAAGCTGGAATGGTCATGGAGGTAGCTTGCCCGATGGAGAGACCCTTGCCCGAGGCCATTATCGTGCAGTCGTCAGCGTAGGAAACAATGGAGACTTCCTCTGGTGGGGGAATTTGACTGATGCCTGTCGACTTTGAGTTAATTAGCGGTCCACCTTTTAAGGCCGCCAGGGAGCGGTGTCTCTTCCAGGTCTCGAAGGAGTGTGGCGTGGTTGACCGCATCAAATACATTTGATAGGTCAAGTGCCACGAGAACCGTCCTATGGTTTGGTGGGTGTGCCAAGGCCCTTAAGCCAAGGCCGCTTAAAAGTCGATTATCGATTCTTGTTCAACACTCACAATAGGGGTGACAGTCTCCACGACTAACAGCACTAATACTGCCTAGCAAGTAGTGAGTAACTACCGCTGCCGCTCACGCCCACCAGCGTCAACACCTCACACAGCTGCTCGCAGCTACTTTCTACGTAGCCCTTCTCTTTTTGATGTGAGCAATGCTAAGCGACAGCCCTCCCCCTCACTTACAACCTCCCCCTCACTTACAACCTCCCCCTTCTTCCATCACTATCGCAAATGTAAGCCAAAGCCACCAGCTCCTGGCCCCTTACACCATGTGCACTGTTTGTCGGTTGAGACTATATACACCTGCGAAATTAGTCAAATGCAGCCTTTGCCTTGGCCTATGTCACATGCTTATATGTTCTCAACTTGGTAACAGGAACTTGTGGACTGATACGTTCTTTGCGCCATGTTGTCGAGCTACGCGTCCTAGATGGTCCGGATCTCTCGTCTTCTAGATTGCGAAGCACTGCGCGACCCAGCCTGCTTCCACCGAGGCATAGGCACCAGTCTTCGACTCCCAGTGTGCTTATTTCTCCCCCTTCGCACTTTCGTGTCCTACAGTTAAATTTCAACGGCTTAACCGGCAGGTTTAGTGAGATAGTGAGTTTCATGAGGCAGCAAAATATCAAGATTGCTGCTATTCAAGAAACAAAGCTAGGCGCCCGATCAGATCTTCGGACCTGTGAAAGCTACAACATCCACCGGCGTGACCGTGAGAGAGGACTTAGGGGCGGACTCGCCTTCATCACTCATCAATATGTGCAATATCTATTTGATCAACAGAAACGCGCCAAAGGCGAGGAGCACCTAAGGTCCTGTAACCTCTATGCTGGTGTGGGAAAATTAAGGTCTACTGGTAAATCCTTGTCAAATCCGACCAAACCCAACGACAAAATATCCATCACATTTGGTGATAAGGTACAGTCGGAACCGAAGAGATGCGCGAGCGCTTTCTGCCGGCAATTTGTACTGCATCCTCTGGTCGACAAGGAAATTAGACGAGCCATCAGGGAAGCGCACAAACAAAAAAATAGCCAAGGGCCCATTGCTGTCACCACCATGGGAAGCCATGCGGAGGTGCAAAAGCTCCAAATCGATCGGCCCAGACGGTATATCCATGCTGATGCTAAAACACTTCGGAGAAGAGGGAGTAAGGTACCTAACAACTATCTTCAATCTGTCTATGACCACCTTTGCCATTCCAGAAAAATGGAAACAGGCAAAGGTGGTGCCACTACTAAAGCCCGGCAAACCGGCCAACGAGGGGGAGTCTTATCGACCGATATCACTCCTCTCGCCAGTATTGAAGACCTTGGAGAGGGTCCTGCTCACTTACTACACCGCTAACTTGCGACTAGCCAAACATCAGCATGGATACCGTAAAATGCATAGCACCACCACCGCGCTAAACACCATCACCACTCAGATAGGTGTCGGACTCAACCAACATCTTTCAAATGACAGCCTTCGATACGTTCAATCATGCGCAACTGATTAAGGACCTGGAGGACTCAACTCTTCCCCCCTGTCGGAAGCGTTGGACCGCCGACTATCTAAGTGGCCGGCAGTCATCGGTTGAATTTAGAGGCGAAAGATCAAAACCATGTATAATAAAACAAGGGGTGCCACAGGGTGGTGTCCTATCCCCGATTTTGTTTAATTACTACATATCGACGCTCCCTTCCCCACAAGAGGGTGTCTCGATCGTCTCCTACGCCGATGACTGCACGATCCTGGCTACGGGCCCCTCTGTAGACGAGCTCTGCTCAAGAGTTAACTCATACCTCCCATCCGTGTCCGGTTTTTTCACTGGAAGAAATCTGACACTCACCGACCAAGTCCTCGGCCACCTTATTTACGACGTGGACAGCGCAGGTGAACATGGAATTAGACGTCTACGTCGGTGGTATTAAGCTTCCGACTGTCATATACCCTAAAATCTTAGGGGTCACGTTTGATAACATGTTCAACTACAGTGCTCATGTAGCCGCGATTGCCACCAAAGTACAAAGCCGCAACAAAATCCTCAAGTCACTAGCTGGCAGTACTTGGGGGATAGACAAAGAAACGTTACTGGCAACGTGCAAGGCAATTGGCCAGCCGGTCCTAAGCTACGCGACGCCTCTATGGTCGCCGGGGTTAGCAGATACACACTGGAGGAGGTTGCAGGCTTGCCAAAACACAGCACTCAGAACTGCAACGGGGTGCCTCCTTATGTCTCCTGAGCATCACCTTCAAAGTGAGGCTAAAATGCTCGGTGTAAAAGAGCAATGCGAGATGTTGACCAGGCAATTCCTGTTCAACTGCTAAAAACCGCAGCAACGAAAATCCGCCTCCCAGGAGGATAAGGAGTCACCTCCGTAAGCACTCTGACGAGATCCGGCATCACATTTTCTCGCCGTTTGATCCAAAGGTGCATCGGCGGGCCCTCAATCTCATCCACACGGAGTCGGAAAACTCCTCTGTCAGTTCTCATCCAGTGAATGCAGTCCTACAGGCACAATCTCCACCTGTTGCCGATGAGGAACGCGAACTGCCTAGGGAGACAAGAGTGATGCCATTCCCTCAACAGCCGCGTCTATCTTACCGTTATGACCCGGGTTTTTTTACCCGGCCAAGGGCTGTTATTTCAGGTAACCCTGTCCAATCTGTCTCGTCCTACCCTTAAATTGTCATCCTCGGAGCACACCCTGGCAGCTGGGTTGCTCTATTGTCTCTTGTTGTTGTTGTTGTTGTAACGACAAAAACACTCCCCGAAGGTTTTGGGGAGTGCTGTCGAACTGACAGTCCTTGGCCGGATATGAATCCGGTACTCCCTTGCGGTACTGCCCGACTGTCGTGGTAGCGATTTATGACCAGTGGAACCTTCTAGGTCATGTCACCCCTCCTTCCTCTTGTTCCGGGCTGGTGTCGAACCCAACCCTATACCAAGAGATTGGATCTGCTGCGTTTGCTGAAATTTATATTAAACTGTCGCATTCGGTTCAATGCGCCAAGTGTAAAAGATGGCTACATAAATCTGGATGCTCAGGGCTGAACCTAAGGGCGTCCCGCGGTACACGTCGCTCTGGCGCTCCCCTACCGCCCCTACCAACTTCAAGTAGCCACAATGGTGGCTCAGTCTACACGACTGGCAGCACTGCTGCCATTCCCGCCTCACCCACTCCCGACTGTCGCTCACGCTCACCAGCGTCTTCATCTCGCACGGCCGTTCAACACTCCTATCCCCTCCGGAATAGGCCAGATATGAGCATCGCCGAGCGTCAGTCCCCTCTTTCTCTGTCCCCAATGCCTACGGCCAAGGCGCTGTCAACTATAGACTGCGACATAGTTTAGACCTTAGCCTACCTCCACTTAGGCAAGCGCATCCGTCCCTCACGGCTAGCATGTCCCCCCTCTCCCCTGCTACACGCTTCAAAATTTTACAACTGAATTGTAACGGTTTAGCTGATAATATAATCTATTTTCCCCCTGACGTTGTTGTTGTTGTGCTAACGACAAAAACACTCACCGAAGGTTTTAGGGAGTGTTGTCGAATTAACAGTCCTTGGCCGGATTTGAACCCGGTACGCTCCGGTACTCCCTTGCGATACTGCCCGACTGTCGTGGTAGTGTTTTATGACCAGTGAAACCTTCTAGGTCATGTTACCCCTCCTTCCGTATGGAAGGATAAGATGGGCAATGAGAGGTGAGAGGCGTCATATCCGTAGATCAACCATCGAGTTGCACGTCATTACCTTTGTGCATATTAGTCGCCTCTTACGACCGGTATGCCTACCTCGGGCATATTCTAAACCCCTAACCGTCGACCCCAGGGACTCTACGTCGACCTGCAAATTATAAACATCTACATTCTCCCTGCCACGTGTTGTCCTAGAGATTATCATCCCGACATTAGTGCGTTGCTAAGGGGCGATAACCGTCTAACTTCCCAGCAGACATCAGAGGACACGCAATTGCGGACCAAATAGACAACTCAGAATTTTGTACAGTCAATGGAGATGCCCCCGCCAGGGTGGCAGGTAACTGCCATAGTTCGCCAGACATCTCCATAGCGAGTGCGGGCCTAATTAACTTCGTCATCTGGCGACCGATGCTTACATTAGCTTCAGACCACCTACCCATCCTACTCTCCGTTGTACGACCGAACGACTTCTTAACGACTGATAAACTAACATACATTAACTTCACCAAAGCGAACTGGGACCGCTTTGCGGACTGTACGGACCGACAGACGTAAGCAAAGGTGAAAGCCTCCGGCCGCTTTATTCCTGCTGGTAGAATACCAGAAATTCGGCCGAATTTTGCTGCAGAAGCTGCGGCGATGGCAAGAGAACGTGACCAAGTGAGACTCATCAATCCCGCAGATCCCAGAATCAAAGATCTCAATGCGGAAATTCAACGAACACAAACTGACTAAGTGGAAACAACACCTTGAGGCATGCAACCTCTCCGGCGGAGTCGGCAAATTATGTTCGACTGTCAAGGCCCTATCCAATCCGACCAAATACAATGACAAGGTCGCCATTGCATTCGACGTAACCGTAGGCGGGCTGTACGTATACGACCTCCATACCGAGTCGGTAGACAGATCCCTCAGATCTCGGCCTGTGAACCCAGAAATTGACATCGAACCACCTGAAATAGCTGATGAGCTTGCTCTTCCGAGGAAGACTAGAGTCATTGCTAGCACAACTTCGTTCTGGATATTGTAACAGGTTAAACTCTTACTTATCCAGACTGAACCCAACCATACCAAATACGTTGTTTCTGTTGAAGTTAGTTGTCTAACACCAATATTATTCTGGTCCAACCCTGTTGAAACTGCGCGTTTCCTTGGACTCACGTAAGAAGAGCTTAATGACGATTCTTAGAGTGATCGTGCCAATTAAGCAGGGCGAAGCACGGTTAATAACAACAACAACAAATGTTTGCCCAAATGTATTTGGTAATTGTTTACGACCGCGATTGAGTGGTAAAACACTTCCAGAAATGTCGGGAGGGTTATTAAAATACGCGTTTCGGTCCCAGTAATAAGAATCCGCCTCCAAAAAACAAATATTTTTAAAATAAATATTTGCAAATACCCGAAAAATGAACCCAGTCCGATTCTAAATCGGGGTCGCGATCTATAGTTGTTATGTGCAGAACACCTTTTTGAGGTGGCGGCCTTAGGCCGCTATTAAAAAAAACCCTTGACCGGTCCCACTCCGGCTACGCGATCCCCAGTATTTCTGCGCAAAACACACTTTTCGCCACACCCTATATCTGTGTCCACAACAGCCACATAGAAATTATAATTTTAAGCTTTGAAATATCTTGCAAACTATTAAAAAATAATTGCTTTCCGGATCCTGACATTTTTGGACATGTTTTAGCACTCGATGGCGGTCGTAAACCATTACCATGTTTTTTCTAAAACTTTATCTAAACGAAATTTTTTTTTATTTTTTTGAAATAAATTTGTAGGTATATATTATCATACATTGAATGCTGCAACTTTAACCATTAGTTAACAATTTGAGGAAGTGGTTAAGATGCTGCCACGATTGTTAAAAATGTGAAATTTTTTAAGTTGAAAAGATTTTTTGTGAGCATTTGTATTTCACTTTTCCCTTATTTATAAAAATTCGTTCATTCAGTTTGATTTAAACTTTTAAATAAAATAAAACTAAAAACTTATTAGCTTATTGAGTGTTAACCTTTTGAGTCAGTATGTACTTAAAATAAAAAAGTATTTTAAAAAAAATTATATGTAACGCTTCTTTTTCTTCAAAAATGGCTATCGTACGTTAATTAAAAATTATATGAGCCCTTCCCTAATTAAATAAGCTTTCATTTGATGTATCAAATAGTTTACTTAGTCCACGAAATTAATACTGTTTCAACATATACTTTGTGATCGCTCCACCATCTACCTACGAGCCCGCTTAAACAAAATATCCAGGGTGATTCATAGGTGGGCAGAGCATCTTTCTGCATAGGGAGCTTTCGAAACCCTGTCAAAGAGTTTGCCCTGGGCCGATCCAGCACCGGTTGTGCGATCCATATCATATCTGTGCAGAACACTCTTCTGCATAGCCAGCCTTCAGCCTTATGCGATTCAGATTATTTGAAACCCTATAATACAACATGTAAATAGATGCTCCCATCAATTTTCGTACAGCCATCACCATACATAAAAAAAATGTCATGAAAATCTAGTAAAACAATGTAAAATTTTTATAAAATCATATACACATGATTCTTTTAATAGAGATTAAAAAAAAATTGACCTAAGCAGCTTGCAAACTACATGCAGCATGGCCTATAGGTTAGGCAGCTGCGCTTGCAAAAATCAGAAGTGCGCGGGTTCGATTCGCCGCTAGATCTTCTGAAATAGCAAAACTATACTATGCTGCGCCTATATGGTCGCCCAATCTTTCTGACACCAACTGGGGGAAATTGCAAGTCTGCCAAAACACCTGCCTGCTTATGTCATCTGAGTCTCACCTCCATCAAGAGGCAAAATTGCTCAATGTTCAAGAGCACGCGGAACTCTTGAGTAGACAGTTCCTTCTGAACTGTCATAAACCTAGTCATCCAAACCGACATCTTTTGGATGTAGCACCGCCCCCCAGAGACAAGGAGACATCTCCGTAAGCATTACGATGAGATCCGGCATCATATTTCTTTGCCGTTTGATCTGCGGAACCATAGACGGGCTCTAAATGACCTCCACACCGAGTCGGTAGATAGATCTCTCAGATCTCGGCCTGTGAATCCCGTTACTAATACTCAACCACCGGAATTGGCTGAAGAGGAGCGTGTACTTCCGAGGGAGACTAGAGTCATACTAGCACAACTTCGCTCTGGATCTTGTAATAGGTTAAACTCTTACTTATCCAGACTGAACCCCAACATACCAAATACATGCCCTGCATGTGGTATGACCCCTCATGATACCATACATCTCTTCTCCGGTTCAGTCAAACCTACTCTTCTAACACCTACATCACTCTGGTCCAACCCTGTGGAAACTGCGCGTTTCCTCGGACTTCCGTTAGAAGAGCCTGATGACAATTTAGAGTGATCGAGCCCATTGGGCAGGGCGAAGCACTGTTAACAACAACAACAACAACAACAGCAAAACTATACGAATTAGTCTGACGAGAAATCGTGGCTGTTTTCGAAATAGTACTATAACTATAGCCTGTATATGTTTGTTGCTTTTAAGTTTTCCTTTAATCAAAAATAATAATAATTAACTAAGAATTATTATCAACTGGTCTTAAGCTCGTAAAACCTACAAAAATATGTAAAATGATCAGACCGTAAAAACCAATAACAAAAAAAAAAATTTTTTTTAAAGTAGAGTTTTGAAAATCGGCTGATTAGTTTTGGAGAAAAAAACGTTTTAAAGTGAAAAAGATTCAACGTTTGTCCCGGCCAACCCCCTCCCTCATCATGTGCACAAAAAAAAATGATATCGCTGCAGTTGAAACCAGGCCTGCATAATGTTATTTTTATCAAAAATCAAAATAAAATTTTGATTTTGTTGAGAAAAATACCCAACAAGCATTTCTCTAAATGTTTTTAAAAATAGTTTTAAGTAAACTTGCTACAACAGGCGAAATGTAAGACTTTTCAGTTTTAATTTATTTGAAAGTTAAAAGTAAACTTTTTATAAACTTCAAGAAAAAACTGTTATAAATCATTTTACTTTAAAAGTGAAATGCAAATGTTTAAAAAAAATTCAGAAAAATCTATTCGTCAGTTTTTTTCTTTTCAACTTAAAATATTTCCAATTCTTTACAGAAAAGATTTTACATGAGAATGACGACACAATCATGGCTGCATCTTAACCACTTCCGCAATCTGCTAATAATTGGTTTAAGTTGCAGTATTCAATGCATGATTAGAACTTTTTTTATTTATTTTATTGCAACAGCTAAATAAAATGAAATATATCGTTTGAATAAAGTTTCAGAAAAACCATTTACAAAAAGCTTTTTTTGAAAATTGTTTATATCCTTACATTAATAAGCTTTAATCAACGAAAACTCAGAATTTCGTAAGCTTAATATTTATTTCAGAAAGTTTTTCTAAGATTTATTTTAAGCTTACTTTGCTTGTTGGGTAGTCGTGAAAGTTGTGTGTGAAGCAAAAAAAAAAAAAAAATGGTTTCTACAAAAAAAAAAAAAAAATAACCAAAAGTTTTAAATTTTGTTAAATATCAAACAAATTTTGTTTTCGCTGCAGCAAAAAGTTTAATACCGAAATAGTATTGAATTTTTAGGAATTTTTTTTTTAAACAAAACGAAATTTTTTTGATATTTTTTTTTTCAATATCAACTAAACAAAATTATGAAGTCTAATAATTTTTGATATTTATTGAAACGAAATATTTTTCGTTTTGGTATTTGGCAAAACGAAAAGGCTTACCAATATTTTTTATATATAGTATAAAAAAAAACACTTGTTTATTTCGTTGTGGATCCCTCGTTGAAACGGCGGAACCACGCACGTACATATAGGCTTTTCTATCATATCTGAAAGGGTTTTCAAAAGATTTATTGAGCTCTACGCGTTGGCGATGGCGATGGCATTTAGGTATTAGGCGGCCGCCGTGGTGTGAAGGTAGTGTTGCCGGCCTACCACACCGAAGGTCCATGGTTCGAGCCCTGGTACAGGTAACATCAAGTGATTTGAAAAAAGTTTTTCAAAAACGGGATCGCCCCTCGGCAGTGGTTTGGCAAACTCTCCGAGTGTATTTCTGCCATGACAGGCTTCTCAGCAAAAATTCGTCTCCTTTGTAGATGCCGTTCGGAGTCGGCAAAAAACTGTAGGTCCCACCAATTTGTAGGGAAAATTCAAATCGGCACACCACAAATTGGAAGAGAAGCTTGGCGCAAAAAAATCTCTTAGGAGGTTTATGATGATATACCTGTTGTATATCGCGCCATAGAGATAGAGATATACCTATGCTAGTACCACATAAGTGCCCAAGTAGTATTTAAAGTACAAAGTACAAGTACTACAATACTTGTACTTGGAATTCGATAGTGCAAGTATATATGTACTTATCAAGTATTTGAAGGCACTTTTTTGACAAGAAAGAGTTTTTGCGATGGAATATTTTTTATTCCTTTCATGAACATGAAGTGGTATTATAACTTCGGTCCGATGTTTGTAAGTATGAGAAGAAGAAGAAATAGACCCACCAATAAGTATACCGAATTGATCTGGACGATGAGCTGGGTCGCTGCCCTGCGGGTTAGGGGTTTAGAATATGCCCGAGGTAGGCATACCGGTCGTAAGAGGCGACTAATATGCACAAAGGTAATGACGTGCAACTCGATGGTTGATCTACGGATATGATGCCTCTCACCTCTCATTACCCATCTCTCCTTCCTTACGGAAGGAGGGGTGACATGACCTAGAAGGTTCCACTGGTCATAAATCGCTTCCGCGACAGTCGGGCAGTACCGCAAGGGAGTACCGGAGCGTACCGGATTCATATCCGGCCAAGGACTGTCAGTTCGACAGCACTCCCCAAAACCTTCGGGGAGTGTTTTTGTCGTTACAACAACAACAACAACATGAGCTGGTTAGATTAAGCCATGACCTTCTGTCCGCCCGTCCATTTGTCCGTGCGCCCGTCTGTCCGTCGGTCTGTTTGAACGCAAACTAGTCCGTCAGTTTTTGAGTTCTCTCTCTCTATGGCGCGATATACAACAGGTATATCATCATAAACCTCCTAAGAGATTTTTGCGCCAAGCTTCTCTTCCAATTTGTGGTGTGCCGATTTGAATTTTCCCTACAAATTGGTGGGTCCTACAGTTTTTTGCCGACTCCGAACGGCATCTACAAAGGAGACGAATTTTTGCTGAGAAGCCTGTCATGGCAGAAATACACTGAGTTATCTCGATGAAATTTAGTATGGGGCCGCCATTTTGTAATATATTAATCATTTGTCGGAAGCAACAAGATCGGACCAATACAACACATAGCTCCCATACAATCGATTGTTCCGATAAATAGGGTTTAGGCTATAACTGTTGCAATTTAATAGCGAGAAACACAAAATTTGGCATTAAGATTTGACCAATATATTGTACAGCCCCCATACAACACATTTTCCCGATAAACGGGGCTTGGGCTATGTATCTTTCAATTAACAGGGTAAGACCATCAAATTTTGCAGAGTTTGTACTTATTGTAAGAAAGGATCGGGCACTTAAAACCGTGATGCGTATTCAAGAACGGCATAAAGCCTTCGCCACAGCCGAAGACAGCCCTTTCCTTCTTCTTCTTTAAATGGTCATCTAACCGCCTGGGCGATTTTGACCGTCCAACATAGCTCGCCAGTCGTTTCTTCGTTGCGCCAACTGGCGCCAATTGGAAACACCGCGGGATCGCAAATCGCTCTCCACTTGGTCCTTCCATCGGAGTGGTGGTCTCCCTCTTCCTCTGCTTCCACCGGCGGGTGCCGATAAGAATACCTTCTGGGCTGGAGCATCTTCGCTCATTCGCACTACGTGGCCTAGCCAGCGGAGCCGCTGTGTTTTAATTCGATGAACTATGTCGGCGTCTGCGTAAAGTTCATACAGCTCATCATTAAATCTTCTTCGGTACTCGCCGTCGCCAACGCGTAGAGGTCCACAAATCTTTCGAAGAACCTTTCTCTCGAATACTCCCAGAGCCGCCTCATCAGATGTTGTTAGTGTCCACGCTTCTGCACCATATAGCAGGACGGGTGCGATGAGTGACTTGTAGAGTGTTATTTTCGTTCGTCGAGAGAGGACTTTACTTTTCAATTGCCTACTCAGTCCGAAGTAGCATTTGTTTGCAAGAGTGATTCTTCGTCGGATTTCTAGGCTAACATTATTGTTGGTATTAATGCTGGTTCCCAGGTAAACGAAGTCCTTTACTATTTCGAAATTATTGCTGCCAACAGTGGCTTGGTTGCCAAGGCGCGAATGCGCTGACTCTTTGCATGATGACAGAAGGTACTTCGTTTTGCCCTCGTTCACCACCAATCCCATTTTCTCCGCTTCTTTTTCTAATTTGGAGTAAGCAGAAGTTACGGCGCGGTTGTTAAGGCCAATGATATCAATATCGTCAGCATATGCCAACAGTTGGACGCTTTTATAAAATATTGTTCCAGCGCGGTTAAGTTCTGCAGCTTGTATTATTTTCTCCAGCATTAAATTAAAGAAATCGCACGATAGGGGGTCACCCTGTCTGAAACCTCGTTTAGTTTCGAACGGCTCGGAGAGGTACTTCCCAATTCTGACCGAGCTGGCGGTGTTGCTCAAGGTCATTTTGCATAGCCGTATAAGTTTTGCGGGGAAACCAAAATCAGACATAGCGGCATATAGGCAGCTCCTTTTCGTGCTATCGAAAGCGGCTTTAAAATCAACAAAGAGATGATGTGTGTCGATTCTCTTTTCACGGGTTTTTTCCAAGATTTGGCGTATTGTAAAAATTTGGTCGATGGTAGATTTACCAGGTCTGAAGCCACACTGATAAGGTCCAATCAGTCTGTTCACATCAGGTTTCAGTCTTTCGCACAATACGCTTGATAGGACCTTATATGCGATATTCAAAAGGCTGATTCCGCGATAGTTGGCGCAGTTTGCAGGATCGCCCTTCTTGTGGATTGGGCAGAGAACACTTAGATTCCAATCTTCAGGCATGCATTCATCCGACCAAATTCTGCATAGAAGCTGATGCATGCGCCTTACCAGCTCCTCGCCTCCGTGTTTGAATAGCTCAGCAGGCAAACCATCAGCGCCAGCTGCTTTATTGTTTTTCAATCGGGATATTGCTATTCGCACCTCATTGTAGTCGGGTTGTGGAACGTCAATTCCATCATCTTCGATTGTGGGCTCGGGTTCGGCATCTTCTCTGGTTTCTTGCTCAGTTTCTCCATTTAAAAGGGCAGAGAAGTGATCCCTCCATATTCTGAGTGTTCTCTGAACATCGGTCACCAGGTCGCCGTTCTCATTCTTACAGGAGTTTGCCCCGGGTTTGAAACCTTCTGTCATTCGCCGAATTTTTTGATAGAATTTTCGGGCATTATTCCCGTTGGCCAGCATCTCAAGCTCCTTTATTTCACGCTTTTCTGCCTCTCTTTTTTTCGCCCGGAAAAGCCGCCTCGCTTCCCTCTTCAACTCGCGGTAGTGTTCACACACACTCCTCGTTGCATTCGATCTCAGCGTTGCCTTGTAGGCTTCGTCCTTTCTTTTCGTTGCAGCGCGGCACTCTTCATCATCATACCAGTTGTTTTTTCGCGTTCGCCGGAATCCAATTACTTCTTCGGCTGCGGTACGGAGTGCTCCTGAGATATGATCCCACTGCTCATGCATTCCACTAGGTTGAATTGTGCTCTCGGAGAGCAGGTGTGAGAGGCGATCTGCGAAATAATTGGCGGTCTGTTGCGATTGCAGCTTTTCGACGTCCAGCTTTCCCTGCGTTTTTTGTTGCACCTGTTTTGTCGTACAGAGGCGGGTACGAATCTTGGCTGCTACTAGGTAGTGATCAGAGTCGATGTTAGGTCCTCGTATTGTGCGAACATCTAAAACGCTGGAAGCATGCCGTCCGTCTATCACAACGTGGTCGATCTGGTTGCGTGTTTTTCGATCGGGGGACAGCCATGTAGCCTGATGGATCTTCTTGTGCATAAACCTAGTGCTGGATATGACCATGTTTCGGGCACCGGCGAAGTCGATCAGCCTGAATCCATTTGGCGAAGTCTGATCGTGGAGACTGAACTTCCCGACAGTGGGGCCAAATACACCCTCCTTACCCACCCTGGCGTTAAAGTCGCCAAGCACGACTTTGATATCATGACGGGGGCAGCGCTCGTATGCTTCTTCCAGGCGCTCGTAGAATGCATCCTTTTCCACGTCGTCCTTCTCTTCCGTCGGTGCATGAGCGCAGATAAACGATATGGTGAAAAATCGTACTTTTATGCGGATTGCAGCGAGACGCTCGTTCACGGGTGTGAACGACAGTACTCGGTGACGGAGTCTCTCTCCCACCACAAATCCCACGCCGAATCTGCGCTTGTCTTCATGCCCACTCCAGTAGATGTTGCAAGGTGTTTTGATCGTGTTTCCTCGCCCCGTCCATCGCATCTCTTGTATGGCGGTGATGTCAGCTTTTGCTTTCCTCAGGACCTCAACCAGCCGGGCAGCGGCACCTTCCCCATTAAGGGACCGGACATTCCAGGTACATGCCCTTATCTCATAATCCTTATTTCGTTTGCGGGTGTTGTCATCTAAAAAAGGGGTTCTCATATCCGAGGCTTTGTTGTTGAATTTCATTGGAACGTTGTTTTATGTGGTGGGTCCCAAACCCAACGCACAACCCGTTTCACGGGAGGTTGAATTCTATTACACGTTTGTATAGCGAGCCGCTTGATCCAAGACAGACGCCCGCTTGCAGCCGCACCACCTGGTGATCAGACGCTGCTGTTTGAACCCCCCCAGCAAGCCCTTAAACCGATTATGTCGGAGTGGCCTTACCAGGTTGTCGCCTTCTCACGTTTAGCTCACCACCAAACGGGTGTTCGGTGGTTACCCAGAGGATACTTGGGCGCAAAGCCCGGAAGTAGTGAGCTGCTTGAACCGCATGCAAAAGAATCGCTCTGGCCATTCCCAGGTGAATGGCGATCAGAAACTTTCCCCACTTGCGTGGACTTCTGCACACGGCCCCACCCCCCTTTCCTTACTTGTTTTAAAATTCAGTTTACTTGTGTTGTGTATGTCTTTGAAAAAAAAAAAAGCAAAAATGGATTCCCACCCGACCAAGGAATGTATGTAAGTGAGCTTAAGAGAATTACGATAGTGTCTCGTAACTTGAAAGTTTGATTCATACTAGAGTCTCGAGTGTAAAAGTATGTTTATGATTTTGCTGTTAAAAATTCGTTAATAGTTTTTGTGTCCAATCACCTAATAGTTCCTTTGGCGACTTTACAAGGCAACGCATTCAGCTTCCCGAAACTTTTGAGTTTTCAATAGTTTTTACTAAACTGCTACAAACCTAGTCATCCAAACCGCCAACTGTTAATAACAACAACCAAAATTGATTATTTATTTTGATACTTTTACAACAAATTCTTACATTCGCTGTGACTTTAAAATACAAGCCAACCTAGATTTTTTTTTGTACCCTAATAACATTTCGGTTTTCCTTTTTCAGTGATAATGGACTGCTTGCACGATGTTGGAAGGGCGGCGCTAGATTGGAATGGAGAAAACGAAACGAAGTCCTCATTGACATTCGATTTTCGCAAAAGCTTGCATTTTCTAGATGATCAACAATTCCGAATGCTATGCGAATTCAATATTAACAATGTACAGCAATTATCAAATATGTCAATAAGAAAATTGCTTGAAATCAAAATAAGAAGTGATCAGTTGCAATCGCTCTTAGCGATGTTGCAAAATGAAATGTGTATCGGTTCTAATCCGATGGACTTATCTACAGAAAATATACAATCTTTAAAAAAAATTCAAGAAGAATTGGAAAAACTTGATGCGAATTATGATGATGATGAGCAACCTTTGGTTATTGATGAAAGCATAACGATTATTGAAGAGGTTTACAATTTATTATCAACTGTATTTTAATGAATTTAAATTCTTTCGTTTATTCAGGATAAAATTATTAATGAAAGCGAACGAAGTTTGGATGCTATTGAAGAGAACTTTTCTAAAATAAAAAAAGTAAAAATTCCTAAAACTCGAGCTGCTTTAAAAGGAGTGAAAACAGAGCTAACGGAAATCATTACTGAATTGAATGGAAAAGAAAGTAGACTCTTACGTCAGCTACAACGAAGTAAACAAGCCAGCGAAGCAAAGGACAAAAATGAAATGTCTATCGCAAATGGTTCTGAAGAGATTGTCACAACTACCAGTAAGGCATTACTGACTAATTTATCTTATACTTATATTACTGATTTTAAACCACCAATTGCTTTAGATGAGACGGGTAAACTTGCTAAGCCTGCTAAAAAGGCCAAGGGTCAGCGGACGGTAAAACGGCGACGTAATTTAAAAAACAGCAGCTTAAAAACAGACAACAACACAGTTACAAATCCCAACTCCACACATGAAAACATTACTTCTGCTGCGACAGCAGGTTTAAAAGCAACATTTTCTCCTATAAAATCTGAAACGCCCATAACACCCAATCTAACATCGGACACACCTGCTTTGGATGTTAATTCACTAAGTTCGCAAAGCTTTGATGTTGCAACATCGCCAACTGGTTTGAGTCCGATGTCAATATTAGATACTACAGCATCGGCAACTGGTGAGAGTCCGTTGTCAATAATAGATACTACAGCATCGGCAACTGAGGAAATTCCGTTGTCAATATTAGATACTACAGCATCGGCAACTGAGGAAATTCCGTTGTCAATATTAGATGCCTCAACATCTAAAAACGATTCGACCTTCAGCCGAGGAGTTGTATTTCTTCATCCGCAATCTGTTGTCATTGTGCATGAAGATGTTGCGAAGAGCAGTGGTTTATTAGATAGTTCTATTATTAAAAAGCGACCACAAAGACGCCAACTAAATCTTTCTACTACAAAAAATGCTGTACTTCTAGATGTATCCGAATCCAACATAATAGCGACCTCGTCCGAAAAGCTTTTTGCAACATCAAACTTACCTCAATTAGGAGCTTTACCACTAAGTCAATCAGACATTGAGGAATCAAAGACATTATCAAAGGGATACACAGGCAGTAATGTGATAGTACAAACGATTAGTAAGCATTTGAAACCATATCCAACATCACCAACACAAACAAACCTTCAACCAAAGGTGTTGATAAAAAAATTAACAACTCCAAAAAGAGCTAAGGAATATAATGTGGATGCGGATAGTACTACGGCAAGTATTGATCAAACCGGTGGTGGGAAAGCAAATGCAGGTGAGGTCGGAGAAAAATCTTTTTCGGAACTGACGCTCATACCTCAAGCCAAGAAAACAAAGTTGGTTAAGCCTCAAAAGGATGATAAAAAACGTCAGTTAATTACTTATGCTTAACAACTGTTGCTAAACATTATATCATAGACTATCTTTCAGATATATCAGATGATGCTGATGAGCAACTAGAGATTTGTGCATTCAAAGATACGGAATCTGCAGAAAATAATGAGTTTCTAGTTAAAGAGAACGCGAAATCTACACTGTTGGAACAGTCTCATGCTAATGAGTCGAAACAACATGAACCTACCAAGTCGGTTTCACTAGAGTCGTCAATATTTGGATCGATTAAAAGTGAATCCGATGAGTTGGAGGAAAGTGGTATTATACTGGATAATCATAGTAGCTCAAACAAACAAAACGATATGGGACAAGACTCTCCTTCAACTAGTCAAAAATTGATTGAAGATGTCAAGATTGAGGGGGCTAAAAAGCAGTTGCATAGCACGCCAATTGGTATAGTGATCGGAAGACCTAGTTTATATGTACATTAGCTCTCATCCGGCGCACTCTTTGATTCAAACTTAGAATTAAGCCGCATAACAAATATTTGTGAGTTTTCATTCATTTGAGTCGGTAAACCCCTTTGTTAGCTCCTACACGGAGAATGTCGTCGTACAAGCATAATCACCACGTGTCGCACCTGTCTTCTGGCACGAATCTCACTTTGCTCCAACACGATTTGAACTGTTAGTTTTGCTAGGACCTCAGTTTGTGACCGACTAAGGGCGAAGTATTGCTACTGCTAGTGAGGGCCCTCACCCTGTAGTTCTATTCGTAAGGTTGTTCTACGCGAGATATTCGATAACAGTAGGCATCACGGTTTTCAAAATTTCAAACGCAAATCAAGATACAAAAACATTGCATAGTTTTTAAATACAGTATTACACAGCGCTGCTGTACATGTCGCAGTAGCGCAGGTCATAAGCGTTTCGACTACCATGCGCGCTGTCGCAGGTTCGAACGTACGTCGGACTGTTAATTTTAATTTTATTTTTATTAAATAAAACTAAAATTTTTAAAATATTTCTAATCTGAACTTTTTAATTTTAATTTTTCCAATATTTTAGCTAACGTTATTAAATTATTTTCTGCCAGCAGTGATTGCTTAACTCTTTCTGCGATAAAAATGATTTCTTAATGAAAAAAACAATAATTGTTTTATTATAATCATAAGAAATAAAATTTTTGTGGATTTCCTTTGCTAAATTGTTTTCGAAAGGAATTTTTAACTTTCGAACAATTTTTCTACAATCGAAAGGGGGATGAATCAAATCCGAAGGGAACATAATGGAACTCGAACAACGAATGAGTTCGACTAAACGCAAACACATTTTCTTTCGTTGCTACAAAACAAATTTTCTTTTGAATAGAACTATAGAGTAAGAGTTCAGGCTTTAAATTTATTACAAAATAATCAAAGAGCGCAGTGGGGTAAAGTGATATGAACTCTAATAATGAAAATTAGTAAAAGAGTGCTCTGTGGTAGAATTCACTAACTTATAACGATGCGATTTTTCGAGATTTTTATTAACGCTTTTGTCGACTGCAGTATCGACTGTGCTATTAACTAACTTGGCTATAACGATTCGGGGTTAAGATTCCTCATCCTGCTATAAAACGTACCCTAAGTACTCAAATGCCATTTTTTTTGTTAATAATATTGATATAATAGTAATATTATTTTAATTTTCGCTAAAAACTTGAAATTATGTGTTGTTTATTTAACGACACAGATAACAACCCCAAATTGTGTGTTGTTTACTTAACGACACAGCTGATCGCGAATAAACGATTATCGATAAAAAATGGTTAGTGAATACCAATATCGTTATAAATATCGTTACGACAAAATGTTGATTGCGAATGTCGTTTTAGAAGTTAGTGAATTCCACTACTGGCTGGGTAACATATCGTCTAACTTTCGAAACTTATAAGTTATAAATTCCATTTTATACATTTCCAATAAATTCATTTTCAGAAAATTATAAAGATTCAACAAGGCTTCAGTTAGCATCACAACGCTGCATTGATTTCGATACAAAATCACAAAAGAAAAGCAAAGGTGAATATGAATCTTATGATGCAGATTCAATTGTAACAATTGCTAATACACCATTGTCGCCCATATCGAGCGGTATTGCCAGTCCAATTAACTCAAAGATCATATTAAGTGACTTCAGAAATGCTATGGAAATTGACGCCTATTGTGCTGGAATAAGATATTTGGTGAGATCCAAATGTTTGCAATTGTGAAAAATATATTGTACTATAAGATCTTATTTGCAGCTTAAAGAAATTGATATGCCTACGATTGCCGTAAACAAACCGGACGATTTCGAATTGTTAATGCGGAAAAATCCCGCTGATCCCAGATTGTGTAAACATTTAAGACGGGTTTGTACAACCATTATGGATACTAGTTTCATGCTAGGTTTGGTCGGTTTAAAATTTGTGTTTTTGCAAGAAATTTTATCTAGATATATTTTTTTTATAGTTTTGCCAATTATTTTGAAACTTAAACGTAACGATTATTATATGCTTCTTGTTGACGAATAACCGTTTACTCATTAATCAACTTTGGTTCTTTGTCACTTCAATTCTCTGATATTACCCATGCTTGTTCCGGGGTTCTTCAACAGTTTAGACCTAGAAGGCTGATGAAGATTCAGATGATCATTTCTAGATCGGGACAAAGTTGGGTTTGGTTACGGACTTTCTCGTGACAAGTCCAATTCTAGCTCGGTCTAGGTTGGATCCTATTTGGGAACGGTATAGAACTAGGGCCAAAAGTTAGAATTCTGAATAGCACCTTGTAAAGTTCTTCACTTTGGAACACTACTAATATATCTACTTGTTATGTATATCCTTCAAGTTATTATTCCCAGTAAAAGATCAATAAGCACATTTGTTTTATTCTTATAGAATGCGCATGTAATACAAATCCCATCTCCACTTACTGTATACAACAAGGCAGCTACTCAGATTGATCCGCGACGGCCAAATAGCATTTACAATACAGAATCATTTGTCCACCCACGGCCGCAGCCAGAACCTGCTCAGACAACTCCAAATATGCTTTTGTATGGATGCCTACAACGTTCACCGTGGTATCAATCGCTTATGTCTACAATGAAGATACAAATAAATCAGACGATTTCGGTATTGGTCCGTGCTATTAACAATTTTCAGAAAATTCGTTTGGAAGATCCATATGCCGTTTTTGATATTTTCAAACTTTATTGCGCCGGTGAACTTTTGGAAATTATGGAAAATCTTGGACTTTTCGTAGATGTCAATGGTATAATAGCTGAAAAGAAAAGCATTTCCAGTTTTGCTGGTCGCTCGTATGGGTGTTCGTCAGTTGTGAACGCGACCTACAGTTTTATACAACCGGTGGTGGAACCATCAACTATAACAGTTCAACATCAACAGATGCGCTCGTTTACGGCGCCACAACAAACCTTTGCGGCGGCAGCACATACAACATTCCCAACACCACAAACACCATTTATAAGTTGTTATATTGATTCGCCACAGTTGACAATAGAAAAGCCGGTGAAATTCCAACAGCAACACCAAGCACCAGAACACCAAGAACAATATAATCAAAGGCCACAACAATACATCCAAAAACGTTATCCTCCTATGTCACGATCAGGTAAACCATCACGCGGACAATTTTCATCATCAGGTCCACGACGTCATTGTGGAACGAAAGTGCCATATTCATATGGCGGATCTCGATTTCATTCTTCGGTATCACCGGCAAAAGAAGCACCACAAACATATGGTGAATATCGTGCTCGTTCTTCGGTTTCACCAGTAAAGGAAAACTCATATTCATGTAGTGTTCTACGTGGACGATCTTCGGTATCGCCGGTAAAAGAAGCATCACATTTGGATAGCGTACCCCCAGCGCGTTCATCGGTTTCGCCAGAAAAAGACGCTCAATGTTCAGATAGCGCACTTCCAGCTCGTTCTTCTGTTTCACCAGTAAGACAACAGGCACGATGCTCTGACTCTGAAGGAGAGTCCTGGGATTGAACTCACTACGCCGCGAATCCATCTTCAAGTTGCCGTAATGATAGAATATTCCTCATCGCAATTAAATTGTGGTATAGTATTTAGCGATCCTAAAAGCATTATTAATATATAATATTAACCTCTTACATACATACATATGTATTGATATTCATTTGAACATTGAATTTGCTTGTTTATTACATACTTTTATAGATTTTATGTTACGTTTCTATCTTGTGTTCATTTTTACCAAAGAGGGTATTTAAGCTTTATAGCGAATATGAGTTGTTCACGTTTTGTTTTGTACTGGATACAGTTTAATTTAAAATGCGTTGAAATAAATCGCATTATACTATATTTAGTAGAGTTTTATTCAAGAGAGGAGAATATTCGAAGATATAACCGTAAGTCGGAAATTAATCAGCATCGTTCGGATACTGCGACTCTGGTGGCACCGTTGCACCAAACAATCACGAGCACGTCTTAGCATCAACAAATTATGACACTTTAAGATTAAAGACAAAAGATTAGGTGGAGTCCTGGGTGGTAGGTTGATAAATTAATTGAAGAATTCGCAATTCGACAATAAGTAAAGGAAAATGAGCGCGGCTATCCCGGATTAAGAATCCTTTGGTATTTATTTTGACTAAGGGCCACTTCACAAACTTAACATACTTACCCACAAATATTCTCACTTTATTGGTACTGCAGAACGTTTCTTTTTTAAAAGTCCTATTAATAGCTTTCTAAAGCCAAAGCAAATTAATAACAAAAAAGCTATCTAAAATTATGTTTTCAGTAAAAGCTTATAAGTAAAATAATTGAATATTAGGCTCCGGTTCAACCGAGGTGTCACAGCACGCCCTTACCTCGGGGTAACGATCACTCAGTAGTTCATCTCTAATAAGGAAATATGTCTGCACATCTCTATATCATGTCATTTGTACTCACACATTTATGCTGTTAACTTACGTATATGCACTTTATGCTATATGCTTGTATGATGTTGTTGTTAACAGTGCTTCGCCCTGCCTAATGGGCAAGATCACTCTAAATTGTCATTAAGTTCTAACGGAAGTCCGAGGAAACGCGCAGTTTCAACAGGGCTGGACCAGAGTGATATTGGTGTTAGAAGAGTAGGTTTAGTTGAACAGGAAAAGAGTTGTTTGGTATCATGAGGGGACATACCACATGCAGGGGAAGTGTTTGGTATGGGGGGGGTTCAGTCTGCATAAGTAAGAGTTTAACCTATTACAATATCCAGAGCGAAGTTGTGCTAGTATGACTCTAGTCTCCCTCGGAAGTACACGCTCCTCTTCAGCCAATTCAGGTGGTTGAGTATTAATAACGGGATTCACAGGCCGAGATCTGAGAGATCTGTCTACCGACTCGGTGTGGAGGTCATTTAGAGCCCGTCTATGGTTCCGCAGATCAAACGGCAAAGAGATATGACTCCGGATCTCATCGTAATGCTTACGGAGATGTCTCCTTATGTCTCTGGGGCGGTGCTACATCCAAAAGATGTCGGTTTGGATGACTAGGTTTATGACAGTTCAGAAGGAACTGTCTACTCAAGAGTTCCGCGTGCTCTTGAACATTGAGCAATTTTGCCTCTTGATGGAGGTGAGACTCAGATGACATAAGACTTGCAATTTCCTCCAGTTGGTGTCAGAAAGATTGGGCGACCATGTAGGCGCAGCATAGCCAATAGCATTATATGTAGCAAGCAATGTTTCTCTGGCTTTTCCCCAAGTACTGCCGGCCAGTGACTTGAGGATCTTATTGCGGCTCTGTACCTTTGAGGCTATTTCGGTGGCATGACCAGCGAAGGTGGGGCCGTTGTCAAATGTCACACCCAAGATTTTTGTGTGGTTGACAGTAGGTAGAGGTACTCCGTCTACGTGGACATTCAACTCTTGCCCCATCTGCGCATTCCATGTAGTAAACAGGGTCGCCGTCGATTTAGTCGGAGATAGGGTCAGATTACGCTCGGTGAAGAAGCTGGAAAGGTCATGGAGGTAACTGTTGATTCTAGTACAGAGTCCGTCAATGGAGGGACCCTTGCCCGAAGCCATTATCGTGCAGTCGTCAGCGTAGGAATCAATGGAGACTCCCTCTGGTGGGGGGGGGGGCGGAAGTCTCGAAATATAGAAATTAAACAAAAGGGGAGAGAGAACACCACCTTGCGGCACCCCTTGTTTTATTCTTCGTAGTCTAGATTTCTTGCTCCTAATTTGACTGTTGCCTGTCGACCATTGAGGTAATTAGCGGTCCACCTCTTAAGTCCGACAGGGAGCGGTGTCTCTTCCAGGTCTCGGAGGAGTGTGGCGTGGTTGTCCGTATCAAATGCATTTGATAGGTCAAGTGCCACGAGAACCGTCCTATGGTTTGGTGGATGTTGATCCAAACCATTGTTAATCTGCGTTGTAATGGCGTTCAAAGCGGATGTCGTGCTGTGATTTTTTCGGAAACCATGATGATCGGCCAATTTTAGATTTGTAACGAAGTAAGGAAGCAGAATGGACTCTAGTAGTTTCGCTACCGGCGAAAGGAGGGATATCGGGCGATAACACTCTCCTGGGTTCGCCGGCTTTCCTGGTTTTAGTAGGGGAACTACAATCGCTTGTTTCCATATCTCAGGTATAACGAAGGTAGTTAGAGAGAGATTTAAAAGAGCCGCTAAATAACTCTGTCCTTCGTGGCCAAGGTGTTTGATCATCTTCATGACGATTCCGTGGGGTCCGATGGATTTTGAGGGTTTGGCCTTCATTATGGCTTCCTTAACTCCTGCGACTGAGACGGCAATGGGCGCAGTAGAGTGTTTGTGTGTGCGCGCACGTCGGAAGGCTCTTCTCTTGGTCCTATCCGCAGGTGGATGCATTATAAACAGCCGGCAAAAGAAGCTCGCCCATTTGCTGGCGTCCGATTTAACACTGTCGCCGAATGCAATGGCGACCTTGTCATTGTATTTGGTCGGATTGGATAGGGCCTTGACAGTCGACCATAATTTGCCGACTCCGCCGGAGAGGTTGCATGCCTCGAGGTATTGTTTCCACTTGGTCAGTTTGTGTTCGTTGAATTTCCGCATTGAGATCTCTGATTCTGGGATCTGCGGGATTGATGAGTCTCACTTGGTCACGTTCTCTTGCCATCGCCGCAGCTTCTGCCGGGAAATTCGGACGAATTTCTGGTATTCTGCCAGCAGGAATAAAGCGGCATGAGGCTGAATCCGTAGGAGTGGGTAAGGCAGCGATGGAGCGCTCTGTATATTCAGTAAAGCGGTCCCAGTCCGCTTTGGTGAAGTTGATGTATGTTATTTATCAGTCGTTATGAAGTTGGTCGGTCGTTCAACAGAGAGTAAGATGGGTAGGTGGTCTGAAGCTAATGTAAGCATCAGTCGCCAGATGACAAAGTAAATAAGGCCCGCGGTCGTTATGGAGATGTCTGGCGAACTGTGGCAGATACCTGCCACCCTGATGGGGGCATCTCCATTGACTGTACAGAATGCTGAGTTATCTATTTGGTCTGCAATTGCGTGTCCTCTGCTGTCTGCTGGCAAGTTGGAGTGCCAGAGATCGTGATGCGCGTTGAAGTCGCCTAGGATTAGACGGTTATCGCCCCTTAGCAACGCACTAATGCCGGGATGATAATCTCTAGGACAACACGTGGCAGGGGGAATGTAGATGTTTATAATTTGCAGGTCGACGTCGCCTGACCGGACTACTAAGCCTTGGCATTCTAAGGTAGAGTCCCTGGGGTCGACGTCAGGGGAAAATAGATTATATTGTACAGAGTGATGTGTAATGAAGGCAAGGCCACCCCCAAGACTGCTTTCCCCCAAGTACTGCCGGCTAGTGACTTGAGGATCTTATTGCGGCTCTACCTTTGAAGCTATTGCGGTGGAATGACCAGCGAAGGTGAGGCCGTTGTCAAATGTCACACCCAAGATTTTCGGGTGGTTGACAGTAGGTAGAGGTACTCCGTCTACGTGGACATTTAACTCTTGCCCCATCTGCGCATTCCATGTCGTAAACAGGGTCGCCGTCGATTTAGTCGGAGATAGGGTCAGATTTCGCTCGGTGAAGAAGCTGGAAAGGTCACGGAGGTAACTGTTGATTCTAGTGCAGAGTTCGTCAATGGAGGGACCCTTGCCCGAGGCCATTATCGTGCAGTCGTCAGCGTAGGAAACAACGGAGACTCCATCTGGTGGGGGGAAAGTCTCGAAATATAGAAATTAAACAAAAAGGGAGAGAGAACACCACCTTGCGGCACCCCTTGTTTTATTCTTCGTGGTTTAGATTTCTTGTTCCTGAATTTGACTGATGCCTGTCGACCATTGAGGTAATTAGATGTCCACCTTTTAAGGCCGGCAGGGAGCGGTGTCTCTTCCAGGTCTCGAAGGAGTGTGGCCGCCGGAGTGCCCCGAGAACCGTCCTATGGTTTGGTGGGTGTTGATTCAAACCATAATTTATCTGCGTTGTAATAGCATTCAAAGCGGATGTAGTGCTGTGAGATTTGCGGAAACCATGCTGGTGATCGGCCAATTTCAGATTTGCATTAAAGTAAGGGAGCAGAACGGTCTCTAGTAATTTCGCAACCGGCGAAAGGAGGGATATCGGGCGATAAGAATCTCCTTGGTTCGCCGGCTTCCCTGGTTTTAGTAGGGGAACTACAATCGCCTGTTTCCATATCTCAGGTATGACGAAAGTAGTTAGAGAGGTTGAAAAGAGCCGCTAAATAACTCTGTCCCTAGTGGCCTAGGTGTTTAATCATCTTCATGGCGATTCCGTCGGGTCCGATGGATTTTGAGGGCTTGACCTTCACTATGGCTTCCTTAACCTCTGCGACGAAGACGGTAATGGGTGCAATGGTGTGTTTGTGTTTGTGCGCATTTCGGACGGCTCTTCTTTTAGTCGTATCAGCAGGTGGATGCATTATAAACAACGGGTAAAAGGAGCTCGCGCATTTCCTGGCATCCGATTGGCGCTGCCGCCGAATGCAATGGCGACCTTGTCATTGTATTTGGTCGGATTGGATAGGGCCTTGACAGTCGACCTTAATTTGCCGACTCCGCCAGAGAGGTTGCATGCCTCAAGCTGTTGTTTCCATTTAGTCTGTTTGTATTCATTGACTGTTCGACGGATTTCCGCGTTGAGATCTTTGATTCTGGGATCTGCGGGATTGATGAGTCTCACTTGGTCACGTTTTCTTGCCATTGCCGCAGGGAAATTCGGACGAATTTCCAGTATTCTGCCAGCAGGAATAAAGCGGCCGGAGGCTGATAACCTTGCGAAGCTCTCTTTCGTCTTTGCGTACGTCTGTCGGTGTGGGTGAGGCAGCGAAGGAGCCAACACACAATGCCAAAATTAAATACCATCGACTCAAGTCTATTCTACTGCCAATCGACACTTGCATAGGGGTGAATTTTATATGGTCTATCAGTCAAAAAGGCCTCATCTAATTCATATTTAACTTTGACTATGGTTATGCCTCAATATCTTTATAAGAAAAAGTTAACACGGATTTTAAACCTAGAAAAGTGCAGTTCTGTCATGACGTTACCCGACCCGATGAACATGACAAAATGTCATGACTTTTAAGCCCTTTCGTTCAGTGAAACAAAAAGGATACTTTGAGAACGTACAACTCGATTAGCTGACTCAACTATGTGAAACGGGTTCATTAGCAGAAAATATAAGCTCCTGAAGACCCAAATTTGACATATTAATTTTATAAATTGGGTGTCAAATAACAAAGTTACAATGAAAAAATCATTTGGGATGTTCTTAAAAACAAAAACATTAACTGAATCCGTATTTACTTTTTGAAAATATAATACAATTTTTTTTTGTATTATTATGTTAGCTTTTATAAAATAAAATAAATTAAATAAATAATTTTCGAGATATGCAAATGACAAATATTTTTACATCTCTGTTTTAAAAATTGTCAGGTTTCTAAATAAGTATTGCCATTGTATCATTAAAACTGTATGTTCTTAAAATGCACTCATATCCATATACAAGGTGGCGCAAAAGTAATCCTCCTATCAGAAAATGCTATAAATTTTGCGATTGGCCCCTAAAGTCAGTTCTGTTTTGACATTTGTGTAGTAAACACATGCGAAATACACGTTAATAAACAATGTTACGCTACACTGCTCCAGAACGCGGAATATTGCTGACTATTTATTTGACCAATAATCGGTCGGGGCCAAACGGTTAGTGTGAATGGTGAGCGCTACAGAGCAATGATCAACGAGTTCTTTTTGACGCAACATGATGAATTGGGATTGGAAAACATGTGGTTCCAACAAGACGGTGCAACAGCACACACTGCACGTGCCACAACCGATATGCTGAACATCGGAAGCTTACTTTTGCGCCACCTTGTATTTATATATATATATACGTTCTCTGTCCGTGAAATGAAATTTGTAAAATATGGATTTATTTGCATAGAGACAGGACTTTTTATGATGCTGTAGGTTGCATTGTTCTATGAACAAATTTGGTCGGTTTTAAATTTTATTTATGGGTGTTGTCCAGAAAAAATAAACCACCCTTTTACTTCTTACGTAACATCTAAATAAATAAATGTGATGTTTACTTGTATAATATTATTATTGGTTTATTTTTTAAATGATTTTTACTTTCATCTTTAGATTGTTCTTTATCAATCTTTTATCTCCTACATTTAAAAAGTTGCTGACACGATGATAAACTACATAAACTGTAGTCCAATGGTACTTACTAATTTTCTTTTTCAAATTTGCAATGATTAACATTAGAAACTATAGTGTAGAAAAATGCATTAAGTCGGTTCGAAAGTTTTTTGCTCAAATTTGTATTTTTTATACTTTGTTACTTGATTTTCGCACCTCTACCTCTACATTCGAATATTAAATTAGGAAAGTCAGCTGAAAAATTGGTTAAATTGGATTACTTTAAACTTTCGAATGAAGTTTTTCAATTCATACCTCATTTTCTTCTTCTTTAAATGGTCATCTAACCGCCTGGGCGATTTTGACCGTCCAACATAGCTCGCCAGTCGTTTCTTCGTTGCGCCAACTGGCGCCAATTGGAAACACCGCGGGATCGCAAATCGGTCTCCACTTGGTCCTTCCATCGGAGTGGTGGTCTCCCTCTTCCTCTGCTTCCACCTTCCACCGGCGGGTGCCGATAAGAATACCTTCTGGGCTGGAGCATCTTCGCTCATTCGCACTACGTGGCCTAGCCAGCGAAGCCGCTGTGTTTTAATTCGCTGAACTATGTCGGCGTCTGCGTAAAGTTAATACAGCTCATCATTAAATCTTCTTCGGTACTCGCCGTCGCCAACGCGTAGAGGTCCACAAATCTTTCGAAGAACCTTTCTCTCGAATACTTCCAGAGCCGCCTCATCAGATGTTGTTAGTGTCCACGCTTCTGCACCATATAGCAGGACGGGTGCGATGAGTGACTTGTAGAGTGTTATTTTCGTTCGTCGAGAGAGGACTTTACTTTTCAATTGCCTATTCAGTCCGAAGTAGCATTTGTTTGCAAGAGTGATTCTTCGTCGGATTTCTAGGCTAACATTATTGTTGGTATTAATGCTGGTTCCCAGGTAAACGAAGTCCTTTACTATTTCGAAGTTATTGCTGCCAACAGTGGCTTGGTTGCCAAGGCGCGAATGCGCTGACTCTTTGCATGATGACAGAAGGTACTTCGTTTTGCCCTCGTTCACCACAAATCCCATTTTCTCCGCTTCTTTTTCTAATTTGGAGTAAGCAGAAGTTATGGCGCGGTTGTCAAGGCCAATGATATCAATATCGTCAGCATATGCCAACAGTTGCACTTCATTTTACTTACTTTATTAACTCGTTGAGTGCCACGTGAGACCAGGTTTGTCTGAAAACGAGGTCCAAAACCGATTTCATTTATTATTATCTTTGGGTGCATTTGTCACATCAACAAGCACTGTGCAGGGAGGTGATAGTGCACGAAAAACATCGAAACGGTTGGGCAATCGTTCGTGGACTAAAAATATTTCTTGTTTCACAAGAAGTTTATGAAAGAATTTGTGATATCCACCACATGTAGGACCATTGAAAGACGTGCTCTTTAAGACCGATTACTTCACTTCGGAGCTTTGAAACCCCTTTGATCTTAGATAGAAGAGAAATGAGGGGTTTCAAGACTCCACCTAAATTGGAGTAGCACAATACGACTAGCAATCTTATTTTCTGTCAAATAACACTTTTCGGAAATATTAGGCCTAAAGAACAACGCTTACTCACTTTTACTATACTTCTTGATCGGTGGAACACGATTAGGGCAGTCGGGGGGCTTACAGATGTTCTCGGGCCATGGAGTGGGTCCAATTCATACGATTAAACTGGTTTTGGATCGTTTATGGTACATTCATAAAATCTACATCCTATTTCTTGAGGGGAAGGAATGCCATTAAGATGGATCTATCAGAAAGTCATTCTGACGAAACGTATAGAGATTTGTTTAAAAAAATAATTTAGAGGTAATAATGTTGACGTATTGTCGTGTCCCGTGCTATTTAAGGCAAGAGAGAATCTATAGTAAATGATGAAAATTGCAGCAACAAAGACTGCCTCTTCGGACAAGTTGAGCAGGCGTGGAAAATTATTTCCTAAGATATTTTACTTAAATTTTATACTTAACGTCAACACGAGGTGAACTTTCCATAAATAGCCACGGATATGAAACGAAATAACGGAAAAACGGGTCTGTCCCATAGATATTTGATGGTGCTTTAGTTTTGTAGCTCCAGTTTTTGAGTTTATCGAATTCTTTGTACAACATTTTTTGGCTCAGCTGGTAAACTACTTTTATTTAATTATCTCTATAATACCTAATATGTATTCCTCCTGAATAAAAAGGACTCAACATTATAGAACTTGTTTTGACTAAAATGTTTTAAAGGAAATTTCGGTGCTTTAGTTTTGTCGCGCACTGTATATTTCATAGAAAATATTGCAAAATAAGGGTATTCATATTATGGCGATTATTCTCAAGCATGTACCATCCCTAACTCAATAACACTCCCACCACTAGTTAAACCACAACAGAGACAACGATGGCTACGCTTATGCATGCAAGCGTGTAACTAGGTAGAGGAAGAGAGATGGCGCGAGTGTTTGCGAATACGATGCAAAGAGGAGGTTCCAATAAATAACAGAACACGAAAAGCGAATAACCAAGAAAGTTCTCGGTGCGTAGGCAAGTACCCTGTTGGACTATATAAGGCGGTGACCAAGCAAGGCAGGTAGTTCAGTTTATTTTCAAGCGTTCAATAGTGAACTACTGTAAAGTTATCAAACTCTTAAAATTGTTTTGCGTTTATTACTAGTAAATAAAACTAGCTATTACTTACATTATCTGTGCGTGTGTTTATTCGACTTTATAGTGATCGAACCCAGGATTGATAATCAAGGAATCATCGAATTCGTCACAATTGGTGTCAGAAGCGGTATTGTTGAATAAATACCGAGAGTTTTCAAGGATAAAAAAGGCATGGCAAAGTTGAATGAGCTGAAGATCCAGCAACTCAAAAATGAGCTGCAACAGCGTGGCTTGAATACCACGGGCAATAAATCAGAGCTACAGTCACGATTGCGAGAGGCTATGGAAGCTGAAGGAATTTACGTTGACGATCATGTGTTTCAGCTTGTGGAAGAAGCATCGACAAAACTGGAAGAGAAGGAGTCTACAATTCCAGCCGCAAGTGTGGACACTAATGCGTTGTTGACTGTATTGACTCAGATGTCATCTAGCATATCGACACAGCTGCAAGAACAAAAGACACACATGGCATCTCAGTTGCAAGAACAAAAGACACACATGGCATCTCAGTTGGAAGAACAAAAGACACACATGGCATCTCAGTTGGAAGAACAAAAGACACACATAGTATCTCAGCTGGAAGAACAGGATACACGTATTACATCCCAGATTTCAGCTCAACTAGATGAAACGAAGGCATACATGAGATCTCAAATGGAAGAACAGAAGGCATATATCTCATCGCAGTTGGAAGAACAGGAAGCAAAGGTGTCAGCGAAACTAGAAGTGCAAGATGCAAAAATTGCACAATTTCCAGATAAAATAGAGGCCGAGGTGGATGCGTTAAGGGGCCGTATCCAGGAGTTGCAACTGAACCGTCCATCTGCTTTAGCGAATACTCCCAAGGTAAAATCCCCGTCATTTGATGGTTCTGTTCCTTTCCAGGTATTTAAGCTACAGTTTGAGAAGACGGCAGCTGTGAATAATTGGGGCATGAAAGACAAAGTTGCTGCATTATTCGTGGCATTGAAGGGACCTGCAGCCGAAATTTTGCAGACTATTCCTGACGGAGAACGGAACAATTATGAAGCATTAATGGGTGCAGTTGAGAGACGCTATGGTAGCGAGCATCGGAAGCAGATATACCAAATAGAGCTACAGAATCGCTCCCAGAAACCTAATGAGGCTTTGCAGGAATTTGCATCGGACATCGAGAGGTTGGCCCATCTAGCAAACGCAGACGCACCCGTAGAATACACAGAAAGGGTAAAAATCCAAAGCTTTATAAATGGAATACGTGACGTGGAGACGAAGCGAGCCACATATGCAAATCCCAAGAGATCATTTGCTGAGACGGTATCTCATGCTCTAACGCAGGAAACAGCTTCGCTATTAAGTAAGCCGACGTACAAGGCTCACCGAGTGGAGGTAGAACGGCCAGACTGGGTAGACACAATTCTGGAAGCGTTGAACGGAGTACAGAAAAAAAATGATGGTGCCATTAAATGCTTTAGGTGTGGAAAATCTGGTCATAGAGCACGTTATTGCGGCACTGGGTCCAGTAATCCTGGCAATTTAAGTGGACGTAAACGCAAAACTGGAGAAGATGAGCAAGATGAATGTCCCATAATCTCTGTATCACAACTCGAACGGAAAGCGAGTAATGTTACTGTTGAAGGCTACGTGGACGGGAAAGAGCACTTGCTGACTGTCGATACTGGTGCATCACATTCCATCATTCGGACTGACTTGGTCAGGGGAAAGGTGAGACCATTGCGGCAAGTTAAGTTGTGGACAGTAACTGGTGACAGCAAGCAAGTCCTGGGAGAAGTGAAATGCAAGGTTGTGATTGGGAATGTGGCCACGTATCACAACTTCTTGGTAGCGAATATTGTCGACGAAGTCATCATTGGCGTCGATTTCTTGGCTGAGAGAGACATTCACATCAACGTAAGGAACAGGGTTATGACTTACAACGGCCAAGAAGTTCCTCTGGTCTTTGGACACAATAAAGGCTATACTACCAAGGGAGTGATCTTGAAGATGAAGCAACAGGAGCCTCGTAAAGCAGCGGTAGCTCCTCGACCAAAGGCTTTCGCGGACAAGTACCTCCTGAAGAAGATTCGGCAAGGCCAGGAAGAAGATCCAGATTTGGCACGTGTGTTGAAAGGAATAAAGGAAAACAAACAGCCAGGAAGAGCAGAGATGGTAGCAGAGAGTCGTACTGCAAAAGCATACTGGGCACAATGGAGTAGTTTGAAGTTAATATCTGGTTGTTTGCATCGGAAATGGGAAAGTGAAGATGGCAAGAATCATCGAGCGATTATTGTTGTTCCCAAGGCAAGAATTCCAGATGTTATCAAAGCGTCGCATAGTTGCCCAGATGGAAGGCACATGGGAATAAAAAAAACGCTGCAAGAGGTAAAGCGGCGGTTCTATTGGATCGGTTGCAAGCAAACTGTGAGGAAATGGATTACTAAGTGTGCAGAGTGTGCTGAGAATAAAAGACGAACATCTGGTGGTCATGTTACGAGGAGGCAACGCAACTTAGTGGATAATGTGAAACAGTGCAATGGGCATGAGAGAACGGAACGGAATCCTGAAGAAACGAGTTGCAGGAATGTTTGCCGGGTACCATTGGGAACGAAAGTGAAGGCACAAATCTATTCGAGATTAAGAACGGACAAAGTGGTTGGAATATGTGACACTGCAATGCATTGTGGGAATCTCTGCAGGAGAGGATTGATGTCGGAGTTTCAATCCCTGGAGGAAATGAGGTTTAGTAAAGCAGTGCCAACCATTGAGCGTCTAGCAGCGTTTGGTTTGGGAAATGTGTCTGATCGGGACGATCAGACTTAGGTGGAGGGCAGTGTGGCGATTATTCTCAAGCATGTACCATCCCTAACTCAATAACACTCCCACCACTAGTTAAACCACAACAGAGATAACGATGGCTACGCTTATGCATGCAAGCGTGTAACTAGGGAGAGGAAGAGAGATGGCGCGAGTGTTTGCGAATACGATGCAAAGAGGAGATTCCAATAAATAACACCGACCCTTCCAGAACACGAAAAGCGAATAACCAAGAAAGTTCTCGGTGCGTAGGCAAGTACCCTGTTGGACTATATAAGGCGGTGACCAAGCAAGGCAGGTAGTTCAGTTTATTTTCAAGCGTTCAATAGTGAACTACTGTAAAGTTATCAAACTCTTAAAATTGTTTTGCGTTTATTACTAGTAAATAAAACTAGCTATTACTTACATTATCTGTGCGTGTGTTTATTCGACTTTATAGTGATCGAACCCAGGATTGATAATCAAGGAATCATCGAATTCGTCACAATATATAATATTTCGCGGGCGTAGCTCAGTCATAAACATCGCAAATTCATTTTAATTTATCATATTTGTTGACAAAGGAAAACCAGGTATGAAGATGTTAAAATAAAACAAGTAGGGAAAGCACTGTCTTCGGCTGTGCCGAAGGCTTTTTACCTTTCATGAATACGCATCATGGTTTTAAGTGTCCGATTCTTACTTAGTACAATAAGTAAAAACTCTGCAAAGTTTGATAGTTACACCCTGGTTATTTAAAGATACAAAGCCCAAACCCCGTTTATTGGAAAAATGTGTTTTATGGGGGCTATACGATATGATGGTCCAGTCTTGATGATTTTCACTACACACATTACATATGTAATAAGTACTGTAGCTGCCGAATTTTGTGTTCGTCGCTATTCAATTGCAATAGTTATAGCACAAACCCCATTGTATGGGAGCTATATGCTATGTAGGCCCGATCTGGCTGATATATATATAAATTTTACGTTCGTAGCTTTTTAATTACATAATTTATAGCCCAAAACCCATTTATCGGAACAATCGATTGTATGGGAGCTATGCGTTGTATTGGTCCGATCTTGTTGGTTCCGACGAATGATTAATGTAAAATGGCAGCCCCATACCAAATTTCATCGAGATATCTCAAAAACTGAGAGACTAGTTTGCGTTCAAACAGACAGACAGACGGACATGGCTATATCGACTCAGCTCATCGCCCTGATCATTTTTTTTATTTACATATTTATTTGTTAAAACAAGCAATGTGTTACATTTATAAGACTATGTCTTTTCACAGCGCATCAATAGCTATATAAACACAATATCTTAGGACTATCTACATATAATTTAAGACTATCAATAAAAATACAGGGTCTATCGAAAAGGGATGAAAATAGAAATTTTATTAAGAGATAAAGGAGAGCTAAAGAAAGTAATAGAAATAAAAAGAAAAAGAAAATTGTAATTATTTATGACGTATGCAGCATTACATAGTACCAAAGTGTTTGTATATTTCTGTCCTGTAGTTACTGGCATTTAACTTGCTTTTTATTGTATTTGGAATCGCGTTCCAGAGCCTCACAGCATTAATGAAAACATTCTAGACGATGTCAAGTAAGTATACCTAGGAATAACTAAATTATGATCTCTACTGGGCTTGGTACGTTGTAACTTCTTCTAAACTTCAATTTCAATTTCAATTTATTCGAAATTACAAACACAACAACCATAAGTTATATTTAAAGTGTTTGATTATAGAAATATATCTTAATAACTTAATCTGCTTACATATCTATACAGAGTTTTGTAAGTAAGACAAAATGACAAGATTATTCAAGTGAAGAAAAAGATAAGAGAAATTAGTAGAATACAGACTGAAACTGGGACAGATGACAGACTTCAAAATTTATTTGTGAAGTGACGCAGTAGTTTTATTTTGAAATGCAATATGTTTTTAGTGCATCTGATTTCTAATGGTAAAATGTTCCAAAGACGTACTGTGGAGACAAAAAATTGACGCTCAGATATTCGTGAATTATATTTCATGTGTAATATTTGTACGGATCGCACTGACCGCGACAGTTGAAGACGCTCACTAAGGTAGACAGGTTCCTTATTTATAACTATGTTGTGCAGAAGCATAAGGCACTTAAATTTCAACAAATAATTAAATGACATATTATGAATTTTTAAGGCATATTCGGAGATATGTTCATAACGATTTATACCATATACATATATAACGTGCTATATTGTTATAAACCACATTGAGCTTCCTACTACAAACACTGCCACAATTGGCATAGAGCTCGCAACCGTACAGCAACGATGGGAGTAAATAAGATTTAGCTAAAAGCAACCTTATTTTAAGCGGTGTGAAGTGTTGTGTTGTCCATAGTGCTCTTAACATTCCATAAACTTTGCCTATTGTGGTAAAAACACGAGGTGTGTTCAAAACGTATCGCGAATTTTGAATTTTCGCTGGTTACGTATATTCGAATTTCGAATTGTTTTCGAAATTTTGAATGTTCAGTTAATTGTTGACAGCTGCTTTGCTTGCACGTGTTTTGGATCGTCTTCGATTTTTACCTATTCAAAAAAATGGATCAAAGAACCCGTATCAAATTTTGTGTGAAAAACGAAATTAAGTGCGCGGATGCATTCCGAATGTTGACTGTGGCATACGGAGAAGCTACCTTGGACCGAAGCAACGTTTATCGGTGGTACAAAATGTTCTCAGAAGGCCGAGAAGATGTGCAAAGAAGAACAAAAATTGGCTTTTGCACCACGATAACGCCCCTGCTCACGCATCGTTGCTTGTGCGCGACTTTTTGGCCAAAAACAACACACTAATGATGCCGCAGCCACCGTATTCCCCAGATCTGGCCCCCTGTGACTTTTTCTTGTTCCCTAAACTGAAGAGGCCCATGAAAGGACGACGTTACGCTTCTCTTGACGAGATAAAGACGGCATCGAAGGAGGAGCTGAACAAGATACAAAAAAATGATTTTTTGAAGTGCTTCGAAGATTGGAAAAACCGTTGGCACAAGTGTATAATATCTCATGGGGATTACTTTGAAGGGGACAAAATAGATATTCATGAATAAATAAATAATTTTTGAAAAAACGCAAAATTCGCGATAATTTTTGAACACACCTCGTATGATTATCCCATGTTAATGTCCTATTAAAGATGACACCGAGGTTTTTGGTTGTAGTAACATATCTTATTGCAGCGTTGCCCAGTATAACTTGGGGGTAGCAGTCTAGGTTAAGCGGTTTTTTATAAATAGCAATACATTGGGACTTGCTTGGATTCAAGGCTAGGGCGGTATCATTAGCCCATTCATTTATGAGACTTAGGTCAGAGTTAAGCTTACGTATGCTGTTATCAATAGAGGCTACTGGACTGCCCAAATATACTTGGACGTCATCTGCGTAAATGTGCACATCACTATATTTAAGAACGCCGGGTAGGTCATTTATATACAGCACGAACAACAGGGGTCCCAGTATCGATCCTTGTGGAACACCCTTTACCACACTCAAAAAACTCGATCTTGAAATCTGAAACTTGAAATCTTTCTCGAAGATAGGACTTAATGAGCTCTGTAGCTATGGAGGAAAAGTTAAATAGTGTTTTAAGTTTCAAACATAGCAATTCATGGTCGACTGAGTCGAATGCTTTCGAGTGATCCAAGACTGTTAGGAAAGTTACATGGTCCTTATCCATATTTCTCCTGACATCATCTGCCACGTTTAATAGTGTAGTGATACAGCTTCTGTTAGATCTGAATCCCGACTGATGCGGGCTTATCAATGAATTGCTATTTACAAACGAATTTATCTGGCGATGCATTACACGTTCAAAAACCTTAGAAAGAAAAGGCAGAATAGCAATAGGTCTAAAGTCACCGTTTGTTTTCTGGACCGGAATGATTTTTGCCTTCTTCCAGCATTTGGGAAAAATCGATGAAGTAAGGATGGTGTTGAAGGAGTAAATAAGGTACGGTAGAATTTTTGGCCGTAAACATTTAATAAACTTAGGATGGATGCCATCAAGGCCAACCGCATTCGATTTTATTGACAGGATGGATTCAACTACATCACAATCATCGATACAATGAAAATCGAAAGCAGACAAGGAGTCTTCGACGTCAGAGCTGTAACGAGTATAATTTATGTTATGGAAAGAAGGCGGTAAATTAGCAAAGGCTTTATTAAGCTCATTCACGTTAACCGATTCTGGTGCACATGCAGTCTTAGCACTGATGCCGATTTCACGAATCTGCTTCCAGGTTTGCTGTGAGCTGATGGCCGTGCTAAACTTGTACTCATAATATTTCCACTTTTGACTTTTGATGGATTTCGTAACATCTCTTCTCAGTAGCCTATATGTATTATATGAGTTTTCAGATCTATTCTGTTTCCATACTAAATATGCTTTATTACGTTTGCCTATTAAATACCGTATGTGGCTGTTGAACCATGGATGTCTCTTCGCTCGACAAGGCTTAGTGACGAGTGGGACAAACTGATCAAAGAGAGTACATATATTGGATTGAATAAAACCAATTTGGTCATCAGCAGAAGTCATACTATGTATTAAGTTCCAGTTTATAGCATCCACGCCTGCATTAAGTTGCTCATAGTCTATGCGACTGAAATCACGATACGAGTGGATAGATGTATTAGCAACGAAATGAAAATCATACACTAAGAAAATTAGATCATGTTTGGAGAAATTGGATGCAAGAAGCTGATCATATAGTAATACTTTTGACACATCGTTCACAAGGAAAATATCTAGTAATGTGCTAGATGTACGTGTAAAGTGCGTTGGAACCGAGTCATTTACAAGCGAAAGTCCCAAATTTTGTATATGCAGCGGGAAATTGACATCATTAAGTATGTTGCAATTAAAGTCACCTGCTAAAATGATTTTACTATGACCTATCGTTAAGTTTTCAAGGTAATCTAAAAACACCATATAGTCGATTTGTTTGTTCGGCCTGTATACACATCCAATAAGTAGCCTGTCAAACTTAGTAAATATTTCTACGAAAATGTACTCAATCGAGCTTGACGGCGTAGATACACAGTGTACCCTACACGATAAATCGTTCTTGCCATAAATTGCCACACCCCCACCATAGCCCATTCTATCGACACGAAATAATTTATACCCGCTTGCACTAAATACCTGATCATTACTTTCAGTTGAGAACCATGTCTCCGAAACACATATTATATCTACTTGAGAGCCCTCAAACAGAAACCGGAATTCGTCAATTTTATTGCGTAAACTTTGTGCCCACTCAATATGCGAATCATGCTACCTATATGAGTTTTCTTTAGAACATAAATAATTGTTGCTATTTGAATGCATCATTAAACCTCACAAGAATTAGTTTGCATTGCATTTCGAAAAAACTAACTTGTGTGCTTAATATAGAGAAACACAAATAGTGATACAAAGGTCTGTCAGATGCCTGGTAGAAAAATGAGAGTAAGGGAAAGAAAGTAAGATAAAGAGGAAAATTTGAAAGTGTACAAATTAGCTTACAATCAAAGCTCTTTTCCATTGCAAAAATGAAGTTGAATATGTACTTAAATATAAATAAATGAGTATATGTGAATATATGTTTTGAAAGCGTATTTGCAAAGAAATAGAGAATCAGATCGTAATTTGTTTCGCACAGATTCATAGTGTGCACTCTCTACTTGTTGACTAATATTATTGACTGCTGCTATTTTCTGGACTTCACTTATATTGGATACTTTAATTGCTTTGCTGCTCTGGTTTATACGTACAAATATCTGGCCACGCAGTCAACCATATAAATCATTAAATCATGGAGAAAACTGATGATATTTGTTTTTGTCTCTTCAGTTTTATGGCGAACTGAACGACTTCTCTGCTGAGCTTGGTTAGGCTCTCATGAACGTCCACTCTCCCATCTATATTAATACCCATGTCCCTAAGCCATGGAGACTGTATCTGCATTAATTTATATAAGAAAATGCAGTTTCTTGCTGCAAGATAGATATCACTTTTGCATCCCAGAACTTTATTTCTCCACAGGGAAATGTGATCAAACTTCTTTAGTCCATATACAAAACGAGTAACATTGTTGAAGGCAACATTAATTTTGTGGGACGATTTCGAGTCAAAATTACTATATACAATTTCAGAGTTGGTGATGAGGGGTAAAATTTGTTGCTTTGCCAATTTAAGTCTGGTATCTTGTGGTGTAAAAGACGAAGAAATTCTAAGGCGACGCAAGACTGCATATACATTACTCACAACTTTGTTTATGTGATCAGAACAGTTCAACTTAGAATTAATGACAAATCCAAGATTTTTAATCTTCTCGGTAACCGTCAGGGCACTGTCACCAATAACCAGTTCAGGGATATCGTTAAGATTAATCACACTGTCACTTGTAGGTACGACGAACGACTTTGATTTTTACCTTCTGCGATCGCCCCACAAGATAACTAGATATCAGGATGACTGAGCTTTCCGAGAAACCAAACATATACCTGAGTTTTTTACATAATAAGTTATGATTGACTAGATCGAATGCCTTTCAAAAATCAAGCAGGCAAAGAAGGGTCAAGTCACCATTATCATATGGAATCCTAATATCATCTAATATCTTTGCCATTGCAGTGGAACAACTGTGATGCGCTCTAAATCCAGACTGCAATGGTAATAGCAATCCTTCTTCCTGCACGGAAGACGAAATCTGTGCTGCCATCAAAGACTCACATACCTTTGGGAGAGCAGGTAATATACTCACTGGTCTGTAATCACATGGGCTAGCAGCATTTCTCTTTTTTGCTATTGGGCGTATAATTGCTCTTTTCTACTCAAAAGGAAAGCATGAAGTTGTGAAGCAGTGATCAATGATATGAGTGGGTATATCTCTTCTTCTCATACTTACAAACATCGGACCAAAGTTATAATACCCTTTCATGTTCATGAAAGGTATAACCATTGTACAACTCTACAAGTAAGTTATGTCGGCATCCCTTTCTCTTCCTTCTCTCTCTAGCTCATAGGCGTTTGACACTCACTCACATGTCAAACAAGCGTTTGACACTCACTCGTGGCTGGGTTGCTGGTCAGCTAACAATGAAGGGATGCAAAGGCTTAGTGCAAAAATGGCCTGAATTTTACAGCTGGGCTGCTGTGTTAGTTAATTTCTTTCACTGAATTTAGTATGAAAACGTGTTTATAAATTTTGAAAATAACTAATAATAAGCCCTAACTGAATAAAAATAAATGGTAATTCTTTACGACCGTACGTAAATGCTAAAGCACGGCCAAAATTATCAGAAGACGCGCTTTGACCTGGGAATCAATAATAATCCGAAAGCGGAAACTCGATTATATATTTCTATCAAGAGATATTTGCAATCAAAGTTGAACATTTTCTGTCATTTTCATGTGTGAAGAAATACTGGGGATCGCGTAGCCGGTGTTGGACCGGCTAAGGGTTACTTTTTTGAAGGGCGCCCGAAGGCCGCCTACGCAGAAAGGTGTTCTACATATAAATACCATCGATCAGGCCACCCGTTTGGGATCGGACCTATGCTATTTATTGGTTTTTGCCAATAACTTTTCACTGAAATAAAATATTTTCCGCTTTCGGATTATTGATACCGAGGTCAGAACGCGTCTTTTGATACCTTTCCCGATATTTCTGGACGTGTTTTACCAGAATTACCGTTGTTTTCGTTGTTAATAAAGTTATTTCCATCTAATTATATGCCTAACTAATTAGAAAATATCTGGATTATTTGCAATAACTTTTCTTATGTAATATTACTGAAAAAGGATTCTTTACCATGGAAAAACAGTTCAGTAGCTGCGAACTTGTGAAGCCGCCCCAACTATTATTTTTAAAGTAGTTTTGTTTAGTAATTCTTTTTTTAAATAAAAAGTTGAATTTATTAATTTTATTTGTAAATATTGCATCAGTTATGTATATGGGTGATAATAGGCCTATAGGGGGCCCACACCCAATAAAATTTAGATAACGGGCCTACATTGCAGCCTCCTGGGTGGTGTGGGAAAGCAATGGTTAGCAAAGTGTCTAAAAGGGCTCTGATGAGAAGCGGGTGACTTCCTAACATGAAACCCCAGCCATCGCGTGCAAATCGTTTTAATTCTTTTCTAATATCAATTAAAATATAACTTTTATAATCTTTTCTAAAAAATAAGGCAAAGCTACGATAATTACAGCGCTCAAGCGACGTGGAAGTTCACATAAGCGCACCCTTATGTGTACGCTTGGCACACACCATGCACACACAAAAGAAAAATAAGAAATGAGTATGCGCATTTTAGGAGATACACTTTAAATGGTAGGCAACTTTATTAGGATACGATATAAATAAGAAAAATGCTTCTTAAGTTGAAATATTTGAAGATAATTATCAAATTAGCACGTGCAATTTCATTGTGAACAAAGAAGAACAAGCGAATTGCCATGGCAACATCAACTACGAGGTGTGTTCAAAACGTATCGCGAATTTTGAACTTTCGCTGGTTACGTATATTCGAATTTCGAATTTTTTGTGGCGTTATGTTGGTACTCATGTCTCTCACTTATGCCGACAAGCTCGGCCATTTTGAATGTTCAGTTAATTGTTGACAGCTGCTTTGCTTGCACGTGTTTTGGATCGTCTTCGATTTTTACCTATTCAAAAAAATGGATCAAAGAACCTGTATCAAATTTTGTGTGAAAAACGAAATTAAGTGCGCGGATGCATTCCGAATGTTGACTGTGGCATACGGAGAAGCTACCTTGGACCGAAGCAACGTTTATCGGTGGTACAAAATGTTCTCAGAAGGCCGAGAAGATGTGCAAAGGAGAACAAAAATTATCTTTTGCACCACGATGACTCCCCTGCTCACGCATCGTTGCTTGTGCGCGACTTTTTGGCCAAAAACGACACACTAATGATGCCGCAGCCACCGTATTCCCCAGATCTGGCCCCCTGTGACTTTTTCTTGTTCCCTAAACTGAAGAGGCCCATGAAAGGACGACGTTACGCTTCTCTTGACGAGATAAAGACGGCATCGAAGGAGGAGCTGAACAAGATACAAACAAATGATTTTTTGAAGTGCTTCGAAGATTGGAAAACCCGTTGGCACAAGTGTATAATATCTCATGGGGATTACTTTGAAGGGGACAAAATAGATATTCATGAATAAATAAATAATTTTTGAAAAAACACAAAATTCGCGATACTTTTTGAACACACCTCGTACATGGTCGTTTTTTATAGGTAGCACAGAAATTTTTATAAAGATTTCAAAGATATCAAAAACTGGTACATAAATAAGTAAAACTATTGCAAAAATAGTTCCACTTGAAATTATGCGCTTTAAACAATAATTTGCTGCAACTAATTTCTCTTATTTATTTATTTATTGTATATGTTTCTATAGCATCGCATACTTTTTGACAAGCTCTTTACATGGTCGGCACAGCTGTGGACGAACAGCTGATACATATCTTACTTGTAGACCTTTACAATGGGTATAACAAAGCCGTCGCGGAACTCCCTTTAATAGGCTGCACATTACACTAAAATTAAGAAACCGTAACTCGATTAATAATTGACATTTTGGATCCAAATTTGGTGTAATTATTCTGTGTACAAAACTATATATGCTAGCTAAAAATAGGTGAGATCAATTCAGTGCCACACCTAATCTTTATAAACGCTATAAGGGATTTGATTTCTTTTACTTGAGAAATTAAGGTAGCTTAAAAAGAAAATATGAAATTATGAGTGGATCAGAGGTCAATATTAATCGATGATACACAGCAAGATTATATTTCTCTTTTGAAAGCTTTATAGCAGCGTTCTTCATATCTTCGGAAGTGTTTGTTTCCAGCCTCTGCAGACAAATTTCATTATTTTTGAGGAACAAAGCCTCTCTTCTGTGCCATTTTGACCATCTTTCCTTCAATCCGAACTTGAATTTTGCAAACCTTTGTATAGTGATTTATTTGTTGATTTTCCGACAGGGTAGAAAGTTGATTTTTATTGGATTGATTTTCCGTCATCCCTTGTCAAATTTGGTTTTGTAACAAACCGGTTTCGGCGTTCCGCCATCCTCAGTGTTTAGTTTCGTTCTAGAGAATGAAAAAAATGAAAATCGTTCCAATATACATAAACTTTGTTTAGTGGTTTTTGTGGCCATCGTTAATACCATAATTTAGCAATAACAGATTTTCTGCGTATTCTATTTTTAAATGGAAAATAAATGCATTATGACCTTTTATTATATCATAAAGATGTCGTCGGGTAGCAATTTTTTTTTTCGAAAAAATTAAATTTTCAACTGTCCACACTTTTGCATCCGTAGTTAGCACCCAATTTTTATATCGCCCATTGATTGAAAGATGGCACTTGGGGGCATTACGATGCGAATGTAATTTCTTTCGCATTTGGAAAAAAAGAATCGCTAACCGGTTTTTATGAAAACGACCCTTAAGCTAAAAAACATTGGTGCGTTATCGGTAACCCTATTAAAGAGCAGATTCAACCAACCTAAGGAGAAAAAATTCCCTAGCCGTAACGTAACCTTAATAGGATGAGGAAGTCGATAAAGCTAGGTATTTTCTCATACAATTTCTTTACTGGTTTCAAGTTGTTGAGGGATAACGAATAGGTGACGTGTAATAATGGCATTGATGCAGAAGCTTGGACACTGAAAACATCTGATGCGGCGGCTCTCGGAGTATTCGAGAGAAATGTCCCTCGAAAGATTTATGGCCCCCTACGCGATGGATACGCTGAGTACCGAAGAAGATTAAATGACGAGCTGTACGTAGACACCGACAGAGTTCAGCGAGTTAAAACGTATCACGCACCGCTTTTTTATACGTAGTACTGCTAAGCACACAAGGTATATTAACTTCATTCGCCTAGCGGTAGTATGTAACGGCATAAACGGATCGAGATAGATATTGACTTATATATATCAAAATGTTGAGGAGGAAAAGAAAAATTGATTAAGCCATATCCGTCCGTCCGTCTGTCTGTTAACACGATAAGTTGAGTACATTTTTGGATATCTCAATGAAATTTGGTATGCATGTTCCTTGGCACTTATCTCCGAGAGCTATTTAAAATGGGCGAAATCGGATGATAGCCACGCCCACGTTTTATATATAGAATATTTTCGAAAATACAAAAAAAGTGATTACTCAGGACATAATACACTTATAAGGATAAAATTTGGTAAGTACATTATCGTTAAGGCAGGAAATAAAATTTTCAAGAAATTTTTGAAAATTGGAGCACTTTTGATTAAGTCAAATTTAGAAATAATATTAATCATAAATCAAAAACCGTTCAAGATATCGAAACGAAAATTGGCCCACTTTTGATTAAGTAAAATTTAGAAATAATATTAATCATAAATCAAAAACCATTCAAGATATCGAAACGAAATTCACGTATTTACATTAATACAAGGAATGTTCCGGAAAAAAATTGGCGAAATCGGTTAAAGTCCACGTCCACTTTTATACGAAAGATTTTGAAAAGGATCATAGATATATTTAATAGGCAATTACTTTGCGTACAACAGTTTTATATCATTTCTATTTCACTTTGCAAGTGTCTGTGAAGAAGAAAGTCGCAAAATATAAATTTTCGAAAGTAAGCGTGCCCCGCCCCTTTCATAGTGGATTAATCCACAAAACTTTTTATGCCATAACTCCAGCAAAAATTGATTTATCGAAACGATATTTGGCTAAAATTTTGAATATATAAAGGTAACTCTTTGTTGTAAAAATGTTGTTTTTTAACATAGCTCTATGCAAGCTATATCAATAAGATCTTACACACATAATAAGCTTTTTAAGAAAAATGTTGTGGATTTTGGGGAATTAGGCGTGGCACCGCCCATTTTTCAGCATACAAGTTGTGGTATTTTCAAAAGCGATTGCTTGTAATTTCAACTAGATATTTTAATGAAAATTGGTAAGCTGCTTATCAATAGTATTTAGTATACTCCTGCCAAAAATTAGGCAAATCGGTTACCACGCAAGCAAAATATCCGGGCAAGTAGTTAATACCCCCCCGCAATAGATAAGTTATATATCTTATTTGATTTTCATACCTTCCATGAACATGAAACATTTGTAAGTATAAGAAGAAGACATAGGCCCATCAATAAGTATACTGAAATGATCAGGATGATGAGCTGAGTCGATTTAGCCATGTCCGTCTCCCCGTCCGTTTGTCTGTCTGTCCGTCTGTCTGCTTGAACGCAAACTTTTCAAACATATGTAAGCACATTCTTAGAAACTACCTTTTGTGTCATGAACAGAAGATAAGAAGAGATCCAGCGGGTAAGACTTAATAGAAAGCCCAATAGATCGAGGTTGTGAATAAGGCACGAATGGCATACTTTGTTCTGACTCGCTTTTGATCTGACAATTTTGATAAATGCAATACATCATTTATTATCAGATTAAAACTAGAAGTTGAAGAGGGAAAATGAAATTAACTTTCAAAATAAAAGTGAGCTTGCGAGATAGCACCTAAAATAAGTTGTGAGGGCATATATTTTTTTCTGCTTGCTTATGTTATTGCTAGTTTTTCTTCAAACATTTTTTTTAGGCCAACAGAAAAATTGTACGAGTATCTTGCATCAAAATGACGACTAAAAAACGGCAACTAAAACACTTTCAAATTATAAAAGGGTATGTTTGTCGTAAGAGGCGAATAAACTCAAAGACCCGAAGGTTACCGGAGCGTACCAGATCACACCGTCAAAGCACTGCTCATATCCGTAACACTTCAAAGTCTTTTGCGGTCGCAACAACAAAAACTGAGCTGTATGTGAGCTGCAGTGACATTAATTCCATTGACGTTATGACACGTCACCAGCGAATACCCAAAGCCTGGAATTAGTTCCGGGAGCCTCAGATACTGCAATTCTCGGGATTGTAAGTATCGAAAATTTTACATGACTCTTATGCACATTAATAAATAAAACTAGAAACACATACTCATCAAAATAACGATTATAACTTTTATATATATTTCAATTCTAGGTCAAGCTGACAATGCAATACGTATATGTGCTGACTGGTGTTATTATGTCTGTATATTTATCAGGCTACAGTTGTTTTCTTTATAAAAGTAATCTTTATCAGTCCCGTCCTGACGTTGGCCAACACGCACAGCTAAGTCAGCATTTGGAAGGACCTTTTCAAGACCAAACTAGGCTTACCGTGTAATTTCCTTACCTTATAACACCAGAGCCGCAGCACAAACCAGCTAATGGTTCAGTATATGATTATGGTTAGTGCAAATTGTTCCGTCCCGGAAGGCATTTCTAATTATACGGTATTTTCGCAGTTGAGAAAGGATAGTTAAAAAGAACCGATTAAGCTTTGCTTAATCAGAAACAAGTAAGGAAAGCGCTGTCTTCGGCTGTGCCAAAGGTTTTATACCTTTCATGAACATGCATCACGGTTTTAAATGTCCGATCCTTACTTACAATTAGTACAAACTTTGTAAAATTGGGGCTATACGATATAATGGTCCAATCTAAAAATGTTTTGAGGCAGTGTTTTTTTAAAGCGGGTGTAAATGTAAGTGTAGTTATAAAACTCTATATATCAATACATTTGAAGTATGTATGTGTTAGAGGCCAGCTGAACTAAATCTGTAAATTCATCTTATCATGCAAAAACCTTTGAAAATAGTTTTTGATTAAATCTTTTTTTACACGTACATACGTGTATGTATTCGTATGTGCGAAAATGATTGTTTAAGGCAATTTTTTTGTTTTTAATGAAAGCACGGAACTCTGAATTACATATGCAAAAGTTGTAAAAATAGTTTTTTGGCATAGGGGCAACTCCAGCGTCTCTATAGTTTTGCAATTCAATACATACATAACTCCATATTTTGTCATAAATTTTAAAATATTTCGACTTTCGAATATTTTGTTCAATTTTTCGTAAGTTTTTTTTGGTTAGCTAGAAGGTTAGGTTGCGTGGCAGCCAGTAGCTGATACAGGGGGGAAGGGGGGGAAGGGGGGGGGGGGCCATGGGGGTGATGGAAATTCAAATGCATTTTTTTTTTAATTTCCGTAAAATTGAGATCGAATGAAATATTTCTTATATTCTTTTGTCTGCTTGTCTAGCGTAATAATAGGTATATTCTCTTATAGTAGGGAAGTAGAGTATATATATCATAATAAATACACAATATTTAAGTGTATTTATTATATTTTCAAAACATTTTCGAGCAATGTATATGATTTTTGCCCGTGTATTGATTTTTATGATTCATATTTCTAGTCAATAAACTGTATTTGAAACAGCATGTGGAGACCACTATAGTAATCTATAGTGATTTCGCACCAACCACATAGATTACAACAGAATAACTACATACAAAGGGAACTTCCGCTATTAATCTTTGCTCAAAAATGGTTATCTCCCTGTCTTATCTTTGTATCTTTTTCATCTAGCGGAACTTTACATGATAGGTAGACCTAATATTAAACATCCATGTCGATGGTACCATGCTACCGACTGTCAACCACCCCAAAATCGTGGGTGTGACGTTTGATAACGTGCTCACTTTCACAGTTTGAGGAACGCACCTCCATTAAGGTACCCGAGTTTAGCACATACACATTGTGGGAAGCTGCATCCCTGCAAGAGTATAGCACACAGGACTCCTACGGGATGTCTCGGTATAACGCAGGAACATCCTAGTAGACAATTGATTAAAGCTGACCCCGCGGCAAATAACGAGCGATTTCCAGAAGCATTACGACAAGATCTTCCAGAGCCTTTAACAACATGAGTAGGTAAGCTCCTTTGTAAGCTCCTGCATTTGAATGCCGTCATACAAACGAAATCACCATCTGAAGCTGCAGAGGAACGCAAACCTCAGATTAAACATTGACATGTCGAATGTTTTCCCCATGATACCAACCATCTGTTTAACTGCGTAACAGAGCAATCTCTTATAACAGCAAAACGCACTATGGTTCAAACCCTATTGAAACTGCTTGTTTCCCATTACACATATTACAAGAGATTGATGACAAATCTCGGTAATGGTCGCCCCAATTTGGCAGGGTGAAGTACTGCTACAACAAAAACAACGACAGATTAAAAAGTCTGAATATCCGAAAAAAATTATTCCATTTACCGTTATTTTTAGAGCTCTTCATAAAGGTGAACATATTTGACTTCACTTTAAGGGGATTTACTCATTTGTACGTTTGTATTTAAAGTTATTTGCTTTTATTTTTTATATAGTGCGTGCAATTCTGGGTCATTCGTCAAAGAATACTTTGTTCAACATTTTTAGAACCTTCAGTTGTTCTTTTTGTTTCTTTATGTAGTTTCCGCTGACTGGCCTTTTGGATTGAATTGAGCGAAAGAAGTAATAAAAAAATAAAAAGCAGACACTTCACACATAACTTCCTATTTTTGTTGGTATTTTTTGCTTGAACCACAATTTTAATGAAAAATTGAAAAAATTCGACGTCTGCAATTTTTTCGACCACAAAAAATCTATTTGTGCATGTGGGCCAAGCAATTACAGTTAGTCAGTTGTTGAACGTGCCATCGAAAGGCTCGCTGTGACAGGCATATCTTAAAGGGTTTTCTTAAACTGTGACAACGCTTTGAATGCCCTCAAGTAAAAAAGAATTTGCATAAAAATTACAACAAAAAAGTTTATAATACAAGTTCATAAAAAAAAATCCTGTACATAGTGTCCTTGTGCAAGTGTTTGAGTGGAAGAAACTTTTTGTCATTGCTTATAAATTACTAATGCATCGAAAATGAAGCGGGTATGAAATACGAAAGAAACAGCAAAATTTTGAAATGTATACATAAAATTTTGAAATACGTTTTTTTAATTATTTCAGTGTAAAAATTGTGCTTTATTGATATTTCTACTCGCCATATTTGTGTTCTCACCAGTGTCTTGTCAAGACACAAAAGCTGATGATGAAGACTCAATCGATTTGACACCTTCCGAGGATGCAAGACCAGAAAAAACTGAAGATGATCGCGGTGCAGGACAGGTTTGCAATTGAAATTTTAGTGAAGTTTATAAAGCCAGTGAATGATCGCATATAGAATTTTTGGGCAGAGCTCAACTAACATTCCTTTGATACTCTTATACTTACTCTTTAACTACATTTTCAAAGCAAAAGTTTTTCAAAAGAGGACCTCTATTAATATATGCCAGTAATGATGTTGGGTTCAAAAATTCCAGAAACGTTAATGGTTGTTTCAAAACTATGTTTAAGTCCTTTCTGTACTTATCAGCGAGTTAGACAAACCTTAGTCAGCCATCAATCTGAAAAGGCACTACTAGATTTCAGTGTCTTTCGTAGAACCCAGAATGGGGTTACAAGAAATTTCCACCAGGCAGCATAGATTAAAATTAAACTGCACTTTTTGCCCTAGGTATTCGTCTTACTGGTGTTATAATACTCTACCACTTTTGCGTAGATAAATGCGTTAGCTATTGAAAACGCTACCTTGGGCTACAAATGAGATCGATAAGAGAGATGCTAGCCAGACGTGGGGAGTGGTGCTGATTTCGGGTCCGGGTCTGCTAAGAAATTGCTCTGAAGAAACTCCCTACGTGTTCAGGTGTTGGGGTAAAGCGTTCAGTAGAACTTCTCCCCTCTGAAATTATTGATGATCACCAGATAGACTCATCTCTACCTTTCCGATCCGAAGCTAAATTTTAGTCGCTGCAGAAGAGGATATATAATGGGCACCGCGAAAATACCGAACAAATGTGTATACTGGCGCATCAATATCAAGAGGAGTGTTGTGAATCCGAAAGTAAAGCGGACGTTCGATCGTTCACTCCCTAAAAATTAGTGGGTACTAAGTTCCAAGCAATAATTTCATGATTACCTGACGTTGTAATATTGTAACAACCGCACCGGATACGCCCGTTGCAGATTCTTTATTAAGTTGTAGTGCTCCTATTATGTAAAATTTTTTTTACAAATACTGCAGTGTGCTGAATCTCAACTTGATTTGAAATTGATTTTGTTTTAATTATTTTAAAATTCCAAAATTGCAACAGTTGTTCGTAACATAAATTAAAGAGCAGGAAAACTTAATACAAAGCACCCGGCACTTTTAAAAGGACTCGATTCTTCAAAATATTGATACTGACTAAAAATACTCAAACTCAAACGTATTTAAATTCGGTTAATTTTATTTCGCAGATAGTTGGACAGTCGCTGATTCCGCCAGTTCTAGGTCAAAGTCTGATGCCAGGACCTCTAAATTTATTTAGTGGTGTCTTCCCAGCTTTGAACTCGCTATTGCTTTGGAGCAACATGTTTCCAATGTCATCACTATTAGGTCAATCGCTTTTGGGCGCACCCCAACAAGGTGCTGGAGCCTTCACACAAATCGGCGACTTAGTGCCATCAGCATCCAAGGTTGTATTGGTATTGGCTGAAGATCGCAATCCTCACGCTGCTATGAAAGCTGCCAATCAGGAAGCTGCGCGCACGATACGTCAAAACGATATGCTCAGCCAATTACTAGCTCAAATAAGTCAAGCGGATTTGGGGCAAATGCTATCGCAATCTTTAGACCCAATGCAACAACAAAATCCTGGACAAATGTTACAGCAAATGTTGCCAGCTGATTTATCACAGTCAATGAATCAATTGTTATCGCAAGTCTTACAACCGCTCCCCGGTTTGGATTTGTCGCAGTTACCATTGTTAGGTCAAGTACTAGGACAACCAGCAACAGCTGCTGAACCAACTGTTGGCCAAGCCGCGGATACTGCCAGTGAAGGGGCCGATGTGGCAGCTACAGCAGCCGATGCTGCAGCTCCTTCTGCGCAACAATTTCCATTTCCCAACTTTCAATCAGCCATAGATGCGGGCACTCAGCTTTTGGGACAAGCGTTACAACAGCCAAATACTGACTTAAATTCTGTCTTCCAGTTTCCAAATATACAACAAGCTGTTGATGCGGGCTCTCAAATGTTAGGTCAAGCTTTTCAACAAGCAAATGATCCATCATCGGGTGGCTTGCCATTGCCCAATATACAGTCCATGATAGATTCGGGTGCTCAAATGCTAAGCCAAAGTGGTGGTCTTTTCAATATGCGCCCAATGCGATCCTTAGAACCTGCTACATCTGCCTCTGATGAAGAACCATCAGCATCTGATATTTCCGAAGTACGTGTAAAACCGGATGCTATCCCATCAACTGTTCCACATCCTAGCCAACCGCAGATGTCAACAACCGCGTATCAGATGGCCACAACTGAAAATATGGACGAACTGAAAATGATGACCGCTCTGCATAAAGTTTTAGAACAAAAGAAATTGCCAATATTATGGTTCCGAGTTCCCACCGACGCCGCTGGCAAAGATCATGAATTTGAAATGAAACAAAATATCAGTACGAAACCGAAAACTGTAGAAGAATTGCAAATGGAAGCAAAACTACAAGCTTTCCAGCGCCAAGTTATCAGGGAGTTGAGGCTTCTGCAAGATATCGAGCGGCAGGCTAAGGAAATGCGTGCGGCGTCAAAAGGAGTCTCAGCAAAAACTTTTAAAAATCCAGCAAGCCCATATACAAACACTTTAAGTAAAATTCCAGTGCATAAAATAACACGCGCCGATATCGGAAAAGCGCTGAAGGATGAATATGTTCGAAAGCTGCTACAGAAGACTGCAATCGGGCAAATGAAAGAAAGGATGGCATTTCAGCACATGCACCCAACCGAAAGTACTCATATGAAGCGCCAGGCTATGCATTCGACATCAGCCATCACACCTAGACAAATGTCAAGGGAAGACATTATACGCCTTTTGGCATATGCCTATCGCATAGCGAATGTGAATGGCTTGAGGGCTTTTGAAACTTCCGGTACTACGAAGTCAACGAAAGTAAATGAGGGGAAGGCACGCGGCAGTGTTAAGGACAACCCCAAACCCATGGAACGTCAAATGATGAATACGGAGAAAAAGTTGATGAACGATTTTACGCAAGTGACGCAACCACAACAAACGAATGAACAGAGTCCCAAAATAATGCCTGAGGGCAGACAAATGTTAGAGAAAATGAGAGAAACAATGGCACGCCAATGGGCTTCGGATCCAATTGCACCCAAACCAACAACGGCCAGACAGTCTATGCAGCAACAAATGCCAATGCCCTATGCACAAAGTTTCAAGCAGAACCCTCAAATGATGCCACAAAGTCGGCAGATGGCAGATAAAATGCAAGCGAACCTACAGATGCCCATGCAACAACCACAACAACAATTTGAATCACAATCCGAGGGTAAGCCAATACAAAATATGCCATCGTGCGCAGCGGCGACACTGACAGAGGAAGGACGACAATGGGCGGAGCAACAGACACAGAACGCTATGCAACAAGCACACATGGTGATGGAACAAGGACAACCACAACATGCCATGCACGAACCAACGCAGATGGCAAGGCAACAACAACCGCCTGCCATCATACAGAAACCAACTCAGATGGATATGCAACAGCCGGAAAAGACTATGACGGAAACACAAATGGACATGCAACAACCAAGAGCGCAGGAAATGCAGCAGGTGACATCAGATATGCAACAGATGACAGCAGATAAGCAAGAGATGACGCCAGATATGCACGGACCGTTGCTTTTAGGCGAAGCTACGCCACAAATGCCTGATAACACCGGAAAAGCGCGCCATAAAGGTAATCTTTTCGGTATATTTCGTAATAACTTTGCTTTCTCAAACTCTGCCTCATTTGTTCGAGCAGATGACTGTTTTGGCGGCGGCTGGGGTGGCTGGGGTGGTTGGGCCAACGGATGGAGCGATGGGTGGGGTGGCCCACGAGGGGGTGGATGGCAGGAAAGGTTTGGGAAATTTGATCATAAATATGGTAGATGGCCAACAGTTATAAACTACTACTACAATCCTGGGCACGCATATAACAGAGGCGGTCATGATTATACTGGCTCGACAGCTTACACTAGCGGATATTCAGCCCCAAGCATCGTAAAGTATAGAACAGCTGTTGGAGATGATGATATCCAAGCAATGCTTGAGGAACATGCACGAGAGGTAAGAAATTCGAAACAAAACGAGGGTATTCGCGTGATAGAGCAATTGCCTGACACTCGGGTAAAAGAAAAATATTTTTCAGCAGTAAAATGAAAAAGAATCTTCTATTAAAAACAAGTAAGAAAAGCGCTGAAGGCTTTATACCTTTCAGGAATACGCATCACGGCTTTAAGTGTCCAATCCTTACTTAGAGTACGAACAAACTCGCAAAATGTGACCTGTCTTTCAGCGAGATATCTCAAAAACTGGATGACTAGTTTGCGTTCAAACAGACAAAAAATGTTTGCTACTTCGATGAAAGTATTTTATCTTGTGATCATGGAATAGGATAGAGATGCAAAAGTATTGACATTCTCCGTACTGGATATTTCGATACATCCCGATATAGTGAAATGTTTTTGATAGGAAAATACTGAAAACGAGAGATATTTTGCATGTTTGATGTACTGAAATAACTTAAAAAATAGTTTAAAACCTTGCACAAAACATTTCATATTTTTTGGCGAGAGTGTTCGATGATGAAGTATCAAGAAAATTCTCGATACCAAAAATAAGATTTCGATATCGGCACAAGAAATTGAGCACTCTTCACTATCCAGCCTTTTTGTTTGCATTTTTTGGGGCGACGCTCACCAAACAAAAAGGATCCGATTGACCGTTAGTTTTTTTCTCAGTTCAACTTATGCCTGGTGTAACACTTAGGTCCATTTTCATAAAGGCGGGTTAAGCCTAATCGGCGATTAATTTGATAGCTAACCGTACAAAATACGTCAATTAAAGCCAGGTTATCGTTAACCGGCTTTTATGAAAGCGGCCCTTAGTACATAAGTTGTGATGTTAGCTGCGTATCGTATGAGTATGTAACCGAATTTCAAACCCAAACCATACTAAGTTGATATCACAACTTAAGTACATGCATGAATTTGGATACTTTATATCGTCGACCTCTTACCAGAAAGATGAATGTGCTAAAATAAAAATTATGGAAAATCAAGTTTAAACTTTTAAAGTGACTATAAATGCCGGGCCTGCTAGTGGATTAGTTGTTCTACTACGTGAATACCCTCATTGCTTAACTTGTATGTTAGTTTATTGTACTCGTACACTGTATTTACATAATGTAGCTTTTTATTATGTTTAATTAATTAATTTGGTATTAAACTACGTTCAGAAATATAAAATGTCGGCCTCACAAGCAATAAACATACATGCATACACATATTTATATCACGGTAGATACTTATATGTAACAATTTTGTAGTTTATCATTTAACATATCGCTACTAATTTCAACATTCATCAATTCATCATTATTTTGTTTTTGGTTTCTGTGCAAACATCATATCATTAACAGGCGACGCATTTCAGAAAATGAGGAGCGAACCTGACCACGATCCCACTACAAATACCGCATTTGAGCCACTAACGATACCACACCAAGCAACAACAACAACATACATAGATGAAAAAAGCGAGAAACAAACTGACGAATTAGCGAAAGAAAAGGAAATCTACATGGATGCTGATAAGAAAAATCCAAAAACAATAATAAAACCGACAATCATTGATGCCAGATCAAAACAGCAACACATACCAGAGTTGTCAAGGTTAGATTGTAAATTAAGGCTAAAAGATATCTTAGGTGTAGGCCAATTGTTAAAGAAAACTAAATGTCTAAGACAAAAACGTAATGCGGATTATGGTACATTACAACCAATAGATGAAACGTCTCTTGAAGAGTTGCGTAAAACGTATAAGGACTCGTTAAAAGAAATCACATTGAAGCCCGATGAAGACCCCACAGAGGCATTAATGCGTTACAATTCGGATTCGATACGCGAAGCTTTAGAGCATGCAAATGAACAACCGATGGAAGTACACGCAGATGATGCGCATTGTGAGCCTGAAATGACAATATTAGATCAGCATGAACAAGCCCCAACACGCATAGCTAACGATCCTAATATGTATAAGCGCGATCGGAATGGGCATTATAAAACAGTGGGAAACCAACAGCAACATCCCAATTTTTCGCATTACCAGAGTAAGCTCCAAGAAACTAAAGTTGAAACTAACCAAAACCAACAAGATGCAACCATCAATGGAAAGAACCGAAGCGGAACTCTCAGTGCTGCTATTGACGCATCATCAATTGCTTTGAATTCAAAAGTCACCGCGAGCGATGAGGCCCGCACATTGATTTCTAGTTTACCGGAGAGTGAACTACAAGCCGTTATGGAGCTTATCAAAAAACAAATGCAAATGTGTTGTGATGATTGTCGGGATCGTATTTTATCGAATATTAAAGCGAATATACAGAATGCAAACGCAAGGGAAGCAACAACAACAGCGGCTTGCCCAAAAGCCGAACCGCTAGACGATGCGCAATTCAAGAAGTGGGTCCGTGAAATGGAGCACAAAGGTTACGATTCAAAATATTTAACAAAATCACATTATTGGGAGTATTTGAATAGCGGTAAATTAACATTGACTGTGGAAAGTGACGAAGATGATGCAGCGCAGGCGCAGAGTGGCAATAGGATTGCCAAGAAATCGCATGAACCCTCCCAAACATTTAAACGCTATACGGAAAGCAACGCTTTGTTGAAGAGCGTCGAGTCTAAAACTCAGCATAAAAAAGTTGGTATTACCAATTGCGCCAAAGGCAAGGCGTTCGAAAAAAATACGCCTGTTCCCAATCAGGCAGTAAGAGATAATGCCCATGTGGTAAATGATGAGTTGCAACACTTGAAAGGGTATACAGCAGACGAAGTTTACTACACGCAGAACCCATATTCATTGCGTGGCAAATTTAAACATTCCAAAAAGCGAAATACTGATGCAACGCCGCTCAGTTCACCAGTCAAGTTTAATGCAATGACGCAAGAAACGTCAAAGTCCAACCATAATAAAAATAATGCGGAAACCAATAGGGGTAAAGTTGTTGAATTGTTGAGTTTGTTGTATGATTTGGGTCCCACGGTAAAAACTGAAAATGGCAAACCTACGCAACTCTCTGTAATGGTTGTGCCGTTTGTTGAAACAACAACAGCGCATCCCGAACAACCAAACCTGACCGTGAGTACCAGCAATAACTTAAACAAAGCCACGACGGGTAGAAGTCGAACGAAAAGGTTGCGTTTGAAGCGTAAGAAGGTAGAGCATGTGACGTCTACAGGTCAGGCAACTTCTGCTTGAAAACCTTAGATTTATAATTACGATTAAGTTTGATTTAAATTATGTTTAATTTATGAAATATATTTAAGTTTTTACTGTTATCTTAAATTATGCTCAATTTTACCAAGTAGTCACATTTATTTCATTTCATTCCTCACATTATTATATTTCCATTCTCATTTCATTTCATGGTCGCCTCGCCTCATGTCATCTCATAAAATCATAAACAATCATCTCTACATCAAATCAGCTTAAATGAAAACATCGCAACATCATGTTCTATGGATCCCGAAGACCGCATGCGTTCAGTATTTAGTTTTAGTCCGAAAGTGTTAGAACCCTTTATGGGCTTGCATCCCATACCATTATATGAAAGTGATCCATGGTTCCACCATCCATACGACCTACATTATCCTGTCTATGAAGGTGGCGGTAGTTATGAGCACTTTTTGCATCCAACACGTTTTAAACGTAGTACCACGTTACCATATCCGCACAACATACTTACACCTAACATTTTAGATAATTTTCTAAAAATACATGTACAATTTGAAAAGAGCTTTCCACAATTATATAAAACTGTGCGCGATCAGCAAAGGGCTCTTAATTTGACTCGCGTCTTCGTTCAACCACCTGTAATACCAAAAGATGTCTCGTATCCTATGAGGGAGTTAGCTTCGGCTGAAATATTACCACCAGTTGTGAACATCATTCCAGTTGCAGAGCCTATATATAAAATAGACGATGTTGTAGACTATTTCTCATTTGATGATGATGATTAGCTAATGATGAAATTGTTTGAAATACAAAAAAAAATGTTTGACAGTGGCCTATCTTAAAAAGCTTAAATGAGTGTATAGACTTTAAAAATAAAATTAATTTGAATGAAATTATGCGTTGTCTTTATTGTGCAAATAAGTTAGGGCATATATGCAGGGTTGATATATGTGGCCGTTTTTTCTCCTAGGGTATTTCTGCCATGGAAGGCTTCTCAGCAAAAATTTGGCCGTTCGGAAATGGCAAGAAACTGTAGGTCCCGCCAATTTATAGGAAAAATTAGAAACAGCTCACCAAAAATTGGTAGAGAAACTCGGCCCTAATCTCCTCGGTGGTATATCGCGCCAAATACTTATCTTTCATTTTATGAATATACAGCTGTGTTCAATATAATAGCAGTGAAATTAAAATGGAAATCGTTCGAGGGAATAATAAGAAGCTGTGTTTTTAATAGTTTTCATTTAAAATATAGCGAATTCCATAACAGAAACCACGTAAATAGAAATTTCAAAGTTTACGTAAAGTTCAGGAAAGTTAAATAAACTTAAAAAAGCAGAGTTTCTAGAAAATTTTTGAGTACGCAGTTTTGTAGACCAATAGCAAAAACAAAGAAAAATGTTTCCCTTCACAGAGGTAATCTTGACTAGTTTTTGTTTTTGGAATATATTTTTTCCTTCCTTTTGAATATTTGTGTAAATTACCCAGTTCATAAAAACCAATTTTTGGAATACATTGCACATAATTGATTTCTAGCTACAATCTGTAAATGTATTTTGCATCTGAAAATATTGCGGTTCTGAAAATATTTTACTCTTTTCGCGAAACAACTTTTTCCAATTGAAATACAGTTTTTTGAGATAATTTTGTATACTCAAATTATTCCATAGAGTATTTTGTACACGCAGAGTTCATGTCAATTCTACCAACAAACTTGTTTCTACGAAATACAATAAAATAAATTCTAAATATCTTTGCAATAAGAGCAACATGGTCAATGAAATAATTGAAGTCACCCATTGTATTAATGTATTCTGCGATTCCCTGAAAAAAGTTTGGAGAATTTCGTCCTCAGTTAAATCGAATTGATGGTGAATGCTTAAAGAAGCAAGCCCAATGAGACGCTCTTGCCCCATAGTGTTTCTGAGAAAAGTCTTTATTCTCCTTAGGGTCCAAAATGATTGTTCTGGGGTTGCTGTTCTTCCAGCTAATACTGCCAGAACTCTTAGGATCGTGTTGACGTTTTCGTTCATACGTTTTCATTAAGGTGCAGGACACAAAGTTTATTTCTAAATAAATAATGGAATTCAAAACTACTCACTGATAATGCTTCGAGCATTCTGGATGTTCTGAACGCATATTCGTTGTCTCCGGATTTTTATTTCTGAGATGAGATTTCCCTCTGAACAATTTAACATTTCCACACAAAATTTGTAAAGGGCTTTGCATTTTTTCCATCGAATTGATTTTTCGGGGAATAATTATCCGAAACTTAGGAAAATTGATTTATGTTGCTTGAAACGGCTTTGAATATCGGAAATGTAAGTATTAATGAATGGAATATAAAATGCAATTCTGTAGCAATCTTCAACTTTTTGTATTTCAACATTGCAGCGATTTTTTTTAATTCATAAAAATCAGGGCAGTTAGTTTTAAATGCAGAAGTGTATCGTGGTGTAAAGAAGAGTTTTAGAAAGTTAAGTGTTTTAAGCGAAAGTTGTATATGAAATAATGTATAGGAGGTTGTTTTCCTATTTTAATCGTCTCGATTCAGTATCGAAACCAAAAACAAAAAAAGAAAAGGTTTTGAAAGAAAATTTTATCGAGTAACCCAAAATAGAATGGAAAATTCATAACCAAACTTTCTGATTCCTGTGATGCTATGCTGTCTGATCAAAGTACTGCCTTCGACAAAGATAACCTAACTCTTTTTAAAAATTACTTTGGTTTTGTATATAAAAATCTCATGAAGGCAATAAGGGTGGACGAAGTATTGCAAATTGCCGACAATTCATGGGCTCCCCTGCCCAAACAAAAATTTCCAAAATCGATTGAGACAAACTTGTCATTCCAAAGGCAAAGTCTTGATGAGATAAACAGGTAGGGATGTTCCAGAAAAATTTACATCGATGATTTTTCCGATGCAATGCATTGTAAACTCGATGCTTTGCGATGTATCGACTAAAAACATCCATGTTTTCGATGCATCGTATTAATTTTGATTCCAGAGGGTTGTCATTAAACCGACTTATCGGGCTATGCAAATAAATTGATATCTCATTCTTTATTGTAACTTGTTTTCCCTTTTTTGGTGAACTAGTTTGTGGTGAACACTCCAGAGACAGAATCCGACTCCCCAAATGTGTCCTCCGGTATGTCCTTTGCCAAAGCTTCTTTAATTCCACATCAGGCCATAACCATTACTAAAACAAGAAAGTATCCTGTGTTTTTTTGTGTGACAATAGATATACAATGTAATACAACTTACAGGTCAAATTATTTATCCAGGTAAATTTGTAGTTGAAATAGTGTCGGTTTGACGATGACGCCAATTCGAAAAATTAGGTATGGTACAGGCAGGAACTGTTCTGCGATACATCGAACAAAATACATCGATCCATCGATAAATATTGTTTCGAATATTCTCAAGCATGTACCAACGCCAACTCAATAACACTCCCACCACTAGTTAAACACAACAGAGATAATGATGGCTACGCTTATGCATGCAAGCATGTATTTACCAAGCAAGAACAAGAGAGATCGCGCGAGTGTTTGCGAATATGATGCAAAGAGTAGATGCCAATAAATAACACCGACCTTTCGAGAACAAGAAGAGCGAACAACCAAGAAAGTTCTGGGAGCGTAGGGTCGGACTATATAAGGCGGTGGCCAAGCAAGGCAGGTTGATCAAGTGTTGTTCAGTGAACTACTGTGAAGTTACCAAACTCTTAAATTTGTATTGCGTTTATTACTAGTAAATAAAACTTGCTATTTGTAAAAGTATTTTTGTACTTCACTTTATAGTGATCGAACTCAGGATTAGTAATCAAGGAATCATCGAATTCGTCACAATATCTTAGTTATCGATACATCGATGATCCCTTTTAGCTGGTAAGCATATTCTACCAAGGAAAATAGAATTGAAGGGGATATAGGGTTAGAAAAACTAGTAAGTAGGCTGTTCGAGACTGGAAGCACGCTCAAGAAGCCTTCCAGAATCATGAATAACATGGCTATCACAAAAAATATATATGTATGTATGATACAAGCATTCTCGCCCAGAATTAATGTTGTGTAGAATTCATAAAAAAGGTGAAACGTTTTTTTTTGTTGCACAGTAAGATTTTAATTTTTTAAGCCCGAAAAAACCAATCAATATATTCTGCTAAGAAATAAGAAATCACTAAAAAATGGAACTTATATATCTTTTCTGTTATTTATGGTTTTTCATAACGCTAGATCTGCGTAGAGCAGGCTATAATAATAGATATATAATGTTAGGTTACACCCGAACTTAGAATTCCTCGGCTATTATTTTTGTTCTTGGTTTTACGGTCTTTCCATTTTGCAGGGACCGCAAATAATGATTCTTTTTATTTTTTACTCATTTTTGAGTATTATTTTATAGTTTATAATAAAACTCAAAGAATCATAATCCTGAACCATGAGGAATTTGGGCTTGAAAATTTGAACTAAAGAGAAATGATTGAAAATTCTACTTTAAAGGAAATGGGTATTTATGAGATGTAAATGAAGGCACGCATATTTATACCCAGCGTGTACTAGTACACAGGGTATTATAGGTTTGGTCATATAACGGTGGCTTGTAACGGTACAAAATAATAGAGATAGATATGGGATTTTATATATATTAAAGTTATTAGAATGAACAGAGGAATTCATTACTACATGACCGTCACGATAACTTGAGTAAAATTTGAGATATTTGAATGAAAATTGGCTTTCCAGGTAGGTTGCTATTTGAAATGGGCGAAATCGAACCATAGCCACGCCCTTTTTTCGATATCGAAAATTTCGAAAAACTTAAAAAATGTGTAAATTCAACAATAGAAGCAGCTACAATGACGAAATTTGCTAGATTTATTAACTTGGTTGTCCCATTGACGAGTTTATCAAATTTTTGGAAAAGGGGCGTTGCACCGCCCACATATGAGGGAAGAAATTTTCAAACTTTGACTCTTAATAACTTCACAACCGTTTACGCTAGTACAACGAAATTTCGTAGAAGGCATACTATTGCTGTGATAAATCTACTCATAGAAAATAAGCGAAATCGCTTTTCGACCACGTCTACTTTTTCATAAAAGTTATATGGAAAGGAGGTAGAAATATTGAACTGCCCATATCCAATTGATTGATACAGGTATAGTAATATAATTTGGTACTTACATCAATTTTCTTATTCTTTATATGATTTAGCAAAATTTTGGAAAGTGGGCGTGGCACCGCCCACTTATAAGTCAAGCAAATTTCAAATTGGACTGTAAATAACTTCAGAACAGTGTAGGATAGAATTACGAAACTTGATACGAGGTATACTTTGGATATGTAGAGTACGCCCACAGAAAATAAGCGAAATCGGTGAACGACCACGCCCACTTTTGGGCTAAAGTTTTCTAAACGAGAGTTAGGAAACCGGAACATGCCATATCTCCGTCACTGATACAGATAGAATGCTTAAATTTCGTAGTTACAATGACCTGATGATTGATGTATATTGAACAGATTTTTCGTCATCCCTTGTCAAATTTGGTTTTGAGACAAACCGGTTTCGGCGTTGTGCCATCATCAGTGTCGATTTTCGTTCTGATCTGTTGTTGTCCTTTGTCTTGTATTTATAGTAGGTAGCAGGTAACGTCAGCATGGGTGCCTGTTTGTGCACGTGTGTGCATGTGTTGTATGTGTACATTCAGAAACGGGGGTGGTTTGCATCGATCGGTTGTGTGGTTGACTGAGGCAGGTAAAAGTTGGTGATTTTTGTTGTTTTACCTTTTTTGCTTGTTTGTTGTTTTTGATCTTTTGCTGTTGTGTGTTTATGTGTCGGTGCGTGTGAGTTTGTTGTACCTGAGTGGTTGCTTTGTTTTTTGTAAACCAATTTTAAAGGTTCGAATATTGTGTCGGAAACAGTGTTTGTCTCTTCGTTTATTATTCTACCGTCGAATGTTTTTTGTTTGTAGATTTCCATGTTTTCGAGTACGTTCAGACGTCGGCCTTTTGCTTGTACATGTAGGACCTTGACTGTTTTTCCGGGGGGGCATTTATTCTTCACCATGTGATTCGCAAAGTTGGACTCTGGTCTGATGGTTGGATTACGTATCTTTTGGTTGTAGTCTCTAATGTGGTCTCTGAACCTCGTTCTTACTTGTCGTCCTGTTTGTCCTATGTAACTGTGCTGGCATTCACAAGTGAGCTTGTAGACACCATGGCTGCTAAATGTATCTTCTAAGTTAGTTTTGGTTCTTAGCTTCCATCCTAAATTGTTCGATGTTTTGAACGCTGTGATGTTGTATTTTCTAAGGAAATTTGCTAATTTATGTGTTGCCCTTCCAGTATATGTCATTGTCGTCCAGGTTTGTGTACTTTCCTCTCCATTGTTTCTTTTTTTTTCTCTAAGGTCTCTCCTGAGTTTATCTACTAGTGCTTTTTTATATCCGTTGTTTGTAGCGATGTTATATATTATTTCAAGCTCTCTTCTATATGCTTCTTGTGTAAGAGGTGTTCTTTCCAATCTTTGTACTAAGTGCCTTAGCCGTGCATTTTTATGTTGTTGTGGGTGGTTCGAGGTATTATGTATTATTGTGTCGGTGGCCGTTGGTTTCCTATATATGTCGTAGTTGAATTTATTGGTAGCTTTATCAATACATATTGTGAGGTCCAGATAATTGATTCCTCCGTCTTTTTCGGTTTCCTGATGATCTTGTTAATGATTTTTGTTAAATTTTGGAAAATGGGGGTGGCACCGCCCACATATAAATGAACAAAATGTCAAATTTTAGCTATTATTATATAGCCTATATAGCCTATGCTGGAACCAGTGAATCCAAGAATCTGCTGTAAAAATGTTGTAAAGATCGGTTTAGTACCTTGGACATCTATACAAGATTACAATTTTATATAGCATGGAGGCGTGGCACCGCCCACTTTTCCATAATTATATATAAATAACATTGTCGCAACGAAGGCTGACAAAGGCAACACAACTGTGCTAATTAGAAAAGATGAGTATATAACAAAAACCGAAAAACTCATCGAGGATATGGAATGTCGTAGAATAAGAGTGAACCCCACGGATGAATACCAGAAAGAAATCAAAGTGGCTATAAAAACGGCAACAAATATAATAGATACAAACTCGGCATATACATTAGTCCAAATGAACCCGTCAACTCCACCACTAATTGCGCTACCAAAAATCCACAAGGCAGGCAATCCAATGAGACCAATCATTAATTTTAAATCGGCACCATGCTATAAGCTAGAGTCCGACCGATTAATCGGCTAGTATCGGCCAAAAGGATCGGCATCGGCATCGGCATCGACCGTTTTTGGCCGATCCTTGGCCGATTGTTTTCATTTGTAGCTTACAGCGATTGTTTTCGAAAATTCATTCACTTTTCACTTTTCCTTGCATAATTAGGCCCTTAATTGCTTATAATTTTACAATTTTAATTCATCCGGATCTCCCTGTAACAGCTGTTTATTCTATTTGTCGTGGTGTAAACAAAGTTTTTATTTTGGCAGTTGCGTTTGCTTTAGAATTTGTCGTCGCGCAGTTTGTAATATTTGGTAAGAAAATGCTTCTATTTTTATGTGAAAGTGTTATAGAGCTCTTTTAAATGTTTAGGACTAATGGCAGAAGGTAATCCCATTTGGAAATTGTTTGAAAGAAGCGTGAGCACTGCTAAGTGTCAAATTTGCAAGAAGGACATTTCATTGGGAAGCAGCCAAAAGAAAAGGCAAACGACTGCAAATATAAAAAGGCATCTGCAAGCTACCCATCCGGGTGAGTTGCAATCATATACTAAAGAGGAAGATGCATTTATTGCGTCACACAAAAAATCAAAAAGAGAGGAGCCAGCTTGTAGCCAAATCCAGGACACGTTACCGAATCTGCTGAAGAGAAAAAGCGAAACTTTTTACGCAGATGACAATCCAATAGCCGAGAAAATCGACAAGTCAATCATGGATCTTATTTTAGTGGATATGCATCCTTATAACATGGTCGAAGGTAGCGGGTTTAAAAGATTGCATATTGGTGATCCATCAGTTCCAAGCAGATATCGACTAAAAAGCGAAAAGTTTTTCCGTACTACATTAATGCCACAAACTTACAAAAAAGTCAAAGATAAAGTGATTGAACTTTTAGCATCAGCAAAGTGGTTGAGCTTTACGACGGATATATGGAGTAATCCCACAAAGACTTGCTCACTGCTAAGTTTCACTGCACACTTTGTCCAAGGGCCATGCAGGCTAAAAGTGATATTGGCAGCTAGCGTATTAGACAAAGATCACACCGCAGAAAATATTTGTTCTGGATTAAACAGTGTTATTGAAGAGTATAATATCACTTCGAAAATCCATATTGCAGTATCTGACAATGCACCTAATATGATAGCGGCGGTAAGATTAGGCGGAGTGAAGTGGCTGGGGTGCACTGCACATCTCTCTCTATGGCGCGATATACAACAGGTATATCATCATAAACCTCCTAAAGGATTTTTGCGCCAAGCTTCTCTTCCAATTTGTGGTGTGCCGATTTGAATTTTCCCTACAAATTGGTGGGACCTACAGTTTTTTGCCGACTCCGAACGGCATCTACAAAGGAGACGAATTTTTGCTGAGAAGCCTGTCATGGCAGAAATACACTCGGAGAGTTTGCCAAACCACTGCCGAGGGGCGACCCCGTTTTGAAAAACTTTTTTCAAATCACTTTTGATGTTACCTGTACCAGGGCTCGAACCATGGTAGGCCGGCAACACTACCTTCACACCACGGCGGCCGCCCATACTTTACAACTTGTCATCGAAGATGGTGTGCTAAAAAGGGGAAATATAAAAGAGTTGACTAAAAAATGTCGTAAAATAGTGGGTCATTTCACAAGAAGTGAACAGGCGCGCCGCTACTTAAAACAATTTCAAGACACCGTTGGTTTGCCAAACCATGCCTTAATTCAAGACGTTCCTTGCAGGTGGAACAGCACCTATTTAATGCTTAATCGGTTATATGACCAGAAGGCTGCCATTAACCTATACGTAGCCGAACGAGGGGTTGAAGAAGTTTTGACAGCAAGTGAATGGAAAACGGCTTGTAATTTAGTTAAAGTATTAAAGCCTTTTTATCAGGCAACACTGGATTTGTCTTATGATTCAGCATGTACTTCTGTCATAATTCCATTGATTGCTATGCTGCAGGGAAAACTTGAGCGGAGCGATGATGATGGAACTGAAATTTCTACTCTAAAACACAGCTTAAAATCTTCATTGCTAAGGCGTTTCGCTTTTACTAAAACAAATCCAGAGCTGCTTATTTCTACTTTACTTGATCCTCGTTTTAAGCAGAAATATTTTTCAGCTGTGGAAATTAATACGTGTGAAGCTATATTAAAGGAACAATCTGGTTCATTCGAAGAAGAGCGATAGGCGCTCAAACTTGCTTGGAGAAAACGCTAATAAACTCCTTTTTTTACATTATAATATAAAATTGTTTGATTTTGATTATTAACTATAAACTGTTTTGCCTGCTTAGCAAATGAATTTGGTAAATGTTATTTTTTTTAACTACGGTGACCTTTATATGCTTATGAATTAAAAGAGAGCTTTTTATTTTTACTACTATAAATACAAGTAGAAATAAAATTTCGAATAAAATACAAATATAGGTTTAATATTTTTATTTTTCAATGAACATGAAATGTATAGTTCCTTATACCTTGAAATTCAATGTTAGTACAACTGAAATATAATGATACTATCTTTATATATGTATAGTAATACATAAAACAAGGAATATATTCTTTAATGTTTTTGAGTTTATTTTATATTTTTCCGAATTTATTTTTAAATAAAAAATTGAAATATTCTAATACATTTATAATAAAAAAGTATAATTTTTGATGATCCGTATCGGCATCGGCATCGGCCGATTATTTGCCCATGGGCCGATTAATCGGCATCGGCATCGGCCAAAAATTGAGCATCGGTCGGACACTACTATAAGCTATCCAAATATTTAAAAACAGTATTGAAGGACACACTGGAACTTAGCAACGAACACACCATAACTAATACATCTGAACTAATAAACAAACTTAGGACCGTTGAAGTGACAAAGGACAGCAAATTGGTATCTTTCGACATAAAAGATCTGTACACATCAATACCACTAGCAGAGACATTGAACATAGTAAACTCTATAATACTACGTAAAACAAAAGATAAAGTAAAAAGTACGCAAATCACGAACACGGTAAGAACAACACTACGTCAAAACTATTTTCAATTCAACAATAAAATATAAAGACAAACAAACGGACTTGCGATGGGAAACCCAACATCGGCTATTCTTATGGAAGCGTTTATGCAAAACCTGGAAAAAGAGTATATACAGGAATTAAATTCCAAATTAGGAGTGTTATTTTACGCAAGGTACGTGGATGATATCATATGCGTTTTAACTACCAACAACGAAGAGCAAGTACTGGAGTACCTCAACAAGCAGCACGGGAACATAAAATTCACAATGAAAACCGAAAAAGACGGAGGAATCAATTATCTGGACCTCACAATAAGTATTGATAAAGCTAGCAATAAATTCAACTACGACATATATAGGAAACCAACGGCCACCGACACAATAATACATAATACCTCGAACCACCCACAACAACATAAAAATGCAGCGCTAAGGCACTTAGTACAAAGATTGGAAAGAACACCTCTTACACAAGAAGCATATAGAAGAGAGCTTGGAATAATATATAACATCGCTACAAAAAACGGTTATAAAAAAGCACTAGTAGATAAACTCAGGAGAGACCTTAGAGAACAAAAAAGAAACAATGGAGAAGAAAGTACACAAACCTGGACGACAATGACATATACTGGAAGGGCAACATATAAATTAGCAAATTTCCTTAGAAAATACAACATCAACACAGCGTTCAAAACATCGAACAATTTAGGACGGAAGCTAAGAACCAAAACTAACTCAGAAGATCCGTTTAGCAGCCATGGTGTATACAAGCTCACTTGTGAATGCCAGCACAGTTACATAGGACAAACTGGACGACAAGTAAGAACGAGGTTCAGAGAACACATTAGACATTACAACAAAAAGATACGGAATCCAACCATCACACCAGAGTCCAACTTTGCGAACCACATGGCGGAGAATAAATGCCCCCCCGGAAACATCAAAAAAACAGTCAAGGTCCTACATGTACAAGCAAAAGGGCCGACGTCTGAACGTACTCGAAAACATGGAAATCTACAAACAAAAAACATTCGACGGTAGAATAATAAACGAACAGACAAACACTGTTCCCGACACAATATTCGAACCTTTAAAATTGGTTTACAAAAAACAAAGCAACCACTCAGGTACAACAAACACACACGCACCGACAAATAAGCACAAAACAGCAAAAGATCAAAAACAACAAACAAGCAAAAAAGGTCAAACAACAACAATCACCAACTTTTACCTGCCTCAGTCAAGCACAAAAAAACCGATCGATGCAAACCACCCCCGTTTCTGAATGTACACACACAACACATGCACACACGTACACAAACAGGCACCCATGCTGACGTTACCTGCTACCTACTATAAATACAAGACAAACGACCACAACAGATCAGAACGAAAATCGACACTGATGATGGCACAACGCCGAAACCGGTTTGTCTCAAAACCAAATTTGACAAGGGATGACGAAAAATCGTTCCAATATACATTAATTATATATACCCTATACTGTAACTAGTGAGCCCAGGAATCTACTGTGGAAATTTCATAAAGATCGGTTAAGTACTTTGGACGGCAGAGACACATACACACATTCATTTTTATTTATAAGATGGCCCGCATGGTAGTAGAAAAAGTTTAAAACCTCTATAGGTCATAACTCCACAACAATTTACCAATTCACCACGATCACTTTTACACAGCTGGGTATTTAATGTTCGGTTCCACCTGAACTTAGACCCCCTTACTTGTTTCATATCCATTTTTCACCATTTATAATATCAATAATTCATTGCAATAGATACACATACTTCGTTTATGAAAATTTATTCACTAATTTTTGAATTGAAACGGGTTAGCCGATTGTTTGCAAAACAAGGCCCAATGTTGAGAGTTTAACTTACATATAAATTTAGGCTCAGCTTAAACTTGCCATGAAACTTTACTGCTCATCTTAGTTGAAAAGCCCAAAGTAGCAGGGTTAAATAGCGGGTTAGGCTGCAAGCACATACATACACACATACTTCCACAAACACATAATATATTAATTTATATATTTCCTTTACCATTTGAAAAATATGATTTTCAAAAAAAAAGAAAATATTTATTTTTGCCCAGTCTAACGATGGCATTATTGAAGTTTGCTTTGGTCATTTAGAACTTGTGACCTCACAAGTAAAAGTACGTTTGTTTTGCGTCTTAGTGCTTTAGGCCTCAGAATATGAAATTATTTATTAACTGTGGATCTATGAAGCTGCAAATATTGTGGAGCGGATAAACCGCAAGGCCCAATTGTATTAATGATTCAGAGCGTTTTTGATCCCTTTTTTGTACGCGTAAAGCCAATCGTGAGAACGACATTTCCGGCAAAATAACATTGGATATCATATTTTCTGACGGTTTTTTTATTGTACCAAAGCGAAAGTAAAGAGTCTTTTTTTCTGAATGCTTATCAGTACTCGAAATTTGGAAGCCAAATTAAACAAAATAATATTACTTGATTGTTTAAAGTGTTTTGGTAAGTTCTAAATCAAAAGGAAGGAAAGAGCCTAAAAAAGCTTCTAAAAGCATCAATAAAATGCTCCAATATGAGTTCAACGGCCGGCGTGGTGAGGCGGTAGTGTTGGTGGGCAATCACACTAAAAGTCCAAGGGACCGGTAATATCAAAAGGGGCTTAGAAAAGTTTTTGCAAAACGCGGTCGCCTCTCGGCAGTGGTTTGGCAAACTCCCCGCGTGTATTCTTGCCATGGAAGGCTTCGGAGTCGGCAAAAAACTGTAGGTCCCGTCAATTTGTAGGAAAAATTTGAAGCAGCGCTCCACAAATTGTGCATATCGCGCCAAATATTTATTTATGGGTTCAAAAGGACTCCGCAGTGCATAATTCAGCACAGGTATGATGAGAGACTAATGGCACGCTATCGTCGCTAGTCCAGCGAACTTTACTTCTAAATTGCCTACTCACGTGTTGGCAAGAGTGATTCTCCGTTGAATTTCTCGCTTGACATTATTTACGGTGTGCGCAGGTGCGCTGTTTCCTTATTTGTTGACAGCAAATACTTCGTCTTGCCCTCGTTCTCCCCCAGACCCACTTTCTTCGATTCTTTATCCAGGCCAGAGGAGGCAGAACTTGTTTAGATTGAGAATACTATTATTTGATAGTCCAGATAAGTGACATATTGGGTTGGATTTGATTTGCTAAATGAAGTGATGTAGGAAAACTTAGAATGCAACGATAAAATATAATTTTTACATGAGAACCCAAAAAATCCCAATTGCTTGATACTTTTTAACATTTTTCAACTAAGCCAACTTAATTTAGGGTAATAAATACTCTCAGCAGAGCAATTTTTCAAATCATCAATAACGGTATCGTCTCATCATAATTTATAACATTGGGTCTTTATTCAATATGCTCCACACAATAAATGGAATTTTAATCGGCGCTGGCAATAGGAACACAGTAAAACTGCACAAAAGCTCCCCATTGAACTCTTGTCCAGCAAACAAGCCAGCGAGAGATAATCAAAATGTACAACAATAAACATTGAATGGACCGTAGCGTCGCAGTTATTTATGCAATTAAATAATTTATCAGAGCTATTAAAAGCAGAGATAAATTCTTAAGGGTATGTGGTGCTGCAAAAAAAAAAAATGGTTTTGGTTTATTTAAATAATTTTGCTATATATATGTATATGGGAATTCGGCCGTTTAAGAAAAAACAATAGTTTTTCCAAACATGCTCAAAAAGAAAAAAACAGAAAAAAACTTGCCATCCCATCAATTGCACCTGTGCTCGGAGCTTCGTTTCTTTCGAATGGCACGGAGAGATCCATTCCAATCCAATCGGAGCTATTGCAATTGCTCAAGTCAAAGTCAGACATGGCAGCATCCAGGAAAATGCTTTGAAATCGACCTCTTTTCATTGAACTTCTCCGGAAATTAGCTTATTGTGAAGATCTGACGATTTGCTCTTGATAGAACCTTATGCATCATAAGTTCCACCGCTCTTGTTTGGCCGTATTTTGTGAAAGAGTTGATGGATGTTTTTTCAGGTAAGGAGAGCTCTGTTTTCGGCTGTGCCTAAGGCTTTATACCTTTCATGGAAACGCATCACGGTTTTCAGTGTACGATCCTTACTTACAATACCCAGCGGCGAAGTGAGTTTGCAGTCCTTCCACATAATGCATTGCGAAACCCTTAAAAGTACTTTATTACCATCTATTGCATTGTATGCTGACATGTAATGAAAGAATTCATATGATTTCTGCTTCGTAAAGTGTTTAAACTTCGTGAGAGTTCGTCTTTGCTCTATTGCCGTACATCCACACAATTATTCCATTACTAGTAAAGAGGTATGTAATCGGCTTTGTCTACAAAACGGCCATGCTTATGGGAAAGTTGTATTGATTGTAACTGATTCGTGAAGGGAAACTGTCTGCAAAGTGTTGGAGAAGTATTGCATTTGGTAATGTGAATTTTCGCCGCTGGGTAGGTACGAACTATGCAAAATTTGACAGTCTTATCCTGGTTATTTAAAAATACATAGCCCAAATCCCGTTTATTGGAAAATGGGTTGTACCCGGGCCCCATACCAAATTTCATCCCGATATCTCTAAAACTGAGGTAATAATAGTAGCCAATGGAGACTGCTTTTAAAATACATTTACTCTGCCCAACCTGAAACTCTTGGAATTACATTTTTGTAGTGAACAGTCCATGTTAGGGACCTTGTAACGTTGAATCTCATTATTTTCCAACGATTTTAGTGGTGCACTATGATAATAAGTCCTTCCACCCCTTCACATGGGGTTTCGGTTCGAATACTATTAACTATCCGATGGACGTATCTAACAGGTAACTAGGTAAAACATATCTTTCTAGGATCCCACTTTTAGTTCGCAGTGATTCAAAAGAAAAAAGGAATTGTATGTGTACCGTTTGTAATAAAATTTTTGAGCGAAGCTCTGAGCACCATGATATATATTTATGGGAGAGATTGCTATTTGAATCCCTAGCTCTACCAATGAGTTCAGATTTCGATTCAGAAGCACAGATATCCATACCATAAAGCCAATATATATCACAATAGGTCGCCTTGCTATACCGAAGGTTTCAAGTTAAAATCGGCAGTGGTCGCTAATTCTCTGAGTGTGTTGCAGTCAATAAAAGCAAAAATGTCTTAGCAGAATCGGTCGTTGTCGGCACCCAAGAAATTATAAGAGCTACACTGCCTTTATCTAATTGGGGGTATTTCGAGCCAGTTTAATAATCTACAGCTATCAAATTTTCAAGTTCGGAAACTAAGTATGATCACTTCTCATTACTGGGGAAACAACTGCGAGCTCATAAAAAACTCCGATATTTAACAAGTAGTGGTTTTGATTTTGAAAATGTAGCCAGTTTAAGCTCCCGTGGCACAAATTGTTGTTAATGTAGGTAATAACCATTTTTATTGACATTTACTCATTTTGGCAGTGAAAGTTTTAGTTTAGTTAGTTAAAAAGTTTGAAAGTCAATGAGCTTGTTGGAAAAGTGAAAAGGAGTGTGTGTGTAGTACCCTAGGCATGCGAGTAAACATGCAACGTCTACAAAAGTGACAGTGCATTTACATTCCAAAAAAGAAAAATGTGTTTAAGAGTTAAATAAGGGTGCATATTGGTAAGCGCCTACATACATAAATATGTGTGTACCTAGTATGTGATAGTGGTGTGCAGAGCTGTGTAACCGGATCCGAAGTACCGTTCAAAGAGAGTCGAAAAATGATGAAATACAACAGAAAAGTTATCCCCAGAAAAGTCGAAGGATATCATAACAACAGAACCCAAAGTAATGCCTAACTTAAAAAAAGGAAGTATATGTTAGTAGGCAATATACTGCTTCCAGATCATGAAATTTAACAAATTTTTATTGTTATGAGAGAAATCCTTATCCTTGTAGTTCCTCTGTTTTGAATAAATGAGCTTCTATTCTATTTAGAACACCTACTAGTTCGACAGCAATATCTTTGATTTCAAATAATTCGTAGATTTAACAAATTGAAATCATTGGAAGCATTGCCTTTTTTATATTTCCAAATTAGTTCAAAATGATCAATTAGTTGGTGCTCTATATTTTCCGGATACCTTACCAAAAACTTTCCAGATTTGCATTAATATCTCTCTCTCTCCAAACTAAGAGAACGGGTACCCGAATTATCTTGCACAGGTATGAATAATGAAGGTCGCTTTTTTAACTTTCCAAGTGTAAGCATGAAAAAGAAATACGTAATGAGTATGGATAAATCTTTGTATCGCTGTACCAAACTAAGTAAAATACTAAGATTTGTTGATAATGTATTGTCCCTGTTAATAGCGAATGAATCGCATGTTACACGTTTCTTTCCATAATGCAAATCTCTAACGTAAAATTTTGTAAAATTATCAGTCGATATCTTCACTTCCTATTTAAGGATAATTTTTCTACGAGCCACGTTTGTTTGCATCTTACAAAAAATACCACTTTGGGGCAAGGAACTCTCGAGTTAGTAAAAAGGTATAACTTTTGGCAAACTATACCATAATCAGCAAAACCATTTATAAGGAAGTGAGCTGCCACGACCGTTAAGCTTAATTCTTGGCTTAATTATGTTGTATGCAAGAAGTATGCTAGTTTTCGATTAAAAACCTTTTAACTACACAAGCATTTGTCATCGAGTGTATGATAATGTATGAGCTCTGAAGTGGACGATGCCACACACATTTTTAAAACATGAATATTCGAAATTAGTGTGTATGTGGCATGTATGTCTCAATTGTAAAAACTCTCAATTAAATTTGCCTAATAAACATAACATCACTTTTATGTACGTAAAAGCAAATGAACAACCCAAATTTATTGATTTGTGTCACGGAAGTCGACATCATTAACGTATTAAATAGTACTCGAAGACATTCGCAATATGAATTCAAAATATGGTAATTCAAAATTTAAATTGTGCCAAAGAAAAAAAAATGGATTTCTGTAACCAGCACACGGGGAGTTAGATCATGTGTTCGGCCAAATTTGAGTAATATATTGTTCAATAATTCGATTCTTCAAAAAATTTGTCCAGATTTATAGGATTGGATATTACAATGGTACTCATGGTGATATTTAATAGTCTTTAAGTAGTGAGTAGCATTTATTCGAGCCAATCAAATTGAATATGTAGACTAAAGTTTTGGCAACAATTTTCCTTGTACTTAAGGTAGGGTAAGACTGAAATTTAGTGTCAGCAGGTCAAAGTGACATTCTAATAAAACTTAATTAAAAATGTTTGCAGTCTTTCAGACCAAAGGATAGGTCTAAGTCCCATGACACAGCGCGCAGGTTGCGTATCAGGTAGATAAGGATAGGGAGCTTGTTGTTGTTGTTTGTAATGACAAAAACACTCCCCGAAGGTTTTGGGGAGTGTTGTCGAAAGTGGCAGTCCTTGCCGGTTATGAACCCGGTACGCTCCGGTACTCCCTTGAGGTACATGCCCGACTGCTGCGGGATCGATTTGGTATAACCAGTGTAATTTTCTAGCAATCTTTAATATTTTGTGAGATGGTTTAAAATAAACAGAATTATCGATATCTGTCAAAATACCGATTTTCAAAATTTTCGGGCTCGATATGCTGATTATTCCTTGAGTTATATACTAATTTTCATGGTAAACGTATTTCCATTACTTATAGCCTTACAACTGGCAAATAAGAAGTCAATAATAAAACCCACATTCCATATAAAGCATATTAGTAAGTTTTTGATGCACCCCAACTTGGACTACCTTACTTTTTTCCTTTAAAACGCGATACCAAATAACTGGTGATATACTCGGTATCCGTAAAAATATCTATCGAAAACATCGGTATTAAATGTCAAGAGTATCGTACGTAATCGTATCCATGAAAAATTAAATCAGGTAGAATTGACAACTGAAATATTTTGTTGTGTAGGAATCATGGTACAATAACAAGGTAAAGTCAAATCTACAGAAACAACACACAGGCCCCCTATTGTGTTTATTTGTGGAGGATAAGGACTTGGTCATCAGTGGGTGAAAATATTTATTTATATAATAAAATATATAATGCGATTTTTTTTTCGCTCAAAAATTGACGATTTTATTGACAAAAAACTACATTTCAATTAAATACATTTACACTACAATTTAAACCCAACGAGCAAAGCTGATTTTTCTTTTAAAAAACGATTGATAAGAAACGTTTTATAATTGAAACGACACTTTGGTAAAAAGCTTATTAATGTGTGCCTATAAAATAATTTCAAAGAAGAAAGCTTTTTATAAGTGATTTATTTTGCTTTGTTGATTTTCCAACAGGGTGGAAAGTTGATGTATGTTGGAACGATTTTCCGTCATCCCTTGTCAAATTTGTTTTTGTAACAAACCAGTATCGGCGTTCCGCCATCCTCAGTGTCTAGTTTCGTTCCAATATACATCAACTTTTTATAAGTGTTTTTCCTGAAACTTCATTCAAACTATATTTTGTATATTATTTAGCTATTGCAATAAAATAAATAAATAAGCTGTAATCATAAATTGAATGCTGCAACTTAAACCAATTATTAGCAGATTGCAGAAGTGGTTAAGATGCAGCCATCATTTTTGCTTTTCGTCCTCCTTCTCATGAAAAATCTTTTCTGAAAAGAATTTGAACATTTTTTAAGTTGAAAAGAAAAAAAATGATTTTGGAGTTTTTGTAAACATTTGTATTTCACCGTTAAAGTAAAATGATTTATAAAAGTTTGCTTTTGGAGCTTATAAAAAGTTTGCTTTTGGAGCTTATAAAAAGTTTATTTTAAACTTTCAAGTAAATTAAAACTGAAAAAGCTTACGTATCGCTTATTATAGCAAGTTTATTTTAAGTTATTTTTAAAAACATTTATAGAAATGTCCTTCTCCAATTACTTTCTCGACATTTCTTGCTAACGTAAAATGAAGAGTCTTGGAACAAATGTATTTTAATATTGAAATGATTTGTAAATCTTTTCACTCTTGATAAAAATAACAAATTTTTTAAACACATTGTGTTAATAATATTTTTTTATTTGACGCAAGAATTTCTACAGAAAAGAGAGAACTGCCAAGTTTACTACTGCTTTGTTTAATCTAATTTGCTTCACATGATTCTGCAACTGCCACAGAAAAATTTGTCTTTCCTTTGAAAGGCAAAGGCTCCCCCCGTTCTGGAATTTCGGATACCGTAAATACCTGCCATTGTAAAATTAGTAGGTATCCTAAGCCCATCTCTACTTCATAAAAAATATTGTCTTACCATCTTCTTCTTCTTTACGTTCTCTCGATATCTTACTGAAGCGTTGAGCTAGTTCTATATAAAGTTTGAACAGAATAGAAAAATTTGTTAACAATATTTAATTTGTTTTTTTGAAAGTTCAATTCCAAAGCTACTTAACTGTTGAAGTGCTAGTCGTACTGCAGTCGATTCTTGGCATAATGATACGATAAGTGTTGCATCGTTTCTGAAATGTCAGCATAAATTCGAGTATTTCGTGCAGGAGTAGCGGAAAAAGCGACAAGTTAGAATGTTCATATGCATCACATGCGCATACATACAAAATGGGGCCGGACTTGGTATAGAGCCAAATAGGCCATGGATTGACTTAATTATATTATATGATACATTGCCTGTTTTCAATTGGGGCAATTCAATCGTCAAACAGACGGACTCAAAACATATATTTTATACGAGTAAACCCGACCCCCCTTCGCTGCGTCTCAGAACTTATAACAGGCTGAGTCTAATTTTAATCATTTATAGATATATTATAAGATATGGAAGTTAATTACATCGCTTATTGATCACCTTTATTATCACCTTTCGTTTGATACCCATATTGTACTAAACACATTTTGGGTCACCTTGGTCCCCAAATTGGTCGATATCTCCAAAAGTGGTTCAGATATCGGAACGTATGATATCTTAAATTTTAAATTAAACGTCTAGTAATATAACGGTAAAAGCTCCATTCAATTCCATTAAGTAGTTTTTGAGACAGACAGACAGACAAAAATTCTAAAAATGGTTGATTTGGCTTCTACTGGCTCGACAATGATCCCTCCTATCGATTTTTCTTAAATACCTACAGACATCGACCTGTTACAATTTTGTTATATGTAGAGATTATAAGTCTCGTACCGTTTAAAATGAATTCCACATTTTTTCTCTGCTCTGTGTGCTGTGGTACTAAGCGAAATTTTGGTGGACCTTGAAACCAGTGGCCACTGGGTGGTTGTCTATGCGGATGACCTTGCAATCTTGGTCACATGTAAATTTCTAGGTACTCAGCTTGGTGTTTTGCAAGGATGACTGAAAAATTTCGCTAGATAGGCAATCTCTTGTGGGCTGGAAAGATGGATGGCTTCGGTCGCCTTGTACTGTATCAGGGGGGCTATCGATAAGAGCTTGTGTCTCTCGCCAAGTGTCGTACATTGGCGTTATCAGTCACAAATAAACCACGAAACTTGCACAAATTGTGTAGGTTGGCTGAAAGAGTTATCGAAACAAAGCCAACAACAACTTCGTTTCCACGATGAATTTTCTATGAAAAATTTGAAGAAGCTCGATGAACGTTTTGGTTTCCTTTGTAACTTTGAAAAAATAACATAACTTTCCAGAGATTTTTACAAAGATGATCTTCTCAAAATGGAGGGAAAATGCAATAAACTTACCGAGATTTATCTAGATGACTAGAACAACGGAGACTTGCCCAACGATATTCAAGACTTCCAACTTTTATAGAAAAGGGGGAAGAAAAACGAAGCGGAAATTGGAGTTTCACTTGAACAACTTTTGCTACACATTTCATCAATGAGTGTTTACAAGATATCAGCGACAGCTTAGTAAATAAATTTTACTAACGAGCTCTCAATGTTACGAGACTATGAAAATAAGAATGAACGAAGTTTTATTTTTCATCAAAAATTCATATGAAATGCAACGTTATATTTTGCTTAGATGTAAAACTCAATTTGATTGTAATAAAAAAAATTGTATAAAAGTGTTTGCCCTCAAATCGTTGCGCTCCGGCGGATGCTCCCTCAGTCTTTCCCAGGTACGCCACTGTGGGGTAACGTTTCAAGGGGCAGCGCAAGTCAAAATACTAAAAAACATTTTTCTCAAAGCGTGGTCGCCCCTCGGCAGTGGTCGAAAACCCTTCGCGTGTATTTCTGCGGGGAAAAGCTTCTCAGTGAAAACATGCACTCCACAAATTGGAAGGGAAGCTCGGCCTTAATTTTCTCGGAGGTATATCCCACCAAATTGTTATTAATAGACCGATATGTGTACATTATAGATATTACAGAAAAATTATTATGAGTGGGAATGAGAACAACAAAAGCGATATCAAAAGTTGTTTAGAATTTGTCAATGTGTTTGTATCTACATCACTCAGTAACTATTTCATGTACCGTTTCATTTTCCACCGCTATCGCAGGCAACTGCTTTGCCAACATTTAGGCCCCTTCCCCAACAATTGTCAGCGGCGCCTAAAATTGCTTAAGCTGGCCCTGCATGCATATGTATGAATGCGAGTATATAAATATTGCAGTTGTACATATGAGCATACAATCTGATTTTCATCGTTTGTTAAACAAGTGCTGAGACCAGTCCATATCGCCATCAATCGCTTTCAAAGTGCTAAATTGCAAATCGTTACAACTTCACAACTCAACAACTTGGCCGCGGTGACAAAAAAATATGCCAGAAATCTCAAGAGATGTGCAAAGATCTATTAAAGCCAAAGGCCATATGCACTATGTGGTTTTGTTTTAGTACCAAAAAACTAAATAGCTTTACTAGGAAGTATTCAATTACATTATAACATTCTTGTAGATATGTAATTTTGTTTAAGTGCTTATTTATTTGAATGTAACGAAACTATGGGGCAATTTGGGAAGAGTAGTCTCAATATTAAATTTCTTAGAAACGATAAAAGCTAGAGCGTTTAAACAATAAAGGATTTTTTAGAAAAATCCAATTATTCTCTCAGCTTTACGCTCATACAAATTTTAAAAAACAAAAAATTGAACGAATTTCGTTGGAATTTAAAGTAAAACTTTCCGTTGTCAGTTACAATTTTTTTACGTATTCGAATCTTCAAATCTATAACAGGTTTGATTATCAAGAAAAATAATCATGAGTTTTATTTCAATAACTAAAAAACGACAGGAAAAAGCAAAATGATCTATGTATGTTAAAAATAAATTTCAATCAGAGTCTCATGCTCAAGATATCGAAACGAAATTTAGCATACAAATTTATATTAATAGAAGGAATGTTCCGGAAAAAAATGAGCTAAATCGGTTAAGGTCTACGCTCACGCCCACTTTTATAAGAAAGATTTTGAAAAGGATCATAGATATATTTAATAGGCAATAGCTTTATATCAAAAGCTTTATATCATTTCTATTTCACTTTCAAAGTGTCTGTGAACGAAGAAAGTTGAAAAATATAAATTTTTGAAAATGGGCGTCCCCCCCTTTTATAGTGGATTATTCCACAAAACTTCTTATGCCATAACTCCGGCAAAAGTGATTTATCGAAACGATATTTGGCGAAAATGTTGAATATATAAATTTAATGTTTGTTATAAAAATGGGCAAAATCGTTCCACGGCCACGCCCAGTTTTTTAACATATGTAGTTCTGAACGCGATATTTCTATAACAATGCAAGTTATATCAATAAGATCTTGCACACATAATAAGCTTTTTAAGCGATTTTCAAACCCAATTGCTTGTAGTTTCAACAAGATATTTCAATCAATAGTATGTAGTATACTCCTGTGAAAAATTAGGCAAATCGGATAACACACAAGCAAAATATCCGGGCAAGTAATTAATACCCCACTGCAATAGATAAGTTATATATCTTTTTTGATTTTCATACCTTCCAAAAACATGAAATGTTTTAAGTATAAGAATAACAAGAGATGGGCCCATCAATAAGTATACGGAAATAGTCAGGACGATGAGTTTATTTAGCCATGTTCGTCTATCTATCTGTCCGTCTGCCTATTTCAACGCAAAATTTTTCAAACAAAATGTGCATGTATTGGTATTATGAAAAAACATTATATACAAATAAATTACTTTACCCCTCAAAGCTCATAACAGAGGTGTCCACCCGAACTTAGACTTCCTTACTTGTTCTTCTAAAATATTATGTTCTCATATATTAAGTTATTAACAAATTCTGATCACGATTACTATGATTTAAACGTGATTTTGAGGTATTTCACGTAACAAAGGTATGAACCTATTTAAACCTAAAAGCACATATCTCATGGCTGGATATGCAATCGACCGTTGAAAAATGTTCAATAAATGAAAATGCTTTTGACAGTAACGCTAGCCTTGAATTTGGCATGCATGTGCAATGTGTAGGTATGTAGTGGCATTGAGGAAATGCAAATTTTAATTATATAGTATATATTAGTTTATACCAGACATGGGCATGCTGCATTAAATTTGGAATGCAGTACATACTTCACCAACCACTCAAGGTTTACAATGGAAATTGGCGTTTTTTTACCACATAATTTTCATTATCACTCAACTTATTATTGTAGTGAAGCTACCTCTCAATTATCATTGGACGTTGATTTTGAGTATAAATTCACTTCTATTAGAATTTATGTTATTTGGAAACTTTCCTTCTTCTGCTGTTACCGACTGGCTTCGATAGAACTATCATTCATTAATTCGCATAACCTGGCTTAGCCAGTTCCCACGCTACATTTTTTATCTGCTGAACCCGGTGAAATCTACTTCTAAACACAGTTGTTCCTGTGAGCTCACTAGAAGCCAATGTTCCCTCAACCGCTGTGTATAGTGAGTTAGAACAAGTAAGGAAGTCTAAGTTTGGGGGAACCGAACATTATATACCTAGTAGTGATCTATTATGGCATCCCAATTTACGCAGGTCTATTTTAATACCTTCAGTTCACATTTGCGTTCAAATAGACAGACGGACAGACAGATAGACGTATCGACAGACGGACATGGCTACATCGACTCAGCTCATCCTCCTGATCATTTCAGTATACGTACAAACATTTCATGTTCATGAAAGGTATGAATATCAAAAAAGATATACAACTTCGCTTCTGCAGTGGGGTATTAACTACTTGCCCGGATATTTTACTTTTCATCCTGAACGTTTTGATATGCATCAATAAATATATATCTCGATTCGTTTATGCCGAAGCACTACTAGGTATAAAAAATGTGTGTCTTTTATAGGCGCCAAAGAACTCAACCGATCTTTATGAAATTTTCAAAATATATAATTGGGTTCACTGGGTACAGTATAAACAATATATAGTTTTGGAAAAGTAGGCAAACCCACGCCCCCAGGCTATATAAAGTTTCAATTCGTCATAGCTCAGAACTTTTTTGGTCTAAATTAATGAAATTTGGATATATGTAACACTTAGTCAATATCTACATAGTTCTTCAAAAGTGGGCGGTGCCACGCCCTTATATTTTGTGTTTTGTTTTGCCCTTGAACTTTCACGATAGGCTCAGCAGTTCGCTGGGCACGACACAGTCTGTATATAGCTTTTGGAAAAGCCCCCAGGTTATATAAAGCTGCAGTTCGGTACAGCTAGGAGTTTATTTGGTTCAAGTTAATGACATTTTATATATAGATGTATTCTATGTATCAAAACGTCAAAACAACGTCTACCGGGTTTGCTAGTATATAATAAAATGGCAGAAGCAAACAACGAATTTCAGCATTCTTTCGTAAAACTGAGAGACTAGTTTGCGTTCAAATAGACAGACGGACGGAGAGACGGACATGGCTAAATCGACTCCGCTCATCATTCTGATCATTTCAGTGAATTTCTCTTTTTGTTCTCATACTTACATACCTTTAATGTTTATGAAAGGTATGAAAATCAAAAAAGATATATAACTTCGCTATTAATACGTGGCCGAATATTTTGCTTGTGTGTTTCCCGATTTGGCTAATTTTTGGCAGGAATATAATACATACTACTGAGAAGCAGCTGACCAATTCTCATTAAAATATCAAGATTGAATTATAAGAGAAATTGTATGCTAAAAAGTGAGCGGAACCATGCCTACTTCTTCAAAATTGACAAAATTTGTTTACAGTCGAGTTTTCCTCGAAAATCTTATTATGTGTGCAAAATCTGATTGATATAACTTGCTTAGTTGTAGAAATATCGCTTTTTAATTCTCCAAAAAAATGTTTCGAAACTATTTCAAAAAACTGGGCGTAGACATAAACCGATTTCGCCGATTTTCACAACAAACAGTTACCTTTATATATTGAACATTGCCACCAAATTTCGTTTCGACAAATCAATTTTTGGCGGAGTTATGGCATAAAAAGTTTTGTGGAATAATCCACTATAAAAGGGGCGGGGCCACTCCTATTTTCGAAAATTTTTTTTTGAGATTTCTTAGTTTACGGAAACTTTAGAAGTGAAATATAAATGATGTAAAGCTATTTAACGCAAAGTTATGTCCTATTTAATATATCTATGATTCTCTTCAAAATCTTTCATATAGAAGTGGGCGTGGACCTTAACCGATTTCGCCCCTCTTTCCTTGAACATTTCTCGCATATCTGGAAACCTCCCAGCTGAATTTCGTTTCGATAGCTTAAACGGTGTTTAATTTATGATTAATAACATTTCTAAATTTGACTTTACCAAAAGTGGGCGGTGCCACGCTCAAGTTATCGTGTTCACAGACGGACGGACGGACGGACGGACATAGCTTAATCAATCTCTCCTTTCGTCCTGAACATTTTGATATGCATAAGTCAATATCTATCTCGATCCGTTTATGCCGTTACGTACTGCCGTTAGGCGACTAAAGTTAATATACCTTTTGTGCTTAGCACTACTAGGTATAAAAAGCATACAGAATATAATCGCACACAATTTTGTTTACTTCTTATAGCCGACAAAAAATAAAAAAATTAATAAATATTTGAGATGTCTTAATAAAATTTGGTATGCGGGTTCCTTGGCACTCATCTCCGAGCGCTATTTAAAACCATATGCACGCCCACTTTTTATATATATAATATTTTCGAAAACACAAAAAAAGTGATTACTCAGTACATAATACCCCTATAAGGATACAATTTGGTGACTGCATTGAGATTGAGGCATAAAATAAAAATTTCAAGAAATTTTTTTATAATGGGAGTGGCACTGCCCACTTTTGATTAAGTCAAATTTAGAAATAATATTAATCATAAATCAAAAACCGTTCAACATATCGAAACGAAATTCAGCACGCAGGTTTCCAGGTATGCAAGGAATGTTCCAGGAAAGATTTTGAAGAGGATCGTAAATATATTAAAAAGGCAATAACTTTGCGTAAAATAGCTTTACATCATTTATATTTCACTTTTAAAGTTTCCGTAAACAAAGAAATACAAAAACTTAAAATTTTCGAAAATGGGCCTGGTCCCGCCCCTTTTATAGTGGACTATTCCACAAAACTATTTATGGTATAACTCCGCCAAAAATTGATTTGTCGAAACGAAAGAAAACGGTGATAATGTTCTATATATAAAGGTAACTGTTTGCTGCAAAAATGGGCGAAATCGGTTAATGTCCACGCCCAGTTTTTTAACATAGTTCAGAAAAATTTTTTTGTAAAATTTAAAAAGCGATATTTCTACAACCAAGCAAGTTATATCAATCAAATTTTGCACACATGATAAGCGTTTTAAGAAAAACTCGGCCGCAAAAAAATTTTGTCAATTTTGAAGAAGTAGGCGTGGTGCCGCCACCTTTCAGCATCAAATTTCTGCTATTTTCAAAGGCAATCGCTTATAATTCAATCTTGATATTTCAATGAAAATTGGTCAGCTGCTTCTCAGTAGTATATATTACGTAATCGTTTATAAATTACGTAATCGTAATTCTAGGAAACATAAATTACGATTACCGTAATCGGAATCGCACTTTCAACAACTAAGGATTACGTCATCGTAATTTCATATGTTTTAAATTACAATTACTGTATTCGTTGCTTAGGATTTTTTAATAAAATACTTGTAAAAGTAACGATTATTCCTTTTCAGATCAGATTTTAGTGAACCTTTATTGTATATCGCAATAACGCCTGATTGACTCGATAATCACCGTTATACTAACAGGCTCGGAGCGTAAAGACTTGACCGCTAGGCAAGTTTTTCATTAGAAATAAAATTCATAGCTTCCTATGTTCATATTATAAAATCACTTATAGCTTTCACTTTGTCGGCAGTCTTAGAAATCTCTAAAATTAACAGATCTTCACTCAATTTTTTGGCGTTGGGAATTTTTTGTTTTTGTAAAATTTAACAAATTACTCCTATATTATATATTTACTATCAAGTGCAAAATACTGCCACTCTTTCCCGCAGTACGAGCAAGTAATTTACGCAAACATATATGTATGTATCAAAATTTTTAAACTTTTTCAAGGTTGGCTAAAAAATGTATAATTTCAAAAGTTGTGTATGATAATTATAGCAATTGTAATCCTACGTACATAAATTCCCGATTACAATAATCGCATTTTACAAAAAGTGAAGTTACGATTTCGTAATCCTAGTTATCTAAATTAACGATTCTTCTTCTTTAAATGGTCATCTAACCGCCTGGGCGATTTTGACCGTCCAACATAGCTCGCCAGTCGTTTCTTCGTTGCGCCAACTGGCGCCAATTGGAAACACCGCGGGATCGCAAATCGGTCTCCACTTGGTCCTTCCATCGGAGTGGTGGTCACCCTCTTCCTCTGCTTCCACCTTCCACCGGCGGGTGCCGATAAGAATACCTTCTGGGCTGGAGCATCTTCACTCATTCGCACTACGTGGCCTAGCCAGCGAAGCCGCTGTGTTTTAATTCGCTGAACTATGTCGGCGTCTGCGTAAAGTTCATACAGCTCATCATTAAATCTTCTTCGGTACTCGCCGTCGCCAACGCGTAGAGGTCCACAAATCTTTCGAAGAACCTTTCTCTCGAATACTCTCAGAGCCGCCTCATCAGATGTTGTTAGTGTCCACGCTTCTGCACCATATAGCAGGACGGGTGCGATGAGTGAGTTGTAGAGTGTTATTTTCGTTCGTCGAGAGAGGACTTTACTTTTCAATTGCCTACTCAGTCCGAAGTAGCATTTGTTTGCAAGAGTGATTCTTCGTCGGATTTCTAGGCTAACATTATTGTTGGTATTAATGCTGGTTCCCAGGTAAACGAAGTCCTTTACTATTTCGAAGTTATTGCTGCCAACAGTGGCTTGGTTGCCAAGGCGCGAATGGGCTGACTCTTTGCATGATGACAGAAGGTACTTCGTTTTGCCCTCGTTCACCACAAATCCCATTTTCTCCGCTTCTTTTTCTAATTTGGAGTAAGCAGAAGATACGGCGCGGTTGTTAAGGCCAATGATATCAATATCGTCAGCATGTGCCAACAGTTGCACGCTTTTATAAAATATTGTTCCAGCGCGGTTAAGTTCTGCAGCTTGTATTATTTTCTCCAGCATTAAATTAAAGAAATCGCACGATAAGGGGTCACCCTGTCTGAAACCTCGTTTGGTTTCGAACGGCTCGGAGAGGTACTTCCCAATTCTGACCGAGCTGGCGGTTTGGTCAAGGTCATTTTGCATAGCCGTATAAGTTTCGCGGGGAAACCAAATTCAGACATAGCGGCATATAGGCAGCTGCGTTTCGTGCTATCGAAAGCGGCTTTAAAATCAACAAAGAGATGATGTGTGTCGATTCTCTTTTCACGGGGTTTTTCCAAGATTTGGCGTATTGTAAAAATTTGGTCGATGGTAGATTTACCAGGTCTGAAGCCACACTGATAAGGTCCAATCAGTCTGTTCACATCAGGCTTCAGTCTTTCGCACAATACGCTTGATAGGACCTTATATGCGATATTCAAAAGGCTGATTCCGCGATAGTTGGCGCAGTTTGCAGGATCGCCCTTCTTGTGGATTGGGCAGAGAACACTTAGATTCCAATCTTCAGGCATGCATTCATCCGACCAAATTCTGCATAGAAGCTGATGCATGCGCCTTACCAGCTCCTCGCCTCCGTGTTTGAATAGCTCAGCAGGCAAACCATCAGCGCCAGCTGCTTTATTGTTTTTCAATCGGGATATTGCTATTCGCACCTCATTATAGTCGGGTTGTGGAACGTCAATTCCATCATCTTCGATTGTGGGCTCGGGTTCGCCATCTTCTCTGGTTTCTTGCTCAGTTTCTCCATTTAAAAGGGCAGAGAAGTGACCCCTCCATATTCTGAGTGCTCTCTGAACATCGGTCACCAGGTCGCCGTTCTCATTCTTACAGGAGTTTGCCCCGGGTTTGAAACCTTCTGTCATTCGCCGAATTTTTTGATAGAATTTTCGGGCATTATTCCCGTTGGCCAGCATCTCAAGCTCATTTATTTCACGCTTTTCTGCCTCTCTTTTTTTCGCCCGGAAAAGCCGCCTCGCTTCCCTCTTCAACTCGCGGTAGTGTTCACACACACTCCTCGTTGCATGCGATCTCAGCGTTGCCTTGTAGGCTTCGTCCTTTCCTTTCGTTGCAGCGCGGCACTCTTCATCATCATACCAGTTGTTTCTTCGCGTTCGCCGGAATCCAATTACTTCTTCGGCTGCGGTACGGAGTGCTCCTGAGATATGATCCCACTACTCATGCATTCCACTAGGTTGAATTGTGCTCTCGGAGAGCAGGTGTGAGAGGCGATCTGCGAAATAATTGGCGGTCTGTTGCGATTGCAGCTTTTCGACGTCCAGCTTTCCCTGCGTTTTTTGTTGCACCTGTTTTGTCGTACAGAGGCGGGTACGAATCTTGGCTGCTACTCAGAGTCGATGTTAGGCCCTCTTATTGTGCGAACATCTAAAACGCTGGAAGCATGCCGTCCGTCTATCACAACGTGGTCGATCTGGTTGCGTGTTTTTCGATCGGGGGACAGCCATGTAGCCTGATGGATCTTCTTGTGCATAAACCTAGTGCTGGATATGACCATGTTTCGGGCACCGGCGAAGTCGATCAGCCTGAATCCATTTGGCGAAGTCTGATCGTGGAGACTGAACTTCCCGACAGTGGGGCCAAAAACACCCTCCTTACCCACCCTGGCGTTAAAGTCGCCAAGCACGACTTTGATATCATGACGGGGGCAGCGCTCGTATGCTTCTTCCAGGCGCTCGTAGAATGCATCGTTTTCCACGTCGTCCTTAATTAACGATTGCTGTAATCGTAATTTAAGAAAAGTTTAAATTACGATTACTGTAATCGTAATCCTAGCTGTAATCGATTACGCATGTAATCCTTATCGCCCAGCTCTGTTTTTAAGTATGAGAAGAAGAGAAAAGTTCACTAAAATTATCAGCGGAGCGGAGTCGATTTAGCCATGTCCGTCTCTCTGTCCGTCTGTCTATTTGAACGCAAACTAGTCTCTCAGTTTTACAGTTGCTGAAATTCGTTGTTTGCTTTCGCCATTTTACATTATACTAGCAAACCCGGTAGACGTTGTTTTGACGGTTAGAACACATCTAAAGGGTGTTTTTTTTAGGGGTATAGAACTTTGAATTGAAATAAAACACAAGAAAATCGTTTTAAGGTCCATCAATTTGGCTTTATTGGAAGGATAATTTTATGCCATTAATGTTTAAATATGAAATCGGGCATGTGGCCGCCGCGGCTGGCTCGAATAAAGCCAATTCTACAGGTCCAATTTTCAACCACTTTTTCGAGCATATGGGGCCGTATGTCGGCAATAACGCCACGAATGTTGGCTTCCAACTCCCCTAACGTTTCTGGTTTGTTGGTGTAGACGAGCGACTTCACATATTCCCAAAGAAAATAATCCAATGGTGTCAAATCACACGACCTTGGTGGCCAATTGACAGGTCCATTCCGCGAAATTATGCGCTCATCGAATGTTTCCTTCAATAAATCGATTGTGACGTGCGCTGTGTGGCATGTAGCGCCGTCTTGTTGGAACCACAACTCATCCACATTCATGCCATCCAATTCGGGAACAAAATAGTCGGTTATCATGGCTCTATACCGGTCTCCATTAACGGTAGCTGCCTCTCCAGCATTATTGCGGAAGAAGTATGGCCCAATGACTCCACCAGCCCATAGAGCACACCAAACAGTCAGTTTTTGTGGATGTAATGGCGTTTCAAGGGCCTCATGTGGATTCTCTTCACTCCAAATGCGGCAATTTTGCTTGTTGACGTAGCCATTCAACCAAAAATGAGCCTCATCACTGAACAAAATTTTGCGATGAAAATCAGCATCGAAATCAATCTCATTTTCGGCCCATACACCAAAATCACGACGCATTGCATGGTCTGGCGGCTTTAATTCTTGCACAAGCTGGATCTTGTAAGGTCGCAAGCCAAGATCTTTGCGCAAAATCTTCCATAAAGTTGATGGACAAAGCTCCAATTGCTGTGCACGGTGGCGAATCGATTCATTCGGGTCCTCTTCAACACTTTGCTCTACAGCGGCAATTGTTTCTTCGGTGCGCACTGTTCGACGTCTCTGCGGATGCGTATTATCACATAGAGTAAACGTAGTGCGAAAACAATCCATGGTTAACCGAATTAATTGCTCTGATGGACGATTATGTCGACCATAAAATGGACGGAGCTCACGTTAAACTTCGCGAACTGAACCATTATTTTCGAAATAAATTTGCACGATTTGCAAGCGTTGTTCTTTTGTCAACCTGTTCATGATGAAATGGCAAACTAAACTGAACATAAATGACATTAGAGTTGCCAGATTTGACCACAAAATGCCAGTTTTCGAAAAACAAACCTGTAAAAAAAACACCCTGTATATATAAAATGTCATTAACTTCACCCAGTTAAGCTCCTAACTATACCGAACTGCAGAGTGTGTCGTGCCCAGCGAACTCCTGAACCTATCGTGAAAGTTCAAGAGCAAAACAAAACACAAAATATGTGAGCGTGACACCGCCCACTTTTCCAAAATTATGTAGATATTGACTAAGTGACACATATTTTAATTTCATTACTTTAGACCAAAAAAGTTCGGAGTTATGATGAATTGAAACTTTATATAGCCTGGGGGCGTGGCTCCGCCGACTTTTCCAAAATTATATATTGTCTATGCTGTACCCAGTGAACCCAAGTAATATTGTGAAAATTTCATAAAGATCGGTTGAGTTCTTTGGCGCCTATAAAAGACACACATTTTTTATACCTAGTAGTGCTACGCACTCAAGGTATATTACTTCATTCGGCATAAACGAATCGAGATATATCTTATATATAAATAGACAAGATGAATGCAATGTAGAACCGTTTTCTGCTAAACTATAATTCTAAGGTATACAAATTATATATGTATAGATAGGAAATTTTGAGATGTACTTTTATCCGTAAATAAAAAAAATTTAAAAAATCATTTTAATATAAAAAGTTTAACATAAAAGTCACACCACTACACATTCACTTATTCACACTATAGACACGCTGTACTATGTTGAATCGTGAGCATGGCCCAGGAGTTGCTTTTTAGGAAAAAATTAAGAGCCGTAGTAGTGTGAGTAGACTTGCCATGCATGTTTTTGTGTTATTCGTGTGGTCGGCTCTCACTGTGAGTGCGAAGAGTTGGTAGTGGACCAATGAAAAATAAGTATTCGCACTATAGATACTCTGTTGTGTCATGCATTTTTGCTTTAGTTGTTGTTATTGTATTGATTACTGGCTACGATGCCCAGTGTCAGCTGCTCTCCTGAGAGCACGAAAAGTTGCTTTGTTGGATACATTAAACAAGCAATGTAAAATATGAGCAAATATGTAAACTTCATAACAGGGTTTACAAAAATAAAATAAATGATTACTTATAAAGAGTATTAAACACCGAAGAAAATTAAAGGAAAATAGAGGAAAGGAAAAGAATTGAAAGGAAGGAAAATTAAAGGAAAGAAAAGGAACGGTAAGGAAATGAAAGGAAGGGAAGGGAATTAAAGGAAAGGTAAGAAAACCAAGGGGAAAGAAAGAAAAGAAAAGGAAGGGAAGGGAAAGGAAAAGAAGTTTGAGGAAAGTAAAAAATAAAATAAGAGAGTAAAAAAAGAAATCAAGGAAAATAAAAATATGTTAGAGGAAAGGAACAACATAGAAAGGAAGAAAAAAAGGCGGATAAAACATACCTACAGCAACAAAATAAAATAAAATAAAGTTTATTGGTTGAATTTCAACCACTGGGCGAACTCTGGGCGATGAGAAGTAAAATATCCGGGCAAGTAGTTAATACCCCACTGCAAAAGCGAAGTTGTATATCTTTTTTGATATTCATACCTTTCAAGAACATGAAATGTTTGTACGTATACTGTGGTGGCTTTCTTTATTTCGATATCGAGCAAAAACGAGTATCGAAGTATCGTTTTTGCTTTCTCTAACCAAAAATATCGTCAAGTTATATCGAACGTTCGATAGAAACCGTTCGACACCACTTTTACTATCGTTTTGTCATTTCCCAGCATTAAACCGCAACAAAATGTAAGTTAGAAATTTCAATATTTTTGTAATTTTTTATTTTATATTAGAATTTATTTAGGAGCCAACAAACGAACGCTTCTCAACTGAAAATATTGATAAAATTCATGGACATGATGCGTTAGCAAAAAATAGCTTGCAAAATGCGAGCAACGGCCGTGCAAAGAAGAAACAGTTATGGGGAAAATTAACAGAACTGTTGAACAGTAACGGGCCTCCCACGAAGGCAACAATAGGATGGCAGAAAGTGCGTGTTAAACTTAAAAAATTTGATACAAATTTGTTGTTGTAATATTCATGAAATATTTCTAGGTATGGACTGATTACAAGTACAACGCGAAACGCAAACTTGCTAAAAATATGAGGAGTTTGAATAAAACGGGTGGTGGGCCATATGAAGCTGTTTCGTTAAGCAATATGGAAGAAAGAGCAATTGCTGCTGCCAAAATAAATGAGCATTTGATGGTAGCAATGCAGACCAACCTTGTTCTTCCACAGCGGCTCGACAACCGGAGGAAGATTTTATTAGTGACTGTTTTAGAGCAATGTCAAGTGCAGAAAGCTCATCGAGCAATGACGAAAATAAAGTGCCAAGTGAGACTGAATCACCACGAGAAAAAATAACTACTGATAGTGAAAGCGAGAATGAGGCACCATACACTTCCAAAGCAAAAAGGTGTACAGATCCCAAAGTTGTGTTAATAGAAAAAGAAGTATAGAACCAAGCAAGATTTCAAACTGAAATCCTAAAACTATTAAAAGAAAATAATGAAATCGGCAAAAAAAAACTGCAGTTACTGGAGAAACAAATCGCAACTCAAGTACAATATAGGAAAATGAAAGTGCAAGTCTTAGAGTTAGATATAGAGAAAGTAAAATGTGAGATCGCTTTGCTGAAACGTAAAGCTGATAATTGAATGTTATACATTTAGGAATAAATAGACTGTTTAACTTTAATTTAGTTTTAAGAAATTACATACATATGCCTTATCTGTGAAATGAAGTACAATTTTATGTTTTTTACAATGAATTCAATTTAATTTACTTTCAATCAAAATGAAATGTTTACATTGCTGATTGAAAAAGATGATCTTTAATTCTATTTCTGATTCTCTCCGCTTCTCGGTTGCCTCTGTTCGGTGGGTTAGACTCTATCTCCTCTTGTCTTGAAGTTTGTTGAAGTTGGTTATTCACTCGGAAGGGAACATTGCGGTTGATGCACACATTGTGAAGAGCGGCACACACGTTTGCAATTTTGGCAACCAATGTCGGACTGTACCTTGGCTTTATGTCGTCTGATAATATCCTCCAGCGACCTAAGGAAAACAATGCGAATCAAAATAATATATTAACACATATACTAACCTTTGTAAACTCCAATGCTTCTTTCAACAATGCTTCTAGCTTTGCTGTGTACTTCATTGAACATACATTTACTTGCATCGGTTTCATCTTCTCGTAATCGGTACGGGGTCATTAGCCATGGCTGAAGAGGGTACCCAGAATCTCCTAAGGAATACACATTATCGACACATTATTTTTGCTATTTAATAATTCACCTAGTAGCCACGAATTAGTATCGCCGTTGTAATACCGTCGCTCCATTACCATTCTCTCATTCGAGGCTTTCCATACAAATGAGTCGTGTGCAGCACCTCCATATTGTGGACATGTGGCTTTGATAATTAATTTATGGTCACAGATCTATGTTAAAGAATGCCCATTAAGATAGTTGAACTAATAATAATTTCCAAAAAAAAAGGTGGACTTTTAAAAAATGTAGACATTCTTACAACCATTGCATTAATGATATGCTTTCCTTTTCTATTAAAATATATATGTTAATTTTCCACAGGCTTAAGCAACTGCAAATGGGTACCAACAACTGCAATAAATTAACCCATTAACGCCCAAATCAAAACTGCTGGTAGGAAATGTTTTTCATTGTCATTTATTAATTCATTTATGGTCAAATAAGAAATTAAACCGAAAAACTAAATTTTTTTTTTTTAACTTTTAAGAAAACTGGGTGTCCTCACTTGGGGACAATGGGCAGTTTAAGTATGAAACTGAGCAAAGCACTTGCGTTCAACGCAAAGCGTTTTTGTGCACAATGAACATCTCCAGCGGCACTTAGCGTGACAAATTACACACCGAAGTTGGTTTGTTAAGCGTTCAGGATTGTGACCGTTGTTTTTCGACACAACACCAGCTAATGAGGCTGATGGACGAGGTTGTTTGGATGAAGTAGGTTTCTAAGAACTATTCCTAAGAACCTATTTCGACTCATTGCATTTGCAACCATCGAAACGCGAAGATCTTCATCTAAACTCAAATAACCCCGCTGCGTAGGAAGTTGGTGATAACCACTCAACAGCAAAATTCCCAAAAATCTTGTTTGTTCTTTGGTGCTTAGGACAAAATTGTGTCTGTTAATTTGATTGGCATACAAAACGCTATTTTCAACAATCATGGTTAGAACACCGATGTCAATAATCTGCTCAAACAAATCCGTGGGGGTCCGATCACTTATTGTATTAGCAAAATTATCTACTCGTTTTTGAACCACATCAGTGGAGGGATATTTCATATTGTAATTCGGTGCAACCCGTCTCCAAACAGGTTCGCCGAAATTACCTTGACCCACCCTTCTACGCTTAGCGAAGCATGCAAGTGGTTCATCATCACTTTCATCCCAATCGGAGTCGTCTTGACGACGTGGAACTACCTCAATTCTTCCAGCCACATCTTTCGGCATCGTAGTGCACACCAATTCATCTTCATTTACCGCCTCTTCTTCACTTACAACGGCAGGGTCAGGAGGGCCGACTAATGTATCATATTCAGAATCATATTTATCGTTCTCCATTATCCAGTCGACGGCCTCTTGTAGTTTCAAAAAGTCTTTTTGACCCTTAAGCACTTTACGGTGTGCCATATTTATGCTTCCGATACACCTGTTAAATGTTACAAAAAATTAATGGTTATGCCCCTTGTCCCCGAGTGGGGACATCACTATAAAACAATACCTTTTTAATCCTTTTTTGTTTTTTTTCAACACGATACCACTTCTAAAAGCTTGAACACTCTTCGCTTAATATTTTAGTCAAAATCGCTTACTTTAGTTTCACAATATATTCGAAAAATATATAAAAGTACTCCACAAGAATTGACTCGACGAAATGTCTAACTTCGAAGCGCATGATATTGCACTTTGTTGACACAACCAACATATGTTTCTGTTTACATATACTCCTTGTGCCATCTGTATGTCATAATTGTAGTAACATTATCAGTTTTCGATGTTTTAGATACAGATATCGCTATTTGAAGAGGTGTCCTCGTGTGGGGACAGTGGGCGGTAATGGGTTAAAATAGTTGAAATGTTCATTTATATTTATTTATACTTCACCTCCAGGAATATTATATTTTTGGTTGAACCACTCTTTATGGGGCTGAAAATCCTTTTCAAAAATTATCCATTGACTGCATAGATGTTCTTCCATGGATGAGAACGTGTCCCGAAAGATCCTCGATAGTGTACTATATCCGATTGGTGTTGTGTGTGCTCCATCAGCTTGCCATTGATAACCGCCACCTGCCAATATCTCCAGTCTTGCTAAAAGCCTCAAAATTGGAGGAATGTACGTACTTCTCACGCCCTCCCTTAAGTTTATTTCATTGAGAACGTACATAAAAACTTCCTTGGTTAACCGGTATTTTGTATGGAAGCTATGAAACAGAAATTAATAGGAACTGCGCCTTACTTTCCGGAATGTGTATAAGTTTTACTATTTTTCAGGCAACTCCATAGGATCTGAAGCATCTCTTATCCTCCTTCTATTAATTGAAGTGTTTTCCGCACTAAAATCGTCCAAAATCAAAAAATACGTCAATTGTACATATTTCACCTTCAAATTACTCTTTATTTTATTTTTTGCCCACAGCTAGAAAGTACTTTCCAAACACTTCCCAAAATATGAAAACGATAGTGTCTTTATCGAAATACGGGAACCAAAACGGCATCGTCGAGCGTTCGATATCGAATTGAAGCATCGAGCTGACGAGTGTCGACTATCGAATTACAGAAAGCCACCCCTGAAATGTTCAGGAGGATGAGCTGAGTCGATGTAGGCATGTGCGTCTCTCGATAAGTCTATCTGTCTGTCCGTCTGTCTATTTGAACGCAAATACGAACTGAAAGTATTAAAATAGACCTGCGTAAATTGGGATGCCATAAAAAATCACTACTAGGTATATAATGTGCGGTCCCACCCGAACTTAGACTTCCTTACTTGTTTTTTGTTGTTTTCAATTCAACCTTTGTTTTAGGCAAGCAGAAAACATTTTAACAAATTTACTTTGGTTGCTATTACCAAACAAAAATGAAAGTTTTTGAGTCTCTTTTTTAATGAATATTGGGTTTGTTTGTTATTATAAATTAAAATTAAAAAAAAAACAGGCATTACAGCTCAACCATATATAAACACACAGCGTTATTTTCTGTCAGAATTTTCTCATGTTCATATACATAGCGATTTTGAACAGACATTTTTTGGGAGATTTCCCCTATTTCCCATTCCCGCAATAATGAGAGCACATTTTTTAGGAATTGTTTCTCTTTTCCCATCTCCTCGTATCACAAACAAACTTCGATAAATCGAAGATGTATTTGGGACAGTAGTAACCTGTAGTTTAGTAAAAAATGTGATATTCTTACCTTTAACTACCTGTTTTTAAAAGATTTCACTATGGGTACCAAAAAACGCGTATCGGTCCCAAGAATCAGCATTTACCTCCGGAGAAGAAATATTTTTTAGTTGGTTTATAAGAGTGGCCCACAACAGCCGGTTCTATCGTACGGAAATGACCCGGGTTTTTGGTATTACCAGTGCAACCTTCCAGGTCATGTCACCCCTAGTTACGTAAGGAAGGAGAAGTTGGTTAATGAGAGGCGTCATATTCGTAGATGAACCATCAAATTGCAAGGAATTCCCTTTATGCATTTTAGTCGCCTCTTACGACAGGTATGCCTACCTCGGCCATATTCTAAGCCCCTAACCCGCAGAAAGGTCAAGTGCCAAGAGTACCGTCCTATGGTTTGGAGGATGTTGATTCAAACCATAGTTTATCTGCGGCGTTATGGCATGCAAGGCAGATGTTGTGCTGTGTGCCTTCCAAAAATCATGTTGGTGTTCGGCCAAGGGTAATTGTGTCCTATAGGAGACAACTGCTAAAACACGTCAAAAATACGTGTTTTGACCTCGCTAACAATAATCCGAAAGCGAGTTTTCGCTTTTTTATTTCTATCAAGAGATATTTGCAATCAAAGTTGGATATTTTTTGCTATTTTCATGTGGTTGTTGTAGACACAGATATAGGGTGTACGGAAAAGTGCAGAAGTGTGTTCTGTGCAGAAATACTAGAGATCGCGCAGCCGGTGTTTGACCGGCTGAGGGTTATTTTTTCGAAGCGTGGCCGAAGGCCGCCTACGCTGAAAGGTGTTCTGCACATTTATTCCTTGGATCACGCCCTCTATTTGGGGTCAGACCCGGGTCTTCTTATGGTCTTTTGCCAATAACTTTTCACTAAAACGACATTTTTGGAAGTGTTTGAGCAGTTGTCTCCTAAAAGAAACAATTACCCGGCCAAGTGCAGGTTGGCAGGGTAATGCGGGAGTAAACTGGTCTCCAATAACTTCGCAACCGGCGACAAGAGAGATATGAGACGATATTATTCTCCTTGATTCGCCGGCTTTCCTGGTTTTAGTTTGGAATGACGAAAGTGGTTAGCGAAAGGTTGAAGAGAGCAGCCAAATAACTCTGTCCCTCGTGGCCTAGGTGTTTCAACATCTTCATGGCAATACAGTCATCGATTGATCTTGAGAGCTTGACTTCAGCTTCCTTGACCTCGGCAACGGAGATGACAATGGACGCTTTGTTGTGTTTGTGAATATGAACCGACGGATGGCTCGTTTCTTGGCCCTGTCATGCATTATAAACTGTCGCAAGAAAGAGCTCGCGCATCGCCTGGGTTCCAATTTGACACTGTCACCAAATGTAATGGCGAGCTTGTCATTGTATTTGGTCGCATTTGATAGGGCCTTGACAGTCGACCATAATTTGCCGACTCCGCCGGAGAGGTTGCATGCCTCTAGGTGTTGCTTCCACTTGCTCAACTTGTAGTCATGGACCGTCCGTCGGATTTCCGGGTTGAGATCTTTAATTCTGGGGTCTGCGGGATTTAGAAGTCTCACTTGGTTACGTTCTCTTGCCCAAGCCGCTGCTTCCGCAGGAAAATTCGTTGAATTGTTGTTCCAACATTTGCTCACATTTTTATACTTACGAGAAATGTCAAATTTGTTCGAAACAGCTGATTCGTGCTTCGAATTCATTTTCCCAAAACTGGCAATGCAAAATCTGTTTCGCGTGACATTTTTTAACGACGTTATGTTATTTTGAAGAACTGTTGTTTGGCTATTTTTGTTATTTAAATGAATGGTTTTATTCAAATAAACTAAATTAAAGCGTGCATTAAGTATACTAGCTATAAATTGCAACTTTCATATATATAAAAAATAATAGATTTCTGGACTCAGAAAAGCCACACACATACTTTCATTTCAGCTACTTATATATTTTTGCATATAGACTTCTGTGCGTCAGAAAACGCTGTGCGTTTATATACTCGTACTTTAAAACAGACTGTTACTGTGAAATAAAGAGTAATTTCATTATAAGAGAAAAATTTAACATAAAAGTAAATGAACAAAATTGGTAAGCAAAAAAACGATTGACATATTAAAAATAATTAATTTAGCTGTTGGAGCGTCCTGTAAGGATTTTACAAATAAACTGAATTTTATCACATAATTTGGTTCTTATGAATTGAATGTGTTCTATTTTCCCTTTTCTATCCATTTATGTAAAGTTGGAATATTTTTTATTTTTTGAACACTAAAAAAATATTTATTAATTTTATTTCAGTTTTGGTTTGACAGCGAATTCTTTGGGTTCACAAATTTTAACTAGCAAGAAAGATTAGTAAGTCTCTCAAGCTACAGGGTGGCGCAAAAGTCATCCTCCTATCAGAAAATGCTATAAATTTTGCGATTGGCCCCTAAAGTCAGTTCTGTTTTGACATTTGTGTAGTAAACACATGCGAAATACACGTTAATAAACAATATTACGCTACACTGCTCCAGAACGCGGAATATTGCTGACTATTTATTTGACCAATAATCGGTCGGGGCCAAACGGTTACTGTGAATGGTGAGCGCTACAGAGCAATGATCAACGAGTTCTTTTTGCCGCAACTTGATGAATTGGGATTGGAAAACAACAAGACGGTGCAGCAGCACACACTGCACGTGCCACAACCGATATGCTGAACATCGGAAGCTTACTTTTGCGCCACCTTGTATTACGCTCTCGATTTGTTTCTCTCTTACACATTTTTTGAGTTGGTAAACACTTTGACAGAAAAAGCTAGCAAGAATTCGTAACTTCCAGTAATAATTTTTTGTTAATGAACAGACCTAAAATATGACCCGATTTCGTTCCGATTTTTGGCACAGAATTCTTCATGCATTTTCTCGGATACATAAGCTTTAAGTTGGATCTAACAAGGAAAACCGAACTTACACCGTTTACTCGTTAATATCTCATTTCTTCTATTGCAGATTTGTCGTATCAGTAGCTCTAACAACAGATAGAATTTTCTGCCACGAAAACCTACTGGCAGAAAAAACAATTTGGCCGTCATTGATATTATTTGGAGCAGGCATAATACTTTTTGCTACCTTCTTTACCAATTCACAAGCCAAACAAAAAATATGACGCTGTGCCTCATAAACGGCCGCAAAGAACTGGCCTAAAACCCCCATTACGTGCCATTAGAATGAGAGATAAGGGCTATTTGCTCATACAAGTAAACATATTTGAGATTGACCACATATTTGCTGCATTAGAGAAATGATAATTACAGATGCCAATATTGATGCAACTGACAATCCCATACCAAATATTTCACTAACAATTATGAATTTTGGCATTTGTCCCAGTTATGTGTTACGTAAATTACCAAGTGCACTTATAATTCACAAAAGAGTGAATATCAATTTTTTTTTGCTTGGAAAAGAGACAAACTTGAATAAACCACATACCTACATACATATGTACTTATATGAGTACATACCTGTAACATACTAATTACTGTGTACCCTGTAGAAAATTCGACTACCTCAGAGCTAGCCTAGAGTTAAAACCTTTGAGGACATGACTAGTTTCAACTCAGGACTCTAGTCCACTGTCTATTTTAATATGGCGTTGTTTATGGCGGTGGCAATTGTGCAACGGGTTCTCAACAGGCAAGGTAGCTTCGATTTTGTTCCATTGTGGATAGTTTACGGGTAGTTCTGTTTTGAAATATTGATTATTGATATACCATACCTCAAAGTGTATTATCCAATAGATCAAGTGCTTTTGTAAACAGTACGAACTGTATCGAAGACTGTATTTTTTGGAGACTAGTTCTCAATATTTTTGCAAAGTATACTTATACAAGGGATGCACATTTTTTCGGGATTTGGGTATTGGTTAAATTAAAGAACCTTTGAGACACTATCTAACTTTTAAAATATTTAACAAATGACTAGACTTTTAATATAATTTTTGACTCGAAACGAAAGTTATTTCATAAATATTTTTCAAAAGTTTTGAATTTTCGGAACAAGTTTTCGAACATTTAAGATATTTTTTATTCGATTTTCAACATGGTACAAGAATAAGGTAAAGTCAACCCTAAAGCAACAACATACTGACGTAAATATTGTCAAAATCAGCTGACTGGTGTTAGCAAAAAGGGAAGAGAAATTTGATTTCTGAAAAGTTTTGTGTTGCGAGCATGGTTTAAAAGCGATTATTATACCTAGTAGTGCTACGCACACAAGGTATATTAACTTTAGTCGCCTAACGGCAGTACGTAACGGCTCGAGCTAGATATAACGGATAGAGCTAGATATTGACCTATGTATGTCAAAATGTTCAGGACGCAAAGAGAAATTGATTAGCCACGCCCACTTTTTATATATAGAATATTTTCGAAAACACAAAAAAAAGTGATTACTCAGTACATAATACACCTATAAGGATAAAATTTGGTGTATACATTAAGCCTAAGGCATAAAATAAGATTTTCAAGAAATTTTTGAAAATGGGCATTGGCACCGCCTACTTTTGATTAAGTAAAATTTATAAATGTTATTAATCATAAATCAAACACCGTTCAAGATATCGAAACGAAATTCAGCACGCAGGTTTCCAGATATGCAGGGAATGTTCGAGAAAAAAATGGGCGAAATCGGCTAAGGTCCACGCCCACTTCTAAATTAAAGATTTTGAAGAGGATCGTAGATATAATAAATAGGCAATAACTTTGCTTTACATCATTTATATTTCACTTTTAAAGTTTCCGTAAACTAAGAAATCAAAAAAAAAATTTTCGAAAATGAGCGTGGCCCGCCCCTTTAAAATTTGGTGACAATGTTAAATATATAAAGGTAACTGTTTGTTGTAAAAATGGGCGAAATCGGTTAATGTCCACGCCCAGTTTTTTAACATAGTTCTGAAAATTTTTTTTGTCAAATTTATAAAGCGATATTTCTACAACTAAGCAAGTGATATCAATCAGATTTTGCACACATAATAAGATGTTTGAGGAAAACTCGACTGCAACAAATTTTGTCAATTTTTCAAAGGAATCGCTTATAATTCAAAATTGATATTTCAATGAAAATTGGTCAGCTGCTTCTCAGTAGCATTTATTATACTCCTGCCAAAAATTAGCCAAATCGGGAAACACACAAGCAAAATATTCGGGCACGTATTAAAAGCGAAGTTATACATCTTTTTTGATTTTCATACCTTTCATAAACATTAAAGGTATGTAAGTATGAGAACAAAAAGAGAAATTCACTGAAATGATCAGAATGATGAGCGGAGTCGATTTAGCCATGTCCGTCTCTCCGTCCGTCTGTCTATTTGAACGCAAACTAGTCTCTCAGTTTTACGAAAGAATGCTGAAATTCGTTGTTTGCTTCTGCCATTTTATTATATACTAGCAAACCCGGTAGACGTTGTTTTGACGTTTTGATACATAGAATACATCTATATATAAAATGTCATTAACTTGAACCAAATAAACTCCTAGCTGTACCGAACTGCAGCTTTACATAACCTGGGGGCTTTTCCAAAAGCTATATACGAGTACAGACTGTGACGTGCCCAGCGAACTCCTGAACCTATCGTGAAAGTTCAAAAGCAAAACAAAACACAAAATATGTGGGCGTGGCACCGCCCACTTTTGAAAAATTATGTCGATGACACATATATCCAAATTTCAATAATTTAGACCAAACACGTTCGGAGTTATGACGAATTGAAACTTTATATATCCTGAGGGCGTGGCTCCACCCACTTTTCCAAAACTATATATTGTATTGTATTTATATCTATTTTTGTTACGCACCCCAGGATATATTGCTTCATTCGGCATAAACGAATAGAGATATATATTTATTAATGTATATCAAAACGTTAAGGATGAAAACTAAAAATACCTGGGTGACCGAGCTTTGCTCGGTGGCAACCCTAGGTGGCAATCCTACCTAAAAATATTCTGGGTGGTATACGGCCTCAAATACCTTCCGTTTGATATCCATATTGCCATATATTGCTTAATATTTAAAAAAAACTTCGGAAAGGTGGCAACCCTCTAAGATTCCTTTAGTGGCAACGTCCAAGTAGAAAATCTTAGAAGGAAGCATACTATCCATCTACCAAATTTCATCGAAATCGGGTTAGCCGTTCCCGAGATAGTGGTCGATATCTGAAGGAATAAATAAAATACGTTCAGGTGGCAATCCTAGGTGGCAACCCTACTCGAAAATACTTTGGTTGGTATACGGCCTAAAATACCTTTCATTTGATACCCATATTTCCATATATTGCTTAATATTAAAAAAAAATTGATATAGGTGGCAACCCTGTGAACCACCCCAAGTAGCAAAACCAAAGTAGAAAAGCTTAGAACAAAGGATACTACCCATATACCAAATGTCATCCAAATCTGTTAAGTCGTTCCTGAGATAGTTGTGGATATACAAATATACAAGAATAACTCGTTTAAAGTTATAAGATATCCGGGCAAGTAGTTAATACCCCACTGCAAAGCGAAGTTGTATATCTTTTTTGATATTCATACCTTTATACTGAAATGATCAGGAGGATGAGCTGAGTCGATGTAGCCATGTCCGTCTCTCGATAAGTCTATCTGTCTGTCGGTCTGTCTATTTGAACGCAAATACGAACTGAAAATATTAAAATAGACCTGCGTAAATTGGGATGCCATAATAGATAACTACTCGGTATATAATGTTCGGTTTCACCCGAACTTAGACCTCCTTACTTGTTATTGAATAATATCGTCATATTTTCATTTGTTTTTAGCAGAAGGATTCGAAAAACGTTATTATTGAGCCTTTATTTTCAAATACATCGTTTCGATAATTACAACAAAAACAAAAACTATATATATAAATTAATAAAAATTTAATATTAAATAAATAAATGGATAATTATAGATAGTTGGTCCGACAGACCTAGCTTTTTATGTTAGTTGCTAGGAAGGCTCATGTAACTTTAAGTAACACAATCAACAAAAAAAAAAGGACAATATTGAAAACTATTACACATCAAAATGAGAATCGCACATATTTAGTATTTATTAACAAACTGCAAAATCCCAAAAATCCCGGTATTTCTTTCCTAAAATCGCTTACCACAGGTTTAAGTGACGGGCCAGGTACCACCAAAAATGTTTGGAAACAGTTTTTTCAAAGCAGGGTGGCCCCTTGGCGAACGAGGGGGTGGATAGGAGACACGGCCTTCTACCCACAAACCTAAATGAATAAATCAATCGAGTGTGAGGGTGGATTGGGGAGACGGTCTCTCCAACCATCCAGTGAACCCTGCAGATTTCTGCTCTCTACTCTAAATAAATAACTTGACTGAACGAGAGGGTGGATTGGAGACACGGCCTTTCCAACCATCCTACATATTTCTACCCACAACCTTAACTGAATAATATGATCGAGTGTGAGGGTGGATTGGAACCAACCATCCAGTTAGTTCAACACAGCCAAAAGATTCGACTCGCTATTATTAACCTAAATTTATGACTCAAACATTATATGCTAAGCTTCCTACAATATTCTTTAAAATAAGTATCGTGTGATCCTACTCTCAACAATTTATTGTTTACATATGTATGTGTGCATGTCAATTAAGCCTAAGCTCATGCTATAATGTTCATTATATCTTTATATTTGTTATATCAAGGCTGTAAGATTTGTTCAATCTGTAGACTTGTAAGTACATTAATAGATTTCAAGGCATTTATCCTCAGCTTCTGGACTCTTAATGTCAGATTTATGCCCTTGTAAATGCAAAGGCTGACATCAGGGCCCTGCAGGAAAGCGATGACACGGCTCAAAATATAGTCGTCTGTAGTACCAGGTTTTAGCATAAGCTCCACCAAGCTAAATGACCGTCTTGTGATAAAAACACGTGTAACCAAACCGATCGCGTTATGATCGACTGACGGTGTCGATAGAAAACCTTTCTGAGCAGGTGTTTCTTGGTTCATAATTTGACCCAGCACTAGCTCGAAGTTAAATTTCCTTTGATACCAGCCACTGGCGAGCATTTTCATTTATCCTCCAGAGAACGTTTACCTTGAATATTACAAGACCATCACATCTACTTTCTACATTGCCCATGATACCGAGTCCGACATAACAGGAAAGCTGAGAAACTTGTAGAGAGTGATCCATTTTGGCCGAGAGAGGACCTTACTTCTCAACTGACTTCTCAGTCCAAAGTAGTACTTGTTGACAAGTTAATGTTGGTTCCCAAATAGATCAAATACTAATTTGTAACCGTAAACAATAATATGGCTCCCAAGGCGTACTTTTTCTTTCATCAAAAGACCCACTTTTTCGCTTATTTACCGGCCCTTCGAACTTGTTCCATGATGTACATCTGCTTTTAGATTAAAAGAGATTCGGCAGTCAACATCTTTTTAGTTGATTTCAAAACAGCTTGCAACACCTACATTCGAGTCGTTCCAAAGCTAACGACGTTTCTGAGTCGGATAAAGAGCTGAACATATTGTGTCTAGGGGTGAGCGAAGACAAAACGAAGGACTTGCAGTCCAATGTAATACAATCAGTACTTTAGAGTGGGAAAGCCACGCCGCCCATATCTCCACTGCCTACGCCCATGTAAATGTACTGAAGCAATTTTACAAATTTACCTACCAGCTAGGCCACCAAAATGGCAGACACCTGCTCAATGCGGATATTTTCAAGCAATAGCGATATACGAATATACTTATGTATATACATACATATGCACATACAGACACTTGTATGTATATAAATACAATTACATATGTCAGCTCCAAGGCGGTACATATGTCCCAAAAATTCAAATTGCATGCAGAAATGTTTCAAGTACAAGTACCATTCACTTGCTGCGGCTGAGGTATGTTAAATTATGATAATCACTTAAATTAAACTGAGAATAACATGCAAAACTTTGGGTGTAACATATTGCCTGTGTGTTAGTGCATCGGTTGAGCTTAAGGAACAACGAAGGTAAAAGGTTACTTTCGCTTTGCTCGTGAATACAGCGCACAGTGATTTTAAACAAACAAAGTTACTGGACTGGATGAGGAGGGGTGAACATGTTTGTTAGCTGCACCTTTATTGGTAGAAAATCTTTAACAAATAATTTCGGCTCCGACTATTTTCTGTGGAAAGTTATCGAATGTAGCAGTCGAGAGGATTTTAACCAGTAACTTACTATTGAGCTACAGCCTTGAAAGTTGGACTTGTCTCAAAACACGATAACATGTCTAAAAACCAAATTTCCGCTAGATGACGCACGGAGAAAAAGATTTCGAAAAATCCGTATTTGATAATGCAGCTGGCGCAGCGCATAATAACACTTAAGCTATGCTCGAGATGTGGAAATTTAGACCTTTTATAATTATAAATAATTTTACATACATACACTGTTTAAAGCGGAAAAACAAAATTTTTTAAATGACGTCAAAAACGGTTAATAGGATGAACAAAAAAAGATATCCCGAAATAATTGTCTTAACCTATACAAGGGGGTTTTGACCCCTGTCTTAAAAACCAGAGCTGTCAGCTGAAATATTACTATCACGAATATATAACTCACTACCCTACTACCGACTACAGTTACAAACAGAGCTGCGCCATATCAAACAATTTTTTAGGTCAGTGCTGTTATTTTTGTGTACTCAAAACTTTTGAGCAGCTTTCTTCCACTTACAATCGACACGAACCTAGATCAACATGCGCTTCACAGCTGGTTTCTGCATTTGGGCTTCGCTTAGCATCAAAGAATATAGTATTGGGGCATTCTTAGACATCGACAGTGTCAACTTTAGCTCTTTCCGCCTGGTTTGTGGAACTTATTAGGCAGCTTCTGGAAAGCAGACAGGTTTCATCATCATTTGGTGAGGCTATCAAGAAACTCGTTTCTATGGAATCTCTTTCCAAAAACACTGCTGATCTGTAAGCACATCTTCTTGAGATGGCGCTTAACCGTCTAAACGTCCTTTCTTCATTTTCGAACGACGCCAATTGGCAACACCACTGGATAGCAAATAGATCTCCACTTGTTCCTTCCATCGGAGTGGTGGTCTTCCTCTTCCTCGGCTACCACCGACAGGTGTCTATAAAAATACCTTCTGGGCCGGAGCTTCTTTATTCATTCGTACAATATGGCCTAGCCAACGAAGCCGCTGGGTTTCAATTCGTTGGACTATGTCGGTGTTTGCATAAAGCTCATACAGCTCGTCATTTAATCCTCTTAAATTGGCCTGATTCTGTTCTTGTTGTGTATAAATGACATTTCTACAATAATAAAATTTTCAAAAATGTTAATGTATGCCGACGACGTAAAGCTTTTCATGTCATTCGCGTCATTTGAAGATAGAAATAAGCTACAATCAGATCTAGATACACTTGTTACTTGGTCCGATTTAAATTATAACCTTAAAAAATGTAAACACATGGGTTTTTCGCGTGGAATTTCTCAGCCGGCTTCCTATACAATTAAAAATTATAGTCTTGAACAAGTGTATGGTTTTGTTGACTATAAGCTCAGTTTCAACCGCCATATTAACACAACAGTCAATAAGGCTAGAGGTGTCCCAGCATTCGTTAAACGATGGTCTGAAGAATTTAGCGACCCTTATGTAACTAAAGCCCTCTTCACTACATTAGTCAGAGCGATACTTGAATACGGTTCTATAATTTGGAACCCGCTCTACCAGGTTCATGTAGATCGCCTTGAATCAGTTCAAAAACAATTTTTACTATTTGCCTTAAGAGATTTTCATTGGGATCCCTTGCCACCCTATACGAATCGTTTAAAACTCACTCATTTATCTGCACACACTTTCTAGTCGGAGGGAAATGCGTGGAATTATTTTTATGATTAAATTGCTAAAGGGTTCACTATCCAGCCCATTTCTTCTAAGTGAAGTGAACTTCAATGTACCGTCTCGTCCTTCAAGGCATTTTAAACCTCTAGTCTTAAAACAGTGCCGAACCAACTTTCAGTTAAATGAGGCTTTTCGCTGTTTGTGTCAAGATTATAACTCTATTTCTGGTAGATTTGATATTTCAGAATCGCTTTTCAGCATAAAAAAATCAATTCTTTCTATCCTAAATTCATAGCTACTAATTGTTTCTTATTCTTTGACTTCTATATTAACTTCTAACAATAATTTTATTCTGTTAACTAGTTATTTCTTAATGTATAATCTATCCTATATCTACTTTACTTAGCTGATGAGTTTTCTATGTAGCTGAGCAGTTTTAGATCTCGACGATTAACAAACCAAAGCCTTTCAACGACTCGGCACGAACGAATAATCCGCGCGTTATGCGGATGCGCCCCTCGCGCCGGTCGGGCGGGATATGGTGGGTAATCCGTTGGGAATTATTAAGTACTTTCGCTGATGGGTACGAACTGCAGAGGCCAAAGGATCGCAGCGTATTTTGATGACGTTGTGATCCCGTACGGAGACACGTTTCATCAGTGACCTAATGCACGAAGCACTCAGTATCCGGATGGTCATCCGGCTGTGGTCTCAGTGTAAACTCAAACAAAGTGCAACTAGGGCTTTTCCCTTACAAGTATAAAGTGCCGCCACTCACTCTATCTAAACTAAACGTTGAAATTCTAGCACTGAGTGATAAAGCTAGGTTCCTGGGATTTATTACCGTAGGCGTTTAAACTAGAAAGAAAACATTAAGCAGCGACGAAAATACCCTTGTAGAAATTTGTACTTGTAAAAGAGGCAGTCATTGCAATAGGGTATGAAGTCCGAGGAACACTCGTGCTCATTAAAAAAATCTAGCTTACTTGCCTCGCACTACGGCCCGGTGTACCCCAACCAGCCTAAACGAGAGTAATTTTAATATATTGATTCCTTGTAAGGAAACTGGTCGTACGGGATGGGGGCAGTATAATCAGCGGCAGTATAATTTTTATTTCTAAACAGAAGTTCCTGCTATAATTGAAGCTGTGAGAAGAGTTAGTTTTGTATTTCGTTTTGAGATATTTTAATGAAATTTGGCATGCATGTTCCTTGGCATTCATCTCCGAGCGCTATTTAAAATAGGCGAAATCGGATGATAGCCACGCCCACTTTTTATATATAGAATATTTTCGAAAATACTATAAAAGTGATTATTCAGTTTATTATACACTTATAAGGATAAAACAAAATACATTTTTCAAGAAATTTCGAAAATGGAAGTGGCCTCGCCCCTTTTATAGGGGATTATTCCACAAAACTTTTTTTTGCCATAACTCCAGCGAAAATTGATTTATCGAAACTAAATTTTTCGAAACTGTTGAATATATAAAGGTTAAGGTTTCTTGTAAAAATGGGTTAAATCGGTTATCGGCCACACCCAGTTTTTTAACATAGTTCTGAAAAATATGTTTGTAAAATGTAAAGCGCGATATTTCTATAACTATGTGTCTAAGCTTTATGGAGGGCGAGTAGTTTTTTTGAGTTTTTTTTATTTTATTTTATTATTTATATTATATTATTAGTTTAGAGAGGAAAAGGGGGTGTGCGGAGCACATATTAAATAGGGAGCCCTTATCTAATATTTATTTAATTATTATTTTATTTATTTAAATTATTTGGTCTATATAGAACGGGGTGCGGTGCACCTGTTACACCTTGTATGTATTAATTGGGGGCGAGCACTGTTGGCTCTGAGGCATTGCACGGGATTGGCTTCCTCATTTCCGTTGTGAAAAACCCCCCTTGCACATATTGCATAGGGGCGATATTTAGGGAATAGTAAATTACTTTATTTGTATTTGTTATTTGAGTTATTTGTTCTATATAGAACGGGGGGTGTGGGGCACCTTTACACCTTGTATGTATTAATTGGGGGCGAGCACTGTTGGCTCTGAGGCATTGCGCGGAATTGGCTTCCTCAATTTCGTTGTGAAAACCCCCGATTTGGGATTAAAAAACATAAACTATATCTTTGGGATATTTTATAAGCTGCTTGCGAATTACAAGAGAGTGCAGCGCAAATAAAATAGACGAAATAAATCGTTATAGCTTATGTCGCTTAAACACTATGCAAGTTATATTTATAAGATCTTGCACACATAATAAGCGAAAAAGAATTTTGCTAATTGTGGAGAAGTGGGCGTTGCGCCGCCCATCAATAAGTATACTGAAATGATCAGGACGATGAACTGAGTCGATTTAGCCATGTCCGTCGCTCCGTCCATCTGTCCGTCTGTCTATTTGAACTCAAATTTTTCAAATATAAAATGTACATGTATTGGTATTTTGAAAAAATGTGGTTAGCAGTGTTTGGTAGGGAAGCTAGTTATATACAAATTAATTAGTTTACCCCTTAAAACTCATAACAGAAGTGTTTTTATTGAAAACAATCAGCTGGCTTTGTAATACGAACTGAAAAGTATTAAAATAGATCTGCCTAAATTCGGTTCCCCCCGAACTTAGACTTTCTTACTTGTTTTTATTCTACAATTTTTATGTTTTATAAAACAATTTGTTCAACACGGTCCCACTGTGCAAAACACATCTTGCCTGACGGTTGAAACTTCACGGTTGCATGCTGGCGAAACTTTTACTGCGACATTTAAAAATGCACATAATCCTTGCACACGAAATGCTAAAGATAAAATGGAATTGTAATGAGTAGGAAAATGAAAAGGAAATGATGAAAACTTTACTTTGGACATTGAGCTCAAGATTGTTTGTTGAAAAATTAAAAATATTTGCTAAAGTTTTGCCTAATTATTTGTGTGCATAACTACGAAATTAAGTTTTTATTTAAATGCCTTGCTTTCAACTTCATCTTAAGTGATTATAATTATTTCGGTCCTATAAAATAGGTCAAACCGCCAAGTTAGTCATTTCTCCACGCCTTCTTTTTATAAAAAGCATTTTTTGTGAATATTCTATTTTTGAATAACACCTTAAAATAAAGTTGATTTAGCTGAAGTGTGAACTAAAGAGACTTCGAATCGAGAAGCCTTTACGAATAGCAAAGAGTGATTCTAAGTAAAATTTTTCTGCTGTGATTATTTTCGCTGTTCAATTTTAACTATAAACAATGCCGTACATACCAAAGGGTAGGTGTGGCGATCCTTTATTTGATGACAGCCAATTCTTCGTCATGTCTGAAGCTTTCTTCGGTTTAGAATGTTTCTGAGAGGTTCTTCTTTCTTCATGAAGCTTTTGGTAGTGCTCAGAGTAATTAGACGAGTAAACTTCGCAGAAAAGTCAAATTCAGACATTGCAGCACACAATCTCCTTTTCGCACTGTCGAAAGCTTCTTCAAAATCGACAAATATATCTACGATCCTCTTCAATCTGGAGGTGAAAAATAATTTTAGCAACTCTTCGCATACATTCGGGTAATAAATTCTACAATGGGGTATACTAGTTGTACTCTTTTACTTTTTTCGGTTAGACAGTGACCCATAAATCTAATAATCAGCAATTTGTTCTACTTCAATTAGTCAGCATTGATACATTGCATACAGACAAAAATGTGCAACTACATACTAGGGTAATTTATCCCGGGATGCGTCATCCCGAAATAACGAACACCTTTTTATATCACGAGGTTACTTGATCGTTTGAAATGCCTTGCAAAGAGTATAAAATACTGCTCCATCAAGTTTCCATGTGAACTGTTCAGCCTTAAAAAATGTAATTTAATCTCCCCAGGGTTGGGCTTCTTTGAATAAAAAGCTGCTAAAATAAAAAATAAATTTTCATTCATTATTAAAAAAAATTTGAGTGACGAGTGAAACGTTATTGGTTATTCAAAAAATTTTGAATAAAGAATAAAATTTCAATTTTTATTCCTGCTTTTGGAAATAAAAAATAAGCACATCGATAAACAGCAAAACTATACCCATATGTGCATAGCATAATGTGTATTTATAAAGATTTGCCGGAAAACGGCAATCCAGAAAATGTCCCAAGATGACTCTGAAAAAGTTTCACAATGATCTCTAAAACAACTCCAAAATGGCCCCAAAAAAGTCCTAATATAATCCCTAAAGCCATTCCGAAATGGTTCTGTAAAAATCCCAAAAAAATCCTTAAAACTTCCCTAAAATTACCACAAAATGAACCACGTAGTCCCGCCAAAAGCCTTAATTTATCCAGAAATGATCGCGAACTTGAATCAATCAACTCAGTGAATTCCAATTAATACAGAAATAATCAAAAAAATCTTTATAAATATAAATCTACATATTATGTTTATATGCACATATGAGTATAATTTTGCTGTATCTCGATGTGCTTATTTTTATACCTAGTAGTACTACGCACACAAGGTATATTAACTTTAGTCGCCTAATATATCTCAAAATGTTCAGGACGAAAAGATGAATTGATTAAGCCATGTCCGTCCGTCTGTCTGTTAACACGATAACTTGAGTAAATGTTGGGATATCTCAATGAAATTGGTACTCATCTCCAAGCGCTATTTAAAATGGGCGAAATCGGATGATAGCCACGCCCACTTTTTATATACAGAATATTTTCGAAAATACAAAAAAGTTATTACTCAGTACATCTTATAACTTTAAACGAGTATATTTGTATATTTGTATATCCACTACTATCTCAGGAACGACTTAACCGATTTGGATGAAATTTTGTGTATGGGTAGTATCCTTCGTTTTAAGATTTTCTACTTTGGTGGTGCTACTTGGGGTGGTTCACAGGGTTGCCACTTGTATACTTTTTTTTTTAAATATTAAGCAATATATGGGAATATGGGCATCAATTGAAAGGTATTTTAGGCCGTATACCAACCAAAGTATATTCGAGTAGGGTTGCCACCTAGGGTTGCCACCTAGGGTTGCCACCTGACCGCATTTTATTTATTCCTTCAGATATCGACCACTATCTCGGGAAAGGCTAAACCGATTTCGATGAAATTTGGTAGATGGATAGTATGCTTCCTTCTAAGATTTTCTACTTGGATGTTGCCACAAAAGGAAGCTTAGGGGTTGCCACCTTTCCGAAGTTTTTTTTAAATATTAAGCAATATATGGCAATATGGGTATCAAACGGAAGGTATATGAGGCCAGATACCAACCAGAATATTTTTAAGTAGGATTGCCACCTAGGTTTGCCACCTGACTGTATTTTAATTATTCCTTCTTGTATCGATCACTATCTCGGGAACGGTTTAATCGATTTGGATGAAATTTGGAGTGCGCATGTCACGTGAAAGACACAACGAGTTTCGAAGACCTTCGAACTATGAATGATATTGTATATCAGACATATAAGCAGGCCTGCTTAACATGTGGATTAGCTTATGACGACCAGCAATGGGTAGAAGGGTTGAGAGAATCTGCGCCATCGAAAACGCCTGTAGCAATGCGTAGTCTTTTTGTTCAAATTTTAATTTATGGCTCACCCGAAAATCCAAAGCGTTTACGGAAATTTTTAAAGATGATATAGCAGAAGATTTTATATACGCCTATACAGAATGCAATTGCCCGCGCGTACAGAATTATTGCTCATAAATTAAACACTGGAGCGACTGAAGGCAGGAATTTTCAATATTGGGCACGCACTTTTTACTTTGAGGACGTTGAGAGCTATGAGGACGAGATTGACCGCAACTCTCTGAACCTGGACGAATCAGCAGTTCTGGTAGAGCAAATTGTACCAGTTACTCAGAGCCAAACAAACTGATATAGTCAATACTGTTATTCAAGCGGCACATAATACAAACGCTGAAACAAAATGTTTCTTTATTAATGGTCCGGGAGGCACTGGAAAGAAATTCATATATAAAGCACTTTATTACATATGGACTGGTCAACGGTACAAAGTACATTGTATGGCTTTTACAGGTATTGCCTCAACATTGTTACCTAATGGTCGTACTTCGCATAAGACATTTGGGTTGAAAGTACCATTAATGTCTGACTCAGTTTCAAGTGTTAAAGCTGGTTCTAAAAAAGCTCGCTCGTTAGCAGAAATAGATGTTTTTGTAATGGATGAAGCTCCAATGCTTCCAAAGTATGGACTTCAAAATATTGACCAAGTTTTGCGATCGATTGGACATCGGGATGTCCCTTTTGGTGGGAAAGTGATAGTTCTCGGAGGGGACGAGCAAACAAAAATGAGTTATTGGACTCGTCCATTAAGAGAAGTTTCCTATGGTCACATTTGAAGACGTTCACCCTTGACGAAAATATGCGTGTTGATCCAGAACAACGGCAGTTTGCTGAATATTTATTGAAGTTGGGCAATGGAGAATTACCTGTAAACGCTTTAGAAGAAATCGAATTGCCACAAGATATAATTTCAAACTCAAACTTAATTGATGAAATATTTGGAAACTGTATTTACAATGAAAACTTTGATACCATGAAAGATCGGGCAACACTCGCGGCTCTTAATAGGGATGTTGATCGAATCAATAATGAAATGATAGCCAAACTTCCGGGGGAGTACAAAGTCTACCATAGCTATGATTCCCTGAAAGATAACCATGAAGGAGCACTTGAATTTACTACGGAGTTTCTTAACAAAATGAAACAAAATTCAATAATAATGTTGCTTTGTAACCTAGCTGTAACTGAGGGTCTATGTAATGGAGTAAGACTTATTGTGACAAGCCTTTGCAACAATAAAATAAAAGCGAAAATAGTTACTGGCAAACAATCCGGAAAAGAAGTGCATATACCCAGAATCACACTTGACTCATCAAAGGGACAGCTCGGCTGTACCATGCAACGGCACCAATTTCCAGTACGACCAGCATTTGCCATGACTGTGCACAAAGCTCAAGGCCAAACTTTTGAATTTGTTGGAGTAGACCTAAATTCACCTGTTTTTATGCATGGTATGCTATATGTGGCTTTTTCCAGAGTTAAGCGATGAACTACATTAAAAGTACTACTACCACAGGAGAACGAGAGACGTACTAGGAACATGGTGTGGAAGGAAGTATTGGCATAGGCTTTCAATTTGTAATGTTCAAATAAATATATAGCATTACCTAAATAAATTTAAAACATTTAAAACAGAAAATTTTTGTCGAATCATCGAGCCTTAACCGCCAAACAGGCTTAAGTGACTTTTTGTGGTTAGTGTTCGATATTTTGGAAATCTATTTTGGAAATTTATGCTCTTGGTAAGTAAGATTATGCGACAAATTCGAAAAATACCGAGCAAGGCTCGGTCACCCAGGTACTTATACACTTATAAGGATAAAATTCAATGTGTACATTAACGTTAAGGCAGAAAATAAATTTTTCAAGAAATTTTTGAAAATGGGCGCGGCACCGCCGACTTTTGATTAAGTCAAATTTAGAAATATTTTTAATCATAAATCAAAAATCGTTCAAGATATCGAAACGAAATTCAGCACTCATATTTATATTAATACAGGGAATGTTCCGGCAAAAAATTGGGAAAGATTTTGAAAAGGATCATACATATATTTAATACTCAATAATTTTGCAAAGGCTTTATATCATTTCTATTTCACTTTCAAAGTGTCCGTGAACGAAGAAAGTCGAAAAATAAAAATTTTCGAAAATGGGCGTGGCCCGCCTCCATTTACAATGGATTATTCCACAAAACTTTTTATGCCATAACTCCGGCAAAAATTGATTTATCTAAACGATATTTGGCGAAAATATTGAATATATAAAGGTAACTGTTTGTTGTACAAACGTGCGAAATCGGTCAACGGCCACGCCCAGTGACATAGTTCTGAAATATTTGTGAATAAAACGTAAAACGCGATATTTCTATAACTATGCAAGCTATATAAATAAGATGACCGCAAAATTTTCTTTGTGGATTTTGGGGAAAAAAATTCAGCCATTTTCCAAAGGCGATTGCTTGTTGTTTCAACTAGATATTTCAATGAATATTCTCAATAGTATGTAATGTAATAGCGGATAACACACAAGCAAAATATCCGGGCAACTAGTTAATACCCCACTGCAATAGATAAGTTATATATCTTTTTGATTTTCATACCTTTCATGAACTTAAAATGGTTGCAAGTGTGAGAAGAAGAGATGGGCCCATTAATGTTGCTAGTTGGTGTAGACTAAATCACTTGCAACTCAATATAAAAAATGTTTTCATGTAACTTTTTCTAAATTCCGTTCTCCTATCTATACGTCTTACTACATCAATGAGTACAGACTGAATACTAAATCTGAAATACGCGACTTAGGTGTAATCTTCGACTCAAAGTTCCTTTTTCATGATTATATAAACCATGTTATTGTTAAATCTTATTCAATGCTTGCTTTTATACGCCGTTATAGTACAGACTTTACGGACCTATATACTAGTATTTATATGGAGACCATATTACCAATGCCATACATATTAAGAAACTTGAACGGGTACAAAAGTTCTTCGTATTTTGTTCTCTGCATAGGTTAAGGTTTGAGGATCCTATTCCATCCTATAAGGCTTCTTTTTAACTTGCAGACGTTGGATAAGATAAAGACAATACTCTCTCTGACTTTTGTCTTTGACATCCTTCAGGGTATAGTAGATGCGCCAATTTTTTTAGAACGTATACATTTTTTGGTTCCTCAAAGGAACCTTAGAAGTAATGACACTTTTTTCTCGAATGCGCCAGGACAAATTATGCACATCATGTCCCAATTATTAGAAATAGAAAAATAAAAAAAAATAAAAATAATAATAAAATAACAAATAAAAATAATAATAAGCATACGGAAATAATCAGGACGATCGCTATGTCCTTCTCCCCGTCCGTCTATCTGTCTGTCTGTCTATTTGATCGCAAATTTTTTATTATTATTATTGTTATTATTATTATTTATTTATTACAACGCTTAGAGACTAGTTCTTCTTCTTCTTTAAATGGTCATCTAACCGCCTGGGCGATTTTGACCGTCCAACATAGCTCGCCAGTCGTTTCTTCGTTGCTCCAACTGGCGCCAATTGGAAACACCGCGGGATCGCAAATTGGTCTCCACTTGGTCCTTCCATCGGAGTGGTGGTCTCCCTCTTCCTCTGCTTCCACCGGCGGGTGCCGATAAGAATCCCTTCTGGGCTGGAGCATCTTCGCTCATTCGCACTACGTGGCCTAGCCAGCGAAGCCGCCATGTTTTAATTCGCTGAACTATGTCGGCGTCTGCGTAAAGTTCGTACAGCTCATCATTAAATCTTCTTCGGTACTCGCCGTCGCCAACGCGTAGAGGTCCACAAATCTTTCGAAGAACCTTTCTCTCGAATACTCCCAGAGCCGCCTCATCAGATGTTGTTAGTCTCCACGCTTCTGCACCATATAGCAGGACGGGTGCGATGAGTGACTTGTAGAGTGTTATTTTCGTTCGTCGAGAGTGATTCTTCGTCGGATTTCTAGGCTAACATTATTGTTGGTATTAATGCTGGTTCCCAGGTAAACGAAATCCTTTACTATTTCGAAATTATTGCTGCCAACAGTGGCTTGGTTGCCAAGGCGCGAATGCGCTGACTCTTTGCATGATGACAGAAGGTACTTCGTTTTGCCTTCGTTCACCACCAATCCCATTTTCTCCGCTTCTTTTTCTAATTTGGAGTAAGCAGAAGTTACGGCGCGGTTGTTAAGGCCAATGATATCAATATCGTCAGCATGTGCCAACAGTTGCACGCTTTTATAAAATATTGTTCCAGCGCGGTTAAGTTCTGCAGCTTGTATTATTTTCTCCAGCATTAAATTAAAGAAATCGCACGATAAGGGGTCACCCTGTCTGAAACCTCGTTTGGTTTCGAACGGCTCGGAGAGGTACTTCCCAATTCTGACCGATCTGGCGGTGTTGCTCAAGGTCATTTTGCATAGCCGTATAAGTTTTGCGGGGAAACCAAATTCAGACATAGCGGCATATAGGCAGCTGCGTTTCGTGCTATCGAAAGCGGCCTTAAAATCAACAAAGAGATGATGTGTGTCGATTCTTTTTTCACGGGTTTTTTCCAAGATTTGGCGTTTTATAAAAATATGGTCGATGGTAGATTTGCCAGGTCTGAAGCCACACTGATAAGGTCCAATCAGTCTGTTCACATCAGGCTTCAGTCTTTCGCACAATACGCTTGATAGGACCTTATATGCGATATTCAAAAGGCTGATTCCGCGATAGTTGGCGCAGTTTGCAGGATCGCCCTTCTTGTGGATTGGGCAGAGAACACTTAGATTCCAATCTTCAGGCATGCATTCATCCGACCAAATTCTGCATAGAAGCTTATGCATGCGCCTTACCAGCTCCTCGCCTCCGTGTTTGAATAGCTCAGCAGGCAAACCATCAGCGCCAGCTGCTTTATTGTTTTTCAATCGGGATATTGCTATTCGCACCTCATTATAGTCGGGTTGTGGAACGTCAATTCCATCATCTTCGATTGTGGGCTCGGCTTCGCCATCTTCTCTGGTTTCTTGCTCAGTTTCTCCATTTAAAAGAGCAGAGAAGTGATCCCTCCATATTCTGAGTGCTTTCTGAACATCGGCCACCAGGCCGCCGTTCTTATTCTTACAGGAGTTTGCCCCTGGTTTACAACCTTTTGTCATTCGCCGAATTTTTTTATAGAATTTTCGGGCATTATTCCCGTTGGCCAGCATCTCAAGCTCCTTTATTTCACGCTTTTCTGTTTTTTTTTTTTTTCGCCCGGAAAAGCCGCCTCGCTTCCCTCTTCAACTCGCGGTAGTGTTCACACACACTCCTCGTTGCATTCGATCTCAGCGTTGCCTTGTAGGCTTCGTCCTTTCTTTTCGTTGCAGCGCGGCACTCTTCATCATCATACCAGTTGTTTCTTCGCGTTCGCCGGAATCCAATTACTTCTTCGGCTGCGGTACGGAGTGCTCCTGAGATATGATCCCACTGCTCATGCATTCCACTAGGTTGAATTGTGCTCTCGGAGAGCAGGTGTGAGAGGCGACCTGCGAAATAATTAGCGGTCTGTTGCGATTGCAGCTTTTCGACGTCCAGCTTTCCCTGCGTTTTTTGTTGCACCTGTTTTGTCGTACAGAGGCGGGTACGAATCTTGGCTGCTACTAGGTAGTGATGAGAGTCGATGTTAGGTCCTCTTATTGTGCCAACATCTAAAACGCCTAGTTCAGCACTAATAAATATGTATTGCAATAGTTTAAATATACAATATTTTTTTTTAAAGAAAAAAAGAAAATTTCAATTTTCATGTTTTAAATTATTTTAAATAGTATTTCAAAAAAAAATAAGTTGAAATATGTACCATAAATCATAACACCTATATTGTATTCATAGATTTCGTGTAATCATAATTCAAACATAAAATGTGCATGTATTGGCATTTTGAAAAAATGTGGTTAGCAGTGTTTGGTAGGGAAGCTATTTATATATAAATAAACTAATTTACCCCTAAAAACTCATAACAGAAGTGTTTTTATTGAAAACAATCAGCTGGCTTTATAATACGAACTAAAAATTGTTAAGAGAGACCTCGGTTCCCTCCTTGTTTATTTTCAAAAGCTTGAATAAAAATTGAAATTGTATTATTTATTCAAAATTTTTTGAATAACCAATAACATTTCACTCATCAGTCAATTTTTTCTGAATAATAAATAAAATTTTGTTTGTTATTTTTTCGCCACTCGTCACTCAAATTTTTAAAACGCCCATACCTGAATCTATTTCTCTTCGAAAGCATGATTCAATCACTAGAAGGTTAGCTCATGATTCAATTACTAGAAGGTTAGCTCTCTAGTGACAGATTTTGACAATTGCAGCCATCTTGCTCCCTGAAAATTGTCATTCACATTGTGGGTTGCCTTTTCCGGGAAATTATTTAAAAATAGTAGTATTAAACAAAAAATTTTGAATCGGTTGCTTATTAGAAAATTGATTAATTTAGCACAATATTTATGTTTATGACTATTAATATACACTATTATTTTTATTGCCAGAGTGACTCAAGTTACCCTCAAGTTGGCCGCGCTCTTCTTCATTTTAACGTTTTCCAGTTGAGCGGATAAAAGTAGCTAGCGATTTTTTTTGAATGTAGTTCTTGTATGTTGCCGGATCTAATCGTGTACACTTGAAAGCCCAAGATTTTCTAGTTCTGGCCCTGAATACTAGTATACTTACTAACATTAACCGTGACTTCATAGCTGTTGCTTACTTGATTTGAAGTCTATTATTTTTGACAAAACTTGACTACCATTCTCTATTCTACTATTCACTCGCTGGACTATGTTCGATTTCCTTTTGTCATTGCCAATTGTCATTATTATTAACAAATAAAAAATTCGGCCTTTTGTTAGAAGCTCAAATGTGCAATGTTTCCCAGTTTGAATTAGAGTTTACTATATTAACCATTTAATGTTCTATGTTTGACGAAAACGGGTACCATGCTTACACCGACACCACAAATTTTGTAATCCTTGTTACCCGAGTGAGCTGAAATGTACTGATTTTTCATAAAAACTCGTTTTACCAACATTTTCATTTTAGAATTAACGATTTACACAGCGATGGTATGGGATGATATGTTTTGATGTTGTTTTAGTTTACTTTTCAAAGTTTATTACTACTAATTTCCTACTTTTTTGATTTTTCCTCGACAAATGAAAAAAGTACTCCTACTTTTCTTTCGTTCGCAATAGAAACTCGTACAAATTTCAGAAAATGGGATTGTCAAAAGTAAACGTCAGTTAGAGAGTTCTTGTGATTGGTGACATATTTTTGCAATTGCAGCCAATTGTTACCTGAAAAATTGTCATTTACATTCTGGGTTGCCTTTTATCGAAATAATGTAAAAATAGTAGTTAAAAATGTAATATTATCTTCTTCTTCTTTAAATGGTCATCTAACCGCCTGGGCGATTTTGACCGTCCAACATACCTTGCCAGTCGTTTCTTCGTTGCGCCAACTGGCGCCAATTGGAAACACCGCGGGATCGCAAATCGGTCTCCACTTGGTCCTTCCATCGGAGTGGTGGTCTCCCTCTTCCTCTGCTTCCACCGGCGGGTGCCGATAAGAATACCTTCTGGGCTGGAGCATCTTCGCTCATTCGCACTACGTGGCCTAGCCAGCGAAGCCGCTGTGTTTTAATTCGCTGAACTATGTCGGCGTCTGCGTAAAGTTCATTCAGCTCATCATTAAATCTTCTTCGGTACTCGCCGTCGCCAACGCGTAGAGGTCCACAAATCTTTCGAAGAACCTTTCTCTCGAATACTCCCAAATTTAAAATAGGTTGGCTTCAGACAATATATTAGGTAATTGTTTACGACCGCCACCGAGTGCTAATATTCATCCAAAAATATCGATATAGGTATAAAAAGACGCGTTTCGGTCCCAGAAATGGGAATCCGCCTCTGGAAAAAAGTATTTTTATAATTTTGGAAAATATCTGCAAAAAACCGAAAAATTACCTCAGGCCGATTATAAATCGGGGACTCCGTAGCTTTTATGCGCAAAACACCTTTCTGAGTTGGCGGCCTTTGGTCGCGATTTAAAAAAAACCCTTAGCCGGTCCAACACCGGCTACGCGATACCCAGTATTTCTGCGCAGAACACACTTCTGCACTTTTCGGCACACCCTTTATCTGTGTCTACAACAACCACATAGAAATGGCAGACAATTTTTAACTTTGCCTGCAAATATTTTGCAAACTACTAAAAATAATTGTTCTCCGGATCCGGATTATGATTAATTTGACCGATCCGCGTCCTTGACACGTCTTCCCATATTTTTCGACGTGTTTTCGCACTCGATGGCGGTCGTAAACAACTACCATTATTTAGATCGACTTTTGGGACATTCCGGTATGTAACAACTGTTGTCTTACGAGTACAATGCAATTATTCCCAGTTTGAGTTGATAAGTCTACAGTATAAGTCATTGAAGGCTCTAAGCTTGACGAAAATCCCTGGTATCATGCTTACACCGAAACCACAATATTTTGCAGTCCATGTTAACCCAATGAGCCGAAAACATAACTTGTAGTAACCGTTTTTTATTGGGGTTTAATTGATTATAGAAAAAATTTACAACGATATGTGCTGTGATGGTATGGGATGATATGTTTTGATTTTGTATTTTAGTGGACTTTGCAAAATGTATTACTACTAATTTCCTACTTTTTTGATTTTTCTACTACCATTTCCTCGGCAAATGAAAAAAATACTCCTACTTTTTTTCATTCGCAAAAGAAACGCAGAAAATAAAAGTGTCAAAAGTAAACGTCAGCTAGAGAGCTAACTTTCTTGTGATTGAATCATGTTCTAAAGGACATTTATGTGTTATTTATTTTTTGTCCAAACCAAGGTGAATTTATACCAGGTGATATCATGGCGAATTTGTTGCTGTATACACACACATACTTCATGTGTTTTGATTTTCCGTTGGCGGCTTGTCCTGTCAGATTGCATAGAATTTTTTTATTTTGACAGAAGAAGCCACTGCTCATATGTTCGTATGAGATCACTTGTAAGTGAATTCGCCTTAGTCCAAACTTAAACTTTCACACAAATTCAGATCGATCTTTTATTTATTTTTAGATGTTTTATTTTGTCACCACATAAAAAATGTTTTCTTGTAATAGTCTAAGATACGGAGAATTCCAGCAATAGAGTTCGCCCTCGTAGAATCGTATGAACATTAAAACAAGGTTTTTTGTGTAGTTGGTAAATAAAACCGTCAAATGATCAAGTAATTGCAATACTTTGGATAAAAATAATTTGCATGCTTTTCATCTTTTTGGTTTTTTAATTGTTATCGTTTTGTTTTTTTTTTATTTTTTTGACGCATTGCTATCGATATTTAATTTAAAACTTATTGCAACCTCGTCGCACATTTTTGGCAAGTGGAAAATACAAATCACCAGAGCTTTCGATTACACGAGGCCGTTTAGATTGAAATTCTATCGAGTTTCTCAAGCTTTATTAAAAATATAGTCTGACACAAGAGTCAAAAGTTGCTTTGGTAAATTAGTGAATTTGCTTGCCTCTGTTCCGGGATTGAGCATCTAAAACATATACATACATAGTATTGCAGTACCAATCAGCCCAATCGCTACATCAAAATTCTTACATAACTTATTATGAATCTTGTTGCTTGGTTAGCTCTTACATGGTAAGCAGGTGTAAATGTCAAGCGAGAGTTGATTGCGAAGTGGTCAATGTTCCAGCATTCTGTTCTTTACCTGCGGCCTTCCCCAACGGCACAATATCACCTTCCGTGTCGATGCGCACAAATGTTAATCAATGCATAATTCATGATTTTCGGCCCAACGTTTTGGGTTGCGACGTTGCGACGGGAAAAGTTTTATGCAAAAAACAAATTCGCAGTAAAAATAACGAGTTTATTTTTAATTCTCATTTAAATTTAAATTGCTCAAAACTGCAATTAATGCAAAGTGGAAAGATTTGCTGAAAGGGGTTATATGCATTTTAAAATGTGAAGAAGCTAACTAACTTCTAATTTCCATATTCGTGCGTTTATACGTATTGTAGTTCGGGTAAATATTGTTATGGAATGCGGCGTTTACAAGTATTTAGTAAATTGCATGAAATTAGTAATTCAGTTAGTTTTGCTTCTTTTGACGGAAATGTTGTTGGTGACTTTAAAGTGTGCATTTTGACCTTATTTTCAATTTGCATAAATTAATGAATCGCCATAATGAATCGCTTTGGAGTAGGAGTACGATACATAGAATTATGCCGATAAATTAAACCGTATAAATCCCAGGAACTCTAAGAATCCGGAAAGTAATAAGTGATAGAGATTGAGTTATGTTGAGTGGAATACGGATAAATACCTATGAAAAGTCGCAACTCCACAGACTGGGAGGGGCGACGAAAACTCGACTCGACTAAATGATAAGTTCTACCTCCACTAGCCTCAAATAATAAGAAAGACAATGGACCTACCAACGAGAACTACTTTGGAGTGGGTATTAAATGAGAAGTAAATTCCTCTTTGGGCGAACGTTTATCACAAGACAGAAGGAGAAACCATCACAGCGTTGGAAAATATCAGTGGCAAATGATTTTACTTCTTGGCTGTTGCTTTCAGTTTCAACAGGGTTGCAACACACCAAGTTTGCTGCTAAAAAGGATTGCTCAGTTGAGCAGTTAAAAAGATGATTTGTGTCGTGAGGGGACACACCTCAAGCTCAGCATACATTTGTCGCGGTCTGATTTGAATAAGAAAGAGTTTAAAATACAGGGTGTTTTTTTTACAGGTTTGTTTTTCGAATAGAGATAAAAGTGGCATTTTGTGGTCAAATCTGGCAACTCTAATATCATTTATGTTCAGTTTGGTTTGCCATTTCATCATGAATAGGTTGACAAAAGAACAACGCTTGCAAATCGTGCAAATTTATTTCGAAAATAATGGTTCAGTTCGCGAAGTTTACCGTGAGCTCCGTCCATTTTATGGTCGACATAATCGTCCATCAGAGCAATTAATTCGGTTAACCATGGATCGTTTTCGCACTACGTTTACTCTATGTGATAATACGCATCCGCAGAGACGTCGAACAGTGCGCACCGAAGAAACAATTGCCGCTGTAGAGCAAAGTGTTGAAGAGGACCCGAATGAATCGATTCGCCACCGTGCACAGCAATTGGAGCTTTGTCCATCAACTTTATGGAAGATTTTGCGCAAAGATCTTGGCTTGCGACCTTACAAGATCCAGCTTGTGCAAGAATTAAAGCCGCGAGACCATGCAATGCGTCGTGATTTTGGTGTATGGGCCGAAAATGAGATTGATTTCGATGCTGATTTTCATCACAAAATTTTGTTCAGTGATGAGGCTCATTTTTGGTTGAATGGCTACGTCAAAAAGCAAAATTGCCGCATTTGGAGTGAAGAGAATCCACATGAGACCCTTGAAACGCCATTACATCCACAAAAACTGACTGTTTGGTGTGCTCTATGGGCTGGTGGAGTCATTGGGCCATACTTCTTCCGCAATAATGCTGGAGAGGCAGCTACCGTTAATGGAGACCGGTATAGAGCCATGATAACCGACTATTTTGTTCCCGAATTGGATGGCATGAATGTGGATGAGTTGTGGTTCCAACAAGACGGCGCTACATGCCACACAGCGCACGTCACAATCGATTTATTGAAGGAAACATTCGATGAGCGCATAATTTCGCGGAATGGACCTGTCAATTGGCCACCAAGGTCGTGTGATTTGACACCATTGGATTATTTTCTTTGGGGATATGTGAAGTCGCTCGTCTACACCAACAAACCAGAAACGTTAGGGGAATTGGAAGCCAACATTCGTGGCGTTATTGCCGACATACGGCCCCATATGCTCGAAAAAGTGGTTGAAAATTGGACCTGTAGAATTGGCTTTATTCGAGCCAGCCGCGGCGGCCACATGCCCGAAATCATATTTAAACATTAATGGCATAAAATTATCCTTCCAATAAAGCCAAATTGATGGACCTTAAAACGATTTTCTTGTGTTTTATTTCAATTCGAAGTTCTATACCCCTAAAAAAAACACCCTTTATTACTATATTCAGACCGTTTTTGTGTTCAATCTAGGAACTGCCACCTAGTGGATTGTAATTTGGTGGCAATTTGTTGTCAAACGTCACACTGGGTTGACAAAAGGTAGTGTGATGCCATCGACGTGGTTGTTTTAAGACTAGGTTGACCCTGAATGATCGGGTAGGGGGCCAGAGATTTAGTCAATTACAAAGTGAAATCCTTATTTAGTTATTTAAGTGGCGATTAACCGTCTAACCGTTGTTTTGGTCTACCAAAATAGCGCATCAGTCGTTTCGTCGTTTTACCAACTGGAGCCAATTAGAAACACCACGTGATCGCAAGTCGGTCTCTCATTAATCCTTCAAACGGAGAGGTGGTCTTTCTCTTAATCAGAATACCTTCTGCGCCGGAGCACCTTCGTTCATTCGCACAATATGGCCGCGCCAGAGAAACCGCTGGGTTTTAGTTCGCTTATCTCATCATTAAACCGTCTTTGGTACTTGCAGTCGCCAATGCAAGTAGTAGGTCCACACATTTTTGGAAGAACCTTTCTATTGCATACTCTCAAAGCCGCCTCATCAAATTTTGTCAGTGTCCAAGCTTGTGTACTATACAGCAGGACGGGTATGATAAGTGACTTAAAGCTGGTTCTTTTCGTTCGTCGAGAGAAGACTTTACTTCCAAATTGCCTACTCAGTCTGAGCTAGGATTAAACTATTCAGAAATAACTTAACATTTTAGTGCTGTCGTCTGTAAAGGGAGGGAGTCGCTAAGCGCAAAACATAGCTGTTACATCAAATCGCTCACACGGCAGTCGGGATGGTATTTAAGGTAACAATATCTGAAAAAAGACTGTAATTTCAACAACACTTCTGAAGAATCTTCGTAGAGTGTTATTGTGTCTACTCAAACAAACTCCCGGTATATTAACTAAACAATAACTTGGATAGGACCCTGTGGCACACATTATGCAATCCTTCTTGATTTACTGAATATTAGCTTGTATTTTAGTTACTGGCAATAAGAAAGATGTGGGTCGGCATGACTCCTTTTGAACCGCCGGTTTACCAGGTTTCAGTAGCGGTACAGCCCTTTCTTTGATCCATATGTAGGGATTAAGTAAGGTTTTTAGAAGCAGGATAAAGATAACCGTTAAATAGCTAATTCCCCTACAGCCAAAATCTTTTAGCAACGTCATGGAGATACCGCGGGGAAGCGTGATTGCTTTTTAGTTTATGCGCTTATGTATTCTGTCTGCCCCTATGAAGCTAGAGATCCCTGGGAAGAGTATGTCTAGGTGATGCAACACTGGAATCAGCATTCATAGACCCGTGCCGAAATATCTGGTGAGCAGTGACCATCCCAAACCACCCTATTGCAGGCGTCTACGTTCATACGCCTATAATGCCTATAAATGAATCGAGCTGCTTATGCGTGGGACCTGGATACCGTCAAATAAACTCACACTTCTATTAAAAACAACGAAATATCTCTAATAATAAAAAAATCTTTTATTGAAGACTGCCATGTCAAACGTTTTAACGTCGGTTTGAAGGTATGCGCCAGAAATGTCCGTGAAGCCAAAGGTATCAGCGCCATCCAAGAGATGTGATGGACAGTGCAAGGAAATATTATCTGTACATCTTTCAAAAGATGAACAAGCTTTCAGCATCATCTGCCTTGCCCCAGCGTACTAAAATCTACGACCTGAATGTTCAAAGAAATCGTTTCTGGGGAATTCGGTCCAAACATTCGGGGACTGTTTTGCGGCTACAACAGCTACGACGGATTGCAGGGTGTCCCATCACGTGATTCGAAATGTACCCTGTGCAGTCTGCAAGAGCAGATCCACCAAACTCCGGGAACTACCAATGGAATCAGTCCCCTTAATATCGCATGTATGTAAGATTATACATATATATAATATATATTATATATATATAAATTGTGTGAAAGTACTTACTTATGCATTTTATCAAAAACGCTCGATATCGTTGGAAAAATAAACTCTTTTTGGGTGAGACAACCTAATATACATACAAACGTGCCTATATATTCATACATAGTTAGACATTTTTAATGCCTATATTCTGTTTATGTTCTCAATTGAGCTCCCACAAAATGAACTTATAAAGGCACGTGTATACAAGGGGCGCCTGATAAGTTAGTAATTCAAGATTTAATGATAAGTTATTAGATAGGAAAGTGATGGAATTTCTTGTAAAATATCAGTTTAATGGATCTTATACTAGAGCACTTAATAATGATTAATAATGTCAATAATTGATTAACAAAATCGAAATAGTGCTATATACATAGCCTCTACAAGTTTGTTGCCTTTAAAACTGTTCTTTAATATGCAATAATAATTGAATACAAATTATTATCAACTGCTCTTGAGCTTGTCAAACTTAGAAAAATATGTAAAATGGACAGACCGTAAAATCGATACAAAATCAAAAAATATCGTGATTGTTTGTTATCAAAAAAAAAAATGCAAATAATAAAAAAAATATTAGTTTGATAACTTCTGACTATATTTGGTTTTTTTTGTGTGCTGTTAGGGAAGTCTGAATGACGAAGAAGTAGATTCCTGCCCCACCTAACTGAGTCCATCTTGGAGCCATCGTTGAAGATTTGAATGCCGTTATTAATTACGATCTTGTCCCTATTCTAATCATTCCCACTTAGAAGCATAGTAGTAAACTTGCTCTCCAATTTCAGTTTGTGTGGATGAAGATCTCTCTCGGTACCAAGTGAAACTTCTATAGGCTGGTAAAATTTTGCAGATATTTAGAAGAATTTCCCAGCACACTATAGAGTAATAAGGTAAATTACTGGCCATTTAATCTATACAGTTCCAAAGTATGTGGCTTATCCTTCGTAATGAAGACCATGAAATAAGCAGTAATAGCTCTTGCAACGATACGGTGAATTACTCGTAAAACAAATACAAAAAAATCGAAAAAAAGGAGAAACAATCAAACTTTTTTTTGTTGATTATTTTCGATTATTTTCTAATATTTTTCATAATCTTAAAAAATAAAGATTTTTTTGTAAAAAAGGAATCAACTCAGACACATTTTCTTTATTAAGACATGGAGTTTTTTTTAATTAAATATATGTGTGTGTAACCATTGAATAAACAAAATCACTACAAACTTATCAATTATATAGACCCAGAATTTCTGAAACCGATCACTGAATATAGTAAACATTTTTTATCAATAATGGTATTATTTAGGTGTAAGAGAATAAAGTAAGAGCAAATTCGTAGTGAGATAAACATCATAATCATCATTTATCGGCGCTTGACCGCCTAGGCGACTTTGACCGCATGGAATGATACAGGGTGTTTTTTTTACAGGTTTGTTTTTCGAATAGAGATAAAACTGGCATTTTGTGGTCAAATCTGGCAACTCTAATGTCATTTATGTTCAGTTTGGTTTGCCATTTCATCATGAACAGGTTGACAAAAGAACAACGCTTACAAATCGTGCAAATTTATTTCGAAAATAATGGTTCAGTTCGCGAAGTTTACCGTGAGCTCCGTCCATTTTATGGTCGACATAATCGTCCATCAGAGCAATTAATTCGGTTAACCATGGATCGTTTTCGCACTACGTTTACTCTATGTGATAATACGCATCCGCAGAGACGTCGAACAGTGCGCACCGAAGAAACAATTGCCGCTGTAGAGCAAAGTGTTGAAGAGGACCCGAATGAATCGATTCGCCACCGTGCACAGCAATTGGAGCTTTGTCCATCAACTTTATGGAAGATTTTGCGCAAAGATCTTGGCTTGCGACCTTACAAGATCCAGCTTGTGCAAGAATTAAAGCCGCGAGACCATGCAATGCGTCGTGATTTTGGGTTATGGGCCGAAAATGAGATTGATTTCGATGCTGATTTTCATCGCAAAATTTTGTTCAGTGATGAGGCTCATTTTTGGTTGAATGGCTACGTCAACAAGCAAAATTGCCGCATTTGGAGTGAAGAGAATCCACATGAGACCCTTGAAACGCCATTACATCCGCAAAAACTGACTGTTTGGTGTGCTCTATGGGCTGGTGGAGTCATTGGGCCATACTTCTTCCGCAATAATGCTGGAGAGGCAGCTACCGTTAATGGAGACCGGTATAGAGCCATGATAACCGACTATTTTGTTCCCGAATTGGATGGCATGAATGTGGATGAGTTGTGGTTCCAACAAGACGGCGCTACATGCCACACAGCGCACGTCACAATCGATTTATTGAAGGAAACATTCGATGAGCGCATAATTTCGCGGAATGGACCTGTCAATTGGCCACCAAGGTCGTGTGATTTGACATCATTGGATTATTTTCTTTGGGGATATGTGAAGTCGCTCGTCTACACCAACAAACCAGAAACGTTAGGGGAATTGGAAGCCAACATTCGTGGCGTTATTGCCGACATACGGCCCCATATGCTCGAAAAAGTGGTTGAAAATTGGACCTGTAGAATTGGCTTTATTCGAGCCAGTCGCGGCGGCCACATGCCCGAAATCATATTTAAACAATAATGGCATAAAATTATCCTTCCAATAAAGCCAAATTGATGGACCTTAAAACGATTTTCTTGTGTTTTATTTCAATTCGAAGTTCTATACCCCTAAAAAAAACACCCTTTACATAAGCTTGGAAAATAAGAGATATCCTAATGTCCATATTTACAAAATCTTTTTAATTACGTAATTGCTTAATTCGTTTTTTTTTATTTTATTTGTTGTTTTTTCCTGTTGATGGACAACAGAAATAAATGCTGAATACATCTCAAAAAAAGCTTATAAACATTAGCGGAACATTGGGTTCGCGCTGAAGAGCCATTAGATCGAAAATAATATAAAATACAAAAGCTGCAATAGACTCATAATTTTCCGCTTCGGACTTATCAGCAGCCACTTGTACGTACATTCAAATGCATGTCCTAACAAATCGTTGAAAATGTTCACACAATGACGGTAAGATAAATGCTTTCAATCGATCGGGTTGGTTTTATAACTCCTGTGACTTGCCTGACTTGCCTGACTGCCATTCACTAGGCCAACTGTAGCAATATTTAATGACTTGGCCTACTTAGTTTGTCTGTGTTTTACATATAATTTGGTAAATTACTTACATTGTATAATTCAGCAGTTTATACAAAACTTATATAATAGATTTATGCTGCTGGACTTATTTAAATAAAAATATGATTTTATAACTAAGGCCGTGTGCTTATCGGAAACATCTTACTCGGAGGAAAAATGACGTGAACGAATTTTCTATCATGTAAAAATATCTTTCATTTTGCTGTGCCAAATGAAATGGTTAATTTTGACAGTTGTAAATTTTGACATCCAAAAAAGCACGTGCGAAAGCAAATAGTCTGTGAATAAGTTTTAAATGTACATATTTTTTCTGCCATATGTTTAGTATTTTTTGTGTATATTATATTTTACCGTTTAATAACGTGTTGGGCTAGGGTAAATTCTGATGTTCATATTCATCGCAATAAACGTCAGAATTTTCTTACGGTCTGTAAAAGCTTACAATTTTCAACCGATAGCCACACCTAACTAACTTTATGCCAATGGATCAAGAAGCCGGGACAGTATTTCCTTATATTCTTGATGTTTTTTTATCAACCAGTTTCAAAATCAATATGTATTAAGACTGCCTATTTGTTCAAGTGAAAGTGTCTACTAATTCTTGGTGCATTTATGTACGCAATGGCGGTAAAATCTAAACTATTTTTGGTTTCGTACCCTAATGTCAATCATGAAAATAGTTCAAATTTTTGGAGTATGTAGGTAGTTCATGGACAAATTTAACACCATAAATGTACACATAAAAAGCTTTAGATTATTTATAAGGCATGTTCAAAGCTCAATCAGCCTGAAGAAAAGGTTAAATATTTACAAAAGCTTGCCACTAATAGAAATAAACACGAATATGTAATTATTTCGGAATTGTACTTAATTATTAATGTCGTAAGTTTAGAACATGTTTAGAATAAGTACTATACAGCAAAAAAGCTACATAAGCATTCGATTGCGTCTCAACCGAACAAATTCTTAATGGTTTGAATTTGGTTCCTTTTTAATTTTTTTTAACTTTGTTACTATCAGAGCTGGGTAGTAATCATTACTTTAGGAATTAGATTACTTTAAATTGCCAATTACATGTCATGGGGAAAGTAATCAATTCCTTTGCCCCACACAAAAGGAATTGATAACATTTCAATTCCTCAAAAAAAATACCAATGTAATTTCCTCGTTTTGAGGCTCGAGTACAAAAAATTTTATTTTGGAATTGAAAAAAAAAAAATACTTTGCGCAAATGTAATTTCTTCCCCAATACTTTGAAAAGGAATTGAAAATGTAATTGAAATTTTTCCAATTACATTACAAGGAATCCCAAAAGTAATTTCCGATTTCCCATTCCTCAAAGGAATTGCAAAAGTAATTGAAAAACTGATGAATGTTTTTTTGCGTATAAAATTTGTTTGCTTTTGAAGGTGTGGTGTCTGGCCATGCGTATTAATTATAATTATTCTTTTAAGCATAGCTAGAAGACATTCCGTAGCAGTTTTGATCCCTCCAGGTGGTGTCGTTTAGATTCGGCGACCATATTGGCGGCGCGTAATCAATAACCGGATATATGTATCCAACAACTTTTTTTAATATCTTCTTCAAGTACTGCCTTCAGTATGTTGTTGCGTCTCTGTAACCGTTTTTTGTCTCGATATGTAAAAATTAAAGAAAATGGGATAGAGCACAACCTTTTTCCCCCTCCCTCCCCCCTTTTTAACATTTCTATATTTAGATCTACCGTTCCTAAATATATTAAGTAGTCAGAGCTCCACCTTTTAAAACCAGCTGAGATTGACTGTGTCAACAAATGCTTTTTATAAGTCATTTTTCTCCAAACCAGTTTCTTCCCATTTATGCAAAACTTGCTTGGGATGGGTAACATCAAAAGTGGTTTAAAAAGTTTTTTCAGGACTGGGTCGTCCTCGGCAGTAGTTTGGCAAACTCTGCAGAGTGTATTTCTGCCGTAGAAGGTTTCTTAGCAAAAAATCATCTGTATTGCAGATACCTTTCGAAGTAGGCAAAAAACTGTACGTTTCCCTAATTTGTAGGAAATATTTGAGGCAGCACACCACAAATTGGTATAGAAGCTCTGCCTTAATCTCCTCGGAGGTATATATCGCGCCAATTATTTATTTATTTTTAATTTATACACATTTAAAGGACAACCTGATCAAAGTGGTGGGCGATGGGGGATAGAACAAAATTTTTTGTCCCAGAAAGACCAAAGTGCTGCGCAAAAAGCAGAGCTTTGCCTTGTAAACAGTAAAGAGAACAAGTGGCGAATACTGCTCCAATATTCCGATCTTAAACGCATGGAGGATTTGTGGGACTTACTCTGGTTTTTTTGCTCTGTAAGCAGCATTTTTATTCTCTGAGGCATTGTAACAGTTGTTCGTTGGATCTCGCTGGAACCCTTAATAGTCCTTGGCAGCGGTACGAACTGATGAGGTATAAGTGGCTTCAGGTATAAGTGGTTAGGTCGAAAATTGCTCCAGGTGCTGTGTGAGCACGTTATCGACAACAAGGACTCTCGATCGTTATTTGGATCTCGAACTAAGGCACTGGAGCTATGTTGCAGTACCGCAGACGACCATTGTTTGGCCGCGGTCTCCTTCCGTTGGAAGTTGTTAGGTGTTGAAGGCGTCATCCAAAAGTTTGTCATATCCTCGTATTTCTTATGGTCCGTCAGAGCGAAGACGCAGATAAATCATACATTGAAGAACCTGCTTTATCGGAAATTAGCGGAAAATTACAAGTTTAGCTTTCTCTCGATGAATAACGGTCACGTTCTATAAGTCGTTGCTCAATCCCTCCATGACATATTTGCAAGAAACTGTGGACGCTTTCAATAGCATATGAGCCTTCTTGTGTTAGTCATAAAGGTTCTCATATTTTGGGTTATTTAAATGATGAATTCAAAGTAAATTTACTCATCCGCTAAAACCCTTCACACGTCTTTCGCTTCAAAGGGAATAGAACGGCTCTACTTAGCTGGCAAAATCAGGACAATGTGGGTAATTATCGCTTAGAAGGGATCCCTTTTGAAATAATGAAAAATATTGCCCGAAAAGTCGATTGAAATACGTTTTTATGCACGAGTTAACTTTTCGATTTTCAATTACTTCCACAATTCATTTGAGGAATGTTATGGCAAATTCGAGAGTACTTTTGGGATTCCTTTTAATGTAATTGGTAAAATTTCAATTACATTTTCAATTCCCTTCGAAAGTATGGGGGGAAGAAATTACACTTGCGCAAAGTATTTTTATTCAATTCCAAAAAAATTTTTTGTACTCGAGCCTCAAAAGGAGGAAATCACATTTGGTAATTTTTTTCGAAATGTAATCAATTCCTTTTGTGTGGGGAAAAGGAATGGTTAACTTTCCCCAATTACTGAGGAATGTAATTGTAATGGAATTGAATTTACCCAGCTCTAGTTATTATACTCGTTTGTTTGACATTACTCTGCTCGCAGGAATATGTTCAGCGATTGAAAATCAAGTTCCGTTTACCTGTGGACGAACTAGGCCCACGGCAGCAGCTTTTAGGCTGTGCAGCAGATTCATGTATAGTTAGGATAAGCTGGCAAAGGTTTGTTTTGAGGACATTTATCAGTGGCATATAACAAATCATTTAAGAGCTTCCGTGTCCCCATACCTTTTACATGCTTTTACTTACTACAATACGCCAGCGTGAGTCACATATGACTCATTAGACAGAGAAGTTGCTAAGTTTCTTTATTTTTATATAAACTATAATCTTTAAGAATGCATGAATGCGTATTGAATCTGTCCAATCTTTTAATATGATAATATGGTAATTTCGGATAGACATGCAAAGTTCAAATAAATATACCAGCCCAGCACAAAAAGCTGCAAACGATTATGACAGATAACACTAATTTTCTGCTGAATCCAAATATGTAGTCAGATAGTTTAGGTAAGACAAATAAAGTAGTAACGTTTAGATTTTTATGTTATTTCATTTCATTTTGGGAGGATGAAATACCATTTCCATCACAAATAATTAAAATCGACGTCAAAGTGACTGAGTTATAGCGAACAAAGTTTTCAAAGTTGTGCAAATTTTCAGTTTTTTTTTTTACATACTTCTTTTTTGTTTTTTTTTTAACGAAATATTAAATTACTTCCTGGTTTTACACGGTAAGTTAATGGTCTATTTCTTAGTGAACATTTTGACACTTTCGCGATTATAATCAGTAGAAAAATGACAATGCTGAAAAAGATTAAGTGAACAAACAAATATTTATTTTTTCATTGAACTTCCAGTTCTTGGAAATTTTGGACTACTATAGTAATATGTAACCGTTTTTCAATGTTTTTAAGAATAAACTAGGTGGACCCGTGCGCCTTGCGCAAAAAAAAAAAAACAAAAATGGTTTGAAACCTTCTATTAGTCCAGGTCCAGGATTTTTCAAACCTTTTTCTCAAATTTTGAAGTTTCCTTCATACAAACTTACATATGTCGAATTTCTGAAAATTTGAGAAAAAGCAATAGCTTTTTTTATAAATATGACCCAATGTGAACGCAGTCTTATTCACTTATTTGAGCAATGTTCAAGTGTAGATGGCGCGCTCGCAGTGGGTTGAGCGCTGTGATATTCGCAATGCCTTTAATTATTCTAGCACTGTTCAGTCTTAGTATTCAAATGTAGATGTCGCGAGGCATGTGACTGTCACAGTCACAATAGCGTTGCAGTACAAATGGATTTTTTTGTGCATTCACAATCGTTTATTTTAAAGAATTAATTTTTATAAAATACGCTTAAACAAAAGCAGTCCGCTAATTAAAACATGGTTTTGCATGTAGAGCTAACCCCCACCTTTAAAACTGTACCTTATTTATTAATATTGGTTCCAAATGAGAGCATAAAATTAGGAACTAACACAAAAAATACCTTACAGAAATAATATATATGATGATTGGCAAGCTTTGCTTATTCTATCAATATTTTGTTCGACGTTTAAAGAGATTAGTGTTTTATTTTTGCAAAAAAAAAAAAGAAGCTATGAGTAATAACGTGTATGTATTTATTTAAGTGCAAAAACCGACCAAATAAGTTTTGTTCTGTGTTTGCAAGGTATATTTTCACATCGGCTAGTAATTTTACTGAAAGTCTGCAAACTGTTCTTCACTTATATTTTAATATTGTTCCGCAAAACATTTACGAATCATGAACACCGAATGTTTTGTGTAATACTTGCAGAACAAGCTTGGGTACCTGGAAGTCTGGTGCAAAGTAAATGCGAGTTTGCCATACTCAATTATTTTTAAATTTATTTATTTATTTGATTCACGATAATCAAATTGGACGTTATCGCAACTTTGAGTATGCCGACGTGCACTGTTTTACTAAAGCAATCCAGCACTCCCTACACGTTTCTTATTCTGCTTGTCCAAATCTTCAAGAGGAGCGTGAATCGAATGAAATGGGTAAAACTGATTTTGAAGAAGAAATAGTTAATAAGCCGCTTTCATTAGAAGCCCAAATTACAAACAAAGGTATAGATAATCCTTCACATATTTTTTTCATTGCCTTACGCCTATGTCGTCAAAAATTCATTTCATCCATTCCCATTTGGACTTCTTCCCCGACAACCTGGGTGCCAAGATTGTGATAAAAAATAAACATACATTTGTTCACTAATCTCCTATAATATTGCCATTTTTCTGCTGATTGTAATCCGGAAAGTGTCGAACTGTTAACTAAAAAATAGGCTATTGACTCACAGCATAAAACCAGGAAGTTATTAAATATTTCGTTAAAAAAATTACAAAAAAAAAATGTGTGTCGAAAAAAAGTGAATATTTGTATAAGAAAAAAATGCCATAACTCCGTTACTTTGATGTCGATTTCAATTATTTTTGCTTTGGTGGAAATGGTATATCATCCTCTAAAAATGAAATGAGATAACAGACAAATTATTGACAGATTAGTAACCCAACTTTTTTTTCTTAGCTCGAAAACTGAAAATGCAAAATATCTCGAAAACAGTTCCACTTTTAAACTATCTAAATACATATTTGGAATCAGCATAAAATTCTGCATAGGAATCATATATCAAATGTGGAGGATATTTTTATTATCTTGTAGTGTAATTGGCACGGTGGTAGCGAAGGTGGTATGCCTGACATGCATATCGATGTGCCATACGAAAACTAACACTTTCGACTTGTGGCTGACGAAAACTAACACTTTCGACTTGTGGCTGACGCAAACTAACCCTTTCGACTTGTGATTGACGAAAACTAGCACTTTTTTTTGGTTTTTTTGCTTATTTAGAGGGTCTTAATTCGTTAAAGAGATTTCGGTTTTTAATATTAGAAAAAGCCGAGATAAATTGAGCTGTGTTGTGGTAGTAGTTTTGTTGGGCTGCCATACAAGAGTTCGCCAACCCTCGAGTATTCCTGCCATGAAAAAGCGTATCGGTCATAGAATATGTAGGGCCCGCCAATTTGTACGATTCAAACTGGAAGCAGCACATAAAAAATTGGTAGAAAAGCAAGTTCCAAAACTCCTTGGCGGTGTACTCAACCATTATTACTGTTATTATATTGTATATATGACTATCGAAATGACTACAATTGAAACATCGATATATCCATTAGCGAAACTATCAACTTATTATACATAAGTCTATCCGGAAAATCCAGTAAACCATACATAGTTAAACAAGTATCTCATCAGAAGACTTTAGACTTTCAATCAATGACAGACAAATTGTTCAATTTACTAAATAATATTCAAATATCTTCCGTAATCGAGTTGATGGTAAGCGCAACCGGGGAAGTTAATATTAGGTATGACAAACCATCTCAGCCAGTTTTGTTTAAAGTTCTAAAGAAATCAGTGTCTATTAATAATGTAAAAGAATTTTCCCTTGAAAATGCCTATAGAGATAAAATTACATTGAGGGAGAAAAAGAAAATGACTTGAGAACAATGATGGAAACTGCTGATTCCCGATGAAAATTTTGGATTTTTTATTGACGCTTATTGTAAAGTTTTTTAGCTGGGAATGTATAGTTTAGATATAAATATATCTATGCATATATACTCTATGCATGCACTTTTCATTTTAGTTTTGTTCTGATTTTTTATAAACGAAGTTTTCATGTGTGGAATAAGTTACGAAATACGCTCAAGCCGTAACTACCTGCAAGGACAATATCTATCTACATATATCGTATTCCTATTATAATATATATTATAAGCAACAATTTTGAACCAAGCCAACACCCTTTAAAAAAATAACAAACTCAATTTGAGTGCTAGTTTTCGTCAGGAAAGTGTTATTTGACACAAAAATTCTAGTGCTAGTATGGCACGTCGATATAGAGGTACTAGACTGGGGCAGATAAAAACAAAAAAGTTTTGCTTTTGAAAATTATATTGATATTATTTTATGGAATGGCAAAAAAATATTGTAAAAACTGCTCATTTTAATATTTATTTTTAGAGGTCTATTATTGCTGGTCAAGCTTTTGTGGGACTAATCTCATTTTTGATGTAAAACTGTCAAATAAGAGACCCGCAGAAATTAATATTAAGATCTGTAACTTATATAGTATTTTTTTAGCCATTCTCCAGCCATGTTTCGTTTGATCGAATGATTTACAAGATGACCCCTGAAATTTGTAGGGACTTCAGTTTTTGCAGACTCTTATGCATTCATACGTTCATTGGCATGGTACGGAAGATTTGACCTTATATACGTTTTTGATATAGAACATTTAATCTTTAATCAATCAATTTTAAACTTTTTTTTGTTTTTAAAATAAAGAAATACTTTTGCACTTTATTTCTGTGTTTCTCCTTTAAAGTAGCTAGGCTCTAAACGAGATTTTCAAGAGTTAAAGTGTGTGTACAAGTTCATATTGGGCTACTAGCCGGCGTCAGAGTCTCCATGTTAAGGACGCATTTGGAAATTTGAACTTATTGTCCAAATATTTTAGAAGTTTTTTTTATGCAATTAATTGTTTATCTAATTTCGTTTTATCTGATTAGACATATTTCGCAAACTGGTCAAAACTTTTTGTGCAACGAGAATGGCACACTTCGATAGTTTCCGTCACCGTGCTGAAAGGCCATGAGCTGTAAGTTCTGCATACGGTTTACCTAAGGCTATACTAATGGACATATTAAGAAGCTTAAAATAATATACTTACCCTCCTCAGGGCAAAATTTTTGTTATTATAAAAACAAGTAAGGAAAGGGCTGTCTTCGACTGTGCCGAAGACTTTATACCTTTCATGAATATGCATCACAGTTTTAAGTGTCCGATCCTCACTCACAATTAGTATAAACTCTGCAAAATTGTTAATTTAAAGATACAAAGCCCAAACCCCATTTATCGGAACAATCGATTGTAAGGGAGCTATATATTATGTTAGTCCGATCTGGGTGATTTTCACTACACACATTACAATTATAATATGTATCAAACCTGCAAAAGTTTAATTTCCTAGCTTTTTAATTGCAAAATGTATAGCCCAGAACCCATTTATCGTCAATGAACTACTATTTTTTTTACTTTCAATTGAATAACACAATACCATTTTATGCTTCTGATTTATAATTTTCTTATTTTACAAAGGGCAGTTTTACGAATATTATTATGAGATAAGGGCATGTACCTGGAATGTCCGGCCCCTTATTGGGGAAGGTGCGGCTGCCCGGCTGGTTGAGGTCCTGAGGAAAGCAAAACCCGACATCACCGCCATACAAGAGATGCGATGGACGGGGCGAGGAAACACGATCAAAACAGCTTTCAACAGCTACTGGAGTGGGCATGAAGACAAGCGCAGATTCGGCGTGGGATTTGTGGTGGGAGAGAGACTCTGTCACCGAGTACTGTTGTTCACACCCGTGAACGAGCGTCTCGCTGCAATCCGCATAAAAGTACGATTTTTCACCATATCGTTTATCTGCGCTCATGCACCGACGCACAGTGGCGCGTCTGCCGTTAAAGCATGGCAAAAATCAAAAAAATCATGAAAGCGTTCGCTAAATTTAATACACGTTTCTAATGGAGAATTTTCCAGGGATCAAGAATATACAACTGTTTTTTCACAGAAAATTATAGTTTACTAGGTAGAGCCGCTCAAAGTTGACCAATTTTCAGCATTGGGAAAAATTTGAAATTTTTCTTCTTTTTCGTTGTATTTAAAATGGTTTTGTGAGTAAATAAGGTGGCCGGTTGTCGTTTTCTTGTGTAGCAATTAAAGATAATTTAATTTAGGATTGAAACAAAAGAAAAATTGTTGTTTTTTTTGTTAAAAGTTGGCGGATATACCTGTTTTTCGAAATGCCTATTTTTAGGCCCTTTTTAAAACTTTGATGGAAAAAAAAAATATGTTAAAATATGTGCTCCGTCAAATTAACAGTAGTTATTTGTGAAATATTCAGTTACCTAAATTCATTAAGTCTACCTGCGTCCAGCTGCAACTTCACTTTTTACATCAAATAAAGTTAAACAACCTTGGGCATAAATACGCGCCTGAGCAGGTATACTCGTATATAATTCAGTACGGCCGTAAGGTCGTTTTTGTTATTGGAACTTGTTAACAACATACATTTTTTTAGTTACGAATTGTATACCTGAAATTCATGTTAATAATTTAAGTAGGTATATAAAGCTATCCATCATACAATGCACATTATCATTCGTCTTTTGGATATAAATAAAGCATGATTTTCTTCTAACAATGGTCGATGGAAAAGTTGTGAACTTAATAACAAATACGACATCTACAATGAAATGTCCAATTTGTAAGAAGAGCCAAAAGGACTTTGAAAATCTTGATGATTCAATAACTGACGGACTAAATTATGAGTATGGAATATCTCCTTTGCATGCTAGGATAAGATGTATGGAATTTGTTTTGAAGCTGGCTTATACACTACCACAACAAGGAGAAGTTTTCGAGGACAATACAACATGTAAGGAGAAACAAAACAGGAGAAAAAAAAATAATTCAGGATGCATTCTATAAAGAGATTGGCCTTAGAGTTGACTGCCCAAAGTATGGATACGGAAATACAAATGATGGTAACTCCTCAAGAAGATTTTTTGAAAACGATGAAGTGACTGCTCGCATAACAGGAGTTGATAGAGACATTGTGAAAAGATTGGGAGTAATTTTAAATATTTTAAACTGCCATGAACCAGTTAATGGACCCAAATTTGGAGAATATGCATCTCAAACTACAGAGCTGCTGCATCAAAGTATCCTGAGAAGAAACTTACACCAACGGTGCATAAAATTTTAGCACATGGAAAAGATTCAATAGAGTGCCAGTGCTTACCATTAGGAGAATTGTCTGATGAAGCTCAAGAATCTAAGAACAAGGACTACAAAAGATATAGATGTATGAACACCTGCAAAGTATCACGAGTTAGACAAAACGAAGACCTCTTCAACATGTTAGCTATCTCTTCTGGTCCAGTCATATCATCTATGAGGTATGTAAGAACACAAAAAGATCTTACAGATGCGTATAGCTGAGAAATGGCTGCTTTGTTAGATATATGTTCCAGTGACGATGACTATGTTAAGATAAAATAAGTTTCTCACTTCTTATCACAACAATGAAAAAGAGATTTACTAATCAAGTTTGTTACCTTATTGAAAAATAAGATATCTATGTTCAAGTTAATTGTTTATTTCAAATAAAAGAATTAATTAATTTAGTAATTTATAAATACATACTTTTCGTGATTGCATTTCTCTAAAGTTTATCAAATTTAGTTTAAAGCTTAGGCATTTCGCCTTCAAACGAGTATCAAATTTTTTATAGAAATCAATACGTCTATCGAGTTTGGTACAAATTGGTAAAGCAGTTACTAAGATCAAACTTTTTAGCACAAATGGGTACTGCCACTCCCCTTTTCCAAAATTCGTTGGCTGTTTAATCTTTAGCTCAAATAAAATTTCATTGAACCCCTTTCAATAACTTTTAGTTATTAATAAAATACATATTTGGCTTGTAAATTAAAAAAAAAAAACGTAAAATTTTACGATGAATTTTGAAGCACCTTGGTATTGTGGCACCAAAAACGGACATTTGAGTTTTAAAAGAGTATTGCCATTTAAAAGAAACAATACGTCTATCGATTTTGGTAGTTATTGATTACGTGACTACTTGGATACAACTTTTTGTCATAAGTGGGCAGTGCCACGCTATTTTATCAAATTCAATAGTTTATCCTATTTAAAGCTTAAATACGTCATTATAAGACAAATCTCACTTTATTTTTTTTTTTTTTACTAAAAACATTTTGTTTTTGCATTTTTCTAAAAATTTTCGACTTTGCCGAAGTTTTTAGAAGCACCCTGTATCGGTGACATTCTGAGCTTTCACACAATAAAACTTGAAATAATTAGCTTTCATTTGCATTTTAAATTGTTAAAATATCTTCATTGGTTCAAAAGTTATGATTTTTGCAAAGAAAAAACTCAAAAGGCGCCACTGTGCGACGGAAGAGAAGGAGGACGTGGAAAAGGATGCATTCTACGAGCGCCTGGAAGAAGCATACGAGCGCTGCCCCCGTCATGACATCAAAGTCGTGCTTGGCGACTTTAACGCCAGGGTGGGTAAGGAGGGTGTATTTGGCCCCACTGTCGGGAAGTTCAGTCTCTACGATCAGACTTCGCCAAATGGATTCAGGCTGATCGACTTCGCCGGTGCCCGAAACATGGTCATATCCAGCACTAGGTTTATGCACAAGAAGATCCATCAGGCTACATGGCTGTCCCCCGATCGAAAAATACGCAACCAGATCGACCACGTTGTAATGGACGGCATGCTTTCAGCATTTTAGATGTTCGCACAATACGAGGACCTAACATCGACTCTGATCACTACCTAGTAGCAGCCAAGATTCGTACCCGCCTCTGTACAACAAAACAAGTGCAACAAAAAACGCAGGGAAAGCTGGACGTCGAAAAGCTGCAATCGCAACAGACCGCGAATTATTTCGCAGATCGCCTCTCACACCTGCTCTCCGAGAGCACAATTCAACCTAGTGGAATGCATGAGCAGTGGGATCATATCTCAGGAGCACTCCGTACCGCAGCCGAAGAAGTAATTGGATTCCGGCGAACGCGAAGAAACAACTGGTATGATGATGAAGAGTGCCGCGCTGCAACGAAAAGAAAGGACGAAGCCTACAAGGCAACGCTGAGATCGAATGCAACGAGGAGTGTGTGTGAACACTACCGCGAGTTGAAGAGGGAAGCGAGGCGGCTTTTCCGGGCGAAAAAAAAAAACAGAAAAGCGTGAAATAAAGGAGCTTGAGATGCTGGCCAACGGGAATAATGCCCGAGAATTCTATAAAAAAATTCGGCGAATGACAGAAGGTTGTAAACCAGGGGCAAACTCCTGTAAGAATAAGAACGGCGGCCTGGTGGCCGATGTTCAGAAAGCACTCAGAATATGGAGGGATCACTTCTCTGCTCTTTTAAATGGAGAAACTGAGCAAGAAACCAGAGAAGATGGCGAAGCCGAGCCCACAATCGAAGATGATGGAATTGACGTTCCACAATCCGACTATAATGAGGTGCGAATAGCAATATCCCGATTGAAAAACAATAAAGCAGCTGGCGCTGATGGTTTGCCTGCTGAGCTATTCAAACACGGAGGCGAGGAGCTGGTAAGGCGCATGCATCAGCTTCTATGCAGAATTTGGTCGGATGAATGCATGCCTGAAGATTGGAATCTAAGTGTTCTCTGCCCAATCCACAAGAAGGGCGATCCTGCAAACTGCGCCAACTATCGCGAAAGTGTGCGAAAGACTGAAGCCTGATGTGAACAGACTGATTGGACCTTATCAGTGTGGCTTCAGACCTGGCAAATCTACCATCGACCATATTTTTATAAAACGCCAAATCTTGGAAAAAACCCGTGAAAAAAGAATCGACACACATCATCTCTTTGTTGATTTTAAAGCCGCTTTCGATAGCACGAAACGCAGCTGCCTATATGCCGCTATGTCTGAATTTGGTTTCCCCGCAAAACTTATACGGCTATGCAAAATGACCTTGAGCAACACCGCCAGATCGGTCAGAATTGGGAAGTACCTCTCCGAGCCGTTCGAAACCAAACGAGGTTTCAGACAGGGTGACCCCTTATCGTGCGATTTCTTTAATTTAATGCTGGAGAAAATAATACAAGCTGCAGTACTTAACCGCGCTGGAACAATATTTTATAAAAGCGTGCAACTGTTGGCACATGCTGACGATATTGATATCATTGGCCTTAACAACCGCGCCGTAACTTCTGCTTACTCCAAATTAGAAAAAGAAGCGGAGAAAATGGGATTTGTGGTGAACGAGGGCAAAACGAAGTACCTTCTGTCATCATGCAAAGAGTCAGCGGATTCGCGCCTTGGCAACCAAGCCCCTGTTGGCAGCAATAATTTCGAAATAGTAAAGGACTTCGTTTACCTGGGAACTAGCATTAACACCAACAATAATGTTAGCCTAGAAATCCGACGAAGAATTACTCTTGCAAATAAATGCTACTTTGGACTGAGTAGGCAATTGAAAAGTAAAGTCCTCTCTCGACGAACGAAAATAACACTCTACAAGTCACTCATCGCACCCGTCCTGCTATATGATGCAGAAGCGTGTACACTAACAACATCTGATGAGGCGGCTCTGGGAGTATTCGAGAGAAAGGTTCTTCGAAAGATTTGTGGACCTCTACGCGTTGGCGACGGCGAGTACCGAAGAAGATTTAATGATGAGCTGTATGAACTTTACGCAGACGCCGACATAGTTCAGCGAATTAAAACACAGCGGCTTCGCTGGCTAGGCCACGTAGTGCGAATGAGCGAAGATGCTCCAGCCCAGAAGGTATTCTTATCGGCAGCCGCCGGTGGAAGCAGAGAAAGAGGGAGACCACCACTCCGATGGGAGGACCAAGTGGAGACCGATTTGCGATCCCGCGGTGTTTCCAATTGGCGCCAGTTGGCGCCACGAAGAAACGACTGGCGAGCTATGTTGGACGGTCAAAATCGCCCAGGCGGTTAGATGACCATTTGAAGAAGAAGAATTTTTATGAATATATGAAATTATCGGTTAGTGGATTATGCGTTTGAATATTAATCCTATATACATATAGGCTTCTTTTCAGACCATCTACAAAATTCACAAGGCTTTCAAAACGATAAAACCGGTTTCCAGGTATGCGTACATATTGGTTCTGGTAGTAATAAAATAACAGATCGAAATAATACCGTAATTTTCAAGGTCTGATATTGCTGAGCTGAAACTCTACTCTTTAAAATACATATTTCTAATATAGTTATTTAATTTTTGGTTTAATTTATTGTACTCATATGTGTACCAGTTTTTAAACCTGGAAATAAAACATTTTTTAATTATTTTGAAACGATTCAGATATATTTTTTTAAGTCTTTTAGAAAGGCAGTCTTAAAAACAAACAGAAAATTTTCAATAGCGTATTCGTCGAATCGACGAAGGTTACGTGTCTAGGGTTAAAAATCCGAATTCAGCCGGTCTGAAAATATTATTATTGCTTAGGCTCAATAATTTAATCAGAGCACACAACGGCGGAAAAATAGATAGCGACAAGAATTGTTTACACGTTTTTTATAAAAGTATAGCCCATTATCTAATAAAAAACATTCAAGAACAAATTTCAAACTTTGTTCAAAACCAAGGAAAATTTAACCAAGTTTTATCAAAATCCTACACTTCTTAATCCAAGTTTTTAGAAAAAAATTGGATTTGCAGTTTTATGGCCTATTAAATTTTAGTATTTATGATGAAATGCCAGGTAGAAAATGGGCATTTATTGAGTGTCAGTTTTGTTATGTGAAAGGCTCAAAATTTAAAAAATTTTAACATTTTCTCTATTGCTTAGTATTATAAAATTCTTAGGTCTACATTAAAAATAATTTTTTTAAATAATAAAAGCAGTCTTTTGCATCTTTGTTAACACAATGCGTTCTGCCTTTGTGTAATAAACTTCAACCAATAATAATAATAATAATTCCCAAACGGATTACCTACCATATCCCGCCCGACCGGCGCGAGGTGCGCATCCGCATAACGCGCGGATTTTTCGTTCGTACCGAGTCGTTGAAAGGCTTTGGTTTGTTAATCGTCGAGATCTAAAACTGCTCAGCTACAGAGAAAACCTCATTAGCTAAGTAAAGTAGATATAAGATAGATTATACATTAAGAAATAATTAGTTAACAGAATAAAATTATTGTTAGAAGTTAATATAGAAGTCAAATAATAAGGAGATCTAATCGTTTATTTGCTGATTCAACTAGTACAACTAATTACTCGTTGAATGAACCCATTAATAGATGTATCCGTCTTTGTAATACTTACGCTAATGTTATTGATCTAAGTTCGAGTTATTACACATTTAAATTAAGTTTGTTTACATTATTTAATTAAATTTGCTTTATTTATTAATGTATATGAATGTGATAAGCTGTCTAGTCTGTAAGATTTATAAATCGGCAGACTGAAATAAATAAATAAAAATAAAATAAAATAAAATTAGTAGCTATGTATTTAGGATAGAAAGAATTGATTTTTTTATGCTGAAAAGCGAGTCTGAAATATCAAATCTATCAGAAAGAGAGTTATAATCTTGAAGCAATAAAGATAGACTTAAAGCTTGTAGTGGATTTCGCAAAAGACTTAGTACTGGAGTTACGACGTATTCGTTCCGACGAACATGACTTTGAAAAATTGTTCAGAACTTGTGACATGGATATTGAAATCAAATAGAACCGATTCAAATTTTAGTCAAATTCTGCAAGCATGTAACCTAGATATTTATTTTAAGAATACTGTTTTTTATCTATTCATGTATTGATCATATAATAATGGAAATAGATAGTCGATTCACTAAACATAAAACGATCTTCAGAGATTTCGGTTCAGTTTTTCAACAAACCACAGAGAAGAAAATGACAAAAATTTATTTAAGCTTGCTGAATTTTATAAACCACTTGTTCAAAACCAAAATATAGTGGCCGAAACCAATTTATGGAGAAGGTTCTCAAAATTGACATAATCTTCCGCCAAAAACTGCGTTTTACGCACTTCAGAGCTGCAACAAAAAGTAATTTCATAACTTATACAAATTGCTAAAAAATTTTGCAACTCTCCCTGTTTCCACTTCTACAGTAGAACTTAACTCTTCAGCCCTTCTTCTTCTTTAAAATCCGCTTAATCGTCTAAGCGGTTTTAGTCCTTTACCATAGCTTGCCACTCGTTACGTCTTTCTTCCAATTGGCGCCAATTGGAAACACCACGGGGTCACAAATCGGTCTTCACTTCGTCGTTTCAGCGGAGTGGTGGTCTCCCTCTTTCTCTGCTACCATCGGTGGGTGCCGATAAGAATACCTTCTGGGCCGAAACATCTTCGTTCATTCGCACAACATGGCCTAGCCAATTAAGACGTTGGGTTTTAATTCGTTGGGCTATGTCGGGGTCTGCATATAGCTCATACAGCTCATCTTTGGTACTCGCCGTCGTCAACGCGTAAGCGTCCGTAAATCTTTCGAAGAATCTTTCTCTCGAATACTCCCAGAGACGCCTCATCAGATGTTGTCAGCGCAAGCTTCTGCACCATAAACCAGGACGGGTACGATAAGTGACTTATTTATTTTCGTTCTTCGAGAGAGGACTTTACTTCTCAATTGCCAACTCAGTCAGAAGTAGCACTTGTTTGCGTGAGTGATTGGTTGGATTTCTAGGCTGACATTATTGCAGGTGTTAATGCTGGTTCTCTGGTTGAAAACTCTAATATTTTCTTTGCGGTTTCTGCATTTTCCTTAATACAAGGTTATGAAAGCAATTTCTTTTATATGCAAGAAAACACTTAAGCTCTTCGGAAAAAAAATTGCAAAAAATCCGACAACTGTGTCACGACTTTACGATTGACACATTGTTAACTACAAAATAGTGAACTACAAAACTGCATACTCCAAAAAATTCTAAAAATTGTGTAAAAAAATTTTAAATTTTGATAAAATTTCTTTGAATTTTCGCGAATTTTGCGTACATTTTAAAACAAAATTTATTGTGTCCCAAATTTCAGGTTTCGGGCAAAAAATGTTCATCCCCTTCTTCCCCAAATCCTTGCTGCGCCACTGATGGGAGCTATATGTTACGTTTGTCCGATCTGGGTGATTTTGACTACACACATTATATATATAACGGAATAATCGATTGTATGAGAGCTATGCGTTGTATTTTCTGATCATGCTGGTTCTGACAAATGATTAATGCTTTACAAAATGGCGGCCCCATACCAAATTTGATCCAGATATCTCTAAAACTGAGGGAATAGTTTGCGTTCAAACAGACAGACGGACAGACGGATATGGCTAAATCAACTAAGCTCATCGCCCTGATCATTTCGGTCTATCTCTTCTTCTTCTCATACTTACAAACATCGGATCAAAGTTGTAATACCACTTCATGTTCCTGAAAGGTATAATAAGATGCTCCCGCATATACCTTATTATAGCTCAGACAATTTGTTGTTGGTTACACGAAGCCATATGAAAAATATTCGAAAACAAAAATTACACTCTAGTGAGAGCAATGAAAAAGTTTGTATATTAACAACGAAAACGTTTTTCTAACAGTACGAAGGGAATAAAGTTGTTCACGCCGTTGTGACCTCTGTAGAAAGGGGAAGGTATCATATTCATTGTATTTGGGTTAAAAAGTTTAATTGATTGCTTCACGGTAAAACACAATCCAGTGAATGTTGGTGTAAATGTAAAGGAAATAACAAACAAAAAGCAGAAAAGCAACCAAAAAACGCCAAACGAAGCAAAGAGCAAAAGCGGAGTCAGGAATTAAGTGACTGTTTTGGAAAGCGACACCGCTTGAGGCGTAAAAGTTGCCGCCAATCAAAATATGGCATGCAACTCATTTCAGTATTTATTTACTTTACTTTTATTACGGATAGAAAGATAGGTGAGAAGGTTTAATTACAATATTCACTTTATAAAAGAAGTTCTCTTATTAAGTAATTACTGATAATAAGTAATTTGGAAGTCAGGGTTGGAATCAATAAAATAGTTTTGGTAAGCATTTTTATGTGCGTAAGTACATTCCCTGCAGTGAAGCACCAAACCAGTAAGAAAAAATAGCAGTATACAAGTAGAATTTTCGGACAGAATTCGAAAAATCGGTACTAGGACTCGAACTTGTGACCTCGGCAATGTGAATGGAGTATTTGTATATTTTGAACTATTGATCTATTTCGGTCCGAAGTCTTATACTTGACATCTCGTAGGACATCGCCACGTTAAAAATACCAATTTAGGGCGCCCTGTTTAAGGCAAAAGTTAGCAATACCACCAGCAGCTACCAGTAATTGACCGTTCTTGTACTAAAGTTATAGCAAAACAGAGAGTGTTTTTTCTGAAGACTCTTTTGGTCCCGAACGGCTCGTTCTCAACCTTCACGAAACTTTTGGTGCTACTTTACGTCATTTGGCAGTTGAAGCACTCTTTTAACCAACTCTTTAGTTTTGGTCAGTACCACCGAAACCCTTTATAGTTTGGAAAAATATATCGTTTGTCGAGGTAAATTTGATTTCACAACACAATTAAGCTTTTTATACTTCCGTTATGCACCCCAGATTTTGATCTAAAAGTGAAACATTTCTTATAAATTATATTTGATTTCTATGCTTTCCACCTTTCTACTCCATACTTTCTAGGCTTTTTAGTGATAATCCATTAACTCATTGATTTGAACATTTTTCATGTCGGGCATTCTAGTCGCATGTTTACAATCCCATACAAATGGAGTCATATACATACCCCGTATGAAAAATCTAGAAAAATGCACATGCCTTTATTAAAGTTTGTTTGTTCGTGCATCACTCAAAAGTTTGCTCAAAATATTTGTATAGATATAGTGAAATTGGGAAAGGTCTGTTCAAAATAAATATAACTTAAAATGCATATGGATATTCTTAATTAGAGCAAAAGAGACTTTTTATTTCTGCCTATTTGTTTGTATGTATGTATGTTGGTAAGTGCATCGCTGAATAACTGAAATTTAATGCAACACTTTATTCATATACTGTTTTTATTTGGGTGCGTATTAAGACTCGCACAACCGCCTTCATCTACCCAACAAGCATTGAAGTTATATATCGATTCAAAGTAGATTAGATGACTAGCCCCATTCCCTTATCTCTACCGACAGAGGACTGCTCGAGAAACTATGGAGAAGCATAGTGTTCTCAAACAAAATGGGACATAATTTTCTCCAATGTAATTCTATTCTTGCGGTAATGTAGTCCTCCTTCCCGAATATTCACCCCTATTATAATTGTCAATATTGACAAAAACAATATTCAGAAGTATGAAGCAGCAATTGAATTAGCATTGTCAATTTGTGCACATCAGCATTGTTTTGGCTAATATTGAGAACCATAATAGAGGTGAATAACTTCCCTACATTTGACAAATTTTGCTCTCTCCTTATCTCTTTCTAACTCTTCTTCTGGCTTTCATTTTCTTCCGCATCTCTTTTTTTAGCTCTCGCATATCTGCTTCCTTATCTGCTCCCTCTTATTTTCCCATTTTTCTTTGCCTTCTGCTTTGCTTCTTTCTTTGATCTTTTTCTGTCTCTTGGGAGTCCTGTTCCTATTCCTCCTACTCTTCCTATTCCTCTTATTCTTCTTATGACTTTCCCCCCTCCATTATATATAGGGTCGCTTTACCAGCTATTCGACAGCTGATACAAAGAGTTGTGTAGAAGCAGCGAACTTAGCTTTTCATAGTAGTGGACGGGACAATATAATAGGAATCTGTTGAAGACTTTTTCACTTTTATAAAAAGGACACATGCCCAGTTTTATTCATAAGATACAGATAAACGAATCGGGCTGTAGATTAAGTTTCCATCAGGGTAAGTACGCTAATAAGTGTGATGGCTTTTATTGTTGCTTTTTGATTACATTTCGGTTGATTTGGTTTTGTCGACAACGCAGTTAATAGCCAACGCGAAATCGCATCCCACCTTGTTTAGCCTCAGTGAAGTTAAGTCATGAACAGCGTTTGGTTATGGTGATGCTGCTCTCATGGTCGGAATTGTCATACACTGAGGGTGCGTGTTTCTATTTTTGATGGGTTTACTATAAGGCACATACATGTTGCCTTTTATATTTTGCGCCTTCGCAACACTACATGTGATTAGCTGTAATTAGATATTTTTATCATCCTAAAGTTTGGTATTTTTTGGCATAAATTTGCATATAATTTGTGTTTATTTATTGTGAGTTTAAAAATTCATATTGCCTAAAAATGGAACTAACCCGTGAACATTTTCGTGCGATGATTTACTACGAGTTTCGAAGTGGATTATCGGGACAGGAGTGCATCAATCAACTTACTACTACTTTTGGTGTTGAATCACCACACTTAGCCACTGTGAAACGATGGTACAACGAGTTCCTACGTGGCCGCCAATCTTTGCAGGAGGAATTTCGTGAAGGTCGTCCAAAAACGGTGGTTGTGCCAGAAACAGTCGATGCTGTTCGTCAATTGATAATACAAGATCGTCATGTGACATATCGCGAGATAGAGGCATCCTTGGCCATTAGTGGACCAGCAGTCGTAAAGAAGATTTGTTCTCGTTGGATACCGCATAATTTGACAATTGCCCAAAAAAGGACTCGAGTCGATTGGTGTAAAGAAATGTTGAAGAAATTTAGCCGCGGTGGATCAAAGCACGTGTATGACATCGTAACAGGTGACGAATCTTGGATCTATGCATATGAGCCGGAAACAAAGCAGCAAACGACTGTATGGGTGTTTGAAGACGAGCCTAGTCCAACAAAAGTTGTTCGCACAAGAAGCACCTCAAAGCAGATGGTATCCTGTTTTTTCGGAAAATCTGGTCATGTCGCAACTGTTCCACTAGATAAAGACTTGGTAGAGAATATAGAAACTTCGTGCATTGGACTACAACATGAAAACTGGTCAAGCTATTGGTGAGGTGATTTGTAGTCTTTTACAAAAGCGTAACATACACTACAGGTGGCAGTGATATATTTAAGCCATTTAGATGAAGTCAATGATTTTCCCCCTCGTAAATGCTGAGGTCTTGCACTCAATCGATAACTATTGTAGAGGTGCATCGTGATCTATCCAAAGGGACTCCTGCAGAATTGTGGTGAGGACACTGTGGTAGGTTAAACTAATAACTAACTAGGTTAAATGGTGATATACCCATGATGCAAGGTCTGGAAGGGCTCAGAAGTGTTCTTACCGTTATGGATAGATCTTCCTAAATGTCATATCACATTGCCGAATAAGTTTGGTAGGGAAACGAAACTCAGACATAAAGTGTACATAGCATATATGCAGCTCCTTTCAGTGCTACAGAAAAATTCAGTGAAATCGAAAAATATTTTACGTGTCTATTATTTTTTCGTGGCGTTTCCCTCATGTGTAGACCTATTTGGCCTATAGTGGACTTACGTAATAGGAAAATGCCATTGATCTATATTTGTAGCTAGGGGACGTAAACGACTCCTAAATTACCTCGAAAAAGTGCTACAACTGTGCCAAGAGAGTCCTCGATACAAACCTTAAAATTGTCTTCACTTCTGGGAAGCATTGGAATTTAGGGGACTTCAATTTAGTTTGGAGGAGAAAGGGATGCTTTGGATAGGAGGTCGTGGCACAGGTGGATCTTATCTGATGGTGTATCTTTCACTGTTGGCTTATCAAAGAAAATAATAGGTCTAGGCATATGCAGTCCTTTAGAGTGTCTAGGAGTCGTTGGTCTTTGAAAAAGCTCTCAAACAATTTTCAAGACTATTAGAGGGAAACTATTCAGAATGGCTGCGGGCACTTTGATATTGAGGCGCATGCAATTCATTCGGGTCTGGAATATAATACCTTGTGAAATTTCCATGAGGGCTCCCGAAACTCAGGGATTTGAGCCCTTGAGAACATTCCAGTTTTTTACTATACAAATTCTTTTATTTACGAGCTACGGTATTAAAACTGGTAATTATCGCCCACTTGAGTCCTAAAAAACTCTTCTCACAAACCAGTATTTCTTGGGAGCTGGAACGAGCCGAGTGGAGAATCTATCAGCTGTTTGTTGCTTTGACAGAAAACTTTCCTTGCGCTCCTGTACTTACTTCACACGTGATCGATTCGCTTTTGCATTTACAGAAGACAGCTTGGTCGATCCTGGTAATAGAAACGACCATATTTCGGGACGCATAGAAGCCCAATCCGATTTGGAATAAACATATTATTATTTTTTTGTTCTTGGGTACTTTTAATTTTGTTTAAAAATTTGACTTGAATACATTTGACTGACCTTCCTGTGCTTCCTTTTCATTTATCGCCATATATCCCTATTTCTTTCGCGTCTTAGTTTGTTATTAAATTGGGAAAAAACTTAAAATTATTAACAAAAAAAATATTTAAACAATTAAGTTATTTAATATATGTTTAAAGTTGAGATGGACCCTGGAACTTTTTTCCACGTTAACTGTTAAACTGGAAAATCGAAAACGTCCGAATTCAGGAATATTAAAATCAGATCCTGAATACCCCGGGATAGTTTAATTCCAAAACATTGTCATCGCTAGTGTATACTCACCATAACAACATTTAACAACAAAAAAATTCAAGTGTTTATATTTTTATTCTTTCTATGATATTGTTTGTTTTTGTTTTATTATTACTATCATTTATAACTTTACTATTTTTCAACTTGCGTTTTAATATATCAGTGTTCACATACTCCATGTGTTTTTGTTATTTTTATTTTCAATTATAACTAGTTAAAACTACATTAACCAAGTCGGTATTGTTATATTACCTTGAATGAAGACCTTTTAAAGCAGTAGTTTGTGAAAAACGACAAAGTTTTGAATTCTTTGTTCAAAGAAAAAAATTCTTACATTTAATGCATTTGTGTTTATGTAGCCGTAGCAAAATGCGTATTTACTTTCATTAAAATTTTGAATGAAGACGGCAGCGAGAAAGAATCTCATTTGCAATGAATAAGCTTTTATAGTGAAAGCGTTTTGTGTGCGACATGAAAATATAAAATATAAAAAAAACAATACTGCTTAACACAGAATAACTCTTAGATGAAGGTCTAATTCTATTGCTGATATTTTAAATGATCCCACTTTGAATACATACTAAGCAAAGGTAAACTGTTCTGGGACCATATGAATTAATGTCGCCATTTCCGACACGTATCACGATTTTTTCGCCGCTGTCGCCAAATAAGTGACGTCGCTAGCCGATTAGGCGATGCCACCCTTCTTCCATTTAAATGGCTTCCCGTGAGCGTGGTTCAAGCTATGCTAATAAATCGTACAATCGATAAGGAAAGCGTTATCTCAAATATCAGAAAGTCGCATTGATAAAAGTTATGGAATTCTAAAGGAATATCGATAAAAATGATTGCACAATAACAAACTCGTTTAACGGACTCATTATGTAAAACGGGACACGACGTAATAAGTCAGTTTTTCTTGTTTAAAGAAAAATTCTTCTAATAGGCGTTCACTCCTTTCAGTGACTGTCAGTAAATGGGAGTTGCTATGTGAATTTGTTTGGTATTACATAAGAGTGAATGCGAAGTGTACGGTAACTTACATAATCAGCCCTTTAATTCTATCGACGGCTGAGAGAAAGATCGCCTTATTTATTCTAATTTCGTGAAAAAAAAACAATTTTTTTAAAATAAGTTTTGATTAACGTAAGCTTAAAAATATCAATTCTCCTGCAACTCGTTAAAATTTTACATAAGCATGATAAATTGGAATGTAGTGCGACATATCGGAGCTTGCTTAGCGATTTTAGGTTTGTTTTGGCTATACACGAATGATTTCAAGCACTGGTTTCACCTTCATTCTATTTATTCATTTATAATGGGGTTTCAACGAGCTTTAACATTAGTTGTTTCTACAAATATATATACATAATTTCGTTATTCCGTAGTTGGGCAGAGTGCACTGAACATTCCATAAACACTAAATACTTTTACTAGTAGTCGAAAATTTCAACTGTTTTTCTAACTACCTCTAGAACTAAGGGGAGTTTTTTCAACTTCTAACTGAATAGTTCAAATTTCACTTTAAATCTGAAAAGCACTTATAGTGCTGGACGAAAACATTAAAAGTTCATTTTAGTGACTCTTGAAAATATCTCCACTGAATCGTGTAGTAAGAGTGGACAAACTTTACATTACCATTAAATTTGAAAACTAAGTGGCAAATACAAAATTACTGCACTGTGCCCGACTCGGCTTTAATCAATGATTCCATTTCATTTTATTGATTTATTCGTCTACATATCTAATCAACTCTTACGATTTAGTCATGCGAATGTATTTTGATGTATGATATACGCTATGGCTGTGTTTTGCATGTGGATGTATGTATTTATTCGTAAAAATTATTACTTCAACATTCAACAATATTATATTCTAATACTTTCATTCAACCAATGTTTGTATGTACTACAAATTCTCTGTGTGATTGCTTCTGTATATTTTTGTTTGTTCTCAACTAATATAAATGTTAACTTTGGGCAAATATATAATATAATAGAAAATCTACTTTACGCCGTAAAGAGTGCAAAAAAAATGAGTTTAGTCGGGATCAGTAGCAAAGGAGTGTACGATTAACGATAGTTGTGAACTCTTTATTTAGGCTGAACTTCTCAAATTTGTTTCAGCAAATCCTATGGAGAAACCAACGGTATCGATTTATACCCGAACTGGCAAGATACTACTGATCATCTTTCTACCTTAACGGGTACGGTACAACATGTCTTTCTAGTCCTATGAGTATGCTACACAAATTAAAAATTACTAATATTGATTTAAAGACGACTGCAGACTAAAAAGATTAACGGCGGGCCCCTCTATATAGAGATTACTACGAGCTTTAAAACTCAGCATATGGCGCAATAGCCATATCCATATAAAAACAGCTGATCCAACCGAGCTTATGTATTCGCCCCCTGCGGGTTAGGGGTTTAGAATATGCCCGAGGTAGGCATACCGGTCGTAAGAGGCGACTAATATGCACAAAGGTAATGACGTGCAACTCGATGGTTGATCTACGGATATGATGCCTCTTACCTCTCATTACCAATCTCTCCCTTCTTACGGAAGGAGGGGTGACATGACCTAGAAGGTTCCTCTGGTCATACCAAATCGCTACCACGACAGTCGGGCAGTACCGCAAGGGAGTACCGGAGCGTACCGGATTCATATCCGGCCAAGGACTGTGAGTTCGACAGCAACCCCCAAAACCTTCGGGGAGTGTTTTTGTCGTTACAACAACAACAACAACAATAGCATATGTATTCAATGTAATCGACCATAACCATATCAAAGCTAACCAATGGAATTTTGGGTTTCCGCCATAGCCATATTTGACTAATTTTTGAGTTGGGAAATTTATTCTTCTTCTTCTTTAAATGGTCATCTAACCGCCTGGGCGATTTTGACCGTCCAACATAGCTCGCCAGTCGTTTCTTCGTTGCGCCAACTGGCGCCAATTGGAAACACCGCGGGATCGCAAATCGGTCTCCACTTGGTCCTTCCATCGGAGTGGTGGTCTCCCTCTTCCTCTGCTTCCACCGGCGGGTGCCGATAAGAATACCTTCTGGGCTGGAGCATCTTCGCTCATTCGCACTACGTGGCCTAGCCAGCGAAGCCGCTGTGTTTTAATTCGCTGAACTATGTCGGCGTCTGCGTAAAGTTCATACAGCTCATCATTAAATCTTCTTCGGTACTCGCCGTCGCCAACGCGTAGAGGTCCACAAATCTTTCGAAGAACCTTTCTCTCGAATACTCCCAGAGCCGCCTCATCAGATGTTGTTAGTGTCCACGCTTCTGCACCATATAGCAGGACGGGTGCGATGAGTGACTTGTAGAGTGTTATTTTCGTTCGTCGAGAGAGGACTTTACTTTTCAATTGCCTACTCAGTCCGAAGTAGCATTTGTTTGCAAGAGTAATTCTTCGTCGGATTTCTAGGCTAACATTCTTGTTGGTGTTAATGCTGGTTCCCAGGTAAACGAAGTCCTTTACTATTTCGAAATTATTGCCGCCAACAGTGGCTTGGTTGCCAAGGCGCGAATGCGCTGACTCTTTGCATGATGACAGAAGGTACTTCGTTTTGCCCTCGTTCACCACCAATCCCATTTTCTCCGCTTCTTTTTCTAATTTGGAGTAAGCAGAAGTTACGGCGCGGTTGTTAAGGCCAATGATATCAATATCGTCAGCATATGCCAACAGTTGGACGCTTTTATAAAATATTGTTCCAGCGCGGTTAAGTTCTGCAGCTTGTATTATTTTCTCCAGCATTAAATTAAAGAAATCGCACGATAGGGGGTCACCCTGTCTGAAACCTCGTTTAGTTTCGAACGGCTCGGAGAGGTACTTCCCAATTCTGACCGAGCTGGCGGTGTTGCTCAAGGTCATTTTGCATAGCCGTATAAGTTTTGCGGGGAAACCAAAATCAGACATAGCGGCATATAGGCAGCTCCTTTTCGTGCTATCGAAAGCGGCTTTAAAATCAACAAAGAGATGATGTGTGTCGATTCTCTTTTCACGGGTTTTTTCCAAGATTTGGCGTATTGTAAAAATTTGGTCGATGGTAGATTTACCAGGTCTGAAGCCACACTGATAAGGTCCAATCAGTCTGTTCACATCAGGCTTCAGTCTTTCGCACAATACGCTTGATAGGACCTTATATGCGATATTCAAAAGGCTGATTCCGCGATAGTTGGCGCAGTTTGCAGGATCGCCCTTCTTGTGGATTGGGCAGAGAACACTTAGATTCCAATCTTCAGGCATGCATTCATCCGACCATATTCTGCATAGAAGCTGATGCATGCGCCTTACCAGCTCCTCGCCTCCGTGTTTGAATAGCTCAGCAGGCAAACCATCAGCGCCAGCTGCTTTATTGTTTTTCAATCGGGATATTGCTATTCGCACCTCATTATAGTCGGGTTGTGGAACGTCAATTCCATCATCTTTGATTGTGGGCTCAGGTTTTTATTAACTTTTTAAAATTCTTATTTTTCGTTTCGATGCGTTTTGACTAGAAAGTTATTACGTGTACAATGCATTAGAAACTTGTTGAATTTTTTTATATTTCATGAAGTTACCATCTTTTTTAGGTCAAGGCACCAATAATCGATGCCAATAGATATGGTTGAGTGTATGGTATGTCCTCCAGCTTTGCGCGCAGATGTAACAATATTGCAGCGAGTTAAAGCCCAAAGGTTCCCCTGGCTGGGCCTTATTATGGGAACGAACAAAGAAGTTTCTGCTCAGAAGGGGTTCGTAGCTGCAACTGATTTTGAGCTGGTAAAAACAGATGGAGGATGACTTGGCCTCCCTTTGATTGTTCCAATTGGCATTAGTTAAAGCTAAAAAGGTATGAAAGGCGTGCTTTAATACGCAACACTCAAAATAACCTAAGCGGTTAAGCGTCAATGAAAGCTGATGATTCATTGCCAGCTGGTATTGTATCCATTGAAAAGGGTCCTATATGAAGCTAACTATATTGAGGAAACGAGACGGAATGGATCTACGCTTAGCCGGCTGTGATCTATTTTGAGAATCAAATGCCTACTTAACACGCATAAATCGAGGTTAATTAAGGCTGGTGCTTGACTCATTTGCAAACTGACGTAAAATTTTGAATCTAAAGAAAAAAAGCTTTAAAAAAATTAATTGATTTAACACAGAATGAATCATGGGTGTTTTAATTTTTGAATGAGCATAAATATATAAAACTGCGCCAACAAAAAAGATAATGTGTTTGAATTTGGATATTATTTTGCAAGTAGCAAAAACAAATATTGTAAAAGTTTCAGACCTTAAGCACAATTTTTAGAAGTCTATTATTGCTAGTTAAGATTTTTTTGGACTAATCTAATTTTCGATTTAAAAGTGCCAAAATGTTGAAGAAATCTAATCCCCCGCAAAAAAGCTTTGAATGAAAATTGACAAACAGACCGTTTCTCGAGTAATAAAACATTTAATAGTGGTTTGGTTTTTCACGATCATACTACTATTAACAACACATTCGCAGTTTTTGTTATAGAGCGGTTGATGTAGAATATAATTTGGTTTAACTATGAAAAAATCGATCAAGAACGAAAAAAGAAAGATTTTTTTTTAACTTTAACAGTGAATAATTACAAAAAAAAAATTGTTTAAACCAATCAGTTTCTTTAATAATCTGTATTTATCTATAAACTTTCGTAATACAAAGGTGAGTCACTTTTAAAGCAATGAGATCACTCCTAAAAATCTTAATTAATTAAAAAAATAGGAGTTTAGCTGACAATCAAATCATCGCTGTGATAGCATAATGGTTTATAGAACGTGCTAAAGTTTTCTCTGATAAACAAGTCTGCCAGCTCGAAATGGATCTATAAGACAAAGCTATGGCGTTTGTATGGATTTAAAGCTTTTCTATTCTAACAAAAGCTTTTAATAATTTATAACAATTTTCATAAAGCTCTTGGCTATGAGTTTATTAATTGTGCCAGACGACTATGTATACCAAAAATAAAAAAAAAAAATTTAATTGAGCTCATTGAAAAAATAAATAATAAATTATTTCCCTACAATTAAATGAATTATACAAAATTTAGTTGCAATTCTATGAATGATTTGTGTAGTATATATGTATGATGTATGTAGTTTGTGTGAATGTACAAGGTGGCGCAAAAGTAATCCTCCTATCAGAAAATGCTATAAATTTTGCGATTGGCCTCTAAAGTCAGTTCTGTTTTGACATTTGTGTAGTAAACACATGCGAAATACACGTTAATAAACAATATTACGCTACACTGCTCCAGAACGCGGAATATTGCTGACTATTTATTTGACCAATAATCGGTCGGGGCCAAACGGTTACTGTGAATGGTGAGCGCTACAGAGCAATGATCAACGAGTTCTTTTTGCCGCAACTTGATGAATTGGGATTGGAAAACATGTGGTTCCAACAAGACGGTGCAACAGCACACACTGCACGTGCCACAACCGATATGCTGAACATCGGAAGCTTACTTTTGCGCCACCTTGTATTTGCGCTCTTTTATCAAGCAATTATAACTAACAACTATGTAAGTATAACTATTCAAAAATAATAAAAAGCAAATTGCTTCTATGTTGCACTCATCTATTTAATGTTTTAACAATTCAATATTATTAACCTTTGTATTATTCGTAAATGATCACAGTCAAAAAATTGAATGTTTCATAATGATAATTGTATGACAATGACATGTACATATCTATGTGTATATGTAGTATGTATTTATGTATCTAACACTAACGATGACATTATTTAAATGGACAAATGTTTTTTGTTGGGTGAATTGTTTAACAGTGATAACATTTTTTTTCGAGCTAAGCTATGTATTTTGCGTTTGTAATAATGCTGCTCTATCGACTTTTATGATGATAATTTGAATAGGCATTTATTTCTATGGCACTGCAATGGGTGAAGCATTAAAGACATGGCATTATACCTAGTGTGTGTGTATGTATGTACTTAGGCCGGCTTTTTACAATTTGCGTTTAACAGCCTCAACGTATGCAAACAAATTTTTATTGGTCGGCTAATTGTTACTTGCTTTATGAGAATGTACTCCTGCTGTTTCCGAGTATCCCGCAATAGTTTATGTACATATAAATATCTATAATTTATGTTTATTTGCCTAGGTCAGTAACTGTTTTTTTAACTTTTGGGGGTGGGTTGGGTGTTTTGTTGGAAAGCTGCCTGTGTACGCTTTCGCTGTTTTTTCTTTGGATCTGTTTGGTACATGCTTATAGATAGTTAAGAACCGACGGTGCTTCATACAGCCGATTGTGTGCGTGTGTCTGCTTGCTCGTCTAAACATACATTTGCATGCTTCGCTTATATAATTGTTGGCAATATATATATTTTTTTTGTATATATTTCTAGCTCTTGATACATTTTACTCTAGTCTTATTTTCTTTTATTTGATTTGATTCTATTTTTAAACCATTATATAAAATTGCGTTTTACTTTTTTGTTCTGTTTTTTGTATTTTTTGTTTTTCAATTTGAATGCGTAATAACTTAATACAATAACGCGTTTAATTTTTGGTTTTTGTGCTTAAATATATGCTTTCGTCTTATACATAGATACATATGTAATTCAATTTATTTACTAAGTACTTTTACATATTTCAGCAGTACAAAAATGAGTTCTTGCAAAAAATTAATTTCTCAATTGTTTATAACTAAGCTAAGTTTCATGTCTGTTTTTATAATTCATTTCTTCTATTACTAGTTTAACATGTTTTAAATCGTTATTTGTTTTGTTTTATTACTTAACACATGTACGCACATGTGTTCCTATGCGCATTTATCAAATTTGTTTAATTCAACTTAATTCTCTTAATTGTCGTATGAAAATAACAATTTGTTTATAACATCTAAGGTAGGTATTTGAATTTTTCTATTGCTATTTATCTAGCTTAAATTCTCGTTTTCCATATAGTTATTATTATTCTAATTGTTGTTTCTTTTTTTAGCTAGCAGTAAAATTGAAAAATGGTCCCTCGGATTCCGTTCTGCATTTAGTCTAACTTGCGTAGTCAAGGGAAGTACGAAGATATTGGGAATATCCATTTTGCTACCACTTTAGATCAGTACTTTAAATCTTGAAACGGTTTTAAATTTGTAAGATTCCAAACAAACATTTACTGCGGGTCAGTTGTATACGATTACTTAAATTTTTGCATTTTTTTGGGTGGCACCCACAAAAAAACTCTGATGATCGTAAATGATAATAGAGTAATATCGATTAAAAAAAATATATCAAAAATAATTGTTATTTTTCATCCAAAAAATAAAACTTGAAATCTTGAAATCATTTTTCGATATTCGCTTTGAATGCTTTTGATCGTAAATTGTCAGAAAATGTACAAGAAAAAATTCTTCCTATGTAAAGTCGTTGCGAATTTGTTTGGTATCACATAAGGGTGAAGGTGAATGTAAGTGACTGCTACGCAAAGAGCCACAGCGGCTTACATAATTAGCCACTTAATTTATGTTGAAGAGTGATTAGCACTCTCCATGCCATCTATACTATCGATATTCTTACATTATCACATTTAACGATAGTTTTTGACGGAATATGTTTAACGTTGGCATACTTTTAATTTTCGTCCTAGACTGTGGTAGAAATCAGAAAATTTGGAAATATGTTGTGGTAAATACGAACTTCAGTATTATGCTGAGCTCCTGTTTTTAAAATAATTTTGTAAATTCACTAGAGCGGGACCATTTATTTTTACTACATCATTTAAAGTTACAAACATACCTAAATATTATACATTGGTGGACACAATAGCAAAGCCACGTCGCAAGTTTTGAAGTTTCATCTTCCATATAATACCTTTATTTGGTTCACTCTTGTTGAAAAAACAAAACTTAAGCTTCTCATAAATACCCAACAAGCTACAACTTTCGGTAGAACTAACTGATATCACAATTCAGGTGACTTACAAAGCTAAATACCTCGAAGTTATTCCAGATAAAAAACTATAAAACTTTAAGGCCCGGGCTTTCAGTAAGAGCTCTACTCTTTTTTTTTATTTAAACTCGAAGTTTAAGCGACCGATCTGGCAGAGTTTAACTCTAGTTAATCAGTCAGCTGTTTGCATATTTGCTGGTTTCGGTTAAATTTTTGTTAAATTTTCGCTTCTCGTATACAGTTTCAAAGTTTTTTTTTAATTTCTTTGACCAAAAATTTTTTTCTTTACAGCGATTTTAGGCAACAAAGTGAAACATGTAAGCAAATGTCTTGTCGTAGTTGGGCAATCATAAAAGGTTTCGAAATTGAATGTTTAAATTTAGTCTGAGCTTAAGTAAACTTAGTTTAAACTAAGAGTATGATAGAATTGGACAATGACGGGGACTGCAATAGACACATCCCTTTCTTTTTAATATCACTAACGAGGTTCTTTATTATTGAATTCCCTGAGGCTCAATATTGGCTTAATCCCAATACCGAGCATGAGTTCAAAGATTTCAGAACAGCGGAATGCACCATATACAGAATGTCTGGAGCGTCAAAACTAATTCGGCAATGCAAGCTTCTGCTTAATTAAGTTGCTATTTGTAATGCCTTGTAAGTAGTTCTAGCACTTCCTTTTTCAACAAAAAGGTTACTTTTCATGGTAAAAGCATATGGCTTTGACCCATTTTTATGACAATCCAGTGTATCCTTCGTGTTGGCTTGAGGAGGACGAGATGTCTGACCATTTTCTGTGCAAGTCGGAGCTTGTAGGTCTTTGGCAGAGCTGACGTTTTGTTTGGTTAGTTGTATTGACTACGGTTATTCCTCGACGTGCTGTGCGTTAAAGAATCTGGAAAGTTTGTAAAGTCCAATTCGTCTTCGGAGGATAGGTCTCAGACGAAAGTGGCGATTTTTGTGAAAACTTAAATATCAATGTCACTAACCCATGGCTCTAGCATTTTTAATTTTCACCAGTGTATATTGCATTTATGTACGTATATGTGTTAGTATATAGATATATTATTTATTTTCCTTTTGGTTGGGTTTTTATCATAAAAATCTTTTTCTTTTCTTTAATTTCTTATTACTAAATAACTAAATGTAATCAATCTTAGGAATTATTCAGTTGGATCAATCAATATTTGATGCTATCATATATATATCTACGCTTATGTATGTGTGTCCCAACAAACAAAAAAAAAAAAAAACAAAATTCTCAAAGGTTTGAAAACTGCCAAGACGAATTCACTTTTTTCACAAGCACTTAGCGACTTGTAAATAAGAAAACAACAATTAATATTTGTTCAAAATATGAAAATTTGCTTTGGAAATCAAATGAGAACTTGTGGTTTGCAAGATAACAACCATAGTATATTAAATAAAGTAGTAGTGCATTTGACCGTTCTCTCTTTTCTGTGGGAATTCTTGCGTCAAATAAAAAAAATTATTAACCCATTATGTTTAAAAATTTTTTAGTTTTAAAATTTGTTATTTTTATCAAGTGGGGAAGAAATAACAAATAGTTTCCATATTGATATGTATTTGTTCAAAGACTCTTTATTTTATGTTAGCAAGAAATGTCGAGAAATTGAGTGGAGAAGGAAATTTTGAAACGACTGTAGAAATGGTATTCACCCAATACAATGGCCAAGAAATTTCTCTCCATAAAAATGTAGTGCCCATACTGTTAGAGCTATGTAAAGACATATTTAAACTTGGAAGAGCATTTGAAATCGGTTTTTTAGATGCTGGATATATCTTAGAATGAACAAACATTTTAGTAAGAGAAAATATAAATAAAGTTTTTTCAATCACTGATGCCGATAAAAACTCTATGAGAAACCAAGTCCTTATCCACCAGTTTGTTCAACACAGTGGGGGCCTCCTTCCTGCGATGCCACCGGCGGGAGTCGAAACTACGTTTATTTCTAGTTTGGAGCTTTTTAGGGTTGGTAAAGCTGGTTCCGAAATAGGCGAAGGATTACTATTAATAATTTTGTGGCTTCAGCAAATCCGATCTAATGTATAAATAAAGAAATTTTATGGAACCCAAACATTGTGCTCCGGCCAAAAAGTGTTAATACGCTTGTTTATATTTTTTTCAAGTAAGAAATCCTACACAAACAAAATATTTCAGTTGTCAATTCTACCTTGTTTAATTTGCCTTGGTAACAACCAATATCGTGAGCACTTTTAATTTTTCTGCTTGTTATTTTTTTATTGCTTTAAATTAAAAAAAAATGTTTAGACAAGCAGAAGAAATTGTTTCTACCAATTAAAATGACGATTAACGAACGGTAATGGTAATCTCAATGTTTCCTCAAATTTTTAGCATGCGGTTATTTTCAAGTTTAGAAACATTCCACAGTTATTTCGATTCTATTACGATCCGGTCATAAAATTTCTAAATTTCAGAACATCAAAAGTCCCATGTTAGTTTGAGAACGATGTCAACGGCCTGCAAAAAAATCGATTAGTCTAGGATGAATCGCAAAGGAGGATGCGGCTAATGTCAGTTTTGATGATGGGTTGAAGTGCTCCCTTTTGTTTGAGAATGTCCTATAAAGCGACTTACCCTTTTATGCCTGAACGGGTAGTATCGAACAGATCCCCTTTATTTCCCTACGGGCACGGTCGGACAAGTCTACTTTCAACAACTATAAGTAAACTATACAAATTAAAATCGGCTTATTCCAACTATGCCAATAACAGGGATCAATTATAGCCCACTGTAGACGAAAGGTATTGACCGGCAATCAAAACTGATAACCAATGTTTCGGATTTGACAATAAGGGCAGTTGTCATATATTTCTCAATTTGAGATTCAACAAAGAAAGTTTATTGGGTTTGCATGTGTGTCTGATTGTACAATGGGTCTATGTTCGCATGTGGCTGGTTGTGTGTGTGTGTGAGTTTAAGCCATTATTGAACTGCATTCTGAATTATCTATTTCTTATAATAATTACTATTATTTCGTCATTTGCAAATACACTAAATCGCTTTCTAAACAATAAATTCCATATATATATAAGTATGCATATATGTATATATGCACCTTCTTACTCGCTAATATCAATATTAAACCACATACATAAGTTCATACATACATCTCTAGTTCCTTCGTTCTCTATTGTTTACTAATTTCCTCATGTAGATAGATATATTCCTAGTTAGCTATGCTGCAGTGGTTGTTGTTGCTGTTGTATTTGTTGATGCACGTTGTGTGGTATTTTGGGATTTTCGGGTATTTATAGTCAATGGTTGTGTTCTTGTTGTATTTGCTATTATTATTATTATTATAATTACTTAGTTTGATTTTGATTGACACTATGATGGAAGCGCAAATAGATTATCCGTAGCTGACGTAGCGGTAATTTCCGCTGTCGTGATAAGCCTGTGCTAGAAATCGCTACTAGTCGATGGATAACCCAAATTGCTCTCCACCGTGTCATCTTTATGTCAGAGTGGTGGCTTATAGACTTCTATGGCCGGCGTCAGCATGTCAACTCGCGTTGATATCGATGTATCACTGAAAATAAAACAACAGAAAAACAATTGTTTCAAATACTATTTAATTGTTTTTTATGTATTTAGATAACAGCTACGCAATTGAAAATGATTTGCAGAAAACTAACAACAGGTTTCGTAAGTAAAGAGCTCTTCAAACTTAGCCTACAGTTGCCAGAAACAAAAAAAATAAATAGAGGGTAAAATTTTATTGTTTCTTTATTATCGATTTTTTAACAGAAAATAATTCCTATCTGCTATAATTACTAAAGAACAGACAAAATAATCGCTGAATTCGAGAACAATTGCTTCAAATGGTTTAATATACAAATATTAGACCAGTAGCTTTGCAAACGTAAAATAGGTAGAAGACGCTAGATAAATTTTAAGTACTTTACTTCTGTTTGACATGAAGAAACAACCAACGAGCTCAAGGCCAAACATAATAATTTTTATTTTTTATGAAAATTATTATTGTTTTTAATTTTTAATAATTATTTTTTTAACTAATTATTAAAAGTTTTTATTAGAATAGAATAGGAGAAATTTAGAGACAATCGCCACAGCTTTTCTTATCGATCCATTTCGAGCGATCCTAGACTTCTTCATCAGATAAATTTTGGCACGCTCTGCTAGCCAATAAGGTAAGAGCGCTGTTTGTGTCAGCGAAGATCCTAGTTCTATCTCCATGTACCATTACATTGAGCATGCATCGCCATCTGGCGGCATTGCTCACTCCTCATGATGGACTTTTTTTGTTGGTAGTTTAAATGTTGTTCTTTGTACACAGTCCGATATTCGTTCCCATCGGTTTTGTTTATTTTGTATACCAACAATTCAATTGAAAAAAAAACAACAATTCAATTGACCCTTATTATTAAAAGAGAGTAGCAAAGCCTGCAGACGTTGTCTTGTCTCAAAATGGGCTTGTTCTACAAGTTCCATCCGTTCCCATTCTCTTTCTCTTTTTCTCCCTCTCCATCTCGTTGTATCTATTTCTCCCTGCTAGGCTTTTATTAGTAGGAGGCGTGGCACCGCTCTTCTTAAAGTTTTTTCAAAGATCGTCTGAGATCTCTGGGGACCTATAAAACACTCACTTTTACATGTGGATTGTACCACCCAATATTCCGGAATTATATATACCTTGATATATAGAACACCCAAATCGTAATTTAATCAACCTTAAATTTCTTGGGGTATGACACCATCGTCAGCGAGGCTACTTTTTGCAAATTCTCTAAATCTAAATCTATATGAAATCTAATAAGTCAGAATCATGCAAGTTCACTTAGTAAAGGAAGAACTTTGCCTCTTTTGGAAATTATGTTCGGACGAGCGCATGTCTCAGAGTCGTGCACCAACTACCGTCTTCTTGTCAATACGACTTCAAACCTTTTAAACTTACCATCGACCGATCTTAACTAAACCCCAAATACTGAAATGGACCCATGATAAGAGCATCTACAAAAAACGTTTATTTGTCCATTACAAAGCAAGTTTAGAGAACGCTAAAAGGAGCTGCCTGTACACTGCATTTGCCTTCACTGCAAAGCTTAAAAGCGTTGCGGGATTTCTTTAACTTGATGCTGGTGATTCGAGCAGTAGAGCTGCACCGAACTAATATAATATAACACAAGAGCTTGAAATTGCTAGTACAATTGGCTTTGCAAAACGTGCTATAAGCTCTGCCTTTTCTAGCATGGATGAAGAGGCGAAAAGCGACGGTGAACAAGGACAAGGCGAAGAATTGCTGTCATAAAATAAAAAATCGGCGACTTTTCAGTAATTTCACTGTTGATTGTTAAAAACTTCAGTCGTGAAGTAATGCGTCTATTTGGAAACCAGCGCTGGTAAAGCTTCGGCGAAAACGTTTAAACGTTTATTTTATTATCACTCTTGCCAACAAGTCTTCTTATTATTAATTCCCTCATCATACCTGCCCTTATATACGTCGCGTAATCAGATAAGATTGATGTCGATGAGATGGCAATTTTAGCCTTCAAGAAAAAGGTTCTCCGGAGGATTTGGTTCTTCTCAGATATGACGATAGTGCAGATCCGAATGAATCAAGATGCTCCTGTATAGAAGCTTTTCCGCTGATTTCGGCAGCAGAGGTAGGGGCGGTCCCGACTGAAATGAAAAAAAAGCGGAGGACGATTTGACCTATCGTCGCGTCAATTGTAGCTAAAAAGTGATGACTGCTGTGCATAGGCAACGGCCAAAATCGCCTAGGCCCGAATAAATGATGATGATTAGCGAGAATACGGAAAACTTATCAGCAAAGAGCACGTATAGTATTGCGGAGCATGGATCCGGTACGTTCGATCACCAGCACTAGCTCGACTGTATTTTTCAATTCTACGTCATCACAGTCCTTCTTACGCAAAGAACCTCGCCACCTACGGCGAGGCTGACTATCGGATGGTTATGAATCGCATTACACAACTCTTTGCTGAAAATCCTACTCTTAAATATCCCACTAGTAAATATTCTTGTATATTTATAGAACGCTTATTGTAGGTATGTATTATCTCCACAACTTTTAAAAGTACTTATGCATCTAAATTTTAAATAAAAATAACAACAGCCAAAAATGTAACTCATGGGGCTATGAGAAAATTGCGGATATTAAGGAATTTTCTATGCTTTTGTTCTTATTTTCTCACTTTCGATTCTTTAATAGCTTTTGCTGTTCTCATTCTAACAATGTCAAGAGAGTAATATATCCAAAAAGAAAAAAAAACAAACACAAGGAATCTAATATACGCCAAAAATTTAGTTCCCTGTTGAGCAGCAGAATGATTCATCACCATTTATCTGTGGAAATGAAATTCTGCTATTCGCTATTACATATTAGATTATATATGGGTGTTTCCATGAACACGTCAACCAAGAGCAAAATACGTAAAATTTTGTATAGGAGAATTTTATGGTTGCCAATCAAAGGACCTGTTTAATGTCGTCAGCAAAATAAATCGCTGGCTTAATTAGTTAACTGGTGTAGAATATATTAATGCTAAATAAGTAATACTTACTCAACCTCCAAGGAGGTTAAGGTCAATCTTTTCATTCAATTTGTAGTATGCAACTTTAAATTTTCATACTAATTTGCAATTCAACTGAGATTCACTCTTGCAAACAAGTGTAACTTTGGACTGAGTAGACAACCGAGAAGTTAAGTCTTCTCTTGGATGGACATGACTCTCTATAAGTCCCTCATCATACCTGTCCTCATGTACGGCTTGGAAAGAAGATGAGATGGCCCTTGGAGTATTTCTGCGATGCCAACCGTGAGTATCGAAGGAAATTTAACGTCCAGATGTATGCGGTCTAAGCAGATTTGACCATAGTGCAGCGAATAAAAGCCCAAAGACATCCGTTGGCTGGGTCATGTTATGCGAATGGACAAAGAACCTCCCACCCAGAAGGTTTTCCTACCGACTCCCGAATTCGGCAGCAGAAGGAGGGGGCGGCCTCGACTGAGTAAGAAAAAACAGTTGGGGGGTGACCTGAACTCCTTTGACGTTTTCAATTGGCGTCAGCTATCGATGAAAAGGGATTACTGGTGTTTTTTTTGCAGATTGGGCAGAAAACACTAAGATTCCAATATTTGTTCCTCGCAACCTTAATTGAATAGCTCAGAAGTGAATACGTCAGCGCCATCTGCTTTATTGTGCTTTAAGAGGGTTCGTTCATGGTAGTCGTACCTCCTCATAGACTGGTTGAGAAAGAGGGTTCGCTGCGTCCAAGTATTCTTTTGCTTGTTGAGGTTTTAAATTAGCAGCGTCAAAGGGCTAGCTAAATTAATGCTAAATAAATATAAAGATGATTCTTTAATGGCTTATAAGGAAGAAGCCCAAGTGTCGGGCTATAAATATAGCAACTTAAGTTTTCATTGCAAACATTAAAATGTACAAAATATTTGGAGTTAAACAGTTTCGGTCTAAAACTAGAAGTTCCATATGCTATAGGAATTATTCGTGAGCCTTTGCAGTTTTAGTAAATATTTTACAAATTTGTGGCTGAACTTTTTCTAGGAAGTTTTGTATATACAAGTATATAGGTACTATGCCAATTTTAACGATTTTTGCAATCCCGGGCTTAGTCACTAGATTTGGGTATTCGCTTTTCACAAAGAGATTAGGGCGAAAAATCAAGAATTTGTTTCAGAAACTATCTTATCTTAAAATATATAAAAAATAATAAAATATATAAAAAATAACAGTTTTTTTTTATTTAATACGAAAGTTATCTCATTAAAAAGATACACATTTTTTTACAAAAGTTTTGAATTTTTGTAGCAAATTTTTAAAAAAGTTAAATTATGTTCAATAAAATTTTTACGTTTTTGTGAAACCGATAAGAATAACGTTAAAATGAAAAAAGAAATTTAAAATATTCACATAAACAAAGAAATTGAGATAATATTCATAAACAAAGCACACATATTTTTTTAAAGTATATTTGCAATCCATTTCCTTCATTCTTTCTTACAATCCCGGAATTTTTGCATGATCCTGGTATTGGCGTCCCTAGTCGGTATTCAATCATCGGACGTGCTGCCAAAACTTGCATGGCAATATAAAATTCCCTACGTCGGTTTATCTGTATGATTGTGCTCTTAAAATCCATCAATCAATCAATATGACGGATACGTAAAAGGAAGGAAAAGCTTCCTGTGAGATTGAGGTATATATTTAGAGTGTTGTTTGTGGGAAAATTAAATACAAGCCGGATTTGTAAACGCCTGAAATCTGAAATTTTCGTTACTTTGACCGCTTCTGTTATTGTTGTTTTTTCACAGTGAAATGGTTAATCAACAGAGATTCAGCAAACTGAAGATAAAAATGAGGAAATTATTTTTCCGTGCCCCCATACACAGTTATTTGTTTATTGTCTCTGGTTGATAGGCAGCTATGGGAAATGCAACGTCGATGCGGAACCGATTAACTCTCAATGCCTTTTTGGAGGAAAATAATAATGAATGAAAACACAGAAGAGAATTCTGTGGGCGTCGAAGCAGGTGTGGATCGGTACAGGGAATTTCCCAGAGAATTTCGGTTGAGAAGTTGATAAAGCACATACATCAGCTTCTGCGCACAATATGGTAGGATGAATGCATTCCCGTAGATTGGTATCTAAGTGTTCTTTGCCCAATCCACAAGAGATCCTACAAACTTCTCCAAACTACTTCGGAATTAGCATTATGAATATCGCATAAAAGTTTCTATCAGCCGTATTGTGCGAAAGTTTGAAGCCTGGAACAGACTGATTGGATCTTTGATCGACCAAATGTTTATTATTAAAGCCGCATTCGATAGCACGAAGAGGACCTCCTTCTGCCGCTATGTCTAAATTTGGTTTCCCCGTCAAGCTTCAAAACTAAGTTAAGCAATACCACCAGCTCGATCAGAATTGGAAAGGACTTCTCCGAGCCGTTGGAAGCTAAAATAGGTTTTAGACAGGATGGCTCCCTATCGTGCGATTTCTTTAATATGATGCTGGAGAAAATAATAAAAGCTGCAGAACTTAACCGCGTGCAACTGTTGGCGTATGCCGATGACATTGGCATCATTGGCCTTAACAACGGCGCCATAACTTCTGGGGAAAACTGTTGGCAGCCATGATTCCGAAATATAACAATAGTGTTAACCTAAAAATTTGTAGGGAAAATTCAAATCGGCACACCACAAATTGGAAGAGAAGCTTGGCGCAAAAATCTCTTAGGAGGTTTATGATGATATACCTGTTGTATATCGCGCCATAGAGAGAGAGAGAGAGGGGTTAGCCTAAAAAACCAACTAAGAATTACTCTTCCAAACAAGTGCTACTTCTGTATATTGCAGGATCTTGGACACTGAAAACACCTGAATGAACGGCTGTAGTAGTGTTTTGGGGACTATGGACTGAAAAAGATTTTAAGATGAGCTGCATGCTGACATCGACACAGTTCAATGAACTAAAACCTAGCGGCTACGTTGGCTGGAAAATGCTCTGAGAATGAATGATAATGCTCCGGCCTAGCAGGTATTCTTATCGGCACCGGTTGGTGAAAGCAGACCAAATGGCACTGGCTTTGTAATCACTACGCGTTAAGCCCTATTTAAGTAAGTAACTGAAAGTAAAAAACTAGGTAATCAACATTACAGAACTTATCATCGACTAAGTCTGATTTTCATCATTAGATCTTCGAAACCGTTTCAGATATGGAACTTTATCAATCAGTTATTTCAGCAGTCATTGGCACCGTTCGTTTGATACCCATATTGTACTAGCACATTTTGAGTCACCCTGGCCCTCATAGATCGTTAACTCTGAAATCAATCGACAAAGACAGACAAAGGTTCTAAAAACTGTAGATTTGGATTTTATTTGCTTCATAATGATCTCCCCTATAAATCTTCCTTAAATATATGCAATGCACTTGTACAGACCTGTTACAGACTTGTTACAATTTTATTATATGTTGAGATTTTATTTTTGCATGAAACTATATATGTTTTATTGTTATTATTCATTAAGCTTTGATTTCAAAGTTTTGAATATTCTTTAATAAATGCCAAGACTGCAAGCGATAAAGTTGCGATGAACGAATGTTAGCATGCAATAAACATTGAACCTAAAAATTTGATACATTTGTTAGAATTACCCCGACAAGCTCATTAGGAACTGTTACTTATAAATTTATCACAAGAAATATATATATGTAAGCAAAAACCATGAACCAATTATACAAGATTAAGCCATCAATTTTCCCGCCATATTGTGAATAAAACAGCTGACTTTTTGTGACCTATGCAGGGTTCATGTACGACCCAATCAATTTTTGTTTATTCTATGTGAATATACGTTTGCTTGTTCAAATTGTTCAAAAATAATATTATTTGTGCGTTTAATCAATAAAAATAAAGTGCGCAGTATTAAACTGTACAAATTCCCATAAAACCAAAGATAAAAAAGTTGGTTCTTTCAACTTTCCAACTAATGAAAAACTCCAACAAAAGTGGGTCCATTTTTGCCAGCGGGTTGCAAATGTTAAAAATGATCGAATTTGCAGTGAGCACTTCCTTCCAACAGACTTGGAAAATTATATGAAATTTAAAATGGGTAAAGATTCATTTTGGTAATTGTTTCTTTAGGAGACAACTGCTAAAACACGTCCAAAAGTATTGGGAGAGGTATCAAACAACGTGTTTTGACTTCGGTATCAACAATCCGTGAAAAGTTATTCGCAAAAAACCCAAAAATTACCCAGGTCCGATCCCAAAAAGGGTGCTTAATTCAAATTATTTAAGTGCAGAGCAACTTTTTGCGTAGGCGGCCTGTGGCCGCGCTTAAAAAAAATAACCCTTAGCCGGTCCAACACTGGCTACGCGGTCCACAGTATTTCTGCGCAGAACACACTTTTGCACTTTTCGGTACATCCTAATCTGTGATTACAACAACCACATGAAAATGACCGAAAATATTGAACTTTGATTGGAAATATCTCTTCACTGAAACAAAAACTCGAAAAACCGCTTCCGGATTATTGTTACCGAGGTCAAAACGCGTCTTTTGCTACCTTTCCCGATAATTGCGGACGTGTTTTAGCAGTTGTCTCCTAAAGAAAACAATTACCTTCATTTTTATTAATAATAAATAAAAATTTTACGGAGGTGATATCCATAGGATTCGCGAAAAGCAGAGAACTTAAGCCAGATGCTGTACCGTCTGTGACAATAGAGGCCGAATCAATCGAATCTATAGCTCGGAGTAACCGAATCACACAACGAACAAATAAACAAATTGTTGCAGAACTCCTGAAGGTAGGCCCAGAATCCACAGAAGTGGACGTGACTTGCAACGAACTGGAAAGTTCTGTTGTATTATCAAATGTAGATGCTGAAGAAGAAAATAATCCTATAACTATGTATAGTTATTTAATTGACAGCATAGTAGCTTTTTGCACTTTATACCTGGTTTGACGTGATGAAAGTTAGAGTTCCCTATCCCGACACACGCCCGCGGACTTATGCATATGGATTGGCTTCTGAGGTTCAAAATCGTATAATAAAAGATATGACCACATTGATGGAGAGCATGCGAGTTATTGGTAAAAGCAGTTTGTTGCCATTCCAAAAAGGTATTAATTTCAAATACTATAAATAAAAATTCTTTAGATTAAAACGTCAACAATTTTGTAGGTGTAATCCAGTTTCGACAGGATGCTTTGCAGCTATTGTTGAAAGACTTGAAGACCAAATTCGGCATTTCGTACGTGTTAACGTATAGGTTGAATCTGGATGTGTTGGAAAGGAGGAGGCTTGCATAACCATCCTGATCGCTAGGAGTTAAACTATCGTCTGCGAGCGTACTTACTGGGGTATAACGACGGCGTGATTTCCGAAAACGCCAATACTTCTACCGATGATACCCCAGATACTGAAAAATCATATAAATCACTTACAGGCAATTTAACTCTGCTTAACCAATGACATATATCATATGTTAAAATGAGTGCTATAATAGACTAACATTCGTTAAGCAGTGTTTATACCATTGTTATGTAAGTAGTAAGCATATGTTTATATAATAATAATATTTATTCACAGGCACGATACTTATTGGCATAGCTTCAAAGCCTGGGGACAACGACGAACATAGCGAGCAACCGTTTGATCCAGAACTAGAAGCTCTAGAGTACGATGGTTTGGAAAACGTAGATGGCTACATTTGTAAACGGCTCCGTTCTGAAATCCCAAACATCGCAGTAGAAGAAGCAACGAAGAAAATTTTTCATGGGTAAACCATTTATCAGAAGGTGGGTTATCTAAGCCTACGCAGGAGTTAATGTACCATTTAAGGGCGTTGCAAATCGTTTTCAATGATATTAACAAGGAATCATTATTGATTTGTAGCAATTTTCTGGAAAAGCACATAAACAGCTCCCAGCACGTAAAATGCGATGTAAAAATAAAGAAATTATTCTTTCGCGCGTTAATGTTTTTCCGTATCCGAAAATTAAATAAACTAATTGTCGACAATGCATGCAAAAAAGAAAATTTACAAAAACAATAACGTAAACCCATGGAATAATTAATATATTACATTAGCAGTGGAATACGAGTGCTGTTGCCATGTTTTAAATTGATATTTTGGGTACTTATATTTGAAGATAACAGACTTCTTAAAATTTCACTAACATCATATATTTCCTATACAGAACTTCATTTGCATTGTATGTATAAACAATATATAAAAAAAAACCACCTAAAATTAAACAAAATCTTTTTATTGACGATATGGTATTTTTACGTACGTAAGTATGTATATATTTAAGTAAAACATCACAACAAATAAAAAATAATAAGAATTTTGTACCAATGTTTACATACAAATATGCACTGGTACACGGCTATGAGGACCTCAATTAAAATGAATAAATATTTCCAAAAATACACTGCCGGAACCTATTTAATGCATTTATTACCATGAAATAAAACACTTTTAACCTTTTTTTTTTTCAAAACCACTACAAAAAATTGCCTAATTTTGTACGCGAAATATTTGTTTGCATAAGCAATATCACTGGTGCACAAATCTGAGGACCGAAACTTTCCATTTGAATTTCCTTAAGAAATTCAATGTAAATACCTTTCTATACTTTTAATACGATTTATAAAAACTAATTACGTCCATATTGAAGTTATTTTTGACGATTATCGCACTAAAAATAATCATTTAGCAACTTTTGTTAGTTTGTTTATACTTTCTTTCCTGAAATGTATGGTATTTGACAGCTCTGTCAGGGCGACAACACACCGCATACGTCACCCAAAAGAATTACTTTTTTCTCACACATGTGACGGCTAAACCTTATCTCTTTCATCCATGGGCAAAAACTGTGAGCAGGGTAAGTTAGTGACGAATCCCGGTCTTTCTGACGTGCTTCTGAAGTTTCTGAACACAAAGAAATTCCTCATAAATTTAGAAAATTAGAGCACATAAATAAATTGGAGGGGAGCAACTAAAAAAAAAACAATTTTAGATACCAAACAAAAACTAATACTCAGATAAGGTTTTCTTCAACAAAGTTCTGAAATAGGGAGTTTTTCAACTGTTAGCCACCGTAGCGGTTATCCTCCACTCAGGCGAGGATACGAAAAAGTAAAGTCCAATACGAGTTTCCATTCAGAAACCTTTGTGGGAACATTTCCAGATCACTCTGACTCACTTTATTTGGACCAGTTTCGGAACCATATCGATATTATTATAGATACTTTTCCGAAATGATCTTGGAAACAATTCCGAAACTATCCCGTAAATAATCCCGAAAACATCACGAAAAAGTATATATTTTTTGCGCTGTGTTAGCTGAGCATAAAAAGAATGAGAGTAATGTGTGGTTTTTATTGGAATTACTGATAAACTTAACACTGTGGTTAAAAATATTTGTTATCAACATTTCACTTGTGGGACAGGCATATTTGGATTTTTTTTTTTAAATATATATACTAGAAGTTCGCAGCGGTCGCAGTGGACTGCAGTGGTGTGGCGGTAGTGTTGCTGGCCTATCACACCAAAGGTCCAAGGAGAGAGCCCTGGGACTGGCAATATCAAAAGTGGTTTGAACAAGTTTTTGCAAAACAGGTTCGCCCCTCGGCAGTAGTTTGGCAAAATCTCTGAGTGTATTTCTGCCATCGATGGCTTCTCAGAAAAAATTCATCTCCTTTGTAGATGCCATTCAGAATCGGCAAAAATCGGTAGGTTCCCCCAAATTTGTAGGAAAACGTAGAAGCAGCACACTACAAATTGGTAGAGAAGCTCGGCCTTAATCTCCTCGGAGATATATATGGCGCCAATTATTTTTTTTTAAACTAGAAGTTGTTTTAATAGCAGCAGGAGAAGGCAGAAGAAAGTAAAGGCCTCTACTCAGTTGAAAAACTCAAGTGAGGACTAACAAACCAGAGATGTCTGGCTCCCTTCGTGGGGAAACGACCAACAAGCGCCGATAAATGAATGAATAAGTTGCAAATGAACGGGCGGTAGTATGAAATCGCAAAAAGATTTAGTTATTTAATAAAGTGATCTAGAGTCTAATACGAGAATGACACAACAAAAAGACTACTATCCTCTTTTCCAACATGCAGCTATCAAATATAGCTAACTCACATAATTTATTTATTTAAGATATCTGTTAAAAATCCATTCCTCCCAAGTATAAATTAAAAGGAGTTACTTTGTGATGATTGTAGACAATTTCCAGTATGAGCGCTCCCAAACACATTTATGCATGCCTTCATACATCCATTTTAAGGATACCTTCGTTGCTTATTTTGTGTGATGTACGAGTATGTTTGTCCCACTTTTTATCAAGTCTGTGTATGCACTTTGGCTGAGCCTACCGTTTTGTGGTGTAGACGCGGTCTGTTAATAAAAACCGCAAAACCACTCTCTAGGGAAATGGAGCTTCTATAGCAAAACCCCATTACGTTCAGATATACTGACAGATGGTCAAGCAACGTGTAAGCTCCTTAGTGGTATTATATGTGTGCACATATGTAAATATGCCATGTATGTACATATGTAGTATATAGCGATGTTGTTGATTCGGCAAGTAAATTGCTGACTCATTTTCGGGCTAGGCCATTTCGGCGCTTGTAGTTTTCTTTTGCTTGGTGTTTAACGAATGTTTCATTCTTGTTGATGTCAACTACTTGGCACATCCAAGCTAATCATTGTACCTATGTAAATACCTACCTATGGACCAGTGAACTGCATGAGTTGATTCACAAACATTCAACTTCGAGACACCGCTGTAAAGAAGACGAAGTAGTTCTTATTGTTAACGCTTGCGGCAAAATGATGGCCGCCATAAGGAAACTCAATGGTGAGCTGTACGAACTTAACGCAGATATGAACAATGAAGCTTCTGTCCAGAACTCATCAAATGTACTTCACAAAGGTCAGATGCACTTCAGAAATTGTAAAATGTTTTGCGAAATAGTTAATTTCACTTCAGAAACTGTAAAATAATTTTCATTCATTTCTAAAGAAAACTTTATGATTTTTGAAATACACTTGGAAATGCACACCCAACAAGGGTTTTGTTGGGATAGGTTCCCTAGAATGAGAGGCACGGAGGTAGTGAACGTACAGACTACTTTGTTAAACAGTGTGCTCAGCATTCTTTGGTCCAGAGCCTTAATGTAAATAAGGTAAATCAAGATTAATTCGGAAACAAGCAATATATGCGTACCTGAATGGACTGCCTACCGCCATGAAAAGGTGTATCAGCCGAACTCATGTAATTAGGCAGATATGACTACATCTTCTATAACACCTGGGTTCACATTCACAACGAACGCAATGCTCTAGCACGGCAAATACTTTCCTTTCTGCGTGGTGTGACTTAATCGAATATGAGTAATTTCCAAGTGGTTCACAAATGGAAGTGGTTTGCTGCATATCTCTGCTACATATATCTAATGAGACTCGAAACGTATCTAGTTGAATATCCTGCCATCATTGCCACTTTTAGCCGACACGCGCATGCAATATGAATGGACAAAAGCAATTAAAGTGCAAATTCCCAATTTAAAACTGCCCATAAAGCCTATTACGAGCATGTTGTGCATTTCTTTTCCATGCACTCATTTTGTTTACATTTTTACTTGTTAAAGCGCAATTGTCATGGGTAAGAGTTGGAGCTAATAAATATGAATTTTTTATTACCCCAACTGGAGGTGCTAATGAGATTTATATTGTTTTTAAAGTACTTTTTTTAAGAATGAATACCTTTGTAATTTAATGTCGTTCACATACTAAGAGTGCTCGGATTTAGGGTCGGGAAGTGTCATTGAAAGACTAAAAGACCTTAGGTCGAATCAAGGTATTGCTAATGGAGATGCCCATTAATTTGGTAGGCGATTCAGCTCCAACTCGTTTGTTTCTTGGGGTGTCTGGCTTGGCAACCGAAGGTTTTTCTTGTTGTATTAGCGAGGCTTCGCCCTGCCTAGTGGTCACTTTCCTTACCTAGCATTGTCATCAAGATCTTCTTACGGAAGTTCCAGGAACCTTGTGGCTTCAAAAGCAACATCAACATGCAAGTAACATCAGCATGACAGGAACAACTTTTCTCCAAACGTGGTCTCCCCTCGTAAGGTATCGCCAACCCTCCGAGTGTATTCTACCATGAAAAATCCTGACGTTCGGAGTCGGCAAAAACAAAAGGAAAGTTTCTCCAATTTGTGGGAAAAATTAGAAGCAATACACCACAATTGAAAGATCGCCCTAAACATACTCCGAAGTACATATATTGGGCGATATTTCCAAATAAATGTTGGGCACATAACTCATGACTATTTGTTTTCTTTCTCTTATGGTATTGAAGTTAAAGGACAAAAACGAAATTTTTGTGAGAAGAGTAAGTACTATTGATCAGTTAAGAAAATGTTTGGTGTTATGAGGGGAATACTACATGACGGGCATGTATTTGGAATGATGGCAGCTGGATAAATAAGAGTTAATCCTGTTCAAAATTTCACATCCAAGTTGGCGTAGAGTGACTCTAGTTTCTCTGGGAAGGACGCTTTCTTCAGCTATTTGCGGTGGTTGGATGTTAATAACGGGGTTCATAGGCCTAGACCTGACAGAGAAGTCTAAGATTGGATGTCGTTTAGAAGCCTCCTAAGAATTCGCGAATCAATTTTCTGAGCGATGAAGTGTCGAATGCCACCTTATTGCTTACAGCGTCCACCATATGTCTGTTTCGAAGTATAGTCAATATTCCGTGTGCTTTTTAAAATTAAGAATTTTAGCCTCTTGCTTCTTCAACTTTTTCCCAAGTGCTGGAGGCGATTGACTTGAATTGTGATCTTGTTGTGACTCCGTACCTTTGTGGTTAATGTGGTGGCAGCAGCAGCGAGGGTCAGACTGTGGGTGGTAGGTGTTTGATTTTTGTCCCATCTGCTCATCCTTTGACGCAAATAGTTTCGCCGTCGATTAGGATAATGCCAGATTGCGGCCATTGAGGAAGCTGTAAAGGTCGTAAAGGTAACTTTTGATCTCTTTACTACTGTTTTGTACAGAGTCCATCTATATAGGGGAGCATTCATTTATGAACACTCCCTCAGAGGGGGAGAAGGACTCCTTCTGTAGAAATTTAAAAATGTATTGGAAAGGACACCTCTCCGTAGCTCCCAGTGTTTAATTTTTTAAAGTTTAGAGATTACATCCAAAATAATACGGACTGCTTAGATTTCTACTATTTTAAGTCAGTTGTGAGCTGTGATTCCTCTGTATCCTGATTGACAGTATCGAAAGTCGTTGATAAGTTAAGGGACCGTCTTTTGGTGTTTTGATATGGATCGCTATTTAATTGTGCACTGATATTATATAGAGCCTTAACAACAATTTAAGTGTAAACTTTGACAGGAGAAAGTTTTTTAGATAAAATTTTTAAAATAATTTTATGTAAAATGTCAGTTACATCATAATTGCTTTTATTTTATCTTTGTAATGGAACTTATTACGGTTGTGAGATTTTGTGAGATGGTTAAAAACAAACAAAATTACCGATATCTGTCCAAAATTACGGTTAGGGCTCGATATAAAGCGGTGGTGGTTCCATGTAATTTACGTAAGAGATCTTGATAGTTGGGCAACCGCAAGTTTGCATTGGATTAGGGAAGTAGAACAGTCTCTAATGTCTTCGCAAGTGCCGATAGGAGAGATATCGACGATATGATTCTTCTATTTTTTCCGGCTTCCCAGATTTTAGGAGAGGAGCCAGTCTTGGCTATTGAAATGAAGCGACTTGAGGTCTAATCGATAACATTGCAAAATTTTAGTTTAGGTCTCTTAGATATCTTTTCTTATTTTTACTACTATTATTGTTTTCCCTCCCCCAATGTTCAGATTTGAACTCTACTCTTCCTACTCTTAATCATTAGTATCGCCTTTCTACGTACATTTGTAGATTTTTGGAGTTTGACTGGGCCAAGCCACACAACCTCTTCTATTATTCTTATATTCTGGAAACCTTGTGAGCAAGAGAAATGGGTGAATGCCAATGGAATTAATGTCTGCAAACTAACGCCAGTGACATTAATTCGCATGTCCAAGTATAGCAGTTCCATTAAAAATTGGGGAAAACATTCGCTTCCACATTCGCAACGTCCCTAATGTGTACCGCAATCGTGCAGAAGAATGGAATGCGTACGAGGAAACTCAAAAAGCGTAGAAACAAATCAGAATTAAAAGTAGGTGCAACTTCCGCGGCTGCAGGTATGCTATGAACAACAACAATGAACCACTTAAAAAGCCCCACCAAGCCACATTTGGCCTCCATCACTCTGCCTTGCTTCGCTCCGTTGCACGTGTGAAGCACTTAAAATCCCATTTACTTTTATTTCCTCGGTGAAGTTTAGCTCGTCGTTTGTTTGCTCGCTCATTCGTTCGTTAGCCTGTTTGTCGCTTCGCTGATTTTTCTATTTGTTTGCTTCTTAGTTTTTCGGTTAGTCGCATAACACTTTCTGATAAATTAAAACTTTATTTTTCTACGAATACCGACCGAAATTTAGGTAGGTTTCTTTAAATTTACCCATAGTGAAGTTTTATGAAAATTACTCGCAATTCAACACAGCGAAATAAAATTTATAAAACTTTAAAAGAAATTTACTACTTGAGTTTCTTTTTTTGTTGTTTTTTTAATGAAAGTTCAAACGCACTTTTATTTGAATATTCTGCATTGCGAATAGTTTGGCAATACCAATTCGTAGTTTTGCAGCAATTAAAAATTTTAGCAAACGTTTATGAGTTCTCGTTGTCTAGTTTGTTTTGATTTTGAAAGTTTTCATGGCGTTGTTGCTGAGTTCCGTGAGAGGAATCAAGTGCTTGTGGCTTGGCCGAACTTTCGTAACAACAGTAACAGTGTGGAATGCTAAACCTAATGGAGCGAATAATGTTGGCATTTGAGTTCGGCGCTGTTGTGTTGACTAAAAAAGCCTGGCGTTTGCTTTTAATTTGTGGAATTCTCAAATGTGTTCATTAATATTTTATTCATTTATGTATGTGCCTATATATTTTTACCCGTAAATTAATAGTTTTTGCAGTAAAATTTCTTACCAAATTTACCACCGCAATGAAGCATCTAATTGGAATAACTTCCCAGCGAAAGCGAGCGCCCTTATCACGATTTTATATTTGCCAACCAAAGTATTTCTTCAATTCAATTGGGGCTTTTTCTCTTTTCAGAAAGGAAATGAAGCTAACGAGTGTCAATATTATTATTTTTATTTGCTTCAACGTGATTTTTAATTCAAAACTTTCGTTGTATGTTAAGAATTAAATGAATGAAAACATCGTGATACTAAGCGACAGCCAAGCCGCACTCAAGGCGATCACGTCTTGTGCGAAGAACCGTAAAATAAGGAGAACTGGAGCAGAACGAGAAAAATAATGAGTACTTGCATAACACGCCAGGCTTAAGACAGCCAAAATTGATGTTATTGACAGTACTCGATATAAAGCAATTATATGGTTATCAAAAAATAATATAAGAGTTTTAATTGATATTCTCACAGGTCATTGCAGACTCAACAACCACATGTACAATATGGGTGTACGACCGGAGCATATATATCTACCGTTCCGAAATACAAGGTTGGAGACTGCAGAGAACATCCTTCTGGAATGCCACGCCAAATCCAGACGCAGAGCAAACTTTTTGGGCTCACCATGGCCACAGCTAGTGGCACATGCAGTCCCTTCCTAAAGGAACTCGGCTCGTAAAAGGTGCTGTGATTGAGATGAAGGCACAACAAACCGTTGGTTGTTGTTGCTGTTGAGGTAACGACAGAGTGTTGTCGAATTAACAGTCCTTGGCCGGATTTGAACCCGGTACTCCCTTGCGGTACTGTCCGACTGTCGTGGTAGCGTTTTATGACCAGTGAAACCTTCTAGATCATGTCACCCCTCCTTCCGTAAGGAAGGATAAGATGGGTAATGAGAGGTGAGAGGCATCATATCCGTAGATCAACCATCGAGTTCCACGTCATTACCTTTGTGCATATTAGTCGCCTCTTACGACCGGTATGTCTACCTCGGGCATATTCTAAACCCCTAACCCGCAGGGCAATACAAACCTTTGGTCGCACTGTGGTCCTCAAAAAATCTATCTATCTATCTTAAAATGAAATCGTATGAATTTAAAATTTAAGAAATTATATAGGATCAATTACTAAAACATGCCAAATAGCCTAGACTTGATTAATAAGAGAATAACTATTATTGATTAGTTACAACTATTGACCCCATTTTATTAATTTTAATCTTATTAATTTGATTATGCACCTGTATCGCTACTTAGTTTATGTCTAATTGAGTGATAATTAAACAAACATAAAGATATAACAAAAAATTTTTCCTTGAATTTCTTTCATCGTGAGAAATGCAATGACATTGAATGAAATCGGTTAATATCCGAGTCCACCGGGCAAGCAGTCTATGTTCAATACCGACTCCTACGCCAGCGCTGGTAAAATCACGTTAACATGAGAGATAGAAAGGGCAGTCCCGGAGCACATCCAAACCAAACAAAAATGTTTGTAGTTCCAGGTTTTGATATTAAGTACAAAGCTGTCGTGTCCGATTTTTGAATGTTTATTTACATATATTACATTTGTTTGTGCTAAGTTCAGGAAACTGGGAGAATTTTTAGACAATCGTTTCTTTTGCAGTTGCTAATAAAAATTACATAACGAAACCTCCCTGCAGTCAAATCAATTAGTTGCAAACTACTTTACAACTAGTATATGCACCAAGCCCAACTAGTCAGCCAACTGTCATATTTCCATATAAAGAACTGGTATTTTTAACATGGCGATGTCCTACGAGATGTCAATTGTTAGATTTCGACCAGAACATACCAGTCATCTACTACTCATGAAATACTAGTTAGTATATAGTGGAAGTGTACTAGTATCATACCAGTTTCATAGTAGTTCAAAATGGAAGGAAATGTACTAATAAAATTGTAGTCTAATCGTACCAGTATCATTCTAGTTCGAAAAAGATGAAAGAATACTAGTCCAAATGGGGTCCAAAACCTCTACCAGGGATTAAAATAAGAAAATAGATTCTACAACACATGATTTTCATTTTTCATCATTTTCGCTGTGAAAACCCCCGATTTGGGTTTGTTAAACATAAACTATGTCTTTGGAATATTTCATAAGCTGGTTGCGAATTACAATAGCATGCAATGCAAATGAAATAAACAAAAGAAATAATTACAGCTTATGTCGCTTAAACACATACTATGAAAATTGTAGTCGTATACTAGTATGGATTGAACTTTTTCTGACTAGTATGATTTCAACCAGAAAATTATAGTTAGATACTAGTATGTTTACTGGCTAGTTTGATATTTCACTGCATGGCTACTTTAAAACTGTGGGGATATGCTAAAGCTGAACAATTTTTCTCAAAAAAAAAAAAAAAAAAAACAATTCTTTGGTTCAATTTTTATAAAAATTTCGAATATGCGATTTTATAGGCCATGCTGGATAATTTATTCTGTACGAGGCAACATCTCCCAACGGACAGAGGTTTTACCATGAAACGATACATCAAGATACATCGGTCGCGGGCATACAAATCTTTAGATGTGCTCAATTCGCGACGTATCAATATCGACTCGGACCATCATCTGGTGCTAGACAAGATACAGAAGTAATGCTGTTAAGAATAGGGTGAATGCAATGAAAACATAATGCCGCCAGTTGGCAAGAGAATAAATTGCATGGTTTATTGATCTCCGTGAAATTTACGTGAAAACGCAAAATAAAAATGCCCCAACATGTGCAAATCATAGCAAAAACATAAAATGCAAATGTCCAGTTATAAATTTCCAACGGTTTTAAGCTCATTGTTTATAGCATATTAAAGATTGTAAATTTCACCAAATATTGATTCATCAATCACCGAAATTCGATATCCGTGGTCCTTATGAAGTACAATTGTAGTCATGAACGAATAATGCTTGGCTGCAAGTGATAAACCGAGCATTAAATTGAAAAACAAAAACGAAACAAAAAATAGCAACAAGAATGGCCAACAATAAAAGAACTGTGCAACGTTGAGTGTGCTGTGTTTGTGTTGCAAAAGTCGAAAATTCAATAAATTTCACATTTCATTTCATCCCATTCGGATGCAATCACAACCAATGCAGCTTTGTTAAGCTTTGGCTGAGAACGAATAATTTGAGACAAATGCGATTTTAAGTGTGCACACGCATACACAGACACATACACATTCACACTTACAAAAGATGACTACCCAGCTAACCCAAAGTGCGAAAAAAGACTCCCTTCGGAGCCATAAAACGCACATTTCTCGGAGCTTTACCCTCCGAAATGAGCTCCTTTCGGAGCCCAAATGGAGAAAAAAAGTCATAAAAATGAGTCCGAAATGAGTCCGTATACGATGAATTTGGAGCGTTTTCTGGCTCTTTTTTAATAAACTCCGAAGCCTTTATGGACTCTGTTTGGAGCCTTTTATTGACGCTTTTTAGGCACATTTTATCAACGTTTTAAAAATTGCCCTCAAAATTTGATAAATTTTCCTGATCTTCGTGTTAACTTTCAAAATTTGATTTATGTGGTTTTTGTAAAAAATTTTGCTTTATTTTAAAAGAAGTTTATTAAAAACACATAAATAAATATATTTTACGAGTAAAACCGGTCCCAATTTTGTTTATATTATTCCTGCCAATACTTTATGTACATACATATCTACGCATAAAGGTATTATAAAAGTATATAATTTGGTTTATACTAAATAATTTTATTTTGTTTTATTTTAAATGCACTTCAGTTGGCTTCCAACTTTCATCTATTGATAAACATTCAGAAAAAAATACTACTTTACGTTCCGTTAGGTAGTTAGGTAAAATAAAAAACCTCAGAAAATGCTCTAATACATTCTCTGCATTGAACGTTGCCGTTCATCCGCTCTTCAACGTTTACTTTCTCACAATTCTCTTTACGCCTACAACAAAAAGGATCAGAAAACGCTCCAAGTCGCTCATATAAGTGAGACTTGTCATTTATCCGCTCTACAATATTCATTTCTTCTCCCAAGGCTCCGTGAATCTTCATAAAAAAGTGGGTTTTTTGATGTTTACTAAATAACACTCCAAAAAAGCTTTTCCCAGTACCCAGCTAACCAAAAGAAGGAAAAAAGGACTCCATTCGGAGCCATAAAACGCACATTTCTTGGAGCTTTACACTCAAAAAGAAGCTCTTTTCGGAATCCAAAAGGAGCGAAAAATTATGCTACGCGGGCACCCTAAAAGGGGTCAGAAAGAATCAAAAATTAGAGCGTTTTATGTCTCTTTTTAATTGAACTTCGGAATCTTTTCGGACTCTTTTTGGAACCTTTTACTGATGCTTTTCTGAAGCTTTTTGGAGTCTTTATGATTTTACAGGGTACGTTTTTTTCCATTTTGATGGTTTTTGAAATAGGTTTCGAGCCTTTTATTGGTGCTTTTCTCGAGCTTTTTTGATTGTTTTTAGGCGCATTTTTTCCTTTATTTGGAATAGATAATTTGAGATGTAGAGGAGGTGTTAAAGAAAAATGAAGAGGGTAAAAAAGCTAACGCAATATGGGGGTGGGGGAAAAGCAAAAGTAGAAAGAACAAGTGAGGAAGTCTGGTGGAACGGAACATTATATACCTAGTAGTGACCAATTTACGCAAGTCTATTTTAATACTTTTCAGTTCACATTATAAAGCCAGCTGATTGTTTTCAATAAAAACACTTCTGTTATGAGTTTTGAGGGGAAAGGAGTCTAAGTTCGGGTGGAAAAAATCTGCTAATTAAAAATAAATTATGAAAAGTGGCTAATTCCATACATTTTTTGCTCATTTTTAAATTTCGAGGGTTGAGTTTAGTTTTCATTCAATTGAGTTTTTTCGTCTCTACGTACAAAAAATTTCTGAACGGAGCTTTTACTCTCATATCTCTTGAATTACGCAGGAACAATAACTGAAATTTAAATGTAAAACATTTGACCAAAGTCCAAAGATATTGATAAAGTAGGCCCGGTACCTTACAGATTGACGATATAGCTTTCAAGTTAATTATAATTATAATAATTATTGTTCAATTTTACATAATTGCCGACGGCTATGCAATTATGGGACCAATGTAATTAGTATACATAAATCTGCAAGTCATAGAAGAATTTTTAAAAAATTAACAAAGGATAGGAGTTCTGTGTTATTTAGATCTCATAAAATGTTTAAGCATACTATAATTCATTTTTGGCATATTTTAAATAATAAAACCGAAAATACAGTCTTTAAGCATTTTAAGTTCTAGTACAACATATTTTGTATTGCTTTTTTGAAAATGAAACGCCATTACGACCTTGGTCCGATTTTCGTAAGTACGAGAAGAAGAGAAGAATTTCAATTCTTTCTATTCTTTTATGCCGTTGCGATCTACCGTTATGCAAATATAATTCAAGAGGCCAGAAGCAAACGGATCTAATTGAATTTTTTTTTTAAAGTTGAGTTATTCCCATACTTGTATAGTTAAATATAGTGTCCATGATGACAAAGAGATCCAAGTCATTTCGGACATTGTAGTGCCCTCTTTTCACCCGATATGACCCAGTAAACTGTAGGCAAATTTAACTGATAAGAAAGAAGACAAAATAACTTTTTGTTCCTATCTATTCGCTTTGCCTCTCAACTATCTTGCGTGTCAATCAATCTTTGCATCACCCAAATGCTATATAAAGGGTGTTTTTTTTAGGGGTATAGAACTTCGAATTGAAATAAAAGACAAGAAAATCGTTTTAAGGTCCATCAATTTGGCTTTATTGGAAGGATAATTTTATGCCATTAATGTTTAAATATGATTTCGGGCACGTGGCCGCCGCGGCTGGCTCGAATAAAGCCAATTCTACAGGTCCAATTTTCAACCACTTTTTCGAGCATATGGGGCCGTATGTCGGCAATAACGCCACGAATGTTGGCTTCCAATTCCCCTAACGTTTCTGGTTTGTTGGTGTAGACGAGCGACTTCACATATCCCCAAAGAAAATAATCCAATGGTGTCAAATCACACGACCTTGGTGGCCAATTGACAGGTCCATTCCGCGAAATTATGCGCTCATCGAATGTTTCCTTCAATAAATCGATTGTGACGTGCGCTGTGTGGCATGTAGCGCCGTCTTGTTGGAACCACAACTCATCCACATTCATGCCATCCAATTCGGGAACAAAATAGTCGGTTATCATGGCTCTATACCGGTCTCCATTAACGGTAGCTGCCTCTCCAGCATTATTGCTGAAGAAGTATGGCCCAATGACTCCACCAGCCCATAGAGCACACCAAACAGTCAGTTTTTGTGGATGTAATGGCGTTTCAAGGGTCTCATGTGGATTCTCTTCACTCCAAATGCGGCAATTTTGCTTGTTGACGTAGCCATTCAACCAAAAATGAGCCTCATCACTGAACAAAATTTTGCGATGAAAATCAGCATCGAAATCAATCTCATTTTCGGCCCATACACCAAAATCACGACGCATTGCATGGTCTCGCGGCTTTAATTCTTGCACAAGCTGGATCTTGTAAGGTCGCAAGCCAAGATCTTTGCGCAAAATCTTCCATAAAGTTGATGGACAAAGCTCCAATTGCTGTGCACGGTGGCGAATCGATTCATTCGGGTCCTCTTCAACACTTTGCTCTACAGCGGCAATTGTTTCTTCGGTGCGCACTGTTCGACGTCTCTGCGGATGCGTGTTATCACATAGAGTAAACGTAGTGCGAAAACGATCCATGGTTAACCGAATTAATTGCTCTGATGGACGATTATGTCGACCATAAAATGGACGGAGCTCACGGTAAACTTCGCGAACTGAACCATTATTTTCGAAATAAATTTGCACGATTTGCAAGCGTTGTTCTTTTGTCAACCTGTTCATGATGAAATGGCAAACCAAACTGAACATAAATGACATTAGAGTTGCCAGATTTGACCACAAAATGCCAGTTTTATCTCTATTCGAAAAACAAACCTGTAAAAAAAACACCCTGTATATCCTGAGAAATCATTTGACGCATTACTAATAGCCTAATAATGTGAGTCACTCACATTCACCCAGAATCTCGTGTTATATAACCTTTTACGTTTTCAAGTTCATCCGGTTACGCATTCGCTACGTAGCCCCTACGAGTGTGAAGTCCGCGATTAAACAAGTTGGCCGTGCCGCATCAGAGCACATTTTCAGATAAACGAATTTTTTGGTATGTTTGTACTTATTGTAAATAAGGATCGGACACCAGAAGCCGTTATTCTTATACATGAAAGGTGTAAAGCCTTCGGCACAGCCGAAGACAGCGGACTCCTAACTTGCCTCCTTTTGAATTTGTTTCCGTTAGTTCTTAATTACAAATACTTTTTTAATTCATATCATTTTTATATAACAATACTAGTAACATTCGTTGCGTACCGAAAGTATAACGTAAATGAATATGTAGAAACGAAACTAATAATGACGTTTTCTACAATTTTTATTTTAGCACAAATTCTACTCATTGCAAATTATTAACTAGATAAAACTTTTTAATCCTATTAAGTTTTGTGAGACATTTTGAAACCAAAATCACTTCAAATATTTTTGCATAAAAAACCAACTGTTTCGCCGTAAAACGTTTTAAAAATATTAATATTAACATTTGAATATTTTTCGAACATTAAAATCTATAATAAGAGCTTTTCTTTCCAAAATGACTCGGAGAACTTAAAAGGACCCATTTCATTTCAGTTTCGTTACTCAGGTAGCGGTATTAGTTTTGTTCCGATAACACGCGTTTTCTGTTACAGCTCTGTTCTTATGGTCATCGTTATGGGCAGTAGGGGTTTTGTTTCCGCTGAATCCGTTTCGAGGTTATTGTTATTAGTTCTGGTACAAGTGAGTAGCGTTTTCACAGTTTCGTTACCTCTTTAGGTACTGCATATTTTAATACAATTCCGTTTCGTTATTATAACGATAACGATAGAGAAATGCATTGGAAGTCCCTGGTATATTGTGAAAACGGGCGAAGTCGATAGCGGACCATGCCCCTTTTTGTAATGAAGTTCTGAAAAATTTGTTTGTAAAATTTAAAACGCGATATTTCTGGAACTGTCCAAGTTGTAATATTTGGTACACGTAATGAGTAAGTCGGCGTGGAACCTCACGTTTCTGTATTAAAACTATGCTCTTTTCGCCATTTTATCAATGAAAATTGCTCCCATTGGTATGCAGCAAATTCGTGGGGAAAATTGAGCAAATCAGGTAACAAACTATCGGTCAAGTAATTAGTACCCAGTATAAAATGGAACTTATATGCCTGTTACTTTGTTATATCAAAGTAAAACTGTAGTCCTGCGTAAAGTGGAACATAATAATGGACCACTACTAGAGTTTAACCCTTTCACTTTTCATACAATATTCAATTTCAACAAATTTTTTTACTGATCCCAGCGCTTCGTGAGCAGCAAAGATGACTTGATGCGAGACTTCGTTTTACTTTCTGACTTTTTCGCTCTCACCGTCTATTTATTTGGCTTTGTTGCTAGCATAGAGTCAAAATAAATCCCGCTTCACCGAAGGCTGCACTAGGACATGTAATGAACTTGGGAGAGAGAGAAAGAGGGCCTATCCATATCTATGATCGGTATGCATACGAGGCCTCACCTTTTATGGCGGGTAAGTTTTCTGCTGCCGTAACTTATTTTTGGGAAGGAATACGTCCGGCGGGACCCATTGAATTAACTATCTAGCAGTCGGCTGAGGGAGTTCTTGACACTCCTTCGACCTATCCCCATTACAAAATATTATTGTAGAGTCCCTTTTCAACCCTTTAATTTAGAATAGAAAAATAATGAAAAAAAATAGAAAAGAACAACAGACGAAAACACCTTCCGCAGTGGAAGTTTTTGGAAAAAAAACTGACGGAAAATATCATTTGGTCTTCTGGAAGTCCAAGACATCTCCAGGTGTTCGGAGTTATCAGGTGCTTATCTCTAACCCTCCGTTCCATTGATCTTGGCTGCACTTAAACTTTTGCAAAAATCCCAATAGTACTTACCCGACCATATCTTTACCCAAGTAATGCAACGGACTTAAGTTTCCATATTTAAATCTAACAATGCTTTATTAATTCAATAATCCATAAATAATTGTTAATTTTATTTAGACTGTTTAGATATTTTGTACAAAAGTACTTAGTTTTTTGTTTTACGATCCCTGAGATAAAAGAATAGTGATTGCGTCTTAGGCGCAAACACTACCCAAAAAAAAATAAGCTAATTATGTCGCCTGCTATTTATGCATGTACAGTTTCCTATGGTTTAGAAAAGAGTATACCTACTTAGTGTGCCATGAGTCAAACTCGTTCTGAGGACCAACAACAAAACAATGTTAAGAGGACCGATCGCATAACTCGCGGCAACAACAATATGCACGCTGACACTAACCATTGATGTAAAGTGTTATACTTTAAAGTTCTCTAGCTACACGACTGCTTTTTTTTTTTTATTTTATTTTATTTTTTGCAAAAACAACAATACGTCACATATGTATTTAAGCTAATTGGTAGGCTGTAAAGATGATATGATAACAAAGGAAATAACGATATTGAGTAGCTTTGCTGAGCGCCGGTTAACACCAGAACCCGCTGTTAAAATATTTAATGTTAACAACTTACCGAAACATCCGGAACGAGGAAAGGCCTTTTGTCGAAGCCTGGTGCTATGAGCATTTATGTAATATATAAGGTAATAAAAAAATTTTTGTTTTTTCCCAAATATATGCTTTTAATAATCTTTTTAAATAATTTTCTTTTTTTTTCTGGTTTTTACACTGGCATAATTATGCTTTTTAATTTAATGTAAAGTCGAGGCTTGATCTTAGTTTTTCTTTAAATCCCGATTCTTACTCAGAGCTCAACTCCGACTTAATTAAATTTCATTAATAGAAATTTATATCATTAATTTTATAGAAACTGTATATATTACTAAGCTTATTAAATTATCTTTTCAATGCAGTAACAATTTCTATTTCCATTAAGTTTCGATTAATTAATTTTTGATTGATTTACAATAAAAAAAAAATTCGTAATAGAGTAAATTTTAAACTTTTACACTAGATTTTTACAAATTTGATTGGATTTTTTTATGTAATTTTTTTTATTTTTTTGCCGATAGGCAGGTATGTATGGATATGCTTAGGTTTTTTTAATACACTTGAAAACCAAATAAAATTTTCTGGTTGAAACTTTGCTCTGCTCCGGGAATTGGTACTGGAACTGCTTTCCGGTCTCTTGACCCTCAAAACCTTATTTAACACCTTGCTCACTGATGCGTTTGGGTTATTTAAATGGAAAAGCTGTATGTTGGCTTGACGCTATTTTTGCTGAGGACGCAATACAAAGTCTGTGTTTCTTAAACATTTATTTAAATACTTTCTTTATTTAATAAAAACTTAAGTTGTTTTACTAATACTTTTTACGCGACAAGTTTAGAAATAACGTTTAAATGACCCCGGATCCAAATGAAAAAGCCCCGCTCGAAGTCAAACCCCCAACTTTTATAGCTTTGATCCTATCTTATCTTATGTTCCGTTCTCAATATTTCTTTCGGTTTGCTATACCCATATTCAATTAACCGTTCACAATTACTCCAAAATTTTTTTAAATGTCATATTGCTCCGTTGAGGAATTTTTGAGCTCCAAACCAAATTGATGGAACGAAAAATGTACCGAAATACGGGGCAACGGGTAGAAGCTAAACAAAATGTTGAGTGCGATATCAAAAAAGGCGGCTCGGTGTCCCTGATATTAGTTGTTTTCGGTGACAAAACTTGCAAAGAAGGGTCATTAAAGTGAGAATGACGTCAAACTCTCTCGAAACGCCAAAATTAAAAAGTTTTCGCCGAACAAGAGTCAGTAAAACCTTGCAAGCAAAGCATTGCATATACGTGTGGACTTACTTTTATTTATCATATTTTTGAAAATTAAGTTTCAAAACATTAATTTTTCGCTACATATGTATGTTAAAAATACTCATACTCAGTTTTGTTAATTTTTCACGGAGTGGCACCAATGGCAAATGTTATAAAAAATGTGCATTTTGACAGCGCTCTCTGGAGCACTTAAATCCATGATTCAATCACTTGTAATTGAATCATGCTAAAATCTATTTATCTATGGTGAGCAGATCTAGCGATACGGAAGTATTTGTTCATTGGCTAGAATTATAGTTTGATCGTAAAAGTTGCTTGAAAGGGTGATGTAAAATTATTGATTGTGTAATTGCAAAAGCTTTTAGCTCTGGTTTATGTTACAAAAGCAACAATGAATGACTTGGCTGCCAATTTGAAGATCACTACGAATATTTTCTAAACACAAAAATGTTTGAAGCTGTTTCCTCTTGATATTTATAAGTGTGTATGGACATATAAATGCCTGTAGGGACGTATGTATGTATATACATTAGACTGGGTCGATTTATTAACCGATATCGCGCCATCGATTTTTCTATAGGTTTTGGGCTCAGGAAAAAAAAGTTCCACTACGCATACTAGACTGGGTCGATTTATTAACGGATATCGCGCCATCAATTTTTCGATAGGTTTTGGGCTCAGGAAAAAAAGTTCCACTACGCATACCCAAAAAAATAATTTTCGAGCCTGCGAAATTTTATTTTTTTTACTTTTTTTTACTTTTTTCGACTTTGATTTTTAAGGTTTTTTTCATGACCTACTAAAAAAAGTGTAATTTGATTTTAAAATTTTCATGTATACCCTGTCCGACCGAAAAATGTAAGCTAAAAACGTTGGCGATAACAGTTTTTGAAAAAAAAAATATTTTTTGGGTTTTGGGGAGTGTTTTGGTCAAAAAATTTACCCTTTCGCCATGTTTTTGAGAGTTTTTTCAGCATACATGCAAAAATGTTTTCGATGAAAACGAATTTGTCTCATATTTCCTGTCCTACTTAAAATTATGCGCTAAAAACGTTGGCGATAACGGTTTTTTGAAAGAAATTTTTTTTTTCGGGTTTTGAGACTTGTTTTGGTCGAAAAATCGACTTTTCCAAAACTCGAAAACAAAATTTTTTTTTAAAAAACTGTTATCGCCAACGTTTTCAGCGCATAATTTTAAGTGGGACAGGAAATATGAGACAAATTCGTTTTCATCGAAAACATTTTTGCATGTATGCTGAAAAACCCTTAAAAAAAATGGCGAAATTGTACATTTTTTGACCAAAACACTTCCCAAAACCCAAAATTTTTATTTTATTTTTTTCCAAAAAACTGTTATCGCCAACGTTTTTAGCGGACATTTTTGGGTCGGACAGGGTATACATGAAAATTTTTAAATCAAATGAAAATTTCATGAAAAAAACCTTAAAAATCAAAGTCGAAAAAAGTAAAAAAAACTAAATTTCGCAGGCTCGAAAATTATTTTTTGGGTATGCGTAGTGGAACTTTTTTTTCCTGAGCCCAAAACCTATCGAAAAATCGATGGCGCGATATCGGTTAACTTTCGTCCATACAAATCGACCCACCCTAATGTACATTGGTATGCGAACCATGTTAATCTCAGCAAAGCAACGGCAAACGAAAAACACCATAAAGATATCCAAACAAGCACAGCAAAAAAAACATGTGAATGTTGGCGCGAAAGTTAAAGAAAAATTTTGAAAACGGATTCAAAACTACAAAGCGCCAGCCGGGCCACAATTCAGTGCTCGAGTGTGAATTTGCATTTTATACGGTTGAAGTGGAATGAAAGCCATCAGTGCAAAAAACGTACGAGGAGCTTCCGAGGACGATGCTAACAAAAACACTTTCAAATGCAAGCTCACTTTCTTCACCTCTAGCCTCTCCGCTCTACAGACAAAAATATGCCCCCGACCGTGGTCGCCAACGACAACAAGGAATGTTCGAGCAAAAGGAAATATCCTTAAGTACCTCCTTCATTGCTTTTGTTGTGTGAATTCTTTAGCCACCAACTTCACCTAAGTACAAAAACAACAAAATAGCACGTTTCGGGTTGCGCTTTCAAGCGATTGCAAATAAAATTATGACGAAAATGGAGGCTAAAAAATATTGGGCAAAATGTATTCGCCTACGGAGCGCTGGCTTACAACAGCCAAAATAACCAATCTACTCTACTAGCTCTGTACAACTTGTCCAAGTGAGCATTTGTAAAGCTCGAGCGGCAAGCGCATCAGCAGCAAGCCAGGAAGTCGCTGCTAGAGTCCATTCTGTAAGTTTTTCTGCTGATGCTTTGTTGCCCGGAGGCACAACAGCTCGACGCTGCAGTTTATCTGCAGTGAATTCAATATAAATTTTTGTTTACCATGTCTAGTTTTGAGTGGCAGTGGACGTTTATACAATGATTGTGTATTTGAAAACATATTTACGATATGGTGCATAACTATAGGCGCATCAAGCTTTTAGGATAAGTCTTCTGTTTAGTTTTGTTAAATAGCTCATGGGCTATATGCTATCCATCATCCGTATCCTATTCATTCGACCGAGGTAGACGCTACAGTACATGTACCAATCTCAAATAAGCTGAGATTGATCGACTTCAGTCCTACGTTTGGTCACTTGTAGTATCATGTTTCATCATGTTTCACCCAAGACATAGTTTTCGAGAATAAGCTGTTTAAACAACTCGTAATAGGGCAGTCCGAGGAGTAAATGAGTGAAGCACTCTGCACTGCCTTGAGGTATATAGCTGCATTCCGGAGAGTCTCCCGGGTAGAAAATAATCTATGAAGATCTACATTTAACCTTAATCTTGGCTAGATTTTCCTTAGAAAAGATAACTCTGCATAGGGCCTGCCAGGGCTCTGGCATGGAAAGCGTATGTTTCCCAATTTACGGGCAATTTATCGTATATTCTACTTTATGGAGAACTCGTCGTTTCATAGAAGTTTTTCAGATCGGAACTAGTGTCCCGAATTCAGCAGAGGAGGAAGAAGCCCCACTGTATTGGGTTGTTCAGGAGGAAAATGGAATAGGCATAGTTGGAAATAGTCGATTTTAGTTTCTGAACCCTACTTTTATTGAAAGTGAACTTAGGACATGCTCAAACAAAAGGGATCACTTCAACCCATAGAAAGAGATCAAAACTGGCAGTGGTCGCATCCTCCTTTGCGACTCATTCCGGATTCATCCTAGACTTATCGATTTGTATGCAAGGTTAAGACAATAATTGTTCAATTGCACAGTCCCCTCTAACGTAAAAAACCCTCCAACTCGACTACTGACCCACGGATATGACAACTTTAAACTTTCCGTAATACTATCCTCCCTATTACTAGGGTTATTTTTCTGTAAAATTTTAATTTCTTGGTTTCAGAGATAGGAGGACGTGGTTACCAACCGATTTGGAAAACCTTTACCAAAAATGCTTTTCTTTTCTCATGAAATATGTGAAGGGTGTTTTTTTTAGGGGTATAGAACTTCGAATTGAAATAAAGCACAAAAAAATCGTTTTAAGGTCCATCAATTTGACTTTATTGGAAGGATAATAGGATTATGCCATTAATGCTTAAATATGATTTCAGGCATGTGGCCGCCGCGGCTGGCTCGAATAAAGCCAATTCTACAGGTCCAATTTTCAACCACTTTTTCGAGCATATGGGGCCGTATGTCGGCAATAACGCCACGAATGTTGGCTTCCAATTCCCCTAACGTTTCTGGTTTGTTGGTGTAGACGAGCGACTTCACATATCCCCAAAGAAAATAATCCAATGGTGTCAAATCACACGACCTTGGTGGCCAATTGACAGGTCCATTCCGCGAAATTATGCGCTCATCGAATGTTTCCTTCAATAAATCGATTGTGACGTGCGCTGTGTGGCATGTAGCGCCGTCTTGTTGGAACCACAACTCATCCACATTCATGCCATCCAATTCGGGAACAAAATAGTCGGTTATCATGGCTCTATACCGGTCTCCATTAACGGTAGCTGCCTCTCCAGCATTATTGCGGAAGAAGTATGGCCCAATGACTCCACCAGCCCATAGAGCACACCAAACAGTCAGTTTTTGTGGATGTAATGGCGTTTCAAGGGTCTCATGTGGATTCTCTTCACTCCAAATGCGGCAATTTTGCTTGTTGACGTAGCCATTCAACCAAAAATGAGCCTCATCACTGAACAAAATTTTGCGATGAAAATCAGCATCGAAATCAACCTCATTTTCGGCCCATACACCAAAATCACGACGCATTGCATGGTCTCGCGGCTTTAATTCTTGCACAAGCTGGATCTTGTAAGGTCGCAAGCCAAGATCTTTGCGCAAAATCTTCCATAAAGTTGATGGGCAAAGCTCCAATTGCTGTGCACGGTGGCGAATCGATTCATTCGGGTCCTCTTCAACACTTTGCTCTACAGCGGCAATTGTTTCTTCGGTGCGCACTGTTCGACGTCTCTGCGCATGCGTATTATCACATAGAGTAAACGTAGTGCGAAAACGATCCATGGTTAACCGAATTAATTGCTCTGATGGACGATTATGTCGACCATAAAATGGACGGAGCTCACGGTAAACTTCGCGAACTGAACCATTATTTTCGAAATAAATTTGCACGATTTGCAAGCGTTGTTTTTTTGTCAACCTGTTCATGATGCAATGGCAAACCAAACTGAACATAAATGACATTAGAGTTTCCAGATTTGACCACAAAATGCCAGTTTTATCTCTATTCGAAAAACAAACCTGTAAAAAAAACACCCTGTATTTCAAATTTTTGTCGTGATATCTTAAATGATTTTTGGTTTATGAGTATATTAGTAAATTTGATTTAAGCTAAAATTTTCCAAAAACATTAAGATGCGGCCAAATAGAGCAAATTTGGTCGTTATAGATGTTTTCCAAAATATACGATGCATACAAATTTGAGGCGGCTAACATCCGATTTTTCCCATTTGAAATAGCGAGGATTGACGTGGGCTAATGAAAATTAATTCTTTTTTCGTACTCAAAAATTAGATTTATATAAGTACTCAATATCTGTCTCAATTAGTTTATGCCGTTACGACCTACCGTTAGGAAAATAAAGTTATTTTACGCTTGTTGTTATTGTAGTAACCGTGCCCCGTTCTGTAAACACTTGTTTATAAACAGGGTTTTGTATATACAGAATAAATTGTTTATACTGAATTACGTAGACCCGGGAATGAATCTTAGTATATTCTGTCAGTTATGCTCAGCTGAGTATGAAAAATGGTCGGGTTATAATTACTCACCGCACTGTATAAACTTTTATATACAACTACAATGTGTGTCCTTAACTTTTCAAAAGTACCTATCCACGTATTCTTTTTTGTTGTATTGCATGAGTACCCCGCAGACAAAGTAAATAGTTGCCTACCTTACAACTAGGCTGCGAACTGAGTTACTCCATTCAAGCTGCTGGTATTTTTAACATGAAAATGCCTTACGTAATGGCGATGGAAATTTTCAGACAATGATGAAAAACATACTCTTCTCATACTAGTTCAATATGAATAGGTAATATTAGCATGTGATTAGTGAAGATATAGGACGCCGTATCATAGCACCCGGCAGCCGAGTTTAAGTGACTTATCAAAGTTTGATGTAGGTACATATATGTATAGGTAGAGGGCGCATTTCCTGTAAATTACTTGATTATCCTTCTTCATTACAATAGCGTGCTTCTTTTTGCTTAAGTGAGGGCAGATTTATATCGCACATTTTATTGAAAAAATGTAACTTGAAATGTTTATTTTTTGATAAAACGAAAAACAGACGATCAAATTCAAGGGCTTACTACAACATCCATGAGGAATTTATGAAGACAAACTTCAATTATTGAGTTGTTACAAAATAAAGTCATATTATTGAGAAGAGGGTGTTTTACCTTAGCTCTACATTTTTCATTCATATGGAGTATTTTCGAAACTGTAATATCGGGTAAAAAAAAATTACGAAAAATATACTTTTTTGTTAGTGGAGTAAAACCATATTTCTGCTTAGCTCAATTTACATTAAAAAATCAAAGCATTTTGAATGAGCAAAGCTGGTGAAACTCTGAATTCAACCACTTTACTATAACACCGCGTTACAGATATTCTGTTCTATGAACCAAATATACTTTTTCGGAAAGGGGAGAAAAAATAAAAATACATGTGTATCGGCGATTTTCATGTACACGTCAGAATTTTTTTTTATGTATAATTATACAAAACAAAAACGAGCTTTAGTTCTGTCCTATGAACCAAATATACTTTTTCGGAAAGGGGAGACAAAATGGAAATCGCCGATACACGTGTAGTTTTATTTTTTCTCCCCTTTCCGAAAAAGTATATTTGGTTCATAGGACAGAACTAAAGCTCGTTTTTGTTTTGTATAATTATACATAAAAAAAAATTCTGACGTGTACATGAAAATCGCCGATACACGTGTATTTTTATTTTTTCTCCCCTTTCCGAAAAAGTATATTTGGTTCATAAGACAGAACTAAAGATCGTTTTTTTTAACGCAGCGTAAATAATGAAGCATAGAATTGTTATAAAATGTAAATAATAAAGATCCATATAAATATATTTCCGCCTTTTCTATCTCATTGAATATTGTGTAAGAATGAAAATAATGACAGCTACCAGTTAGTAAAATATGTCATAATATCTTAAAAATTAAACTGCAGATCGATGCTTCGTTGTTTCGTTGATTTTTGTAACCTTTTATTGGCTTCATGAGCCTTTAATTTCACCTCCATTATGCTCGAAACGAAAGCAACATCGATGTATCGATACGAGTATTACATGGAGATTTCTTCCCGCATTAATGCATATGCTTAGTGGCCTTCCTCGCTTGTCAAAGCTAAACATTTTTCAGGAGTAGAAATGCCAATCCCATGCTTTTTTAGGTGCACGGAATTGGTATAAATAAATTGCTAAAAAGAAATCCCAGGTTTTTCGGAATTGGAAGTATGTTGATAAAAACTTAATATATGTGATTTATTTTATATATGATATATGATATTATTTTAATTATTTTGATGTGCAAGTAGAGACTGGGACAAACGAAAGTTTGCATAGTTTCCATTTTATATTTGAATGTAACGTATTCTATAACAAAAAATATTTACACGGATTTTAAACTTGAAAAGTGCAGTTTTTATATGTCAGTTTTAAATTCATCATGCATTCAAAAACTGTATTTATCAAGATGATCCTGTTTATAAAAACAGACTCATCAATTCGAAAAATTTGCTTCAAAAATGCAAAACTTATGAAACGAAAACATTTTGTACCTATTTGACAATTTTTTTTTTTACTAACCCTTAAATGTGCGATTACAAATTTTCTGTTTATTGTTTACTAACAATGCGCATTTAAGGGCTAATAACTAAATAATAAATAACTTTTGCCTTAAATAAAAAATATTTATAAATTTAATTGTTTGTTATATGTTTAAAGGTTAGGTGGTTTCGCAAACACTTCACTTTTTATCATCAGATAAAGTGTATTTCCAAATTTCAAGCGATGGGTGATAAAGTAAATAAAATGAAATGAAATATTTTGTAGATTTTTGTGATCCTTTAAGGAGCATAACGCCCCCTTTAAATCAACTGATTTATTCAGTGCACTGGTACTCTGTGCATTTAGTAAGGAAATTGTAAACTGAAATACCCTGCAGTCATTTCTACTAGTTTTACACTAGTCAAATACTAGTTTCCCAAACCGCCGCAACTAATTCGAGTTCTGTAAATTTTCCATATTAGCCATTGGATTTTTAACACGGCGTTGTCCTACGAGATGGCAATAGTTCGCTTCTGCATCAGCACCATACCAATTGGCATACTAGTCAGTCTCTGTATCAGCAATACACCAGTCGACATACTAGTCATTATGTACATCAAGATCATACCATTCAACACACTAGTCCGTATATACATCAGGATCATACCAGTTTACATACTAGTCAGTACATACACCGGTATCATACCAGCCGTCATACTAGTTAACCTATGCATTAGTATAATACCAATTACTGTACCACTTCATAGTAGGTTAGTTCATTTTCGGTTGAAAAATACACGAAAATTGCAAAATTACATTACAAACCACTTTAATGAAAACTCAGTCATTAGTTATAAAATATGTGTTTATCAAAATAAATATTACTTTACTATATTGAAAAATTGAAACAAATTTCAATAAAAGTGTAGTCGCTATTCATAGCAATTTTGCCCTTGGAAAACATTTATAAAAAGCAATTTTCTTCTTTTTTAAATAGTAATTTTTCAATGAATTTTATAATTGATTTCACAGGCATAAATCTTTAAATTTTCTTGAAACATTTTATGGAAACTTTTAAAATTTAAATATTAATCTCAGATAGAATCTAATCCATTCTTGTAAAAATATCTTCACATAAAATTAAGGAATATTTTATAATTTTAGGAAATTGAATAATTTAAGTTTCGGAGTTCTTTGCAAATAACCATGCAGATAACTCGCTTATGAAATTCTAGTACATAATGTGCAAGTTGTTAGCAACTAAATTTTTTAAAAAGTGCTGTTTTTAACCACCCTGTTATTGTACGTGTCTCTGCTCGCCATTTTCGTTTTTGCAGCTTCTAAACGATTCCGTTATTCCTTGTTAATTTATTTATGAAAACTGGATTTCACAACCACAATAAGTCAACCATGAAATATAAGACAATTTAATATTTTTTTACGAATTTTTTAAAAACTTTCTCATCAGAAAAATGTTACTTTGATTATTCCAAAAAGAAATGTTATTTACTTACTCAATTGCTTTGACGAGTGATCGTTTCGTTTTCACTTTTTTTCGTGGTTTGAGCACTGCTTACTAAGGCTGATTTTGTTGACATGCACGTACGTACATGATCAACCCACATGTACTACTTGAATCACGAAATTCTCAAAAGGATTATGATTTTACTATAAGAAACGTTATTTGCAAGAAAGTCTTATATTTAATTTAATTAAATGAATATTTAAATATTCAGAATATTAGTTGAAGAAAAAATTAAAATGTAGGGCGGCGTTGTTAACTGAACGATTGCTGACCGAATACCATAGTATGTCTACTAGTAGTGCAACTTACTCCGAATCTGCACACAGCCACAAACCACACAGGGTGCGTTGTATGCAATAATAAAACAATCAAATTTATATACTGCAATATTGAAAGTGAAGAAATAAAACTTAGAAATTATTGAACATAAAGCAGTTATAACACCTTATCAGTTCCTGCAGAATGTAAATTTCAGTTTAAATTGAAGTTTTTAGTTGTAGTTTTTACTTTAAAACCACTCTAAACGCGATTTCCTTCATTCTATCTCTCGGAGTACCTGCATCCACTACCTTCCACTCCGATTCACAAAAGAAGATGCTAAATAATGCCGAATACTGAGTTGTTTCCTTTTTCGGTAGCATTTGCATGTATCGACAATTTTAGAGGGTTGTTGGTGCTTATGATAGCGGAAACGTTGCAGTCGCCCAAACCAAGAAATTCTAGTTAATGAAGTTGACTGCAGGGTACATTTCCTGTACGCCAGCATTCAGCGAAACTTACTAGTTGGAAGTTGGTATGCTTAGTACATTCATTTGTATGCACGAGTGTAATGAAAATTTTGTTAGCTTTGTTGTACGGTTGGCTGAAACTCCGAAAAGTGGTTATTGAATTTGTATTTTACAATACGATTTTAGTTGAACAAATTTGTTTTTAAAAACGTTTGAAAGCTTTTAAGCAGAAATGTATGCACATATGCCTATACAAATTTCCAATTTTATTTAGTTCAGTTTGCGCATAGTTCGATTATCCACTAAAAAATTGATCTCCGCTAAAATTCTAAAGTCATATTTTATGCAGTAGTTTTAACTTTTAATTTCAAGGTTTATAGCATTTAATATTTATAACTAATACTGATTGGTGGGGCTCAATAAAGTGGAAAACGGTTTTGGTTTTTTGGAAAAGAAATATCAAATGTCACGGAAATATGAATGTTGAAAATCAGTTTTGTACACATCTTCAAAAAGTTTTATTTTGGGAGTAATATAGTTATGATACATTATATACAAATGTATGTTAATATTTACCAGAATATATTGTTCATTGATGAATTTTTACATACCAGAAATGAAAAAAGTTTTCTGGTTAATGACAAAACTCTAAATTTTAATTTCTTTTAAATCTAGAAGTCAGAATAATGCAATAAAAACAGGTGATATGGATATACACTTCTAATGCGCAGTGAAAAGGGGATATTAAAAGACAAAGCATGACAGTGTTTAAGGTTTTTTGTGTCAGTATACCTAGTAGTGCTACGCACACAAAGTAAATTAACTTCAGTCGCATAAAGGTAGTATGTAACGGCATGAACGGATCGAGATAGATATTGGCTTATATATATAAAAATGTTCAGGAGGAAAAAAGAAATTGATTAAGCCATGTCCCCACGTCTGTTAACACGATAACTTGAGTAAATTTTGAGATATCTTAATGAATGATAGCCACGCCCACTTTTTATATATAGAATATTTTCGACAATACAAAAAAAAAGTTATTATTCAGATTTGATGCAAAATTAATAGCCTTGTTGATTTATAAAATATTTCATGATTTTGTTGAGCTAAAGGCCAATTTAAATAAAACCCGCAATTTTTATTCTTTGATATTCGATATTTCGACTTCGACTTCATTCGATATTTCGACTTATTCTGAAGTCATCTTCGGGACTAGGGGTATAAAACAATATTAACATATATATACATACATACATATTCCAATTCGACTTACTCAAATGAATATGGTCCATCTACTAAATTTAAGCACGACAAAATAATTCTTACAAAGGTAGCGAAGAGAGAAAAAACATGACAAGAGGTAAACAATTACAAAGTACCGCAAAAGTAAACAATTTAAAAATTAAAAATTACAACAATAAAACACCTGTAACAAGACTTAGCTTAATGTGTATACATATGTACATCCCATCCCTCATTTCGTTTGCTGCTGTGCTGGTGTTTTTTGCAAAAACCAGAAAAGAGTCGCCGAATCTATTTTGCTGAGTACCGTGTGTGTTGTTGTTGTTTCAAAATCTAATTTCGATAGGCATAGGCACAGTGGTCCGTATCCGACTTAAAATTTATTCTCTTATTATTAGGGGTGTTCAAAATATGTAGCATTTCCAAGGTATAACGTTTGTGGTAATGCTTTTCTTGTTCTAAAATTGATACACTTTCAAAATCAGGATAGTGTCCTGTATCCTTACAGTGGGACGACAAGGCGGTCTTGTTTTCCGAAACATCATTTCTTAATTTTATATTCGACTTGTGGGCAGAAATCCTTGTCTTTAATTTAAGTTTTGTGGTCCCCACGTATACTTTCTCGCATACGTGAGACCCGTCGCCGTTACATGGAATTCTATAAACCACATCGGATTTCTCTAGCTTTGTAATTTTGTCCTTAGTGTTATTATAAACTTATCTTAATGTGTTATTATAGGTGAACGCTATCTGGTACTTATCCCTGTCGTATAAGATGGAACACTTAATCCTCTCTGATATTCCTGGAACATAGGTCATGGACTTATATATTTTGCTGGCTGGATCTATTTTGTTTTTGGTTTTTGTGTTATTCGCGACGTGGTTGTGAATCAATTTATTTACTCTTTCTATCGGAAAATCGTTTTGTTCCAGAGTTTTTTTGATAATTTCAATATTTTTCGGGTGGAAATTTGAATCGCTGATTGTTAACACTCTTCTAATAAAATTTTTCGCCGTATTTAAAATAGTTCTTTTCTCATGTTTTGAGTGATAATTTATTAGTTTCCCGGACGCTGCACATAGGTAGATTTTACGAATTTATGCGGCCAAAATTGAAAGTTTTAAAATTGGTGCAAATACAAAATCCAAAATCGCTCTACGTTTATAATAGACCGGGCGATAATAAACCGGTCTTCTCGGCTATTATAGACAACCGGGGTGCCCCTGCCGCTAGTCGAAACTTATTATTCTCCCACTTTTTAGATTTTTTATTTTTTACGTATTTTAAGTAACCTATTTTTAAACGTCAATATTTTTAGTTTTAAGACAGCTATCACAGTAAACAACATTGATTCGAGTGCTTCAGGTAAATATCATTATTTATAGAAGAAATCGTCAACCCAGCATAATAAAAGGCCCACCATTTTGAAGCTTTTAAGCATATTGCGTTTTCTTGAAAAAATATTGTTCATTTTTTAATTCAAAAGCATTTTAGTTATATTATCAAATCAATTATCAAAATGTTTATGCATTTTAATAGTGGGTAGTCTTTTCTTATGGATCTGATGGAAATCAGCTGCGGACAGGTGCGGCTGGGGCAAAAAAAGATACATTGAAAAAATGTCCAAACAAATTTTTTTTTTTCATTTTCATCGAAGATTCTCCTGGTTCATCTGGAAAAAAAATTAGTTACCCGTCAATTTCTCTACGGAAAAATGCAAAGCCAGAAATTATCAACAATTGATGAAAAACTGGCCTATTTGGAAAATTACCTGTTTTCGTCTTATGGTGGCACAGAGGAAAATATAAAACAACTAAAGGTAAATATTAATTACTTCAAGACTGCCATGAGGCAAAAATGGTCTGAAGCACATAGAAAAGAAGACAGATTCATAAAACTAAACCAGTCATGGCTTAATGGGACATTTGAAATCCCTATCCAAGACCAAAATCGTCCCGGCCGCCCTTCAAGATCATTTATAGAGTCAAGTGAGAGAAGCAAGCGTCGCAAAACTGAAGTGATTCGCTCGGCCGTAGACGATTCCATTTTAATTCATGCTGCTCAGTCAACTTTGAGAGCTAAGGGACTTCGAAACACATCCGAAATCCTTAAGGAAATCACAAAATCACCAACAATAGCACAGAAGTACAAAAATGCCTACAAGTCATCAAGTGAGCTCGGTAAACCCAACTCAAGAAGCGTTGGAGATGTTTATAGAGGCCGGTCTTACACGACAGCAATACGAAATCATACGCGAGACAAATAAGTCACTTTATCCATGCTACGACAAATTATTAGATGCCAAAAAAGAATGCTATCCGCCTGAACAACTCATAAAAGTGACGAGTCTGTATGCAGAAAGCACTTTGCAAAGTCTTATTGACATAACTCTTATGCGCCTTTCAATATACTTAGAGGAAGTACTTGTAACTATTAGCGAAGAGCATAGAAAAACTTTAATTATAATAAACAAATGGGGATGTGATGGCTCCCAGCAAGTCAGATATAAACAAAAGTTTGAAAATCCTGCCAACTCGGATGCCAATATATTTTTGAGCTCATTTGTCCCTTTACAAACATATTATGGCAAAAATAACAAAACAGTTATTTGGGAGAATCCTTCTCCATCATCCCCTCGGTTTTGTCGGCCGATAAGATTCAGATTTCTGAAAGAAAACTATGATGTGACCAAAGAAGAAATCAAATACGTGGAAGAATCGGTAAAAAATTTGACTCCTACCAAAATCGAAATAAATGGAAATAAATTTACCTACAAGCACATTTTCAAGATGACTACGATTGATGGCAAGGTTTGTAATGCTGCAACGGACACTAAGTCTACCAATCAATGCATTATTTGTAAAGCCACATCAAAAGACTTTAACGATCTAAGCAAAAAATATGATGTTAATCCTGAAACTTTGGACTTCGGAATATCTGTGCTGCATGCCAGAATCAGAATTTTTGAGAGTGTTTTGCACTTGGCCTATAAATTACAAGTTAAAAAATACAGACAGAGAAAAACCGCTGAAGAAAAAGACTTGGAAGTGGCCGTTAAAAAAAAAATCCAAGACAGATTTAAAAATGAGACCGGGTTACTCATTGACATCCTCAAGCCCAACTACGGTAATACAAATGAGGGAAACACCAGCCGTAGATTTTTTGAGAACCCCCAATTGGCTTCCGATATAACTGGTGTGAACTTCGATTTAATTTACAGACTGAAAGTAATTTTAGAAACTATTTCCAGTGGATACATTATTGACGTTAAGAAATATGATGAGTATGCCGGTTCTATCGCACCGGAATGACCCGGGTTTTTTCACCCGGCCAAGGGCTGTTATTTCAGTGTAACCCTGTCCAATATGTCCCGTCCCACCCTTAAATTGTCATCTTCGGAGCAAACCCTGGCAGCTCGGCTGCTCCATTGTCTCTTGTTACGGGCTGGGGTCGAACCCAATCCTGGACCAAGAGACTGGATCTGCTGCGTTTGCTGGAAGAAAATTTATATTAAACGGTCGTATTCGGTACAATGCGCCAAGTGTAAGATATGGTTACACAAATCTGGATGTTCAGGGCTTAATCCTGCCATCCACAGACCCCCTACTTTCTTTAGTACTTTTGAAGCACCTTGCTGTACACGTCCAAGGACTTCCCGCGGTAGTCGCCGCTCTGGCACTCCCTTACCGCTTCTACCTACTTCCAATAGTCACAATAGTGGCTCAGTCTGTACGACTGGCAGCACCGCTGTCATTCCCGCCTCATCCACTCCCGACTGTTGCTCACGCACACCAGCGTCTCCATCTTACACGGCAGCTCAACACTCCTATCCCCTCCGGAATAGGTCAGATATGAGCATCGCCGAGCGTCAGTCCCCTCTGTAACTGCCCCTAATGCCCCCCCCCCCCCCCTGCTTCCAGCCTGCACACCACCTCCTAGTACCTTTCACTACGTGCACCGTTTGTAGGCAAAGATTATATACGCCTGCGACATCGGTCAAGTGCAACCATTGCCTTGGCCTGTGTCACACCCTTATGTGCTCTGGGCTCGCAAACGTTCATAGCCCCCTGTTGCAGTACACAGCCACCTTCCACGCCAGACAACATCGGCCATGGCGCTGTCAATTCTAGACTGCGACATAGTTTAGGCCTTAGCCTACCTCCACCTAGGCAAACGCATCCGTCCCTCACGCCTAGTATGCCGCCCGTCTCCCCTCCTACACACTTCAAAATTTTGCAGTTGAACTGTAACGGATTAGCTGGAAATATGGCGGAGATAACTGACTTTATGAAGACGAACAACATCAAAATCGCCGCGATACAAGAGACAAAATTGAACACGAGACCGGACTTACGAACTTGTGATGGGTATAATGTACATCGAAAAGACCGTCCCAGCGGTCTTGGGGGTGGCCTTGTGTTCATTACACATCACTCTGTACAATATAATCTATTTTCCCCTGACGTCGACCCCAGTGACTCTACCTTAGAATGCCAAGGCATAGCAGTCCGGTCAGGAGACGCCGACCTGCAAATCATAAACATCTATATTCCCCCTGTCACGTGTTGTCCTAGAGATTATCATCCCGACATTAGTGCGTTGCTAAGGGGCGATAACCGTCTAATCCTAGGCGACTTCAACGCGCATCACGATCTCTGGCACTCCAACTTACCAGCAGACAGCAGAGGACACGCAATTGCAGACCAAATAGATAACTCAGCATTCTGTACAGTCAATGGAGATGCCCCCACCAGGGTGGCAGGTAACTGTCACAGTTCGCCAGACATCTCCATAACGAGCGCGGGCCTTACTAACTTTGTCATCTGGCGACCGATGCTTATATTAGCTTCAGACCACCTACCCATCTTACTCTCTGTTGAACGACCGAACGACTTCATAACGACTGATAAAATAACATACATCAACTTCACCAAAGCGGAGAGTTTCGCCAGATCATTGATTCAGCCTCATGCCGCTTCATTCCTGCTGGCAGAATACCAGAAATTCGTCCGAATTTCCCGGCAGAAGCTGCGGCGATGGCAAGAGAACGTGACCAAGTGAGACTCATCAATCCCGCAGATCCCCGAATAAAAGATCTCAATGCGGAAATTCGTAGGATTGTCAACGAACACAAGCTGACCAAGTGGAAACAACACCTTGAGACATGCAACCTCTCCGGCGGAGTCGGCAAATTATGGTCGACTGTCAAGGCCCTATCCAATCCGACCAAACACAAAGACAAGGTCGCCATTGCTTTCGGCGACAGCGTCAAATCGGACGCCAGGAAATGCGCGAGCTCCTTTTGCCGGCTGTTTATAATGCATCCACCTGCGGATAGGACTAAGAGAAGAGCCTTCCGACGTGCGCGCAAACACAAACACTCTACTGCGCCCATTGCCGTCTCAGTCGCAGAGGTTAAGGAAGCCATAATGAAGGCCAAACCCTCAAAATCCATCGGACCCGACGGAATCGCCATGAAGATGATCAAACACCTTGGCCACGAAGGACAGAGTTATTTAGCGGCTCTCTTTAATCTCTCTCTAACTACCTTCGTTATACCTGAGATATGGAAACAAGCGATTGTAGTTCCCCTACTAAAACCAGGGAAGCCGGCGAACCTAGGAGAGTCTTATCGCCCGATATCCCTCCTTTCGCCGGTAGCGAAACTACTAGAGTCCATTCTGCTTCCTTACTTCGTTACAAATCTAAAATTGGCCGATCATCAACATGGTTTCCGCAAAAATCACAGCACGACATCCGCTTTGAACGCCATTACAACGCAGATTAACAACGGTTTGAATCAACATCCACCAAACCATAGGATGGTTCTCGTGGCACTTGACCTGTCAAATGCATTTGACACGGTCAATCACGCCACACTCCTCCGAGATCTGGACGAGACACCGCTCCCTGCCGGCCTTAAGAGGTGAACCGCTAATTACCTCACCACTAGACCACGAGGAATAAAACAAGGGGTGCCGCAAGGTGGTGTTCTCTCTCCCCTTTTGTTTAATTTCTATATTTCGAGACTTCCCGCCCCCCCCACCCGAGGGAGCCTCCATTGTTTCCTACGCTGACGACTGCACGATAATGGCCTCGGGCAAGGGTCCCTCCATTGATGAACTCTGTATTAGAATCAACAGTTACCTCCATGACCTATCCAGCTTCTTCACCGAGCGTGATCTGACCCTATCTCCGACTAAATCGTCGTCGACCCTGTTTACTACATGGAATGTGCAGATGGGGCAAGAGTTAAATGTCCACGTAGACGGAGTACCTCTACCTACTGTCAACCACCCAAAAATCTTGGGTGTGACATTTGACAACGGCCTCACCTTCGCTGGTCATGCCACCGCAATAGCCTCAAAGGTACAGAGCCACAATAAGATCCTCAAGTCACTGGCCGGCAGTACTTGGGGAAAAGACAAAGTAACATTGCTTGCTTCATATAAGGCTATTGGCCGGCCGGTTATTGACTATTCTGCGCCTATATGGTCGCCCAATCTTTCTGACGCCAACTGGAGGAAATTGCAAGTCTGCCAAAACACCGGCTTCAGAACTGCTACGGGATGCCTGCTTATGGCATCTGAGTCTCACCTCCCTCTTGATGGAAAATTGCTCAATGTTCAAGAGCACGCGGAACTCTTGAGTAGACAGTTCCTTCTGAACTGTCATAAACCTAGTCATCCAAACCGACATCTTTTGGATGTAGCACCGCCCTCCAGAGACATAAGGAGACATCTCCGTAAGCATTACGATGAAATATCATATTTCTTTGCCGTTTGATATGCGGAACCATAGACGGGCTCTAAATGACCTCCACACCGAGTCGGTAGATAGATCTCTCAGATCTCGGCCTGTGAATCCCGTTACTAATACTCAACCACCGGAATTGGCTGAAGAGGAGCGTGTACTTCCGAGGGAGACTAGAGTCATACTAGCACAACTTCGCTCTGGATATTGTAATAGGTTAAACTCTTACTTATCCAGACTGAACCCCAACATAACAAATACACGCCCTGCATGTGGTATGACCCTTCATGATACCATACATCTCTTCTCCTGTTCAGTTGAACCCACTCTTCTAACACCTACATCACTCTGGTCCAACCCTGTGGAAACTGCGCGTTTCCTCGGACTTCCGTTAGAAGAGCCTGATGACAATTTAGAGTAATCGAGCCATTTGGGCAGGGCGAAGCACTGTTAACAACAACAACAACATGAGTATGCCCTGGATACCGCCAAATTATATGTAAAGCATTATTCTTGGCTCTGCACAAAGTGCTCATACATGGTGCTGCAATAATAGAAAATGCACTTCTTCCAATAGGCCAGTTGTCGGAGGAGGCTCAAGAAGCTCGAAATAAGCACTTTCGCAAGCACCGCGAAGATTACGCAAGAAAATTTTCCCGCGAGCAGTGTAACCGAAATATATAATAGACTATTATTGAGCTCTGATCCTCTCATTAGCAGTGTAAGTACAAGACACAGAAGGAAAAAGAAAGTGTCTAAATCGCTTTCCGCGGAATCTTTAGATATGCTTTTAGACACTAAACCTGACTCGGCTTTATCAGAATCCTCGGACAATGAGGACCTGGAGTAATGAATAGCAATAGTATTTAAAATAAATTATAAATATTTAAAACTATAACAGGAAGTTAATTTTTATTAGCATTTAGAATTTCGCTACTATTTTATTGATCGCAACTGTACATAAATAAGGTAAAATTTTAACAGAAAGTTGATTTTTATTACCAATTATGTCATTTAGAATAGTTCTAGCAGTTAAAATAATTTTGGTCACGTAAAACCTTAAAATCTACATACCTATGTGCGCTGTTGGCTTTTTATATCAATCTATAAATAATTTATTGTTTCTTCAAAAACAAAATTTTCAAGACATTTTTGAAAATGGGATTGGTACCGCCCACTTTTGATTAAGACAAATTTAGAAATATTATTAATCATAAATCAAAAACCTATCAAGATATCGAACCGAACTTTAGCACACATATTTAGATAAATACAAGGTATAGTCCGAAAAAAAGTGGGCGAAATCGGTTAAGGTCCATGCCCACTTTTATACGAAAGATTTTTAAATTTAAAGATTTCTATTTCACTTTCGAAGTGTCCATGAACGAAGAAAGTCGAAAAATATAAACTTTTGAAAATGGGCGTGGCCCCGCTTCTTTTATTGCAGATTATACAACAAAACTTTTTATGCCATAACTTCGGCAAAAATTTATTTGTCGAAAAGATCTTGCATACATAAGAAGTTTTCAATCAAAACTCGACTGCAAAAAAAATTTTGTGGATTTTGGGGAAGTAGGCGTGGCGCCGGCCACTTTTCAGCATACAAATATTGCTATTTTCAAAGGCGATTGCTTGTAATTTCAACAAGATTTTCAATGAAAATTGGTCAGCTGCTTTTCAATAGTATGTAGTATACTCCTGTTAAAAGTTTCCGGGCAAGTAGTTAATATATCTTTTATGATTTTCACACCTTTCATGAACATGAAATGTGTGTAGGTATGTCAAGAAGAAGAGATAGGCCCATTAATAAGTATACTGAAATAATCAGGACGATGAGCTGAGTCGATTTAGCCTTATCCGTCTCCCAGTCCGTCTGTCTCTCTGCCTGTCTGTCTATTTGAACGCAAATTTTTGAAACATAAAATGTGCATGTATTGGTATTTAAAAAAAAAATGTGATTAGGAGTGGTTGGTGACAGAAGCTATTTATATACAAATAAATTAATTTACCCCTGAAAACTCATAACAGACGTGTTTTTACGAACTGAAAAGTATTAAAATAGATCACTATACATAATGTTCGGTTCCACCCGAACTTAGACTCAATAAAGCGTGTTTTTTTATTTTTTAACCCATTATCTATTTTTATTTGAACGGTAAGACAGTTATTAATACTCCTAACTAGAAGATGGGATCAACATGTCAAATTATTGTAATACCATCGCCTATTGAGAATTCTACAACTTTTTATTCAACTATGATCTTTGAAGTGGACAAGCGCCCTAACTTATATAATTAAAAGGGGCTATAAAAAACGCCACTAAAATAATAGATGAAAGGATGGCACATACCCTGACCCAAATGAATCCGTCGGCTCGTTCACTCATTGCTCTACCGAAAATACACAAACCAGATATTCCTATGAGACCAATTGTAAATTTTAGGTCAGCGCTGGGTTATAAACTGTCCAAACACCTGAAGATGATTTTAAAGGACAAACTGGAACTAGACTAGGAATACACAATAAATAATACGAACGAACTTATCAAACGACTTGAAACTGTGAAACTCACAAAGAGCAGCACGATCGTATCGTTTGACATCAAGGACTTATATCCATCGATACCGCTGCCAGAGACAATGGATATAGTCAATAGCACACTGCTGGACAAAACCAAAGACAAAGTCAGAGCTGCCCAAATTACCAAAACAGTAAAAACAAATCTAATATAGCAAAACTACTTCCAGTTCAACAACAAAATCTATAAGCAAACAAACGGACTTGGAATGGGAAACCCAACATCAGCTATTCTCATGGAAGCATTCATGCAGAACTTGGAAAGAAAATATATGCAGACTTTGAAAACCGAGTGACATTTTACGCTAGGTACGTTGATGACATCATCTGTGTCTTGACTGCCAACAACGAAGAAAGAAGAAAAAATTGTAGAGTTCCTCAACAAGCAACATGGAAACATTAAATTCAACATGGAGACTGAAAAAGATAGAGGAATGAAATATCTGGACCTAACGATAAGGATTGACAAAGTTAAAGATAAGTTTAACTACGGCATTTATAGGAAAAGAAACCGCCACGGACACCATGATACATTAAACGACAAACCATCCGCAAAAGCAAAAAAGTCAGCATTAAGACAATTAGTGGACAGACTCCAAAGAACGCCTCTTACACACAGAACGCCTAGCCACAAACAATGGATACAAAAAAGGCATGGTGGATGAGTTTCGAAGGAACCAGGGACCATAAAAAAGAGGCAATGAAGAGGAAAATACAAAGATCTGGACGGCAATGACATACACGGGAAAAACGACGTACAAATTGGCCTATTTTTTCAAGAAACACAAGATTAACACAGCGTTCAGAACATCGAACCACGTAGGACAAAAACTAAAGACCAACACTAACTCGGAGGATCGGTTTAGCAAACACGGAGTATACAAACCAACCTGCGAATGCCAATACAGCTACATAGGACAAACAGGACGAACAATTAGTACACGATTCCGAGAGCACATAAGGGACTACAACAAAAAAACCCAGAAATCCACCAACGTACCAGAATCTGACTTCGGAAATCACATGTTTGAAAACAAATGCACCCCGGCAAATATAAAAAAACGGCATAAAACATAAAAGGTCGGCGCTGTACTAGAAAACATGGAAATATAGAAACTAAAAACATTTGACGGTAGAATAATAAACGAACAAACAAACACTAACTTGACAAGATATTTGAACCTTTAAAGCTGATTTACGAAAAACGACAGTACAGCACCAAAACAAGTAACAATGAACACCCGAACACACAAAATAAACCAAAAGGAAAAAATGACAGATTTCTACCTGCCTCAACCTATCACTTAGCTACCGAGCGTGTAAAAACAACCCTCATTACATGCATCCATATAGACACACCATAATAAACTGACGCATTACCCTCTCCAGCGCATGCATATTAATATTACCTGCTATGTACTATATATACAAGAAAACAGATAAACAAAGATCAGAAAGAAACCAAACACTGAGGATGGCAGAAAGCCGAAACAGGTTTGTTACAAAACCAAATTGCACAAGGGATGACGGAAAATCGTTCTAATATACATCAACTTTCCACCCTGTCGAAAAATCAACAAAACAAAATAAATTATTATATTTTCCTCGTCCTTTCACGAGTCTACTGCATTTTATTTGAATTTAGCCATTTAACGTGAAACCCCGATCCCGTCTTATAACATATTTGATACGAAAACACTGTAAGTCATTTTCTTTAATATCTTATGCAAACACAGTGACCTTTGAGTGATCAGCAAAAGCACAATAATAAGAGCGGAAGTGCAGCTTGGGTTGCACAATGTTTCCCACAGCAAAAGCCAGACGCACCGCCAGCAACAGGAAGCCACCGTCAACACGCGCAGCCCAATTTGGCAATTCGGAGAATTAGCGTCAACGATTGGCCGGTGCAAGTAGGTTAGCTTTTAAGTAATTTTAATTGTAAAACTTTAGTCTTAGGCTTGCTGGTTATCAATAAAGGTTGACTACAACCCAATTTTTAAAATATATTTTTTTTGGGATTTACGCATTAAATCCCTTAACTGGCGCCCAACGTGGGGCCTACGCCAGTCGAGTGTTTTCAAAACCCGTTACTAAATAAAGTTGTGCGAGTTGTAAAAATTAAATTAACAAACGTTTCGCAAAAAATTTAGCAACACCTGAAGCAGAAAATTTCGTGATACTGGGAGCAGAAAGATCGCCGATTTCGTAATAACTCCAACGCACAAAGGGTAGAACAGCCTCCAGCGCATAAAGGGTAGAACAACATAAAATTTTGTGATACTGGGAGCAGAAAGATCGCCGATTTCGTAATAACTCCAACGCACAAAGGGTAGAACAGCCTCCAGCGCATAAAGGGTAGAACAACATAACATTTTGTGATACTGGGAGCAGAAAGATCGCCGATTTCGTAGTAACTCCAGCGCATAAAGGGTGGAATAACACACCAAAGCCGTAGGTCCTTTAGCCAGCCAAGAACCTAAGTTAACTCAAAGACAGCGAAGGAAAAGAGGTGCCCTAGTAGCTCACCAATGTGCAAACGGGAAACGCAAGACGTTAGCCGCCGGATGCTGCCACTAATGTAAGCATAGACTTAAGACAAACTAAAAAAGAAAATTAAGTGAGTCCTATTGAGGAAAAATTAATAAAAGAAATTTTCAGATAAGAAATCAAGTAAATTAAGTGAATCCAAATTTCGAATTGAAAAGAAATTTTAAATTGTCCTAGTCCCATTGAGGGAAAATTAATAAAAAAGCATAGATTTAAGAACAACCTAAAAAGAAAATCAACCGAGTGCTATTGCGGGAAAACTAATAAGAAATTAAGATAAAATCAAGTGAAAGCAAATTCCCTATTGAAAAAATCAATAAAAGGAAAATTTCTATTAATTAAATAATAAAGTGAAAAGAATAAATTAAATAAACTTAAAATGTCAAACCCCCAAAATCTTATTCGACCACCTGTGCTAAACGCACCACCTCCCCCACCTGCTGCCCCTGCTAATATTAATTCCTTATCGATGGCCCAGTTAACCGAAGTCATATCTGGCATCGTAACCAGTATATTCCAACAACAAGGGCGAAACATGGTTCAAGCCGCCCTCAATCCCAACGCCAGTTTTTCTGACGTTCCGGATATTACGATAGACACGAGTTCGCCTAACATATCGGAGCTAGACAAGATACCCGATGTGGTAAGGTGTCTTCGCGAATTCTCAGGGGCGCCTGGAGAATTCAACTCGTGGAAGAAAAGTGTGGACAGGATCCTCCAAATCTATGAGCCACAAAGGGGATCTCCAAAATACTATGGGATCCTCAACGTAATCCGCAATAAAATTGTCGGGAACGCCGACATTGCCCTGGAGTCATACAATACTCCACTAGACTGGAGAGCAACTTCCAGGTGCTTAACGCTGCATTATGCGGATAAGCGCGACTTAGGTACTCTCGAGTACCAGATGACGTCGCTTGTACAGGGTAACCTGACAATTCAAGAATTTTACCAGCGGGTATATTCACACTTGTCGCTTATTCTAAATAAGCTCGGCTGCATGGATGTCGGCACAGAGGCCATGCATTTGCTTACCCGCACGTATAGGGACAAAGCGCTAGACACGTTCATTCGTGGGCTTAAAGGAGACCTGCCAAGCCTCCTAGGAATGAGGGAACCCGCTGATCTCCCTCAAGCCCTCCACTTGTGCTTAAAGCTTGAAAACCAAAATTTCAGGTCTCATTATGCCTTGAGCAATAATAACCTAGCCAGGAAACCACAAGAGTTTCGACCGCCGCTACCTCCTAGAAGGATAAACAGTGAATTTTATCCCGAATTGACATACATGCCACAACCAAGGCTGTACGCAGCCACTCCCCCTAGACCTCATCAAGCTGATTACCGAGGCCAGCGTCCGCAGCAGGCCAATAATCATGGCCAGCAACTAAATCAATATTCCCAACCGAATTATCAATTCCAACCAAACAAGTACATCCCACGTCCAAATAACCCACCACCTCGTCCACCCCAAAAACCTCAACCACGACCAGAACCAATGGATATCGATATCCATCCCTACGAACAAGAAACCTTAACTACATGAACAGGCCACGCCCCAGTGATCCTACTAACAAAAGACCACCTAACAATAACCCCCCCGCACCTCCTAACAAAATACAAAGAAACTTCCACATTGAACAATCGACTGAACAAGACCAGTACAACCTAAACCATTATAATCCCACTAACCGAGAGTATGAAACTAATACTAATGACACCTATACTAACGATACCTATAATAATGATAACACCTATAACCATAATAATAGTGAATTAACCCATGAATTCATAGATACAACTGATCTACATTTTTTAGGATGAACCACTCTTCGCTGCCATATATCGAGTGCAGGCTGAAGAGCGGAAACATCGTAAAATTTCTCATAGATACAGGATCAACAAAAAATTACATCCAACCATCCATCGTACCAAAACCTATTAAAAATGAAGAAATTTTTTTTGCAAAATCTATAGCGGGAGACATCGAAATTAAAGAGCACACTTTCTTAAATCTGTTCCACATAAATAAAAAATTAAAATTTTACCTACTCCCCACCCTTCGATCATTTCATGGAATCCTCGGCAATGATAGCCTCAAAGAGCTAGAAGCTGTTATTAACGTCAAAGATAACTTTATGGAAATACAAGGGAATACCAAAATAAAACTAAAACAATTTCAGTCAAAATCTGTTAATAAAATTGAACTCAATGACGATCATTTGTCGACAAATCAACGAAATAAAGTCGATAATTTAGTAAATCATTTTCCAAATCTATTTTCCGAGCCTAATGATAAACTCACATACACTACCAAAGTCGTAGGCGAAATCCGTACCAATAAAGACACCCCCGTCTATACAAGATATTACCCCTACCCAATGTCGCTAAAAAATGAAGTCGAATCCCAGATTAAAAAAATGTTAGACGACGGTATTATTCGACCATCAAGGTCACCATACAATTCACCCATTTGGGTCGTCGCAAAAAAACCCGACTCTCAGGGTAACAAACAGTACAGAATAGTAATCGATTATCGCAAGCTTAACGCGATCACGGTAGCAGATCGCTATCCAATACCGCAAATTAACGAAGTACTGTCCCAACTTGGAAAAAATAAATATTTTTCCGTCTTGGATTTGAAGAGCGGATTTCACCAAATCCCTCTCAAGGAATCCGACATTGAGAAAACAGCTTTCTCAATAAATAATGGCAAATACGAGTTCACAAGACTGCCATTCGGATTAAAAAACGCCCCCTCAGTATTCCAACGGGCACTAGATGATATTCTTCGCCATCAAATTGGCAAAATTTGCTACGTCTATATCGACGACATAGTTGTTTTCAGTAACTCTGAAGAAGAGCACGCCCTTCACCTGCAAGAAGTTTTCAAAACGCTCGAAGATGCGAACATGAAAATTCAGTTGGACAAATGCCATTTTTTCAGGGACTCTGTAGAGTTCCTAGGATTTATTATATCCTCAAAAGGCATAACAAAAAATCCCGCAAAGGTAGAAGCAGTTGCAAAAATACCTTACCCACAAAATATCAAACAACTCCGCTCATTCCTGGGACTCTCAGGATACTACCGCCGATTCATAAAGGATTATGCTAAGTTGGCAAAACCCCTGACTTTACTCCTAAGAGGGGAAGAAGGCCACATATCTAAAAACAAGTCAGCTAAAATAAATATAGACTTGAACGATGAGGCAAGAGATGCCTTCAACAAAATTAAAAAAACCCTTACATCTGACGATGTTATACTCTCATACCCTGATTTCAGCAAAGAATTCCATTTAACCACCGATGCCTCAAATTATGCCATCGGTGCAGTCCTTTCTCAAGATCAAAAACCAATAGCATTCATTTCACGAACACTCACCAAGACTGAAGAAGCCTACGCTACGAACGAAAAAGAGTTCCTAGCTATAATATGGGCCCTAAACAATTTTAGAAACTATCTGTACGGCTCAGCAAGAGTCAAAATATTCACAGATCACCAGCCGCTAACGCAAGCCCTTAGCAATAAAAACAACAATTCTAAAATGAAACGATGGAAATCAATTCTGGAGGAGTACAATCATGAACTAGCCGAAGTCCCAACATATCAATTTAAAATAGTGTTTCCCACTTACCACAGACACATTTTGGAAGAACCTGATTATACCCCCGAAAATTTAAAGAACCTTCTAAAAAGATACCTTAATCCTTCCGTTGTCAACTGTATTAAAACAGAGGAAAGGATTATGGGAAAAATCCAAGAGATATACCCAATACACTTTAGCAACTACAAAATTCGATTTACACAAATGCAAGTGCAAGATGTCACAAATGAGCATGAACAAGAAGAAATCATTGTAAAAGCCTATAAAAGAGCACATCGAAACCGTCGAAAAAAAAACAAAAACGATCCATAAACATTTTAGGAACGGCTTGGAAATGCCTTGCCGGAAGCCCCGATCACGAGGATCTGGAGGCAATAAACAGTAATTTTAATGAAATTAATAATAACAATAATAAACAAGTACTAATAAATGAAATTTTTAACGAAATAATTAACAATATAAGTATGATAGTAAATAATCTGTTTAATAATATAAGGAAAGACACATACATAGAAAATGAAACAATTACCAATTTGCAAAATAGGATAAGATTAATAAAAGAAGAATTGATTAATATAAAGTACGCCATACAATGGGCAAAGAAAAATATTTTAAACACATTATTGTTAAATAAAAATGAAATCGAAAATGCCTTAGGAAAATTGGAAGATGACGAAATACCATTTAAGAGTGCCGAAGAAGCATTAGAAATATCGAATGTAAATGTAATAAGTCAAAATATGACAATTTTTTACTTGGTAAAAATACCACTAACTACTAAGGAAAATTTTCAAAAAATTATTATCAGACCAGTTGTTAAAGAAAATAAAACTATAATTAATGTTGAATTTGAAAAAATTTTAAAGGGTACAAAGGATACCTATGGAATTAAGAAATTGCGCGATAGTTATAAGAAAATTGAAATTTGTAAGCAAACCCATTTAATGAATATAAGTAATAGTAGTTGTATACCTAGAGTAATTAATAGTTTGAATTCATCATGCACCTTAACGAACGGCCAACATATCCAGGAAATTGAAGAGATAAAACCCGGTATATTACTACTTAATGGCTTCAAAGGCCAAATAGATGCTGACGGAATGCAAAAAAATGTGTCAGGGACACAACTTATTAATTTTCATAATTCAACGTTAAAGGTAAATAATCAATCCTACATTAATTACGACTTGATTCCGCTGCCGGCTATTCCAGCAGTCCTACAACCTACACCAATTGAAAAAAATCGAATCGAATTACTTTCTCTGGAAGCTTTGAAAGAATTCCATATCGACAACATGAGAAGAATAAATATCCTCAAAGCAGCAACAATATCCAACAGCTCACTTTCACTTGGAGCAGTTGCAACCACAACAATTGCTATTATAATTTTTTGCAAATTTTGGAAAAAGTACCAAAACAAAATATTAATATCTCCTATTCCACAAACTTACCAGATTCCTTTGGCAAATATAAACTTAGATAAAACCCAGGAGCCCCCTAATGATCAGAATACTTACATAAATTTCAACAACCTACCCTATTTTTAATAAACGCTCGAGGACGATCGTTTTTAAGAGGGGAAGTGTTAACATGTAACACGTTAACATTTGCTGATCGCCACTTTGAGTGATCAGCAAAAACACAATAATAAGAGCGGAAGTGCAGCTTGGGTTGCGCAATGTTTCCCACAGAAATATCAAACAAAAATCAAAAATAATCAAAAACAGATTTTTTGATTACTTTTGATTATTTTAGATTTTTTTTGATTATTTTAATAATCGTGCAAAAATCATGATTTTTTTTGATTATTTTTAATTTAATTGGAAAATAATCATTAAAAATTTAAACTAAATTGTAATCAATCATTAAATGGATTCTCAATGCAGTAATTAATCAAACCGGTGATCATTACGATTATTAATCATTATTTAACAGGTCTGGTCTGAGCATAGTAGATAATATTTGAAAATGCCTGGGGGCTTATTTCAGTAAGAGGAATCCAATTTCAATTTTTTTGTCGTTTTCCCGTAGGTACTACGTTTTTATGCAAATCACGAAATAAAACTTCAGCGAAGTGAAAGCTTTTTATATACTCAAATACAGGACACCCTTTGCCGTTGCTGCTTTATAACATTTTTTTTTATTGGTGCGTGGCGAAGTCTTGCACAATTGCGGATACATACCTAAACAATCCTATAAGCAAACCGGTCCGTACAAGAAATATTTGAAAGAAAACAATTAATATCGCACAAACCTCGGCCCACTTGTTGAAACAAAATAAGCATCCATGTTATAATTATTGTAAATGTAGCTGAATGCAACTCGAGGTCTCCTTCAGAGATCTGGAAAACTACTTTTTCATATCTATAATTGTAGCAACATGTCTCGAGTGGCGCAACAACGTTGAAGGGCGAAGAATTGCTCTTTACAACGATAAATGGTTTAAGTGTGCAAAATAATATCCATTTGTAGGGAAAGCAGAAAATATGAATCAAGTTGGTACAATCTGCATTTGAATTGTACTGAGAAAAAAAAAAGCCCAGGAAGTGCAACGAGGCGAACAATTTGAGATGTTCACAGCAGCTGCTGCGCTTCTATATGCAAATTACTGCTTGTTACTCATACCACCCAATGGATATTGTTTTTACCTTGTGGGCAAATTTGTACATGTGTGCACTGGTGTGTGTTGTTGTAAGTGCCACACGCATAATTTTCTTACTCTCGTATGGGTTATTAGAAATACTGTGCAGTTGGTTCCAAAACCTCACCACCCACCCCATTTTAGTCGACCCAAATTGCACCCACAGAAACTGAATCGCAGCAAGAAAAAGTATTAAATCTCTGCTGTTAGCAGTCTGGATTAACATTTGCGGTTGAAGTAATATGAATGGGCAATGACGCTTACCAAGGAAAGGGGTAATTCCACCCTAAACCGTATTCAAAAAACTTTAAGCATTGCTTATATTATCCGGTTTACCATTAATTCCGTCGTGTTAAAGAAACTCTATTGAAACTAAAGGAATTCGTTAGAATACCACATTAAACTTCTCTCAAGGTGCCTGCTCACGATGGAATAGACGTAATTTATAACAGGCGTATCTTTTTTCATAAGTTAGGATTTTGAATTCGTAATAGTAAATGTGTGAAGACTCAGGTGTTTTTCCATATCTTTTACGAAGATTAAACTGTTTATCTGCCATTTTCCGAAACTGTCAATGTAGTGTTACCTAAATTGATAAGTGTTCCAGTATCTCATGATTGTTCTAACTCCAAGGTTGATGTATCCTCAGCACTGCCTATCTCCGTAATATATCACAGGAATGGTATAAATATTTTTCAATATCCTAATTTGTCCCGACATATTTTATATCTACACTCGAGTTTCTCCCACCAGCATACTAAGGGCATCAGCACGGTATATTTTGATGTATATTGGAATCATTTTCTGCCATAACGTGTAAAATTTCGCCTTTTTAACCCGGAAAATACACAAAAATTAATTTCTCGTAAATTTATTGGAATACCTTTTATCAGGGAAGGAAGAGTTCGTCATTCCAAAATATAAGTATTTGACATAGTCTAGATTGTTTTTCAATTACTCGGCAAGATTTACGAATTCAATGCCTGAGTCAAGTAAAGGCTGGACTGAGTTTATGATTTCTTTGCAACGTAATTGACTTCTGTCCTATCATTCTGTTATCTTTTAAAATCACATCTGTATTGCAATAGTTATAAATAATTAAGTAATGATAGTGAAATTTATGAAAAATCAAGTTCTGCTTAAAGCGTCAAAATTAAAAAAAACACGGTTTCCAAAAACCAATCAAAACAAATTTTTTTTTGAAGTTAAATCTGAAGCGATGGACTTCAAATATTAAAAATCATGAGGAGATAACCAATAGAAAAGTTGTCAAGCGATTCCCTTAAGAAGGTATTACAAAATAGCTTCAAGGCACGTTTCTGCACCTATCCACAGGTAGCGCTTCCTGTGCCCCTTTTCGAGAAGGGAGGTGTTAAGCTGTCAAGCATAAAAGCCAGCAAATGCAACGAGGTATATATGGAGCGCCATTCCTTAGGAAGCGGAAGGGTCTTGCAATTTGGTTGGAACTACTTATAAAGGAAGGCGTAGAAGAGTGGTAGAAGTTGGGTGAGGATTAACGGTTCAACGTGGTAGTAGGAGATAAAGAGAAGAAAAGTATCATTTAGAGGGAGAATGGAAAGGATGGGTAAACGGAAACAAAAAAGAAAAAGGGGGCTTCAGGTAAAGTCTAAGCTTGAGAAGAAAAGAGTACGCTGGGTCGTCTGATTGTGAAAACTTCGTGACACCTAAAAGCAGATGCAGGCAGTGATATTTTTTAACTAAACTCAATATTACTTCAACTAGAAGACACGGTAAATACTATTCCTTACGTATACATTCTTGAATGCAGCTAAATTTGGCATATACAAGGTGGCGCAAAAGTAATCCTCCTATCAGAAAATGCTATAAATTTTGCGATTGGCCCCTAAAGTCACTTCTGTTTTGACATTTGTGTAGTAAACACATGCGAAATACACGTTAATAAACAATGTTACGCTACACTGCTCCAGAACGCGGAATATTGCTGACTATTTATTTGACCAATAATCGGTCGGTGAAAAACGGTTACTGCGCAAAAGTAATCCTCCTATCAGAAAATGCTATAAATTTTGCGATTGGCCCCTAAAGTCCGTTCTGTTTTGATATTTGTGTAGTAAACACATGCGAAATACACGTTAATAAACAATGTTACGCTACACTGCTCCAGAACGCGGAATATTGCTGACTATTTATTTGACCAATAATCGGTCGGGGCCAAACGGTTACTGTGAATGGTGAGCGCTACAGAGCAATGATCAACGAGTTCTTTTTGCCGCAACTTGATGAATTGGGATTGGAAAACATGTGGTTCCAACAAGACGGTGCAACAGCACACACTGCACGTGCCACAACCGATATGCTGAACATCGGAAGCTTACTTTTGCGCCACCTTGTATTATCTTCTGCAGCGTTTTCTGTAAGAAGATACCATCAACTTTACAAGCCCAAAAGAATGTGTCTCAGAATCTAGTACGATTCGTAATTTCAAAAATATATTGTAGTCCTTATCTTTGAGACAATTGAGATAGTCTTTTTAGTAGCACATATTTCGAATGTAATAGTAATATAAAAGAAAGCAAAATCCAAGCAGACGCCGTTGGGTGTCGCTATAAAAAAAGCTGAAGATCACGCCAAATAGCTAGGGAAATTGAAAATTAATCTTCTCGGCGGTATGTCACGCCACTTCATTATTTTAACAAGCTTCCTGATGCTGTAGTGGGACAAGTCTGCATTTATTTCGACTAGTTGTGGCCTAGTATTTTTTCTGCTTAGCCATGGTAATCCATGTGTTAGCCGGTAAAAGAAACGCTTCTAATTATCCACCCATTCACTGTAAAAGTCCAACTGCGTTTTTGATGAGCATAACTTACATGCGAATGTATTTGTTTCTATGTGTGTATGTATCTATAAACACTAGAGTTCGCCCAGTGGTTGAAATTCAACCAATAAACTTTATTTTATTTTATTTTTTTGCTGTAGGTATATTTTATCCGCCTTTTTTTCTTCCTTTCTATGTCGTTCCTTTCCTCTAACATATTTTTATTTTCCTTGATTTCTTTTTTTACTCTCTTATTTTATTTTTTACTTTCCTCAAACTTCTTTTCCTTTCCCTTCCCTTCCTTTTGTTTTCTTGCTTTCCCCTTCGTTTTCTTACCTTTCCTTTAATTCCCTTTTCCTGCCCTTCCTTTCATTTCCTTACCATTCCTTTCTTTCCTTTAATTTTCCTTCCTTTCCCATCCTTTCCATTCCCTTCCCTTTCCTTCCTTTCCTTTAATTTTCCTTCCTTTCAATTCTTTTCCTTTCCTCTATTTTCCTTTAATTTTCTTCGGTGTTTAATACTCTTTATAAGTAATCATTTATTTTATTTTTGTAAACCCTGTTTGTAGGTATCAGCAATGAATTTTACATATTTGCTCATATTTTACATTGCTTGTTTAATGTATCCAACAAAGCAACTTTTCGTGCTCTCAGGAGAGCAGCTGACACTGGGCATCGTAGCCAGTAATCAATACAATAACAACAACTAAAGCAAAAATGCACGACACAACAGAGTATCTATAGTGCGAATACTTATTTTTCATTGGTCCACTACCAACTCTTCGCACTCACAGTGAGAGCCGACCACACGAATAACACAAAAACATGCATGGCAAGTCTACTCACACTACTACGGCTCTTAATTTTTTCCTACAAAGCAACTCCTCGGCCATGCTCACGATTCAGCATAGTACACAAAAAGCAAGTACACACACACAGCGTGTCTATAGTGTGAATAAGTAAATGTGTAGTGGTGTGACTTTTATATTAAAGTTTTTATATTAAAATTTTTTTTATTTACGGATAAGAGTACAACTCAAAATTTCCTATCTATACATATATAATTTGTATACCTTAGAATTATAGTTTAGCAGAAAACGGTTCTACATTGCATTCATCTTGTCTATTTATATATAAGATAACCTGTAGCCAAAGTCTCTAAATATAAACTGGTGCGATTCTAGTACGTTTGGAACTACTATTAGTTCATCCTCAATGTATTTGACATGGTATCAACTCGCGAATTCAACATGACGATGTCTAAGGCGGTTGAAATGGTCCTCTCTACATTACCTTTTCTAGAGCTCCGAGCTAGTTAAATTTTCTATAGTTCAGTTTAGTTCTATTTATTTGTAAAATTTTTTTGATTCTGAACCAGGATTATTGCGATAATTAAGAATCTTAAAAATATATTACATGTTGTGACTAGAGTGTTCCAAAGTAAGACGAAATTCTCGCCGCATTAAAAGCTACTTATTTTTTGAATAACTCTACTATTTCTCAATGATTCATTTTTGATTGATTACATGCCTCTTTTTTTTGAAAATGATTGTTTGAATTGTCTTCAGAAACCTTGGCTACCATTATTTAAAATAAAAATTAAATTATTTTGTAAGTTTAAGGAACTGATAACAATAATTTAATCACAATAAGCAAAAAAAAAAATAAAATCAAAATTTAACAGAAAATAATTAAAACGAATAAAAAATTACTTTCAATTATTTTTGAATAGAAATTAATCGTAATTAGTCATCAAATAGTTTCTCAAGAAATTATACAGGTAAATTGGTAATAATTACGATTAAGAATCATTACTCAAGCGGTTTTATTCAAACATGAAACTTCAACAAATTAACCATTTTCCATTAAAGATATGTATTTATTTTAAATGTAAAATAAAAACTCCGTTAAAGGGAATTACATGAGAATGATTGTTTTTGGAGAACAATTCAAAGCTTCTTCTGATGACTACTCAACTCTCGGGGTTTGAACTAGTGAAAATGTAATGGCTTTCGAATTAGGTCTCATTTGGAGTTTTACATCGCTGCGGGTTACGCATAAACATGTACATATATGTATTTTTATTTGAATGGTTGGAACTACTTTGCGGCCGGAAGAGTTCCTTCATAAGCGAATATGTTGGTTGATAGCGCCAACTTAGAAATAGCAATTACGCAGGAGTGTGGACGGGATATGGTGCGGTGTACTATGCGGTGCAAGTTATGAAACGTTATAAATTGCATGGATTAACGAGTTTTGAATAGGATTATGATTATAATAATTTTTCTTTTCATTTTATTTCAACACTCTGGAGAGATTTACTCATTTTAATTGTGTAGAAGTGTGCATTTGCTAACGGCTCACCAACTACTTGGCTGCTTAAAGTATTTTACTGGAGATACTCTGATGAGTTTTAAGAACACTCGACTATGTACAGCTGCATGGTCCAAGCGAGTTATTTCCTTTTTGCTTCGTTTTACTTTCACCAATACGTAATCCACTTTTCACTTACAACTACTTAATCATGAAAGCAGATTTTTAATCACTTGACGGCGTTTTGTGAATGAATTAAAGCCTTTGAGATTCTTGATTGAGCTCAATGGCAATTAAACTACGCAGTAAAAAATCGAAAGAATTTGCTTCTAATTGAGTTCCATTTATGCTGTATATTATTACGAAACCTTATGCAAGCAATGCAGAAATAATTACAAACATACTTCGATATAACCTTACCAATAAACAAGGAACTGGCCATTTTTGTGACTCAGCTAATATCAGGTGTGTAACGACTCACCAAATCCCGAAACTGAGAATATTGAAAATTATAATTTAAATTCAACCAAATCCCTACCATACAAAATCCCCATAAAACACAATATAGATTAGAGAAATCCCGAAACATACAGATACAATAATAAAAACCCAGTAAGAAAGTCTAAGTTCGGGTGAAACCGAACATTACATACCTAGTAGTGATCTATTATGGCATGCCAATTTACCGATCTATTTTAATTATTTTCAGTTCGTATTATAAAGCCAGCTCATTGTTTTCAATAAAAACTATTCCATTATGAGCTTTGAGGGGTGAACTAATTTATTTGCATGCAAATAACTTCCCTACCAAACACTGCTAACCACATTTTTTCAAAATATCAGTACATGCAAATTTTATGTTTGAAAAATTTGCGTTCAAATAGATAGACGGACGGAAGGAGAGACGGGCATGGCTAAATCGACTCAGCTCATCTTCCTGAGTACTTCAGTATACTTATTGATGGGCATATATCTTATTCTTCTCATACTTATAAACAAAGTGGGTGGCGCCACTCCTACTTCCCCAAAATCTTCTTGTATTCGAGTTTTGCTTAAAAATCTTATTATGTGTGCAAGATCGTATTAATATAGCTTGCATATTTATAGAACCAGGCCCGTGCCCCCCTATTGGGAATATTTCAGCATACATTTATATTCCAAATAGCCAAATTCCATTCCAACTGATACTCCTTACAACCTTAGATAAGTTTCAAATTTTTTGGTGAGCATATGTATTCAAATTGTCATTTATTTTCTTGCATTCACTTGTATGTGTAATGCGGTTTGAATTTGCACTATTACTTATAACTGAGCCGCAATGCGGCATTGAGAATGGGAATCGAAGAAGAAAATGCTTTACCCATTGATTTGCAACTGTAGAAACAAAAATTAGACTGAATGAAAGCAAACTACGCATGATTCCAATTATTGAAACAGCTATCCTGTGTGGCCGACAAGGATTTGCTCTCAGAGGTTCCAATGATACGGAATAAAGAATTTCTGAAGACGAACCGTTGACTAATGATGAAAACTTTACAGCTCTCTTAAGATGTCGAGCCAAAACTGATGAGCAGTTGGAAAAACACCTGAGTGATTCACCAAAGAATGCTATGTACATACATAAGCAACCGTGTCCAGAACGAAATAATCAACATTTGTCACCACCCCATCATGAGTTACAACATCGATCGAGTGAACAAATCGAAGGGCTTTTCTTTTCTCGGAGAGGACACGCCAGACATTGCAGGAGTACAACAAAGTTCAATTTGCATTCTCTCCTTGGATAAATGAGGCGAAAAGTTCATCATTCAGGAAGATTTTTTGTGTTTTATTCCTATCACCGATTTCACTGGAAAAGGAATAGGAACTGCTTACCTTGATTTCCTAAAATCTTCTGGACTGGATTGCACGTATTTCTTCGGGCAAGGATATGAAGGTGCGAGAGCAGTTAGCGGAGAGTTCCAAGGGGCTCAAGCTGTTGTCAGAAAAACGTATCCACCATTGTGCTGCTCATAGCTTCAATTTGGCGGTAAGCTCTTCGTGGAATATAACGGGAATCAAAAAGTGTCTGAGAGCTCTAGAGAATATCCATTCCTTCTTCATTTGTCCGAAACGCCAAAATGCCCTTCAGGATGCGATAAGTGAAAATGAACATCTATCGGAAACTCGAGTGAAGAAATTGAAAAAAATTTGAAAAACCAGATGGGTAGAACAGCATGAGTCCGTCGCAACATATCTCCATTTGCAACCAGCAGTAATTCGCGCTCTTGAAGTGATTTCCACCAACTGGAAAGGCCCAACGACTTCGTCTGGGGCTTTCCAACTGCTTTCAGCTATAAAAACCGCAAATTTCCAGATATCCATGCATATTTTGAGCTCGGTTCATTCTCTCATATTGTCTCTGAGTCGAAAGAAGAAAATCAAGATCAAGAAGGAGAAAATCACGATCCTTCTCAACTTTGCGATGACTAAAAACGTATTTAAGATCATCAATGTCTGAAGATCGTCTGAACGACTTAGGCTCACTCAATGTACATCGAAACGCAAATAATTTTGAAAGAGTTTTTTTCAGTACCTCGAAGAGTTGATTTATTAAATAATTGTAACTAAACATGACTTTTGACAATAAAAAAAAAAAACTCCGAAAATAAATTTCTTATCTTTTTTCATTGATTACGTAACTTGAGTTAAACCCCCCCCCCCTGTATAGAACTATGTTAAAAAACTGGGAGTAGCCCTTAACCGATTTCCCCCATTTTTACAATAAATTGTTACCTTTATATATTCCACATTTTTGCCAAATTTCGTTTCGATAAGTCGATTTTTGCCGGAGTTATGGCATAAAAAGTTTGGGGAATAATTCACTATAAAAAGGGCCCATTTTCCAAAATTTATATTTTTCGAATTTCCTCGTTCACGGTCACTTTCGAAGAGAAAAAGAAATGATATCAAGTTATTTTCTGCAAAGTTATTGCCTATTAAATATATCTTTGATCCTTTTAAAAATCTTTCATATAAAAGTGGGCATGGACCTGAACCGATTCCACCCATTTTTCCCTGGAACATTCCTTGTATCTATGGAAATCAGTGTGTCAAACTTCGTTTCGGTATCTTTAGCGGTTTTTGATTTATGATTAATAATATTTCTAAATTTGACTTAATCAAAAGTGGGCGGAGCCACTCCCACTTTCAAAAATTTCTTCAAAAATTTGTTTTATGCCTCAATCTCAATGTATTCACCAAATTTCATCCTTATAGGTGTTTTATGTACTGAATAATCCCTTTTTTTGTGTTTTCGAAAATATTCTATACATAAAAGGTGGGCGTGGCTATTATCCGATTTCGCCCATTTTAAATAGCGCTCGGAGATGAGTGCCAAGGAACCCGCATACCAAATTTCATTAAGATATCTCAAAATTTACTCAAGTTATCGTGTTCACAGACGGACGGACGGAAGGACATGGCTTAATCAATTTCTCTTTTCGTCCTGAACATTTTGATATATATAAGTCAATATCTATCTCGATCCGTTTATGCCGTTACGTACTGCCGCTAGGCGACTAAAGTTAATATACTTTGTGTGCGTAGCACTACTAGGTATAAAAATAACCAATTTTTATTTTTTAATTAGAGAAACAACTTGAGATTCTGCAAGTGCTGTGCAGTGCTCAGCTGAATCGCTCATCAGGATAATAATATAGAATTTAGTACTTACGCGTTGAAGGTGTTCTATTTTCCCTTTTCTATCCATTTATGTATGTAAAGTTAAAATTCATCTTATGTTTTGAAAATTAAAAAAAAAAATTTAATAATTTTATATTAGTTTGAGTTTGGAAGCGAATGCCTTGAGTTTACAAATTTTTACTAGCAATAAATTTACTTGTAAAGAATAGTAAGTCTCTCAAGCTCTTACGCTCTCGATTTCTTTTCCCTCTCACAAATTTTTTGAGTTAATGAACACTTTGACAGAAAAAGTTAGTAAAATTAGTAGATTTAACTTCTACTAATAATTTTTTGTTATTGAACAGACCTTGTTATTGCTCATGAATGTTTAGTCGAACGAAACTCAGGTTTGAAATCGTTACGGCTTACAGTTAGTTTTTGACAACTTTTTTTTTAAAGATGTTAACATTTTCGTTCATGTAAATAATTCTTTTATATGAAACTAGCAAAATCCACCAGACTTACTTCCAAACTTGTCTATACTTGAGATTTTTACATTCTCTCATCTCGAAAGCGATGTATCAACATCAGGGGTGACCATTTCTTAGGAGGTAATCAAAAATCGAGCACGAAAGTTTCCTTCTTAACCTTGAAATAAGATACGAGTATATCTTAAGTGTTTAGAATCTAGTCACTAATCACTATTGGAAGAATTAAATGTAAATGTAATTTATTATTTTATATTTCCAGGAACCGTTTTCTATAATTGTTTATTCTATTTAACTCTGAGTATACTTGAACCACACTGATGATATTTGGTATATGGGTCACACATAAAATATGGGTATCAAGCAAAGGGAACGAGAAGGCCACAGGTCTCATTTGCTATTGTGACGAATTCGATAATTCCTTGATTATTAATCCTGGGTTCGATCACTATAAAATCAAATAAACACACGCACAGATACTGTAACTAATAGCTGGGATTATTTACTAGTAATAAACGTAATTCAAATTAGGAGTTTGGTAACTTCACAGTAATTCACTGAACAACACTTGAAAATAAACTGATCAACCTGCCTTGCTTGGTCAGTGTCTTATATAGTCCAACAGGGTGCTACCCTACGCACCCAGAACTTTCTTGGTTGTTCCCTCTTCGTGTTCTCGAAGGGTCGGTGTTATTTATTGACATCTCCTCTTTGCCTTGTATTCGCAAACACTTGAAGAGAGATCTTCTTCCTTGGTACATGCTTGCATGCATAAGTGTAGCCAATGTTAACTCTGTTGTGTTTAACTAGTGGTGGGAGCGTTATTGAGTTAGGGATGGTACAAGCTTGAGAATATTCGCCACACTATATTTCGAAATATTTATCGATAAATGAGTTATCGGTAAAAATATGGTTGCCCTAAAACTTTGAAACTTGCATACAATATTGGTATCAAACAAAAGGTAAGTTCTATGTTAAGAGTCTTTTTCACATATAATCCTAAATATTTATCTGGGTGATAAATAGAGATGTCTTCAGAAGAACTTTTGTTAATTTGCTAAAGCTAGTAATTACATATCGTCGGTAACACTGCAAAGCCGCGAAGCTACATTTGTGTCAAAAATTTGTATAGCACCCTGCCATCAAGATCTACAAATTCTCAAGAAAACTACATGTTGGTTTAGAAAGTAATTAAAAGAATCGATCTTGATGGGAACTTTTTCCTTTTCTTGGTTTGCTCATTTACGCGGTTTTGAATTTGTTCGTTAAGCCGTTTTGCAGTATCACCGCCGATATAATTGTATGTACTCTTAGTAGCGAAAGCCCCCAGCACACCTATCTCCCTTTTCGATCTCCCAACTCTGTAACGTCCATGAAGCACTTATTTAATTTTAAGTATTCTCTTGATTTGTTAGTGGTTGCGATGCCGAAACGCACCTTCTGGGAAAACATTGATATGCGTTACGCGTCATCGTCACCGTTGCCAAGCGTCGCATAATTTATTTTGTATTACTGTAGTGTATCCAACGAACATTAGCGCGAACCCCTGTTTCCCTACCAACGAAAGGCACGTAGAGGCTTGCACATTTGCAACCCGGCAGGATACTAGGAAACTCAGTAGTCTGGTTTAGAACAAAAACCACAGCGCCATGCGTGCTGGGTCTACCGTAAAAAGATCTGAACTAGTACAAAACCATAGACTTGAGTTACCACTACAACGTTTTTTAGTTGGAAATATATGCCTAATGGTTCCAAAACTTTCTATCTCAGTAAGATTCTTAATACAATTTCTTCAAAACTTGTTGAGGAAGGCCTTGACTTGAAAGTTGTTCACAAAGTTCCACTCTCAGCAAACTTTTTTTTTTAATATTCTGTCTATTATTTTCTTGAATAAAACCCTACCTCAAAAAGATTTAAAATTCTGAGATGGGGCATTTCTGGAAAAAATTATTTAATAGAGTATTCTCTAAAAAAATGCTGAGTTAAGACGTTTTAGAGCCGGCAGCCGAGACAGGATGGCCTTCCACTCAGGCGGCGACAAGAAATTTCGAAAAATATAGTGAGATCGAAGTAAAATCAATATGTATGTAAGAACTATATCTAAACTGTAGAATTTTAAACTAGTTCGGGACCATAGAAAATATAACGCATCAGAGCATAATTTGTTTTGGATCGCATGCGAAAAGACTTTTAGGAACAAGTAGTACTTGTTCCGAATGGAACAGTTCAGAACTAGATGCCCTTGTATGTATATATATATGTATATATGTCAGTACATACGTATTTATCTTGACTTAAATTTTTAAATGTGAAGTGAATGTCGTGAACGTTTGCGTAGATTTGTATCAAGTTGCTTCTTGGCCCCTCCAATTCCCCACTACAGTAGAAAAATGGAGTCGCTGCACATATAACTTGCGAACATCGCGTGTGGGTGGCGTGCTGCGAAAAAAAAGAAAAACAAAAACAAATATCGCATGCAGGACTAGCGTGGAGTAAAAACAAACGATGGTATAAAAAGGGAATGTGATAGCGAAATTAAAAATGAAAAGAAAAATCAATATCTATGCAATTTCGTGGTGTGTGGGGAAATCGTTGGATATGAATGCGGTATCTGTGGGCAATGAATATGACGATAGCTGACGAACGGAAATCGAATGGGAAAGTCGGCCAGCGGTTGCCTTCAATATGAGGTAAAGATTGTACGAGTATGTCGGTTTTTATATACAGGGTGGCTAATGAAAGCCGCTACCAAAAAAAAATTAAATAACCTTTTTTCTATTTAATGAATCTGGTTAATTTTTTTTTTATTTTGCAGATTGACTTTTACATTTAACAAAAATGGATAACTGGGACACTGAAACAAGAATTTGGATTGTCTGCCGCTATCACGCACTGGAGTCCGTAGTTTCGGTTCAAAGAGAGTATAGGCGCACGTTTGGCGGCAATCCTCCGAGCAGATGGACCATAATAAGACTTGTAAACAATTTTGCCGAGCATGGGACAGTCAACAGAAGACCTTACCATCGAAACCCTTCAGTTCGAACGGAGGAAACAATCGCTGCTGTAGCTGCTGCCATACAAAACAATCCACGTGTTTCGACAAGAAGCTTATCTGCTCAAATGGGTGTAAGCAGACAGTCATTACAGTCAATTATGCACAAAGATTTGGACTTATTCCCATATAAAATTCAAATGGCCAACAAACTGAACGTTGCAGACTTGCCGATTCGCTTGGAATTTTGCCAGAAGATGCTTCAAATGGTGGAAGAGAATGGAAACATGTTGAACTGTCTTTTCATGTCTGACGAGGCCCATTTCGATTTAAACGGCAACATAAACAAACAAAATTGTCGAATATGGAGTGCTTCCAACCCACAATAAGCTGATATCCAGAAACTCCACATTCCGTTGGCCACCCAGGTCGCCTGACCTTACTGCACCTGACTTTTTCTTGTGGGGTTATTGCAAACAGGAAGTCTTCAAAGCAAAACCAACAAATTTGAATGAACTAAGGCAATCCATTCGAGAAACAATTGCGGCTATTCCTGTCTCAACTCTCCAAGCAGTAATGAACAACTTTTTGGTAAGATGCCGCACATGCATCGACGAGCAGGGGGGGCATTTAAATTCCATTATTTTTAAAACTAATTAAGCTATATTTAATAAAATTTAATGAGCTTTAACATGAATAAAAGAAAAATGAATTCCATACACTGAAAAAAAAATTATTTGAGTTTCTTAATGTAGCAAAATTCATCAGCCACCCTGTATATTCATGTAGAACAGAAAGTCTACGAAATCGGCATTTTATGTATATAGACTGCCAGCGTAGCAAATTTGTACAAATTTTCGGATTGAATCAATTGTACTGAGCTCAGCACGACAAGTGCTACTTTGGACTGAGGGGGCTATTTGAGAAATAAAGGCTTCTCGCCACGAGAATCACACTTTTTAAGTCTCTTATCGTACCTGTCCTGACATTTTCCTCGGAGTCCTGAACAGTCTCGAAAGAAGATGGGATGCCTCTTGGAGAATTCGAGAGACAAGTTTTTGCGAAAGTTGTGTAATGGCTTAGAACTAAATATAGGCTATGGTATGCGAATGGAAATTCAATTGAACTGGGCTTTCGCTTTAACTGATGAGCGGGGATCGTGCAGTCCTCACATCTTCTCAATCCGTTGGCGGGTATCTTTTTCGTTGGTTAATTTGAGTAGCGACAACGTGATGAGGAAACACCTCATCGTCGACAACCCGAGTTATCGGGGGTTTTTGAGATCCTTCAGTCATCCCACAAAGTGTACGCAAAATTTACAGACAATCATCTCGGACTTTTGGATCCAGTTTCCTACTTTTAAAAAGAAGTTATCTTCTTTCTTAGACAGTTCATGGTATCGCTCGTTAACCATTTCTCATCGATCACTTATTGTTCCGGTCTCTATAGAATGCTGCAGGTAATTGCTGTTGTAACACTGCTTCACCCTCCTCAATCAGCACCATGAATTATTTTATTGTCATCAAGATCTTTGAATGAAAGTCTTAGAAAACTTGCCATTTCAAGAGGCTTAGGGCCGGCGATGTTTTGCTGAAACCAATTTTTTTTGTTTAGTCTCAGATGGTAAGACCTCTGTTTAGTCTCAGATGGTAAAACTCTGCAGCTCGAGTTTTCTTCAGCTATATGAGGCTTAGCTTTAGTTTAGTTTTCGTTAAGGCGTTCAACGTCCTGGAGTTCTCACGTGAATTCCCTTGATGGTCGATTTGCCACGAGGACAATTTTATTATGAGCGCAGTTTTTATGCTGTACTATGAAATCAAATATGCAACTAATATCCGGTTACACCAGCAGGTAAGAGAGCCGAGTAGAAAAGCCATCAGCTATCTTTGGGTGAGCAACTTCTTCTAAAATCACATGGTCTTCCCAAATTTGCCTCAATTGGAATAAGGAAGAAACGGCTTTCGTAATTTCTTTGATGGAACTACTCGTTTAAGATCCAATTAACTAAATAACGAGGTAAGCTCATGCTGAAGCTCCATAGCTGTCTGAATTAATTCTTACTAAATAAAAATACAAATTTTCAGTCATGTAAGAAACCTCCTAGCTAAATAAGTATACAACAAGCAATTGATGTATTTTACTTTAACATAAATGGCCCATCGAACCAGTTTTATTGGTACTACCACACAGCTGTCACTGTGCCCTCTCTTTCATTAGTTGGTCAGGTAATTTGTTGTCCGAAATCACAACGTACAACGAACTGTGCATTAGGATCTTAATGACTTAAGCAAGGACTAATAAACAATGATAGAGAGAAAGTCAACACAACAAACTACCGAGTATTCACCTAAACCTAACTGGCTGTGCAATGTTTTCGTTTCGCTTTCTACTACGCTTTTATTTTTTTCTTGTCGTGAGCTTGGTGGGGGTGGTGATTGTTTTCGCATTGTGTTATGTCGGCTTGCGAAAAAGTCTATAAATTTGACCGCGCAAAATGTGAGTGACAGAGTCACGGGTTTATAAAGAAGTCAGGCAATATCGAATGAATTGTTCATTGCAGTTGATGACGATACAATCAGGTTAAGTCAACTGCAACTGCACTCAGCATAGCTTCAATAAAAGGAACAATAAAAAATATGTGCATTATATTACTTAGAATAAGGTTGACTCATCGTTGTTTTCGTTCCGTTATTACTCATTTATACTGATCTAGAATGCGTGATTTCAGACCAGTAAAGCGAATGTGTTTATATCGGCCTGGAATGCTTTCGTTCTTCTGTTATCTTATATAACAATAAATGAGTATAATTTTATACGAGCTGTTCTTATAAATTAGTATATCCGGACTGTCCCCAAAACCGCTCAACCGATTTGAATGAAATTTGGTAGAGTACTACATTTTAAGAATTTTTACTTAGGTTGTACGTGTCTGAGTTTTTTTAAATGAAATGAAATATACGAGGTGTGTTCAAAACGTATCGCGAATTTTGAATTTTCGCTGGTTACGTATATTCGAATTTCGAATTTTTTGTGGCGTTATGTTGGTACTCATGTCTCTCACTTATGCCGACAAGCTCGGCCATTTTGAATGTTCAGTTAATTGTTGACAGCTGCTTTGCTTGCACGTGTTTTGGATCGTCTTCGATTTTTACCTATTCAAAAAAATGGATCAAAGAACCTGTATCAAATTTTGTGTGAAAAACGAAATTAAGTGCGCGGATGCATTCCGAATGTTGACTGTGGCATACGGAGAAGCTACCTTGGACCGAAGCAACGTTTATCGGTGGTACAAAATGTTCTCAGAAGGCCGAGAAGATGTGCAAAGAAGAACAAAAATTGGCTTTTGCACCACGATAACGCCCCTGCTCACGCATCGTTGCTTGTGCGCGACTTTTTGGCCAAAAACAACACACTAATGATGCCGCAGCCACCGTATTCCCCAGATCTGGCCCCCTGTGACTTTTTCTTGTTCCCTAAACTGAAGAGGCCCATGAAAGGACGACGTTACGCTTCTCTTGACGAGATAAAGACGGCATCGAAGGAGGAACAAGAACAAGATACAAAAAAATGATTTTTTGAAGTGCTTCGAAGATTGGAAAAACCGTTGGCACAAGTGTATAATATCTCATGGGGATTACTTTGAAGGGGACAAAATAGATATTCATGAATAAATAAATAATTTTTGAAAAAACACAAAATTCGCGATACTTTTTGAACACACCTCGTATATGGGTGTCAAACGAAAGGTACTTTCGTGCGCATTAAAAAAAAACATTTCTAACTGGGGCTGCCACCATTGTTGCCACCTGGGCTTATTATATCTAATAACTTTTAACGAGCTATTCTTGTATATTTTTATATTCCGAAAATCTCGACAATAGCTAAACCGATTTTGATGAAATGTGGTATATACATAGTGTACCATATTCTAAGAATTTTAATTCAGGTGTTGCGCATAGCATGGTCGTTTTTTTAATGAAATGAAAAATGCCAAACAGGTATCAAACGAAAGGTATTTTCCTGTGTATTAAGAAAAAACATTTCTAAGTAGGGTCGCAACTTTTTTTCGACAACAAACCCGAGAATCACACTCATCCAAGGGGCCGCTAGGGTGTACCATGCAACGCCATTAATTTCCAGTAAGGCCAACATTTGCCATGATTGCCCATAAAGCTCAGGGACAAACTCTTGAGTTTGTCGGAGTGGTATGTTATATGTGGCGTTTTCAAGAGTTAACGGACCAAATACGTTAAAAGTAATGCTTGCGAAAGCAAGTCAGAGACGTACTCAGAACATGGTATGGAAGGTTGGCTTAGATTTCATATCTATGGATAGTTTTATCCTGAAAAATAAAGAAATCACGATTGTTGACTGATATATAGAGCACTAACCGACATATAAACCCCTATGGCCCTATTCTTTCTCGATTATTTGATAACAATCGACAGCCTCTAACCATACAATTCATCAAGAAATCTTGTAAAGACTTGTCGAAAATATGGGGAAAACTTTTGTGAGCAGCCACCAAGAAGTAATTATGTATATTCAACTTTGTTACCAATATTTTAAACATCTTTCTATAATAAAGATACGTTTTTAAAACGTCTTTTTGAAAAGTTCCACTGCAGGTAAGAGCCGACTTACACGATTCAAGTATTGAATTGAAGTTTACCGCGACATAGACGAAGGTGGTGAGAAGGGAAGTTTTTCTCTCCATCACTTTCTCTCTCCCTTGTAAGCACTTTTTTATTTCACAATTGCTTTCAAGAAAAATGTATACATGTAAATACGAAAAGAAAACACAAAAGAGAACGAAAGCTAAATGGCATTCAATAATTTCCTCGTGTAAAACGGAATACATTTACTGATGAGTATCTAAAGCAGTGATGCTAACACGCATACAATGACTATTTGCGCTAGTGTTAGAATATGAGAGAACTCTCGCGTACACCCGAAAAATTTAGCCAACTAAATTTTTGCAAATCGATTGAGTTCACGTTAGTTGAATGGAGGATGGGGCCGTGTGCAGAAGTCCAAGCAAATGGGGAAAGTTTCTGATCGCCATTCACCTGTGAATGGCCAGAGCGATTCTTTTGCATCCCGTTCAAGCAGCTCACTACTTTCGGGCTTTACGCCCAAGTATCCTCTGGGTAACCACAGAACACCCGTTTGGTGGTGAGCTAAAGGTGAGAAGGCGACAACCTGGTAAGGCCACTCCGACATAATCGGTTTAAGGGCTTGATGGGGTGTTCAAACAGCAGCGTCTGATCACCATGTGGTGCGGCTGCAAGCGGGCGTCTGTCTTGGATCAAGCGGCTCGCTATACAAACGTGTAATAGAATTCAACCTCCCGTGAAACGGGTGGTGCGTTGGGTTTGGGACCCACCACATAAAACAACGTGCCAATGAAATTCAACAAATCCAAAATTATTGTGACATAATATATCATAAGTAGTTAAAATAAAATTGATCCCCAAAACATTTTCAAAAAATTTTGATATTAATATCAATAAATATTTTTATTCTTTTTTTATCTTTCACCCAATGAATCAATAATAAACTGCTCATAAAATGGTTTTTTTAACTGACAAATCAGGGTTTTTCTATGACTGCCGGTTACAGTTTCGTAACTGGAATGATTTCTAAAATAATGCCGTTTGACGTAATATTCGCTATAGCGTATTGCTATGTATTGGCAAATTAAACATTCAGAATTACCGAAAAAGTTTTCGCAAAATAAATATTTGTCTTCCCATTCAATGTTGCACATTTTTTATGCTTATAAGCAGCGTATACATACATTAGCGATGTTTCGTGGTCAACAGTCGTCAAGCAACTAATTACAAAACATGCCTTCTTCTCGCAGTGCATAGATGGCGCTTGCCTTGTACGTGTGCGCTCATAGGTGTGAGAGCATAAAAAATCTCCACACCGGTGATAGGATTTGTGCAACGCTGATCTAAAGCAAACTAAATTGTATGACATCCTATAAAAAAGCCGAGCAAAGCTCGGTCACCCAGTTACTGAAGTATTAATCAAATTCCGCTCATAACAAGGCTGATTCTTATAGAAACAAAATATTTGCTAAACTTTACTCTATGAAAATTTTCTCAAAATTAGAACCCTTTAACTATATTGCAAAAATTATTTCGTTTCTATTATAGTGCGTTTCATGATTAAACCACACTCAGAATTTACATGTTTTAAGCAGTTAGTTTGAATTTCAAGGTTTCTATTCATATTTTTATTTATAAGTCGTATAAATCTGTATTCTGAACTTTGTACACATCTTAAAAAAGTTAAAAAAATTAAAAAAAAAGGTTTAACGTATTTTAAATCAGAAAATCCGAAATACAGTTTTGTAGGCCTTCATTCTAGTAAAAGTAAGTAGATTTTTTCGATGTTTTAAAATCGTCCTAGATTTTTGCAATTTTACTATCTCGTTGTACTCCCTTGAACGTTTGAATAATTTTTCATTTTCCTACGGAAGATGACTTCAGAAAAAACTTAAATTTTCAAACACTCCCATCCACAGTTAACGCTAACTGCCAGATAAATTGACAACTAAATTGGCTTTCTATCAGACGAAGTGCTAGTTAGCGCTAACTGTAGATCGGGAAAATGGCTTTAATATTTATACTTTGTTACACTAGACTTTGCTGAGCTACAACAGTGTATTTCTATTATAAAAATATTGAAATTCAGAGTGGCCTAAAGATATCAAAAACACTATGGCCCGGTTTCACCAACTCGACTTAACTTAGTTAAGTAGCGATTTTCACTTTTTCAGTTTCACCACGTAACTTAGCTAAGTCGCAACTTAGTCAACTTGCCAGCTGACTTATTCTCGACTAAGCAGTGTTGCTGTGGTTCAAAACCTAAATGTCAGTAATGTTGCTAATTTGTTTTGTGCAACGCCCCAGTCGGAAACTTCACCATGCTTGACTTTAACAGGGTAAGCGTAGATGCATGTGAACGCTTGTTTTCTAGCATGCAACCATTACGAAACTATCGTTTTCAATTAAGCGCTAATTTTAGAACCTTCCAACTAAAGAGAAATGGGTGTAAGATCAATACATTCCTTCTTGTATGGCCATACATGCCCATTTCGCACTGGGGTATTGGGATGCGTAGAGTTGTCTGGTATGAAAAAATACTACTATGCATAAAACAGCTGATCGGGTTGTTGTGTTAAAAATTATTTAAGTCGCTCAGTTGGTGAAACCCAAAATTAAGTTAGTCTCGAATCTGTGCTAACTTAAGTCACGACTTAGTTTTAGTCTTAGTCGCGTTGGTGAAACCGGCCCTATATATATGGAACAATAAATTTTAATTCACGCCCAAATTCTTAAGTCGATCTTAATTTTAGACCAGCACACCTTACATCTCTGGTCAACCTGCTTGAAGGAAGGATTACATTGAGATCCTCTAACATAGATATTTCTAGCTTGGCATAAGTTTAATTCTTATTTTATAATTTAATACATTGCCTACCATTTGAAAAGATCCATCTACGATATCTTGTATTTCTTTGCCGTCATCCTAAACGCTTGGCCAGCAATATGCTCTCTGATGTTTCTGGGATAAAAATTCCGAGCAAATGGACATATCATGCTTGCTACTCTGCTACTCAACAACAGAGACGTTATGAGCTCTGCACTCCTTTTTTTTGGCTTGAATAACAAAGTTAGCTGCCATTCGCTTAGGCTTCAACTAAACTTTTTTTAGTTTTCTCTTCGAAAAATGTGTCAAACGTACTGTTTTTGTTGGTATAACTTTACACTTTACCTTAGTTGATGAACTATCAACTTTAGTGTCACGAATTAGCATACAAATTTGAGGGTTGGCATTGACTACATCGGTTATTTAGTTTTAGTTCTTACTTTCTTTGTGTAATTAATTACAACGTATTTGTGTAAATGACTTTCAAACTTCGAAACTCGAAGCAAACAAAGATATATCCCAACAAACAATTCCAATTCCACCAGAAAGTTCCGAAAAGCTTAAAAAGGCAAAAGAAAGCTTGTAAAACGTTTACTCTTGAAGTTGGGCAACATTTATCTAGAATTATCAGACAATAGAAGTGACCCTTGCGTGTAAGAATCAGGAACTATCTGATAGGAAAGAAGACAAAAGGTTTTAGAATTGTTGCCTGTATGTCTCTAGGTACGCATGGAATTGAATTCTTTTGCTAAAGACACTTTGGCGTTATTGCTCTTTATACTATTTTTAGGTGGGCGTGTGACGAAGTCTCGTACAAGGGATGACATCTAATGCATCAATAAAAGTTTCGTTTACAAAATATTTTTTAAAATATGTAATTATAAAATTTTACCAGAAGTTTTAAACAGCTTAGATTAAAATCTAACCCCATTGGAAAACCTTTGAAAATTTTTACATTAAGCAACTGCTATTGAAAAAAAGTTTTTAAAACATTCTTTAATGCGCTACCTATCTTAGTCGTTTACTGGGATGCATGACTTTAATATATTTATTCACAACAGGGTATGTATTTCATTTAAGAGAATATTTTTACAAGCCAGAAACTGAACTTGATCTATTAACTAGGAGGTACACGGCTCTTATAGTCAGAGCTAGATAAGTAGTACTAGTAAATCACCTATCATTGTGGAAATGGTGGACTCTCTATACTCTGGTACTGTATATTAGTCTGGTGTAACACTGTAGACAATTCGAAAAACTCACAGCGTCTGGTTTCGGTTAGAATCAGCTTACACAACTTATTTTGGCTTGCTGAATGTACCTTTACCTGCTAACATTGCAGCAATCCTGACTAATCCCCTCTACTACACCTACTAGCATTGACTCATTAATCTTGAATACTTACTGACCATCGAGAAAAGTTTATCCAGAGTAGTGGACTTGTGACTTTCTTTACATGTGTCCTTCTCAAGTATTCGCGACCTAATATTTGCAGCCAAGGTGGTTGCCATCAACCAAATCTTGGCAGTTGGACATGATTTCAAAACATGGCAGCTCTTGTGGACTAGCTTGTTTACGTTACAAAAAGGCCAGTTAGAGTTATAACTATAACTTTTGGAAGAACTAGGTGAAAGTAATTCGACTTCATTTTAGCTAAAGTTTGAATGTACTTTCGAAGAATCGAAGTCATGATCACCCTTAAGCTAATATTTGCGTAAAACTAGAAGAGCTCGTCAATAAACTCCCTTCAGTACAGTAAAGGGGCAGTCGCATATTTGCTTAACGGTACGCATTGAATGTCCAGTGAGAGATGTCCAGAGAGATGAGTGCTTTTTCTGAAAAAAGGGAATGCAGTTCATTGTTCCTGGCGGCAAAGGTGGTTGTTATATGCAGGAGCCGTCGAAGTTTGAGGCATCGAGTGCCATTGGAAGTGTGATTTGGCTTTTGAACAGTGTTGCTGCTAACAGTTGAGATAGTGGCTACATTGATCATGTTTATGTCGATGGACCCGTTATTAGGCGTGAACAGCAAAGGACCACAAAGGTGTGAGCCCCAGCGGTTTAAAAACCCATGCATTCATTCCGCCGAAGGACTTCCCATATCCGGAACACTCCTCAAGCTTTGTAGGAGTATTTTTCTAGTACAAATAAACAATTGAACAACAACAACAACAAATAAGATATGAAACAAACTAAACATTCCTTTATGTACATTGTATAACTATCCTTTATACTCATACGCCACAGTGGACAAATACAAATCAGTCTCAATGCTGATGATAACGAAACCCCATGTATCACTGAAAAGATAATATACCCTAATGTATTTCTGCATCAGCCAAAACTTCACATCCAAACACATTTATAAATATTAATATATTTGTTTGTTCGTACAATAGTGTCAATTTCGGGTGGAAAAAAATTCCCCATTCTCCGTTTATCAGCGAATGTCCAATTCAATTTTAATCGGGTGTTGTATCGCTGTAGGGAAACAACCTAGTTCTGTAGTAATGCATTCCTAGTTCATTGGGAATCATTAGTAGTTCGTGCTCAATCTCCGCTGTATTACCTTTTCTATAGTTTAAAATTAGTGAAACGTTCTACAGTTTAGAACCTCCATTAATATACACATAGAAAGAAAAGCAACTCGGCTTCCTTTTTCAATAGTTCCGAGCCAATATGCAATTCTAGACATTTGCCCTAGTTTCAGTATTATATTAAATTGCAGAAATTCATTTGACCTTTTGCAAAGTCCTTAGACATAATATTACTAGAGCAAAAAAAGACCAAATATTTGTTTTTAGAAATGCTTGTCTGTCTATATTTTTTTGGGTGCATGAAATTTAACGAAATTTGCACGGATGTATTGCTTGAGGTTTAATTTAAAGTTAAGGGCCCCTTTTACTTCAAGATAAAGAATTTCCACTATATACAGTGCAGACAAGAAAATGTTGGCTATATTTTTGTATACGATTATATTTCAGGGATGCTCAATGAATGAAACGACTCTATTTCGTTTCGTTACTTCACAAAAAAAAAAACTTAACGAAAAAATTTCATTTCAATTAATTCACGAAATAAAATTATCAAAATGATTTCGTTTCGGTAATTCACAAAACTAAATTATCAAAATGTAACGTTGCATCGAAATAAATCAACGAAAACATCTCAATTAAACTGTGCTGGCAATACCTTCAAGAGAGGCATACAGAGCTCTCGGGTAAATCAAATCAATTCGTGCAATTATAAACTTGATTTTTGAGCATTTAAAAATTATTATGGGAATTATATTCTGCAAATAAGTAGATTATATAATTATTTATATTATTAAAAAGTTAGAACTTAATGAAAAATTTACCCAAACTCATGCATTTCAAAAATCGTATGTTTCCTTTTCTTTTGTATGTTAAGTTTTTATGTATATCATTCGCCTGACTGTTCGTGGCGGCATTGCCAGCAGAATAACAACATAAAATTTAGTGTTATAAAGTTACCAACTACGTATCGTTTACGTTAGTTAATGAAATGAAACTATTTCGATAATTTCTTTTCGTTAATCAAAGAAATATTATTGATTTCGTTTGTAACACAAAGAAATTATTTAGATAATTGCCTAAAGGATAAAAAGCAGAAACGATTGGATTTTTTCGGTAAGCAATAATACTATCGTTACGATGCGTCCTTGGTATATTTAGTGAAATTGTAAGAGACTACTTTTTAGTGCAAAAACGCTAAATCTAAAATAATTAGAATTACAACAAACATCTACTGCACGAAATAGAATTGCATTCACCGATATTTGTCTGGACGTCTTTCTTGAAATATAGGACACATTTTATCTTGCTTCTGAATAGCCTGATAACCGCGAGCATCTAGTATAAATTATAAAACCTCAAGAAACAATAAATGCTTTTCGTCAAAGGACATTGTAAGAAGAATAATTGTGGTGCTTTGCGAAGATTACTCAACTGCTGCTTTTGAACTAATGAACATCTGGTTACTATCGAGCTAGCGCTTACTTGACACATTAGATCTAGTTCCGTTTCACTAGTTATTGATTCCCTACAGGAGTGCACACACACACATATATATAGAATCTACAAGCAATTTATTTGCTTATTTTTTGTTTTTCATATCACAATTTTTGTATTTGCCAGCGGCATCCGCATGTGGGGTGAAAAATAGTAGGTGACGAATATGCATGAAGTCATCTACTAGTAGAACAGGTGATATTTGCACAGACCGCGACATATTTACTCACAGCAAGCCAACAACATTCAGTCACTAGACTGCGCGCTTGGACTTCTCGTTCGGGTTTTAGTGGTGTTGGTGGGTGTGAGAAAATCAATTTCGGTGCGCCAAAACACCAACGCAATAGAATCATTCACAGCTGAGGTTGTGGCATTGTAAACGTAGCTGTTTTTATTCAGATTTTATTCGCTCTGTGCAAAAGGGAGTAGAAACTGATGCACGCCCGAAATGGATAACCAAATCAGAACAAAACTAAAAATTACGTGGCGGTTCTACTTTTTGAAGGCAATATGTTTATCGTTTTCCGAATGCAATCTCATTTTCCTTCCAAGTCGTCTCTGTTTCTATTGCTCTTTGGTTTCCTATTTTAGCACGATATTGGGACCCCTGTCCAGTCTCTAGCAAACTCAAGTTTTTTTAAAAGCAATATCGTGTGAACATCAGAAATTTTATACCAAAAAGTGTATGCAAAAGCTTAAAATACAAGGCATTCGGCAAAACTTTAGTGCTCAGAGAGAGACATTGCATCTACATATGACACAACAGCTCGTCATTTAATTGAAGAAAAATACGTACGGTCATCTTCTGTTGCTGGATCAATTTTGTTGGGTAGGAGTACCTAGCAGCTACCAAAGCCATACCCCGTTCTTAAAGAATTAAAAAATAAAATTGTGCTTGGAGAGGCTGCGCCATCAGCAAAACAATGTTTGCAGCATGATCCCTCCTCTCAGCAGAAACAACATTTACTCCTTTGCCTATGGCCTACCGCTCGTCATCACAGACAACCAGTGAAGAAATGGTATCATAGTACTCAACGGATTTCGGTGAATGTGGGTTTTCCATCAGCCCAGTCAAGTAGGCCACCTATAGGTCATTCGGTGATAGCTGAGTCCTCCCTATCCTGTTCAAGAACACCCACACTATGTAGACCCAGCTCTCTTGCTGGAGAAGGCATTTCGTGTATAGCACCTTTGTATTTTGTTGGTCCTATAGTCATCAAAAATCGGCTCCTCAGCTGCATAATTAGCCACTGGTCCGTGATCGGTTATACCCCAGTAGCGAGAGGCCGACTACAAAGTGCTTTCCTCCGTGACGTTGCCTGCTTTTTCCGGTTTGTATGCTTTGATTTAGAAGCTATAGTGTCAAAACGTATACAAACAGTGACCTTGGCTGGTACTAGGAGTACCGTCCATGATGCTTTCCGAAATAGCTCTTCCCAGTACCAAAATATTTCTTATTTTTATTCATTACTCGCCCGGAATATGAGCTAGTTGATTCGTCGATTAGCAGCGGGTTTCAGTTTCGACTCAGTGCTTATAGGGGTCTCTCAACTCAATATGTGCGGTTTACCATACTGTCCCGACTAGCTGTCGCTTATCTACCAGGGACCGATTTTGGAGCCCTTCTTGTTTCGTTCTTGGGCTCGTTCTGCCGTGTTCTATTGTTAATTTTTCTATCCGAGGCTGAATTCGTAATAGCTCTTTAGTGGTATACTGCTTATCTACGCTAATCAGGGATAAAGAGCTATCGTTGATGTATAACCTTATGAGTCATGCGATGTGGTGACGAACCTGGAACTGGTTGAGTGAGCATCATTCCAACCTACTGACTTGGCGGCATACCACACTCGCCATTATAGGGGTCAAATCATCTTCTAAAAACTGCCAAGTGCATCATCGTTGTGAGTCGATTTTGACACAGTCATATGCACTACCTTCATGTATTCGGAAACACCAGTTTTATTTGGCTTCTCTATATCAGTCATTATCGGTAAAAGCACGGATACCCCTCATCAGCTTTGGCCGGTCTTGGGCCATCAGCAGCCGCTGGTCCAGAATCTGGTACCACGACTTTTTCCGATAAAATAAGTCAAACTAACTACTCGACGCTTTCTGAAGAGGGTATCGCATCCATCTTCTGCAGACCAGAACTCAGTTAATAATATCGCACTAGTTTCACAAGAATAGGACAGATTGTAATAAACCAAATTAAGATATAGAACGTTCCTTCCTTAAGTGCCGGAAGAAACCAAATTCTTATTAAATAAATATATTCCAAATATTTTAAAAGTTTTTTACCAATGACATTGACTTACAAAGAAATAAATGCGAAGGGCTGGTTTGTTTTGAAAAATCGCGTGATGTCAATAATTAAATGTTTCGTGCAGCGGGTAAAAGCACCGTGGTATGCGCAGGCATTTACAGCCAACAACGAGTGCATCGCCTTTTGCGCCTGACGTGCATTGCTCTACTTGGTCGCCTGCAGTAAATGGCGCGTTTTCCGTTTAATATAAAAATTGTATTTACATATGTGTATTTTTTTGTCATTTACATATTTTTCTGATGAATTACAAGTTATTAAAATTATTATTGTAGGCATATCCTCACGCTTTATTTTCAATTTATCAGATTAATGAAACGGAAACATGCAGCCGGATTTGAGAGTGTTGTGCTTGTTAGCAGTTCTGTGGTTATGAGAACTATAGAAACATGAGAAATTTCCAAAAAAAAAATAGAGGCTCACACATCTGTTAATGAAAACTAACTAGCGGACGCCAGCGCATTTGAAAGTGTAGTGTGATATTTTTAGATTTTATTCTACCAAAAACGCGGCCAAAGTGAGCGAAGTGGATGTTATTGTCAGTCTCAAAGTGGGCGTCCTGTTTTAAACTGAAATTAGTGTGAAAAACGTTAGTGCTAGCTTTTGACTCCAATTTGCATTTCAATATCGGAGAGCGTCTTAAGTTTTCTTTCCGGGCGCATTTTCTTTTTCAATTCCTTCTTGTAACCATTTACTTCCTGTTTTAGTTCATTTTTTAATTTGCTTTTGAGAAAAGAAAAAACACCAACCAAGGGCAGCGAAAGGATAAAGCCAGCTGTTTTGACGATACGCAAACACAACTCTCGATTTTTTACGGAGCTGTGATTTCAACTCGCACTCAATTCAAGCTACTCCTTTATGTGGCGTGAACACAAAAGGATGATTTTTTTGGCAAGAAAAAACTATTTTTAATTGAACCGATTAGTTTGCGTTCAAATAGACAGACTGGATAACAGACCTAATAATAAGAAATGAAAGACGGGGAAACACTGTCCCTCCGGCTTCAAAGCTTCCAAAGAGTACACTTTACAAGTGCTGCTAGTCACCTTTGATCTTAAAAATGCATTTAACTCCGCCAAGTGGAACGCCATGCTCGATGCACTAAAATGCCCCTCCAAGGTTACGATATATCTGCTAGATACAAATATTACGGGATTACTGAAGATACCGTTTGCTAATGTACGATATCACGTAAAGTCAAAGTAAGGTGAAGATAACAGGAGGAGTAACAAAAGGTATCGCCGCTAGGTCAGGACCTTTCAAATGTACGCATGATGAGTTTTCTAGTAGTTTTTGCAGACATACATATATAGGTCAAAATACCTTAATAGCTGTTTGTTTAGCCGTCTAAGCGAGTTTGACCTTCCAACAAAGCCCGCCACCTGACTCTATTCTTTGCCAGTTGATGCCAATTAGAAACGCTCGTTCTCCAATTGGTCTTTCCAACGGAGTGGCGGCTTCTCTCTTGCTCTGCTTCCATGGGTGGGTTCCGACAAGAACACCTTCCGGGCCGGAGCATCTTTTTTTGGCATTACATGGCCAAGCCAACGTAGTGGTTGGGTTTTAATTCTTTGGACAATGTCGACTTATGCGTAGAGCTCATACAACTCATCATTAAATCTCCTTCGATAAACACCGTCGGCATCGCGTAGAGGCCCAGAAATAATAAATATAATATAAGTTGATTTTTGTTGGAACGATTTTCCGTCATCCCTTGTCAAGTTTGGTTTTGTGACAAACCGGTTTCGGCGTTCTGCCATTTTCAATGCCTAGTTTCGTTCTGGTCTGTGTCTATCCGCTGCGTTGTTTTTATAGTCCGTGGGTGCTGTGGCAGGTAATGTCAATCTTTGTGTTCGTGGTAGGTAACGTTAATATGCGTGTGTGTGTGCGCGGTATTGATACGTCCGAATTGTTATCTGTCCCAAGGGTTGTTTTTGTAGGTATGTAGACATACCGCTTGTTAGCTAAGCGGTAGGTTGAGGTAGGTAGAAATCGGTGATTTTTGCAGTTTGGTTCATATTTAGTTTTTGCTTGTTCATTGTTACGTGTTTGGTTGCTGTACCTGCTGGCTTGTGCTGTTTTTTGTAAACTAGTTTTAAGGGTTCAAATATTTCGTCAGAGATAGTGTTGGTTTGTTCGTTTATGATCCTGCCGTCAAATGTTTTTAACTTGTATATCTCCATGTTCTCAAGTACATTAAGCCGCCGGCCTTTTCCTTGTACGTGAAGTATTCGAGCCGTTGTTTTTATGTTAGCTGGGGTGCAGTTGTTCTCGAACATGTGGTTCGCGAAATTAGATTCTGGTATTATGGTGGGTTTTCGTGTTTTTTTGTTGTAGTCCCTGATATGCTCTCGGAATCGTGTGCTTATTTTTCTTCCTGTTTGTCCTATGTAGCTGTATTGACATTCACAAGTAAGCCTATACACTCCGTGTCTGTTGAATGGGTCATCAGAATTAGTGTCGGTTCTTAGTTTTTGTCCGACGTTGTTAGATGTTCTGAATGCTGTGTTGATGTTATATCTTTTAAAGAAGTTTGCTAATTTGTACGTCGTTTTTCCAGTGTATGTCATTGCCGTCCAAACCATTGGATTTTCCTCTACGTTTACTCTTTTTTGTTCCATGGCTACTTCTGAGTTTATCCACAAGTGCTTTCTTGTATCCATTATTTGCCGCTATGTTATATATTGTATTAAGCTCTCTCCAGTATGCTTCCTGTGTGAGCGGCGTTCTCTGAAGCCTATCCACTAAGTGCCTCAATGCTGCATTTTTGTGCTGTTGCGGATGGTTTGATGTAGAGTGTATTATGGTGTCCGTGGCAGTCGGTTTTCTATAAATGCCGTAGTTGAACCTATTTGTTATTTTGTCAATCCCTATAGTTAGGTCCAGGTAGTTCATTATTCCATCTTTTTCTACTTCCATTGTGAACTCTATGTTGCTATGTTGCCTGTTGAGGAACTCTAGTATTTGCTCTTCGTTATCGTCATTTAGGATGCAGATGATGTCATCCACGTATCTAGCGTAGAATGCCACGCCTAACTTGGTTTTTAACTCCTGTATATATTTTCCTTCCAAGTTTTGCATGAATGTTTCCATGAGAATGGCCGATGTTGGGTTACCCATTCCTAGTCCGTTTGTCTGTCTATATATTTTGTTGTTGAACCGGAAATAGTTTTGCCGCAGCGTTGTTCTTAGCGCGTTGGTAATTTGGTCAGTTTTTACCTTATCTTCAGTTTTGTCCAGTAGTGTTTTGTTGACTATATCCATTGTATCTGTTAGTGGTATTGACGGGTATAAGTCCTTTATGTCAAAGGATACGAGTTTACTGCTCCTTGTGAGTTTAACGGTCTCAAGTCTTTGTAGTAGTTCTATCGTATTGCTTATTGTGTATTCGTGCCCTAGTTTCAGAGTGTCCTTTAAAATCGTTTTTAGATGTTTCGACAGTTTATAACCCGGCGCGGACTTAAAATTAATTATAGGTCTCATCGGCGTATCCTTCTTGTGGATTTTAGGTAACGCAATGAGTGGAGGAGCAGATGGATTCATTTGTGTTAGGGTATATGCCATCCTCTCGTCTATTATTTTGGTAGCATTTTTTATAACCTCTTTAACTTCGGTCTGGTATTTATCCGTGGGGTTATCCCTAATAATGCGGCATTTCATTTCCTCGATGAGCTTCTCAGAGGTTGCAATATCGCTTCTTCCATATGAGGAACAGGAGCACGCAAGGCACATGTGCAGAGAAATCATAAGCAAGGAAGTAAGAGCCCAGGAAGCACAAAAAGGAAATAAGGAGCTGAAAATATTGAAAAGGCTACAACGAAAGCTAAAAAATAACAACATCGTCACAACGAAGGCAGACAAAGGAAACACAACGGTGCTAATCAGTAAGGATGAATATATAGCAAAGACAGAGAAGCTCATCGAGGAAATGAAATGCCGCATTATTAGGGATAACCCCACGGATAAATACCAGACCGAAGTTAAAGAGGTTATAAAAAATGCTACCAAAATAATAGACGAGAGGATGGCATATACCCTAACACAAATGAATCCATCTGCTCCTCCACTCATTGCGTTACCTAAAATCCACAAGAAGGATACGCCGATGAGACCTATAATTAATTTTAAGTCCGCGCCGGGTTATAAACTGTCGAAACATCTAAAAACGATTTCAAAGGACACTCTGAAACTAGGGCACGAATACACAATAAGCAATACGATAGAACTACTACAAAGACTTGAGACCGTTAAACTCACAAGGAGCAGTAAACTCGTATCCTTTGACATAAAGGACTTATACCCGTCAATACCACTAACAGATACAATGGATATAGTCAACAAAACACTACTGGACAAAACTGAAGATAAGGTAAAAACTGACCAAATTACCAACGCGCTAAGAACAACGCTGCGGCAAAACTATTTCCGGTTCAACAACAAAATATATAGACAGACAAACGGACTAGGAATGGGTAACCCAACATCGGCCATTCTCATGGAAACATTCATGCAAAACTTGGAAGGAAAATATATACAGGAGTTAAAAACCAAGTTAGGCGTGGCATTCTACGCTAGATACGTGGATGACATCATCTGCATCCTAAATGACGATAACGAAGAGCAAATACTAGAGTTCCTCAACAGGCAACATAGCAACATAGAGTTCACAATGGAAGTAGAAAAAGATGGAATAATGAACTACCTGGACCTAACTATAGGGATTGACAAAATAACAAATAGGTTCAACTACGGCATTTATAGAAAACCGACTGCCACGGACACCATAATACACTCTACATCAAACCATCCGCAACAGCACAAAAATGCAGCATTGAGGCACTTAGTGGATAGGCTTCAGAGAACGCCGCTCACACAGGAAGCATACTGGAGAGAGCTTAATACAATATATAACATAGCGGCAAATAATGGATACAAGAAAGCACTTGTGGATAAACTCAGAAGTAGCCATGGAACAAAAAAGAGTAAACGTAGAGGAAAATCCAATGGTTTGGACGGCAATGACATACACTGGAAAAACGACGTACAAATTAGCAAACTTCTTTAAAAGATATAACATCAACACAGCATTCAGAACATCTAACAACGTCGGACAAAAACTAAGAACCGACACTAATTCTGATGACCCATTCAACAGACACGGAGTGTATAGGCTTACTTGTGAATGTCAATACAGCTACATAGGACAAACAGGAAGAAAAATAAGCACACGATTCCGAGAGCATATCAGGGACTACAACAAAAAAACACGAAAACCCACCATAATACCAGAATCTAATTTCGCGAACCACATGTTCGAGAACAACTGCACCCCAGCTAACATAAAAACAACGGCTCGAATACTTCACGTACAAGGAAAAGGCCGGCGGCTTAATGTACTTGAGAACATGGAGATATACAAGTTAAAAACATTTGACGGCAGGATCATAAACGAACAAACCAACACTATCTCTGACGAAATATTTGAACCCTTAAAACTAGTTTACAAAAAACAGCACAAGCCAGCAGGTACAGCAACCAAACACGTAACAATGAACAAGCAAAAACTAAATATGAACCAAACTGCAAAAATCACCGATTTCTACCTACCTCAACCTACCGCTTAGCTAACAAGCGGTATGTCTACATACCTACAAAAACAACCCTTGGGACAGATAACAATTCGGACGTATCAATACCGCGCACACACACACGCATATTAACGTTACCTACCACGAACACAAAGATTGACATTACCTGCCACAGCACCCACGGACTATAAAAACAACGCAGCGGATAGACACAGACCAGAACGAAACTAGGCATTGAAAATGGCAGAACGCCGAAACCGGTTTGTCACAAAACCAAACTTGACAAGGGATGACGGAAAATCGTTCCAACAAAAATCAGCTTACTACCCTGTCGGAAGATCAACACAACAAAATAAATCACTTACCGCCTGTCAGGCTTTTAATTTAAACACAGATGGACTACTAACGAAATACGAACGGAAACTGCGAAAAATGCATACGACTAAGGCAAATATTTGGTTCAACAAGCAATGTTTAGAATTGAATGTTACACCGAAATTTGCGCGAATAAAAATAAAAACCAACACCCAAGCAAGTAGGAGAACGACCAGGAAGGCGGAAAAGGACTTTTTAAAGTTCGAATTACAAAGCCTATACGCTAAGAAAGACAAGATAAACACCGAACTACTGAGGATACATCTGCAATTGTCCGGATTCTTGCCCACGACTGCATTGATGGACTGCTTCGACCACATAGAGACGGGAATCAAACGCGAACTGCAACGCAAATATGAAAAACTGAACCGAAAATTGGACCAGTTAACGGGCCGACGCGATCACAGTAACAGTCAACAAACACACGAATTTAACAAAAGGTTCGTAAACCTAACAACAGTGGCCATTAGCAACGAAGAAGCGCAACTTCTGGGGAAGGGCCTGAAGCACAACATCGCGGATAGCAATGAAGCAAAAAGAACTGAGCAAGCGATAGTAGACGCAGAGGTTGCAATATCGCTTCTTCCATATGAGGAACAGGAGCACGCAAGGCACATGTGCAGAGAAATCATAAGCAAGGAAGTAAGAGCCCAGGAAGCACAAAAAGGAAATAAGGAGCTGAAAATATTGAAAAGGCTACAACGAAAGCTAAAAAATAACAACATCGTCACAACGAAGGCAGACAAAGGAAACACAACGGTGCTAATCAGTAAGGATGAATATATAGCAAAGACAGAGAAGCTCATCGAGGAAATGAAATGCCGCATTATTAGGGATAACCCCACGGATAAATACCAGACCGAAGTTAAAGAGGTTATAAAAAATGCTACCAAAATAATAGACGAGAGGATGGCATATACCCTAACACAAATGAATCCATCTGCTCCTCCACTCATTGCGTTACCTAAAATCCACAAGAAGGATACGCCGATGAGACCTATAATTAATTTTAAGTCCGCGCCGGGTTATAAACTGTCGAAACATCTAAAAACGATTTTAAAGGACACTCTGAAACTAGGGCACGAATACACAATAAGCAATACGATAGAACTACTACAAAGACTTGAGACCGTTAAACTCACAAGGAGCAGTAAACTCGTATCCTTTGACATAAAGGACTTATACCCGTCAATACCACTAACAGATACAATGGATATAGTCAACAAAACACTACTGGACAAAACTGAAGATAAGGTAAAAACTGACCAAATTACCAACGCGCTAAGAACAACGCTGCGGCAAAACTATTTCCGGTTCAACAACAAAATATATAGACAGACAAACGGACTAGGAATGGGTAACCCAACATCGGCCATTCTCATGGAAACATTCATGCAAAACTTGGAAGGAAAATATATACAGGAGTTAAAAACCAAGTTAGGCGTGGCATTCTACGCTAGATACGTGGATGACATCATCTGCATCCTAAATGACGATAACGAAGAGCAAATACTAGAGTTCCTCAACAGGCAACATAGCAACATAGAGTTCACAATGGAAGTAGAAAAAGATGGAATAATGAACTACCTGGACCTAACTATAGGGATTGACAAAATAACAAATAGGTTCAACTACGGCATTTATAGAAAACCGACTGCCACGGACACCATAATACACTCTACATCAAACCATCCGCAACAGCACAAAAATGCAGCATTGAGGCACTTAGTGGATAGGCTTCAGAGAACGCCGCTCACACAGGAAGCATACTGGAGAGAGCTTAATACAATATATAACATAGCGGCAAATAATGGATACAAGAAAGCACTTGTGGATAAACTCAGAAGTAGCCATGGAACACAAAAAAGAGTAAACGTAGAGGAAAATCCAATGGTTTGGACGGCAATGACATACACTGGAAAAACGACGTACAAATTAGCAAACTTCTTTAAAAGATATAACATCAACACAGCATTCAGAACATCTAACAACGTCGGACAAAAACTAAGAACCGACACTAATTCTGATGACCCATTCAACAGACACGGAGTGTATAGGCTTACTTGTGAATGTCAATACAGCTACATAGGACAAACAGGAAGAAAAATAAGCACACGATTCCGAGAGCATATCAGGGACTACAACAAAAAAACACGAAAACCCACCATAATACCAGAATCTAATTTCGCGAACCACATGTTCGAGAACAACTGCACCCCAGCTAACATAAAAACAACGGCTCGAATACTTCACGTACAAGGAAAAGGCCGGCGGCTTAATGTACTTGAGAACATGGAGATATACAAGTTAAAAACATTTGACGGCAGGATCATAAACGAACAAACCAACACTATCTCTGACGAAATATTTGAACCCTTAAAACTAGTTTACAAAAAACAGCACAAGCCAGCAGGTACAGCAACCAAACACGTAACAATGAACAAGCAAAAACTAAATATGAACCAAACTGCAAAAATCACCGATTTCTACCTACCTCAACCTACCGCTTAGCTAACAAGCGGTATGTCTACATACCTACAAAAACAACCCTTGGGACAGATAACAATTCGGACGTATCAATACCGCGCACACACACACGCATATTAACGTTACCTACCACGAACACATAGATTGACATTACCTGCCACAGCACCCACGGACTATAAAAACAACGCAGCGGATAGACACAGACCAGAACGAAACTAGGCATTGAAAATGGCAGAACGCCGAAACCGGTTTGTCACAAAACCAAACTTGACAAGGGATGACGGAAAATCGTTCCAACAAAAATCAGCTTACTACCCTGTCGGAAGATCAACACAACAAAATAAATCACTTACCGCCTGTCAGGCTTTTAATTTAAACACAGATGGACTACTAACGAAATACGAACGGAAACTGCGAAAAATGCATACGACTAAGGCAAATATTTGGTTCAACAAGCAATGTTTAGAATTGAATGTTACACCGAAATTTGCGCGAATAAAAATAAAAACCAACACCCAAGCAAGTAGGAGAACGACCAGGAAGGCGGAAAAGGACTTTTTAAAGTTCGAATTACAAAGCCTATACGCTAAGAAAGACAAGATAAACACCGAACTACTGAGGATACATCTGCAATTGTCCGGATTCTTGCCCACGACTGCATTGATGGACTGCTTCGACCACATAGAGACGGGAATCAAACGCGAACTGCAACGCAAATATGAAAAACTGAACCGAAAATTGGACCAGTTAACGGGCCGACGCGATCACAGTAACAGTCAACAAACACACGAATTTAACAAAAGGTTCGTAAACCTAACAACAGTGGCCATTAGCAACGAAGAAGCGCAACTTCTGGGGAAGGGCCTGAAGCACAACATCGCGGATAGCAATGAAGCAAAAAGAACTGAGCAAGCGATAGTAGACGCAGAGGTTGCAATATCGCTTCTTCCATATGAGGAACAGGAGCACGCAAGGCACATGTGCAGAGAAATCATAAGCAAGGAAGTAAGAGCCCAGGAAGCACAAAAAGGAAATAAGGAGCTGAAAATATTGAAAAGGCTACAACGAAAGCTAAAAAATAACAACATCGTCACAACGAAGGCAGACAAAGGAAACACAACGGTGCTAATCAGTAAGGATGAATATATAGCAAAGACAGAGAAGCTCATCGAGGAAATGAAATGCCGCATTATTAGGGATAACCCCACGGATAAATACCAGACCGAAGTTAAAGAGGTTATAAAAAATGCTACCAAAATAATAGACGAGAGGATGGCATATACCCTAACACAAATGAATCCATCTGCTCCTCCACTCATTGCGTTACCTAAAATCCACAAGAAGGATACGCCGATGAGACCTATAATTAATTTTAAGTCCGCGCCGGGTTATAAACTGTCGAAACATCTAAAAACTATTTTAAAGGACACTCTGAAACTAGGGCACGAATACACAATAAGCAATACGATAGAACTACTACAAAGACTTGAGACCGTTAAACTCACAAGGAGCAGTAAACTCGTATCCTTTGACATAAAGGACTTATACCCGTCAATACCACTAACAGATACAATGGATATAGTCAACAAAACACTACTGGACAAAACTGAAGATAAGGTAAAAACTGACCAAATTACCAACGCGCTAAGAACAACGCTGCGGCAAAACTATTTCCGGTTCAACAACAAAATATATAGACAGACAAACGGACTAGGAATGGGTAACCCAACATCGGCCATTCTCATGGAAACATTCATGCAAAACTTGGAAGGAAAATATATACAGGAGTTAAAAACCAAGTTAGGCGTGGCATTCTACGCTAGATACGTGGATGACATCATCTGCATCCTAAATGACGATAACGAAGAGCAAATACTAGAGTTCCTCAACAGGCAACATAGCAACATAGAGTTCACAATGGAAGTAGAAAAAGATGGAATAATGAACTACCTGGACCTAACTATAGGGATTGACAAAATAACAAATAGGTTCAACTACGGCATTTATAGAAAACCGACTGCCACGGACACCATAATACACTCTACATCAAACCATCCGCAACAGCACAAAAATGCAGCATTGAGGCACTTAGTGGATAGGCTTCAGAGAACGCCGCTCACACAGGAAGCATACTGGAGAGAGCTTAATACAATATATAACATAGCGGAAAATAATGGATACAAGAAAGCACTTGTGGATAAACTCAGAAGTAGCCATGGAACACAAAAAAGAGTAAACGTAGAGGAAAATCCAATGGTTTGGACGGCAATGACATACACTGGAAAAACGACGTACAAATTAGCAAACTTCTTTAAAAGATATAACATCAACACAGCATTCAGAACATCTAACAACGTCGGACAAAAACTAAGAACCGACACTAATTCTGATGACCCATTCAACAGACACGGAGTGTATAGGCTTACTTGTGAATGTCAATACAGCTACATAGGACAAACAGGAAGAAAAATAAGCACACGATTCCGAGAGCATATCAGGGACTACAACAAAAAAACACGAAAACCCACCATAATACCAGAATCTAATTTCGCGAACCACATGTTCGAGAACAACTGCACCCCAGCTAACATAAAAACAACGGCTCGAATACTTCACGTACAAGGAAAAGGCCGGCGGCTTAATGTACTTGAGAACATGGAGATATACAAGTTAAAAACATTTGACGGCAGGATCATAAACGAACAAACCAACACTATCTCTGACGAAATATTTGAACCCTTAAAACTAGTTTACAAAAAACAGCACAAGCCAGCAGGTACAGCAACCAAACACGTAACAATGAACAAGCAAAAACTAAATATGAACCAAACTGCAAAAATCACCGATTTCTACCTACCTCAACCTACCGCTTAGCTAACAAGCGGTATGTCTACATACCTACAAAAACAACCCTTGGGACAGATAACAATTCGGACGTATCAATACCGCGCACACACACACGCATATTAACGTTACCTACCACGAACACATAGATTGACATTACCTGCCACAGCACCCACGGACTATAAAAACAACGCAGCGGATAGACACAGACCAGAACGAAACTAGGCATTGAAAATGGCAGAACGCCGAAACCGGTTTGTCACAAAACCAAACTTGACAAGGGATGACGGAAAATCGTTCCAACAAAAATCAGCTTACTACCCTGTCGGAAGATCAACACAACAAAATAAATAATATAAGTCTTTGCAGACAACGTAGCTTAAAATAAACCAAGTTACTCGTAGTGTACAAAGATTCAGCTACAACAAGCAGAGAATAGTAGACCTACTCAACAGGTCAAGAAAAGAAATTTAGAATTAGAGCCACGCTGACGGGACACTGGCCTCTGCGCCAACACGCCGAAAGAATGGCCATCCCGTAGAACAACAGATGCGGAAGCTGCGACGAAGAGAGATGCCAAGAAGCAAATGAACACTACCTATGCGAATGTTCAGCTCTAGCGCACATCAGGTTTGCAACCTTGGGCAGTTATATAATACCAGAACTTAAGGGCATCGAAACGCTCAATAAGGGGCATTAGCAACTACATAGACATAACAGCAGCATCCTAATAAGTGGACGATGCCGGGAGAAAGTGCATCAAAATGGCGCCCAGAGCGCTACCTGTGCTCGGATGTATTTTCTCTCCCGAGCGGCACGGCAACCAACCAGCCTTGTAGAGTGTGATTTTTCTCTATCCAGTGAATTTCTTACATCTTTTCGATGATTGCAATCAATATCCATAAACTACTTCAATGAATATGCTCATGTTATTTACTTGTTTGGGGTTAAGGACACTCGTAAGCATTTCAAATCATTAGAAAATTATGTCAAATTTTGTGTAGACACAAAAGTTGTGAAAATTGAAATGTGCTCATGATAGGCTTTTTTAATTTTGATTCGACACGAATCTTTGTCTACAAGCAGATCTACATGCAAGTGCGCCAAGCTTGCGTGCTACTAATCTAGCTCACTGCGAAGCCATCAGAAATCTGTCACATGCATGACAATACAATCCTTGTGCATATGCATTCATATACGTTAAGAGATATGTGTATGACGGGTAGAATATTTAATTGATTTGTTGACTTCCTTAAATTCAATTTTCGATGGAAAACAAGTTTTATCAGGCTTTAATTGAGTTTTCTTGCTGTGTTTGCCATAAAATAAAATTTCTTTAATCAATTTGGAAGCTCGAATCCTACGATATTGGCATATTCATTGCATACATACTTTCATAAACGCAGTGTGGCACCCTCAACAGACAGCCGGATTGAGTGGAATTAAAACAATTTACCTGGTATTAACAGTAAAAGTAAGTCGGAAGTCTGAATATATGCGCTCTGTCTCAGGTTTAAAAACAAAACAAAAACTAAGAAAATACATATACGAGTATAAACAAGTAAGGAAAGGGATGTCTTCGACTCTCCCGAAGACTTTATACCTTTCATGAATACGCATCACGGTTCTAACTGTCCGATCCTTACTAACAATTAGTACAAGGCCGTAGCCAGGGCCTTGGTATGAGGCTTCTTTTTGGCACCTTCAAAAAATGCTAAAGAAAGCCTTCCTTTTTCATGCCAGATGCAGCTGCAAGGAAATTATAAAAATAAAACCATTAAAGAAAGCAACATACGTACCTTAAAAGAAAAATAACGACAAATTTGGCTTGCACTGCAAAAATAAGATAATTTCTTGAGAGCCTTGACAATAATAGAAACCCTTGAATTGCATGAAATTTAGAAGCAAACTTTGTCCCACGGCATTTCGTGACACACAAAATGTGTCCGCATTATATTTTTCGCTAAAATATTGCAAAAATAAAAATAATGCAATAAAGTTTTTTGTTCTTTAAAATTCATATACAAATATTTTTCCAAGCCTTGGTTTAAAACCAAGTAGTTACCAAAGTCGTTTATTAGTCTATCTGTATAGTTTTTTCATTTTCTTATTCTCTTTGCTTCTTTTCTTTCAAATGGCCACCCTAAATGTAAAGCACGACGAAAATGTCGCTTCCGCTCTCAATGTGTTTGATTTAGGCGAAATAGTCATTGTGTTTATACCTTTAATTGAACGTACATACTTTTTATTACAACCATGCATGATAGCAGCGAGTGAGTCCTGATGGTCAGCTGATTTTTGTTTACATTTGCATTACAAAAAAATAACAAAGTGAATTGAATTCTGAGTCTAAAATGAGTGTAAAACGAAAATCGCTGCTCGATTATGGTTTCAAAAGCAAAAAAGTTGAAAACGAAATTACTCCTGGACATCAAGTCAAGTAGCTAGTCGTTCAGAAACTGTATGCCATTCAGATATGAACATCATGGACATTGGTGGCTATTTAGGAATAGCAGTAGAAGATAGCAAAAAATATGACCTTCTTACTTCACCGTGGATACCTGAAGAATCTTTTACATTTTCGGGAGTGGGAAAGAGGAATCCAAAATTTCAACATCATTGGTTGAGAAGGTATTATCTGCAATTAATACTATTTTATGTTTATATAGTTGTGACAATTCTATAGATATGAATGGCTTGTTTATACGCAAGCCAAAGGAGCAGGTGCATTGTGCAAATATTGTGCTCTTTTCCCCCATGAATATGCCGGAAAAGGGAAACACCAACAGTTGAACTCATTTGTGACTAAGCCATTACAAAAATGGAAAGATGCCATTGAAAACTTTGAAGCGCACTCAAAGTGCCAATATCACGCTTCTAGCATTATTTATGCTAATAATTTTATAAAAGTTTGGACAAGGGCGGTACCTGATATACGATCACATATTGATATAACACGTATGGAGCAAATGAAATCGAACAGAAGTAAGCTTGTTCCAATTATTGAGGTGATCAAGTTATGTGGTCGGCAAGAACTAGCTTTAAGGGGAACGGATGACTGTGGAATGCTTGCTAAAGAGCAGGAGCACAATGGTGGTAATTTACGTGCACTTTTGCGTATGAGTTTGCTTGTGGCGATGAAATTGCGAAACATCATTTTGAAAATGCTGCTAAAAATGCGCAATATTTAAGGCCGACCATTCAGAATGAAATAATCGCAACTTGCGGACAAATAATTCAGCGTAAAATAGTGGAAAGGATAAATATGGCAAAATCTTTCTCAATTTTAGTAGATGAGACAACAGATATTGGACAAATTGAACAAATGTCTCTCAGTGTTCGTTATATTGACGGGCCATTATATTGCAGAAGTTATCTTAGAAACCTTAAGGGCAGTAGGTATAGACGAAAAATATATGATAGGGCAGGGATATGACGGCGCAGCAGCGATGAAGGGGAGTTTCAATGGAGTACAAGCAATTATGAGAAAACGTTTTCCTGCAGCATTATATGTACATTGTTGCTCTCACTCCTTAAACCTGGCATTGCGACATGCTTGTGAGGTGCATTACATTCGAAATTGCTTAGGTATTGTCAAGACAATTACGTCCTTTTTCAAAAAGTCTGCTAAAAGATCACTAAATTTAACTGAAAAAATCAAAACAATATTTCCGCAAGCTAAATCTAATAAGCTAATTTCGTTCTGCGCAAGTCGTTGGGTGGAAAATCATGATAGCTTACTCAGGTTTAAAGAAATGCTTCCTGCAATAGTTATAGCTCTTGAAGAGTTACTTCTTGACCCAGATACTGATGCTTCAGCTAAGGCCAGCTCGTTCTTGAAATCTGTAACAAGCTGCGAATTTGTTGTGAGCTTATTTATGGCATCAACGGTGTTCTCGTTGACTCTGCCATTATGTAAGACTTTGCAATCAGATTCATTGGATTTACCAAAAGCAATTGAGCATATCGAAGTCGTGTTGCAAGTCATTAACGATTTTCGCTGCAATATAGATAAAAAGTTTAGCGAAGTATTCGCAGAAGTACGCCAGCTTTTAACGTCCATTAAAAGAAGTTAACTTCAGCGAGTCTGACGCAGAAGAATTTGAAATATATAAAGATATCATTCACACCGCAGCAATTGCTTCTGAGTTCACTTTATGCAAAGCAAAATGGAGTCAAGAAGAAAGTTGTACACCTCCATCATCTGCTATTGAGTGCAATAAAATATTTTTTCCAGCAATATATTCTTTGCTGAAAGTATTTGCTACAATTCCCGCCACTACATGCACATCGGAAAGATCTTTTTCAACACTGAAGAGGTTGAAAACTTTTTTGAGAAATTCCACTGGAGAGGAAAGACTAAATGGCTTAGCCATAATGAGTACACATCGTCGGTTTGAAATTGAAACAGACGAGGTGATAAATGACTTCGCCGCTAAAAAGTCAAGACGTCTTAATTTAATATTAAATTAAAATAAAATTTTTTCTAGATAAGTATGAATATACAATTAATGGGCCATGTGAATAAAAAAATTAGCAAACGATTTTACTTAAGTTATCGGAAATCCAAAATAATTTTTGTATGGAAAAAGCCTTAAAATTTAAGTAAAAGCTAGGGAAAAAAATTTGATTGTTTTTTTTTTTATCGCCAAATATTTTATTTTAAAACTTTCTTACTGGGGCGTTATTTTTAAGTTTTATTTTTATTTTAAATGCATGGCTACATGTATACCTATGAATTATTGTTACCTTAATTGTAATAAATACTAACGAAAAACTAAGCAAAGCAGCGTGTCATTTTAATATTGTACAACAATTTTTACAGGAATAGAAATCGTGAGCTAGGCAGCCTTCAACAAAAATCTCTTTGTTTTAAACAAAAATTCTGAGATCCGACGTTTTCGAAAAGATAACCCAGATATAGTTACCTTCCACTCAATAGTAACTTGAGCAAAGTTGTTCAATTATGTAGTTTGAAGACATACCCCTACTTTTGAACCAGAGCAAAAAAAGTACTATTTTGTAAAAAAAAAGTATGACCCCCCCCGAAATAAAATCCTGGCTACGGCCTTGAATTAGGACAAACTCTGCAAAACTGTTAATTTAAAGATACATATCCCAAACCCCATTTATCGGAAAAATCGATCGTATGGCAGCTATATGTTATGGCTGATTTTCACTAGTCAAATTGCGCATGTAGTATGAACTAAAGCCGCCAAATTGAAAGTTCCTTACTCTTAAATTTCAATATTTATAGATCAAACTCCGTTAATAGGAACAATCGATTGTGTGGGAGCTATGCGTTGTATTGCTCCGATTTTGCTTATTCTGACAAGTGACTAATCTTATGCAAAATGGCGGCTCCATACCAAATTTCATCAAGATATCTCAAAAACTGAGGGACTAGTTTGCGTACATACAGACAAACGAGCAGACGGACATGGCTAAATCGACTCAGCTCATCGCCCTGATCATTTCGGTATACTTATTGTTGGGTCTATCTCTTCTTCTTCGCATACTTACAAACATCGGACCAAAGTTAAAATACCATTTCATGTTCATGAAAGGTATAAAAACGAGCCTGAAGCTTGTAATCAGTCGTGTATTACTCCTCTCTATACTCAGATATTACTGCAATAAAGACTAGAAATGAAACCGCCTCACAATATTGTTCTGGTTTCGGTTAGACTTTGCAAAATCATTCCAGTTCAGTTTTTAAGTATATTTAAATAAATAATACTATACAGTATTGAAGACACAAGAGGTAAGAAGCGTGACTACGGATAGGGATATTGAATGTGAATTTACCTAAGCCGAATATTTCATATTTGATTTATTGGAACCCGAATCGGAATCGAAGCGAAGGTGAAAGAGTACAAAAGACACATATCTGCACTGCACATTTGCGGTTGGTTGAGCTCATAACCATCAAAAATTGTTTAATCCAAGGTCCTTTGGGACCCTTTGACACAGTCGCTTCTAGTAATCGACTTCCACTACAACTCCGATTCCAAACAATCAAAACCGAAATCGGAACCAGAAGTTTAAATAAACAAAAATTATCGTAAGCTCCTACCTGTCGGAATCGGAGCTTCGTCATGTTTATTGTATGAAATGGTGTTCTCTTAGTGCGGTCTAACGCCGCACACATTACAAATTTCAGCGGATGGATTGGGTTGGGATAAATTATTTCTACAATTTGACAATATCCAAGGTGCTAGTACTCTAGCGTACTGGTTAGTGTTTCTGTCTAAACGAATTAAAAAGTGGAAGAAAAGTTTACATAGAGTTTCATTCATTTGACCATCTGGCGATTCGGTCTTTCATTTTCTTGAAAATATCTTTTCTTTGCTATTTATTTTAATTTATCTATACGAATTTAAGGCGCCAATCTAAGAATTATTAAAGTACAACTAATTTAAACTACCTACCAAACAAGCATTCTGTAATTGTTTCTAAAAATTATTTAAAGTAAGCTTTTTCAGTTTTAATTTATTTGAAACTTTAAAGTAAACTTTTTATTTTGTATACCAACTGCATTTGCAACATTTGCAAAATACCATGACTATGAACGAGCTCAAGGCCAATAATAATAATTTTTATTTTTTATTTATTAAAGTTTTTATGGTTTTATTATACCTAGTAGTGCTAATTTTTGTATAGACCTAGGGCCTCGTTCTCTATTGCGAAGCGAACGTTCGTTTCGCCTCAGATGCGAATCGTTAGACTCTTTGCAATGTGGAAGACGATCATGGCAACAGACGAAAACAGTTCTCTCAGCAAAATAAAAGTCAAATGAAATAAATTATTTGTCATAAAATCAGATTACTGTTCCCAGATTTTTAGAATTTAATGGAATAACATAAAATTTAACAGATTCTATATAAATTACGTATGGCAATATTCATTTTAGACATGCTCTCCCATTAATTTTTGACATGACATAAGAAACAAAGGAGGCGAACGAAAATGATAGAGAATACGCTTGATAGACGAAATCGTCAAGAGACGAATTGTTCGCCCGAGCTTTCGTTCGCAATACATAATAATGCCCCTACATGAATTAAATTTTTGAAACGTTTAGTTGCTAACGTTTTATAAACGAAAAATCAGAATTTTATAAGCTTGATATTTTTTTCGGAAAGCTTTTTAAATATTCATTTTAAGTTTACTTTGCTTGTTGGGTACATTACGTAAATCTTATTTCCTTTCAATTAGTGAGTTTTTTGGTATTATTAAATAGCAATGTAACCGTTTCGGTAGCTGCTGTAAGCAGGTATATTTGCTGGTGCTTTGCTTTCTTCGCTTTTTGTTGGAATTCGTAGAAGCAATTTCAATTACAAAAATAACAAAACCGGTCTTGAACTCGAAAAATTAATTGAATTCATTTTAATAAAATTCAAAATTTTTGTGATTAAATGTTTCGAACTGCAGGAAAATTAAGAAAGCACATAATACCGCACCAATAAAATTCAGAATTCGCTAACAATTCAAAATAATAAGAAGAGTAATACGTCTCGAAAATACTAGGTTGTATAGTGAACGTAACGTGGGTAGAGTTATCGCCTCAATATACCTAAATTATGCCCAAGATGCTTTGTATCCCCTCACTAGTTATATACGCTTTCACAGGATGTCTAAAATTCCAAATTTGTAGCAACCCTATTCAGTACGCTTGAACTTATCACTCTTGATTAATTAGTCTTATGCTCTACTTATGTTTACTCAATTTATTTTAATCAGCTTAATCAGCGCCTCTTTACAACTTATATGACAGACATATTCAAACAAAAAATTATTTACAGTTATTTGTCAATTTACAAGCCCAGAATTGGTTGTGCGAAGTCAGCTAATGTGTGTGTGTTTACTGCTATTTGTAAAATTCATTATAATTTATGTACAAATTTAATGAGTGACTAACCATGCGACATCAGTTCATACACTACACAATACACAAACAAAAATAAATAATTAATTGGGTTAACCGGCTGCACTTGAACTCATGCAGGTAGATTAAGGTTTTTGGTACGCAGCCGCAGAGTTATGATGTAACCATCCACCAATTGGTTTACTGATTTCGAGTTTATGGGTTCAGTTGTTTAGACTTTGAGAGCGATACCAAAATTAGGAATAGGGTGACTTCGCCTCATTTTCTCACTATACACGCTACCGCGAAAAGATATACTGTTTATAATAGCATAAATATTGCCCAATAATATGACGTCTTTATAATTTGAAAATATAATGTTGTTAATATTATTAAAGTAAAAACTCAAAAAAGCTCGATTTGCTCTAGTTTCCGGACACTCCAAATTTTTATGTACACTATATTTTTGTAAAGTATTTCTGAAACATGAAGAAGGACTTTGAATACAATAAATACATCTTAATCATATTCACATCTCTCTGGATGGACATCTCACTGATTTGGACACTGGTCATAAACCAACTTTTCGATCGGTGGTTCGAGGGATCAGCCAAACTTACGGCGTACGCAGTTGATGTTTTATTTGTCATAATTGGTAGAGTTTTTCCAACAATTAGCTATATGAAGATCCGGGTACTTCAGGAGGTCTTTGGCTGGGCATCCAACGTTGGGTTAATCGCAAAATGCGGGTTTACATAGTCATGGCGGGGTGCAGGTGAGTCTTCTCACTATCTTTCTAATTGGGTATTCACCGCGATTGTGGAGATAATAGTCATTATGGAGTCCTCGTTTGGTTACCAGCCACACAAACGGGGTTGACAGACTGTATGGTCCCTCCCGCACTTCGAAATGGGTGTTGAAGCTACAATAGATGTGATAAATGTGAAGTGTTGGCGTAAGTTTCGGTTGGTACCATACACATTTACACCGATTGCTCCAAATCTGATTTATACTGCGCTTATCCGAAGTTAAAAAAACCTACAAGGCGGTAAATTACAACAACTAAAAGTGTCTTGAAGTGCAACAGGCGCTAGGAAAAATTTACAAGGAGGGAACGTACATCTGTACTTGGTCATGGGCCATATGGGAATAGATGGAAGCGAAAGGTATGATATATTCACCTAGAAGGGGAAGTCTCTCGAAAAGTATACCAGTATAGAACTCCCCATCAGATTGAGAGTATTGAAAAGCAGTCAACAGCTGTAAACTATCTACCAAGCAAAAACTGCTTAGAAGTAACATCGGATGGCAAAGGATCCGACGCCGTGTGCAAGTCGTATGGGTTGATAACCTAGCTCTTGTCCGTAAAAGGGGCAAGACTGCAATATTATGTTTTTATAGGTTGTACAAGTAATGCTTGAACATATTTTGTGATCCTGTCACTCGCCAGATTAAGGCTCCGACTATTAGGTGTTCCACAGTTATCCTAAGCTGACGTTTGCCTGATGCTTGTTTGGTTTGACCTTATAACCTTGAACGGTTGAGGTAAAGGTCTGCATTCATTCTTTAAATAATAATATCGATAAAAACAACAAACTTTGTACATTTTTCACGTACACTCAGTAAACATGTACATTTCAATTTGTGTTGTTATTTAAGACTATTTGTCAGCGATTTGCCTATTAATCGCAAAACATTGGCATAGTGTACACTAGTACAGTTACCCTACCACAAATGCAACTTGTGGTAGGGTAACTACGGGCTTTATTTCCAAAAAAAAAAACAACAATGGAAATAAAGTCGGTGAAGGTGAATTCCTTTACGAAAGGAAGTAACGTCCAGTGGCAAAGGATAGAAAAGCCTGCGGGCACTATTTCCTTTAAAAGGTATATATACCCCCTCATAATTTTGTGTGGAGGATTATTGCTGAAAATTTGTGTACCAAAGCGATCGGCCTTTAATTCTGAATTTTAATTATATATTACGATATGTATTCAGTCTAGGGATTGATGATTAATCAGTTCTCAAAAAGCAGATCCCGAGTACTTACTTTCAACTCAAGAAAAATTAATTGAAATCTGACTGAACTTTTTTTTTTCGAGTACTTGCTTCAAATAAATCATTGAATAGAAAAGGACTGATAATACTCGAGTAGAGTTGAGTTTTGTAAAAGCGAAAATGACTATACATTGAAATTTTTCAATTGCATTTAATTAGTAAGATTAAAATTAAAAGTTATCTAAATGCGATTAACTGGCCGATTTGTCAATTTAATTAATCGATAATGATTATTCTCTAACTAATTAAGGAGTGTAGTGGATTGTGGTTCTGCATCTGGGCAAGCAGCCTCGGCAGTGCGACCTCGCTCAATCCAGGATATTTCGTCCTCGCTATATAGGTCGGCGGAAGAAAGAGGGACATGCTCGGTTTAAGGGCTCAACTAGGTATTATTGCAGCGCCTGCTCAAGCGGCTTTCTATATAAATGTGAACATATTTTTTCAAAACCTCGTAGACGGGTTGTGCGCTGGGTTTAGGATCCGCCAAATCAAATTCCAATGAAAAGAGAAGGTCCTGACCCTTTTAAGGGAGGGTTCCGCTGCCCGGCTGTTTGATGTCCTCGTTATTGCAAATACTGGCATCACCGTCCTATAGGTGGACGGGACAAGATAAGAGGACAATCGTACCTTGTGACGTCTGCTACAATCGCCAGATAAGAAGGAAATACAAGGGGGGTCGTCGTGTTGGATTCGTGTTGGGAAAGAGACTGTGACGCCAAGTACTAGCGGTCACTCCCGTGGACGATCGGTTCGCTGCGATCCGCATCAAAGTCAAGTTCTTCCACATAACATTTATCAAAGACGCAGAGAAGGACTCCTTCTATGATAAAGCATGCATAAACTATTATAGAGAGTATGGTAGGACGATTAAATGCCTTCAGATTGGAACTTAAGTGTGCTCTGGCCAAACCACAAGAAAGGCGATCCCGCTAGCCGCACCAACTAACGTGGAATCAGTGGAGTAACCTGTAAGCTGTGATATCGGAGTTTGACTTACTTGCAAAGTTTTTACGGCTGTAACAAATTACATCGAGAAATACCCTTGAATAACTGGGGTACTCGTACTTTGTACAATGTCTTCTACATCAAAATAATGCGATGCGTGAGCTCGTGCCTGCACCACAGCCACCCTTTCCACACAACTTTATTTAGAAAATTTCCAAGTGCTTAGTTGATTTTACTTGATGCTATTTATTCATCCACTGTTAAAAATTTGAGTTTAAATTTGAAATCATTCATCGGCTTAAGCAATTTTTTAATCTTTTTGTAGTAAAATTCCGCCCTTTTAATAATCTACTAGTATTTATATGTTTTTTTATGTAGATTTAAAACCCTGGATGTTGGTTTAATAACAAGCTATATGCAAACATCGACATAGTTAAACGAATTAAAACAAAGCCGCTACGTTGGCTAATCCATATTGTGCGAATGAATGAAGATGCTCCGGCCCAGAAGGTACTTTTATCGGCACTTGCCGGTGGAAGCAGAGGAAGCGGGACACCACCCCTCGTATGGGAGGAACATGTGGAGACCGAAAAGCGATCCCGCGGTGTTTTCAATTGCCACCAGTTGACAGAAAGAAGAAGCGACTGGCGAGCTACTATGGTGGACGACCAAAATCGTTTAGACGGTTACCCATCATTTAAAGAGAAAAGGGGGAGATTTAAATCTTTCTGAATAAAAAGTCTAAGGTATATAAATGGCACTGCATCTAAGAGCAGAGTAAATTATTTTTATACATACGTACATAGTAGATATATTCTTTTTTTTTTTTTTGCTGAAAGCGTTTTCAACGCATTGAATTTTTCTCAAAACATTTTCATGTGTGCCATAGATGAGTAGAGCACTCCACTCAGATGCGCATCCTGCCAACTGTTACGAAGTTTGTATTTATTTTTATTTGCTTGGACATTTCGGGTTTTAAATTGAAACCATTTTCATAGCACTCATTTCCACGGAAACCATAAAGTTTACATTTTTAAACAACTAGGCGTCTTAATGCTGCTCCTACCTGTTACTATATTGATAACAAAATTTTTTCCCAAGTTTGAGAGACCAAAGATCTTGGAGTGGTTTTGGAGTCAAAGCTATCTTTTAATAGCCATTCATGCTTTCAAAAGCTTATTCGGTATGGGATTTATAAGATGTTTTAGTTCAAAATAATTAATTTCATCTTTATTTAAACTTCAATAACTCTTAATCTAGATACAATATTATAATTTGATGGCTAACGCGACATGATTAGAACCGGCACTCTGTACCACGTTTTCTCAAGAGCTCCGCTATCCCTTGATGAAAAAAATTTGTCGAATGTTCAATTGAGCTAACGGGAAAATTCATGCAAATGTTAAATGAAGGAGAATGTACTAAAAATTGAGTTGCCGTATTGTATTTAATTTCAATGCGATACTTAGGGCTACCACAATACTCCCCTGCTAGACTTTTATGTAGCGAAGCGAAGTGGAAGTCGAACTTTACGACCACTGCGGGTTTGTTTTTCACTATTGCATCTTTCGTACGTTGTTGATGTGTTGTCGTCGTTCAGAATATGCGCTGGCTTAAACCTGCCTATTGAAACGGTGACAAGTTTATTACGTTGCCAGACCTTAAACATTTTGTTGTTGCGTTGCTCCACTTTACACGGTCCTTCGTATGTGGGTGTTAATGGTGGCTTCACTATGTCGTTGCGCACGAAAACATGCGTTGCTTTCTCCAGAGTTGGGTATATAAATAGTTTTTGTTTATGATGGTTCGACGTATCTGTTGGTGGACAAACACTGATTGCGGAACGTATTTTGACTGTTCGAAGAAATCGCCGGGTAACTTAAGAGTTGTTCCATATAACAACTCGGCGGGGGTTGCGTTAATGTCCGGTTTATGGGTCGACCGCAAGTCAAGTAGAATAATTGGTAGTTTTTGGGACCAGTTGCTTGAGTCTATGCACGTTATTGCCGCTTTAAGTGTGCGGTGAAATCTTTCAATGATCCCATTTGATTGGGGGTGATAGGCAGTTGTGCGCAAATGTGACACGCCCAGGACACGTGACAGTTCGTTGAACAAATGGGATTGAAATTGTCTGCCCTTGTCTGTTGTTATTCGTAGAGGTACACCAAAATTTTGAATCCAGCTTTTTATTAAAGCGAACGCAACTGTGTCTGCATTGATGTCACTAATTGGTATTGCTTCCGGCCATCGTGTGAACCGGTCTATTATTGTTAGGCAGTATTTGAAATTGTTCGATGGTGGCAGTGGGCCGATAATATCTATGTTTAAATGTTCAAACCTTTGTGACGGTAGAGAGTACTTCATTAGTGGAGAGAATATATGCCTACTTACTTTGGTACGTTGACAATGTACACAATGCTTAACGAACTTGGCGATTTCTGATTTCATGTTTTCCCAAACGAAACGTTGTTTTATAAGCCGTGTTATGATATTTCTGGATAACTGCAGAACGACACGCTGATGGTACATAAGGTCGAGCTACTGAACATGAAAAATCGCAAATGATTGTGACATCTGACTCTGGTAGTTCTACCGACTTCAGTTGTAGAGTTATTTTTGAATTTAGAATTGCCTGTAGTTCGTGGCAATGCTGTTGTTCGCGTGCAATTTCAACGTAGTTGATTAGGCTGTTTGTGTCAATGTGCAGTGCGTTGATTCGCGATAAGGCGTCTGCTAGTGTGTTTTTACTTGCCCGCCAGGTGTACAATACGAGTAGAAAATTGGCTAATCAGATCCAAATATCTCAATCGTCGAGGTGAAGCTTTTTTTGTTTTTCTGCAAAAATGCGTAGCTGAGGGGTTTGTGGTCCGTAGGAATTGTAAAATTGCGACCCTCGAGCAGGTATTTAAAGTGCTTAACTGCCTCGTAAATAGCAAGGAGTTCCCGGTCATACGTACGAGTACAGTATTTTTTTTGAGCGTTGGTAAGTTTTCTCGAAAAAAATGCGGGTGGTTGTAGGTCGTTAGCGACTACTTGTTGGACTACTGACCTATTGCACTATCGCTGGCATGTGTACATAAGACAATATCCGCGTCGGGATCTGGGTGTTCTAGTGATGTGGCAATTGGTGTCTGGTCGTTTTTCTTGTTGCCGTTTAATAAGGCCAACAGCGGTTCTTGGTGAGTCAATGCGTGGTTTATAAAACGCCGGTAGAAATGTAGAAATTTACCATTGCCAAAAATCTTTTTAATTCGGCAGCTGTCTTGGGCAGGGGATATTCTTGAATAGAGTTGGGAAGTTTAGTTCATTTAAGTGATCAGTGAATATAGTTCGAATCACTTAAAAGAACTATTCATTTAGTTCATCTAGTTCATTATTTATGGAATTGCTGGAATAAGAAAATACACCACACGCAATGCTCAATTTTTCTCACCCTTAATTCAAACATCAATTACAATTGAGAATTTGTACATTAATTATTAATTATTTCATTCATATGTATTTATGTACATTGGAGATCAACTCTGTAAAAAAACCCAAAAGGATGCTTTAATTTCATGTGTCGCTTTAGATTTCCTACTGATCCTCTGTTATAGCTGATTTGCGATGAACAGTGCTTGCATGTTGCGTTCTTCGCTCCCCAAATCTTGAAATTGTTCCATACAAGACTTCTTTTTGAAGGCATCTGTATGGAAATATGTACAGAACATAATTTCTTATTTAAAAACAAAGAAATCTTATGTAAAATATTTACTTTATATCCAGAAAAACTAACACATAACTTTCGCGGCAACAGGAAAATAATTGGCTCAAAGTGTTACCACCACGGTTGTCACATCATAACATTATGGGCCGGTTTCACCAACGCGACTAAGACCAAAACTAAGTCGTGACTTAAGTTAGCACGGATTCGAGACTAACTTAATTTGGGGTTTCACCAACTGAGCGACTTAAATAATTTTGAACACAGCAACCCGATCAGCTGTTTTATGCATAGTAGTATTTTTTTCTACCAGACGACTCTGCGCATCCCAATACCCCAGTGCGAAATGGGCATGTATGGCCATACATGAAGGAATGTATTGATCTTACACCCATTTCTCTTTAGTTGGAAGGTACTAAAATTAGCGCTCAATTGAAAACAAGCATTCACATGCATCTACGCATACGACGTTAAAGTCATGCTTGACAAATTTTCCTGCTGGGACATTTTACAAAACAAATTAGGAGCATTACTGACATTTAGGTTTTGAACGACAGCAACACTGACTTAGTCGAGAATAAGTCAGCTGGCAGGCTGACTAAGTTGTGACTTAGTTAAGTTAGATGGTGAAACTGAAAAAGTGAAAAACTCGACTTAACTTAGTTATTCTTTCGGAAATAATTATAACGAATAAGTCTTCGTTTTAATTTGAAGTCGGCCAACAGTTCGTTCGCCACCACTTAAATTTTCTCAATACTCTCGTTCGTGGAGAGTTAAGTTCATTTAGAAATGCGAATTAGCTCACTTAGTTCATCAAGTGAACTAAAATAGTTCGTGAGCGACACAACTCTATTCTTGAATCACCTGAATTTTATGCGGCAATGGTTTGATGCCTTTTGCAGTGACCATATGACCCAAGAATTCAATTTGTGGCTCACCAAAGATGCATTTTGAAATGTTTATGCTCAAGTTGTGTTTTCGTAAGCGTTACAGAACTGTACAAAGATGTTTTTCGTGTTGTTTTGATGTCTCTGATGAAATGCAAATAGCATCTAAGTAGAAGAACGTGTAGTCCAGGCCACGAAGAACTTCATTCATATGCCTTTGGAACGTCTGTGCCGCGTTTCTTAAACCAAATGGCATGCGCAAGTATTCAAACAGACCAAAAGGTGGGGTTACGGCCGTTTTTGAAATATCTTTCTCTGCCATCGGTATTTGGTGGTAGCCGCGAGTTAGGTCATTTTTGGAAAAAATCTGCTTTTTGTGTAGACTTACAGACAAATCTTGAATTAGAGGCAGCGGATATCTGTCAGGAGTGGTTTGTGCATTTAATGCGCGGTAGTCACCACATGGTCGCCAGGAATTGTTGGCTTTACGAACGACGTGGATGGGCGATGCGTAAGGGCTCTTCGAAGGTCTAAGGACACCGATTTTCAGCAAGTATTCAAACTCGTCTTTGACCGCCCGAAACTTTTCCGGAGGAAGGCGCCGAGGTTTAGCAAACACTGGGGGTCCGGAAGTTTCAATACAATGTGTTACAGTGGTTGTTGGTGCACGCAGATTGTAATTCGACGAGAGTTGCGTGACGTCATGAAAAGCGCGTAGTATATGAGCGTATTTGTGGTTACTGTTTACACATTTTGGAGTTGGCGTTGATACATTTACCGTTGCTATGGCATAGATTTTCAACTTAGTTTCTTTATCAATTATTGCAGAATTTTTGATGTCGATCAGAATATTGAAATGCCGTAGGAAATCTGCTCCAATAATGCTGTAAGGTGTATCCGCTAGCAAAAATATCCATTCGAAGCAGCGTCGAAGACCGAGGTCAAGCTTGACCCTCACTTGACCGATGGTATCGATGGTTGAGTGATTAGCGGCATAAAGTTTGGGCGATGCGTTGGACTTCCGAGGCCGGTCCTGGGGTGTAGCCTTAAGCAAAGACACGTCCGCACCGGTATCTATTAGAAACTTGTTTTTCGATAAGTCGTCGACAATAAAAAGACGTAGTAGAAGAAAGGTTTATTGACTTAATGTTTAAACTTGCTGCGTTTGACAGCTTATTAGGCTAGCGTGTCGCCGGTGGCATTGGTGGCATTGGTTCGGTGGCATTGGTTGGTGATGCCACCGAAGTGCCTAGTTTTTTGTAATCTCTTGAGAAAAACTGCACGGGCTGTTGCACTTTTTGGCTTGTGCGTTAAACTTTTTGTGGTACCAGCACATTTGTTGTTCATTATTGTTACGTTGAGATGGGCTACGATGATTTAGAGAGGCGCGTTCCTGCCGTCGTGTAGCCGAGCGACTGCGGCTTTGGCTTGTTGAAGAAATTCTTTTTTCAATGCGAGCTAAACATTCCTCTATCTGGCTGACGCGTTCGTCAAAGGTAGTGCAATTACCGATAGTGGAGCTGACTGCTTGTGGTTTTTTGTATGAAGAAGTTTGGGGCTCGTGTGATGTCACTGCATCGACTCTATTAATACGGACGGCATCTACGATTTCGTCTGCGATTGAAGCTAGCTGCTCGACAGTGATTTCTGGATTCGCCTTTGTTACTCCCGCGATGACTGCTCGTGCTGAGACCGGTAGCCGTTGTATCCAGAAGTCTTTTATGAGTTGCTGGTCTCGTGTGAAGTTGGTTCGTTGCAACTGAGTTAAAAGGAAGCTTGCTTTATTGTTGGATTCCTGACGTTAGCTGCTCTAATCTTGCCATAGGTGATGTAAAGAAGTTGGCTAAAATTGCCTGCCGTAGAGCGTCGTACTTGCATTTCTCTGGCGGGTTGCGGGCAATCTAGAAAGTTTGTTCATGGGAACGTTCATCCATGTGCATAACCGCAATGTTAAATTTAGCTTGATCGCGTTGATCAGCGTTCATTTTGCCGAATCCGATGATTGAAAAGTACGCCTCTAGCCGTGTAAGCCAGGACTCAATATTGAATGGCCATGTAATGTTGGAACAGGTACCCTCATGGCGAGACTGTTGACTGTATCGCTTGTACAGGGTGTTTTTTTTACGGGTTTGTTTTTCGAATAGAGATAAAACTGGCATTTTGTGGTCAAATCTGGCAACTCTAATGTCATTTATGTTCAGTTTGGTTTGCCATTTCATCATGAACAGGTTGACAAAAGAACAACGCTTGCAAATCGTGCAAATTTATTTCGAAAATAATGGTTCAGTTCGCGAAGTTTACCGTGAGCTCCGTCCATTTTATGGTCGACATAATCGTCCATCAGAGCAATTAATTCGGTTAACCATGGATCGTTTTCGCACTACGTTTACTCTATGTGATAATACGCATCCGCAGAGACGTCGAACAGTGCGCACCGAAGAAACAATTGCCGCTGTAGAGCAAAGTGTTGAAGAGGACCCGAATGAATCGATTCGCCACCGTGCACAGCAATTGGAGCTTTGTCCATCAACTTTATGGAAGATTTTGCGCAAAGATCTTGGCTTGCGACCTTACAAGATCCAGCTTGTGCAAGAATTAAAGCCGCGAGACCATGCAATGCGTCGTGATTTTGGTGTATGGGCCGAAAATGAGATTGATTTCGATGCTGATTTTCATCGCAAAATGTTGTTCAGTGATGAGGCTCATTTTTGGTTGAATGGCTACGTCAACAAGCAAAATTGCCGCATTTGGAGTGAAGAGAATCCACATGAGACCCTTGAAACGCCATTACATCCACAAAAACTGACTGTTTGGTGTGCTCTATGGGCTGGTGGAGTCATTGGGCCATACTTCTTCCGCAATAATGCTGGAGAGGCAGCTACCGTTAATGGAGACCGGTATAGAGCCATGATAACCGACTATTTTGTTCCCGAATTGGATGGCATGAATGTGGATGAGTTGTGGTTCCAACAAGACGGCGCTACATGCCACACAGCGCACGTCACAATCGATTTATTGAAGGAAACATTCGATGAGCGCATAATTTCGCGGAATGGACCTGTCAATTGGCCACCAAGGTCGTGTGATTTGACACCATTGGATTATTTTCTTTGGGGATATGTGAAGTCGCTCGTCTGCACCAACAAACCAGAAACGTTAGGGGAATTGGAAGCCAACATTCGTGGCGTTATTGCCGACATACGGCCCCATATGCTCGAAAAAGTGGGAGAAAATTGGACCTGTAGAATTGGCTTTATTCGAGCCAGCCGCGGCGGCCACATGCCCGAAATCATATTTAAACATTAATGGCATAAAATTATCCTTCCAATAAAGCCAAAGTGATGGACCTTAAAACGATTTTCTTGTGTTTTATTTCAATTCGAAGTTCTATACCCCTAAAAAAACACCCTTTAGTTGTGATGTGTTGTACCGGCTGTGGCGTAGTCACGCCACTGTGCCCGTTATGTGGTGATGCTTCATTAGCGTCTGATGGTTTTTGTGTATCCTCCATGTTGTAATTTTTAATACGCGTATGTCGGTGGTGACACTTTAGTTTAAAATAATTAATTCATCTTTATTTAAACTTCAATAACTCTTAATCTAATTACAATATTATAATTTGATGGCTAACGCGACACGATTAGAACCGGCACTCTGTACCACGTTTTCTCAAGAGCTCCGCTATCCCTAGATGAAAAAAATTTGTCGAATGTTCAATTGAGCTAACGGGAAAATTCATGCAAATGTTAAATGAAGGAGAATGTACTAAAAATTGAGTTGCCGTATTGTATTTAATTTCAATGCGATACTTAGGGCTACCACAATGTAATTCCACAGAGTTGTCTGATCCATACACCTTTAAACTTCTTTTTACTTCCCTTGTATGCTCTATCTTAGAATATGCAGTAATTATCTGGAGACCATGCGATCAACAATCCATAAATAATATTGAAAGGGTTCAAAAAATCTTCCTAAGATATGCGGGTCGAGAATCGAATGCCATCGTACCAATCTCAGCTGTTGCTTATTGATCTGTGTTCTTTAAATAAAAGAAGGTCCGTTCTCTCCGTCTTTTATATTCAATATAATTAATGGCAAAGTCAATTGCTCAACGCTTCTAGAGCGGATGAATTTTAATGTTCCGCGTAGCTTTGTTGTTGTTGTGGTAACGATAAAAGCACTCCCCGAAGGTTTCATGGAGTGTTGTCGAATTAACAGTCCTTGGCCGGATTTGAATCCCCTACGCTCCGGTACTGCCCGACTGTCGTGGTAGCGATTTATGACCAGTGAAACCTTCTAGGTCATGTCACCCCTCCTTCCGTAAGGAAGGATAAGACGGATAATGAGAGGTGAGAGGCATCATATCCGTAGATCAACCATCGAGTTGCATGTCATTACCTTTGTGCATATTAGTCGCCTCTTACGACCGGTATGCCTACCTCGGGCATATTCTAAACCCCTAACCCGCAGGAGCGTCCGCGTAGCTTTCTTCCGTTCTATGTGGATAGTTGCAGAACTAATTTCGAAAGTAATGCACCTATTACGCGTGCTTTAAAGGAATTTAATGACTTTATCTTCTCATAAGTAAATAGACTTTTCCTTATCGAGATCTACTTTTGTTTTGATCTTAATTTCTATTATTTAATAAGCATTAATTATTAATGTTTTATTAGTCTGTAAGATACTTGTACTGCAGATGCAAAACAAAATATAAAAACAAAAATAAATTTGGTCATATACACGTTGTGACGAATTCGATGAGTCTTCGATTATATCTTCCTGATTCCGATCACTATAAAGTCAAAAAAAACACACGCACAGATATTGTAACTAATAACTAGTTTTATTTACTAGTTATAAGTAAGTTCACTGTTCAACACTTGAAAATAAACGTGTTCTCGAAGGGTCGGTGGTATGTATTGACATCTCCTCTTTGCTTCGTGTTCCAAACACTCTCCCAATCTCCCTTTCTCTTGCTTGCATGCAAAAGCGTAGCCATTGTTATCTCTGTTGTGTTAAACTAGTGGTGGAAGTGTTATTGAATTAGGGATGGTACATATTCGCCACATCATGTTAAAAAAAGTGTAAAATTGAGACTCAAATTTCTCACCGTGTGCATTCATGCTTGTGTAAATACTAGAGGAACTTTGTCAAAGCCAACCGGTTGGAAAGTGAAAAAATTAACTTATGAGCATTTAGAAAAGGAAATCATGTACGAAAGGCCTAAGAAAAATAAACTGATATATACTGACAGTTCGCACAAGAAGAGGAAGAGTAAAGCGCATACAACCAAATATCGCGAAATTTGTGAAAACTGGACGTGGAATTTTTGCTGCTGGAAAAAATTTAAAATATTAATATTTCATTTATTTTAAACAAGTTTTTGTGTAAATAAAAGTGCTTAAATGTATAAGAGGCATTTGAAGAACTGCCTTAGCAGTGAAAAAAGGCTATTTGAAGCCAATGTGAAAAAATTTAAAGAATTGATTAATTCTGAGAATTCGGAATGTGTGCAGATTGCACCGGAAGCCAATGAAAATGTGGTTGCTGTTGTTGAAAGTGAAAGTGTTAATGCAAAAGATTGTGCATTAAGTCACAATATTGTTCAAAATGTGTTGGGGCAAGGTGCGTTCACTTCCAGTGCTGAAAATAATTCGTTATTTGACGAAATTTCAGTGCAAATATGAATTTACGTGAATTAATTAGATTTTGGGCGGTCGGCTACAAAGTTCCCCATAATTTAGTCGGCGGGTTGCTTCAGACACTTCACAAGGGAGGGATAAAGAATTTGCCCCTATGCTCAAAAACCCTTCTTAAATCGAGTAGAGATAAAGTATATCTTCAGACCTTTTCAAATGGTGAATTTCTTTACTTAGGTATCCAAATATACTTTCTCTCAGACTCTTTTTGGAGATACAAGCCGAGATTTTAATTGATGTGGGTGTCGACGGCCTGCAGCTTTTTAATAGTTCCAATAGGGTGTTAAGGCCTATCCTTGGAGCGCTTGTGGATTTTAAGGTGTTACACTGGCTTCAAAAAATCTGATGACATAAATATTTTTCTTAAAGATTTTGCTTCAGAATTAAAAATGCTTAGGGAAAATGGTATTAGGGATGGTCCCAATCAAATTATGGTAAATTTTAATATCCGCGCTTTTATTTGTGATTCTCCAGCTAGGGCATTTGTTACTGGAGTCATGTCGTTTAATGCGAAACACGGCTGCCCTAAATGTTGTCAGGAGGGTACCTATGCAGAGAGACCCCATCTTTCCAAGAAAATCGGCATCTTAAGATCGGATGCAACATTCGAAATGAGAATTCATGCTTTTCATCATCTTCCTCAATTTAGAGACCAAAAAAGTGTATTGGAGCTTGCGGGTTTCGGCATGGTTTTGCAGTGTCCTTTAGACTGCACGCACCTTGTAGACTTAAGAGTTGTAAAAAAATTATTAAAGGAGCAAATGTCACTATGCTTGATTAAAAATAAATTTTGTCAAAAGCTGGTTTCCATCCGAATTCTGTCGCATTTCCCGAAACCTGAATGAAGTGTCTCACTGGAAAGCAACAGAATTCAGCCAGTTCTTATTATATACAGGAATTTATTTTGTTGTGTTGATCTTCCGACAGGGTAGTAAGCTGATTTTTGTTGGAACGATTATCCGTCATCCCTTGTCAAGTTTGGTTTTGTGACAAGCCGGTTTCGGGATCCGCCATCTTCAGTGTATGTTTTCGTTCTGATCTGTGTCTATCCGTTGTTATGTATTTATAGTCTGGATTCTGTGCCAGGTACTGTTAATATGCGTGTATATGGTTTGTGTGTTAGGTTCATGTGTTACGAATGCTCCCGAACGGGTACCTGTCATAAGGGTTGTTTTGACGCTCGTTAAATAGTTGGTGGATGTTAGAACAGGTAATGTTAAACGTGTGTTTGAATAGTCCGTATTTAAGGTTATTTTTGTCGCTCGTTATTTAGGTAGAAGTCGGTGATTTTCGGCTTTTGGTTGGTTTTCTGTGTTCGCTCGTTTATTGTTACCAGTTTGGTTACTGTACCTGCTGCGTTGTTTTATTTGTTTGTTAATCAGTTTTAGCGGTTCAAATATTGCATCAGAATTGGTGCTTGTTTGTTCGTTTATTATTCTCCCGTCAAACGTCTTTAATTTGTATATTTCCATGCTTTCAAGCACATTTAAGCGTCGACCTTTTCTTTGTACGTGAAGTGTTCTGGCTGTGTTTTTGATGTTTGCCGGGGTGCATTTGTTTTCGAACATGTGATTAGCAAAGTTCGATTCTGGTGTGATGGTAGGTTTCCGTGCTTTCTTGTTGTAGTCCCTGAGGTGCTCCCGGAATCGTGTACTTATTTTTCGTCCTGTTTGTCCTATGTAGCTGAGCTGGCATTCGCAGGTAAGCTTGTATACCCCATGTTCGCTAAACAGCTCCTCTGAGCTAGTGTTGGTTGATTTTTGTTGGAACGATTTTCCGTCATCCCTTGACAAGTTTGGTTTTGTGACAAACCGGGTTCGGCTTTCTGCCATTTTCAATGCCTAGTTTCGTTCTAGTCTGTGTCTATCCGTTGCGTTGTTTTTATAGCCCATGGGTGCTGTGGCAGGTAATGTCAATCTATGGGGCCGTGGTAGGAAACGTTGATATGCGTGGGTGCGTGCGTCGTATTGATACGTCCGAATTGTGACTTGTCCCAAGGGTTGTTTTTGTAGGTATGTAAACATACCCCTTGTTAGCTAAGCGGTAGGTTGAGGAAGGTAGAAATCGGTGATTTTTGCCGTTTGGTTCATTTTTCGTTTTTGCTTTTTCATTGTTACGTGTTTGGTTGCTGTACCTACTGGCTTGTGCTGTTTTTTGTAAATTAGTTTTAAGGGTTCAAATATTTCGTCGGAGATAGTGTTGGTTTGTTCGTTTATGATCCTGCCGTCAAATGTTTTTTAATTGTATATCTCCATGTTCTCAAGTACATTAAGCCGCCGACCTTTTCCTTGTACGTGAAGTATTCGAGCCGTTGTTTTGATGTTAGCTGGGGTGCAGTTGTTCTCCAACATGTGGTTCGCGAAGTTAGATTCTGGTATTATGGTGGGTTTTCGTGTTTTTTTGTTGTAGTCCCTGATATGCTCTCGGAATCTTGTGCTTATTTTTCCTCCTGTTTGTCCTATGTAGCTGTATTGACATTCACAAGTAAGCCTATACACTCCGTGTCTGTTGAATGGGTCATCAGAATTAGTATCGGTTCTTAGTTTTTGTCCTACGTTGTTAGAAGTTCTGAATGCTGTGTCAATGTTATATCTTTTAAAGATGTTTGCCAGTTTGTACGTCGCTTTTCCAGTGTATGTCATTGCCGTCCAAACCTTTGGATTTTCCCCTACGCTAACTCTTTTTTGTGTTCCATGGCTACTTCTGAGTTTATCCACAAGTGCTTTCTTGTATCCATTATTTGCCGCTATGTTATATATTCTCTCTCCTGTATGCTTCCTGTGTGGGCGGCGTTCTCTGAAGCCTTTCCGTTTGTCTGCCTAGGAATATCAATGGGACTAGGAATGGGTAACCAACATCGGCCATTATCATGGAATCATTCATGCAAAACTTGGAAGAAAAATATATACAGGAGTTAAAAACCAAGTTAGGCGTGGCATTCTACGCTAGACACGTGGATGACATCATCTGCATCCTAAATGACGATAACGAAGAGCAAATACTAGGGTTCCTCAACAGGCAACATAGCAACATAGAGCTCACAATGGAAGTAGGAAAAGATGGAATAATGAACTACCTGGACCTAACTATAGGGATTGACAAAATAACAAATAGGTTCAACTACGGCATTTATAGAAAACCGACTGCCACGGACAGCATAATACTTCAAACCATCCGCAACAGCACAAAAATGCAGCATTGACGCACTTAGTGGATAGGCTTCAGAGAACGCCGCTCACACAGGAAGCATACAGGAAAGAGCTTAATACAATACATAACATAGCGGCAAATAATGGATAGAAGAAAGCACTTGTGGATAAACTCAGAAGTAGACATGGAACACAAAAAAGAGTTAACGTAGAGGAAAATCCAAAGGTTTGGACGGCAATGACATTGGAAAAGCGACGCACAAACTGGCAAACATCTTTAAAAGATATAACATTAACACAGCATTCAGAACTTCTAACAACGTAGGACAAAAACTAAGAACCGACACTAATTCTGATGACCCATTCAACAGACACGGAGTGTACGAGGTGTGTTCAAAAAGTATCGCGAATTTTGAATTTTCGCTGGTTACGTATATTCGAATTTCCAATTTTTTGTGGCGTTATGTTGGTACTTATGTCTCTCACTTATGCCGACAAGCTCGGCCATTTTGAATGTTCAGTTAATTGTTGACAGCTGCTTTGCTTGCACGTGTTTTGGATCGTCTTCGATTTTTACGCGAAATTTGTACCAAAATTGCTCAATTGTGACCAAAAACAGCATCGCATGAACATTGCTAATGAGATGTTAAACTCTGTCCGCGACGACCCAAATTTGCTCCAGAGGGTCATAACTGGTGACAAATCGTGGGTTTATGGTTATGACGTGGAAACCAAAGCTCAATCATCTCAATGGAAGCTGCCGCACGAACCAAGACCGAAAAAAGCGCGCCAAGTTCGGTCGAATGTGAAAGTTTTGCTGACAGTTTTCTTCGATTGCAGGGGCGTGGTGCATCATGAGTTCTTGCCACAGGGAAGAACGGTCAATAAGGAATATTACCTGCAAGTTATGCGCAATTTGCGAAGCAATCCGCCAGAAACGCCCGGATTTGTGGAAGAACAAAAATTGGCTTTTGCACCACGATAACGCCCCTGCTCACGCATCGTTGCTTGTGCGCGACTTTTGGGCCAAAAACAACACACTAATGATGCCGCAGCCACCGTATTCCCCAGATCTGGCCCCCTGTGACTTTTTCTTGTTCCCTAAACTGAAGAGGCCCATGAAAGGACGACGTTACGCTTCTCTTGACTAGATAAAGACGGCATCGAAGGAGGAGCTGAACAAGATACAAAAAAATGATTTTTTGAAGTGCCTCGAAGATTGGAAAAACCGTTGGCACAAGTGTATAATATCTCATGGGGATTACTTTGAAGGGAACAAAATAGATATTCATGAATAAATAAATAATTTTTGAAAAAACACAAAATTCGCGATACTTTTTGAACACACCTCGTATAGGCTTACTTGTGACGGTCAATACAGCTACATAGGACAAACAGGAAGAAAAATAAGCACAAGATTCCGAGAGTATATCAGGGACTACAACAAAAAAACACGAAAACCCACCATAATACCAGAATCTAACTTCGCGAACCACATGTTGGAGAACAACTGCACCCCAGCTAACATCAAAACAACGGATCGAATACTTCACGTACAAGGAAAAGGTCGGCGGCTCAATGTACTTGAGAACATGGAGATATACAAGTAAAATACATTTGACGGCAGGATCATAAACGAACACACCAACACTATCTCCGACGAAATATTTGAACCCTTAAAACTAATTTACAAAAAACAGCACAAGCCAGCAGATACGGCAACCAAACACCTAAGATTCGACTACTTTCAAATGAAAGATCTTGATGTGGTCCAACAAATTTTAAACCATTTTGTGTTTCATATTAGTAGAATATTCGGAGACGAATTCGTTAGTTTCAATATTCACGGATTACTTCATTTTTCCGAATGTGTTAAGTGTCTTGGCCGCTTGGATTCGTTTTCTGCATATAGGTTTGAAAACTATATGCAATTCATCAAAAAAATTAATAACAAACCAAATGACGTACTTCAGCAATCATTGTCATTTCTAATAAATGTATTAGCCACAAACCAAGAAGTTATGGCGCAAAAGTTGGCAAACTTGAAACAAAATGTAAGATATATTAGAATCACTCTAATATATGATATACAGTGAACCACAGATAAACTCGGCCACAAATTAAAAATGGTTTAATTCATAACATATATTTGTGTTTTTATGAATTTTCATTTAAAACGTAGCGTGCAAATTAGAAGTACCTCCTAAGTTTCTCGGAATTTTCAGAATTCGTTGTCGAGGGGTTGAAATAATAAAAACACCTAAATAAAGATATTTTCATTGATATTAGAGGAAAATTACAACGATATGCACAGTATGGTATGGGATGACATGTTTCCAAGTTACCAACTTCTCATCTGACCCCTTCTCAGACACTAGGATACGAACCCAAGTGCCTGCACCAAAGCCGCTGTTAGAGTACTCTAACAACTAAGTTATGATGCCCTGTATTTTCAAACTTGTCCCAGTTTATTTGTAGTTCACTGTATGAATGTTAATTTTAATTGTATTTCAACAGAGTGTACATAATGCTGAGCCTCTGGCACAGAGCCAAGTTCTCCGGGAATGCAAGGTCGCTCTAAAGAAGGTAGATCAATCGGTTTGCCGCATGACGAGCGAAATCAGCGACAAAAACATGGACGAGATTGCGATCCTATTGTCGCTAAAGACCCGGCCTACGCCCAAGCTTTGGTAATTAGTAACGACTCTTATTTTCTATCTAATAACTGTATAACTTTTATCCTGGTTTCTTTTAAAGACTATATCTCTCTCTTTATGGCGCGATATACAACAGGTATATCATCATAAACCTCCTAAGAGATTTTTGCGCCAAGCTTCTCTTCCAATTTGTGGTGTGCCGATTTGAATTTTCCCTACAAATTGGTGGGACCTACAGTTTTTTGCCGACTCCGAACGGCATCTACAAAGGAGACGAATTTTTGCTGAGAAGCCGGTCATGGCAGAAATACACTCGGAGAGTTTGCCAAACCACTGCCGAGGGGCGACCCCGTTTTGAAAAACTTTTTTCAAATCACTTTTGATGTTACCTGTACCAGGGCTCGAACCATGGACCTTCGGTGTGGTAGGCCGGCAACACTACCTTCACACCACGGCGGCTAAAAGACTATATACCTTCATAAAATTAAGGGAGTCGCGGAGGACGTACCGTATGTTGTTCGGCAAATTTTTTACAGACCAAGTTATGAAAGATTTCATTTGACAAAATTTTAAGAGGTGCGAGCTATATTTATATAATGTAAACGTTTATTATCGCCGGCTAACATTGCCTTTTATATTTCTTCTTTTTCTTTAAATGGTCATCTAACCGCCCGGGCGATTTTGACCGTCCAACATAGCTCGCCAGTCGTTTCTTAGTTGCGCCAACTGGCGCCAATTGGAAACACCGCGGGACCGCAAATCGGTCTCCACTTGGTCCTTCCATCGGAGTGGTGGACTCGCTCTTCCTCTGCTTCCACCGGCGGGTGCCGATAAGAATACCTTCTGGGCTGGAGCATCTTCGCTCATTCGCACTACGTGGCCTAGCCTGCGAAGCCGCTGTATTTTAATTCCCTGAACTATGTCAGACATGGCGGCATATAGGCAGCTCCTTTTGGTGCTATCGAAAGCGGCTTTAAAATCAACAAAGAGATGATGTGTGTCGATTCTTTTCTCACGCTTTTTTTCCAAGATTTGACGTATTGTAAAAATCTGGTCGATGGTAGATTTACCAGGTCTGAAGACACACTGATAAGGTCCATTCAGTCTGTTCACATCAGGCTTCAGTCTTTAGCACAATACGCTTAATAGGACCTTATATGCGATATTCAAAAGGCTGATTCCGCGATAGTTGGCGCAGGATGTCTGACATAGTTCAGCGAATTAAAATACAGCGGCTTCGCAGGCTAGGCCACGTAGTGCGAATGAGCGAAGATGCTCCAGCCCAGAAGGTATTCTTATCGGCACCCGCCGGTGGAAGCAGAGGAAGAGGGAGTCCACCACTCCGATGGAAGGACCAAGTGGAGACCGATTTGCGGTCCCGCGGTGTTTCCAATTGGCGCCAGTTGGCGCAACTAAGAAACGACTGGCGAGCTATGTTGGACGGTCAAAATCGCCCGGGCGGTTAGATGACTCCCTTAATTTTATGAAGGTATATAGTCTTTTAGCCGCCGTGGTGTGAAGGTAGTGTTGCCGGCCTACCACACCGAAGGTCCATGGTTCGAGCCCTGGTACAGGTAACATCAAAAGTGATTTGAAAAAAGTTTTTCAAAACGGGGTCGCCCCTCGGCAGTGGTTTGGCAAACTCTCCGAGTGTATTTCTGCCATGACCGGCTTCTCAGCAAAAATTCGTCTCCTTTGTAGATGCCGTTCGTCCCACCAATTTGTAGGGAAAATTCAAATCGGCACACCACAAATTGGAAGAGAAGCTTGGCGCAAAAATCTCTTAGGAGGTTTATGATGATATACCTGTTGTATATCGCGCCATAGAGAGAGAGATATAATACACAGTCATAAAATTCACTTTCAATTTTCAGCATTTTTGTTCAATTTGCAAAACGATTCAAGCAAATAAATTAATTGCAAAAAGGAATACAGTATACTGTATATGAATTCACATTAATCCATTCAATAACTTAAAGTCTACCTCAGTACAAAACGAATTAAATTTGTAGTCGTTGTTTTCAAGGCGATTTCATCCTCTCCAGCTGATATGGTATTTTAGAATGTGTGCTAATCTCTTAAAGTATACTGAGCTGATGTTTGACAAAATGTTATAGTAGCTTAAGTGTATCTAAAAAAGCTTTACTATTATCATATATTTTTTTCAAAACAAATATCAGCTTAATATACTTTAAGAGATTAGAATACATGCTAAAAAACATTAAGTTTTAGTAACCTGAAGGGGTTTAAAGCCACCTTCAAAAGAACGACTACGAATTAGGTTAACAAACTATCTTAATTATACTTAAACTTAAATGTTTACGTTTTCGTAGTCTTATTCGTTTTCTTGCTATATTTTTTTGTGGCATTCGGTGGTGGCTTAGCTAGACTGATATTCTTATACCTTTTTCAAATTCTTGGTTGCCTTGATGGTGAAAAATGTCTAAATAAAATATAAAATATGGGCGGATGGGGTCGTGTGCGGAAGTCCACGCAAGTGGGGAAAGTTCCTGATCGCCATTCACTTGGGAATGGCCAGAGCGATTCTTTTGCGTGCGGTTCAAGCAGCTCACTACTTCCGGGCTTTGCGCCCAAGTATCCTCTGGGTAACACCCGTTTGGTGGTGAGCTAAACGTGAGAAGGCGACAACCTGGTAAGGCCACTCCGACATAATCGGTTTAAGGGCTTGCTGGGGGGTTCAAACGGCAGCGTCTGATCAACATGTGGCGCGGCTGCAAGCGGGCGTCTGTCTTGGATCAAGCGGCTCGCTATACAAACGTGTAATAGAATTCAACCTCCCGTGAAACGGGTTGTCCGTTGGGTTTGGGACCCACCACATAAAACAACGTTCCAATGAAATTCAACAACAAAGCCTCGGATATGAGAAACCCTTTTTTAGATGACAACACCCGCAAACGAAATAAGGATTATGAGATAAGAGCATGTACCTGGAATGTCCGGTCCCTTAATGGGGAAGGTGCCGCTGCCCGGCTGGTTAAGGTCCTGAGGAAAGCAAAAGCTGACATCACCGCCATACAAGAGATGCGATGGACGGGGCGAGGAAACACGACGAACATCTACTGGAGTGGGCATGAAGACAAGCGCAGATTCGGCGTGGGATTTGTGGTGGGAGAGAGACTCCGTCACCGAGTACTGTCGTTCACACCCGTGAACGAGCGTCTCGCCGCAATCCGCATAAAAGTACGATTTTTCACCATATCATTTATCTGCGCTCATGCACCGACGGAAGAGAAGGACGACGTGGAAAAGGATGCATTCTACGAGCGCCTGGAAGAAGCATATGAGCGCTGCCCCCGTCATGATATCAAATTCGTGCTTGGCGACTTTAACGCCAGGGTGGGTAAAGAGGGTGTATTCGGCCCCACTGTCGGGAAGTTCAGTGTCCACGATCAGACTTCGCCAAATGGATACAGGCTGATCGACTTCGCCGGTGCCGGAAACATGGTCATATCCAGCACAAGAAGAACCATGAGGCTACATGGCTGTCCCCAGATCGACCACGTTGTGATAGACGGACGGCATGCTTCCAGCGCTTTAGATGTTCGCACAATACGAGGACCTAACATCAACTCTGATCACTACCTAGTAGCAGCCAAGATTCGTACCCGCCTCTGTACGACAAAACAGGTGCAACAAAAAACGCAGGGAAAGCTGGACGTCGAAAAGCTGCAATCGCAACAGACCGCCAATTATTTCGCAGATCGCCTCTCACACCTGCTCTCCGAGAGCATAATTCAACCTAGTGGAATGATCATGGGATCATATCTCAGGAGCACTCCGTACTGCAGCCGAAGAAGTAATTGGATTCCGGCGAACGCGAAGAAACAACTGATATGATGATGACGAGTGCCGCGCTGCAACGAAAAGAGAGGACGAAGCCTACAAGGCTACGCTAAAATCGAATGCAACAAGGAGTGTGTGTGAACACTACCGCGAGTTGAAGAGGGAAGCGAGGCGGCTTTTCCGGGATAAAAAAAGAGAGGCTGAAAAAAGGAGCTTGAGATGCTGGCGAACGGGGATAATGCCCGAAGATTCTATAAAAAAATTTGGCGAATGTAAGAAGGTTTTAAACCCGGGTCAAACTCCTGTAAGAATAAGAGCGGCGACCTGGTGGCCGATGTTCAGAGAGCACCCAGAATGTGGAGGGATCACTTCTCTGCCCTTTTATAATAATAATAATAATAATAATAATTCAGTTTATTCAGTCTATGATTTACATCTTACAGACTAGATACAGAAATTGTACAACTATAAAAACTATTAATATTGATAATAGAAAGTATATGCATAAAAATAGAAAACGTTTAACTATATATCTAAATGTATATGTAAAAGAATATGTGATTTGAAAGCATCCCTCGACAAGGAGAAATCAATATTTAGCCTTCTCGAAAGAATATTGAATTCCGCTAGAGAGCGAAGTATAGGATCGAAAAGGACATAGTTTGACCTGAAAGAGGTCAAATAAAAAGGTAGGAAAAAACGGAGGGATCTATTGGGCACATTGAACGTGATTTTCCCGAGGAGGTCAGGGCAATTTACCGAACCAGCAACGAGATCAAACACGAACATAAGCCCGTGCAGAGTTCTTCTGGAGTGAAGGGGTTGTAGGCTAATCAGCGAACAGCGAGACACATAAGAAGGCATCGGATCCTCGAAATTAAGAGATCCAAGGCCAAACCGAATAAATTTCCTTTGAACCCTTTCAATTCTAGTCGCATGACAGCTGTAAATAGGGTTCCAAATAATAGAAGCATACTCGAGCTTTGAGCGAACCAAATATATATATAAAGTCTTCCTGGTGTAGGGATCCTTAAAGTCCTTTGCATAACGACGTAGGAAAGCAAGATTTCTATAAGCTTTCGGAAGAACATAACAGATATGATTAACAAAAGAAAAATTAGTATCAAATACAACACCAAGATCAACAAATTCTTTGACTGCAGTCAAGCGACTGCTTGCCAAATAGAAATGTGAAACAAAATTATTACTGGACTTCGAGAAAGACATGTGAAAACATTTTTTAACGTTTAGATAGAGCTTGTTAGTATTACACCATTCAACAAGTTTATCCAAGTCGTGTTGCAAAAGGGAAACATCTGATGGACTATCAATCCTACGAAAGATCTTCAGGTCATCAGCATAAAGAAGAAAATTGGAGAACTGAAAGCAAGCACCAATGTCATTGATAAAGAGAACGAACAAGAGCGGCCCCAGGATACTACCCTGAGGAACCCCTGAAGTTGCCACAAAAGTGTGTGACTTACAATTTTCAATATCAACACAAAGGGATCTGTTTGACAGGTAAGACTTCAACCAACTTAAAAACACCGAGTGGAAACCAATGAACTCCAATTTCTTTAGTAATATCTGATGAGACAATTTGTCAAATGCCTTCGAAAAGTCTGTATATATGGTATCCACCTGCGAACCGACTTTAAAGGCTGATATGCAGAATTCCGAAAAAGATGCCAAGTTAGTGACTGTAGAGCGACCCGAAACAAATCCATGTTGGCAAGGATCTATAACACTCTTAACAACAAAGAAAAGTTTTTCCTTAATAATTATTTCGAAAAGTTTAGAACAAACTGATAGCTTAGCAATGGGTCTGTAATTAGAGACATCATTCTTATTTCCAGACTTAAAGATCGGCGTGATTGACGTTGTCTTCCACCTGTCGATAAATAAGCCAGAAGATAGAGACAAATTAAAAATGTAGCAAAGAGGAATGCATAAAGTTGAGCTACAATGTTTCAGAACAAATCCACAAAGTCCATCAGGGTCACATTTCAGCGAAGGCTTTAACGTACACATAGCTTTACTGACATCCTGCACAGTTAATGACAGTGAACCGAAATCAATGCGTTCAAATAAGTATGGGCTCGAGTGGAGGGTATCCTGAGTAGTAACTTCATCTTCGAAATTAGATTTGAAAAATTCTGCAAAAAATTCAACAGTGTCATTTAGAGACTGTGAGCAGTTGTCATTGAACTTCTTTGCATTTCTCACATTGCACACTGCTTTGAGTGCGTTCAACTTTATTTCCACAAAATCAAGGCATAATTGAGAGTTATTTAAATTAGAAAAAGGAACTATGTATGTATATTAAAAGTAGAAGAATTACAAGAGAAGCTGACTCAAGCAAAAGTTGATTATTTATAAATTGTTTATTTATTTATAGATTGTTTTATTATTTTTTTTGTGTTTGTGTTGCACAAATTGATTGATTGTTTGATTAATCTAGAATTTGTAATGAGCTGTTGAAATACAATTAAAATTAACATTCATACAGTGAACTACAAATAAACTGGGACAAGTTTGAAAATACAGGGCATCATAACTTAGTTGTTAGAGTACTCTAACAGCGGCTTTGGTGCAGGCACTTGGGTTCGTATCCTAGTGTCTGAGAAGGGGTCAGATGAGAAGTTGGTAACTTGGAAACATGTCATCCCATACCATACTGTGCATATCGTTGTAATTTTCCTCTAATATCAATGAAAATATCTTTATTTAGGTGTTTTTATTATTTCAACCCCTCGACAACGAATTCTGAAAATTCCGAGAAACTTAGGAGGTACTTCTAATTTGCACGCTACGTTTTAAATGAAAATTCATAAAAACACAAATATATGTTATGAATTAAACCATTTTTAATTTGTGGCCGAGTTTATCTGTGGTTCACTGTATATCATATATTAGAGTGATTCTAATATATCTTACATTTTGTTTCAAGTTTGCCAACTTTTGCGCCATAACTTCTTGGTTTGTGGCTAATACATTTATTAGAAATGACAATGATTGCTGAAGTACGTCATTTGGTTTGTTATTCATTTTTTTGATGAATTGCATATAGTTTTCAAACCTATATGCAGAAAACGAATCCAAGCGGCCAAGACACTTAACACATTCGGAAAAATGAAGTAATCCGTGAATATTGAAACTAACGAATTCGTCTCCGAATATTCTACTAATATGAAACACAAAATGGTTTAAAATTTGTTGGACCACATCAAGATCTTTCATTTGAAAGTAGTCGAATCTTAGGTGTTTGGTTGCCGTATCTGCTGGCTTGTGCTGTTTTTTGTAAATTAGTTTTAAGGGTTCAAATATTTCGTCGGAGATAGTGTTGGTTTGTTCGTTTATGATCCTGCAGTCAAATGTATTTTACTTGTATATCTCCATGTTCTCAAGTACATTGAGCCGCCGACCTTTTCCTTGTACGTGAAGTATTCGATCCGTTGTTTTGATGTTAGCTGGGGTGCAGTTGTTCTCCAACATGTGGTTCGCGAAGTTAGATTCTGGTATTATGGTGGGTTTTCGTGTTCTTTTGTTGTAGTCCCTGATATACTCTCGGAATCTTGTGCTTATTTTTCTTCCTGTTTGTCCTATGTAGTTGTATTGACCGTCACAAGTAAGCCTATACACTCCGTGTCTGTTGAATGGGTCATCAGAATTAGTGTCGGTTCTTAGTTTTTGTCCTACGTTGTTAGAAGTTCTGAATGCTGTGTTAATGTTATATCTTTTAAAGATGTTTGCCAGTTTGTGCGTCGCTTTTCCAATGTCATTGCCGTCCAAACCTTTGGATTTTCCTCTACGTTAACTCTTTTTTGTGTTCCATGTCTACTTCTGAGTTTATCCACAAGTGCTTTCTTCTATCCATTATTTGCCGCTATGTTATGTATTGTATTAAGCTCTTTCCTGTATGCTTCCTGTGTGAGCGGCGTTCTCTGAAGCATATCCTCTAAGTGCGTCAATGCTGCATTTTTGTGCTGTTGCGGATGGTTTGAAGTATTATGCTGTCCGTGGCAGTCGGTTTTCTATAAATGCCGTAGTTGAACCTATTTGTTATTTTGTCAATCCCTATAGTTAGGCCCAGGTAGTTCATTATTCCATATTTTCCTACTTCCATTGTGAGCTCTATGTTGCTATGTTGCCTGTTGAGGGACCCTAGTATTTGCTCTTCGTTATCGTCATTTAGGATGCAGATGATGTCATCCACGTGTCTAGCGTAGAATGCCACGCCTAACTTCGTTTTTAACTCCTGTATATATTTTTCTTCCAAGTTTTGCATGAATGATTCCATGATAATGGCCGATGTTGGGTTACCCATTCCTAGTCCCATTGATATTCCTAGACAGACAAACGGAACGGCTGCAGAGAACGCCGCCCACACAGGAAGCATACAGGAGAGAGCTTAATACAATATATAACATAGCGGCAAATAATGGATACAAGAAAGCACTTGTGGATAAACTCAGAAGTAGCCATGGAACACAAAAAAGAGTTAGCGTAGGGGAAAATCCAAAGGTTTGGACGGCAATGACATACACTGGAAAAGCGACGTACAAACTGGCAAACATCTTTAAAAGATATAACATTAACACAGCATTCAGAACTTCTAACAACGTAGGACAAAAACTAAGAACCGATACTAATTCTGATGACCCATTCAACAGACACGGAGTGTATAGGCTTACTTGTGAATGTCAATACAGCTACATAGGACAAACAGGAAGAAAAATAAGCACAAGATTCCGAGAGCATATCAGGGACTACAACAAAAAAACACGAAAACCCACCATAATACCAGAATCTAACTTCGCGAACCACATGTTGGAGAACAACTGCACCCCAGCTAACATCAAAACAACGGCTCGAATACTGCACGTACAAGGAAAAGGTCGGCGGCTCAATGTACTTGAGAACATGGAGATATACAAGTAAAAAACATTTGACGGCAGGATCATAAACGAACAAACCAACACTATCTCCGACGAAATATTTGAACCCTTAAAACTAATTTACAAAAAACAGCACAAGCCAGTAGGTACAGCAACCAAACACGTAACAATGAAAAAGCAAAAACGAAAAATGAACCAAACGGCAAAAATCACCGATTTCTACCTTCCTCAACCTACCGCTTAGCTAACAAGGGGTATGTCTACATACCTACAAAAACAACCCTTGGGACAAGTCACAATTCGGACGTATCAATACGACGCACGCACCCACGCTAATCAACGTTTCCTACCACGGCCCCATAGATTGACATTACCTGCCACAGCACCCATGGGCTATAAAAACAACGCAACGGATAGACACAGACCAGAACGAAACTAGGCATTGAAAATGGCAGAAAGCCGAACCCGGTTTGTCACAAAACCAAACTTGTCAAGGGATGACGGAAAATCGTTCCAACAAAAATCAACCAACACTAGCTCAGAGGAGCTGTTTAGCGAACATGGGGTATACAAGCTTACCTGCGAATGCCAGCTCAGCTACATAGGACAAACAGGACGCAAAATAAGTACACGATTCCGGGAGCACCTCAGGGACTACAACAAGAAAGCACGGAAACCTACCATCACACCAGAATCGAACTTTGCTAATCACATGTTCGAAAACAAATGCACCCCGACAAACATCAAAAACACAGCCAGAACACTTCACGTACAAAGAAAAGGTCGACGCTTAAATGTGCTTGAAAGCATGGAAATATACAAATTAAAGACGTTTGACGGGAGAATAATAAACGAACAAACAAGCACCAATTCTGATGCAATATTTGAACCGCTAAAACTGATTAACAAACAAATAAAACAACGCAGCAGGTACAGTAACCAAACTCGTAACAATAAACGAGCGAACACAGAAAACCAACCAAAAGCCGAAAATCACCGACTTCTACCTAAATAACGAGCGACAAAAACAACCTTAAATACGGACTATTCAAACACACGTTTAACATTACCTGTTCTAACATCCACAAACTATTTAACGAGCGTCAAAACAACCCTTATGACAGGTACCCGTTCGGGAGCATTCGTAACACATGAACCTAACACACAAACCATATACACGCATATTAACAGTACCTGGCACAGAATCCAGACTATAAATACATAACAACGGATAGACACAGATCAAAACGAAAACATACACTGAAGATGGCGGATCCCGAAACCGGCTTGTCACAAAACCAAACTTGACAAGGGATGACGGATAATCGTTCCAACAAAAATCAGCTTACTACCCTGTCGGAAGATCAACACAACAAAATAAATTCCTGTATATAATAAGAACTGGCTGAATTCTGTTGCTTTCCAGTGAGACACTTCATTCAGGTTTCGGGAAATGCGACAGAATTCGGATGGAAACCAGCTTTTGACAAAATTTATTTTTAATCAAGCATAGTGACATTTGCTCCTTTAATAATTTTTTTACAACTCTTAAGTCTACAAGGTGCGTGCAGTCTAAAGGACACTGGAAAACCATGCCGAAACCCGCAAGCTCCAATACACTTTTTTGGTATCTAAATTGAGGAAGATGATGAAAAGTATGAATTCTCATTTCGAATGTTGCATCCGATCTTAAGATGCTGATTTTCTTGGAAAGATGGGGTCTCTCTGCATAGGTACCCTCCTGACAACATTTAGGGCAGCCGTGTTTCGCATTAAACCAGAGCCGCCCAAAATAATGCGCAATTTCCCTGCAAAAAACGGAAATACTCCGTTTCATACTCCATAGAATACTCCTAAAGGAGTATCAGAGTACTCCAACACATATCCTCATTCATATAAAAAAGGTGGTCCAATTTACATGGCAATGTCCGCTGATTGGATCACCTAATCCATCTCGGAGTACTCCGTTTCTTTGCTTTTGAATACTCTATAGACCACCTACGTCAGAGTATTCTCAAAATACTCCCATGGGATTACTCTATAGAGTATTCAACAGCAAAGCGAGAGCGGGAGTAGGTGGTCCTCAAAAGAACACATACTCCCTTCTCGCTTTCGTCTAGAATACTCTGTAGAGTAATCTTTTGGCAGCATTTTCAAAGTACTCCAACGTAGGTGCTCTATAGACTATTCAGAAGCAAAGTAAATGGTACTCCGAATAGGATTAGGTGATCCAATCACCGGACATTGCCATGTAAATTGGACCACCTTTTTTATATGAATGAGGATAAGTGTTGGAGTACTCTGATGCTCCAACGTTTTTTACAGGGTTATTTACCAACGCATACAGTCACACATTTGATATCTGCTAGTGTATGATTGTGTGCGCGCGTTTGCTTAGTACACTGAGTGAAATCGTGCTATTTGTTTAAATTGAAAGTGAAATTGTACAGCCATTCTTCATTGAACATTTCGAATGCGCACGTTCTTCTTTGCTCAACTGCTGAATAGCAAAAGCATTGCTTCGCATGTGCCGAAGTCAGAAACCTAAGCTTAGTCGTTTTTGACGATCTTTTTTTTTGACGCTGGCAGAATTAGCTTCATAGCGTACATGTTTCGACTGCATTTGCTTGCCTATACTCCGAGTATAGGCATGAAAAATTGCGCATTATTTTGGGCGGCTCTGCATTAAACGACATGACTCCAGTAACAAATGCCATAGCTGGAGAATCACAAATAAAAGCGCGGATATTAAAATTTACCATAATTTGATTGGGACCATCCCTAATACCATTTTCCCTAAGCATTTTTAATTCTGAAGCAAAATCTTTAAGAAAAATATTTATGTCATCAGATTTTTTGAAGCCAGTGTAACACCCTAAAATCCACAAGCGCTCCAAGGATAGGCCTTAACACCCTATTGGAACTATTAAAAAGCTGCAGGCCGTCGACACCCACATCAATTAAAATCTCGGCTTGTATCTCCAAAAACTCAGAAAGAGTCTGAGAGAAAGTATATTTGGATACCTAAGTAAAGAAATTCACCATTTGAAAAGGTCTGAAGATATACTTTATCTCTACTCGATTTAAGAAGGGTTTTTGAGCATAGGGGCAAATTCTTTATCCCTCCCTTGTGAAGTGTCTGAAGCAACCCGCCGACTAAATTATGGGGAACTTTGTAGCCGACCGCCCAAAATCTAATTAATTCACGTAAATTCATATTTGCACTGAAATTTCGTCAAATAACGAATTATTTTCAGCACTGGAAGTGAACGCACCTTGCCCCAACACATTTTGAACAATATTGTGACTTAATGCACAATCTTTTGCATTAACACTTTCACTTTCAACAACAGCAACCACATTTTCATTGGCTTCCGGTGCAATCTGCACACATTCCGAATTCTCAGAATTAATCAATTCTTTAAATTTTTTCACATTGGCTTCAAATAGCCTTTTTTCACTGCTAAGGCAGTTCTTCAAATGATTCTTATACATTTAAGCACTTTTATTTACACAAAAACTTGTTTAAAATAAATGAAATATTAATATTTTAAATTTTTTCCAGCAGCAAAAATTCCACGTCCAGTTTTCACAAATTTCGCGATATTTGGTTGTATGCGCGTTACTCTTCCTCTTCTTGTGCGAACTGTCAGTATATATCAGTTTATTTTTCTTAGGCCTTTCGTACATGATTTCCTTTTCTAAATGCTCATAAGTTAATTTTTTCACTTTCCAACCGGTTGGCTTTGACAAAGTTCCTCTAGTATTTACACAAGCATGAATGCACACGGTGAGAAATTTGAGTCTCAATTTTACACTTTTTTTAACATGATGTGGCGAATATGTACCATCCCTAATTCAATAACACTTCCACCACTAGTTTAACACAACAGAGATAACAATGGCTACGCTTTTGCATGCAAGCAAGAGAAAGGGAGATTGGGAGAGTGTTTGGAACACGAAGCAAAGAGGAGATGTCAATACATACCACCGACCCTTCGAGAACACGTTTATTTTCAAGTGTTGAACAGTGAACTTACTTATAACTAGTAAATAAAACTAGTTATTAGTTACAATATCTGTGCGTGTGTTTTTTTTGACTTTATAGTGATCGGAATCAGGAAGATATAATCGAAGACTCATCGAATTCGTCACAACGTGTATATGACCAAATTTATTTTTGTTTTTATATTTTGTTTTGCATCTGCAGTACAAGTATCTTACAGACTAATAAAACATTAATAATTAATGCTTATTAAATAATAGAAATTAAGATCAAAACAAAAGTAGATCTCGATAAGGAAAAGTCTATTTACTTATGAGAAGATAAAGTCATTAAATTCCTTTAAAGCACGCGTAATAGGTGCATTACTTTCGAAATTAGTTCTGCAACTATCCACATAGAACGGAAGAAAGCTACGCGGACGCTCCTGCGGGTTAGGGGTTTAGAATATGCCCGAGGTAGGCATACCGGTCGTAAGAGGCGACTAATATGCACAAAGGTAATGACATGCAACTCGATGGTTGATCTACGGATATGATGCCTCTCACCTCTCATTATCCGTCTTATCCTTCCTTACGGAAGGAGGGGTGACATGACCTAGAAGGTTTCACTGGTCATAAATCGCTACCACGACAGTCGGGCAGTACCGGAGCGTAGGGGATTCAAATCCGGCCAAGGACTGTTAATTCGACAACACTCCATGAAACCTTCGGGGAGTGCTTTTATCGTTACCACAACAACAACAAAGCTACGCGGAACATTAAAATTCATCCGCTCTAGAAAAGTTGAGCAATTGACTTTGCCATTAATTATATTGAATATAAAAGACGGAGAGAACGGACCTTCTTTTATTTAAAGAACACAGATCAATAAGCAACAGCTGAGATTGGTACGATGGCATTCGATTCTCGACCCGCATATCTTAGGAAGATTTTTTGAACCCTTTCAATATTATTTATGGATTGTTGATCGCATGGTCTCCAGATAATTACTGCATATTCTAAGATAGAGCATACAAGGGAAGTAAAAAGAAGTTTAAAGGTGTATGGATCAGACAACTCTGTGGAATTACATTGTGGTAGCCCTAAGTATCGCATTGAAATTAAATACAATACGGCAACTCAATTTTTAGTACATTCTCCTTCATTTAACATTTGCATGAATTTTCCCGTTAGCTCAATTGAACATTCGACAAATTTTTTTCATCTAGGGATAGCGGAGCTCTTGAGAAAACGTGGTACAGAGTGCCGGTTCTAATCGTGTCGCGTTAGCCATCAAATTATAATATTGTAATTAGATTAAGAGTGATTGAAGTTTAAATAAAGATGAATTAATTATTTTAAACTAAAGTGTCACCACCGACATACGCGTATTAAAAATTACAACATGGAGGATACACAAAAACCATCAGACGCTAATGAAGCATCACCACATAACGGGCACAGTGGCGTGACTACGCCACAGCCGGTACAACACATCACAACTAAAGGGTGTTTTTTTAGGGGTATAGAACTTCGAATTGAAATAAAACACAAGAAAATCGTTTTAAGGTCCATCAATTTGGCTTTATTGGAAGGATAATTTTATGCCATTAATGTTTAAATATGATTTCGGGCATGTGGCCGCCGCGGCTGGCTCGAATAAAGCCAATTCTACAGGTCCAATTTTCTCCCACTTTTTCGAGCATATGGGGCCGTATGTCGGCAATAACGCCACGAATGTTGGCTTCCAATTCCCCTAACGTTTCTGGTTTGTTGGTGCAGACGAGCGACTTCACATATCCCCAAAGAAAATAATCCAATGGTGTCAAATCACACGACCTTGGTGGCCAATTGACAGGTCCATTCCGCGAAATTATGCGCTCATCGAATGTTTCCTTCAATAAATCGATTGTGACGTGCGCTGTGTGGCATGTAGCGCCGTCTTGTTGGAACCACAACTCATCCACATTCATGCCATCCAATTCGGGAACAAAATAGTCGGTTATCATGGCTCTATACCGGTCTCCATTAACGGTAGCTGCCTCTCCAGCATTATTGCGGAAGAAGTATGGCCCAATGACTCCACCAGCCCATAGAGCACACCAAACAGTCAGTTTTTGTGGATGTAATGGCGTTTCAAGGGTCTCATGTGGATTCTCTTCACTCCAAATGCGGCAATTTTGCTTGTTGACGTAGCCATTCAACCAAAAATGAGCCTCATCACTGAACAAAATTTTGCGATGAAAATCAGCATCGAAATCAATCTCATTTTCGGCCCATACACCAAAATCACGACGCATTGCATGGTCTCGCGGCTTTAATTCTTGCACAAGCTGGATCTTGTAAGGTCGCAAGCCAAGATCTTTGCGCAAAATCTTCCATAAAGTTGATGGACAAAGCTCCAATTGCTGTGCACGGTGGCGAATCGATTCATTCGGGTCCTCTTCAACACTTTGCTCTACAGCGGCAATTGTTTCTTCGGTGCGCACTGTTCGACGTCTCTGCGGATGCGTATTATCACATAGAGTAAACGTAGTGCGAAAACGATCCATGGTTAACCGAATTAATTGCTCTGATGGACGATTATGTCGACCATAAAATGGACGGAGCTCACGGTAAACTTCGCGAACTGAACCATTATTTTCGAAATAAATTTGCACGATTTGCAAGCGTTGTTCTTTTGTCAACCTGTTCATGATGAAATGGCAAACCAAACTGAACATAAATGACATTAGAGTTGCCAGATTTGACCACAAAATGCCAGTTTTATCTCTATTCGAAAAACAAACCCGTAAAAAAAACACCCTGTACAAGCGATACAGTCAACAGTCTCGCCATGAGGGTACCTGTTCCAACATTACATGGCCATTCAATATTGAGTCCTGGCTTACACGGCTAGAGGCGTACTTTTCAATCATCGGATTCGGCAAAATGAACGCTGATCAACGCGATCAAGCTAAATTTAACATTGCGGTTATGCACATGGATGAACGTTCCCATGAACAAACTTTCTAGATTGCCCGCAACCCGCCAGAGAAATGCAAGTACGACGCTCTACGGCAGGCAATTTTAGCCAACTTCTTTACATCACCTATGGCAAGATTAGAGCAGCTAACGTCAGGAATCCAACAATAAAGCAAGCTTCCTTTTAACTCAGTTGCAACGAACCAACTTCACACGAGACCAGCAACTCATAAAAGACTTCTGGATACAACGGCTACCGGTCTCAGCACGAGCAGTCATCGCGGGAGTAACAAAGGCGAATCCAGAAATCACTGTCGAGCAGCTAGCTTCAATCGCAGACGAAATCGTAGATGCCGTCCGTATTAATAGAGTCGATGCAGTGACATCACACGAGCCCCAAACTTCTTCATACAAAAAACCACAAGCAGTCAGCTCCACTATCGGTAATTGCACTACCTTTGACGAACGCGTCAGCCAGATAGAGGAATGTTTAGCTCGCATTGAAAAAAGAATTTCTTCAACAAGCCAAAGCCGCAGTCGCTCGGCTACACGACGGCAGGAACGCGCCTCTCTAAATCATCGTAGCCCATCTCAACGTAACAATAATGAACAACAAATGTGCTGGTACCACAAAAAGTTTAACGCACAAGCCAAAAAGTGCAACAGCCCGTGCAGTTTTTCTCAAGAGATTACAAAAAACTAGGCACTTCGGTGGCATCACCAACCAATGCCACCGAACCATTTAGCGTGTCGCCTAATAAGCTGTCAAACGCAGCAAGTTTAAACATTAAATCAATAAACCTTTCTTCTACTACGTCTTTTTATTGTCGACGACTTATCGAAAAACAAGTTTCTAATAGATACCGGTGCGGACGTGTCTTTGCTTAAGGCTACACCCCAGGACCGGCCTCGGAAGTCCAACGCATCGCCCAAACTTTATGCCGCTAATCACTCAACCATCGATACCATCGGTCAAGTGAGGGTCAAGCTTGACCTCGGTCTTCGACGCTGCTTCGAATGGATATTTTTGCTAGCGGATACACCTTACAGCATTATTGGAGCAGATTTCCTACGGCATTTCAATATTCTGATCGACATCAAAAATTCTGCAATAATTGATAAAGAAACTAAGTTGAAAATCTATGCCATAGCAACGGTAAATGTATCAACGCCAACTCCAAAATGTGTAAACAGTAACCACAAATACGCTCATATACTACGCGCTTTTCATGACGTCACGCAACTCTCGTCGAATTACAATCTGCGTGCACCAACAACCACTGTAACACATTGTATTGAAACTTCCGGACCCCCAGTGTTTGCTAAACTTCGGCGCCTTCCTCCGGAAAAGTTTCGGGCGGTCAAAGACGAGTTTGAATACTTGCTGAAAATCGGTGTCCTTAGACTTTCGAAGAGCCCTTACGCATCGCCCATCCACGTCGTTCGTAAAGCCAACAATTCCTGGCGACCATGTGGTGACTACCGCGCATTAAATGCACAAACCACTCCTGACAGATATCCGCTGCCTCTAATTCAAGATTTGTCTGTAAGTCTACACAAAAAGCAGATTTTTTCCAAAAATGACCTAACTCGCGGCTACCACCAAATACCGATGGCAGAGAAAGATATTTCAAAAACGGCCGTAACCCCACCTTTTGGTCTGTTTGAATACTTGCGCATGCCATTTGGTTTAAGAAACGCGGCACAGACGTTCCAAAGGCATATGAATGAAGTTCTTCGTGGCCTGGACTACACGTTCTTCTACTTAGACGCTATTTGCATTTCATCAGAGACATCAAAACAACACGAAAAACATCTTTGTACAGTTCTGTAACGCTTACGAAAACACAACTTGAGCATAAACATTTCAAAATGCATCTTTGGTGAGCCAAAAATTGAATTCTTGGGTCATATGGTCACTGCAAAAGGCATCAAACCATTGCCGCATAAAATTCAGGTGATTCAAGAATAGAGTTGTGTCGCTCACGAACTATTTTAGTTCACTTGATGAACTAAGTGAGCTAATTCGCATTTCTAAATGAACTTAACTCTCCACGAACGAGAGTATTGAGAAAATTTAAGTGGTGGCGAACGAACTGTTGGCCGACTTCAAATTAAAACGAAGACTTATTCGTTATAATTATTTCCGCAAGATCTCTAACTGTCGGCATACGTGAAATCACTGTTCGGTTACTGTCATGAAAATATTCAATGGCAACAATTTGATAGTGGCAAACACATAGGGCCGGTTTCACCAGCTTCACTTCACTTTTTCAGTTTCACCATCTAACTTAACTAAGTCACAACTTAGTCAGCCTGCCAGCTGACTTATTCTCGACTAAGTCAGTGTTGCTGTCGTTCAAAACCTAAATGTCAGTAATGCTCCTAATTTGTTTTGTAAAATGTCCCAGCAGGAAAATTTGTCAAGCATGACTTTAACGGCGTATGCGTAGATGCATGTGAATGCTTGTTTTCAATTGAGCGCTAATTTTAGTACCTTCCAACTAAAGAGAAATGGGTGTAAGATCAATACATTCCTTCATGTATGGCCATACATGCCCATTTCGCACTGGGGTATTGGGATGCGCAGAGTCGTCTGGTAGAAAAAAATACTACTATGCATAAAACAGCTGATCGGGTTGCTGTGTTCAAAATTATTTAAGTCGCTCAGTTGGTGAAACCCCAAATTAAGTAAGTCTCGAATCCGTGCTAACTTAAGTCACGACTTAGTTTTGGTCTTAGTCGCGTTGGTGAAACCGGCCCATAATGTTATGATGTGACAAACGTGGTGGTAACACTTTGAGCCAATTATTTTCCTGTTGCCGCGAAAGTTATGTGTTAGTTTTTCTGGATATAAAGTAAATATTTTACATAAGATTTCTTTGTTTTTAAATAAGAAATTATGTTCTATACATATTTCCATACAGATGCCTTCAAAAAGAAGTCTTGTATGGAACAATTTCAAGATTTGGGGAGCGAAGAACGCAACATGCAAGCACTGTTCATCGCAAATCAGCTACAACAGAGGATCAGTAGGAAATCTAAAGCGACACATGAAATTAAAGCATCCTTTTGGGTTCTTTTACAGAGTTGATCTCCAATGTACATAAATACATATGAATGAAATAATTAATAATTAATGTACAAATTCTCAATTGTAATTGATGTTTGAATTAAGGGTGAGAAAAATTGAGCATTGCGTGTGGTGTATTTTCTTATTCCAGCAATTCCATAAATAATGAACTAGATGAACTAAATGAATAGTTCTTTTAAGTGATTCGAACTATATTCACTGATCACTTAAATGAACTAAACTTCCCAACTCTATTCAAGAATATCCCCTGCCCAAGACAGCTGCCGAATTAAAAAGATTTTTGGCAATGGTAAATTTCTACATTTCTACCGGCGTTTTATAAACCACGCATTGACTCACCAAGAACCGCTGTTGGCCTTATTAAACGGCAACAAGAAAAACGACCAGACACCAATTGCCACATCACTAGCACACCCAGATCCCGACGCGGATATTGTCTTATGTACAGATGCCAGCGATAGTGCAATAGGTCAGTAGTCCAACAAGTAGTCGCTAACGACCTACAACCACCCGCATTTTTTTCGAGAAAACTTACCAACGCTCAAAAAAAATACTGCACTCGTACGTATGACCGGGAACTCCTTGCTATTTACGAGGCAGTTAAGCACTTTAAATACCTGCTCGAGGGTCGCAATTTTACAATTCCTACGGACCACAAACCCCTCAGCTACGCATTTTTGCAGAAAAACAAAAAAAGCTTCACCTCGACGATTGAGATATTTGGATCTGATTAGCCAATTTTCTACTCGTATTGAACACCTGGCGGGCAAGTAAAAACACACTAGCAGACGCCTTATCGCGAATCAACGCCCTGCACATTGACACAAACAGCCTAATCAACTACGTTGAAATTGCACGCGAACAACAGCATTGCCACGAACTACAGGCAATTCTAAATTCAAAAATAACTCGAACTCTAATAACCGAGGGGCGACCCCGTTTTGAAAAACTTTTTTCAAATCACTTTGGACCTTCGGTGTGGTAGGCCGGCAACACTACCTTCACACCACGGCGGCCGCCATTATTATATATTGTTTATGTATATATCTATTTTATTATAAAATGTTAAAAATAAATGCCAAATTTTGTATATGAAGAAAAATCCTTCAACTCAACATCAACTCTGATTTTATTAATACAGGTGTGATAGGTTTATTCACCACCTTTATTTACTCATACATGACTGATATTTATGTCAAAGAAGTGCAAATAGCGCGCAGGCAAAGACAAGGATAGCCATACGCCGAAATCCATTCGTAGGAGAGGGACGCAAAACCATACATGTATACAAATTGTTTATACCGGTTTGTCATGCTGCTCTCAAGAAACTGATGGAAATTTTGTTCTACAAGCTGACATATATTTCAATCAGCCATATCTGTCAGTTGATTCCTCAATTGACTGATACATGTTTAGCAGCGTATTCAATAAAAAACGGAGCCAGCGATGTGTGGAAAAATACTCCAGATCTTACGATAAACACAAAATTATTCACATGAATATAAGTTAAATATAAAAAACAATTTGAAGAAAACGCAGTTTGGTTGAAAATTATCCTAAATATAGACCCAAATGAGAAAAAAAAAATAACACAAAAGTTCGAAAAATATGACAAATAAAATCACTGGGACGGTTCTGATAAACATAAAAGGCGTATCGTAAACACAGAGTGAACAGAATCGAAAACAACCTATAACTCATTTTCATAAAAGAAAATTTTATAAAAATTCAATTCTTTGATAATTCAATATCTGAATTAAAATGACAAATGAAAGGCTTGGTAGACAAATCGTTTTTTCCATTAAAAGATAGAAATATCGTTTATTTTTTAGCAAGATATTTCTATCTTTTAATGGAAAAAACGATTCGCTCATCTACAATATTTCTTTTCTTCCAAAATATTGTTTTTTCCCAAATTTGTTGTGAAAGTGCCTTCGAAAATAGTGCCTATAGAAATAAGGCATATCGATAATTCGTATGTATTCGTTCCAAAGTCCTAGTTGAAATCAGTTGTATGCATACACGAAGCATGCATGCTCTATGAATGCAAGAGAATGTAAAGTGCATAACTTTGAAACTGAAAGCATATTTCTTCACAAATAAAGCATGCATGCTGAATGAGTTCTTTGTATGCATGAAAAAGGCACGCTGAAAAGTTATTTATTTATTTACTTACATAGTTGAATGTTCTTTGTTTTTTTTATTGCCTTGAAAAGTTGATTCAAATTTAAGAAATAATATTGATGAAATATTCCACATTTGGGTGAATTTCCTGCACAACCCTTACACCATTTTCCTTGGTCCGTGATAGTTATTAATTTAGTGACGATGACACACCTTTAAACTATCAACCTCAGGCATATATGGACAATTCAACACACAGTCAACCGTTTGGACCCTAGGATGGCTCATCCGCATGGGAACAAAATGCGTAATATAAGCAAAGAGTTTAGTTATCTTTATATTCTTATATTGATATTTGAAAGTTGTGCAACCTGTCTTCATTTTACCCCTGACCGATGTATGTAATATTATTGACGTATGTATGAAAAACCCATGCTATTTCATCCATGCAGAATAAGTGATTTTGTACGTATAAATAATGTGTACGTACTAGTATTTCTGTATGCTTTCAGAATTACTACAAAAGAAGGGATAGAGTATGCATGTTCCCTGAGAAACAATACGTGTAAAATGGAAATGAACGAGCATTTATACTGCCATGCATACAGAGCTCCAATTCATGCCCGAAATATTGATGCCACATGCGTATGTTTACAACTGGGCTCTTATTTAGAGGTCTTTGCACTCTTTAATAAAACTCGCATTAGTGCCACTTTAAATTCTTTTGCATATTGCCACAACTGGGTATAGTAAAGGTAAAGCCATCATTTGCATGCAAATCTAGCAAATTAAAAGCCGATTTTTCTTTCCGCCATAAATAACTTTGAAAGCTTTGTTGCAAAAAATAAAAGGAAACTCGCTTAGCAGCACCAGGCATTGTGCACCAGGCGCGAATAATAGCACAATAATACAGTCACATACAAACATGTTCATATACCCTCATATATTTGTTTACTTAGCGGCATTTTAATGGGCAATGCAACAAAGTTTTATGCGATACAAAAACGAATTGAGGCACTTACAAAGCACATTACACCAAATACACGCACACACACAAACCTAGGAATTGAAATTGGCACTCCTTTAAAATTTGAAAACAAAAAATACCATAATTTTCTAAGAAATTACTTTCTCTTGTTCTTTTTTCAAAGCAACAAAATAGAGACAAGAATGAAAAAAAATAGTTAAAAGAATTTAACAAGTTAGCTGTTTAGAAAACAATAAAACTAAGTGCGCCAGTCGCTTCCTGGATATTTTCACATACAAATGAGTTTGTGTGTTCGCATAAATTGTTGTTCCGTGCGGGTGTTCTTATTATTATGTTGGAGCTCATACCCCTAACGATGATATACATAGCAATAAAATATGTACGGTTATATAAGCCAGCCATTGCTGGGAAGGAAACGTTGTACCGGATGTACCCAACTGTCTGTTTTGTTTCCGGTTGTTTCTTTTCATATAATTCGGAGCGTTACATAGAACTTTCTATTTCTTTAACATGTCCATATGTGTTCGTGTTTACAACATACATAGTTAAATCTAATTTATACAAATAAAGTTTAACTGAATATGTTGTATGACCCACAGAAAGTCTATCGCATGGACTGGATTGTGGCAAAAGTTTAATTCCATTTGTTGGCTTTAACATTTCTAAAGAACACAAAAATTACATTCATGTAAATCTTTGACAAACTATTGTACCTTCAAAGCATGAAACGGAAATTGAGGCTTGTGGTAAATGAGTGAAAAAGAATTCTATGTAAATATTGATGTACAAAAATCAATATTTATTTTATACATATACTACATTTAGCTAAATGTTAATATACTAAGAAATATGAAAAGTACTTTCCATAAATCGCTGACGAGGGTTGAGATCTGTGGTCTGTTTTCCAGCAGAGAATACGACCGCGAATTGGAAAAGCAGCTGAAAACAAAAACTGTTATAATTAAATTTTATTGTGCTTTACCTTGCCGTAAATTTCCTTTACTTTATCTTCTGTTCCTTGTTTTGCTGTGCCTTTCCTTCATTTTCCGATTATTTTCTTTCCTCTTCTTTATTTACCATTTCATAAAACACTTTATCTTTTCTTTATTTTATTTTTAGATATTTTATTTTGTTTTACTTCACTTTATTTTATTTTATTTTACTATATTGTTGTTGGTTTTACGGTCTGTTCATTTAACATATTTTTGTAAGTATAACGAGCTCAAGACCAGTTGATAATAATTCTTAGTTAATTATTATTATTTTTGATTAGAGGAAAAATTGAAAGCAACAAACATATACAGGCTATAGTTATTGTACTATTTCGAAAACAGCCACGATTTCTCGTCAGACTAATTCGTATGGTTTTTGCTATTTCAGAGGATCTTGTGGAGAATCGAACCCACTCACTCTGATTGCAAGCGCAGCTGCCTAACCCATAGGCTATGCTGCGTGTAGTTTTGCAAGCTGCTTAATTCAAGTTTTCCTCTAATTGTTGTTTGTTATCTTGCCAACGGTATACACAATATTTTAGACATTCTGTCTATATGTTAATCATGCATGCTGGACTTTGTTTTTGTACAGTCTTCTTTTCTATTTTTAGAAGATAGTTATTGTACATAACCGCGTGTTCCTGTATAAATTTATTTTGTTGTTGGTTTTACGGTCTGTTCATTTTACATATTTTTGTTATTACATATTTTTCAATTTTTCCTCTAATCAAAAATAATAATAATTAACTAAGAATTATTATCAACTGGTCTTGAGCTCGTTATACTTACAAAAATTATTTTATTATATTTTTTTTTACTTTACTTCATTTTATTTTATTTATTTTTTAATTTTTTTAAATTTTATTTTACTTTAAAATATAAAGAAGAATGTAGAAAAACAAACAGCCAACAAACATGATTTCCATGTAAAGAAAATGTCTAAAAAATTGTGTACACTGTTAGCAGTATTGCCTATGGGATAGGCAGCTGCGCTTGCAAATCAGAAGTGCAAGATCTACTGAAATATCAAAACTGTACGAAGTAGTCTGACGATACATCGTTGCTGTTTTCGAAATAGTACTATAACTATAGCCTGTATATGTTTGTTGCTTTAATTTTTCCTTTAAAATCAAAAATTATAACTGAAACATAATTATCAACTGGTTTTGAGGTCGCAAAACTTACAAATTATGTAAAGTGGGCAGAGCGTAAAAACAAATAAAAAAATTATTTTATTTTATTTTGCTTTACTTTCCTCATTTTCTTTTTTTTCGTATTTCTTAGCCACTTTAAACAGCTGAACTTAATTCAAATTTTTCTCACGGCTAAGAGCCGATGAAAATGCAATAATATGACATGGCGATTTAATTTTGTAGATAGGATTTAGGGTTGCCAAGATTAATAACTTTCACACTTTTGAACTAAACATAAACTATAGTTTAAAAAATTCTCTTTAATGATAAATTAAACTAAAAAGTCAAAAATAATTGTTAACATAGAAATAAATCAACATACAAAATAATAGTACTTTTGGGAAAGCCTGAGAAACTCTATAAAACAGTTCCTAAAAGCGCCACACTTTTTTTCCGAATAATACCATAATTTTGTTCAAAAATTATTTCTGTAATAGCAATAAATTTTGACCATGTCATACTATATTTGTTATACAAAATTTGCTAAAGGAACAAATTTTGTAAACACTGGGCATGTATTTTTATTTCAATCCGTCCATGTACAACCTATGGCGAACAAAATTATGACGTTTGTCATTGAGTTTTTAATACTTTTCCAATATTCTTAGTTCTAAATTTCTCTATTTATTATTAAAAAAAAAAGAATTTCTATCTATTCAATAAAAACAACTTTTAATAATTAATTAAATGATTACTAAAAAAAATTAAAAAAAAAAAATAAAAAACAATAATAATTTTCATAAAAAATTAAAAAGTGAAAAATTATTATTCTTGGCCTTGAGCTCGTTTCATGAATACTTGAAAATGTACAGGCCGTAAATCAACAAAAATTGTTGGTATAAAAAAAGCAAGAATTTTTATAATTATATTTCATTCACCGTTTTTCCTACATTAGTTAGGTATTTTCATGTTTCTGAAATATTTTGATCGAAGCCGCAAAAATATTTAAGTTACAGAAATTGAGAAAGAAATACAATTTGGCTATGTTCTAAAAACCAAATCGGTACAATTTACAGATCATAGAACCATTTCAAAATGGAAAATCCGAATCTGAAATCCGAAAATATCAAAATGCCAATTATTTATAACAAAAAATGTATCAGAACATGGTACAGATATATAAAGGTAGTTGTACTTCTTCTTCTTCCCCGCCATTTCCACAATTTGACATAAACTATGTTTGTGACATTTTCTTTTGAAAATAAGCTACCGTATTCTTGTACCAAAAACGAACTGATTTTAACTTCAAACGGAAACAATTTCGAAATTGCATAATATATGTACCAAAGAATGTATAAAAGGAATAAGTAAATGGCACATTAGAGGAAAAATGCATCGTGACGCTACAGGGCATCATAGCTTAGTTGTTAGAGTACTCTAACAGCGGCTTTGGTGCAGACACTTGGGTTCGTATCCCAGTGTCCGAGAAGGGGTCTGATGAGAAGTTGGGCACTTCGAAACATGTCATCCCATACCATCGCTGTGCATATCGTTATAATTTTTTCTCTAATATCAATTTACTTGCCTACATTTAATAAATTGTACTTTTTTCCCTCCTCCTTCTACATTTATCCGTGTATCTTCCTTTTTCTTTCCGCTTTTGCTTTTCCCCCAAGCCCATATACCGTTACTCTTCTTCATCCTCTTCATTGTTCTCTAACACCATATTTAAAATTTCTATTCCTACTTCCCTTCTTCTCCCAATACCTTTGCGGGTACTGATATGTTCCTAGCTTCGAAGATATGTATATCAAATTAACTGTTATTTGCTCCTAGTACCGCATTCGGTTGCCAGGGTTTTTTGATGTATACCTTGAACCAAATAAATTCCTAGGTATGCCGAATTGCTATATAACCCATTTGCGATCTCTGCGACACCAATATAAGCCATGCCTAAAACTCTGCTACGACTTTTATAACAAAACTATTTAGATGTGCAGCCACCTTGTAATATTATCTTCATTTTGCCTAAGATTACAGATAAATAGGTATAACAGCTGACTCCAGATTTTGACATTTGCACATGCAGTGTTCACATCGGAGTTAGAAGAAAAATTAGCAATTTTTTATTCAAATATTGGAATTACCATTTATATATTCATAATTTCAAAGTGTAAAAAGACAAAGCTAATCTTATTTAGTGCGGTGAGTGTAAATGTTTGTGATTTGCAGGATTTAGGAAATCATTTTGTCAACTGTCGCTTTTTTAGTACAACGGGCACATGTGATATGTATATGATGAACGTTTTCCTTTTGTAGGATCTGGAAGAAAATGTCGAAATTCAAAAGTGGAAATAGTTATTTGGGTCTTGAAGAAGCTGTAAACGCTAATATGGAGGAAGAAGGTGACCATGAATATGACACCATTATACTGCCGCCAGATCCTCATGAAGTAACCGACGAAGAAAGTGATGAAGAGGATTTGCAAACGTCAACTTTACCAACAGACATTCCTGCGCCTATTGAGGTCATGCACCGTAATGCGAACTTTAATTACGATTCTGAATGGGACGACAGTGATGACGAACCCTTGTGTAGCAAAAGACGACGTTTAAATCCGTCTGACTCACGGCCAAAATGGAAAAAATGCACGTCGTCCTTATTCCTCCCAGTTTATGAATAATGATTGCTCATCGCGAAAAGTCGAAGTTATTGAACAGCTACATAACCTTTCGCCGGTAGAGATTTTTGAAAAAATATTTGATGAGGAGGTACTCCATTTGATCAAGCAGAACACTAACCTTTATGCTGCCCAAAATTATAGGCATGACTTCGTACTGGACGATGATGACCTACGGAGATTATTGGGTATCCTAATATTATCTGGCTATCATAGACTACCACGTGATCGCCAATATTGGAGTTATGACGAAGATCTTGAAGTTTCTATTGTGTCGACCTGTATGCCACGAAAGCGATTTCTAGAAATCAAGAGAAACTTTTACTTAGTTGATAATAGCCTTGCCTTGTGTGACCTATTGACTCAAAAGTTTTGTCAGAAGGGGATATTTCATGAGGACATTTCGATCGACGAATCCATGATAAAATATTATGGCCACCATCCCTCTAAGCAATTCAGGTAAACCAATTAGATTCGGTTACAAAAACTGGGTAGCAGCCAGTTCTGATGGTTACTGCTATGTTTTTGATGTATATTGCGGAAAAACAACTGTCAGCTCAAAAGAACCTCTTGGTCATAGAGTTGTCAAATCGTTGTTACTAAAAATGCCTTCGATACCTGACATTATTTTGACAATTTTTTTACTAATTGTGATTTACTGCGAGACTTCAAAGAAACTGGATATAAAGGAACTGAAACAATGCGTGAAAATCGCACCAAAAATTGTCCTTTGCCATCGGAGGAAGATATGAAAAAGTCACCTAGAGCTGGGTTTGACTACAGATTCGATACTATGAACGATGTATTGGTCGTAAGGTGGAAAGATAATAGTGTGTGTACAATAGGAACCAATTTTGATGCACTTGAACCTATGGGTAAGGTAAAACGCTGGTGTTCACAGAATAAGAAAAAAGTAGATGTGAGTATTCCACACTTGAATCAAAACTACAACAAAGGAATGGGCGGTGTTGATGAAATGGACGGATCTATTTCTCTGTACCGCGTTAGTATTCGTGGTAAAAAATGGTGGTGGGTTATCTTCACATACATGCTTGATATGAGCATATCTAACGCTTGGCGTCTACATACTTTATCTAGCGAAGATAGGTTCGACCAATTGGCTTTCAGGAAGCACATTGCTCGGAGCTACCTTAAGAACCGTAACGTCAACAAAGCTCCTCCATCCGGCTCTATCATAGCAGGTCCAAACAGGAACATCGGACATAACCCTGGAAAGCTCCCACACAGCTACGATGTGTTTTGTGCCATACGCGAATAAAATGGCAATGTACAGGATGCCAAAAAACATTATGCATTGAAAAAGAATGTTTTAAAATATATCACTCATAAGTGCCCGCTGTACTAAATAAAGTACACCCTCAAAAGTCAACTTTAAACTTAATTAAAGTGATTTGTAAGATGACAAAAATGCAAATAAATATAAAAAAATACTAACGGTCTTTGTTTGGGGGTAAATGGGTTAAAATACCCTGGGGGCTTTTCTGAACCTATCGCGTGGCACCGCCCACTTTTATAAAATTATGTAAATCTTGACTAAAGGGCACATGTATCCAAATATCATTGATTTAGACCAAATAAGTTGAGAGTTATGACGTATTGAAATTTTGTACAGCCTGTGGGCGTGGCAACGCCAGTTTTCCAAAGATATATATAGCCTATGCTTTAACTGATGATCCCAAGAATATACTGCGAAAATTTCATAAAAATCGGTTGAGTACTTTGGACGCCTATAAAGGACACACAGACACACATTCATTTTATTTATAAGCTTTTTAAGAAGATTTCAAATACATACATACGAGTACTTCACAATATTTCAGTTAATTGCTAAAAAGACGAACGCAATCATATTGAATCTGGTAAATAAATTTAATAAATAGTATTTGATGAAGTGCGATGAGTCAATATTTTCAGCACTTTATTGCGATTAATTAATAAAGTTTGGTATGTAATCAATACGGGTTTGGAAATTTAAATATGCGCATAATGTGGGAGTATTAGTGATGTTGCGAGTGTTCTATTCGTATCATCGGATATCAAGTACTTTTAATAAATAATTCTGTATGATATTTTGCTTTTGGCTTTGATTAAGTTGAGCCTATAATCCTGATATTTGACCGAAAAAGAATAAGATCCTCTATTTAGCTAAAATATCGAGGAATTTAGGAATGCATGATTTGGCTCAGACTTTGTACGTACATTGTTCACAAGGGATATCCTTTCGATAGATATCATTTCTATTATGGTATGATTTGAAGGATACTCAAAACAATAGAAAATGAAAGAGATACAGGTTACTCAGGCCATATATTTTTCCACAACATGTTTTTTGTAGGTAATATTTGCATTCTCAAAAATGTCCACTTTTATGCAGATCTTAATCTTAAAAGTAATGATACGAATATATTCGCACCATCCCTATTGTGGCTACACATATACATGCATACATAGTTGACCACACTCCATTCACAACAAAGTATGGAGATGTGAAAATTAATGAGTGGAAATTAGTACAGATGGCAAGTTTAAGGATGACTTTGAATATGATTTCCATTAAATGTGTGTGTGTTGGTGAATTTGTGTGGCAAAGCATATCCTGGTGGTGTGCAGATTGTCAGTTTCGTTGATGTTGGCATCCATGGCGTCATAACTGACATCCAAAAGCGTTGGAAACATGCCAGCGATCATACATCGGTAGAATTAAAAAACAAAAAGAAAATCACTCAAATGTATTGATTTATGCAAAAGTTATTCAATTAGGATGAGATGCACTTAAATACTTGTGGAATTAAAAATTAATTATGAATACACAACACAACGCACATAAATGCATCAACAAGAAAGTACATGCTGGCATTTATCTCTGGAAGATGACATATGAGACGGCCAAGGTAGGACGCATAGTTTGAAAATCATTGGAGATATATTAAGCACTCAAACATGTCTAAAAAATGTTGTTGTTGTTGTTACAGCGATGCTTTGTTTGTCCTGGTCGTAACTTTCCTCACGAAGCATTGTCATCAGTATCTTCTAACGGGAATCCCCGGAAACTAGCAGTTTCAATTGGTTGGACCAGTGTGAAGTTGGAGTTAGAAGAGTCTGCTCCGTCGAAAAGGGAAAGGAGTGGTTGGTATCTCGGTTATAAAATAGTCATAAAAGGTAGAGACTTCTGCTCTTGTGCTCCGGATGAAATAAACCATCAATTTAGCAATTTCGGTGAGCACAACCAACTACGGCTTTCAGATAATTCCATCCTTCAAAGTTCTTTACAGTAAATACAGAGATAATTTGAGACATGTCCATTCATCCACACTTCTCACGAAGAATGCGATAACTTAAATAAAAACAGATACTCTGAAGAAGAATCAATAAATAATCAGTTTACCTGTTAATGCCAATACGGGACCATGGGACATACAGAGCGGAAAATAAAACCAGGTCCAGAGAACACATTAGAGATTTCAAAAAAAGCCAGCGAGACCCAAGACTACACGATACAAACTGTGCAAATTACAAGTTCAAAAACAGTTGTTCCCCAGAAATTACCAAAACCTACAAACAAACCACACTAAAACTACTGACTTCTACCCTCAATAAGTGCAAATAGACCTTAGTACAATAACACCAATACAAACAAACAAAAAAAGAATGCATCTGCACCAGTGATCGGCAAATACCTTCCCTGTAGTCGAACTATGTTCGGCCTTCACATATACACAATCGTCTTTTTACGCTTATGCAACCCGAAAGAAGACAGATAGAGCATGAAATTTATTTTAGTTTTAAGTAAGCATTGAACTGAGCAAAATACCTTTATTTTAATTAGTTCAGGTTAGGTTAGGTTCAAAGTTTACGGCTAAACACTAAGAAATAACTATCAGCCCAACACTTAAGCCACAGAAGGGTCCATTGCGTTGACCGAAAAGGGACTTAACCACTTCGTGGAGTCAATAAATTTAGCTATCGGCTTTATTTCTAATTAAGAAACATCGGCGCGTCTTTGAGAAACGGTTGGCAGCGAGTAACCAACCTTAAACGCTTCCCTCCTCTTCGATACAACTTCATCAGTGTCAGTAATATTATATTACACAGTGCCCGATGAGAACCCTTATTCAAGGCCAACGTCCATTATACGAGAAGAAGGCAAAGTTAGCCTAGACTATGACATATCCCATGGGAGCCACTATGGCCGGGGGCATTTGAATAAGCTTCATTTGACATTATAAAAGTGAAATATGTTTGTGATACGTGCAAATTAGATATGAAAATCTTAAAAACATACTACAATTCAACATACCGATAAAAATTATATGCTGTATTCCGAAATTGCAAGGTAGCTTACAATTAATTTGTTTGACTAAATACCAAACACTAGATATAGACAATTCAGTACTTCAGAATTGTACTGAAGGTAGCACAACGACGAAACCGGTTTGTAGCCTAACGAAATCTGAAAAATAAATTTCTCTATCTTAGCGAAAAAAAAAAGATATTTGAGCAAACTCAAGGCCATTCGTAAGAGAAAGACTTCTTCTTTAAGATGCTATGTGTGCTTTTTTAAAAAAAAATCTGTCGTTTATATATAACCTCAAAAATAGGCAAAAACGGTGTTTTTTGCACATTTAGGTTAGGATATGTCAAAATCCTGACGCCATAGAGCAATTCTGCGTCCAGATTTGAATTCAGCGCATCGAAAACCTTTAGGAAAGTATGGTCTGGTTTATGGTCAAAAAAATCGGTCTCATTTTGTCGGCCTGTGTTATTATAAACTGCTTTTCGCTCAAAAATCTTTGAATGGTACAAGGAGTTAGTGGTACCAAAGAGTTTATTTAACCTTCCACAACCGATATAGGTATGACTCACCCCACTAACAGAACTCATTTAAGCTTTAAATCCAATGTGAAAGTGATAATTACATAAACAAACCCATGTGAAAAGAAAACTAAAAACACTTTATTGATCCCGCAATACTTAAAATATTTTTCTTTTCCAAGTGTTAATTTTTGTAGACAAGTTACGCCCAGCGGAAAAAGAGGCGTTTTCACAAACCCCCATGCCATACATTGAACACAATTCGGACCTTTATCACAAAACAAAATTTTTGGAGTGTAAAGCAGAACTTTTGAGCTTCTTTATACTATATAGCGACTATTCACACATAAACTTCCGCATTTGTATTGTTATATGAATATATATATATATATATATATAACAAATAGCTGAATACTGAGCAGAATTAATTTTGTGTGTAAATCGGTTCTTACAAAACTCAGGCCGACTTGTCTTGGACATCATGTGCTTGGTGAAGAGGAGCTTGTGTGGTGAGTAGCATATTTTCTAAAGACAAATCGATTTATTTCCTATTAATGCTAAAAATGTACATAAACAACAAAAATGTCCGACACTTATGTAAATGGTAAATATGTTTGCACATACAAACACAATCAATGAGCTGCCGAGCGGGTGCAGAATATTAAATAAATATATTGCGTCAGATTTTATCAATGAGTTTGTTTGCTTGGTTCTGTTCCACCCATCTCTCATGTATGTATGTTTGTAAGCAATGGAAAGCATTTTCGTTCATTGTACTTTTGCGGTTTTTTGTGGGAGTTATTTAATATTCTTTTAGATGATTGGAAAAAGCGCAAACATACGAGGCTCTGGGGCTTTTTGTAAAAAGGATAAATTTTTCGGAAAAGAAGCATTTTATTTTTCAACATAATCTCCTGTCAGCTCCTTTTAAGACTAAATCTACATTTTTTCCAATTTTGGCATTCCTGTCAAATAATGGGATTTTCAGGGCTTGCATGTTTTTAGTTGTAACGTTTGACCAGAATCTCTTCTTCTCGTTTAGAAATAGGAAATAATCGGAGGGGGCTTAGTCTGAAGAATATGATGGGTGAGGTAGTAGCTCGTAACCCAATTTATTAATTTGTCTTGTCATGACGGAACAGAATTTTTCCCTTTGGCTTATGCTGCCTTTTCTGCTCCCGATCAATATGGAATCCGTATAATATCTGCTGATAATTGTTTTATCATTTTCAATGTAATTGCCGTTAATGGCACCTCGTACATTCCAAAAAGATGTGGCCATAACCTTGTTGGTTGACAAACCCACATTGACCTTCATTGGTGCTCGGAGAAAAACAGCGTCTTGGTACATGTTTTCTGGTTTGGTGTGATGGGTCTATGTTTCGGCTGCGGGGACAATAGTCACAAAAATTAGTTCGATTATGCATATTACTGAGTCTTAGAAAATTTCAACAGACAATTGCCTAAACGATTAGCCATATGTGCTATAGAAATACGGTTGGCTAGAAAAACAATACCTTCTTGCTATTTTGACCTATAACAGTTTAGATGTATCATCAACAGAAAAGGGCCTTTTACAACAATATCAATCAAATGATATACATGTTGTTTCCATGCCACCCTGGGGATATTTCTACCATGGATTGGAAAAGTTCTTAAAACTTCAACAGCAAAATGTGGATGTCAAAGGGGGACAATTATTTTTTCATGTTTTCGGCCATGACTTACCTCTTTATAAAAGTTCATCTTAAACCCCACCTTCAACTAATTTTCATGTAACTGAATTTTAAGGTGCTGTGCACCCACTGGAAAGATGTGGAATTCAAATGATAACACAATTTCCTCTAGATATTATGCATTTATTTGACTTGGGAGTTGTTCAGAAAAATTTAACATTGATTTGGAAAAGAAAATTTCTAAAAAAAATAAACGCAAAGTGACCGACAAACCGGTTTTAAATTTAAAGATCAGAATTATTTGCCAATTCACACCAAAAGAATTTAACCGAAAATGTAGAACTTTTGAAAAACTGAATCGCTGGAAGGCTTCTGAATTCTGGAAATTGGCACGTTACACTGGTTTTGTACTTTTGAAGAACTTGATTGCATAGGAGCTTTACAACTATTTCCAGCTGTTAATGGCGGCATACCGTTTTATTTCTTGTCCTAAAATGTGGCAAAGTTACCTATTGCCTGTGCAACGGCTGCTTAGATACGGCCAAGATAGGTGAGTTACAATGCCCACAATTTATTCCATATATCGCAATGTGTACAACATTTTGGCAGTGGTGAAAATTTTTCCTCGTATAAATTTGAAAATTACCTACAAATTTTTAAAAAGGACCGTCGAAAATCAACGAAATACTCCAACAACTGAACAATCGTATAACAGAAAGAAGCTTTATTCCCACAAAGCAAAAAGATGGTATGGTGGAAAAAAATCCAAAATGTTTTTAAAAAGTATCAGTGTGGCTATTTTTTCCCAAGCAAAAATTGCCTGATTGTTATTGCCTTACCCAAGCAACGGACATGTTAAAAAGGTGGCGAAAATGTATAATGGCACGACAAGCTCTTTCGAGTATCCATTAAATTCAAACAGGGTTTCTGACAGAAGAAATCTATATTCACTTTGCTCAAATACTGCACCATTCTTATTAATAAAAGGTTTAGCTATAATCAATTTTTATGTAATAATAAAATAAACAATAAAAAGGAAGGGCGACAACCATTTCAGCATTCACTCATAGGTAAGTCCATAGTACTGCCTTCCAATTAAACTATTTGTTCTCAATTTATGTTTATTTAACAGACTGCCCGAATATATCTTTAAATTTTAACACAGATGTCCTATTTGAAAGATAAGTTTGAAAAACGGCAGGTTTCGAAGTGAAAACGATTGTTTGTTGAAAGTACAGCACGATTTCAAAGCTTTTCGATTTTGTGCTTCAAAAAAAAACTAAAGGTACACGTATTTTCAGCAATATCGAAATTTCAACACGGCTTTATGCCTTTATATGATCCAAGAGATGTGGTGGTTCATCAACATTTATCTCATTTTTTTAAGAACATCAGAAAAAAAAATATGCTCTGTATTCATAGGCGAAACTGAGTAGTTACTTGCAGTTAGCCGGAAATGATGTCAAAAGGCTACATCTAACTTTTATTACTTACTTAATTGCTATTTTGAATACGCCCCTATTTATCAAAATATACATACCTATCTTTTTTATAAAATAAAAAATTATTTCTTGCAGGCGCATTCAAGAATAACGCACTAGCAAACGACAGCTATGAAGGAGCTTTAATGAGGCATTTTATAAAGCTAAAGCAACGCTTTATAAAAAGACTTATAATCCAAAAAATAAAACTAGTCAATACCTTGTATAATTATCTAACGTTACAAGTTTATAAAAACCTCTGTCTTAAGTATTCATTTATTACTGTTAAAGATTATTTTGAACTGTTGTGTAACAACTCCTAATTTTATTTTGGCAATTAAAAAAAAAAAACTATTTAAATAGAGCATTAAATAAAAATGTTGATTGTTTTCCGAAATTAATTCCTTATTGCTGATGTGTGAGATTTTTATGAGTTCTCTGCCATTGTTCGCGTACGAGATTTAAAATCGTACTCTTCGTTTGCTTCATAGAAGGCTTGAGGCATGATTCTTCAAATATTATTCCTCGCTTAGGAGGAATGTGAAATGGTTCCCTCATTACTCTCCCAGGAGGTTTTATAATATTCTCCAAAACTCCCCCTTTCTTAGATTGTGATTCGCAGAAACGTAATAAAAAAAACTCCATTATTATTTTTTGGGAGGTGAAAGGGAGTTTTTCTATTACTCGCCCTCCTAGGAAATGCAATGCTAAGAGGAAGTATACAAAATTATATTGTAATACACAGAAGTATGGGGAGTAATCCTACACTCGCAGGGACTTCTGCGGGATTACTAAAACGTTAATCCTTGGTTCTACTGGAAAGTTGAGACGATCAGGCGGTACGGCGGGGCAAACCAGCCGACGGCTGGGCTAGTACCCAAACATGGAAGTAAGATGGATCCATAGTCTTTAGTGTCTGTGACAGTAGTGCCTGGAGTCATGGAAAAGATTCTCTACTGTTCGCCACCGCCGCTTCGCATATGGCACCTCATGGTCGCCATGTCCTTAGACTAAGCTTAATTATTTCTAAAAATAGTTAAATGCCGTTTGGCATTCGCCAAATTGTTTTTGTCTTCGGAGAATACCAGGGGTATCGCTATGCGAAATCAGATCCTATTCGAATGCTGTCAAATTACATACATTTTTTTCAAATGCGAAAGAAATTTCATTCGTATCGCGATACAGAGTAACCTCCAAGGTGTTCTTTGCCAATGCGCTCAAAGAAATGAAGAGCTGTATGCACTTTACTTGACCACAGTGCAGCTAAACAAAGCTCTACATCTTTGTTGGCCAGGTCATGTAACAAAAACAACCGAATTCAACAGCAGAGGCTTTGTCTACTCTGGTGTTTCCAAGTGGCGTCAGTTACCCGTTCCGTTTTACCTGAGCTTACATCCAGTCCGCAAGATTCACCGCAAAAACAGCACTCAGTGTGAAGTTCCCTCTAACAATCATTGTCAGGGCCTTGGTGTAGATCAATGTAGCACCTTCCCAAGTATAGGAATGAACGAATTTCGAAAATGCCGATGGTTTTTTTTACAGTCTCCTAATGACTCATTTATATTTTTGTGGAAATATACTTCAATATTCCAAAACTAACTCTTTAAGAAAAGATATTCATTTTATTCACAATTTCTTAATCGCTTTGTCAACATACAAGGTGGCGCAAAAGTAATCCTCCTATCAGAAAACGCTATAAATTTTGCGATTGGCCCCTAAAGTCAGTTCTGTTTTGACATTTGTGTAGTAAACACATGCGAAATACACGTTAATAGACAATGTTACGCTACACTGCTCCAGAATGCGGAATATTGCTGACTATTTATTTGACCAATAATCGGTCGGGGCCAAACGGTTACTGTGAATGGTGAGCGCTACAGAGCAATGATCAACGAGTTCTTTTTGCCGCAACTTGATGAATTGGGATTGGAAAACATGTGGTTCCAACAAGACGGTGCAACAGCACACACTGCACGTGCCACAACCGATATGCTGAACATCGGAAGCTTACTTTTGCGCCACCTTGTAGATATGTTTTTGAAATATTTTTAGTACTGTTATTAGAGAGCATAAACCAACAACACTTCACTCATTGTTTTTTCCATCGTAAAAAGCTTTGGCTCAAATTAAATTACACAAGAAAATCCTGCATATTTTACTAACTTTACAAGGAAAATCAATTAAGATTCCAATTAAACTTATACCCGCATTGGTACATACGAGTAGTGCTTGTAATTGCAAGCAATACAAAATCCGGCAGTACTTTTTATTGCTCCAAGACATGAACGAGACAATTGCATCTTAATATTTCCTACTGAAACGTTTATTACTCGTATTTTGTAATGAACACCAAATAGGCAAAGCAATTACATAAACTTTGACATAAATACGAAAGTGCGTTTACATATACAAATATGCATATACATATATGTATATATATATATGCTAGACCGTTTTCTAAAAATAAAAAATTTGTTCTGAAAATGCCACATAAAAATTTACTCCGAACATTATTCTGCGAATTTTCCTTAAATATTCGATAGCTAAATAGTCGAATTGGCACTCGCGCAACATCACTTCTAATGCCGCCCTAACTTTGTGTGAAGTTCGATAGCAATTTTCGTCAGGAAATTAGCATACATGCAAACAATTTCCTTAAATTTTGGCTTTCACATTTGCCCTGAAACTTGTCTGCGAATTCGCTAGCGTATCCCATTCATTCACAGCTCAGCCCGAAAGAGATATCAGACAATGTGACCGACCCATTTAACTTAACCGCTCAGAAACAATATTTTCTTAGACCTGAAAAAAAATTGTGAAAAAGTAGGTCCAGCTATAAAAAGGACAAGTTGGCAGCCGCTGTTGAAAAATACGAATTTCAATTACTGAAAACGGCCCTGCAGAAAATTGGACTAGCTCAGAACTATCCCTGAGCCAAATCGTTTGACGACACCACCAGTTCTAGCTTGATACCACTTTTACATGGCGATGTCATTGTCGGTGGCAATTGTCGCCAGGGCATTACTTTGCAACTCGTTCTTACCCGTTTTTCGTTTCGACAGTTCTAAGATAGTGTGCCTTTGGCTAGTTCTCAACCAGTGCCATTTCGATAAGTTTGGGGGTAGTTTTGGTTGTTTATGCGTGATTATCGATATTCAATTCGATTAACAATTTTAATGCAGGGTGTGTATATGGGAACCAAGTAGTATTGTAAAAAAAAACTTCTTCGTAAGATTTATGGTACTTATGGCCATGAAGGAAATTTGACAACGACCACGTCATGGTATACGAATGAACAAAGAAGCTCTTCCCCAAAATGATTCCTGTGGACAGCGGAAATAAGCAGCAGAGGAAAAGGGAAAAGAAGAGTTGGAAAAACCAGGTGAAGATTGATTTGTCCGCTTTTTGGAGTCCCAATAGCTCAAAGAACTGGAAGCATGATTGGTTAATTAAGGCCCAGCATTTAATCGAATTATTGTATTGAGAATATAAACATCCCGTGAAAGTGAGACTAAACATTTTGTATAGCATATTTTTGTAAGTAAACATATTTTTTCTTTTAATTACTAGATACCACTCGAAGGAATATACCCTATCTTGATTCATATCTACATGTGATAAAGTTGTAACAGGTCAATGTCTGTAGATTGCAGATATTCAAGAAAAATTGATAGAAAGGATCATTGCTGAGAAAACAGAATCCAAATAAACAGGTTTTGAGAATTTTTGTCTCTCTGTGTGTTGTGGTACGTATCACCTTACTAGGCGTCTATGTTAAAAATTTAAGATATCCCTTATTGCGATACAGGTACGGGTAACATCAAAGTGCTTTGGAAAGTTTTTTTTCAAAACGGGGTCACCCCTAGGCAGTGGTTTGGCAAACTCTCCGAGTGTATTTCTGCCATGAAAGGCTTCTCAGCCAAAATTCATCTGCTTTTCAGATTCCGTTCAGAATTGGCAAAAAACTGCAGGTCCCGCCAAATTGGAGGAAAAATAAGAAGCAACACACCACAAATTGATAGAGAAGCTTGGCCTTACTCTCCGCAGGAGGTATATATAGCGCGAATTATTTATTTATTTTTTAAACGAAAGGTGATTGTGAATGCGACAATAAGCGATGTGATTAAGTTCTATATCTCAACTGCTTTCGGAGATATATTGATTAAAATCGAGCGTGGCCGGGTTTCCTTGTTCAGAACTAAAAAAGAATTAGTTAAGCCCTTCAAATGAATATGAATGTCTTTGTCAATGTTGGCAAAACACAAAAAACATATGAAAAAAATCTGACAAGAGCCGACTTCTCTGTATGCATCTGCTTTCCACCATAATTACCTTCGATAATAGCAGGGCAAAATAAGAATCGCAAGTTTAAGCATGCAGCACGCTCATTAAAGTTAAATTTGATTTTTCTTAATTTCAGTCCTGCAGATCTTTCGGATCAGGGTTAGGTAGGTAGGTAAAATGGCTGCGACCCAGGTCGCCCAAGTAGCTTTTAGAAGCCGTTTTGATGCCATACAAAAAACTCGTTGAAACCTATTGATGTAGTACGGATATCTGTTACAACCAACCAGAGTTGTTGATAAACTCAAGGATTTTTGGAATCCCTATTTCGGATATACGCTTCAAGTTTTACAGAAAGAGACTTCCAAAGGATTTTATTCGCATTCTGGCTAGAGTCAGGCATTTACACAGAAAATGCTCAACGGCCCCTTTGATATCTATGTCCTTGCAACTTCTGCAGTGATCATGGTGCGGAATTTCCATCTTTTCAGTGACCTGTGCAGACTGCTATAAGTTTGTGGGTGTCAGCTTTTGACCTGCTTAGTATACTTCCTGTCCTCTTTTCGCTATAGTCTGGTCAGGTGGATCTTGATATTGCGCAATTAGTGGTATTCCTCCACTTCAGTGGTGCTTCGTTCCGGTAGTACCTTTGAATGTTCCCCTTGGCTACTGCTAAGGATACCCCAATTTCTAGGTTGATTGATGAGCCAATACATGCCAGATCATCAGCTCATCAACCCAGGTAATAGATAGTTCTAGGTCGGTTAGTGCAGCCGGGATCGACTTGCATGCATACACCACATTCGAACTCGTGGCGCTGCTATTTCCTTTATTGCTGCTTGGCTGTCCGAAAAGATAGTGGCTTTACCAGTTATGTTCCGGTCCTTAAGTAAATTGCTGGCCTGCAAGATCGCACGAAGTTCTGCTTGAAACACACTGCAATTCGAGGGGATACGGCAATGTCTAGGGACTCCGAGAAAACACCGGCTCCCACACCTGAATCCATCTTGAACCCGTCTGTGTAGATATGAATGCCTACTCGGAATGATAGAAGCAGCACTGCTCTCAAACTTCAGTTTATGAGGATAAAGATCTGTTTTGGCATTAATCGCGCCTGCTGGTAGACAGGGTTGGGTTGCTTTGAATAAAAAACTTTTAAAACAAAAAATTCTATTTTATTTGTTATTCAAAAAAATTTGAATGATGAGTGAAATATTATTGGTTATTCAAAAAACTTTGAATAAAACACAAAATCTAAAGTTTTATTCAAGCTTTTGAAAATGAAAAATAACACATCGAGATACATCAAAATTATACCCGTATGTTTATATAGACATAATGCGTGTTTGTAAAGATTTTTTTGGTTATTTCTGTATAAATTGAGATGCACTGAGTTTATTTGATTCAATTTCGGGATCATTGCTGCACAAAATAAGGCAACTTAGGGACTACTTGGTGGTTTTAAGGGTGATTTCGAGAAAGTTTTAGGAACAATTTTGGGCTTTTTTTAGCACCATTTCGTAATTGATTATATAAAGACTTTTTTGAGTCCATATTTCAATTATTTTAGGGATCTTTGTGGGACTTTTCCAGAGAAATTACTCGAACAAAATCTCTTAATGATCCCAAAATAGTCCCGAAAACAACACCAAAATGACCCGGTAAAGCCCACAACACAATTCAGCATATGCCCCGAAATTAACCTGCAAAATTCACAAAATGGTTCCTGAAACTATCCCGAAAACTTCGAAGGAATCCCGCCAAAAACCTTATTTTGCCCAGCAATGGTCCCGAACTTGCATCCAATCAACACAGTGAATCTAAATTTATACAGAAATAAAAGAAAAAATCTTCATAAATACACATTATGTCTAAATGCATATACGGGTATAATTTTGCTGTATCTCGATGTGTTATTTTTCATTTTCACAAGCTTGAATAATAATTGAGATGTTATTTTTTATTCAAATTTTTTTGAATATTCCAATAATATTTCACTCATCACTCTAATTTTTTTGAATAGCAAATAAAATTTTATTTCTTAATTTTTCGTCACTCGTCAATCATTTTTTGAAAACGCCCATTCCTGTTTCGGAGATCACCCTATTATCAATTGGTTTTTTCACTAAATATGTTTCTTCTTTCTAGAATAGAATAGGCTTGGTTGAAAATGGGTCGGAGACACGCTCATTTTCAAGATTTTTATTTTTATGTATTTTGCATAAAAACATTTTGGAAATAAAGTACAGGGTGTTTTTTTTACAGGTTTGTTTTTTGAATAGAGATAAAACTGGCATTTTGTGGTCAAATCTGGCAACTCTAATTTCATTTATGTTCAGTTTGGTTTGCCATTTCATCATGAACAGGTTGACAAAAGAACAACGCTTGCAAATCGTGCAAATTTATTTCGAAAATAATGGTTCAGTTCGCGAAGTTTACCGTGAGCTCCGTCCATTTTATGGTCGACATAATCGTCCATCAGAGCAATTAATTCGGTTAACCATGGATCGTTTTCGCACTACGTTTACTCTATGTGATAATACGCATCCGCAGAGACGTCGAACAGTGCGCACCGAAGAAACAATTGCCGCTGTAGAGCAAAGTGTTGAAGAGGACCCGAATGAATCGATTCGCCACCGTGCACAGCAATTGGAGCTTTGTCCATCAACTTTATGGAAGATTTTGCGCAAAGATCTTGGCTTGCGACCTTACAAGATCCAGCTTGTGCAAGAATTAAAGCCGCGAGACCATGCAATGCGTCGTGATTTTGGTGTATGGGCCGAAAATGAGATTGATTTCGATGCTGATTTTCATCGCAAAATTTTGTTCAGTGATGAGGCTCATTTTTGGTTGAATGGCTACGTCAACAAGCAAAATTGCCGCATTTGGAGTGAAGAGAATCCACATGAGACCCTTGAAACGCCATTACATCCACAAAAACTGACTGTTTGGTGTGCTCTATGGGCTGGTGGAGTCATTGGGCCATACTTCTGCCGCAATAATGCTGGAGAGGCAGCTACCGTTAATGGAGACCGGTATAGAGCCATGATAACCGACTATTTTGTTCCCGAATTGGATGGCATGAATGTGGATGAGTTGTGGTTCCAACAAGACGGCGCTACATGCCACACAGCGCACGTCACAATCGATTTATTGAAGGAAACATTCGATGAGCGCATAATTTCGCGGAATGGACCTGTCAATTGGCCACCAAGGTCGTGTGATTTGACACCATTGGATTATTTTCTTTGGGGATATGTGAAGTCGCTCGTCTACACCAACAAACCAGAAACGTTAGGGGAATTGGAAGCCAACATTCGTGGCGTTATTGCCGACATACGGCCCCATATGCTCGAAAAAGTGGTTGAAAATTGGACCTGTAGAATTGGCTTTATTCGAGCCAGCCGCGGCGGCCACATGCCCGAAATCATATTTAAACATTAATGGCATAAAATTATCCTTCCAATAAAGCCAAATTGATGGACCTTAAAACGATTTTCTTGTGTTTTATTTCAATTCGAAGTTCTATACCCCTAAAAAAAACACCCTTTAGAATGAATATAAAATTTATTCGGAAAGATTTGCTTATTCCATTTAAGTGGGGGATTTCGCCCATTTTATTTTTCTTTTTGCCAATATGATATCTTAAACGGTTTTTGGTTTATGAATAAGAAATATTCGTAAAATAAACTTAATAAAAAGTGAGAATTCTCTCTAATTTAGAAAAGAAAAATTGGGGACACCCCTCGGCAGTGTTCCGCAACCCTTCGAGTATAATTTTTGCCTGAGAGGCTTTTCAGTCAACAATTCAAGCTTAACAGACGCCGACGAAATTGGCATTGAACATGGTTGGACCCAATGTACAGGGTGGCTGATGAATTTTGCTACATTAAGAAACTCAAATAATTTTTTTTTCAGTGTATGGAATTCATTTTTCTTTTATTCATGTTAAAGCTCATTAAATTTTATTAAATATAGCTTAATTAGTTTTAAAAATAATGGAATTTAAATGCCCCCCTGCTCGTCGATGCATGTGCGGCATCTTACCAAAAAGTTGTTCATTACTGCTTGGAGAGTTGAGACAGGAATAGCCGCAATTGTTTCTCGAATGGATTGCCTTAGTTCATTCAAATTTGTTGGTTTTGCTTTGAAGACTTCCTATTTGCAATAACCCCACAAGAAAAAGTCAGGTGCAGTAAGGTCAGGCGACCTGGGTGGCCAACGGAATGTGGAGTTTCTGGATATCAGCTTATTGGGAAATTTTCGTCGCAATTCTGTCATAACAGTTTGGGCTATATGAGGAGCTCACCATCTTGCTGAAACCACACAGAGTTGAAAGAAATTCTAATTCGGCGTAATTCTGGATAGAAAAACTCTCTCAACATGCTCAAGTAACGGTCTCCAGTAACCGTAACGGTGTGACCGTTTTCTTCGAAGAAGTAGGGCCCGACAATGCAGCGTGATGAAACTGCACACCACACTGTGACACGAAGTGGATGCAATTCCGTCTCATGGAGTATCTGTGGGTTGGAAGCACTCCATATTCGACAATTTTGTTTGTTTATGTTGCCGTTTAAATCGAAATGGGCCTCGTCAGACATGAAAAGACAGTTCAACATGTTTCCATCCTCTTCCACCATTTGAAGCATCTTCTGGCAAAATTCTAAGCGAATCGGCAAGTCTGCAGCGTTCAGTTTGTTGGCCATTTGAATTTTATATGGGAATAAGTCCAAATCTTTGTGCATAATTGACTGTAATGACTGTCTGCTTACACCCATTTGAGCAGATAAGCTTCTTGTCGAAACACGTGGATTGTTTTGTATGGCAGCAGCTACAGCAGCGATTGTTTCCTCCGTTCGAACTGAAGGGTTTCGATGGTAAGGTCTTCTGTTGACTGTCCCATGCTCGGCAAAATTGTTTACAAGTCTTATTATGGTCCATCTGCTCGGAGGATTGCCGCCAAACGTGCGCCTATACTCTCTTTGAACCGAAACTACGGACTCCAGTGCGTGATAGCGGCGGACAATCCAAATTCTTGTTTCAGTGTCCCAGTTATCCATTTTTGTTAAATGTAAAAGTCAATCTGCAAAATAAAAAAAAAATTTACCAGATTCATTAAATAGAAAAAAAGTTATTTAATTTTTTTTTGGTAGCGGCTTTCATCAGCCACTCTGTATATGAAAAATTTAAGAGAAGTGAAGCTCGCCTATCATCTCTTGAAAGTTATTTCGCCCCAAACTGTTATTATTATACATCAATTTAAATTTTAAGCAGTTTGGAAAAAACGGAAATAAACATTTTTCTCGAACGGTCTATTATGAATATCCCTACGTATTTACGTTAAAAATTCATTGTTGTAACTTATGTATATAGTTCCTGCAACAGTTGTTACTAAGGATTTTCATATTTATGCAGAACATTTTCTTCTCTCTGTTGCTTGTTTACCCTGATCCGTTTATTCCGTTGGTGGCCATAAAGCATAACAATAAATCTTCTCCAACTGCCCAACGCTGTGCAAAAATGCCATACATACGCACATATACCTATACATACTTATACATGTACTGACATACATACAGACGTTGCATGATCCCTGCAAAAAACGGAAATACTCCGTTTCATACTCCATAGAATACTCCTATAGGAGTATCAGAGTACTCCAACACATATCCTCATTCATATAAAAAAGGTGGTCCAATTTACATGGCAATGTCCGGTGATTGGATCACCTAATCCATCTTGGAGTACTCCGTTTCTTTGCTTTTGAATACTCTATAGACCACCTACGTGAGAGTACTCTCAAAATACTCCCATGGGATTACTCTATAGAGTATTCAACAGCAAAGCGAGAGCGGGAGTAGGTGGTCCTCAGAAGAACACATACTCCCATTCTCGCTTTTGTCTAGAGTACTCTATAGAGTAATCTTTTGGCAGCATTTTCAAAGTACTCCAACGTAGGTGCTCTATAGACTATTCAGAAGCAAAGTAAATGGTACTCCGAATAGGATTAGGTGATCCAATCACCGGACATCGCTGTGTAAATTGGACCACCTTTTTTATATGAATGAGGATAAGTGTTGGAGTACTCTGATGCTCCAACGTTTTTTACAGGGATATTGCCTAAAATTGCAATTCCAATTTAAAGTGCTGCGTCTGATTGGACGTTCACGTTTGCTGCCAAAAGCGCAGGAAATGATACACACGGCCTATCCGAAAATGCATTCACACATTTCTGTTGTTGTTGCTGCTGTACATTACAAAAACACAGTCAAACAAAAATATATGTACTCGTATGTATGTGCCTATGAAGCTTTAAAGCCATATTTTCATTTCTACGGCTCCTCCTGTCAGATTGATATCTGTATTAGGGTGGGTTACAAAAGATTTTTTTTGGCTTTGCATCAATGGCGGGATTAGTTTTTTCACTTAGCAAATATTTATATTTACTCAATATTTTGAATAGGACCTCTAGATTTTTATATAAATAATGGACATATCAAACAAACCAGACATATTTATTTTTAAGATTTTCTGTCTAGAATCTGTGGGAAGTAAACTAGAAGACCTGTTTTCCATTGTTTTTGTAATTTAGGTAAAACATCATAATAATAAATTTCGAAATATTTCCTACCCGCCATAATGCACATGCCTTTTGTGTATGTATATATGAGCAGACATGTGTGTGTGTATATATACATATGTTTATGAGAATGTACGCATGCAATTAAGTCACCAACATAACAGCACAACACTTTTGGCGCCACTAACAAAAGCAACAGTGTCGTCAGCAAGCGTGCTGACAAATACAACAATTTGCCACAATGTGAAAGGATTTGAATGAATGAATGTTCATGTGGTTTTCATATTCGTAAAGTATTCTATATATGTACAACCAGGCTTTCTTTAACACACTTGCACAAGCATCGCCGCTAGCCAGCAAAGTCTAAATTGAAGTGTAGTGATCGCTGTGTGAATGGATTGTTTGTTGTGCTCCACATACGAAAAGTTACGCAACGGCCTAAAATGGCACTGGCTTGATTTGAGCGTAAGTGTAGATACAGATAAATGATAGAGCAACGGAGACAAGTAACCAGCTTGAATGCAAGCAATAACACTGGCGCAGCTGTGGTTGCTCAATGTTGCATATTTTTGAAATATTTTTGTACTGATTGCTGCCTTAGCTAAGAGTCCCTTTAATCCACTTTTTCGTTTAGGTTACGTGAAGGGTTAATTCGTTTATATAATGCTTTGATGTTTTCATTGAGAGAATTTAACAATTTGCAAGTGTGGGAATTATAAAGCTTTTAATTACGTTTTGAAATATCCTAAGTAGTAGTAAATGCATGTCTTATCTTAACCACTTTACCTTGAAGGATAGCAAAAATATTTTAAACACAGAGGAACTTTAAATGAATTATATTTATGCGCTAAGGAGTATTTTAACAACAAAAATATACTTATATGTTGTGGCTTGGAAAATATATAGAGAAAGATATATGTAGAGTTGATTAGCTGATGGATCCTCTGATACGTACCCAATTGCTTTCGTCTTGCAGCTTGCGGAGACTCCCTCAAAACCAACACTCCGATAAAAAATGAACTATTGCTACAGAACTTACTTTATGGAGAAGTTAATTAAGACGACTTGAATAAATTTTCGAAACTAGCCCCGCTAAGAAAAAATATACATGTGTATCCTCGTAAGTGTTCACCTATGTTTTAAACTGGAAACTGGAGAAGTTATTTCCATGTAAAAAAAACTAGACGACTTAACTTAGTTTTGGAATAAGTTGTAATATAATTGTAAAACTCAGATTCACATTTTTTAAATACAGCTTTTGTTTGTTGTTTGTGTACAATATTTCGTTAGATCAGCTCTTTTTAATTAAGATAGAAAACAAAATTTTAACAAACCCCTTGGAAAAATACTGGTTACGGCCCTGTTCTATTGTTTCAAACCAGACCGCAAACTCAGTGTCAAAAAGGCTGCAATCCTTTTTAGGGAAGAGAGTCCTTTTTCATTCGCGTTACTTTACCTAACTCGGGGAGGCTTTCGGCTTTAATGCGCCCCAATATCCGTCTATCTGACTAAGACTTTTACAAACCATAAATCTTCCGGAGAACTTTTATTTCGAATACTCCAAAAATCAAATCATCTTTTTTCAACAGCGTCCATGATTCGCAAAGAGATAACTATACTCGTATTTTTAATTGCCTACTCAGTCCAAATTAGCACTTGATGGCAAAAGAGACTTTCGGTTGTTTTGCTTTGCTCTTTGGAATCCTATAGTAACGCTCTCAAAAATCTTGTGCTAGAGCTTATATTATAAACGGCAAATTTTCCTTCTGCTGCAGTGCGCACCTTTACTAGTAGACAAAGGTGTAAGAATATCTTGACTGTAACACGATGATAGTCCGAGTCGATATTCGGACTTCGAAGGCGATGAATTATTTTTACCGTTTGGTCTTATGTTTTTTGAAATGCTGGAACCTGTTACTACAGATGCCTATATTTCAAACTGCGACTAGGTCTATCAATCTCCTCCCATTAAGAGATGTTTTATCTGGGAGTGGAAACGGCCAATCATGGGTTTGACTTTATCTTGTTGGCAGTGACCATATTTATTTAGGCATTTGGCGTATCTAAGCGTTATTTTAAAGTAGGACAGTACTTGGCGTAGTAGTCTCTTTCCCGCCACGCATCCAGCATCACGATTTAACTTTTCAGCCAGGCGGCTTGGCTTTAGGAGATGGTAGTCCCATTATTTTCTTGTCTTACCCCTTTCACGTGTTTTCCTGTATGACGGTGATGTAATAACAATCACAAAATGTAAGTCTACCTTCATATAAATGGGCAAAAAAGGAGTAGAAAAGTCTTCCTTAAAACGCCAACATCAAAATTTCAAAAAAAAGATTCTGCAAGGCTACCTCTTTGTAATTTATATAAACATAGTCTTATACAAATTACTTTACTGTCAATTTATTAATTTGAGTACTCTCACAAATACAGCTACTTCTTAGTCAGTAAGAATTGCAGTATTTCAAACGGTTAGGTGAAAAATTGTTCACCTTTACAAAAACCAAACTGTCAACATTATAGTACAAGTGTATTAAACCTTCGAAGTCAATAAAAAAGATAATATTTCCTTGTATTTGACATATGAAATATAAGATGATAACAACTGTTGCCAAGTGCGGAATTAATTTTGGCTGTCATGAGTATATTATTTGAGTCAGTTCGGAGTACAGAAATTCAGATGTCCTTGAATTGAACCAAATTTTCAAATAAAAAAATGAGAAGAAGAACACATATATATGCACCAGAACATGTTTAGATCGATGCTAAGTTCATCGAATCTGGATTACACGTACATACATACATATAATGCATATATAACTACAGATATTTAAATTGGTATGCACATTTCTGGCATCCGCAGAGAAGTCTTCATGCATAGTGCCATACTTCCTTCTGGTACAACAAGTGCACTTTGTTCTTCGGCCTAAACAAAAGACACTAACAATGAAACGTTCATTTATTTCATTCTATTCTTTCTCATAAACCTTGATGAGAGGTAGCAACCAATTTTACAGCCGCATGAATCAGCCATGTACTCACAATTACCACTAAGCTATAACCTGAGGGTGGTGCCCATTGACAGCTGAAAAGAAAATGCTACAAGTGCAGAATATCAAAGATCCATGATTTTACATCTGCTAATATACTTAGATACAAGCTGGCAATGAACGACATACTGTCTCATACAGGGTGGCTGATGAAAGCCGCTACCAAAAAAAAATTAAATAACTTTTTTTCTATTTAATGAATCTGGTTAATTTTTTTTTATTTTGCAGATTGACTTTCACATTTAACAAAAATGGATAACTGGGACACTGAAACAAGAATTTGGATTGTCCGCCGCTATCACGCACTGGAGTCCGTAGTTTCGGTTCAAAGAGAGTATAGGCGCACGTTTGGCGGCAATCCTCCGAGCAGATGGACCATAATAAGACTTGTAAACAATTTTGCCGAGCATGGAGTCAACAGAAGACCTTACCATCGAAACCCTTCAGTTCGAACGGAGGAAACAATCGCTGCTGTAGCTGCTGCCATACAAAACAATCCACGTGTTTCGACAAGAAGCTTATCTGCTCAAATGGGTGTAAGCAGACAGTCATTACAGTCAATTATGCACAAAGATTTGGACTTATTCCCATATAAAATTCAAATGGCCAACAAACTGAACGCTGCAGACTTGCCGATTCGCTTGGAATTTTGCCAGAAGATGCTTCAAATGGTGGAAGAGGATGGAAACATGTTGAACTGTCTTTTCATGTCTGACGAGGCCCATTTCGATTTAAACGGCAACATAAACAAACAAAATTGTCGAATATGGAGTGCTTCCAACCCACAGATACTCCATGAGACGGAATTGCATCCACTTCGTGTCACAGTGTGGTGTGCAGTTTCATCACGCTGCATTGTCGGGCCCTACTTCTTCGAAGAAAACGGTCACACCGTTACGGTTACTGGAAACCGTTACTTGAGCATGTTGAGAGAGTTTTTCTATCCAGAATTACGCCGAATGAGAATTTCTTTCAACTCTGTGTGGTTTCAGCAAGATGGTGCAGCTCCTCATATAGCCCAACCTGTTATGACAGAATTGCGACGAAAATTTCCCAATAAGCTGATATCCAGAAACTCCACATTCCGTTGGCCACCCAGGTCGCCTGACCTTACTGCACCTGACTTGTTCTTGTGGGGTTATTGCAAACAGGAAGTCTTCAAAGCAAAACCAACAAATTTGAATGAACTAAGGCAATCCATTCGAGAAACAATTGCGGCTATTCCTGTCTCAACTCTCCAAGCAGTAATGAACAACTTTTTGGTAAGATGCCGCACATGCATCGACGAGCAGGGGGGGCATTTAAATTCCATTATTTTTAAAACTAATTAAGCTATATTTAATAAAATTTAATGAGCTTTAACATGAATAAAAGAAAAATGAATTCCATACACTGAAAAAAAAATTATTTGAGTTTCTTAATGTAGCAAAATTCATCAGCCACCCTGTATTTATATACATATTCAACTACAATATATATGTATAAGCACAATGCATTATTAGTACGTGGTGATGGCAACTAGGCTTCCGCTCAAGTGCACAAAACGTAAGCTTAGATTGTCATTTGCTGCGATGCCAAGATATTCTGAAAAAGGCCTTGTTGTAATAACATTATGGCGATAGTAATGAAGTAGCTAACCAACATTGACACCACTACATGCACTCTAGGCAACAGCACCATTGTTACCGATTATTTATTATGGCGGCACGACCAAGAAAAATCACCCAACAGTTAACCGAGCACAATGGGTCTGTTACAATTGAAAATTGTAAAAAATTGTTTTTTGCATTATTTGGAATTTTTCCATGCAGCTAAATAAGTTTACGTACAAGTCAAACTAGACATTCAAAATCCAGGGTTGCCCAGTTGATTTTAGAAAACTAAGCGAACCTCCCGAAGCTTCGGCTTTATAGTTTGGAGAAAATACTTTTTTTAAGCTAGTGAAGTTCATTCCATAGCGTGAAAATTTTAGAAAACTAGGAGAAAGTGGACGAAACCTCCCTCAATTTCAAAAACTTTTTTTGGATACTTTTAAAATCTTTAACATAAAAGTTGTCGTGGCGCTTAGTCGATTTCGTCCATTTTGCTTCCGAACATTCTTTGTAATAAGAGTAATCTGTGTGCCAAATTTTGTAATGATATCTTCAATATTTTTTTATTAATACTTGAATGATGAATAATATATTTACATATGTTGTATATCATTATCATTATCAACTTCATCCGCTTTTCCAAAATTGCCAACAAAATCAATTAGATGCTTTAGTTTTAATGCAGGCACTGAGTGTTTTCGTTATAAGCGAATAACGCACCGAATAATCACTTTTTTGTATATTCCAAAATATTCGATGTATAAAAAGGGGCGTGGATTTCATTAGATTTCTACCATTTCAAATAGCGATGGGAAATGAGTATGAGTAATACATCTCAAAATTTGCTCAAGTTATCGTGTTAACAGACGTACGGACATGAGTTAATCAAATTATATTTTGCTCCTGAACAATTTAATATACATATTTCAATATCTTTCTCGATACATGCTTAGCACTATCAGGTATAAAAAAGAAAAGCGCTAAAAAAGGGAAGTCAAAGTTTCCAACTTCTGAAGAACAGCAATTTTTAGAGATAAGAGGGAATTCATAAGTTTTGAGTCGGATGGTCGGGCTAACGCAAAATTAAAAGCCGAAATTTTAATTCATTAAAAAACTTTTGGACTGCGGTTGCATTTTCGCTTTGGCATTCCGAAAGTAAGTTTTTATAGAGGGCAAAATGGATAAGCATATTTATTTGTTGGTGAAAGGACATAATCCCAAGTGGCATATCCCAAGTAAGACAATCCACAGAGCAGAATGCTCATCTTAGGCCGCGCTTATAAACAATAACCCTTAGGCGATCCAACACCAGCTTCGTGGTCCACAGTTTTTTTGGGTGACGTGTCATAATGTCAATGGAATTAATGTCAAACTATTTTTTTTGAAATTCGTCAACTTTTTTACGATAAAGGCGTGGTTTCCTCGAAAGCGGTGCCGCTATATAGCGGCCGTCACATAGCGCTAGAGTAGGTTGTCAAAAACATTGCAATGTAAAAGTAATTACGTGTAAACCAAGAAGCAAGCATAAAATATTACGGCCGTCATGACGGTGGCAAATCTTTTTTCAACGTTTTTTTCCACGATCATATTCAAAATGGTGAGAATTCAATCAAATATTTCAAATATTTTTACACAAAACTTCAGTTGTGACATTCCTGTTGTTTTGACAAAAATATGGAAAATAAGAAAAAGCCAAAAATGCAGAAACAGGCAGCAAAATAGTGTAAACAAAATCTGCCAAATTAACCGCAACGGTCATCGAACTTTACAGGAAAGCGGTGCCGCGAATGACGGTAAGCATAGCGGCCGCTATATTTCGAACGTCACATTGCGGTACCGCTTTCCGAGAAAACCAAAGCTTAGGAGCTTCAACTCCAAATTTCTATACTTGGGATTATGTCATGTCATCTTATTTGTTCATTTTTAAGGAACATTTACACTCCAGTACACAGAAAATTAGTGTTTATTTCAACAACACAACGGCCTTAAAAACAGAAAAGGATATTAAAATGTGTCTGGAAGATCAAGTATGGATGCACAAACTTTCGCCGGAAAATCACATTAAAGCTGTTTTACATCAGAAATAAGAAAATATACGAGCAGACTTCTGCCGAAAGCTGGTGGGATTTATCCGAAAGCGTTTGGTCGTTGCTACCAAAAATAGAATTGATGCATTCGAGTCATAAATGTGGGACGGCAACACCGTAGCGGACGACGGACTACCTAATTCATACCTTTAAATACAACCCTGACAGGCTTTACCGAACTCGACGAAACGCAGGTAGACAGGATAACGAATAGATTTTGAAAGTCAGTCGTTAACCGGTCGTTGTAAAGTCGCTACGCTAATATAAGTGCTAAATAATTATCTCATTTAACATACGTACAATTTATCTATTATTACTTTTTCTTCTTTAAATGGTCATCTAACCGCCTGGGCGATTTTGACCGTCCAACATAGCTCGCCAGCCGTTTCTTCGTTGCGCCAATTGGAAACACCGCGGGATCGCAAATCGGTCTCCACTTGGTCCTTCCATCGGAGTGGTGGTCTCCCTCTTCCTCTGCTTCCACCGGCGGGTGCCGATAAGAATACCTTCTGGGCTGGAGCATCTTCGCTCATTCGCACTACGTGGCCTAGCCAGCGAAGCCGCTGTGTGCTAATTCCCTGAACTATGTCGGCGTCTGCGTAAAGTTCATACAGCTCATCATTAAATCTTCTTCGGTACTCGCCGTCGCCAACGCGTAGAGGTCCACAAATCTTTCGAAGAACCTTTCTCTCGAATACTCCCAAAGCCGCCTCATCACATGTCGTTAGTGTCCACGCTTCTGCACCATACAGCAGGACGGGTGCGATGAGTGACTTGTAGAGTGTTATTTTCGTTCGTCGAGAGAGGACTTTACTTTTCAATTGCCTACTCAGTCCGAAGTAGCATTTGTTTGCAAGAGTAATTCTTCGTCGGATTTCTAAGCTAACATTATTGTTGGTGTTAATGCTGGTTCCCAGGTAAACGAAGTCCTTTACTATTTCGAAATTATTGCTGCCAACAGTGGCTTGGTTGCCAAGGCGCGAATGCGCTGACTCTTTCCATGATGACAGAAGGTACTTCGTTTTGCCCTCGTTCACCACCAATCCCATTTTCTCCGCTTCTTTTTCTAATTTGGAGTAAGCAGAAGTTACGGCGCGGTTGTTAAGGCCAATGATATCAATATCGTCAGCATATGCCAACAGTTGCACGCTTTTATAAAATATTATTCCAGCGCGGTTAAGTTCTGCAGCTTGTATTATTTTCTCCAGCATTAAATTGAAGAAATCGCACGATAGGGGGTCACCCTGTCTGAAACCTTGTTTAGTTTCGAGCGGCTCGGAGAGGTACTTCCCAATTCTGACCGAGCTGGCGGTGTTGCTCAAGGTCATTTTGCATAGCCGTATAAGTTTTGCGGGGAAACCAAATTCAGACATAGCGGCATATAGGCAGCTCCTTTTCGTGCTATCGAAAGCGGCTTTAAAATCAACAAAGAGATGATGTGTGTCGATTCTCTTTTCACGGGTTTTTTCCAAGATTTGGCGTATTGTAAAAATTTGGTCGATGGTAGATTTACCAGGTCTGAAGCCACACTGATAAGGTCCAATCAGTCTGTTCACATCAGGCTTCAGTCTTTCGCACAATACGCTTGATAGGACCTTATATGCGATATTCAAAAGGCTGATTCCGCGATAGTTGGAGCAGTTTGCAGGATCGCCCTTCTTGTGGATTGGGCAGAGAACACTTAGATTCCAATCTTCAGGCATGCATTCATCCGACCATATCCTGCATAGAAGCTGATGCATGCGCCTTACCAACTCCTCGCCACCGTGTTTGAATAGCTCAGCAGGCAAACCATCAGCGCCAGCAGTTTCTCCGTTTAAAAGGGCAGAGAAGTGATCCCTCCATATTCTGGGTGCTCTCTGAACATCGGCCACCAGGTCGCCGCTCATATTCTTACAGGAGTTTGACCCGGGTTTAAAACCTTCTTACATTCGCCAAATTTTTTTATAGAATCTTCGGGCATTATCCCCGTTCGCCAGCATCTCAAGCTCCTTTATTTCACGTTTTTCAGCCTCTCTTTTTTTAGCCCGGAAAAGCCGCCTCGCTTCCCTCTTCAACTCGCGGTAGTGTTCACACACACTCCTTGTTGCATTCGATTTTAGCATAGCCTTGTAGCAGATAAACGATATGGTGAAAAATCGTACTTTTATGCGGATTGCAGCGAGACCCTCGTTCACGGGTGTGAACGACAGTACTCGGTGACGGAGTCTCTCTCCCACCACAAATCCCACGCCGAATCTGCGCTTGTCTTCATGTCCACTCCAGTAGATGTTACAAGGTGTTCTGATCGTATTTCCTCGCCCCGTCCATCGCATCTCTTGTATGGCGGTGATGTCAGCTTTTGCTTTCCTCAGGACCTCAACCAGCCGGGCAGCGGCACCTTCCCCATTAAGGGACCGGACATTCCTATCTATTATTAACTTTAATTAAAATACCACTTAGTTTAAGCAACTACCAATGTAACCTTACTTTTTAAATGAATAAATAAACTTAACCGAGTGAATACTCTACATAATACGCTTATTTCTATATTTCCCATGTGTTTGAAGAAAAATGGCACTTAGAAACATCAATCTATTGGTACGTCACATCGATACAGTCTCTTTAAAGCATAAGCCACGAAAATGTACATACTCGTATGTCAGGAAGAGCAAGACTATACAAATTTTTTATGGAAAAAATTTTTTTGTTTTCAAATACAAGTAGGGTTTAAATTAAACTATGAAAGGAAAGGTATGATGGTATGGTATAAATTTTATCGAACATTTCTTCGTTTCTTCAAATTTAAAATTAATGTTAGTCAAAGCACTCATAGTTCTTTGCATTTCGTTTGGAGGGCTTGTGTCTAGTAATATTGACTGCGAGTCAAGAAAAAAATTGTGACTTGCTTTGAACAATTGTGCAAGATATATCTTCTCATATCGGACTCCTAAATTATGAGCACGCCGAGAATATTTGTGGGGCTGAATCAAAATACTTTTATTGGTAAGAAATTTGATATACAAGGTGGCGCAAAAGTAAGCTTCCGATGTTCAGCATATCGGTTGTGGCATATCTTGTTGGAACCACATGTTTTCCAATCCCAATTCATCAAGTTGCGGCAAAAAGAACTCCTTGATCATTGCTCTGTAGCGCTCACCATTCACAGTAACCGTTTGGCCCCGACCGATTATTGGTCAAATAAATAGTCAGCAATACTCCGCGTTCGGGAGCAGTGTAGGGTAACATTGTTTATTAACGTGTATCTCGCATGTGTTTACTACACAAATGTCAAAACAGAAGTGACTTTAGGGGCTAATAGCAAAATTTATAGCATTTTCTGATAGGAGGATTACGTTTGCGCAGTAACCGTTTTTCACCGACCGATTATTGGTCAAATAAATAGTCAGCAATATTCCGCGTTCTGGAGCAGTGTAGCGTAACATTGTTTATTAACGTGTATTTCGCATGTGTTTACTACACAAATGTCAAAACAGAACTGACTTTAAGGGCCAATCGCAAAATTTATAGCATTTTCTGATAGGAGGATTACTTTTGCGCCACCCTGTATTTGAATATTTGTTGGTGTTTTAGATATAAGGTAAAATTGGTAAAAGTAAAATTGAAAAATTTTGCTATAGATTTTAAATAACTTCCCGGTGATATTGAAACGTTGAAATTTGGAATATAGTTCAGAAACACGAGACTTTGAAACATAAATGAAAAAATCTGAATCAAGGAATTCAGACCATTTCTGCAGATAAGCGAGAAGATTGAAATTACGAGCCCGAAAACCAGGCAATTTGAAATCAAAAAAAAAGGCGTGAGAACTAAGTACTCGCGGAGTTTGATGTGTAGAAGTGTGTATTCTGTACATAAATTAAATTAAATTAGACCTCGCCTAGTGGTTGAATTTCAACCACAAAACTTTATTTTATTTCAGTTATTAGCTACTCCTTTCCTTTCCTTTCCTTTCCTTTCCTTTCCTTTCCTTTTGTTTCCTTTCCTTCTATTCCCTTTCATTTCCTCTCCTTTCTTTTCTTTTCCTTTCCTATCCTTTTCTTCCGTTTCCTTCCCGTTATCATAGTTCTTTTTGATTAATCAAATTTTATTTATTAAAATTTTTTTATTTTATTTATTTTACTTTATTTTATTCTATTTTATTTTAATTTACTTATTTTTGTCTTATATTAGTTAACTTTTTTTGTATTTCTTTCCATAAGTATAGCCACAAAGATTACATAAACAAAACAAATTAACTACCGCCTTGAGTATTCTGAGCTAAAATAAATTTTAAATTAATAATCACTTATTTTGTTTTTTGTAAACACTGTATTCATCGTGTTTACGCACGACTTCCAAATAACAAAATGCAAAACAACAGCAACCCAAGCAATGCATCGATAACCCAGCTAACCAAAAGTGCTAAAAATCGCTCTACGCGGGCACACCTAAAGGAGTCATAAAAAAGAGTCGGAAATCAGTCCGAATCCGATGAATTTGGAGCGTTTTCTGACTCTTCTAATGAACTTCGGAATCTTTTTGGACTCTTTTCGGAGCTCTTTATTGATGCTCTTCTGAAGGTTGTATGGAGCCTTTTTTGACTCTTTTTAGGCACATTTTTCCTCCATTCTGGTGGGTTTTGGAGCCTTTTTGCACTCTTTTTGGAGCCTTTTATTGATGCTTTACTGATACTTAGTTTGAGTCTTGTGACTCTTTTTAGACAAACTTTTTTACTACACTTTAAAGAAGAAACAAGTTTAATTAAAGATATTAGTACAAGTGCATCTGAAAGTAAAAATATCAATAAATATATTATTTCGTTTGGTTTTTAACTACAGTTCCCTTGACTTTCAGCTATTGATAGACATTGAGAAAAAAAACTTGACGTTCCCTTAGGCAAAAAAAAACTTCAGAAAATGCTTTAAAACATTCATATAATTGAACGTTGTCGGTCATTCGCTCTACAACGTTTATTTTCTCACAGTTCTCTTTACGCGTACAAGAAAAAGGATCAGAAAACGCTCCAAATCTTTCATATAACTGAGCCTTGCAGTTCATCCGCTCTACAATATTCATTTCTTCTCCCAAGGCTCCGTGAATCTTCATAAAAAAGCGGCTTTTTTGATGTTTACTAAATAACACTCCAAAAAAGCTCAAATTACGGACTCTTTTTGGATCATTATTTCGGGGCGCTCCGACTTTGGTAAGCTGGGAATCCGCGCCAGCAAAGCACTTGTACACACACACTCAAATTAAAAAGCAGTCAGGCAGGATTTCTATACACGCATCCTAAACCAGGTCTCACTTCAAGCTCAGATATGTATCCCAGCTTACCAAAGTCGGACCGCTCCGAAATAATGATCCAAAATGAGTCCGTAATTTGAGCTTTTTTGGAGTGTTATTTAGTAAACATCAAAAAACCCACTTTTTTATGAAGATTCACGGAGCCTTGGGAGAAGAAATGAATATTGTAGAACGGATAAATGACAAGGCTCACTTATATGAGCGATTTGGAGCGTTTTCGGATCCTTTTTGTTGTAGGCGTAAAGAGAATTGTGAGAAAATAAACGTTGGAGAGCGGATGAACGGCAACGTTCAATTAAGTGAATGTTTTAGAGCATTTTCGTTTAGAGCATTACGTAAACTAGTATTTTTTTCTGAATGTTTATCAATAGATGAAAGTTGGAAGCCAACTGAAGTGCATTTAAAATAAAACAAATTAAAATTATTTAGTATAAACCAATTTATATACTTTTATAATACCTTCATGCGTAGATATGTACATAAAGTGGTGGCAGGAATAATATAAACAAAATTGGGAGCGGTTTTACTGGTAAAATATATTTATTTATGTGTTTTTAATAAATTTCTTTTAAAATAAAGCAAAATCTTTTTCAGAAACCACATAAATCAAATTTTCAAAGTTAATACAAAGTTCATGAAAGTTTATCAACATTTTAAAAATTGCCATAAAAATTTGTTCAATTTTCCTGGTCTTCGTGTCAAAATTTGATTTATGTGGTTTCTGTAAAAGATTTTGCTTTTTTTAAAGAAATTTATTAAAAACACATAAACAAATATATTTTACGAGTAAAACAGGCTCCAATTTAGTTCTATTATTCCCGCCACTATTGTATGTTTATTCTATATAACATTTTAATGAAAATAATATAATTTTTGTTTTTATGAAGTACAAAGTTCCTAATGAAAAATTTATACGCTTAGTTGTACCTATATATTTAGTTATACAAATATTTTTACATAAAACTTGTTTTCAATAAAGAACTAATTGCATTTCATAAATTTTTAATATTAAATAAATAATACTGTATGAAACAATAAGAAGACAGGTTTCTTCTGATTACCTAAATAAAGATATGTGTCTTAAACCCTATAAAAATCTTAAGAAAAGAGTAAAAAAACTGAAAAAATGTGCCTAAAAAGAGTAGAAAAAGGCTCAGAAAAAGCTTCAAAAAAGCGTCAATAAAAGGCTCCAAAAAGAGTCCAAAAAGGTTCCAAAACCCATCAGAATGGAGGAAAAAAGGTGCCTAAAAAGAGTCGAAAAGGGCTCCGAAAAAGCTTCAGAAAAGCGTCAATAAAAGGCAAATTCATCGGATTCGGACTCATTTCGGACTCATTTTTATGACTAATTTTTATGACTCCTTTTGGGGTGCCCGCGTGGAACGATTTTTCGCTCCATTTGGGCTCCGAAAGGAGTTCATTTCGGAGGGTAAAGCTCCGAGAAATGTGCGTTTTATGGCTCCGAAGGGAGTCTTTTTTCGCACTTTTGGTTAGCTGGGTATAGAACCAATATCAACAACAAGGCACAGACAGAGACGCAGTTTCAAGCAGCTGCAGAGTCACGGTTACAGGCAGCGACACGTAACTTTTCTGGACAGCCCTACCGAGCCCAAGGATGTTTACACATCAAAAATAATATAATAGGTGTAGGTGGCAACCCTACCAATAAATACAGGGTGTTTTTTTTACAGGTTTGTTTTTCGAATAGAGATAAAACTGCCATTTTGTGGTCAAATCTGGCAACTCTAATGTCATTTATGTTCAGTTTGGTTTGCCATTTCATCATGAACAGGTTGACAAAAGAACAACGCTTGCAAATCGTGCAAATTTATTTCGAAAATAATGGTTCAGTTCGCGAAGTTTACCGTGAGCTCCGTCCATTTTATGGTCGACATAATCGTCCATCAGAGCAATTAATTCGGTTAACCATGGATCGTTTTCGCACTACGTTTACTCTATGTGATAATACGCATCCGCAGAGACGTCGAACAGTGCGCACCGAAGAAACAATTGCCGCTGTAGAGCAAAGTGTTGAAGAGGACCCGAATGAATCGATTCGCCACCGTGCACAGCAATTGGAGCTTTGTCCATCAACTTTATGGAAGATTTTGCGCAAAGATCTTGGCTTGCGACCTTACAAGATCCAGCTTGTGCAAGAATTAAAGCCGCGAGACCATGCAATGCGTCGTGATTTTGGTGTATGGGCCGAAAATGAGATTGATTTCGATGCTGATTTTCATCGCAAAATTTTGTTCAGTGATGAGGCTCATTTTTGGTTGAATGGCTACGTCAACAAGCAAAATTGCCGCATTTGGAGTGAAGAGAATCCACATGAGACCCTTGAAACGCCATTACATCCACAAAAACTGACTGTTTGGTGGGCTCTATGGGCTGGTGGAGTCATTGGGCCATACTTCTTCCGCAATAATGCTGGAGAGGCAGCTACCGTTAATGGAGACCGGTATAGAGCCATGATAACCGACTATTTTGTTCCCGAATTGGATGGCATGAATGTGGATGAGTTGTGGTTCCAACAAGACGGCGCTACATGCCACACAGCGCACGTCACAATCGATTTATTGAAGGAAACATTCGATGAGCGCATAATTTCGCGGAATGGACCTGTCAATTGGCCACCAAGGTCGTGTGATTTGACACCATTGGATTATTTTCTTTGGGGATATGTGAAGTCGCTCGTCTACACCAACAAACCAGAAACGTTAGGGGAATTGGAAGCCAACATTCCTGGCGTTATTGCCGACATACGGCCCCATATGCTCGAAAAAGTGGTTGAAAATTGGACCTGTAGAATTGGCTTTATTCGAGCCAGCCGCGGCGGCCACATGCCCGAAATCATATTTAAACATTAATGGCATAAAATTATCCTTCCAATAAAGCCAAACTTATGGACCTTAAAACGATTTTCTTGTGTTTTATTTCAATTCGAAGTTCTATACCCCTAAAAAAACACCCTTTATATTTGTTGTACAGAAAATACCTTCCGTTGGTACCCATATCTGCATATTTCACAAAATTTTTTTTTTAATTCAGTTATGTGGCAACCTTGTAAAAACATGGTAGATGGCAATACCTAAGAAGAAAGTCTAAGAATAAGTGCACTAACTAGTAGCAAATCTCTGATAGTAGCAGATATACAAATATTTTAATATACATACAAGAATAGTTCGTTCAGAGTTATAAGATAAGATATGAAAATAATAAGTAGATTTATTCTGATCACGCAGTATATAGTAACGCAACACTGTAAAAAACCTACGAATAAGCTATACTTATATACGAGTAAAAGAAACGAGTAGGCAATACAAATTCTGATAACGCTGACGTTGCCAATACCACTGATACTCAATAATTTCTTCTACGGTGGAACATTAAATATGTAACTCTCTCACTACTGCAAACTATAGGGAATTGTAAAAGGTGTTCTATGTGCACGTGGATAAATCGACAGGACAGCCTATACTACATATTGGACATGTGTGTATGTGTGTGTTAGTGAACTTGTATGGCAGCAGTCAATATAAATGACATTGAAAGGAACGCCTTTTCACTGCATGTAATTGACACCGAAATAAATGTTTACCGTTATTGTGGCAGAACATGTTCGTAGATGCATGCACTGAGTTGTAAGGGGATGTTAACAAACTTTATGTTATTGTGTACCTTCCCAAAAGGTTACCTCAGTAGCAGATAATAGAGGGAGTGAATGGTAGAAATTATGGAAACTTAGTGGTGCCATTTAATGAATGAGTAGTGGCTTCAATGGCAGGTGATAAAGGTACAAACGACAAGATTTGACTTAAATGAAAACAAAATACGATAAAGTGCAAACGGTTGCTTGATTTTATGTAGATGGGTGTATTTAGTATATGAGCTTATTGTCTTTTAATTATTGTACATTTAAGATTTTCTAGGTCGTATATTGTGGGCACTCATATTTTCTTTTTAATGACAATAGAAAAATCAACCTTGGCTGAAATGAGCACTAAATATCACATTGATAACAATCCTTGTTGAATGCCATCATAATAATGAACAGATTTTCTACAATATGGCCGCTGGTATATGACGGCCAGTATATAACAATAAAAATAATAAGAAATATATTAGAAAGCAATGGGAAAGTGAAAAATGAATATTGGTTCGTGAGCGAAATCTAAAAAGGCACAAACAACAGAATAAAAGAAAGATGGAAGGAAGCAAATTGCGCAAGACACACAGCCATATCCTTACATAGGTCTTCATATATACAGCTTGCAGAGAAAAGTGGGGTACATTTTCCTTGGAAACAACACTTACAGATATATAAACAGCGATGTGTTAAAGTTACGATAGCTTTTATGTGTACAGGGGTGTGTAGAAGTGTAAGCTAACAATTTATTAAGAAAACTGCACGAGCCCAAGCATCATAAAACTTCAGGATTTTCTGAAGTTTATTGGTGACAAAGATGCCAATTTCACCGACTTTTTTGATTAGGACCTCGTATGGTGGAATTTGGAGTGTAATTAGGCGTGAACTAGGATGACCGTAGAGAATCTTTATCGGAGTTTTTCAAAATTATGAATGAAAGTTTGAGCCCTATTGGACCAAAATTACCAATGCCGCCAGGATCTAAAAGTTTAAAAAAATTAGAGTTTTGGGCCCCTAGGTGACGTTTTTTACCGTTGTTACGAAAATCTTATTTTCGCATGATTCATGCCATAAACTAGGAAAAATGTTATTCCCACTGATTTGCATTCCGTTCATATTTATTGGAACTAAATCAGATTTTCCTTCTTCTAAAATTAACTTAACTCCTCTAAAGCTTTGCAAAAAAATCATTTATCCCTTCTCGGATGTTCAGTTTAAACCTAAGGTGAGCACTCATTCTTGCTAAGCCATGCGCCAGTCGAGTTCAGCTTAAAGGTGTTGAGTACCCTCATGGTCGAAGAAGAACGTTCTGCAGTACACGGAACGAGAGGTAATTTTGCCTACATTTGGGAAATCTTTGGGAAGAATTGACTTTGGCACTAATTCAAAGCTCCTGTTACAGTTGTTGAGCGACATTGGGCCTCTACTGAGCCCTATAACCTTTTCCATAAGGTACATTCCGTAGCCATATATTCTCTTTCATCGGAGTCGATAGGTTTAGGGGGTGGGAGAGAACACCTTCAACCCTCCTTCACTAAATCCGGCCTTGAAATGGGAGATACCCATGCCTCGATACACTTAGAAAAAGCCTATTGATTCTCGGATACTTTTGTGTAGGACTTGTAGTTGAGGCATCAATATCAATCTTTTACACTATATAAAAGATTAACCTTGTACCCTTCTTGTACATTGAGAAGAACACAAATAAATGCCAATCTATTTTTGAGTCGGAATAGTGTAATTTTCACTTCGTCGGAGATGAGTGCTGGAATGTACTTTCCAAGCCAGGAGTTGGTGTATCGGTTCCTGTTAGTCTAGTACGCTCTGCACCTTGGTTATAAGGTCGCCTTTATTGTCATAGTATTATTTTCAAAAAATACACATTCGCAACATCATTCGTCTGAAGTTCATATACTTTTCATAGAAATATTCACATCCCGTTTGCTTTGACGCCCAAAATTAATTTGGATACTGGTCAATTGCCCAATCAGGTTAACAAGTTGCGACGTATTACAATAGTTTTTATTTATATTTTTACTTCGGTTTATTTATAGGTTTTATTGCAAATCAATCATTAACATACGCTTTCAAACGTATGTACCTGAATTGAATTATTTTCTAATTATAGTCAAATTAAAACATTTTCGAGACATACCCTGGATATACGAATATATATTAGAGTGGGCCAAAAAATCGAGCTTTTGATATTAAGTCTAAAAGTCTTGAAAACTACTTCGTTTTTACCTCGCTGAACCTGACATTGTCACCTACTGAATTCTCTGCCGCCTTATTCAATACTTTGATGGCGGAAGTGAACCTTGGAATCAGACGTCTACGTCGATGGCATCATCCCACCGACTGTCAGCCACTCCAAAATCTTAGGGGTGACACTTGATAACATGCGTACTTTGCCTGCTCATTCAACAGAAAGACAAAGAAACGCTATTAACAACGTACTATATAAGGCGCCAACCGCTTCTGAGCTACGCCACGTCAATATGTTCGCCGAGCCTGGCAGACACATACTGCAAACGTGTTGCAAACCGTAGTATCCTAGTGAACAAATTATGGAAAACGAAGCGCCTCCCAGGAACTTGAATAAACATCTCCGTATGTATGTACTACTACGAGATCTGACATCACGAAAAACACCGTTTGATGACAATACAACAACAAACCTACTTCGTTATAAGGCGGTATGCAAGTATAATATAAGCAATGGTATGGGAAAATAGTACTGATGATGGCTTTGTTAAGACAAATCCATTTCGCTGTATCGTATCATTACTTATTTTCCTTCTCCCTTTGTTGTTTTTGCACATTTGTATTGACAACAAACAAACCTCAATTTAACTGTTTTAGTTTTCGCCATTTTTCATACTTTCACTCAGTCAAATTTTACCGTCGGCACACTCGAACTGCAAATGCCAGCTAATGTTGTGCGACCTTCACTAAATATAAGTTAAAACGTTGGTAATCTTTGTGTGCATCTTTTGAGTTTACCTTCTCTTCATCCTGCTTACATAATGGCGTATTATGTAATTGTATTACGACGTTCATAGCCCACCTGTATTAAATTGCATAAATGTATTTAAGTATGTATTTATACAAGTACTATGTGTATATGTATGTGATGGTATGAGTGAGCATCTGCTTTAGCAAAAGGATTTTTTTATCCGCCCAAATTGGTGCCAAGTTGTTGTTTCATATTTTGAACATATTTTCTTGATGTTTTTCCTGTTGTTATTGCTATTATCACTTCTTTCATTTCTCCTGCACAATGCATTTATTTCTGTTCACTAAATATGAATCCGTTTGCTTGCTGACTGAATTACGGTGGCGCGTATCGCCTGTCCAACACACGTCTGCGCCAGCTTACTGAGTAAAATTGCTTACGACTTACACTACCGGTCACTTGGGTAGGTTTAAAAACATAAAATTAAAAATGCAACTTTGTGATATTGTTAAAATAGTGATTTTTGCAATCATTCAACCATCTGGCACTTTTCCATTTGACTGCTAAGATTTACTTCTCTAGGTTTTTTTTGCTTGGTATCTATTGATGCAGTAGCGCGAACTTGGTGTCCTCAATGGTGGAGATATATTGGAACTACTTTGGGTTCTGTTGCTTTCATTTTTAGGCCTTTCATGAACATGAAATGGTATTATTACTTTGGTCCGATATTTGTAAGTATAAGAAGAAGAAGAGGTAGACCCACCAATAAGTATACCGAAATGATCACGGCGATGAGCCGTGCGTCTGTCTGGTTGGTTGAACGAAAACTAGTCCCGCAGTTTTAGAGATACTCGATGAAACTTGGTAAGAGGCAGCCATTTTGTAAAGCAATAATCATTTGTCGGAACCAGCATGATCGGACCAATACAGCGCATAGCTCCCATACAATCGATTGTTCCGATAAACGGGTTTTGGCCTATAACTGTTGCAACTAAAAAGATAGGAACGCAAAAATTTTGCAGTTTTGGTACATATTATATATGTAATGCGTCTAGTGAAAACCACCTAGATCGGACCAACATAACATATAGCTCCCATACAATCGATTTTTCCGATAAATGGGGTTTGGGCTTTGTATCTTTAAATTAACAGTTTTGCAGAGTTTGTACTAATTGTGAGTAAGGATCGGACACTTAAAAACGTAATGCGTATTCATGAAAGGTATAAAGTCTTCGGCACAGCCGAGGACAGCCCTCTCCTTACTTGTTTAGTTCCAATATATTTATTAAAAGACTTTGGCTTACTTTAATTGCCACTATTGTATACAGCGAAAACATAATAATTTTAATACTATAATAAGGAATGGGATCTAAGCTTCAATTCAGGTATCGGGATAAACTTCTGTGAAAATTTGATTTCAGTCTATACAACAGTTTTTGAGTGATTCGGGTACACACATACAGACATAGAGACAAATGTTCTAAAAACTTTTGTTTTGGTTTCTTTTACTCGAATAAAGACTCCATTTATAAATTTTTCTAGCTCAATTCAGACATCTTGACATCGATTTTTAACTAATTACCCTGTTGCTAACAACTAGGAACTTGGAAAATAGTTCAGAGCCCGATGACAATACAATACGACGGGTGTCTCGGGCTCCACTTTTAAGTAACTTCCGGTTGTGATAAAGGTTTGAAATTTGGAACATAGCCCACTTATTCATCCACATCGGCAAGCCTGCTTACAACTGTTGCAGTACTGCTTTTCGTTTCAGAAATCTGGCTCTCTGAGCCTGAACTACTTGCAATTAGCAGTTACTACTTCTAACTTGGTCAGACCTAAGAGCTCCTGTTACCCTAGACAATCTATCTGAGTCCTACTCTACCTATCGTTCGATATTGTGAAGCCCATTTTAACTCATCCTCGTGGCCAGCGGAAGCTCGATGCCGATTATTTAAGGCAATCTAAAGTTTGGTCAAAATCGCCCAGGCAGTTAAATGACTATTTAAAGAAAGAAGAAAGTTTGGCGTTTTACTGTTTTTCCGGCGTTAAGCCTTCGAAAATGTATTTAGGTTTGGTCGAGCTTTTGCCATATGGTCATTTTATAAGCCTTATTCACTGATTTAGCCGGCTTTTACAACTAGTCTTTGACAAGAAAAATGTTTGGTGGTGTCGATTTCTGTCTTTTCTATTTTTTTATTCCTTTCTCAACATATTCCGCCATATGCATTTGCGTCAACTCTCCCCACTCACACACATACATAGCTGAATTTTAGATTTTCATCAACGAAAGCCGACAACAAGTACGTGTGAGCACGACTACCCGTCGTTCGCGCCGATTACGCAACATATGCTTGCGTGTCGCCAGGCAGCTTAAACTCGCTCACCTATTCCAATTTTTTTCTTACGACGATCAGTGCCTGACTACGGTTTTGCTGTACTCTTTTATAGCGTCCCGTCTTTGGCATTGGCACAGTCATCATTTTTTCCATTCATACATTTTGCTTTGCTCTCCTCCGGATGCGGATGTAAATGTGGCGCGGCTTAAATTGTGTATGAGAACATTTGTGTGGGTAGCTGAGTTAAATGAGTGTGAGGTTTTTGTGTTGAAATCGTGCGCTCCATTGCCCTCCAACGCTTTCCTCAGACAGAGTGTTGCATTTCCCTTGACCCATCGCACCGCTCTTCCCTTTTGTCGTCATTTCGCTTGATATCTCTTTTGCTTCAAGCTTTAGCTCATCTCACAGCTGTTAGTTGGTAAAAAATATTGAATTGCTCTGTCGAAAGGACTCGGTATTCTGATTAAGGTTGTTCACTACAAAGTCTTATTCATACCAACATGCTTACTTGAATGCCTATATTTGTAAAGGCTTAAAAAGATGGCATATGCAACAAAAAAATTGTAGGTTTATTTATTTCTTATACAGGGTGGCTAATGAAAGCCGCTACCAAAAAAAAATTAAATAACTTTTTTTCTATTTAATGAATCTGGTTAATTTTTTTTTATTTTTCAGATTGACTTTTACGTTTAACAAAAATGGATAACTGGGACACTGAAACAAGAATTTGGATTGCCCGCCGCTATCACGCACTGGAGTCCGTAGTTTCGGTTCAAAGAGAGTATAGGCGCACGTTTGGCGGCAATCCTCCGAGCAGATGGACCATAATAAGACTTGTAAACAATTTTGCCGAGCATGGGACAATCAACAGAAGACCTTACCATCGAAACCCTTCAGTTCGAACGGAGGAAACAATCGCTGCTGTAGCTGCTGCCATACAAAACAATCCACGTGTTTCGACAAGAAGCTTATCTGCTCAAATGGGTGTAAGCAGACAGTCATTACAGTCAATTATGCACAAAGATTTGGACTTATTCCCATATAAAATTCAAATTGCCAACAAACTGAACGCTGCAGACTTGCCGATTCGCTTGGAATTTTGCCAGAAGATGCTTCAAATGGTGGAAGAGGATGGAAACATCTTGAACTGTCTTTTCATGTCTGACGAGGCCCATTTCGATTTAAACGGCAACATAAACAAACAAAATTGTCGAATATGGAGTGCTTCCAACCCACAGATACTCCATGAGACGGAATTGCATCCACTTCGTGTCACAGTGTGGTGTGCAGTTTCATCACGCTGCATTGTCGGGCCCTACTTCTTCGAAGAAAACGGTCACCCCGTTACGGTTACTGGAGACCGTTACTTGAGCATGTTGAGAGAGTTTTTCTATCCAGAATTACGCCGAATGAGAATTTCTTTCAACTCTGTGTGGTTTCAGCAAGATGGTGCAGCTCCTCATATAGCCCAACCTGTTATGACAGAATTGCGACGAAAATTTCCCAATAAGCTGATATCCAGAAACTCCACATTCCGTTGGCCACCCAGGTCGCCTGACCTTACTGCACCTGACTTTTTCTTGTGGGGTTATTGCAAACTGGAAGTCTTCAAAGCAAAACCCTCAAATTTGAATGAACTAAGGCAATCCATTCGAGAAACAATTGCGGCTATTCCTGTCTCAACTCTCCAAGCAGTTTTGAACAACTTTTTGGTAAGATGCCGAACATGCATCGACGAGCAGGGGGGGCATTTAAATTCCATTCTTTTTAAAACTAATTAAGTTATATTTAATAAAATTTAATGAGCTTTAACATGAATAAAAGAAAAATGAATTCCATACACTGAAAAAAAAATTATTTGAGTTTCTTAATGTAGCAAAATTCATCAGCCACCCTGTACATATATACTGAATGAAACGAAAGTACATGCAAATATCTGTGACAACAAGCAATAACAGTCTAAGTCGAAAAATGTTAATCTCTTTGGCCCAAAAATTGACGATTTTATGAACCAAAAACAAAAAAGCCAATGTGTGTTTCCTGCTTGCTTGAATTTGTCACAACAAGCTGCTTAAGTCATTAAAATTTTATGAACCTAACTAAACTAAACCTGGTTGGACGGATGTGCCCCCACCCGGCACGCAATGACAGCATCCACAATGGACATAAGTTTCTCCGAGTGAAAGCTTTGGATATCCCATGAGCTCCCTCTTAATCTGACCTAACCTAACTAGAGCTGCAATTATACAAATTTCTGCTTCTGAAAACTGAAATGGTAACTGAAAATTTCTAACTAAAATTTTTGGAAAAAAACCAGAGAGTCTGATCTTTATCAGAAGCCAAACTTAAGATAGGACAAAAATGAGAGATTGCCAGCATTGAGTTCTCCGTACACAAATCTCTTATCACACAAATTTTCATGACTTTTACTCAAAAATCTTGGATTTTATGGACAAAAACCCGATATCTCAATTCCATACATTTACACTACAATTTGAACTTTCAAAACGCTCTACTGAAATTACTTAGGTGTTTTTTTGCCGTATTGCCACAGATTAATTTTACTTTGAATATCAAAAAATACTAAAGTACTACTTATTTACCGACATAAGTACTACTTATTTACCCCATATTCAATAAAAATAAAAAAGGGTTTATAAAGCTCTTATAATTCAAAATTTGTATCTAAATGTAATTTTAAAAAGCTTTGTAAACCAATTTTATTTTTTATGAATATGGGGGTATGTATGAATAAACAAATTAAAAGCCCATCTCAAATCCCTGGACTTTCAACAGTTCTTGGTTATGAGAATGAACCATCCTTCATATGTAAAAAGTTTAGTATTTTTCAAAATACTCTAATTTAAAACATTTTCAACTGAGATAGAACTTTCTTCCAAAATATTTTGAAATAATGTGAGCTTTGGAGCAGCCGTCAATTTTAAGACACTAGCAATAGAAATTGGACTAGAAATGCCCAGCATTATTAATAAATTAAACAACCTTTTATTAAACTTTCACTTTATAAACACACCTATGTCCAATTTTAGAAAAAATTTGTTATTTTGAGACTTGAATTGAAAAAATAGGACTAGTGAAACAACGGCTTTGCCCTTACAAACATTTTTTCTTTAATTCTTTAAGTAGTATTAGGTACGAAAATCTGACTCTTGAAGCTAATTTCACATCGGTTTAGATCAATAATAAATTTTTTTTTGTATTTGTAGAGAAGCCCTAAATATTAACTTATAAAATATAGTATAAATCCGATAAAAAAGCGAACTTTTTTTTTGTGGGCCACCCCAATATATACACCTTCTCTTATATGTACCTATATATTCGTATATCTAACCGTGGGTGAGCGATTAGCACGGGTGAATGAATAGTGTGCTTTTAGGCAAATTCGTTTTATAACAATAATAAAAGATGTTTATGTTACCGTTAAGTCGCAAGTGCAGTCAACCCCACGCTCTCTCTCCGCAACGTTACTATGGTGACCGCGACGACCACTCTATTTACTTTACAGTACATTTGCAGTTGCATAAAATCACATATTCACAATTGTTCTGTGGCTTTTGTATTGTAATATTGTGTTTGTTGGTATAATTCTAGTATTATTCTTGTTCAGCTATATCCTTTCGTTTATATTTTTTAATAAAAACTTTTTCATTTCTACCAATTTATTCGATGTGTATGTATATACATACATTTTAAAAGGGAGCAATGATAATTTCTGAATGCATTTAACTTTTGTTTTGCTCGTATTTACACTTATTTTAGGGCTAGCGGAAAGAATCACATTCATATTAACTTTGATTTATGTAAAGCGACATATTATTATGAATGGGAAATGGTGCATGAGGTTAAGTTATGCGCAATGAGAATATTCTTATACAAGGTTAGCTTTGAACAGTGTTCGGTCCACAGGAGTGAAACTTCTTATGCATTTAGTCCATGCTCTGGCATTTCTCCTCCCTCTCCCTCCTTATTCTATCTATCTATCTATGGCGCGATATACAACAGGTATATCATCATAAACCTCCTAAGAGATTTTTGCGCAAAGCTTCTCTTCCAATTTGTGGTGTGCCGATTTGAATTTTTCCCTACAAATTGGTGGGACCTACAGTTTTTTGCCGACTCCGAACGGCATCTACAAAGGAGACGAATTTTTTGCTGAGAAGCCTGTCATGGCAGAAATACACTCGGAGAGTTTGCCAAACCACTGCCGAGGGGCGACCCCGTTTTGAAAAACTTTTTTCAAATCACTTTTGATGTTACCTGTACCAGGGCTCGAACCATGGACCTTCGGTGTGGTAGGCCGGCAACACTACCTTCACACCACGGCTGCGCCCTCCTTATTACATACCCAATTATAAGCCTCACTAAGATAATATACAAGTAGAAGTGAAACTTCTTTACATTTGGTATTCAAATAACATACTCACCAAGTAAGCATTAAGATTTAAAAGAGATTTTTTTTGACATGCATTATCAACGGCAGAGGTAGTTTACAATGGATTAGTAGGAACGGAATCACTCCAATTTTACTCGAATAATGATTTTCTGTGCTCAGTGTTTATAGCCTTAAAATTTGTTTGACCAGTTCAATATTTGTGCAGAATTGTATTTCTACAACGATTTTAGTTACAGAGATATCCTTTTAAGCCCTCACAATGGAGAAGTCCCCCGGTGAACCGAATCCGCGAAAGCGAAAGCACCTGACCTTACTTTTTCCTTCTTCTTTCTCTTTATCTTCTTCTTTAAATGGAGCTTAACTGTCTTAACAATTTGGGCCGTGTAACATAGCTCGTCAGTCATTTCTTCTCCAGTCGGTCCTTCCATTTTAGTGGTGCTCTCCCTCTTCCTGTGCTACCAGGTGCCGATAAGAATACCTTCTGGGGCGAAGCTAGCCAACTAAGGTTCTGTGCCCTGATCTTAGTTACTAACTTAACTACGCCCGATTATAAAATTGAAGTTTTCATGAATGTTGGAGTGCCCATAATTCACTATACCACATTGCTAAGTCTGATTCCTAGTCCTGTACCATTCTTTTCAGTGTCAGTACACAGATATTGTTAGTAAAAAGAGATGAGAGAAATTTTTCGAAACATGTACAATGATCCCTTCGGCAACTAAGGATCTGGATCCAGCACTACAGTTTTGGAGACTTGGAGGCTTTTGATATTCTCAGTGTAAGGTGTGCATGTCATGACAGGCATGATCCCGAAGTTCAATTGGTCGGAAAAATCATTCCCATGGCAGTTGGGCTAGTACCAGAAGGTGTCAGTACCTAAGCGTACCTTTTTCTTTCCGGCAAAGGACCCTCATACCCGTTACACTGCCCAAACCTTCGGACAATGTTTTGCGGCTGCATCAACAACATGCGCCACTGCATATGTAACTACAGTTTTATAAAGCTTGTCAGTTACACCACTTCATATAGTATTGTTGAAAAGGATTGTAAAGAGCTAAATGAAATTTAATTTCGCTCAAGACAACTGCTTAACTCGTCATCCTTCCCATTTTATTGTAACGAACGAATCATATACAACTTAAAATGAGCATTACTGGCAAACTAAGGATGCACAATATATTTATTTCATTATATGCATATGAACCCTGTAGGGAAAGCCATAACTAGTGACCGAAAGTTCTGCTCAGAACTAGAAATGCAATGTTAAATATGAACCAGTTCAAACGTAACTAGATCCTTACCATTTTGAAAAGCTACACATTAAGCTATCATTGGAAGGTATTCCAATTTTGCGCAGGGGTACCATCAATCCTTTGCTTACAGTATTACGTCCCCTAAGTACCGCAGTCGCCATTCTAATTCTATCACTTCCGGTTCAATCGTGTTTTAAATGTTCACATGGTCTTTTGCATAGGTTTTTATTTCAGTCCAACTGTGGATTGTTAGTATAATTCGGAAGAAGACGAAAATATAATGGGAGAAACAATGTCCCTAGGAAAATTTCATGTATATTTCCCCAGTTAATTACATGCAAAAGACAGTTTCCTTTATACCTACAGGGTATCTATGGATTATCCCACATATGTACATAAGTATGTATAAATGTATGTATTTAGCACTTGCTTATATTTAGCTTCTTCTCATATGAATGAGCCACTCGTATTTGTGCAGGAATTTTTGTTAAAAAGCTAACTGACAAACGGCTGTCAAGTTAATATCAATCATAATAAAAACCCTGAATTTAGTTAGTCAATAGCATGGAAACAGCATCTTTTGAGTTAGGGTGACCCACCTAATTTTGACCTATCTTGGGAATTTTTGCGAAATTTAATTGGATAATGGAAAACACAAAATGAATTACTGAAATAGGAATTTTATTCGAATAACGCTAAAAAAGGTTTTATAAATTCAAATTTAAAGTTATTTTTCCACCGAAACTCTGAAATTAATTTGTTTCAAAATAAAACCTAGCAGACCCCGCAGACGTTGACCTTCCGGAAATTCACTTGCCTACATGTATAAAATTTTGCTTTCGCGCCATATCATCTTCCACTCCCTCGGTCTTCTACTATGCCTCTAACCTTTCCTCTTCCATTTCTCTCACTGTTACTATTTATATTCCTTTTCTACATCTAGATTCCAGCTGTTCATGATAGATCTACTCATGCCAGCGTATATATAAGCATGCTACCGATAACCAAAAACAGCGTTGGTTGCATCTCAATTACCCGTGACTACAGAAAAAAAATGTAAACGCTTTAGTAGATGTGTAAAGTTTTAGAACCCAAAACTTGTATGCACGAGAAGAGTATCTGCATCAAAGTTTTCAATATGTTGCGTCAAACTAAAAACGTCAAGTTAATGAGATTCCATAGAAAAAAGTTGTTTTGAATTACTATTCTAATCCCTTTAAACGAACTCAAATAGGACCAAATGTACGCAAATTGCATTGTTTAGACATATTTGTAAATTAGTATGCAAAGTAAGTGACTCTCATAAGTTATGGCATTCAAATAGTATTCACATTATTTATGCTGAAGAATACACACCCACATAAATACACACTAATTTCAACAGAACTCAAATGCTGTATATTTTTGGGCCCAGCTTTGCTTATTCGCTGTAACTTACTTTTTATTTTCGAGAATTTACAGTTTGGTCAACAATTCAAACTAACATCTTCGACGAAAGGTTATAAATAATTGACTATTTTCTATGTCGTGATCGCTCTTAAAGTCGCCAGTTTTAACGGTAGGTGCACTGGGGCTTGAACATGGCATCTCTAGCATGTTAGTCAAGTATTCTACTTGTTATCTGGCTTTATGTCATATGCGGATGTGATTACAGTTAGTGCCCAATTTAAACTCAATTTCATGCAAAGTATACTAAGAATGCTTCTGTATTTATTATACGGATTTCAGAAAAGCTTTTTACAAAGTGTGTCACTCATTACTTATTCATACCTCGATCAGTTGGACTTCCAGTCGGGTCTCAATAGCTGGATCTCTTCTTACCTTAGTGACAGGACACAAAGAGTAGTGTTTAAAAATTTAGTATCCGATGTCATTTATGTCTCTTTAGGAGTTCCTCAAGGAAGCCATCTTGGCCCGATTCTATTCTTGTTGTTTATAAATGATATTTCTACAATAATAAAATTTTCAAATATGTTAATGTATGCTGACGACGTAAAGCTTTTCATGTCATTCGCGTCATTTGAAGATAGAAATAAGCTACAATCAGATCTAGATGCACTAGTTACTTGGTGCGACTTAAATTATATGCAACTTAACCTTAAAAAATGTAAATACATGCGTTTTTCGCGTGGAACTTCTCAGCCGGCTTCCTGTACAATTAAAAATTATAGTCTTGAGGAAGTGTATGGTTTTGTTGACTATAAGCTCAGTTTCAACCACCATATTAACACAGCAGTCAATAAGGCTAGAGGTGTTCTAGCATTCGTTAAACGATGGTCTAAAGAATTAAGCAACTCTTATGTAACTAAAGCTCCTTTCACTACATTAGTCAGACCGATACTTGAACACGGTTCTATAATTTGGAACTGAGTCGGAGGGAAAGCTTGGAATTGTTTTTATGATTAAATTTCTAAATGGTTCACTCTCCAGCCCGTTTCTTCTAAGTGAAGTGAACTTCAATGTACCTTCTCGGCCATCAAGGCATTTTAAACCCCTAGTCTTAAAACAGTGCCGAACCAATTTTGAATTAAATGAGCCTTTTCGCTGCTTGTGTCAAGATTATAACTCTCTTTCTGGTAGATTTGATATTTCAGACTCTCTTTTCAGCATAAAAAAATCAATTCTTTCTATCCTAAATTCATAGCTACTAATTGTTTCTCATTCTTTGACTTTTATATTAACTTCTAACAATAATTTTATTCTGTTAACTAATTATCTCTTAATGTGTAATCTATCTAATATCTACTCTACTTAGCTAATGAGGTTTTCTCTGTAGCTGAGCAGTTTTAGATCTCGAAGATTAACAAACCAAAGCCTTTCAACGACTCAGCACGAACGAACAATCCGCGCGTAACGCGGATGCGACCCTCGCGCCGGTCGGGCGGGATATGGTGGGTAATCCGTTTGGGAATTATTATTATTATTATTTACAGGTATTTGTTTACCTAGATACAAGACTACTAGGGATGCCAAACCCGCGACCCAATTTTTGGGTATCGCAAATCCCGGAACTTCTTCTGTTACTAAAACTAAATCTATGTGATTGACATATTAAAATTATCTTAATTTTATTTCTTGAAATAACATGAGACTTTCTAGCAACTATAGGGAAGCTATGGGTCTAACGCTACCAGTATTGAAATTTTTCCATTTAATTTATTTATTAACAAAAGTGTGGTTTTCGCAAAATAGGATTTGAAACGGATCTCTTTTCTTCAATGATTTAAAACATTGAAAAAAAATTCCCAGACCTATGTCTATTTATATATATTTTTCTTTCTTATGAGTACTAATAAAATAACTTTCGGTTAAATAAAAAATTAAATATCCATGACTATAAATGAGGCCAAGCCCAAGAAAAATAATTGTTTATTGAAAATTATTATTGCCTAATTTTTTTTATTAATTTAATAAATCATTCAAAGTTTTTTTAATTTAATAGAAAATGAAAATTTTATAGAGAATCGCCATAGCTGTAGATCCATTTCGGAAGCCGCTAGTTTGCTTCATCAGAGAAATTTTGGCACACTCTACTAACCATTAAGCTAACAGACCGCTGGTTTTGCTGTCAGCTAATCTCCTACTCCTGTTCACTATACCATATCTTTGAGCAACCCCCGCCATCTGGCAGTCAGTATATGATCATGATTGATTTGTTAGTGTGCCAGTTTTATCGACAACTACCTTACCGGGGGTTTCCAGTTTTTGTTATTTTTTTTGTGTACCAACAATTCAATTGAATTGTAACTCTTACGGCCTGTAAAAAAAAAATTTACGATAATAAATTTTATTAAAAAATTATTATTCTTGGCCTTGAACTCATTGACAGTCATGGATACTTAAAAATGTACAGGCCGTTAAAGCTACAATTCAATTGGATTGTTGGTACACAAAACCAATAAAAAAATGACGAAGTATCTTATTAAGGTAAGATAGTTTCTCAAATATTTTCTTCACTTTTCTCAAACTAAGCTGTCGGAGAATGGCTAATACTCAAACCCCGGGATTGTTAATATCCATAAAACTGGGGTCCCTAATTACTACATATGTATTGACACGTAGTGTGTGCTTTCTCTTTTCGGCATAAAACATGTTTTTAAATATCCAAAAGTCATATTGAAATCTAATGTAATACAAGATTCAAGCTAGAGGTGTCATAAAAACTGAAATATTTAACCGTAATGGCAGAGATCGAATTATTGAAACTAATATTTTTAAGGAAAAAGAAGTAAGGAAAGGGCTGTCTTCGACTTTTCCGATCCTTACTCACATTTAGTACAAACTCTGCAAAACGGTTAATTTAAAGATTCATAGCCCAAACCCCATTTATCGGAAAAATCGATTGTATGGGAGCTATATGTTATGTTGGTCCGATCTGGGTGATTTTCACTACACACATTACATACATATATATTGCATTTTAATTGCAACAGTTATAGGCCAAAACCGGTTTATCGGAACAATCGATTGTATGGGAGCTATGAGTTGTATTGGTCCGATCATGCTGATTCCGACAAACGATTCATGCTTAAAAAATTGCTGCCCCTTACCAAATTTCATCGAGATATCTCTCAAACTGAGGGACTAGTTTGCATTCAAACAGACAGACGGGCATGGTTAAATCAACTCAGTTCATCACCCTGATCATTTCGGTATACTTATTGGTGGGTCTATCTCTTCTTCTTCTCATACTTACAAACATCGGACCAAAGTTATAATACCATTTTATTTTCATGAAAGGTACAATTATTTTTCCGCTTTCTTATACCCAGTTGTTATATGTAACACGTAACTGGAGTTTGTAACAGAATGTTGGAAGAAAGATAGACATAGAGTTCACTACATACTACAGACGATAACTTAGGTAAACCTTATTTGGTATACAGGTTACTTTACTAGTTTTTATCTCAGATAGTAAATTCACTTGGTCATCCTATCTATGATTTGGGAATTTACTGTAAAAATTGCAACTGTTCATGGCATTATAAACGATTTAGACAACAAAATTAAAGATGGCAGACGATTTAGACAAAAAAATTATTGTAGAGAGTATACCCGGGGAAATTGATAATAAAATCTGCTACATAATAAATGCAAGTTTTGTATGTATGTAGATATAAATCATATTGCGTCCTAAACGGATTGACCGATCATATCCAAATTTAGATGATATTACTTATGTTAACCCAGGGATGGTCAGTTTTCATACTGCATCTGTCTGGAAGTACTCATGCTAGACCACTGAAATTTGTTAAAAAGTTATATGCAGTTAATTATGTCTGATCGACATAAGCTGTGGTCATTTCTGTCGAAATATTCCAAACACATAATTTATGTTTGCAATCCCAACTCAGGGGTTTTAACAACAAAAATTACGATGGCCAATCCCGCTGCCAATATCTCAGAGCCACAGCGATCGCACCTAGTGTTGTTACTATGTATATTGGAACGATTTTTCGTCATCCCTTGTCAAATTTGGTTTTGAGACAAGGGATGACGAAAAATCGTTCCAATATACATCAATCATTCACCCTGTCGGAAAAACAACAAAACAAAATAAAACAGTTGTTACTATACTCGTACAAGTAAATATGAGAATATAATTTTTTTGTTGTTTGGAAGGACAAAACACCCCAAACACATAATTTATGTTTGCAATCCCAACTCAGGGGTTTTAACAACAAAAATTACGATGGCCAATCCCGCTGCCAATATCTCAGAGCCACAGCGATCGCACCTAGTGTTGTTACTATGTATATTGGAACGATTTTTCGTCATCCCTTGTCAAATTTGGTTTTGAGACAAGGGATGACGAAAAATCGTTCCAATATACATCAATCATTCACCCTGTCGGAAAAACAACAAAACAAAATAAAACAGTTGTTACTATACTCGTACAAGTAAATATGAGAATATAATTTTTTTGTTGTTTGGAAGGACAAAACACCCCTCCAAAGGTTTTGGGGAGTGTTGTTGAAAGTGACAGTCCTTTGACGGATATGAACCCAGTAATTTCCGGTACTCCCTTGCGGTACTTGTAACCTCCTAGGTCTCGTCACCCCTCCTTTCGTAAAGAAGGAAAAGATGGGTGGTGAGAGGTGGGAGGCATCATATCCGTAGATCAACCATCGAGTTGCACGTCATTACCTGTGTGCGTATTAGTCAGCTCTTACTACCACTATGTCTACCCCGGGCATATTTTAAGCCCCTAAGCCGCATGGCCTATGAGAATATACTCGAGTACTCTGCTCAAGTACCGAGGTTTTTTATAGTTGATTACCTCGTCAAAATACAAGTGCAGGTGTCGATTGCATGGGGATCGAACTCAGCATTGTCTCCCATCCGTTCTTTGTTCTTGAGTATCAGCTGATGCAGAGGCGTACAATTGCTATTTCGTAGGACAGCAACACATGAGAAACACCAGTTGCTTTCATGTAAATTGTGCAAAAGGGCAACTAGTTGACTGTTTACTACAAACTGGTAGAATTTTAGTTTGCAACTGGTTGGTTTCCCTGCAGGGTTATCGTACCAATTCTGCTGCATAGAACCGAGTATTCGAGGGAAAGGTTCTTGTCCAGCGAATTAAAGCCCAGCTGCTTCGTTGGCTTGGCCATGTTGTGGGAATGGATGAAGATGCTACGGACACAAGGTACTCTTTCCCGCACCTGCCTGAGAAAGCAGTGGAAGAGGGAGACTACCACTCCAAATGAAAGACAAAGTGGAGATCGATTTGCTATCTCGCGGGGTTTCCAATGAGCGCAAGTTGTCAAAGAGCATGATCCAACTAACAGGTCGTGGCATTAGGCCAGCTGATTGAAACTTTTTTCTTGAATTTTGACAGTACGCTAATTTCTCAGTACATTTTTGAAACTAAGCTTATGAATTACAACAACAACAAAACATGAAAACTCTGTGTATGGATGTATGCAAGTCGCCATACGTTCACCTTATTGGTTGCGCCATGGCGGAGAGAAAAAACCACTGGTTAGCCACGTTGGACCGGCAAAATCGTTTAAACGGTTAAGCGCCATTTAAAGAAAAGAAAGAAACGGTTGGAGAATAGCGAATACCCAAATCCCGAGATTATAACGTCCCTAAAATTGCGGAATTGTTAAAATGAAAAGAACAGGCATCACTGATCTGTAACTAGAAGCAATAACCGCCAAACTCTAAATAAGACGGACGAAAGCGACATATTGCCGGCATTGTATTCTCCATAGACAGATCGATTATCACAAGAATTTTCATGTATTTTGCTCTAAAAAGTTAGACTTTGTGGATAGAAAGCATATCTCAAATGCACAAATTCACATACCCACTTTCAAATTTATTAACATTTTCCACAGATTTATTATATTGTGTGAGACAGGGTTGTGCTGAATTAACAGCCCTGGGAGCTGGAAAAAGTTGCAAGTGCAAATTTTTCAAGTTAAAAAAATAATATTTTCTTTGGATACATTTACAAAGCAACATTTACTTTTCGTGAGAAGAAGTGACAATATCCTGATGACAGGGGCTCAGAAATTTTACACACAAATTTTGGTTACGCGGTTTGGAAAAGTGATATATGCGGTTTTGCACTTTCACCCACGTTATGCATAATCCGGTAAAGTACTACTGTCAACTAGCTAAACAATTTTATTAAGAACAATATTTACTAATCAAATTTATACACTTGGGACAAATTTACATAAATGTTTCTTTAACCACTCACCTAAGATTTTCGATGCGCGGTCGTCGACCTCTTCGATGACTTCGATCCTTTTTACATGCACAATCGCAATGCATAAGACATAGCGCTATAGATGAGATGACTGTTATCACAAATGGCACCGCAAAGAAATGTATTATCACTGTCACCTGATCATCGTGGTTGTATGTCGTTAGTACGACCGTTTTATTTTTACGAGAATAATAACACGGATAGATTGCACCTTCGACACCGTAAAAAGCGTTAAACGTTTTACATGTCACTGTTGGCGGATAACCACAACCTTTTATATTCACAAACAATGTGGCCTCCTCGGATTGTTCCCACTCCGCGGTGAAGTTCGTGTAATCGGTCATATTTTCAGGTATCGTTATATTTTGTTCGATAAACGTCACATATATATGAACACAACGATATAAATCGGATGTGCAACCTTCACGACACGAACTCCACGAACAATTAAATATACCAATTAGATCTTCGCGGCGTGTTGTTGTACACAATGTTGGATTATCAATAAAATCATGAGTTAATGTCGATATCGCCGGATCGACATAAAGTGGAACCAAAAATAATAACGAAGCACCAGCCCCCACCGTAAAGAAGGCAAGTGTTGACGTTGTATAGAAACTAACACGTTCGCGCCATGTACGAAAACGCCGCTGACCATTTTTCTTTTTTGGAGCCAGTTCTCGTTTTTTACGTAACCGTAACTCTTGTTGTTGCTGCTCGAGTAATAATTCTGAACTGCCACTCCTCATATTATTGTCCGTGCACACAGGGCGACGATTGCTGCCATAACCGTAACCAATCGCAGTTGCAGTCGTTGGCGCCCTCCCTCTCGCATCTGTTACAACATCTGTATATGGATCTGCAATGTAGATGGTATTCGGGGGCGCGTTATGGTGCACCTCGTGGCACGAGCAACGAACTACAAAGTGCGAACTAATCGGTTCTATGTCGTCCACTTCCTCGATGTCGGTTACGTATTTAATGTCGGCTTCGCTCGTGGCTTTAGCATTTATGCGGGTGGTGCTTCTGGTAGTACTGGTGTTGGTACCGGTAGTCGTTCGGGCGGCACGGGAGGTGGTTGCAGTGGCAGAGACGGCAGTAATGGTGGCTGTAACGGTGACGGTGTTTGCACCGCCACCACCAGCAGGAACTGATGCACCAATAACAGTTGTACTTGCAGTGGCGTTTTCAATCGTTGTTGTTGGTATTGGTGTTGTTGTATTTGTAATGTCAGCAACAGCGCCAACCTCAGCTGTAAGAACAGCTGGGGCAGCGACTGTGCTGGTCTTATCGCAATCGTTTCTTTCGTTGGGTTGTATGTTGTCAGTAATATTATTGCTGTTTGTTGTTGAATTAAGGAGAAACGAACTCGCTACAGAAATTGTTGCTTCCACTGTTGCTGTGTTGGCGTTTCAGTATAATTTTATGCTACAGTACGTGCTTTTTCTTTGTTGTTGTGACGTTTTGTGGATTAGTATTTGATTTCAGCTGGATATTTGTTATATATTTTTATTATTTTATTTCTTTCTTCCCCTTTTTTGTTCCTGCTTCAGGGTAATTGTTTGGAGATTATGGTTGCAGCAATGTTATTGTTATGATGATAGCGGCTGATAGTTTTATTGACGTTATAGGTACATGCGCGTTTTCAATAATAAAACGACTGAGAAAGAGAGCAGCGCAAGTGCGCGAGTTGTGAGATAGAGCGCGGTATTGACAGCGCTGTAAAGTTTGGTGAGCAACCGACGACACAAATTCAGCTTTAAGCGTTTTTGGTTTTTGTATTTTTGATAACGCTGCTTTATATGCCGTTTTATCTAGTTTTTGCTGTTGTTTTGTTGCGATTTTCAAATTTTTTGGCAGATTCTTGTACTCATTGTCGTTGTGGTCAGACTTGTGTTGCAACCATTACAGTTGTTTAAATATGGTAAGGGAGACTGCATTTAGAGCGCATCGAACTGCAATTCACTCAATCAACCTAAAAATACGAAAATCCTGCACGAACGGTACGGGAGCCCTTTCTTACACATAGTCATATACAACGCAAACACACGCGCTCAAACGTCTCGTAGCGTTCTTGTCTCACTGACCTAGTGGCCAATGCCACCCGCACAACAAAACGAACAAAATAAAAAACAACAACAAAAGGCCACTCACTACTCTACGCACGAGATTGCACTCACTACACTTCACCAATTGACCGAACACATTATCTGTTATGCTCACAATGTATGTGTCGTACGCTATACTCAATGAATACTCGCTGTAGACACGAAAATTGTTTAAAGAGTACGAAATGAGTTATAGCCGCTACTTTGCGAAATTGCTTAGAGCACAATGAAATAAAAAATAATAAAACCACAAATGCTTTTGATTTACTGAAGAATACGAATTTTTGTAAACGAAGCGCGTCGGAGTGTCTTATGCAGTTGTGAGAGACTTTTGAGCCTATGTTGCGTGTCGTGTCGCTAATGGCAATTTTGACTGCTTCAATCAGCTGTTCTACATTGAGTAGTTGGTGGCGTGGCCTATTGACAATGACAATGAAAGAATACGACAACGGTGGCGTCCACGGCCACGACCACGAATATAATGAGAACGACAACACAATCAACAGTAAAGACGAAGACCACGATGGCAACGAAGACGACGACGACGACAACGATGACGATAAGGATGACGATGGTGTTGGCGTTGGCGTTGGCGTTGTAAACGGTGCTCCAAGAATTACTAGAAAAATGGAGAAAATATGACAGACACGACTGGTGGCAAGTGACAACGAAGACACTTTCTTTCTTTCCAATGTGAAGGTGTTGATTTTCGACTTTGATAGAAACATTTAAAACTGGTCGTACTAGTTAGAGTTGGTGGAAAATGTTTTTCAATTACTTTTTTTTTTTACTTTTTAGCTTTAGAGAAGCTCACTTGAATTTTTATGTATCCAGCCACATATTTGCACTTTTTAGTAATCTCATTTATTTATTTGTTGGGACAAAACTATAATTTTCGTAACCCCGTTGTATGTATGTATGTATATTTGTTGATTAGATAAACTTTCGATGTTTTTGTTATTAGTCGTTAGCTGCGCAGTTTTTCATTTGTACAAAAATGGTTGGTAGCGTGAAAAAATTGCATCATTTGGAATTGTTTTTACATACTCGTACATCCTTTTCTGTTTTGTTAGAATTTTTGTTTGATTCCACATGTTGAATGGTTTCTGTTGATTTCTTGGAATCACTCCAAAATCAGTTTTTATTATTTTACCATCATGAGTTCACTGTACGTACTTTGAGTGGATGTATAAAGATCTCTAATCGATTATAAGACAGCTTCTTGCGCGATTTTACAGCCTGAAAAAACAAACAACTTTCTAGATTAGTACACCAGTAGGAAAAATGTTCGTTGGTTTCTTGGTGTGCTTCATGTGTAGTACGGCATTAATTTATTTCAGCTGGCTATGGGGTTTATGGTTGCTTCAATTGCAACAATCACAAACGGGGAATAGCTGTTTCGAAAATACTCAAGAGGTTTGTTTCACGGACGTATGATTTGACCTCCTACTTCAGCCAAGATAGTAATTTTTATGATGGAAATACCCTGTTCCCAATTGGACCGTCTAAAAATGTTCATACACTTCTTACAAACATAATATACAACTTCTGTATGTATGTAAGATCGAGAAGAAGGAAATGTGAAAAATAGCAAGAAAATAAACGTAGTCCTTTTGTGGGTCATATCATTTACATTCATTTGCCTAGGATTATGATATCTGAGGTCAATATCGTTTATGACTCCGAATAGGTTATGTTGTCAAGTATTGTGAGCCATTTCAGAGCATGTTTTATATTTTTCAAGAGAGAACCTTACAAAGAGGTTCAAATTTGCAGATTTGTAGCGCTTAGCAGTGAGGTAGTTGCTTAGACGGAAGTGTGCTCATTCTGTGTTTGATGATTAGGCAGAACTTAGGTAAAATCAACTATAAGAATTTATATTGCCTGCAAGTTGTTTTGGCTCGTGTAGTCGTAAAGGTCCTTCTCCATCTAGATCGAGCTGTAGTCTCTCCTCAACGTAATTTAGTATAGCCAGAGGAGCTTACGAAATGCACTTAAGCATGGGCGCACAACTCATACGGCAGTGTTGGGGTAGGAATTGAACGCAAACAAATCAATATTAAGAATATTACAGGTGTCATAACCGGGTGCTAAACTACATTGTCGATGCGAAGGCATTTGATTATACTAACAAATGTTGCTCTGCAAAAGCGGACAGCATAAGAAAGCAGGTGGGTTGCGATGAATGGATACATTTTTCAATGTCCAGGACTGCAGGCATTTCATATTTCTAGGTGCAAGTTCTGCCTATAGTCTCCAGATTCATAATGAAAAGTAAGTGGTTAAAAAGGGTCAAAGTTATGCTTTTCAGTCAATATCACTCGATACACCCCGGAAATAGTAACTTCTGGTACTATACCGACATGCGGGGAAAGTTGTTAGTTTGCCGTAACATACCGCGTGTATATTCTAAGCCCCAAATATAAGCTTACTTCATGAGAGAAGTTGCATGGGGAATTGCATCTGCTATGAGTTTTATGAGAATGTTCTAAGTGGCAAGCTATTCTTGTGGCGAATAGTACAAGTATACAAAATAAAAAAACAAAACCGAAGAGGACGTCGGAAATGTCGATAACACTCACACAATAAAAACAAAAAATGCATCATGCACAATGCTATTGTCCGCCAGATGGTGCTGCTTGTTCATAGAAATGGTTAGATGAATAGAAAAGGGAGTTTAGCTGACAGAAAATCCAGCGTTCTGTTAGCTTAATGGCTATTAGATCGTGCCAAAAATTTGTCCGATGAAAAAATCTAACAGCTACCAAAATATATTTATAAAAAAGCTATCGCTCCAAAATTATTATTCTTGGCCTTGAGCACATTTATAGTCAAGAGTACACGTACTTCATTGCACAGATGTGTGTGAAAGCTGATGATAGGTACCGAAATATGGAGCTTTAGAAAATACTCACAGCTAGGAGCTTTGTTAGGACTTACTTATTTTGTTATTTTGAGAATGCCGCTTTGAGGTGTGATGAAACCTTCCATGATGATGCTTGGTTCTACAGATTACCGTATGTTGACTTTCAGGGAAGTCAATCAGGCTCCGCTCAATGTGGCATATTACTCCGCGGACATAATTAAATCACCTAAAAATGTTAAGTTGAAGCAGAAGTTTTTAAAGACGTGTGAGTGTGTATACTCATGACCCAATTGTTCTTGTGTCCGTAAATAAATTTGTTGCTAATGGAATTCTCAATTCATAGCGCATTGAAAGTTAAACACCATATAATTCAAAAAGCTTTTTACTGAAATTTCGTTAAGGTAGACGAATGAGTTGGCGTTTCCTGGCATTAATGAAAGACAGTAGTACTAATCAGAGGAGTAGTAAAGGGAATGGGTCTCTTACTGATTTACTGCTAAAATAGCCCCGAAAACATTTTCAATAGCACTCAAATTAATTCATATGGACATACGTACTTATCCTTCACCGCCGCACCAATTTTTAACTACATAAAGCAGCAGTGATTTATTTTGTTGTGTTGATCTTCCGACAGGGTAGTAAGCTGATTTTTGTTGGAACGATTTTCCGTCATCCCTTGTCAAGTTTGGTTTTGTGACAAACCGGTTTCGGCGTTCTGCCATTTTCAATGCCTAGCTTCGTTCTGGTCTGTGTCTATCCGCTGCGTTGTTTTTATAGTCCGTGGGTGCTGTGGCAGGTAATGTCAGTCTATGTTTTCGTGGTAGGTAACGTTAATATGCGTGTGTGTGTGCGCGGTATTGATACGTCCGAATTGTTATCTGTCCCAAGGGTTGTTTTTGTAGGTATGTAGACATACCGCTTGTTAGCTAAGCGGTAGGTTGATGTAGGTAGAAATCGGTGATTTTTGCAGTTTGGTTCATATTTCGTTTTTGCTTGTTCATTGTTACGTGTTTGGTTGCTGTACCTGCTGGCTTGTGCTGTTTTTTGTAAACTAGTTTTAAGGGTTCAAATATTTCGTCAGAGATAGTGTTGGTTTGTTCGTTTATGATCCTGCCGTCAAATGTTTTTAACTTGTATATCTCCATGTTCTCAAGTACATTGAGCCGCCGGCCTTTTCCTTGTACGTGAAGTATTCGAGCCGTTGTTTTTATGTTAGCTGGGGTGCAGTTGTTTTCAAACATGTGGTTCGCGAAATTAGATTCTGGTATTATGGTGGGTTTTCGTGTTTTTTTGTTGTAGTCCCTGATATGCTCTCGGAATCTTGTGCTTATTTTCCTTCCTGTTTGTCCTATGTAGCTGTATTGACATTCACAAGTAAGCCTATACACTCCGTGTCTGTTGAATGGGTCATCAGAATTAGTGTCGGTTCTTAGTTTTTGTCCGACGTTGTTGGATGTTCTGAATGCTGTGTTAATGTTATATCTTTTAAAGAACTTTGCTAATTTGTACGTCGATTTTCCAGTGTATGTCATTGCCGTCCAAACCATTGGATTTTCCTCTACGTTTACTCTTTTTTGTGTTCCATGGCTACTTCTGAGTTTATCCACAAGTGCTTTCTTGTATCCATTATTTGCCGCTATGTTATATATTGTATTAAGCTCTCTCCAGTATGCTTCCTGTGTGAGCGGCGTTCTCTGAAGCCTATCCACTAAGTGCCTCAATGCTGCATTTTTGTGCTGTTGCGGATGGTTTGATGTAGAGTGTATAATGGTGTCCGTGGCAGTCGGTTTTCTATAAATGCCGTAGTTGAACCTATTTGTTATTTTGTCAATCCCTATAGTTAGGTCCAGGTAGTTCATTATTCCATCTTTTTCTACTTCCATTGTGAACTCTATGTTGCTATGTTGCCTGTTGAGGAACTCTAGTATTTGCTCTTCGTTATCGTCATTTAGGATGCAGATGATGTCATCCACGTATCTAGCGTAGAATGCCACGCTTAACTTGGTTTTTAACTCCTGTATATATTTTCCTTCCAAGTTTTGCATGAATGTTTCCATGAGAATGGCCGATGTTGGGTTACCCATTCCTAGTCCGTTTGTCTGTCTATATATTTTGTTGTTGAACCGGAAATAGTTTTGCCGCAGCGTTGTTCTTAGCGCGTTGGTAATTTGCGCAGTTTTTACCTTATCTTCAGTTTTGTCCAGTAGTGTTTTGTTGACTATATCCATTGTATCTGTTAGTGGTATTGACGGGTATAAGTCCTTTATGTCAAAGGATACGAGTTTACAGCTCCTTGTGAGTTTAACGGTCTCAAGTCTCTGTAGTAGTTCTATCGTATTGCTTATTGTGTATTCGTGCCCTAGTTTCAGAGTGTCCTTTAAAATCGTTTTTAGATGTTTCGACAGTTTATAACCCGGCGCGGACTTAAAATTAATTATAGGTCTCATCGGCGTATCCTGCTTGTGGATTTTAGGTAACGCAATGAGTGGAGGAGCAGATGGATTCATTTGTGTTAGGGTATATGCCATCCTCTCGTCTATTATTTTGGTAGCATTTTTTATAACCTCTTTAACTTCGGTGTGGTATTTATCTGTGGGGTTATCCCTAATAATGCGGCACTTCATTTCCTCGATGAGCTTCTCTGTCTTTGCTATATATTCATCCTTACTGATTAGCACCGTTGTGTTTCCTTTGTCTGCCTTCGTTGTGACGATGTTGTTATTTTTTAGCTTTCGTTGTAGCCTTTTCAATATTTTCAGCTCCTTATTTCCTTTTTGTGCTTCCTGGGGTCTTACTTCCTTGCTTATGATTTCTCTGCACATGTGCCTTGCGTGCTCCTGTTCCTCATATGGAAGAAGCGATATTGCAACCTCTGCATCTACTATCGCTTGCTCAGTTCTTTTTGCTTCATTGCTATCCGCGATGTTGTGCTTCAGGCCCTTCCCTAGAAGTTGCGCTTCTTCGTTGCTAATGGCCACTGTTGTTAGGTTTACGAACCTTTTGTTAAATTCGTGTGTTTGTTGACTGTTACTGTGATCGCGTCGGCCCGTTAACTGGTCCAATTTTCGGTTCAGTTTTTCATATTTGCGTTGTAGTTCGCGTTTGATTCCCGTCTTTATGTGGTCGAAGCAGTCCATCAATGCAGTCGTGGGCAAGAGTCCGGACAATTGCAGATGTATCCTCAGTAGTTCGGTGTTTATCTTGTCTTTCTTAGCGTATAGGCTTTGTAATTCGAACTTTAAAAAGTCCTTTTCCGCCTTCCTGGTCGTTCTCCTACTTGCTTGGGTGTTGGTTTTTATTTTTATTCGCGCAAATTTCGGTGTAACATTCAATTCTAAACATTGCTTGTTGAACCAAATATTTGCCTTAGTCGTATGCATTTTTCGCAGTTTCCGTTCGTATTTCGTTAGTAGTCCATCCGTGTTTAAATTAAAAGCCTGACAGGCGGTAAGTGATTTATTTTGTTGTGTTGATCTTCCGACAGGGTAGTAAGCTGATTTTTGTTGGAACGATTTTCCGTCATCCCTTGTCAAGTTTGGTTTTGTGACAAACCGGTTTCGGCGTTCTGCCATTTTCAATGCCTAGCTTCGTTCTGGTCTGTGTCTATCCGCTGCGTTGTTTTTATAGTCCGTGGGTGCTGTGGCAGGTAATGTCAGTCTATGTTTTCGTGGTAGGTAACGTTAATATGCGTGTGTGTGTGCGCGGTATTGATACGTCCGAATTGTTATCTGTCCCAAGGGTTGTTTTTGTAGGTATGTAGACATACCGCTTGTTAGCTAAGCGGTAGGTTGATGTAGGTAGAAATCGGTGATTTTTGCAGTTTGGTTCATATTTCGTTTTTGCTTGTTCATTGTTACGTGTTTGGTTGCTGTACCTGCTGGCTTGTGCTGTTTTTTGTAAACTAGTTTTAAGGGTTCAAATATTTCGTCAGAGATAGTGTTGGTTTGTTCGTTTATGATCCTGCCGTCAAATGTTTTTAACTTGTATATCTCCATGTTCTCAAGTACATTGAGCCGCCGGCCTTTTCCTTGTACGTGAAGTATTCGAGCCGTTGTTTTTATGTTAGCTGGGGTGCAGTTGTTTTCAAACATGTGGTTCGCGAAATTAGATTCTGGTATTATGGTGGGTTTTCGTGTTTTTTTGTTGTAGTCCCTGATATGCTCTCGGAATCTTGTGCTTATTTTCCTTCCTGTTTGTCCTATGTAGCTGTATTGACATTCACAAGTAAGCCTATACACTCCGTGTCTGTTGAATGGGTCATCAGAATTAGTGTCGGTTCTTAGTTTTTGTCCGACGTTGTTGGATGTTCTGAATGCTGTGTTAATGTTATATCTTTTAAAGAACTTTGCTAATTTGTACGTCGATTTTCCAGTGTATGTCATTGCCGTCCAAACCATTGGATTTTCCTCTACGTTTACTCTTTTTTGTGTTCCATGGCTACTTCTGAGTTTATCCACAAGTGCTTTCTTGTATCCATTATTTGCCGCTATGTTATATATTGTATTAAGCTCTCTCCAGTATGCTTCCTGTGTGAGCGGCGTTCTCTGAAGCCTATCCACTAAGTGCCTCAATGCTGCATTTTTGTGCTGTTGCGGATGGTTTGATGTAGAGTGTATAATGGTGTCCGTGGCAGTCGGTTTTCTATAAATGCCGTAGTTGAACCTATTTGTTATTTTGTCAATCCCTATAGTTAGGTCCAGGTAGTTCATTATTCCATCTTTTTCTACTTCCATTGTGAACTCTATGTTGCTATGTTGCCTGTTGAGGAACTCTAGTATTTGCTCTTCGTTATCGTCATTTAGGATGCAGATGATGTCATCCACGTATCTAGCGTAGAATGCCACGCTTAACTTGGTTTTTAACTCCTGTATATATTTTCCTTCCAAGTTTTGCATGAATGTTTCCATGAGAATGGCCGATGTTGGGTTACCCATTCCTAGTCCGTTTGTCTGTCTATATATTTTGTTGTTGAACCGGAAATAGTTTTGCCGCAGCGTTGTTCTTAGCGCGTTGGTAATTTGCGCAGTTTTTACCTTATCTTCAGTTTTGTCCAGTAGTGTTTTGTTGACTATATCCATTGTATCTGTTAGTGGTATTGACGGGTATAAGTCCTTTATGTCAAAGGATACGAGTTTACAGCTCCTTGTGAGTTTAACGGTCTCAAGTCTCTGTAGTAGTTCTATCGTATTGCTTATTGTGTATTCGTGCCCTAGTTTCAGAGTGTCCTTTAAAATCGTTTTTAGATGTTTCGACAGTTTATAACCCGGCGCGGACTTAAAATTAATTATAGGTCTCATCGGCGTATCCTGCTTGTGGATTTTAGGTAACGCAATGAGTGGAGGAGCAGATGGATTCATTTGTGTTAGGGTATATGCCATCCTCTCGTCTATTATTTTGGTAGCATTTTTTATAACCTCTTTAACTTCGGTGTGGTATTTATCTGTGGGGTTATCCCTAATAATGCGGCACTTCATTTCCTCGATGAGCTTCTCTGTCTTTGCTATATATTCATCCTTACTGATTAGCACCGTTGTGTTTCCTTTGTCTGCCTTCGTTGTGACGATGTTGTTATTTTTTAGCTTTCGTTGTAGCCTTTTCAATATTTTCAGCTCCTTATTTCCTTTTTGTGCTTCCTGGGGTCTTACTTCCTTGCTTATGATTTCTCTGCACATGTGCCTTGCGTGCTCCTGTTCCTCATATGGAAGAAGCGATATTGCAACCTCTGCATCTACTATCGCTTGCTCAGTTCTTTTTGCTTCATTGCTATCCGCGATGTTGTGCTTCAGGCCCTTCCCTAGAAGTTGCGCTTCTTCGTTGCTAATGGCCACTGTTGTTAGGTTTACGAACCTTTTGTTAAATTCGTGTGTTTGTTGACTGTTACTGTGATCGCGTCGGCCCGTTAACTGGTCCAATTTTCGGTTCAGTTTTTCATATTTGCGTTGTAGTTCGCGTTTGATTCCCGTCTTTATGTGGTCGAAGCAGTCCATCAATGCAGTCGTGGGCAAGAGTCCGGACAATTGCAGATGTATCCTCAGTAGTTCGGTGTTTATCTTGTCTTTCTTAGCGTATAGGCTTTGTAATTCGAACTTTAAAAAGTCCTTTTCCGCCTTCCTGGTCGTTCTCCTACTTGCTTGGGTGTTGGTTTTTATTTTTATTCGCGCAAATTTCGGTGTAACATTCAATTCTAAACATTGCTTGTTGAACCAAATATTTGCCTTAGTCGTATGCATTTTTCGCAGTTTCCGTTCGTATTTCGTTAGTAGTCCATCCGTGTTTAAATTAAAAGCCTGACAGGCGGTAAGTGATTTATTTTGTTGTGTTGATCTTCCGACAGGGTAGTAAGCTGATTTTTGTTGGAACGATTTTCCGTCATCCCTTGTCAAGTTTGGTTTTGTGACAAACCGGTTTCGGCGTTCTGCCATTTTCAATGCCTAGCTTCGTTCTGGTCTGTGTCTATCCGCTGCGTTGTTTTTATAGTCCGTGGGTGCTGTGGCAGGTAATGTCAGTCTATGTTTTCGTGGTAGGTAACGTTAATATGCGTGTGTGTGTGCGCGGTATTGATACGTCCGAATTGTTATCTGTCCCAAGGGTTGTTTTTGTAGGTATGTAGACATACCGCTTGTTAGCTAAGCGGTAGGTTGATGTAGGTAGAAATCGGTGATTTTTGCAGTTTGGTTCATATTTCGTTTTTGCTTGTTCATTGTTACGTGTTTGGTTGCTGTACCTGCTGGCTTGTGCTGTTTTTTGTAAACTAGTTTTAAGGGTTCAAATATTTCGTCAGAGATAGTGTTGGTTTGTTCGTTTATGATCCTGCCGTCAAATGTTTTTAACTTGTATATCTCCATGTTCTCAAGTACATTGAGCCGCCGGCCTTTTCCTTGTACGTGAAGTATTCGAGCCGTTGTTTTTTATGTTAGCTGGGGTGCAGTTGTTTTCAAACATGTGGTTCGCGAAATTAGATTCTGGTATTATGGTGGGTTTTCGTGTTTTTTTGTTGTAGTCCCTGATATGCTCTCGGAATCTTGTGCTTATTTTCCTTCCTGTTTGTCCTATGTAGCTGTATTGACATTCACAAGTAAGCCTATACACTCCGTGTCTGTTGAATGGGTCATCAGAATTAGTGTCGGTTCTTAGTTTTTGTCCGACGTTGTTGGATGTTCTGAATGCTGTGTTAATGTTATATCTTTTAAAGAACTTTGCTAATTTGTACGTCGATTTTCCAGTGTATGTCATTGCCGTCCAAACCATTGGATTTTCCTCTACGTTTACTCTTTTTTGTGTTCCATGGCTACTTCTGAGTTTATCCACAAGTGCTTTCTTGTATCCATTATTTGCCGCTATGTTATATATTGTATTAAGCTCTCTCCAGTATGCTTCCTGTGTGAGCGGCGTTCTCTGAAGCCTATCCACTAAGTGCCTCAATGCTGCATTTTTGTGCTGTTGCGGATGGTTTGATGTAGAGTGTATAATGGTGTCCGTGGCAGTCGGTTTTCTATAAATGCCGTAGTTGAACCTATTTGTTATTTTGTCAATCCCTATAGTTAGGTCCAGGTAGTTCATTATTCCATCTTTTTCTACTTCCATTGTGAACTCTATGTTGCTATGTTGCCTGTTGAGGAACTCTAGTATTTGCTCTTCTTTATCGTCATTTAGGATGCAGATGATGTCATCCACGTATCTAGCGTAGAATGCCACGCTTAACTTGGTTTTTAACTCCTGTATATATTTTCCTTCCAAGTTTTGCATGAATGTTTCCATGAGAATGGCCGATGTTGGGTTACCCATTCCTAGTCCGTTTGTCTGTCTATATATTTTGTTGTTGAACCGGAAATAGTTTTGCCGCAGCGTTGTTCTTAGCGCGTTGGTAATTTGCGCAGTTTTTACCTTATCTTCAGTTTTGTCCAGTAGTGTTTTGTTGACTATATCCATTGTATCTGTTAGTGGTATTGACGGGTATAAGTCCTTTATGTCAAAGGATACGAGTTTACAGCTCCTTGTGAGTTTAACGGTCTCAAGTCTCTGTAGTAGTTCTATCGTATTGCTTATTGTGTATTCGTGCCCTAGTTTCAGAGTGTCCTTTAAAATCGTTTTTAGATGTTTCGACAGTTTATAACCCGGCGCGGACTTAAAATTAATTATAGGTCTCATCGGCGTATCCTGCTTGTGGATTTTAGGTAACGCAATGAGCAGTATTTACATATGTAAAGACACTACGTTTTAACAGCTGTTGTACTTTGGATGTTGAGTTAATTTCAATTTCAGTTCAAAAATTCAAATTTACTAATCAAGTAGGCATTGAAAACATTTTTCCAGGAAATGAGCAAGTTAAAATTTTTCTCGGAATATATTTAAAATGAATTGTGTAAATATATGTATGAACATACAGTTTGAGAGTTTTAGTTTTTGTGGACTTTCAGAAGGGTCAGGTTGCTATTATTTACAATTAAATTGTAATTAGGTATTGTTTTACGAAAATGGCAAACGAAGTGAAACATTTCAAAATCTTGAGCTCCGCAGCAGTAGCTCGGTAAGTGCTTTATTTCTCCTATCATATACATATATTTATATTTTGGGATAATTGTTTTATTGTTTTTTGTAACTTGATGTTTAGCTTGTCGAATGATATGAAAGAAAAGTACTTTGAAAAACTACTTGAAAGCATGAATTCGGAAGACGAAGATAGCGCAGCTGACTTTACTATAGAGGATCCTGGATACAACAACTCCTTTGAAAATAATGTGATGATTAATGAAATTGACTCTGACGCTGAAACACAAATTTATCCCGTTGAAATTGGACATGGAGGCGATTCTGATCTGGAGCTCAGCTCGGAGGAAGAAACCGATGGTGAAGAAAACGAGGGCGATGACCAGGAAGACGGAGAGCAAGAAGAAAATTTTTACGTCGGCAAAGATGGTACAAAATGGAGCAAGTTGCCCCCAGGCATGCACCGAATAAGGAAACAAAATATTTTTCGTGAAGGTCGCTTTGTTGGTCCAAGCCCTGGCACAAAAAATTTAAGTGAGGTAGATACTTTCTTTTCGCTAATGCACCCGACCATACAGTCCATTATTTGCCGTAATACAAATAGAAAAGGCAAGGCTGCTTATCAAATTATTGAGGATCAAACAGGATCAACTAGTCAATGCCAACAGTAAGTGCACATTTTTTTCGAAATGTTAGAATACATTTACATATATTATGTGTATATCAATTTTTCAATTTTAGAAAAAATGTTTGGAAAGATTTAGACGAAGAGGAATTGAGTGCGTTTTTTGGTATCCTGTTGATTATGGGCAGCCATAACTCAAACTGTGTGAACATAAAATTAATTTGCGGGATAATTACAGACCAAGACAAAATCTCACAGTTGATGAGCAGCTCTTTCCCTTTCGAGGTCGTAGTAAGTTCACACAATATATGCCATCAAAACCAGCAAAATACGGCATAAAGTTATGGTGGATATGTGACTCCCAAACCTATTATCCTCTGACTGCGCAAATATATACAGGAAAAAGTAACAATGTTAGAGAGATAAACCAAGGGGAGAGAGTTGTTAAAGACTTAGTTTTATACTACAAAAATTCTGGTCGCAACGTAACCTGTGATAACTTTTTTACATCTATTGCATTAGCGGACTCTTTAGCAAATTGGCAGATATCTTTGGTTGGCACGATGAAAAAAAATAAAGCCTGTCTACCAGCGGAGTTTAAAGCCTCATCACAGAGAGAGGAGCTGTCAAAATTATTTGGTTTTGGAGAAAATAGAATGATTTGCTCATACGTACCCAAAAAGAATAAAGCGGTTGTTTTACTTTCAACATTGCCATTTGACCACACAATATCGGAAATCAAGAAAAAAGGAATATTATTTTGTTTTATAACAAAACAAAAGGAGGTGTGGATACTATGGACAAGATGCTCGGCCAATATTCTTGTAAACGTAAAACTAACCGGTGGCCTCTTGCACTTTTTTATAATATGCTCGACGTGTCCGCTCTTGCTGCCTATATTATATATACGGAAAATAATCCTTCACATATATCAGCAAAGAGAGGTCTGTATATTTTACTAAAATCGTTTTCCGCTGCTAAACTTATTATCATTTAGGTCGCCGTCGCATGTTTTTACAAGAATTGGGAGAAAAGTTATGTATGCCACTCATAGTAAAAGGAGCGCTATAGAATGCGTGACTGGAACAACTGTTCAAGCTCTATCTGCGAAATATCTAAAATGCGATGAGATTTTACCAGGTGAAGATGACCGTGGCCACTCAAAAATTAAAGGTTCTTGCTTTATATGCTATCATGAAGACTCCAAAAGGAAGAGATCAACAAGAAAACTTTTCAATCAATGCCGGTTTGTGCCATCCACTGTAAAACACTAACAATATGTAAAAATTGTCAATAACATTCTTAAAAATAAAAAGTAACAAATTTTTAATCTTAAATAATTCTTCTTGAGTAATTTTTTTTTCCAAAAAGGTAATTTTTCCATACCATTTACCAAAATTACTAAATCTTTACATATGTAAATACTGCAGCCTTCTGTAGATAAAACCACAAAATCGCGAAAAAGGGCCAAAAACGGCAAAAAAAATTATTTTTTATTCAGCCTTTATATAAAACACAAAAAGTTGGCCACTGAATCCAAATGGTTCTAAAATCGGACATAAATTGTGGAAGTTATAGCAATTTGAATATTGAAATCTTTACATATGTAAATACTGCGGCGGTGAAGGTTATGCATGTGTGCCAAAGTCTTCATGCCTCAAATGCTCCAACTCAACGCAATGTTGCTATCAAGCAAATGACCACACGATATTGATGTAGGTTAGTTTACATTGTAGATAAGCGAGCGCACGAGCACAGTTGGGAGTGTCAACCAACAAAAATGTAGTTAACAGAAATATGTTACTAATTCGTATTTTTTTTTTCGAAATAGAATTTCGAAAAGTATCCGTTTACTCTTCACACAGTATTAGTAATTGAGAACATCCCGAGCGAGCGGGAAAGTGAGTTCGCTTAGAGCGTGAGTTTGTTGAAGTACGTGGTTGTTGATGTAAATATGGGAGCGTGCGTGTGTCAGTGTGTGTATATGTGTGAATGTATGCCATTCCATTGATGATGTATGAAAAGTGGGAGGAATTATTTATAATTTTTTTGCTTGGCATAGAAGCAAGCTTTTTTTTTTTTTTTTGAAAAGGTTAATATTCGTAATATTTTAATTTTACACTTTTTTTTAACTAACTAAATAGATAGCGATACTCTGTTATTTATAAAATTTATATACTTGTTTGTGTGCCACTTAATCATCATTATTATACATTTCAAATCACATTTAATGATCCGAAAAAATTTGAAGTAATGGTCGGATCATTAAATGTAGCATTTGTAGAGCATTTTCCATTAGTATCCTCTCTTCAATGCGGATGCGGTGGTGTCATCGTCTATATTTGCATTCATGCACGCTTCATATTCGCTAGCTTTTTTTTTCGTTCGTTTTAAAATCTTCTTTTTGTTTTATTGCATGTGGCCGAGTATTTTTTATTGGCTTTTATTGTTTTTTTACTGCTTTTGTTGTTTTTCATTCTGGGAGCGTTTTAGGAGTATAATGGGTTTTGTGAAAAGATTTTTATATTTATATATATACATAATGTAATTGTACTTTAGTCTGTATGTATGTACATACTGTGGTGGTCTCACAAGTGTTACCAAATAAAATTACTCCTCAGCAAAAGTCCTTCAGACCTATTAGCCTTATCTACTTTTTGTTGGAGGCAATGCCAGGAACAAGTAAGAACAAGGAGCAATCAATTGTATAGGAGTTATGCGTTATATCGGTCCGATCAGCATGCCCACAGAGCTTATGGATCCCGTTGCTACCTGAGATTCAAAGTCCGTTCAAATTCAAAGGTGCTTTTTCAATATGTAAATTGAGCACTTCGATCAGTAGAGTTCATGGAGCTTTGTAGAGATGAATATACCCTCACAAAAGTAGCTAAAATGTGTAAAACAATACTGGCCAGGTAAACACGACGAGAGGTACCTCCAAGCATATTATGCTTTCCGCTTCTATGTAGCGTAGTGGTAGGCAAACTCAGGCAATGGTTAACCTACAATAGGATCCTTTTCGAGACTAAGCAGATGTCATTGTAGATTCCTTTCTGACGTCATACAAAGAGATTCAATCCCGAAAAAAAGGTATATAAGTGTGGGATTCAGTATTAACTACAACATTCTTTCCGCCAAGAGAAGAACCCATTGTGGACTAAGCACTAGGTGAGGTGACACTAAAGTTCGTAGTAGAAGTATAGTACCTTTAACACTCTCTGGGTACGTAAAAAAGTGAGACCCCATAAGAACCCGTAACACCGCATTGGCAAAAGTGTTTTTAAAGAGTAAAAATACACGTCGCTATGGAGCGGTCATACAAAAGTAAGCTTCCGATGTTCAGCATATCGGTTGTGGCACGTGCAGTGTGTGCTGTTGCACCGTCTTGTTGGAACCACATGTTTTCCAATCCCAATTCATCAAGTTGCGGCAAAAAGAACTCGTTGATCATTGCTCTGTAGCGCTCACCATTCACAGTAACCGTTAGGCCCCGACCGATTATTGGGCAAATAAATAGTCAGCAATATTCCGCGTTCTGGAGCAGTGTAGCGTAACATTGTTTATTAACGTGTATTTCGCATGTGTTTACTACACAAATGTCAAAACAGAACTGACTTTAGGGGCCAATCGCAAAATTTATAGTATTTTCTGATAGGAGGATTACTTTTGCGCAGTAACCGTTTTTCACCGACCGATTATTGGTCAAATAAATAGTCAGCAATATTCCGCGTTCTGGCGGCCGCCGTGGTGTGAAGGTAGTGTTGCCGGCCTACCACACCGAAGGTCCATGGTTCGAGCCCTGGTACAGGTAACATCAAAAGTGATTTGAAAAAAGTTTTTCAAAACGGGGTCGCCCCTCGGCAGTGGTTTGGCAAACTCTCCGAGTGTATTTCTGCCATGACAGGCTTCTCAGCAAAAATTCGTCTCCTTTGTAGATGCCGTTCGGAGTCGGCAAAAAACTGTAGGTCCCACCAATTTGTAGGGAAAAATTCAAATCGGCACACCACAAATTGGAAGAGAAGCTTGGCGCAAAAATCTCTTAGGAGGTTTATGATGATATACCTGTTGTATATCGCGCCATAGAGATAGAGATATTCCGCGTTCTGGAGCAGTGTAGCGTAACATTGTTTATTAACGTGTATTTCGCATGTGTTTACTACACAAATGTCAAAACAGAACTGACTTTAGGGGCCAATCGCAAAATTTATAGCATTTTCTGATAGGAGGATTACTTTTGCGCCACCTTGTAGTTCTTTCCAAAAGTTAGCTAAGGATACTAATAAACATTCTTGAACGATAAATCGTACTCAACATTAGGAACTAGTCCATGGTTAGCTGGTTCCCTAGATTTCAGTAAGGGTGCACTCTTGTCCGATTCCATATTTTAGGAATGCCAAAGGATTTTAGAGATAGGCTGACGACATGCATTCGCAGCCTTAGTGTTTCAACATTCATATGTCCATGAGTGTATATCTCTTAGTATATACATATGTACGTATAGGTATGAGTATATTTCTTTGTGTTCATTTAACTCAAACTTGGTTTTGTGCTAATTGTGCAAGTCAATGCTTTCTCTTAACATTTTTTGGTTTAGTTTTGGAAACGTTTTTAATTTGTTGTAGTTGCTAATTTTTTTTGTATTTGTTAGTGCAATCAGTTGTGTGCGTGTGTGTGTGTGTGATTATAGTGTAGATATATATATATATCGACATATATATCTATTATAGTGTATCTGTTGTTGCTTTTGCTGCTTTTTTATTATTTCGCTAATCATACTATTGCTGACTTTGCGTGACTTTCGACAGTCAGCGTTGGTCATTTCATCATTCGAGACATATGGGCAACGAACTGACGTGATGTGGGTGTTGCATGTTATCCTTCCCATAATAATAATAATAGAAATTATAAATTCAAATATATGTAAATAACTATTTCTTGCGTTTTTTCGTCTTCTTTGTTTATTTTCACACTGTTCTATTATTGTGCTGTGCAGTCCAATAAAAGAAAAACACGGCAAGTCAGAAATGACACAGATGTTGGTCAAGTTAAATTTGTTCACTTAAGGTGGCCTCTATGGCGTATGAGTAATGCAATTGAAATAAATTTTTTTAAGCAGAATTACATATTGGCGAGGCTGTTCCTAATTTGTAATAAGTCACTTTTAACTTTTTCCTCAAATTCATCTACGAAGCAAACCCTTTTTTAATTTAATTGGGAATTTCAACATGATAGAACTACTCCCTAGACAGAACTACGCCCGAGCGTGAAAAGTACCACTCAAGTTCATTACAAAATCTGTAGATTACAAATTAATTCACAAATAATCTTCCATGTTCTTATGTTCGGGCTAATGAGATTTGAGCATATCTGGAGGACTAGCATATTGGGCTGTGAACTTTCGGAGTATCTTAAAGCTAGAAATTGCATTTTTCTTTTCCACCTTATAAAGGTAAAAACACCTAGTTATCTATACGAAAAGCTAGCGCTTACAAGGTCAGTTCGTTTAAATGACCTGATAGTTCCGAAATATACTACCTCTCCTCTTCCAAACTATTTTTCATCAACGCTATACGTTTATGGAACTCGACTCCTTCTACAGTTCGTACTCTGAACGAAAGCAACATTCAAACTATTCTAACATTATATTTCAGTAATATTTTCAAATTTAAAAACTATAATTTGGGTCTTGAGATGTGCTCTCTAATATATTGTACTCGTATGTTTCAAATTTGGATCTCTACTCAATTATTTATTTATTTTTTAGTTGTTACTTTTTCTATTACTTTTTTAATTATTCAGTGTAATCACTTATTTTAATATTTTTGATATTTATACCTATACTCAATATTGTTGTACTAAAAAATAATTTATTTTCTTATTTTACCAATGCATTACTTAATAATAATAATAATATGTATTTATCGTCAGTTATTGAGTAAACCCTTTTATACTACACTGAAATTGATTCGACCAGGAAGCAGTGACACTTTGAGTCGCGTTTTATCCCACATAATGCCTGAAATAGCTACTTGTTTCAATTCAAGGTGTTCCTTCCGCATAGTCTTTAAAATGTGGTAGTCCTGTTTGACTACCAGCGCACCCAAAGGCCTCCGTTAGGTTCCTCTTAGCTAGGCGCGGATTCAAATTCTGTTATCCATATTCACATGGAAAGCATTGGGGAAGTTTTCTGGATTCATTACTAAACCTTAAACAACACCAGTAATCGATACATAGGGAAATAATTGAATTATAACAAATACCCTAAAGCTTTTGCTTCAGCATGGCATCTTTGAAAAAAATGAATTGTGAAGCCTCAAATCAAATATTTCTTTTAAAAGATTAGGATCTTGCAATTATATACTAACCGTTTTCTTTTCTTTTGGAAACCAATTATGATTTTTCTGTAATCGTCATTTGTCTTGGAACCATTTTTCTGTAATCGTTATTTCTTTTGGAACCATTTTCGCACATATCGGAATCGATTTACGGTTCGGTGGGATTCGTTATTCCTTCTCCTGCAATTTAGTCCAGGTTCCTTTGGAACCGCTTTTCTATGTGTTTAGAGGCATTTTTGGGATATTCAAGGACAGTGTCTTACGTTCTTTATCCACTTGCTTGTCCAGACCTAGTTTCTCTAGAATAGTGAGGCATTCTCTAGCAGGTTTATTATAAACTTATATTCAACTACCTGCTAGGATCGTATGACTTGTTTTTGTTAACTCCCAGCCGGTTCGAATATCCGGTTAGAATATATACGCAGTAAGGTATGCCCGCTGTAAGAGAGTACTAAACCTACGACCTAAAGTATCGCCCGAAGCTAAGCTCCCTCGGTAGTGAAACTGGCAACTAATCCATATTTGGCAAAAAAACGGTCAACATCGTCAATCAGTAACACTTCTCTAAACCTTCAGCAGGGATTTTGCGATTGCAAAGAACAGTAAATCTGTGTAATTATAGATTTTAGCACGGAGAATACAATGCTGATACTGTTGGCGTCAAAGGCAGAAAAACATTAATGATTAAATTAAGAATTGTATGATGGTTAACTGCGTTAACTATAACTGCGTTTATTTATTAAACTTTACAAATTATCCGTACAAATTAACATTTAAGAATTTGACTGCGCTTTACAAATTCGCGCTTACAAGTTTGCCTTTTATGTTTTCGCGTGCGTTCGTTCGTTTTATAATTGTGTTTCTTGGCACGTCTGCAAATGTTATAATAATGTTATGCCTGAATTTAGGTCTTTTATATCTTCAAGAAATATATGAAACTTCCGTTATTAAAATAAATGTAAAGTTATACAAAGTAAATAGACGAACACAGACACAGAACAATATGTTGCCAAAGAATACGATACAAACGTATAATACAAAACTGGTAGAATGGAAATGTCACAGGGTGACCTAACAGATACTATTTCAATTTCGTCCAATCTTGATTTTGGTTCTTTGCGCTTATTGCCACTGAAACTTCCCTGGGATCTATCGATTTTGAATGTTCTCATTAAATTTTGATCACAACTGTATGGAGCTAAGTCGATTAAATTTGTTTTGTTGTTGTAGTGGAAGTGCTGGATTTGGCTGAAACAGGATTTTAGTGAATTAATAGTTCTTGGTCAAGTAGAATCTGATCAATTGTTGTTATAGTCAGTGCATCTATTTGCGGTTACACTTTTTTGGGACTTAACAACAATTGCAACAATAGCTAAAGCTGAAAAAGCCGCAGAAATGGGACAAAACGCACATATTGTATTGGCCCGATCATGCTGGTACCGACAAATCATTAATGCTTTACAAAATGGTTGCCTCTTATCAAATTTCATGGAGATTTCTCTAAAACTGAGGGACTAGTTTGCGTTCAAATAGCAAACGGACGGACAGACGAACGGAAAGACAGGCGGATATGGCTAAATTAACTCAGCTCATCGCCCTGATCATTTCGGTATGCTTATAGGTTGGCCTATCTCTTCTCCTTCTCATACTTACAAACATCGGACCAAAGTTACAATACCATTTCATGTTCATGGAAGGTATAATAATTATAAGGAGAGGAAAGAAAAGAAAAGAAAAGAAAAGAAAAGAAAAGAAAAGAAAAGAAAAGAAAAGAAAAGAAAAGAAAAGAAAAGAAAAGAAAAGAAAACAAAAGAAAATAAAATAAAATAAAGGAAAAGAAAAAAATAAATGTGTTCGTCTCACAGAAATCTGTTAGCGCAAAAGCTTTTTCTCAGAAAATGAAGGTTTTATGGACAAAAAAACACCCTGAAATCCACGAATTCAAACTGCAATTTTAAATCGAAGCGCCCTACTGAAAAATTAAAATAAAAATTCTTTGGCTTTTATTGCCTGTTTCCACAGAACTTTTACTTCAGTAATATTTCTAACTGAAGATGGTTTATTAGGGTGTATCTTTTTTAATTAATGTTTTATCTTATACGAGTATATATAAAAAATTGTAACTGGTAAATGTAACATGGAATTGAATGCAATCATCATTGTAGTATTTCTGTTTGTCTGACCTTAAGTTTATGCCTCTTGTTACCTCAGTAAATCGTTTTGTTTCCGCAGAATATGGTTGACGCAGTAAAAGAATGCTGAATTTGTTTATTCAAATGGTGCAATTGTAACATCGCCGATGGATGCAAATAATGAATAATGTTAAAATACATACATGGTGTAATTTTAATCATTTAATTATTTTATGCATTTTGCCTGTCTGTCTGTATTATGTATAGATGTATGACTGGAGGTTTATCTTGAAATATAGAAGACATCTGATGTGAATAGTGAAATAATAATATTTGTATGAAATATGCGGGAAAAGCTACGTATACGCCGTGTCGTCTATATGCTTGTGCCTTAATCTGCTGATTTGTATACCTAGTAGTGCTACGCACACAAGGTATTTTAACTTTAGTGCCGTAACGGTGGTATGTAACGGCATAAACGGATCGAGATAGATATTGACTTATATATATCAAAATGTTAAGGAGGAAACAAGAAATTGATTAAGCCATGTCCGTCCGTCCGTCTGTTAACACGATAACTTGAGTAAATTTTGAGATATCTTAATGAATTTGGTATGCGGGTTCCTTGCCGGACGATAGCCACGCCCACTTTTTATATATAGAATATTTTCGAAACACACCAAAAAAGTGATTACTCAGTACTTAATACACCTATAAGGATAAAATTTGGTGAATACATTGAGATTGAGGCACAAAATAAATTTTTCAAGAAATTTTTGAAAATGGGCGTGGTACCGCCACTTTTGATTAAGCTAGATTTAGAAATAATATTAATCATAAATCAAAAACCGTTCAAGATATCGGAACGAAATTTAGCACACCTATTTATATTAGAACAAGGGGGCGAAATCGGTTAATTTTGAAAAAGATGATATATATATATTTATTAGGCAATAACTTTGCGTACATAAGCTTTATATCATTTATATTTCACTTTCAAAGTGTCCGTGAACGAGGAAAGTCGAAAAATATAAACTTGTGAAAATGGGCGTGGCCCCGCTCCTTTTATTGCAGATTATACAACAAAACTTTTTATGCCATAACTTCGGCAAAAATTTATTTGTCGAAACGATATTTAGCGAAAATGTTGAATATATAAAGATAAATGTTTGTTGTAAAAATGGTCGACATCGGTCAACAACCACGCCCAGTTTTTTAACATAGTGCTGAAAAATTTGTTTGTAAAATGTAAAACGTGATACTTTTATAACCCTGAAAGCTATATCAATAAGATCTTGCACACATAATAAGCCTTTTAAACAAAACTCGACCGTAAAAAATTTTTTTATATTTTGGGAAAGTAGGCGTGGCGCCACCCACTTTTCAGCATACAAAGTCTGCTATTTTCAAAGGTGATTGCTTGTAGTTTGAACTAGGTATTTCATTCAAAATTGGTCAGCTGCTTTTCCAATAGTATGTAATGTAATAGCTGATAACACACAAGTAAAATATCCGAGCAAGTTGTTATTACCCCACTGCAATAGGGAAGTTATATATCTCTTTGATTTTCATACCTTTAATGAACATGACATGTTGGTAAGTATGAGAAGAAGAAGAGATGGGCACACCAATAAGTAAACTGAAATAATAAGGACGATGAGCGGAGTGGATTAAGCAATGTCCGTCTCTCCGTCCGTCTGTCTGTTTATCCGTCCGTCTATTTGAACGCAAATTTTTCGAACATAAAATATATATTTTGTTGTTGTGGTAACGACAAAAACACTCCCCGAAGGTTTTGAGGAGTGTTGTCGAATTAACAGTCCTTGGCCGGATTTGAACCCGGTACGCTCCGGTACTCCCTTGAGGTACATGCCCGACTGTCGTGGTAGCGATTTATGACCAGTGAAACCTTCTAGGTTATGTCATCCCTCCTTCCGTAAGGAAGGATAAGATGGGTAATGAGAGCAAGGTTGCCGTTTTGGCCGTAACGTAGCATTTTTGGTAGGCATTTTTTCGCCTGGTACATTGGTACGCAACTTCCAAATTTGGTACGTTTTTGCCATTTTTACTTCAACGCAACTCCGATGACACTGCTACAAATATCAAACCTGCATTTGAATGACTACAAAAAATTATTTAGTATAATGTTGTGTGTCTTTCACTCTCCTGCTTTACTGGCAGTAGAAGTGAAATGGTACCACTTGTATCAACTTATACGTAAGAGTTTTTCTCTGTCAAACGTCGCTTTGATATTTTTAGAAAAAGTTGTAAAGAGGTACTACTATTTGTTTGTGATAAAAAATAGCACCAGCCAGTAGTGCTAATGAAATTAAAAATAAAGATGGATAGGTAAGTTTTATAATCGGGGGAATATGCGCAAGCAAATGAATGGAATTGCAATTAATTTATTAATTTTAATTTATTTTTTTACTTTTACTTATTATAGGGTATATTTAGAAGAATAAAATGTTATATGTTTTTAGTTTTTTTATGTTTATACATACACATATGTATATTATCCCCCATTTCTGTGTAAATTTATGTCAGCAGATGAACTGCTTAAAATTGTTTTAATAAATGTTATATTGTTTGCCTAGCAAATTATTTTGGTACGTTTTTTATCGGTTTGGTACGAATTTTGGTACGCAAATTTTTAGGCAAACGGCAACGGTGAATGAGAGGTGAGAGGCATCATATTCGTAGATCAACCATCGAGTTGCACGTCATTACCTTTGTGCATATTAGTCGCCTCTTACGACCGGTATGCCTACCTAGAGCATATTCTAAACCCCTAACCCGCAGGGGTCATGTGCCGCCGTGGTGTGTTGGTAGTGTTGCCGGCCTACCACACCGAAGATCCACGGTTCGAGTCCTGGGAAGGGTAACATCAAAAGTGGTTTGAAAAAGTTTTTCAAAACGGGGTCGCCCCTCGGCAGTGGTTTGGCAAACTCTCCGAGTGTCTTTCTGCTATGGAATGCTTCTCAGCAAAAATGCATCTCCTTTGTAGATGCCGTTTGAAGTCGGCAAAAATCTGTAGGTCAAAACGGCACACTACAAAATGGAAGGGAAGCTCGGCGCAAAAGGAGGTTTATGATGCTATACCTGTTGTATATCATGTCATACATTAATATTTTTTAAAATTAATTTACTCCTCAAAACTCATAACAGAAGCGGTTTTATTGCAAACAATCAGCTGGCTTTATAATACGAACTGAAAAGTATTAAAATAGACTTGCGTAAATTGGTACCTATGCCATAATAGATCACTACTAGGTATAAAATAGTCTGTTCCACCCGCACTTAGACTTCCGTACTTGTTTTTGTATGAATTTGCTAAGATATTATTTGTTTTATATTACAACCAGAGTTATATGGAGTAGAAAAAATATTTCGCCTGTAAGTGAAACACCCTAATGTTATATATACTTTTGCTTAAAATTTAACTAATTTTTGACAGTATGTGGATATGGAGCAAGTAAAAGTGAATTTCAAAGAACTTATGAGCAATACAACATTCACTCGAGAATATATACTTGAAATAGCACAAATTTTATTAAAATCGTCTATACTTTCTTCGTGCACGGAAAACCTTGGGCAAAGGTGTAGTGATAGCGATTCATCGTACTCAATGAATGTGTGTGTGCTTGTATTTGTATGTGTCTGTGATATGCATGTCGCTCTCGAACAACAAAAACAAATAAAGAAATCCTACAAAGAAAAGTCAGACATTAAGCACTAAGCACTGTTATTCTCAACATGTGGCCACATCAGAACGCCCACTCATCGAAATCAACAAGAGACCTAAGGCACAGCATACAAAGAAATGAAGCTAACCTGAAAGAAACTAAGTGAGATAGAAATAAAAGTCAACACAATTTTCAGATAAGCAGGCGATGCATTAACGACAGACCCTAAGGCTACTATCATATATACATACATTTGGGCATATGCAGTTTGGACACACAAATGTATACACTGACCGCAGTTAAACCAAAAAAAAACTGAAATCGAATACATTTTTCGAATAAAAAAGTGCTTTTGCAAAGCACTTGGAACGTATATGCAAAAAGCGATTTGCTTGTAACCCGTGTTTTGGCTTTCACACGCACTTTTTAATGAAAAATATTTAACTAAAATTCCATAACATTATTCTCAAGTCATTCCATTAAATTCTCTGTGGCATTTTTGCTTACAATACCATTTACTATAAAATCGAAAATCATGCTAGCCCCGCACCAGCCCATTTGACCTTTACTCTTACAGTACAACGCTGGCAGCGACACCCACAATTCGTTCAAAAGGACCTACACACACACAAATACATAGATAGTAGTGTGATTGTGTGTGTCTACGCGTTATTCAATGGTATAACGTAAGCGAGGCAAAGCAATTTCTGCGAAATAATGTGTATGCTATTTTTTATACTCAGCCAAGGTAAAAGTGGAAAATGACGCGTTTTTGCGATTAAATCGTCAAATAGGAAAATCCAAAGTTCCACAAAAAAAACAACAACACAATTTTCATTATTTTCTAATTATCAGCATTGGCTAGGAGCGCACATAGCACACATACACATACATAATGCTTCAATATTCTTTGTAACTAAATTTCACTAAAATTTTCTGCACAATTTTTCCTCCTATGCATTGTTGTATTTGTTTATAGTTAAGACGGTTACGCGTGTTGCGTGTTTAAATCCTTACGTGCCGCACAAACGTTCGCCAAAAACTAAATTCAATATCGCAAGGCAAATCTGCGAAAGGACTCCTCAATGATTTCGTTAACGTACAGTGAGCGGAATGCAGTCAAACTTACTCAACCAATTTTACAGTGTCAACTATATTGCATGCCAGAGCGTGCTCGCTCCCTGCTTTGTCAACTTTTAGCGAAGTTATACTTCGCGTGCGCATAGCTACTTCGTTACTCGTTTAGCTCACGCATTTGTGTGGAGGCGCTTTGGAATTCTCGCATGCTCTCTCTATGGTTTAATAGTTAGCTCTCGCTTTTTCAGCTTTTCATGCTATTTCCGTTTGAATTCATAGAACTTTGTTTCGTTAGCATTTTCGCGCTGATTTCAAATGCTATAGCTTCCGATTCGGTTAATGAATAAATAGTACGAATATATGCAGGACCGCTCCCCAGTTTTTGCGATTTTAATTTTTTATGACAATACTTTTGGTGGTTTTTACGCAGCTGTCCTTTGCTGTTATTAATGCACGTGTGCCATGCACACCAAATAAAATTACAGCTTCGACGTGGATATAGAAGTTTTTATTTGAAGAAATACAAAATTCCAAAATGTGAAGGTTGCTGACATTTCCAAATACATTTTCGTAGGGTGCGGCCAAATAATGATTTAATGCAGAGATTTTTTACTTGCTTGCAGCTTAAGAACCTCGTTTGACTTTCTATTTTTATGTATTCCAGCAAGTAATTTTATTTGATTTCGGAAGGATCATTCTACGGTGATGGGTCTGACATTTTAGCTTAAATTTTTTAGCTTAATAGAACTAATCATCATCATAATTAGCAAAATCCCATTTTCTTTCGACACTGTCACGACTTACCAGCTGAGGCTGGTCTTTTTATATGGGTTGAACTATTCACCTTTGTTTGAACATGTCCTATGGAGAGACCAAATATACCTAATTAATTATATACCGAACCGCTAAGGGTATGGTTGGACATGTCTTCCTACCCCTATGAGTACGAGTATGCTACACAAATTAAAAGTTACATATCCGAACTATGTTCATAACTGACTCAAATTTTCAATACCACTTTCAGGGAAAGGTCACTTTCAATTCATCCCTTATAAATTCGAAACCAATGATCAAATACAATCATTGTCAGGCAAATGTCCCATATTCCGCGGTACTAAGGATTATTTTGATTATAATGTCTCCTAAGTTGAAATTATAAAGTTAAACCTAAAAAATCGAATTGTTCCTATTTAATTGATAAATTTTCTTTTATTTCCAATTGTCGATATACCATAATAACTTAACTTAATGTTTATAATAATTAAAAGTAGTGACTACTTCCAATGTCCCTAATTCCGTGGTATGTCGTAAAACACATATTTCATTGTTCAAAATAAAAAAAAACCTTTATTATTGCTCTATTTTGTTGTGTTGATCTTCCGACAGGGTTCGAGAACGAAGCTAGGCATTGAAAATGGCAGAACGCCGAAACCGGTTTGTCACAAAACCAAACTTGACAAGGGATGACGGAAAATCGTTCCAACAAAAATCATCTTTATTATTGCATTCAAGGGGAAATATTCATCAAGTCCCAAAAAATGTTTTTTGGTTTGATATTCATTTATTAAAAATTTGTGATATATTAGCTTTTTTAGAAGTTTACTTCTTCCTTTAGCTTATTTTTTTTTTTAATTATGTTTTTTAATATGTTATTTAGCTTAAGTTAATTAAAAAATTATATTCAATAGTTTTTTATAAAAAAAAAATAGTTCTTGAGAACCTTAACAAAATAACTAATTGAAAATATTAAAATAGATAAGGTTATCAAGAACTCATTAATAAAGTAAAAATTTTAATTTTTAGAGGTTTTCCGGTCAATTTTTATATTAATTTATATTTTTGAGTTAGGCTCTTTTGACCATTAATTGTGAAGTGCAAATAAAAGAATTTATTCCACTTTTCCAACCCAACGTTTCGCTAGACTTCCTAGCATCCTCAGGGGTGATCTATTTATTTATTTAAAGACAGACAAAAAACAACAGTGAAAAAACAATAATAAAACTTATTTGAGACACTTATTGACAAATTTACGTGTAACAACAATTAAAACAACAAGAAACAACCCTTACACAATATGTTTTGTTAAAATCTAAAAATTAAAAAATAGTACCATCATTGTTTGGTATCATCGTCATACTAAATTATAATTATAAACATAAAAGGTAAGCTGCTGCGATGTTTTGCGTGTCTTCTTTTTTGTTTACCGTATTATCTCTTTTTTCTAATATTCGCAAACTCTCTAATGTGTATCGCGCTCTCCCATGTTTGTTACGGTCTATTATTTTTGTGTTTGCTAAATCAGCTGTGTGGCCACCATGATTTAATGATTTATATGGTTGACGCGAACGGCCAACAACACGAAATTACCGTTTGACGTCGGTGAATTCTTATGTCAAAATGCACGTGTGAGAGGGAACGCGCAAAAACGATTCGCCTATTTTCTAAGCTTTTGACATAAGGTGTGGATGAGGAAGAAGAAGACGCTATGTCATTAGAAGCGACCATATAAATTATTTGATCATGGTGGCCACTTGCCGTGATATGTTGTGATAAGGCAGTTGCACTTCTCTTTTTCAGTATATCGCTCTCGTGCTCTTTTAGTCTGATGTTGAGGCTTCGTTTCGTGGTTCCAATATATACCCGGTTGCAGCTTTCATCTTCTTTACCTTGACATGTTACTTCATATATTATATTATGTTGCTCGAGTTTGTCGATCGGGCTTTTTGTTCGCGTAAATATATTCGCTAGTGTGGAGTTTGACCAGATGCTAGGGACTTTGTGTACCAATCAAAGGACAGACTTCCATTATTTTTTGAAGATTCTGACGTCCAGATAAGGGATGCTATAATCATTCTCCATCTCGGTAGTGAATTTGATTTTGTTGTGATAACTATTTAAGCTTTCTTGTATTAATTCTACGTCTTTCCGTTTTACTATTGCGAGAATATCGTCAACATATTTTACTATAAATTTTACTTCGATGTTTTGTTTTTGTTTTAATATATTTAGCGTGCTGTCTAAAAGATCGTCTAAAATGATATCTGCTATTGTTGGGGATAGGGGGTTGCCCATTGGCATTCCAAAAGTTTGAGTATATACCTCGTTGTTATAGATAAAATAGTTGTTGTCGAGTAGACAAAATCTTAAAATTTCATGGAATTTGCATCTGGGTATATTAGTCATGGATTTTGTATTATCCCATTTATCCATTATTATTTTTATAGCTAGATTAGTGGGAATGTTCGTGAATAATGACACGACATCGAAAGACACTAACACTTCATCTTTGCTGATTCGTAGATCAGTAAGTCTCTCTTTAAGCTTGAATACATTTCTGATGTTGTACTCTTCTGATGCTATATTTTGTATTATGTTTCCTACATATTTGGATAGTTGATGGCATGGTACGTTCATGGATGACGCGATGGGGCGCAAGGGTGTATTTGGTTTATGTATTTTTGGCAGCCCGTAGAGTCTGGGTGCATTAGCTGCTGAGCATGACAGTTTTTGTTTCTCTATGGCGGTTATGTGTTTTTGTTTATAAAGATCATCTACTAACTTGTTGTTTTTCTTTTGTAGTGTGCTTGTTGGATCCGTTCTCAGTTTTCTGTATGTACTTTTGTCTTCTAATAGTTCTTCCATTTTTACTTTGTAATCATTTTTGTATATTACTACCGTCTTATTACCTTTATCCGCGTCTGTTATAACTATATTATTTTTGTGTGTGTTTAAAAATGCTTTGCTTTTGTTGTATGTTGCTAAGATAAATTTTTCGGCTGAGTTATTTTTCATGTTACGCTTAAACTGGAGAATTCTATTGCTGACTTTGTTTCTTGCCATTTCCTTGGTATTTTCGTCGCCTAAAGCTAATTGCTTGCTCAATTTCTGCTATTGTATGAATTGCTGAGAAATTTGTTTTTGTGGTTGGTATAATATAAAATTCAAGCGGTAATTTGAAAGTGGTATTTTTTTTATTTTTCATTATAAATATGTATACAAAATAATGATAAACAGTCAGAATGCTTAATGTTTTTTTTTTTTAATTTTTTTTTGGAAATATCGAAGCAACAAAAACTCAATAATGTCACTATTTTGTTAATATACACACAGGCATTTTCAATTCAAATATTGATAAGTAGGTGAAAAAATTTTAGCACGGAATTACCCCTAAAGCTTCTTTGGGGCCTTAATTTAATGATAAAAAGGCTTTTTGGGATAAGTTACCTCATAAAAAATTAATCAAAATAAAATACGCTAATTGCGTGGTAGCCACGGAATTACGTACATTGAAAACGAAATGTACACCTAATTTCGTGGATAAGAAATATCAAATTAAAGGTAAGAAAAGCTGTTTTAATACATGTGGCGGTTATAAAGACTTATTATAAGTGTTTATTGAATACAAATATGGTATAAATGCATGAAATAAAAACAAACTATAAAATCTTCATAAGCTGAAGAAATTTCATTGGATCCCTAAACCCTTTTCTTAACACATGCGCTTACAAGATGCCTATTCTCCCAACGATCACCTTTAGACCGCCTGATATTAAATAAATATTGCCTAGAAATTAAAAACTGCAATTTTTCTTTCCTAAAGATCAACCAATTTATTTAACCTATTTAATTAGCTGTCTTAATATTATAATCAAGTAATACAAATCAAAATCTTTTTTATAATTCACCACGTGTGTCTATTCGCTGCCCTACCAACCATGGCTAATCGTGGTGAAACTCTGATTCCACAAATTCACAAATTTTTACTAACACCCACGCATGTTTTTGGAATTCGTACGGAAAACAAGTGCCTAAAACTATGCACTCACACATACACGGGAAAACATTTTCAACATGTTTAAAAAGTGAGCCTCGCCGAACAAAATTGCCTACTTTTTTATCCACTTTTTTGGCAAGCGCGACTCACTGTTTATCCCGATTTTTATCCACTGCTGGTTGGCAGGGTTATTTTGAATCTGCACACACAAACCACACAGGGTGCGTTGCATGCAATAATAAAACAGTGAAATTAAAATACTGCAATATTGAACTGAAAACATTAAATTCCCGAATTATTGAATATAAAGCTCTTATAACACCTTATCAGTTGCTATAAAATGTAAATTTCAGTTTAAGTTGAAGTTTTTATAAGGCAGTGACCAAGCAAGGCAGGTTGATCAGTTTATTTTCAAGCGTTGAACAGTGAACCACTGTGAAGTTACCAAACCCTTAAATTTGAATTGCGTTTATTACCAGTAAATAAAACTACTTATTAGGTACAGTATCTGTGAGTGTGTTTATTTAACTTTATAGTGATCGAATCCAGTATTGGAGTAAGGTCGGGTATTGTGGGCACCATTTTACTCTGGCCTTAATTCCAGCCAAAATAAAATTAGTGCAACCGAGATATAATTTTTTTTTTTTTTGACCACATATCAATTATCTCTTCAATTCACTGCAAAAACAATTGAATTGTGAACGTTTTCGTCTGGCAAAATAGAAAAACTGAGGCGTCTCCAAAAATCGATGAAAAAAAAACTGGCAGGTAATGTGGGCCAGGGTATTCGGGTAATGTGGGTCATGGCATAACCGTACCAGAGAATGGATACAGGGTGGCTAATGAAAGCCGCTACCAAAAAAAAATTAAATAACTTTTTTTCTATTTAATGAATCTGGTTAATTTTTTTTTTATTTTGCAGATTGACTTTTACATTTAACAAAAATGGATAACTGGGACACTGAAACAAGAATTTGGATTGTCCGCCGCTATCACGCACTGGAGTCCGTAGTTTCGGTTCAAAGAGAGTATAGGCGCACGTTTGGCGGCAATCCTCCGAGCAGATGGACCATAATAAGACTTGTAAACAATTTTGCCGAGCATGGGACAGTCAACAGAAGACCTTACCATCGAAACCCTTCAGTTCGAACGGAGGAAACAATCGCTGCTGTAGCTGCTGCCATACAAAACAATCCACGTGTTTCGACAAGAAGCTTATCTGCTCAAATGGGTGTAAGCAGACAGTCATTACAGTCAATTATGCACAAAGATTTGGACTTATTCCCATATAAAATTCAAATGGCCAACAAACTGAACGCTGCAGACTTGCCGATTCGCTTGGAATTTTGCCAGAAGATGCTTCAAATGGTGGAAGAGGATGGAAACATCTTGAACTGTCTTTTCATGTCTGACGAGGCCCATTTCGATTTAAACGGCAACATAAACAAACAAAATTGTCGAATATGGAGTGATTCCAACCCACAGATACTCCATGAGACGGAATTGCATCCACTTCGTGTCACAGTGTGGTGTGCAGTTTCATCACGCTGCATTGTCGGGCCCTACTTCTTCGAAGAAAACGGTCACACCGTTACGGTTACTGGAGACCGTTACTTGAGCATGTTGAGAGAGTTTTTCTATCCAGAATTACGCCGAATGAGAATTTCTTTCAACTCTGTGTGGTTTCGGCAAGATGGTGCAGCTCCTCATATAGCCCAACCTGTTATGACAGAATTGCGACGAAAATTTCCCAATAAGCTGATATCCAGAAACTCCACATTCCGTTGGCCACCTAGGTCGCCTGACCTTACTGCACCTGACTTTTTCTTGTGGGGTTATTGCAAACAGGAAGTCTTCAAAGCAAAACCAACAAATTTGAATGAACTAAGGCAATCCATTCGAGAAACAATTGCGGCTATTCCTGTCTCAACTCTCCAAGCAGTAATGAACAACTTTTTGGTAAGATGCCGCACATGCATCGACGAGCAGGGGGGGCATTTAAATTCCATTATTTTTAAAACTAATTAAGCTATATTTAATAAAATTTAATGAGCTTTAACATGAATAAAAGAAAAATGAATTCCATACACTGAAAAAAAAATTATTTGAGTTTCTTAATGTAGCAAAATTCATCAGCCACCCTGTATTTATCGAAGAACATATATTAATATAGATACCAATATTTTAGTTTTATATATTTATTTTAACATAAAAAAACAAACCTGGCCTTCATGAATAAACTAAGTAATTGAACATATTTTATAAAACTATGCAGAACAAGAAGTGCAGACAAAAATTGCGTATTTTTTTGATAAACACCTCTCGTGCCCAAACCAAAAAAAAACTTATTAATCTATATCGCAAGAACAAATTGAGCAATTTGAAAACTTTAAAAGCTAATAAAATTTGCTATAATCAGTGCATACAACACTTTTCGCTAGGCCCTGTAGGTTCGAAGATAATGAACAATCGATACGGTTTTTCACCTTTTTTTTTTGTAAAAATATAAGAAAATGTGTACTTTGCGAGGAAGGATATCGAAAACATTTTATTTTTTTTTCTCTGTAAGCTCTGTTTTATCACAAAAAAAATAAGCGTTCATCCAATAAAATCGATGGACTAATACAAAAGTTATAAGCATTCAAATAAATATAGCCATATAATACTTAAGTACCCTACAAATATTAGCATATGTACATATGAGACAATAACAATGTCTGTAAGTTTTGTCTAACTCTATGATCTTATTTTATACTTAAAAAAGTTATTTGTTTTGTTTTGACGCTTGTTTAGATTGAGATCGGCTTCTCTAATGAGAAACCAACTGTAGTCAACCATCATTGCGAGAACCCAGAATCATTTATACAGACTTTCAATTAACTTCATTTGCTGATGAAACCGTTCACCGCTCGTCACTTTCGTCACCAAGATTTTGCGGGAAAAAATTTTAATTCGAGTGCAGAAAATGAATTTTGAAAGACATATTTACTCCTGAAAAGAAAATAAATAAGTAAATTAGATAAATAAGTGACACATTTGTGTGTAATTTTCTTAGGCTGGATTCATCGTTCAGTTCCGAACAAATTTTTTGTTTACATTTTACTCGTTCTTTTTCCACTTCTTTGATACAGAATGAAAATTTGTTCGGAACTGAACGATGAATTCAGCGTTTTCTCATGTAAACTTTAAAATTTTCATAAAAATGTTTTCAGGTAGATAGGTTTTAAAGTTTACTTTAGAAAATGGCCTTGAATTTGTTTTTTTATTTACCCATTTTCGCATAGTTCTTGATTAAGTCGTTCACTTTCATCTCGTAGTTGTGCCTTTTGCGTTTGCCTAAAAAAGAATCCCACGCTGCTGCCTCCACTGGTGACAATAGTTCTTTGAATTGATTATGGTTAAACATCTTTCTTATTTGCGGCCCAACAAAAATTCCTTCCTTTATCTTGCCTTCTGAAATCTCTGGAAAGATGGTTTTTAAATGACGGAAGGCTTCGCCTTCTTTGCCCAAAGCCTTAACAAAGTTTTTGATAAGGCCGAGCTTGATGTGGAGCGGGGGTAAAATAATTGTTTCTTTCTTCATAAGAGGGGAGTTTTTTATGTTATTCACACCAACTTTAAATTCGATTCGGTCTAGCCCATCCATTATGTTGTAGTGGTCCTTACGAGCTCCGCAATTCCATTTGCAGAGAAAGCAACAGTATTTTGTGTACCCAATTTGTAGACCGCATATCATTCCAACGACTTTAAGATCGGCACATATTTTCCAATCATCTCGTAGGTTTCCTTCGTATTCACTGCATGCGCGATCAGGATAGACGGCTTTTGGTTGCCAATATGTATTAATAAGGCCTTTAAACTTAGTTTTTTGCTGTCTATGAACAATCGCCACTCTTTGGAATCATATGGTTCACCAAACTATTTGAATAAGCCAGTAATGTCTTTGCAGTAACAAGCACTATCCTCCTTCGTATAAAACTTGGAAAATCGTTCTATAATATGTTACCTTAACATCGTATTAAACGAACTTAAATTGTTGCATACGAGAGGCGTGTAGCTCGGTCTTTACCTTGGACAATTCCAAATCTCTTCTCCAATAATTGAGTTGTGCTTGTGACAAAGCGTTTCTTTCGTTTTCCGTGTGAAGTTCAGTACAACTTGATTCCGAGTAATCAGATGCTGCTGTTGACAATGAAACTGGACCCGGAACTAAAGTTGAATGTGGCAATGGCAATGTAGTTAGATGAGCAACTTCCGTTGAATTTGGTACTGGCAATGACGCTGTAGATACGCTGGCTTTCTTGACTTTCCAACGCCAAATACTTCTGTAGTACTAATATAGCAGTTCGTCGAATGGCAAGTTGGTTCCCTCTACTTCATTGGTGTACTAAATTTCATATGTTGCCTAATTATATAGTTTCAGAAATTAGTCAGATATGCATTAAAAAGTAGCAAATTCCTAAATTTTACTACGCACCTTTTTGTTCCGGATTCCGAATGAATCAATTCGATTCGACATGGGGTGCACACAGTATTCGGTGTCCATGATTTTCCAGTGTTTTTAGGCTGAATGCCAAAATACTTATAGTAGTAACTTCAAAGGATTTGAAAACACACGTCGCATCCTTTTAACAATATACTGACCGCAGATGAAACAGAACATATCTGGGTCAAACTCTTGCCCCCTTTTATTCATATTATTTTTTAAGTAAATGACGGGTTATAAAATGCACTTATAGACTGAACAGTATTCGGTGAGCCTTGCAGATATTACGAAGAAACAATTCGCATTTACTCCTATTTATACTCAGATCACGTAAAAATCGAAGCCTACCTAGACAAAAAGGTTTCTTAGTTAAATTAAAAAAAAAACACTACCTACTTTAAAAAACTTGATCTTGCTTCAAATGTACCTGGGTTTGAAACTTTAAAGTTAACCTACTTGAGAAAACGGCTTTAACAGTTTTTTGTATCTAATAACCCTTCGAAAATCTACCTAGGTACTAACTAATATATGAATACTAATACAAATGTACCTGTAGATATTATATGGCTATATTTATTTTAAGGCTTTTAACTTTTGTATTAGTACATCGATTTTTTTGGATGAGAGCTTATTTTTTTTGTAATAAAACAGAGTTTACAGAAAAAGAAAAATATCTGGAAAAAAATAAAAAGTTTTCGATATCCTTCCTCGCAAAGTACACATTTGTTTATATTAATACAAAAAAAGGTAAAAATCCGTATTGATTGTTCATTATCTTCGAACCTACAGAGCCTAGCGAAAAGTTTTGCATGCATTGTTTATTGCAAATTTTAGCTTTTTAATTTTTCAAACCGTTTTAGAATTGCTCAATTTGTTCTTGAGATATACATGATTAAGTGGAGTCATCTTTTTTTTTTGAAATAACGGTAAATCGTGAATATCTCAAAAACGGTACCATAGAACCAAAAATAACCTCGATTTTCGGAATCAGAGGGTAATTTTACATACGAATTTCATATTCGCGTTTCTGGTGAAGAAAAAAGTTAGAATTTGTGGACTAGTGTAATCAAGGAATCAGCGCAATTCGTCACAATATTATATATGTAATGTGTGTAGTGAAAATCACTCAGATCGGACTAACATAACATATAGCTCCCATACAATCGATGTTTCCGATAAATGGGGTTTGGGCTATATATCTTTAAATTAACAGTTTTGCAGAGTTTGAACTAATTGTGAGTAAGGATCGGACACTTAAAACCGTGATACGTATTCATGAAAGGTATAAAGTCTTCGGCACAGTCAAAGAGAGACCTTCCCTCACTTGTTTTTACTTTAAAACAGCTCTAAACGCGATTTCCTTCATTCCACTCTCTCGGAGTACCTTCATCCACTACCTTCCACTCCGATTCGCAAAAGAAGATGCCAAACTAATAGAGGTAAATAATGCCGGTAATGGAATGAACGAATCTAATGAGAAAGCAATGAAAAATGTCAACAGCGAACAATAGGATAACAAAATGTCAAAACTATGTGTTGGCAAAGAACGGTGAAAGAAGTTTGCAGTGATCGATTTAAAAAAAAAGCTTTAGGATTGAATGCCAAGCAGCGTCTACAGGTTTTATGTCCTGCATGGCCCGTCGAAGTGTAGAAAGCATCTCGGGTTTGCTGTTTGCAGGTTTTCTGATGACCCAGAACTCCGAAGGCAGCCGAAGTATGGTTCCGTATACTAGCTCCGCTGGTCAAGCCATTAAGTCGTCTTCGAATGTCGACCTCAATCCTAGTAAAATCAGGGGCATAGTATCGCTGATTTTAGTGTACGGTGCCACCTTTCAACCATGTCATTTGCTTCGGGATGGTAAGACGTTTTACGAAGGTGATTCACTCACAAACGTTTCAGGAGTTCTTAACCCTAGAAACGTGACCTTCGTCGATTTGACGAATACGCAAAATTGTCTGTCTTTTTTTAAGACTACCTTTCTAAAAGGCTTACAAAAATATATCTGAATTGTTCCAAATTATTAAAAAGAGATTTTATTTCGAGGATAAAAAACTGGTACACATATGCCTACAATAAAAAAAAAACAAAAATGAAATAACTATATTAGAAAAAAGTATTTTAAAGAATGTTCGTCGAATCGACGAATGGTTTGGTTTTATAGGTAGCGAGTGAAGGTTAGCTTCCTAGGGTTAAAAAAGAGCACTTTCAAACTGCCTACCTAGATCCGTTATGTTTGTAGGCACACCAAAACTGTTGTTGCTGTGATGTCTGGGATAGGAATACCATTTGGCCATCTCGTAAACCTATCGAGAACAGTGAGTCAGTTACGGTTGCCTTCACATAATGGAAAAGGTCGAATGATGTCAATATGAAGACGCTGTCTGGCATTTGAAGTCTTCGAAGTTTTACTTTGTTGTGGCGCACTACCTTTAACCGTTGACACTGAATACAATTCCGTGCGAACTCTTTGCTGTCACGATGGATTGATGGCCAAACAAAGCGTTCTGATATAAGACGTGTGCAGTAGCTGGGTGTGACAAACCATGAACCGAATGCAAAACTTTTGATCGGTCAAAGAATCGCAGTATATTTTTCGCGAAGTTAATGGTAGATTAAATTGCGTTAGCACGAGTTAGTGAGGTTTTGAACCTGACATCCTCGAAAGAAGTTCGTTATCTGTTTCTTAATCCGCAGATAATTACCTGTAATCCATGGGAGTATGATTAAATTAAACTATGCGTGACATGTCTGTGTGGTGATTTGCGAAATAAAATTAAGCTGTGTCATTTGATGATGGCGCTGATGGTTTGCTGCTGAGCTATTCAAACACGGAGGCGAGGAGCTGCTACGGCGCATGCATCAGCTTCTATGAAGAATATGGTCGGATGAATGCATGCCTGGATATTGGAATCTAAATGTTCTCTGCTCAATCCACAAGAAGGGTGACCCTGCAAACTGCGACAACTATCGCGGAATCAGCCTTTTGTATATTGCATATAATGTCCTATCAAACGTATTGTGCGAAAGACTGAAGCCTGGCTTGAACAGACTGATTGGACCTTATCACTGTGGCTTCAGACCTGCACGAAAAGGGTCTGCCTGTATGCCGCTATGTCTGAATTTGGTTTCCCCGCGAAACTTATACGGCTATGCAAAATGACCTTGAGCAACACCACCAGCTCGGTCAGGACCTCTCCGAGCCGTTCGAAACTTAAAGAGGTTTCAGATAGGGTGACCACCCCCTATCGTAAGATTTCTTCAATTTAATGCTGGAGAAAATAATACTAGCTGCAGAACTTAACCGCGGTGGAACAATATTTTATAAAATCGTGCAACTGTTGGCATATGCTGACGATATTGATATCATTGGCCTTAACAACCGCGCCGTAACTTATGCTTACACCAAATTAGAAAAAGAAGCGGAAAAATTGGTTTGGTGGCGAACGAGGGCTAAACGAAGTATCTTCTGCCATCATGCAAAGAGTCAGCGCATTCACGCCTTGGCAACCACGCCACTGTTGGCAGCAATAATTTCGAAATAGTAAAGGACCAATTTTAAAGGTTCGAATATTGTGTCGGAAACAGTGTTTGTCTGTTCGTTTATTATTCTACCGTCGAATGTTTTTTGTTTGAAGATTGGTTTGCAAAAAACAAAGCAACTACTCAGGTGCAACAAACTCACACGCACCGACACATAAAAACAAAACAGCAAAAGATCAAAAACAACAAACAAGCAAAAAAGGTCAAACAACAAAAATCACCAACTTTTACCTGCCTCAGTCAACCACACAAAAACCGATCGATGCAAACCACCCCCGTTTCTGAATGTACACACACAACACAAGCACACACGTACACAAACAGACACCCACGTTGACGTTACCTGCTACCTACTATAAATACAAGACAAACGACAACAACAGATCAGAACGAAAATCGACACTGATGATGGCACAACGCCGAAACCGGTTTGTCTCAAAACCAAATTTGACAAGGGATGACGAAAAATCTTTCCAATATACGAGGTGTGTTCAAAAAGTATCGCGAATTTTGAATTTTCGCTGGTTACGTATATTCGAATTTTTTGTGGCGTTATGTTGGTACTCATGTCTCTCACTTATGCCGACAAGCTCGGCCATTTTGAATGTTCAGTTAATTGTTGACAGCTGCTTTGCTTGCACGTGTTTTGGATCGTCTTCGATTTTTACCTATTCAAAAAAATGGATCAAAGAACCTGTATCAAATTTTGTGTGAAAAACGAAATTAAGTGCGCGGATGCATTCCGAATGTTGACTGTGGCATACGGAAAAGCTACCTTGGACCGAAGCAACGTTTATCGGTGGTACAAAATGTTCCCAGAAGGCCGAGAAGATGTGAACGACGAAGAGCGTGCCGGACGCCCGAGCACTTCAACAACAGACGAAAAAATTAATGAAGTGGAGAAAATGGTATTGGCCAATCGTCGAATCACCGTTAGAGAAGTTGCTGAGGACCTTAACATATCGATTGGCTCGTGCCATTCGATTTTTATCAATGATTTGGGCATGAGACGGGTCGCCGCGAAATTCGTACCAAAATTGCTCAATTGTGACCAAAAACAGCATCGCATGAACATTGCTAATGAGATGTTAAACTCTGTCCGCGACGACCCAAATTTGCTCCAGAGGGTCATAACTGGTGACGAATCGTGGGTTTATGGTTATGACGTGGAAACCAAAGCTCAATCATATCAATGGAAGCTGCCGCACGAACCAAGACGAGATAAAGACGGCATCGAAGGAGGAGCTGAACAAGATACAAAAAAATGAATTTTTGAAGTGCTTCGAAGATTGGAAAAACCGGTGGCACAAGTGTATAATATCTCATGGGGATTACTTTGAAGGGGACAAAATAGATATTCATGAATAAATAAATAATTTTTGAAAAAACACAAAATTCGCGATACTTTTTGAACACACCTCTTACATCAATTATTCACCCTGTCGGAAAAACAACAAAACAAAATAAAACATATGATGAGGCGGCTCTGGGAGTATTTGTGGACCTGTACGCGTTGGCGACGGCAAGTACCGAAGAATGTTTAATAATGAGCTGTATGAGCTTTACGCAGACGCCGACATAGTTCAGCGAATTAAAACACAACGGCTCCCTGGCTTGGCCACGTTGTGCGAATGAGCGAAGATGCTCCAGCACAGAAGGTATTCTTATCGGCACCCGCCGGTGGAAGCAAAGGAAAAGGGAGACCACCACTCCGATGGAAGGGCCAAGTGGAGACCGATTAGCGATCCCGCGGTGATTCCAATTGGCGCAACGAAGAAACGACTGGAGAGCTATGTTGGACGGTGAAAATCGAGATAATCATTTGAAAAAGAAGTGTCATTTCACGATCAGAAGACTTATCGGGGGGCTGATGAAACGCGTACATCAATAGTTTATGGTCAGTATAAACATGGCACTCTCTGCCTTCAGCCGCGTAGCGAAATTACAAATGGACAGATGCACAGCTGTAAGCTCGCGGTCGTACGAGCTGTACCGCGTCTCGGCTTTTGAAAAATTTCTTAAGAAAACACCGAGTGGCTGTATGCGACCATCCACCACCTGGTTTAATACTGCACCTGCTGCGAAATTTGAAGCGTCGACCCATAATGATAACACTGCGTTTTGAACAGGATGAGCAAGCATTGCACGGTTTTCTATATGCTTTTGTAGGCTTAGAAATTGCCTACTGAGCGTGGCCGAATGATGTCAACAAAGTCTTGCAAAATATCCGAAAAGTTAGATTCAGTGTTGACGGTTTTAACACTCACTGATTTTAACGCGGTATTTCTATCTCGCAAACAAGCCCTACTCCAGAGCATAAAAGTAGGATTCGATACTCTCTTCCTTCATCTGGGGATAGTACCACCGTGCTACGATCTATAATCACACAAAATTTCACAGCTTTTCTCAATTTCATACATTTACACTACAATCTCAACTTTCAAGGCGCTCTACTTAGAAATTCAAAAACATTAGTGGAATTCATTTACCCTTATAAATACCTTATAAAGGGTGTAAACGGATAATTTTATCAAGTATATGTCACTTTTCATACAAGTTGGCTAGATTTATATGGTTATAAGCTTTACGCGGCCTTTATAGGCTTATATAAATCCTCCTATTACTTTTATAATTTTCTCTTATTTCCACAGATTTCACGGCTTTTGCTTCAGAAATGAAGATCCTATAAGCCGAAAACCAAACATCTAATATCGGTTTTTGGCTCTCTTGAATTTTGCCATAGCAACTTAACTCAATACTAGTTGAGAAAAGTAGATTCAATAATTTAATCAAACTACATTTTGTTTTGCATTATAGCCAAAATAAAATTTGATTGCCTATTTTGTTTTATATCTCCTAAAGTTCAAACCAAAATTTCGAAAAAAGCTAAAAAGCCTATTATTTCGGAAACCAATTAACCTAAAATCATATATATTATTTCTGTAAGGTCTTTTTGTGTTATTTCCTAATTTTCTGCTCTCATTTGGAACCAATATTAATAAATAAGGTATCGTTTTAAAGGTGGGGGTTAGCTCTACATGCGAAACCATGTTTTAACTAGCGGAGTGCTTTTGTTTAAGCGTATTTTATAAAAATGAATTCTTTAAAATAAACGATTGTGAATGCACAAAAAAATCAATTTGTACTGCGACGCTATTGTGACTGACATTCACATGCCTCGCGACATCTACATTTGAATGCTAAGACTGAACAGTGCGCCATCTACACTTGACCATTGGTAAAATAAGTGAATAAGACTGCGTTCACATTGGGTCATAAACTCGAGTTAAAGGGACATTTTTTGAGTTAATTCATATTGATGTTGTCAATCAACTCAAGTTTATGGCTCAATGTGAATGTAATATAAGTGGTGGAATTACAAATAGCTGTTTGCGCATCTTTGTATAATTTTTTAGGGTCTCACAACCAGTGTAACTGAAAATCTTTTTTTATAATTTGAGAAAAAGGTTTGGAAAATCCTGGACCTGGACTAATAAAAGGCTTCAAACCATTTTTGTTTTTTTTTTGCGCAAGGAGCGCACGGGTCCAGCTAGTACTACTTATTTACTTACCGTGACGAATTCGATGATTCCTTGATTATTAATCCTGGGTTCGATCACTATAAAGTCAAATAAACACCCGCGCAGATATTGTAACTGATAGCTAGTTTTATTTACTAGTAATAAACGCAATACAAATTTAAGAGTTTGGTAATTTCGCAGTAGTTCACTGAACAACACTTGGAAATAAACTGATCCCCCTGCCTTACTTGGTTACTGCCTTATATAGTCCGACAGGGTACTCGCCTACGCACCGAGAACTTTCTTGGTTATTCGCTCTTCGTGTTCTCGAAGGTTCGGTGTTATTTATTGGCATCTCCCTCGCGCCATCTCTCTTCCTCTTCCTAGTTACACGCTTGCATGCATAAGCGTAGCCATCGTTATCTCGGTTGTGTTAACTAGTGGTGGGAGTGTTGTTAAGTTAGGGATGGTACATGCTTGAGAATAATCGCCACATTACATTTGTGGTGCTATTCTCAGCTTGTCAATTGACAGCTGTAACGACTATTTCAAATTATGGGAACAACTGGAATTGGGCTATAACAATTGTCAGTAGTCACGATGACAAGCTGCCCCAGAATAGAGCAGTAAGTGTAATCGTATCAAGTAAATTTCAAATCCCTGATTTCAGGCAACAATTTGAACTTTCAAAATGTTCTCCTAAAAACCTTCGAAAAATGACTTTGGCTGTTTGTGCTTATTGCCAAAGAACGGTCCATGCTTTTTCTTTTGTTTCCCGAGTTACCCGCGAATTGATAGCATGCGATGTTTTGCATTGTTCTTATTATTCATAAAAGAACGTTGAAGCAGAACATCGATGCATTCGTTGCGCTTTGATTGAACGGTCGAAAGACTGAACGAAGTGTTCACTTTCAGTTCACTTTTGAAAAAAGAATTAGTCCGTTCCATCAGTCAATTGAACGAATTCGCCCAACTCTAATCCTGAGCCAACTAAGAAAAATTTACATGTAAATGCAACAACAACGATTTTAGCCTGATAGATCCAAAAAGATGTCTGTTTGATATACCAAATTTCAACAATAACAGATGCCGCCGGTGAGCTTTGATTAACATGCTTTATCTCGGAGTGGTTATATTAGGTGTTATCCGGTGGTGGTGATCCTGAGCCAGATAAAAAATATTTACTTGTAGATGCAACAACAACGATTTGAGCCAGATAGATCCACATAAGGCGTTTCGGGTGGCAGCTCGAGCTCAGTAGACTTCAGAATCAGGTAATTCACCAGTGTACCTGCGTGTTTTAGCTGAATATTTACACAAAAACGTTTAATTGTGAATATTGAATAAAAATAAAAGCATTGATCGCAAATTTTCCCAGTTGTGAATTAGCTACCCGCGAATTTATGGTCTACGCCCTAATTCTAGTGTATTAACAACGTTTAACGTAACGGCAAATAAATAATTTGGAAACTTTCACACCCTTTTGGTATTCTGCCGGGTTAAGTTGTAGTTAAATTTCGTAACCACCAAAATAGGTGGTAACGTCGCGTAACCGCGAAAAATTGCAGGTGTTTTGTAAATATTTTTGTGGACTGAAAATACCGCAAATTTTGTGTACATACTAGTTCACAAGAATTAATAAACAATATAAGCACTTTTTACACGAAGTTTAGTTCACGTTTGCATTTTATTTTCTATTGCGCATTGTTTGTTTTTGACAGCATTGCCATGTACGCTAGAATCGCGGTTACATGAACTGCATTGCCAACGGTTACGATTTTCGGATAGATAATCTTTCAGTTACAAAATTACCGGCTACGCACAAAATTGACCCGTTAGTGTTTGCCACTATTCGTCGCGTTGAACCTTCTTATGGTTATACGTTCTTTGGTCAAATCAAAACTTCGTTTACAAAAGTTGGTTGGTTTCGCTTGGCACGACACAGGCTGTATATAGCTTTTGGAAAAGCCCCCAGGTCATATCATCCGATTTCGCCCAATTTAAATAGCGCTCGGATATGAGTGCCAAGGAACCCGATACCAAAATTTCGTTAAGATATCTCAAAATTTCCTCAAGTTATCGTGTTCACAGACGTACGTACGGACGGACGGACATGGCTTAATCAATTTATCTTTTCGCCCTGAACATTTTGATGCATATAAGTCAATATCTATCTCGATCCGTTTATGCCGTTACGTACTGCCGTTAGGCGGCTAAACATAATAGTATACCTTGTGTGCGTAGCACTACTAGCTATAAAAAGGAAGTCATCTTTTCAGATGTTTTATTCGTTTTTTTATTCACAGGTATATAAAAGTATATAAAAAAGTAATATTTTATACAAAAAAAAGGTTGTTTGTACTCCAATTTCATAAAAATAAAAAAGTTTCCTGCTCAGATGCTTTTCATAAGAATATGCACTTTCGAGCAATGGAATTATAATGAACGATGCCAGACCCGTGCGCAGGGGCTAGGGGCCGCGCGGTTTTGGGGGGGTCCCAACGACTTCGTCTGGAGCTTTCCAACTGCTTTCAGCTATAAAAACCGCAATTTTCCAGATATCCATGCATATTTTGAGCTTGGTGCATTCTCTCACACTGTCTCTGAGTCGAGTACTTCAAGTAGAAAATCAAGATCAGGGAGAGGCTATCAAATTAGGCCTGATTACATTCAAGACACCGACTGCAAAGCGCCATCTGTCATATTATTTTTACAAACGTTCTTATGTAGCATTATTTTAAGCGCGTTATATGTAGCTACATGGCTACAAACCACAAATGCCGCTGTCGCCAGATTAAATCTAAACGAAAGGAAGAGTGAATAACTTATAATATAAGTTTCATTTATTAAGGTATATGTATCTTTCACACAATTTGTACTTTTTCAATAATTCTTTGCTACTCTTTATGATAATTCACACCTCTCGCTGCTGCTTTCATTGTAATCAAGTAGCCAATGCTTGACTACAGTTGTCGAATAGATTTGTTTTACTGTAGCTGTGGTTTGTAGCCACCGTATTCAATGTGTTCAGCCCTATTGGCTGATGGTGCGAAACAAATTTTGATGGAAAGAAGAGAAAACGCTAAGGGAGAGTTCAGACAAATTTTCAAAACCGTGAGCGAAATTAGCGAGCAATACGAAATTGAATTGCGAAAGCCAAGGATTGCGTCGAACCAGACCCAACGTTCCAACGTACAAACTGATTCAGTTGAAGATTATTTCCGTATAACAATCTACATACCGTACATTGATGCGTTTCTGACACAATTGCAAGATCGATTCTTAAATCATCGCAATATTTTATCAAATTTCGCTTGCCTTTTTCCCAACTAAATGAAAATTTTCGAAGAAGAGTCCTGCGCTCAACTATTCCAATCATACTGCTCATTTTTGCACGACGATTCCCGTGACATCTGGGTGAACGAAGTACAACTTTGGCGGAAGCTCATTGCCGGAAAGGAAAGAAAAAACTCACTTGAAGCACTCGATATTTGTAATGAAGATGCGTTTCCAAATGTTAACCAAATGCTTCGCGTTATGGCAGTTTTGCCTGTGACAAGTGAGTTATCAAGTGCAGCACATTTTTAAAAGGAAATATACTCTCATGGCATGCAAAATAACAACATATAATATAAAAGGTAGTAATGTGAGATAATATATAGTAAATACATTTTAAAATATGTCAATATCACAGTTTTCTTCATCATCCGCTGAATTAGCATAAATATTAGAATTGCTCATGAGTTGAATGAGATCTTTTGTCACATCGGGGGGAAAAGCTAAAAACAGCTAAAAAAAAATTTCTGAAAAAAGCTAGCAAACAGCTAAAATGGCAACACTGTTCCCACCTTCTTGGTGTAATGGAATGTGAATTGTGTAAAAAGTTAATAAATATAAAGATCAATGATGTTGAACAAATGGAATCTCGTAGTTGCTGTTTCAATAAGCACATTAGAACAAAAGGATTTTGTTGGTGGTCCAAAAGCATTCAAATATGTGCTCAGGTTTGTCCAATAGATTGCCATAACGTCTAACGGCTGTTTGGATATATTTTTGAGCTCATATTCTCGTCGAGCTTCATTCGCTCAACCAACAAAGCGAACTGCTCCCAGTTTTCGGACGACTTCTGGTGGACAATACAATTAATGCATATAATTTTATTCAATTACAAATAATTTGCCTCTTATTAAATTCCATCTCAATTTATTGTAATTCACAATTTTGAAAAATGTATGTGGAATCCGAATCAGATATTTATAGGGGCACGATATCGAATGCAAAGTATCGATACTGTACTCATATCCGATAATATCGAAACAAAAGGACTCGATACTCAAAGTATCGATTCTAAATTTACAGATGAGCAATCAATTCAACAAGGCTATGCAAAAGTTGGACCTTAACCATGGCGAAATTATACAGGTGCACGCACGGCGATATATGTAAATTTTCCGTGTATTTTGTTTTTGTAATTTCATGGGTGACCTGTCAAAAGCAAAAATTCGCCTCGGGAGTAATCGCAATTCGCTGCTAGTTGAACTGTCAAACCACAATTCGCTTAAGGTTTAAATATCAAACTCTAATACACGTGATCCAATAAATAGTATAAATAAATATAGTTATGCGTTGTAGTGGCACTTAAAGCGGTGAAAATAGAAAACACATACTTTCTTATATGGACAACAACTCCATGGACTTTACCATCAAATTATGCTTGTGCTGTTAATGCCAACATGATATACGTTAAGGTAGATCCCCTTACAAATTTTTAATTAAAATACATCATAAATACGGTATGAACATAAAATATATTTTTAGGTGCTCGATAAAGCCACAAACCGTTTGTACGTGTTGGCCGAATGTCGTTTAAGTTATGTTTATAAAAATGAATACGAAATAGTAGAAAAGTTTCCCGGACATAAGCTTGCTGAGGAAACTTACGTGCCCATCTTTCCTTATTTCGTGAAACTAGGCCGCAGTGCTAATGCTTTTCGTATTCTTGTAGACGATTATGTCACAGAGGACTCTGGTACGGGTATTGTACACAATGCGCCCTATTTCGCTGAAGACGATTATCGCGTTTGTTTCAACGCTGGCATTATTACAAAGTCCAGCTCTGTAGAAGAATTATCCAGATCCAATGGAAGTAGTGTGTAAATATGGTGCCGATGCACTACGTTTATATTTGATTAATTTGCCGGTTGTGAGAGCGGAAAATTTACGCTTTAAAGAGGAGGGTGTACGTGATATAATCAAGGACGTATTTTTACCATGGTATAATGCATACAGATTTTTATTACAAAATATTGCACGTTTTGAAAAGGAAGATCTATCAAACGGACAGCTTTATATGTATGATAAAAAACGACATTTCGGTAACATTGACGAGTCATCTGTACTTGATATTTGGATAATTTCTTTTAAGGAGTACTTGGTCGATTTTCTGGCCAAGGAAATGAAACAATACCGCTTATACACTGTGGTGCCCAGGCTGACCAAATTCATACACCAATTGACCAATAGGTAATGCGTGAAATTATTTAAACTCTATGTCAACACAAGTTTACTTTGCTTATTCTTAAGAAAAAGGATCCGTATATTATATTAATATACTAATATAGCATAGTGTAATTAAAAAAAATTATAAATTTCTAATTACAGGTACATACGTTTACGCGAATTAGGGCAACAAGAATGCATTCAATCTTTGGATACATTATATGATGTACTTTATTCAATGGTTAAAATGATGGCACCATTTACACCATATCTCTCAGAGTACATACGAGTATACCAACGTTTAGTGCTTTTCCAATCAATGGGTGCTGTTGAAAACGCATCGTCAGTTCATTTTCAATTTATGCCTGTTTGCAATTGCAGTCTTATACGTAAAGATATTGAAAAATCTGTATCACTAATGCAATCTGTTGTTGAATTGGGGCGTGTAATGCGCGATCGTCGTACTTTACCTATAAAGTATCCCGTTTCTGAAATTATTGTTATACATAAAGACACGGATTGCTTAGCAGCAATAAAAAACTTAGAGGCATTTATATTAAGCGAATTGAATGTACGAAAACTAACTCTGAGCTCAGATAAGGAGAAATATGGCATAACATTGCGTGCAGAACTGGATCATAAGGTACATATGGCGAATTCCGAATTTTTTAGCCCTTGATTTAATTACCACCTCTTTCCATGTACTTGTTAGGTCAGCGTTTAAAGGGTAATTTTAAATCTATTATGGCTGCAATTAAGTCGCTCAATGATGATGAAATACAAACACATTTATCAAATGGTCACTTCAATACACCTCAATGAACTTGAAGAAGTGCGCGTTTTATTGGCAATATCCGTATCATTTCCATTAAACCATATCCCAGAGTCAGAATTACGAATGATAAGGAATTTAGTGATAGCAGATATTTTGTAAAAGTTAAAGAAGTTTTGAAAATTATTTTAAAATAAAATTATATGATTTAGAACAACATTTTCTCTTTGGTATTTTCGGTAGCCCTGAAAAGGGCTGTTTGTGGTATTTTCGGTAGCCCTGAAAAGGGCTGTTTGTGGTATTTTCGGTAGCCATGAAAGGGGCTATTTCCAGTAGCCATTTTTCTAAAAGTTGTTATTCCACCTTCTGAAAAGGGCTGCTTCCAGTAGCCATATTCCTAAAAGTTTTTATTCCACCTCCTGAAAAGGGCTGTTTACAGTTGTTATTCCAGGCTGGTACTTGCTGTAAGACGATTAAGCAGATTAAAAAAAGCTATCGTTAATTTTATTTCATTACACGCAAATCTTACCGATATTTGTTTGTAAAGCACATCTAGGGACTATATAAACGATGCATGAGACGATGTACTTAAAGCTTGATTTTAAGAAGCTTTTTTAACCCCATCAACTTTGCCTTTGCCTTTTGCACCTTGAGCCGCTTATTTAAACTTCGGACACGGAAATGTATTCGGCATTTGAAAAATAAGCGTTTAACGTTCTCGGGTAGCTCTACATGTGCGCTGCTGCTTACCAATCGTTGATGGAGGTTTTTGCAATCGGAGATTTCCGACCCATTAATGCGCTCAAATATTTTCTCCATAACTTTTACGCCATGCATTAGATATGGAGATGGTTTTTTCAAAAAACCTTTGCTGACTTGGTCCACAAAACCGATCGATGGTCGAAGATCTCGGAACTCCTCCAACTTAAGTTTTTTAATCATGTACCCAGAGATATATGCCAAAGCGTCCTCCTTCAAAACGCCACAATCATCTGGGTAGGATGAATCTAAACAGTTAATAATATCCGACTCTTCATCTCCATGATCGTGGTTTTCTTTGCTCTGTTCTGAGCCAATTGGACCAATAAATCCGCTTTTGCTACCATTTATAGTGTCCACAACGCTGACATTTAAATTGGCTCTGCCGCTTGGTTTGAAAGGGGTCGATGTTCCTTGAGGGACCCATTCGGTCGAATCTTTCAAAACATTCCCGGTGCGTCGCAATGACTGTGTATTTCGCGCTAAAATAAGAAGCAAGATGAATAAATACATATTCTATCGGTGCAATATAGTATCTATTTTACCCAAAATATATTTTCGGAGCCTATACTGAAAATCCATTGGCGTCGGGTGGTCATTTAAACCGCCTTTGCTTCGAATTGCACCAAAGAAATCAGGACATCCTGATTCAGCCGGTACGTCAAAATGTATTCCACATTTGATTTTAATTTAAGCTCGTTGTACAAACCAACCAACGCCCTATTCGTCATCAGGATTCCCTTTTGAAAAAGTTCAATACTTTTTTTTCCTGGGAGAATTGGCGACGACATGAATTCGTTCATGCGATTCAAAATATCCAACTGATTGGGGAGATCTTTTCCAAACGGTTCCTTAAGTTTTAAAACCGTAAGAAAAATTAATTAAATTTGGGGTAACTAAAAATACCTTTCCCGGATAAGCAAATGTTCCCATGCTTGAGTTCAAAACGTCAAACCAATCATTGACGAGCTGAATAAAATCAGCAGTTTCCAAAGGTTTGTACAGCTCATACCCTACCGAATGGCACCGACGAAGGGCACTGGCAACTGAGTTGGAAAATAGCCGAGCTGCGGTCTTTACTTTTTGACGTGCTGAAATTTTAAATATGAAATGTAGGGGATTGTTTTTATAGTAGACATTTTAATTTAGTAGTAGCTTCTGACATAACTTTCCAAGTGTTATCTACGAAAGCTACAACTAACTCTAAGACTGTAAAGGTCGCTTTACATTAGACGATTCCCCAAAGGACAACAAGTGTGAGTTTACACTTTATGCCGAAATCTACGGCAATCTTGAATTTTTGTAAGGTCTAAGATTGGATCAAACTATCAATAATAGGATACTCAAGAATGTCAGCAAAGCTGTAATATGCATGTGCTAAGGGAAAATAGTTATAGCTACTTAAAATGGTCTGAGGTCAAATAGACCCCAAAAGACAGACAAAGGGTTAAGTATTTTGTAACATAGTTTAAATTACCTGACTGGTTTACTTCAAGATTTTCGTACGATATTTTGTGAGCTATCGACACGTCAGAGCTGGAAGTGTGGTTTAATAAGTCGCAAATTGTCCTAGTAGTAAGGAGATGATTGTTCCATATGATATTGTGGTCTAGATAGTGGTTTCGCACTAATTTCAGCAGGTGCGGTGCATCTGCGAATACAAAGACTTTAGAAGTATCGTCCGATGGATGTGCAAACCATGGTTTATCTAAAAAAAAGCAACAATTGAACAAATTCCAAATTACATGCTTTAAAATATAAGAAAATAGATTGCAATTTAAATTTTACCTATAGTTACTTTCAGCGACCTCCACCATAAATTCCGATTTGTGGAACCCATATCGCTAACAACCGCAACTACTTGAAAGTTTATATTTTTTAAGGCTATAATAATAGAACACAAAATGTCCCTGTTCATTGGCGTGTCGAACGCATAAAACATAGGCTGCTTCCAGGATTTTAATAACCCGCGCGCCATCACCACTTGCACATTCCTCACTGGTTTTTGAACGTGATCTCCCAGCTGGTCGTATTCATACGCTTCGGCTACTTTCATTTCGTCAAATGAAAGAACACATATTTTGTCATCATTACTTAGTTCAGACATGTCTTCCAACGCTTCAAATGACGCAGCCAGGAGACCCTCGCTCATGTCTGTTTTGCGAGACCAGCGGTTTAGAGTTGATACATGTGGAAGTGGGAAACCTTTGTCATATAGATGACTGTAGGCTCTTGGCCCAGCCGCGTTCAAGCAAATCGCACTCGAAATATCTTTCCAATGCCATTGGATAGTTTTTTCTATGTGAAAATTAATAAATTTACTTAAGTATATAATTATTTGAGCATAAATGCATTCAGTAAATCATACCTGGCGCAATCATCTTACGCATTTGACCATCCGTAAAAATATGTCTGAAATTATCCAAGACGGTTTTGGACTCATTCAGCTTACGCTGTAGGTCTTTGTTTTCCTGCTTTAGCCTACTAACCTCCCTCTTCAATGATAATATTTCCGGCTCCAACAGGGCCTCGAATATTACACAGCTGCAAATAATGTTTTGAAACATATAATAGGTAATACTAATACTGAATGAACAAATTCGATCTATAGTTCTTACTCTGTTTGGGTTTCAGAGCTTGCTGTAAGAATCTGTACATCTAAAATGACAGCACCCGAAGAACTATTTACGTCTATCGACATTGGCTCTGCCACGCAGTCTTGCAAATTTTGATTAGACCTAAATTACACAAATTTGTCATTGGATACTAATTAATATGGTAATTCTATACGACAGCACGTAACTGCTAATATACGTCCAAAAATTTCAAAAAAATTTCAACTTTAATTGCAAATATCTCTGAACAGACATAAAATATCGAAATTCCGCTTTCGGATTATTTATACGAAGGTTAAAACCCGTCGTTTGATACGTTTCCCGAGATTTTTGGACTTATATTAGCAGTTACGTGCTGTCGTATAGAATTACCATTAATATTAATATTTTCTTAAACTTATATCATTAAAGTTTCGTTTTATAAGCAACAATCCAACTTACTCAATGAAACACAACTCCGAACCTAGGTTTGGTTGTGCAACAGGCGCGCAATTAGTGTCCACAACACTGAGTAAAGGAGGATACGGTATTGCTTTTTGCAGCAGTCTCGCCTTTTTCCCACCGCAAATCATGTCTTCGCGTGAAAAATGATCCGCACAAATAAAGTCTTTTGGGCGTAATTGCACCCGGCAATTAGTTTCCCACAACAAACGCTTTTGGTCGTCAGCAGGCACCTGGAAGAAGGGTCCAGTTCCCCGTAATATTTTTTTTAAACAAACCGCGCACTTTCCCATTCCGAAACACTTTTTATTATTTATATTGATATTTAATTACAAAAAACGCACTTATGGTCCACAACAATTTATTATAATTCGTTTCTACAATAATTTGCGAAACAAACGTGCTAATAAGAATGTAAACACATAAACGTAAACAAACCCAATTCGCTTCGAGTTTGACATAAGACCCATAAGTAAAAATAAAAAAAGTTTGATACATATATCGCCGTGCGTGCACCTGTATAATTTCGCGATGGACCTTAACATATGTATTGTGACGAATTCGATTATTCCTTGATTATCAGTCCTGGGTTCGATCACTATAAAGTCAAATAAACACACGCACCGATATTGTAACTAATAGCTAGTTTTATTTTCTAGTAATAAACGCAATACAAATTTAAGAGTTTGGTAACTTCGCCGTAGTTCACTGAACAACACTTGAACAGTATACTCTACAGGTACCTCTCAGTGCATCTACTTCAGTATCGATTTTATTCTGTAGCTGTGCAATTTTCGCATCCTGCACTGCGAAGACATTCGTGCCACCTGCATGGACATACGCTCCTCTTGTTCTTCCAATTCTGATGTTATACGTGTCTCCTGTTGTTCCATCTGAGATCTCATGTATGCCTTCTGTTCGTCTAGTTGAACTAAAATCTGGGATGCCATGCTAGTCTTCTGTTCTTCCAGCTGAGATGCCGTGCTAGTCTTCTGTTCTTCCAGCTGAGATGCCATGTGTGCCTTTTGTTCTTCCAACTGAGATGTTATAAGTGTCTCCTGTTCTTCCAGCTGAGATGCCATGCTAGTCTTCTGTTCTTCCAGCTGAGATGCCATGTGTGCCTTTTGTTCTTCCAACTGAGATGCCATGTGTGTCTTTTGTTCTTCCATCTGAGATGCAATGTGTGTCTTTTGTTCTTCCAGCTGTGTTGAAATGCTAGATGACATCTGAGTCAATACAGTCAACAACGCGTTAGTGTCCACACTTGCGGCTGGAATTGTGGACTCCTTCTTTTCCATTTTTGTCGATGCTTCTTGCACAAGATGAAACACATGATCGTCAACGTTAATTCTTTCAGCTTCCATATCCTCTCGAAATCGTGACTGTAGCTCGGATTTATTGCCTGTTGTATTCAATCCACGCTGATGCAGCTCATTTTTGAGTTGCTGGATCTTCAGCTCATTCAACTTTGCCATGCCTTTGTTATCCTTAAAAACTCTCGGTATTTATTTAACAATATCACTTTTGACACCAATTGTGACGAATTCGATCATTCCTTGATTATCAGTCCAGGGTTCGATCACTATAAAGTCAAATAAACACACGCACAGATATTGTAACTAACAGCTAGTTTTATTTACTAGTAATAAACGCAATACAAATTTCATTAGCCCGATTCTGTGACTTTTAACCACTCGCCGAGCGTTAAGCTTATCGCCAAATTTCGGCGTTTGTTCTTAACGAAAGTGCGATTCTGTAACTCTCCTTTAACGCCGCTAAACAGCTGACTCTTGATGGTGATAAAATATGGCAATACTTCTGTTTTCGCCGTATTTTGCACTAAATTACATGCAAAAAACTCAAAACTATTTGGTAACTATTTTTTTTTAATTTTTCCCAACGCTAAAACACTTGCAAATATATTAACGCTGTTGTTAACACCTCGAAAATAATTCGCGACAGCTAACACTTTTCGTGTGGTTAAAAGTTAGTGAATACGGAAAAGCGTTAAAAATGGTGTTAAGCGAAGTTAACGCTAACACCTGGCGTTAAAATAGTTACAGAATCGGGCTACAGAGTTTGGTAACTTCGCAGTAGTTCACTGAACAACACTTGAAAATAAACTGATCAACCTGCCTTATATAGTCCGACAGGGTGCTTGCCTACGCACCGAGAACTTTCTTGATTATTCGCTCTTCGTGTTCTTGAAGGATCGGTGTTATTTATTGGCGATCTCTCTTCCTCTTGCTTGGTACATGCTTGCATGCATAAGCGTAGCCATCGTTATCTCTGTTGTGTTCAACTAGTGGTGGGAGTGTTATTGAGTTAGGGATGGTACATGCTTGAGAATAATCGCCACACTGCCCTCCTAAGTCTGATCGTCCCGATCAGACACATTGCCGGAACCAAACGCAGCTAGCCTTTCCAAATGGACCACCTTCATCTTATTCCTTGGCCTTCCCATAGTTTGTATGCGATATACCACATCGTTGCTCCGTTGATCATCTTATCGCTCATGATCTTAATCCGTTGTCTCACAAGGTCGTGAATTTCTCTCATTTCTTCTTCCAATACGCTAGTAGATTTCCGAGCATTTACTCCTGCATCAGCGTTTATCCCAAACTTCAAATCAGCAACCGAAAATTACTTTTGCAGGAGTCTGACCAGTTGTTTCATGTACTGCAGAGCGATATGCCATTAGGAATAAGTATCCAAATCCTTCTGGAACTTATCTACTACTTTCCTCAGGTGCTCTTCCAAGGTTCTATTGAATCGTTCCGTCATGCCATCTGACTGAGGATGTAGTGCAGTTGTTCGAAATTCGAAATGTCTGCCTTGGTCAGAATGTATCTCCATCGGTGCACCAAACCTAGCTACCCAATTGTTAGTAAACACTTCTGCTATGGTTTCTGCCTCTTGATTTGGAATAGGGCACACTTCTGGCCATTTGCTGAAATAGTCCATAACTACCAGTACATATTTGTTTCCGAGTTTGCTAGTAGGAAATGGACCAACTACATCCATGGCTATCCTCTCAAATGGCGCACCTCAGTTATACTTTTTCATTTGGCCATGGCTCCTTGATTTCCGTCCTTTACTTCACAGTTGGCAATCCACTCCGCGACCGATTGACGGCAACCAACCCAATAGAATCTTTGCTTGACTTTCTCCAAGGCCTTGGTGACTCCAAGATGACCTCCGCTTGGACCGTTATGTAATTCATTGAGTACATCAGGGGTTTTCTTCCTTGGAACGACTATCAGCTTTCGAACGCATTGACCATCCTCATTCTCCCATATTCGATGCAAACAACCGGATTCTAATTGCAAACTATTCCACTGTGCCTAATATGACTTGGCAACAGGACTTTCTGCCGACATCTCCTCTCTTCATGGTCGCTCGTTTCGCTCGATTCCATGCATTACACGTGTAAGATCTGGATCTTCGTGCTGACACCTCCTTAATTGATCCATGTTCCATTTGTCCGTAGATGTTATAGTCATGAGCCGCACATCTATAATGTCTTCCTTGGCCTCAGCTTTCGAACAATGCTTGCATTCCAAGTTACATGGTCTTCGTGACATTGCATCAGCATTTCCGTGGGTACTACCTTTGCGATGCTCTATGGAAAAGTCATAATTTTGCAGTCGCTCTATCCACCGTGCCAATTGACCCTCCGTATTACGAAACTGTGAGAGCCATTCCAACGCTGCATGGTTTGTCCTGACGTGGAATCGCTGCCCATAGAGATACTTGTGGAAATGCTTAACGCACTCTACCAATGCCAACAGTTCTCTCCGGGTTACACAATAGTTCCTTTCAGGCTTCCCAATTGTTCGGCTATAGTATGCAACTACCTTCTCCTGTCCATCAACAGTCTGGGACAAAACACCTCCTATAGCATAACCACTCGCATCTGTATCCAGAATAAACTTTGAGCCTGGAATTGGGGCAGTGCATAGTTGTTCCTTCAATGTTTGGAAAGCCACCTCTTGTTCCTTCTTCCATTCAAATCTCATATTCTTCCTGGTAAGGTCATGGAGACTACTAGCTACGCTGGCAAAATTCGGTACAAATCGGCGATAATACGTGCACAGCCCCAGGAAGCTCCGTAGCTCATGCAAATTTCTCGGTGTTGGCAAATCCTTTACGGCTTCGATCTTTTCCTTAGCAGTGCAGATTCCCTCCGTAGTTACCTTGTGACCCAAATAACTTACTTCCTTTTTAAACAAGGAACACTTCATGGGACTTAGTTTCAGACCAGCACCAGCTATTCTTTGGAAAGCTTCCTCCAAGTTCTTTAGGTGTTCCTCAAAGCTTTTTCCCAGCACGATGATGTCGTCGAGGTACACCAAACATGTTTGCCAGTGCAATCCTTTAAGTATCTGGTCCATGAGTCTCTCAAAAGTAGCTGGAGCATTGCATAGCCCGAAGGGCATTACCGTAAATTGCCAAAGCCCTTCTCCAACGCTGAAGGCCGTCTTCTCTTTATCTTCATCCTTTACCTCCACTTGCCAGTAGCCGCTTTTCAAGTCCAGTGTGGAAAACCATTTCGTGCCAGATAACGAGTCCAGAGTATCGGCGATTCTTGGCAATGGATAACTGTCCTTCTTCGTTACGTCGTTCAATTTCCGATAATCCACACAGAACCTCATTTTTCCATCCTTCTTTTTCACTAGTACTACCGGTGAGCTCCATGGACTAGCTGATGGTTCGATCACGCCGCTGTCACTCATTTCCTGTATAATTTCTCTTACTACTTGACGTTTGGCCAATGGAATACTACGAGGAGCTTGGCGGATTGGCCTTGCATCACCAGTATCAATTTGATGCTTCACAACTTTGGTCCGACCTGGTTTGAAACCATCCTTGTCAAATATGCTCGAGTACTTTGATAGAAGTTCCTTTGCCTTTTTCTGATGATCTTTTTCGAGGCCTGCCGTCCACGACTTGATATCATCTGAAAGATCAATCTTGCTGGTAGAATCATTTTCCTAATGCTGTTCACAATTGATAACTACCTCGACCTCTTGGCATTGTCCCAATATTGCTCCTTTGGAAAGTTTAATCGGCGATTTGAACTCATTAAGTACTCTTACCGGTACACGTCCATCTTGTTTTGTCAACCCACAATTTGCTTGTCCCATAATCCCCATCAATCTTTGCCCATATGATTGCTTCCGACTTCGGTGGAATTTGTTGACTCTCCTCCACAAGCACTCGCTTACTAACGTATTTGTTTTCGTAACCAAAATTTAATGGCACATCCATGTTCTGGTAATTCATAATCCTGTTTTGCAGGTCAATCTTGATGCCTTGCTCGCTTAAGAAGTCCACACCAACTATGATTTCGTCAACAATATCTGCTACTATAAAACTGTGTAGAACGGCCACGTTCCCGATTGCGATTTCACATGTTACTTCTCCTAGGACATGGGTGTCCTCACCAGTGGCCGTACGTAACTTTGCTCCATGCAATGGTCTCACCTCCTTGGTGACTAAATCAGATCGAATTATGGAATGCGATGGGCCTGTATCCACAGTAAGTAAGTGCTCTTTTCCATCCACATTTGCAACAACAGTAACATTACTAGCTTTGCTTCCGATCTGCGAGACAGAGATTATGGGGCATTCAGTTGTGGCAGCCAGTCCACGCCCCTTTCGGCTGGCTCGATTTAGTTTAACGACTGATTTGGTTGGGAGGTTTGCTCATCTCCTTCAGCTTTGCGTTTTCGTCCACTTGAATTGCTGGGGTTACTGGAGCCAGTGCCGCAATAACGTGCTATGTGACCTGGTTTTCCGCACTTAAAGCATTTAATGGCACCATTACTTTTTTTCTGTACTCCGTTCAAAGCTTCCAAAATTGTGTCTACCCAGTCTGGCCGTTCTACCTCCACGCGGTGAGCTTTGTACGCCGGCTTACTTAATAGCGAGGCTGTTTCCTGCGTCAGAGCATGCGATACCGTATCAGCAAATGTCCGTTTCGGGTTTGCATATGTGGCCCGCTCCATTCCATTTATGAAACACTGGATTTTTACTCTCTCCATATACTCTACAGGTGCGTCTGCATTTGCTAGATGGGCCAACCTCTCGATATCCGATGCAAATTCCAGTGAAGTCTCATTAGGTTTCTGGAAGCGATTCTGTAGCTCTATTTGGTATATCTGTTTCCGATGTTCGCTACCATAGCGTCTCTCACCTGAACCCATTAATGCTTCATAATTGTTCCGTTCTCCGTCAGGAATAGTCTGCAAAATTTCGGCTGCAGGTCCCTTCAATGCCACGAATAATGCAGCACCTTTGTCTTCCATGCCCCAATTATTCACAGCTGCCGTCTTCTCAAACTGTAGCTTAAATACCGGAAAAGGAACAGAACCATCAAAAGATGGGGTTTTTATCTTCGGGACACTCGTTGAAGCAGTTGGACGATTCAGTTGTCACTCCTGGATACGACCTCTCAGTGCATCTACTTCAGCATCGATTTTATTCTGTAGCTGTGCAATTTTCGCATCCTGCACTTCTAGCTGCGAAGACATTCGTGCCACCTGCATGGATATACGCTCCTCTTGTTCTTCCAATTTTGATGTTATACGTGTCTCCTGTTGTTCCATCTGAGATCTCATGTATGCCTTCTGTTCGTCTAGTTGAACTAAAATCTGGGATGCCATGCTAGTCTTCTGTTCTTCCAGCTGAGATGCCATGCTAGTCTTCTGTTCTTCCAGCTGAGATGCCATGTGTGCCTTTTGTTCTTCCAACTGAGATGCCATGTGCGTCTTTTGTTCTTCCAACTGAGATGCCATGTGTGTCTTTTGTTCTTCCAGCTGTGTTGAAATGCTAGATGACATCTGAGTCAATACAGTCAACAACGCGTTAGTGTCCACACTTGCGGCTGGAATTGTGGACTCCTTCTCTTCCATTTTTGTCGATGCTTCTTCCACAAGATGAAACACATGATCGTCAACGTTAATTCTTTCAGCTTCCATATCCTCTCGAAATCGTGACTGTAGCTCGGATTTATTGCCTGTTGTATTCAATCCACGCTGTTGCAGCTCATTTTTAAGTTGCTCATTCAACTTTGCCATGCCTTTGTTATCCTTGAAAACTCTCGGTATTTATTTATTTATTTACATGAAATATAATTATAAATAACTATATTACATAAAAAGGCAACTAGCAACATGGGCTATCGGCCTGGGTATTTATTTAACAATATCACTTCTGACACCAATTGTGACGAATTCGATTATTGCTTGATTATCAGTCCTGGGTATAAAGTCAAATAAACACACGCACAGATATTGTAACTAACAGCTAGTTTTATTTACTAGTAATAAACGCAATACAAATTTCAGTAAGCCGATTCTGTAACTTTTAACCACTCGCCGAGCGTTAAGCTTATCGCCAAATTTCGGCGTTTGTTCTTAACGAAAGTGCGATTCTGTAACTCTCCTTTAACGCCGCTAAACAGCTGACTCTTGATGGTGATAAAATATGGCAATACTTCTGTTTTCGCCGTATTTTGCACTAAATTACATGCAAAAAACTCAAAACTATTTTTTTTTTACTTTTTCCAAACGCTAAAACACTTGCAAATATATTAACGCTGTTGTTAACACCTCGAAAATAATTCGCGACAGCTAACCACACAAAAAGTGTTAGCTAACACTTTTCGTGTAGTTAACAGTTAGTGAATACGGAAAAGCGTTAAAAATGGTGTTAGGCGAAGTTAACGCTAACACCTGGCGTTAAAATAGGTACAGAATCGGGCTACAGAGTTTGGTACCTTCGCAGTAGTTCACTGAACAACACTTGAAAATAAACTGATCAACCTGCCTTGCTTGGTCACTGCCTTATATAGTCCGACAGGGTGCTTGCCTACGCACCGAGAACTTTCTTGGTTATTCGCTCTTCGTGTTCTCGAAGGATCGGTGTTATTTATTGGCATCTCCTCTTTGCATCGTATTTGCAAACACTCGCGCGATCTCTCTTCCTCTTGATTGGTACATGCTTGCATGCATAAGCGTAGCCATCGTTATCTCTGTTGTGTTTAACTAGTGGTTGGAGTGTTATTGAGTTACGGATGGTACATGCTTGAGAATAATCGCCACAGTATGTTATGTTCTAATGAGAAGTTGTGGCTCAGTCACGAATTCTAGATATCCTAACTAGGAAATTAATAATTTATATGTACATACATTTTTAATTGAAAGGCTGGGAGTAAAAAGGAGATATACTTTTTTGTGTTAGTAAAAGGGAAGTATATAAAAGTGTTTTGTAAAAAGGTGTAAAAAAAAAGAAATTCAGTAAAAGGTGGATAAATCGTTTTTTCTATTAAAAGGTAGAAATATAATTTTTTTCAATAAAAAGGAGAAAAAGCATTTTGTTTAGTAAAAAGGAGACATATCAGATTCTTCAACTCAATGGGGACATATCACGTTGCTTGGAAGAGTTTGGATGTGCATGTTAAAGCTAACTAAGTGCAAAAGGATGACTTTCGCAGATTGCGCATTTAATTATTATTACTATTAATTACTCTGTATTAAAAATTAAATTATTTACGTTTAAATTAAAGCAAATATGCATGCGTTGAGGTTTAATATGACAGTTGAAAAGTTCTTATGCTTTCATATGTACAAGTATGTATATAATTTAAATAAATTTCATTCGTCATCCTTTTGCACTTAGTTAGCTTTAACATGCACATCCAAACTCTTCCAAGCAACGTGATATGTCCCCCTTGAGTTGAAGAATCTTATATGTCTCCTTTTTACTAAACAAAATGCCTTTTCTCCTTTTTATTGAAAAAAATTATATTTCTACCTTTTAATAGAAAAAACGATTTATCCACGTTTTACTGAATTTTTTTTTTTACCCCTTTTTACAAAACACTTTTATATACTTCCCTTTTACTAACACAAAAAATATACCTCCTTTTTACTCCCAGCCTTTCAATTATAACATGTCATGTTTATTTATTATGAATAAGATTTTACATATTGATATGTACATTAGGTTTCAGTTTACAATGGCATAAATCTAAATACAATAGGCGGAATAAGTCTACGTTCAGGTAGTTTTTTGCATTGTATATAAATTTTGGCTTTGGTCGAATTATTTGAAATAATTCTCTCCAAATATACAGGTCGAAATTAAAAAATGAAAATGTTCAGGTTGTTCTCTGATTTTATAAGTTTTTTTTTGGAGTATTCAGGTTTGTTTCCAATTCCTCTCAGTATAAAGGCTAAAAGCAATTATTACATGTGACAAGCGTATACCTATTCCGACTAAATCAACTGTAAATACTTTGGTGCTAATTTTCCTTTGATTCGTGCCACAAGTTAGAGAGGGACAACCAAGAGAGCTGTAGTTTTGGTCTATTTGTCCTTTGTATATGGAACAATTTTTCTAAAAATTCGGTACGATACCGGGATCTTACTACTCGATTCCAAAAAGTATCGCTTTAAAAGTATAAAGTACAAAATATCGGTATCGAAGGGCAAAAGTATCGATATGGTATCGTATCGTATCAAAACTCGTGTCCCTAGATATTTAGTGGATGGCAGTTGGAACCATTGTTTACCCCTACTAGTTTGGCATCTTCTTTTGTGAATCGGAGTGGAAGGTAGTGGATGAAGGTACTCCGAGAGAGTGTAACGAAGAAAATTGCGTTCAGAGTTGTTTTACAGTAAAAACTACAACTAAAGATTTAAATTTGAACTATAATTTAGATTCCGTAGGAGCTGATTAGGTGTTATAACTGCTTTATATTCAATAATTTTGGTGTTTTATGTCTTCACGTTCAATTTTGCTGTATTTAAAGTTGATTGTTTTATTATTGAATACAAAGCACCCTGTGTGGTTTGTGTGTGTGTGCAGATTCGGAGTAAGTTGCGCTACTATAGTAGACATATACAAGGTGGCGCAAAAGTAATCCTCCTATCAGAAAATGCTATAAATTTTGCGATTGGCCCCTAAAGTCAGTTCTGTTTTGACATTTGTGTAGTAAACACATGCGAAATACACGTTAATAAACAATGTTACGCTACACTGCTCCAGAACGCGGAATATTGCTGACTATTTATTTGACCAATAATCGGTCGGGGCCTAACGGTTACTGTGAATGGTGAGCGCTACAGAGCAATGATCAACGAGTTCTTTTTGCCGCAACTTGATGAATTGGGATTGGAAAACATGTGGTTCCAACAAGACGGTGCAACAGCACACACTGCACGTGCCACAACCGATATGCTGAACATCGGAAGCTTACTTTTGCGCCACCTTGTACAATGGTTGGAACAAATGACAGCTCTTGCGATTCGATTGCGGTTATGGGAATGCAGTGAATCCACGAACGGCTTTATCTACTTATTTTTTATTCACGAACTGCTTTGCCGGTCGGTTATGAGAATAGCTTTTCATTGAAATTCGATTCACATTCCCTGCGGCAGGCATCCGTCGGATACCGTAATAGGCATGTATATCTTTCTTGGGCGTAAGTGCAGAATACATACATTTCGAATTTTAAAAAAATTACACAGGAATCGATAGCAGTACTTGTGGTGGTTTGAACTGTGTATTTTTTTTGTGGTGCAGATAAAAACTTTTGGGGTTATTCTATGTCAAAATGTATATTTTGTATTTCTTTAAATCAACATATTTTCAAAACTAATAGGAGGATTTGAAAATCGTTGATGCCGAGAAGTAGGTAATAAAAATAGCTTTCATTGATGATGTGCATATCTTGTATCTTTATGTTAAATATTTATAAGAAAACTATGTTTGTATGGAAAAAATTTAAAATTAATAAAGCGATTAACGTTATTATTTAATATTAAAATATTGTAGACGATTATTTGATACCCATATTTCTAGAATATTGTGCACTGTGAATGGCGTAGCCGGTGTTCGATCGGCCTAGGGCTATTTTTACGAAGCACGAACGAAGGCTGCAGAAGTACTGTTTAATATAAGTATTATATAAATACGTATTTACAACATAAAAACTTTAAATTCAGAATATGTTAATACGTCGAATGTTTATTTACATAGCAAAGACTCGATACATTTGATATTTGTTACTATTTTGAACATTGGCATCTCTATAATCAAACTATTAAATTATCGTTAAAAAACTGTTATTTTCAAAGTGAAACTAGTCGGTGAACCATGGTGATGAAAAAGTTAAATCTGTTAGATGTTCACTCCATTTTCGGAGTTCAAAGAAGTGGCACTCTTACAATAAATGCTTGGAAGGGACCTATTTTTGCCCAGAGGGTTACGTGCTTAAATTGGATGACTATGTATGAAGGTTAGTACTTTATATCAATTTTATTTATTATTCATGTGTGTGCCTAAAAAATTAAAATTTTTATATTAATTTCGACACCAGGTGTTGGAAACAAATGAAGGGGAAGAAGCCGAAGTGGGTATTCGGTGGGGCTGAAAGGGGATCAAACAGGTGTTTCCTTGTGCCGGTAGAGAAGAGACACCTTGTTAGAAATAATAAAAGAGTGGATACTAACGAACACCACGATAGCGTCCGACTGTTGGAAGGTTAGTATTGGTATATTATATGTAATTTCTGTAATTCATGCCACAATACCACCGAAAGAAAGGCTTTTTATGGTCACCCGTCTTAATATACATATATATATTTATAAGGAATTGTAAATCCTCGCATGTGGATACATTAAGGGCCGTTTACTCAATGTCTGATTAACGGCTAATCAAGGCTTTATCAAAGGTTGGTCCAAAAACCATTTACTCAATGTATGATGATCGACGATGCGCTGATTATCTTCTGATAAAAGTTATTAAAGGATGGACCGATGATTTATGGGCTTAGCAAAACAAAAAGTGACACCTGAAAGTAAAAGTCTGATTTTGTGATAAATTGTTTTGCTAACAAGCTCTGCAAGTAATAGAGTTTAAAAATATAATAACATCCGTATAAAGAAATATCACAATCGAAATTTGTTCGCCAAAATGGTTCATTTAAAATTGAAAAAAGAGCAGCTGTTACTTTTTATTCGTTCACAATGCAACTTTTGTGATTTTTTTTCCAAAACTGTTCACAATGACCAACTTTATCATAACTTAATCAGGGGTCGAATTACGTATTCCGTGAACTGAGCAGCCGTCTCTTAAAATTGCTTATTTGGTATTACGTGATACGTGAACGTATAGCTGCTATCGTAATTTGGTATTATGAGTTCAGTGAACGTACGCAAAAAATCGTAAAAGCCAAAAACTATCATTCGATAGCAAAAATACGTTCGAGTGCCTTTGAAATTAACGGTTTTTGAACAATTTTGAGTTTTTTTTTAAAATAATTGTTTTCAATCAATTCAAAAGTTATAATTAAACAAAACAAAGCAAAAACAAAAGTGCAAGAGTAACAATGTAAGTAAACAGATATAAATTAGCATAAAATATATGTATATATATATCTATATAAACTAATTTTCTCTTTCATCAAAGGACACATTTAAATAAATTAAATTAAATTATTATTAAGCTCCCAGTGAAAGAAAGTTACAGCTTCAACTAAATACCCTGCAATGATAAGCAATAATGTGTTTAGGTATATACATTCAAAATATTTAGATAAAACTCCCTTTAATTTATTCCTTATACACAATAGAATGAATGTATTCCAGCGTAAACACCACCGCTTGGAATATTCTTGAAGCTTTACTAAATCCTTGCTGACTTTCACTAAAGCAGTTCACTCTAGAATAAACGTTTTGTTAAATTACCTTAGATGCTAGATTTTGAAATGAATTTACCTTTTAACGATTTAAAGAATTTTCAATTACCAAAAACTTTGATATGCGAGAGTAAATATTTTCTTTGTTTACAAATAGAAGATGACACTTAGTCTATTACAGTTTGACATGGATTACGATACGCTACTGAACGTACCTCATAATACCAATGTTGCAGGTCATACGATTAGTCACGTAATCTTTTTTAGTACGATTGCCGTGTCAATCACTAAATTTTGTGTTCCTCGCTATAATATTGCAATAGCTATATTTATTTTGGAAGGAATTTTCGTCATCCCTTGTCAATTTTGGTTTTGTTACAAACCGGTTTCGGCGAACCGTCATCTTCAGTGCTTGATTTCGTTCTGATCTGTGTCTATCCGTTGTCTTGTATTTATAGTCTGGATGCTGTATCAGGTAGTATTAGTATTCGTGTATATGAGTCGTGTCTTACGAACGTATCCGAACGGGTACCTGCAATGAGGGTTGTTTTTAACGCTCGTTTATTAGTTGTGGTGTTATATCGGATAATTAGTTTGAGAAGTCATTAGTTCTGGTTTCTACATGACTAACGAGCGTCAAAACCCACCCTTAAGTATACACTTAACATTACTTGACCTAACATCCTTTTTTTTTGAACAAAATCACTTTGTGAGCTTGTGGATTAGGCCTACTGGGGATACCACATAAAACTAAAAGCGCCAAATACACTCTACCCCTTGGGTGGTGAGGAAATGGGTATAAAATAAAAGTGTTAATACATTTTTAAAATGTTTTCAAATAGAAAACAATTACAAAAAGTATTGTTAATGCTGGCGAAGCATTAAAAATACTTTTAAGGTCGATTATGGAGGGCTGTGTAACGCTGCGACGAAAATTGCGTTGCCCGTATCCTACAACCCAAAACTAAAAAATTTATTTCTCGAGAAAATCAAAAAACACCTTCCCAATTTTTTCAAAATCTTTAGAGGATAGTATAAGCTATAAAATATATATATTTTTTTAAAAATCGGTGCCCGCTTTCTATTAAAAAAACAACAACAAAAAATATTTTTTTTAACAAATTAGTCAAAAAAAAATTTTTTTTATTTTAAAAATTTTCCAAGTAAACTTCAATATTTTCCCCTACAATTTTTGCATACAACTTTTTTTTCTACGATTAATAGATAACGAGATAAAAATTTTTGAAAAAAAAGTTGCTAAAAAATTAAATTTGCAATATCTTGCAAAATAATTGAAATTTTGCAAAACTTTTGGGTGTACTTCAAAAGCATCCTAACCACAACAAATTGACCAAGTATGAACAAAATCTGAGATTCAAAAGTTCTTCCAGCCATGGAACGCCTCCTATGTAAGTTAAGCTGCCTGGCGACACGCAAGCATATGCTGCTGTAGCCATAGCAACGGGTGGTTGTGTGCGTAATCGGGTGATTGTCGTTTGCCCGGCCACCATACAAGCATAAAGCGCCATTTGTATTAAAAGTTCGTAGCGTGCGGACGTAAACATGTCATCGGATGACGATTTTTTATTGCTTGTTACTGCAGTTGTTTCGGCGGAAAAAAAGAAAAAAATTAAAAAAAGAAAATTCTGGATGAAAAGTTTGCATGCAAAACGTAAACAGTTTACACATGAGAACCTCTTAAAAGAGTTAAAAGCATCATGCACTCGTAGGTTTCAATAAACCGCAACGTAAAATCTTTTTCTTCCGCCAGCTTGCTCATTTCACGTTCTCACAAAACTAACACACTAATGCTTTTCAAACACGTTGGCAACGATCAAATAGACCAGCTGTCAAGCGAAAAAATCTAAAATTTTTGATTTTCATCAACGAAAGCCGACAACAAGTACGTGTGAGCACGACTACCCGTCGTTAGCGCCGATTACGCACACAACCACCCGTTGCTATGGCTACAGCAGCATATGCATGCGTGTCGCCAGGCAGCTTTAGGGCGGGTTTCACAATACATTTTTAAGGAGAACTTAAGTATACTTTAAGATTTTGCGTTTCACCAACAATTTTTTAGCTGAACTTAAGTTGAACTTAAGTCTCCAGCTTTGACGACTTAAGTTGTTCTTATCTTTATAAACAGCTGATTATATGTTGCAAAATACAATTTGGAAAATCTGGTTGAAAAATTTAAACAAATTTATTAAAATGTGGACTTTGATTGGAGTAGCGATGAAAACAGTGACTCGAAATTTGAGGAGGTGCTAAATATTATTGTATTAAGGAGATCCAAAATAATTCGTGAGCGTCCACAATATTTTGAACTATACGATGAAAAAGATTTCCGCGACCGCTTTCGAGTTAACCAACAAACTGCTTGAAATGTTCTCAGATTAATTAAAGATGATATAGAACATAAAACTGACAGGTTTGTGTTTACCTTTCTCAACAATTCCTGAAGGATTATTAATTAACTTATTGTTTTTAGGAGTTTTGCTTTGTGTCCAGAGAAGATGCTTTTATTGACACTATGATTTTATGCAACAGGAGGAATGCTGCTGCTGGGGTCTCCAAAGCAACTGCGTCAAGGGCAATAACATTAACTTCACACCACTTAGCACTTCTTGGGAAAAATTTCATAAAATATCCGAAAGGAGCGGATATGAAAGAGTGTCAAAAGAATTTGTTTAAATTGGCTAAATTTCCCAGAGTATTTGCAGCTATTGATTGCACACATATACAGATTTTATCTCCTGGTAAATTTGAATATAAAAAAATTTTTTACAGTTATAGGATTTATATGAAATACTTTTTTTAGGCGCAGCAGATGTGGAACTCTTCCGGAATAGGAAAGGATTTGTTTCCATTAACGTTAAAACGACAGTCAGCTTCGCATACAAGATATTGTTGCTCGATGGCCGGGTTCAACGCATGATGCAATGATATTTCGAAACTCAATAATTCAGTTTCGCCTAGAATCTGGCGAGTTTGAAAACGGACTTGTTGTTGTTATCACACTACTCTCGCAGGTTGAAACTGGTGAAAACTTATTTAATGAATCCCAAATTCGCACACGAAACTGCGTAGAGCGCTCATATTCTGGAAGTGCCGGTACATAGTACATGAACTATAAGTTGGATTACGTATGGACATAAAAAAGGTGGAGAGCGTTATTGCAGCAACTGTTATGTTGCATAATATTTGCTGTGACACTCGAGATGTGGTAGCTCCACAACTATGGGAAGATTTGGAGAGTGAGGTTACTAATGTACTCTCTGTACCTCACAATCATTCTAGAGATGATCAAAGTTCCAGCAGCTCCACAAGAACGTCTTTGATAAATAACTACTTTGCGAATATGTAAAAAGTTAATTGTTTGCCCACCACAATAAAAGACGTATGTAATTTTTTTTTAGATAATTTAATTCATAGTTCAGTTCAAGAAATTACAATGTTACTCAGTCAAAAATATGCTTCTTAACCCTTTCGGCTATTCTATGCCGTATGGCATGGTCGCATTTCAATGGCTGTTTTGTGACATAAACTTAAGGCATTGACTTTTTTTTTTAATTATGTATTTTTCTTTGGAGCTTTATCTCTAAAAATAAATAATTAAAATGTTCAGGGCTGGATCCAGTAAATTATGATAATTAAGAGATCAAGTGTCTCTATCGCTTTCGGACTTTTGCAAGAAAAAGTTGCTTCATAAAATTAATAATATAATAATAAAAATACTTTCGTTTTTTAACTTTTTGTATACAGTTTTTTAAAAAATAATAATCCTAAATAGGACTAATAAAAATTATGACCATAGGACAGTTGAGTAAGGCCCTACGATTTTTTTCATTTCATGCCATGCCATACGGCATAGATGTTACCCAACGGAAATAAAAAAATGCATTTGCGGCGACTGCATTTATTTTTGATCATTTCTACAGCAATATCTCATTCGTTTGATGGACGCTAAGGTCGATAGACGTTTTTTATACAGCTTTTGACTGGATTTATGTATATATGTTATTACCATGTCTCATAAGCTAAACAAAGATCAAATTGAAAATATCTTAGTTAATTTTGAAGACTCGGACTTATCTGATCTCGAAAATGACAATGATGAGAATGAAAATGATGTTCTGGATACTTTATTAGAAACCTTAAATGATAACAATAATAATTCTTTTTTGATCGAGGAATTAACAAACCCAGATGGGAATAACCATTTATTTGAGAGAAATTTAGATGCAGATGATATTCCGGATCTCGCTGAATCTACGAATCCAAGATTTCATAAAATAGATAGTTTTAGGTGGGCAAAATGGTCGTGGGATGCTCCAAGCTTAGATTTTTCTGTAGCTCATCCCAAGCACGATCTGTTGCTGTGACGAAATGATGGTTCCTTGCAAAGCAAAAACTGGATTGAAACAGTATATGCCCAAAAAGCCCATTAAATGGGGACTAAAAGTATTTTGCCTATGTAGCTCGAATGGAATTGTATATGATCTCGAAATATATCAAGGAAAAAATACTATTGTTGGGGAATCCAGTTTAGGATTTTGCCCGGATATTGTAATTCATCTCTGCAAAACCATTCCAGAAAATAAAACCATAAAATATTCTTCGATAATTATTTTACCACTCTTAATTTATTAATATATTTGCGAGAAAAGGGAATATGGGCAACAGGCACCATACGTGGAAATAGAAATGCTCCACTAGGTACAGAGAAGGAGTTGAAAAGATTAGGAAGGGGCTCTTATGACTATTGTATTGAAAGAAACCAAAATATTTGTGTTCTAAAGTGGTTGGATGGTGGATGTGTTCAATTGGCTTCGACTATTTATTGTGACAGAGAAACTAAAGAGGTAACCAGATTTTGTGCTGAACAAAAGAAGAAAATTGCTGTACCACAACCTAATATTGTAGGTGTATATAATAAATACAGGGGAGGAGTTGACAAGATGGATTTTTTAATATCATTGTATCGAATTTCTATACGAAGCACAAAGTGGACGCTAAAACTTTTCGACCATTTTATTGATTTAGCTGTGTGCAACTCTTGGCTGGAATATCGCATTGATTGCGATAACAACAATATAAGAAAAAAAGATCAAATGGATTTACTTGTGTTCCTAAATGATGTTGCTGAGGGGTTGGTATTACAGGCGCCGGCTGCAAGCGTTTCCAGAAAACGAGGAAGACCCAGACAAATTGTGGATGAGGACCTTTCCGGCAACGCCATCAACTTCGACACCTAGGCTATCTTATGAAAGGAAACCTTCGGTTTCAATTCGATTCGACGGAATTGATCATTGGGTGACCCACACAACTGTAAGACGTGTATGTAAAGCTGAAGGATGCAAGGGATATTCTAGATACACTGGTTCAAAATGTAACGTCCATTTATGCATTCCAAATGGTACAAATAACTGTTTCAGAGAATACCATGAAAAATGAGGTGAGTTCTACTTTTTTTAAATATTAGTTTCAAATATTAATTAATTTCTTTTCTTTTTCAGGCGGAGGTGGATCTACTTTGTCCATGGAATTTGAGCTGAGTTTACCTTGGATACACATTTCATGTTTTCTACTTTTATTTTCTATATATTTTGTTATGTATGTGAATTATTAAAATCAATATATCATACTTTGTACTTATGCCTTTTAAGTTTTAAAATAAAAACATTATTTATTTAAATTGGTTGTACCTAAAAATTACAAAAATGGTAGGGAAACGGTATTTTACAGTGGATTTATTAAAAATATATATGTATATATATATTTTTTTTCATTTTAAAATTTTATGTATATGTGCACAATTTGTATATTTCACACATAAAACCTCTGAAGCTACATTACGCACGTATGTGAAATTTCTTTCCGTTAAGTACATTCTATGCAATACGGCATGGTGCCAAAAAACCCCTTTAGAAAAAAAAATTTTGAAAAATTCTTTTTGATTGATCATTAGGATGGCTTAAAGAGTAAGAAAAACGCAAAAACAGATTTTTAAGACCAAAAACAAAAAAGAAGTACCGAAAGGGTTAAATAAAATCACCTTTTGAAAAGTCTTCAAGTACTTTCCTCGTCATAACAAATTTGTATTGATTTTCACTAAAAAATTGCTTTTCTTTTTTGCTATGGTCGTTACATTACATCTTTTTTTCACTCGTTTCAACACATTATATTATTTACTAAACTTTTAATTTGCAATACAATTTCACGATATTATGTTTTGGTAATTGTTTCCTTTAGGAGACAACTGCTAAAACACGTCGGAAATTATCGGGAAAGGTATCAAAAGACGCGTTTTGACCTCGGTAACAATAATCCAGAAGCGAATTTTCGAGTTTTTGTTTCAGTGAAGAGATATTTGCCATCAAAGTTGAAAATTTTCTGTCATTTTCATGTGGTTGTTGTAATCACAGATTAGGGTGGATCGAAAAGTGCAAAAAGTGTGTTCTGCGCAGAAATACTGTGGACCGCGTAGCCGGTGTTGGACCGGCTAAGGGTTATTTTTTTGAAGCGCGGCCGAAGGCCGCCTACGCAGAAAGGTGTTCTGCACATAGATACCTTGGATCAAGCCCCCTATTTGGGATCGGACCCGAGTCATTTTTGGGTTTTTTTCGAATAACTTTTCACTGAAACAAAAAATTGAAAATCCGCTTTCGGATTGTTGATACCGAAGTCAAAACGCGTTGTTTGATACCTCTCCCGACATTTTTGAACGTGTTTTAGCAGTTGTCTCCTAAAGGAAACAATTACCTTTTTTTTTTTGTACAAGACTGCTGTCAAAATATGTAAACAAAACATTTCGTTGCAGTGTTACCGTATTTCACCATTAAATATTTTCCAAACTTAGGTATGCATTCTAAAACGTAAACTTGAGTAAAAACTTAAGTTATGCTTGGCTAAGATTTTTCCTAACTAAAACTTAAGTATACTTACTTTTGAAAATACGCTTTTCCAAATGCTGAATGCGATAAGCTGAAATTGAAAAATAAATTTTAAGTTTAGACTGCATACAGGAGTTGGTCCGCAGATAACTGGTAAAACATGGCCAAAAATCTCGGGAAAATTGTTAAAAGACGGGTTTTGACTTCAGTATCAATAATCCGAAAGTGCTTTTTCGAAGGTTTTTTTGTGCAGAACTTCTTTGTGCGTGGCGGCGTTTGGTCGCGCTAAAAAACGTTGCCTTTGGTCGGGCTGAAAATAAATTACCCTTAGCCGGTCCATCACCGGCTATGCCATTGTCAGTATTTTTGCAAAAAACTCACTTCTGTACATTTGAGAACACCCTATATTAGAAAAAAATGTCTAGTTTAATTTCAAATATCTCTACACAGAAATAAAAAATTTTAAATTCGCTTTCAGATTATGGATACTGAGGTCGAAACCCGCCTTTTGACACTTTTCCCGAGATTTTTGGACATGCTTTAGCAGTTATCTCCCAGGGGAAACACTGACCAAGTAAAGGCAATGGACAGTCATTAGCTGTGGTATCAGTCAATCTCACCATCTCATGTGCCACTCATGGCCAATTACAAGTTACCTAAAAACGATGGTTTAAAATATTTTTTAAAAACGGTGTTGATTGGTCAAACAATTGAATTCGAAGGCCGGTGGAAAAGTATTTGACATTACAATTTGAATATGTTCCTCCAACGAATGAGGACCAAAAAAGAACAAAAAAATTACCTGTTAATTAAAATTACCATATAACTATAAGGCCCTGTGCCAATCGGTTGAAAATTGTAAATTTTGACATAGCGAAAAAAAGTTCTGACATTTATCGCGGTGACTATGAACGTCAGAATTTACCCTAGCCCAAATTTTGACAACTACGAATGTGTACACATATATGCATTCGGTATTGCCAATCATATTATTTCAAATGAATTTATATGCCAACACGTTATTAAATAACAAATAATTTAATGCAAAAGATACGAAATATAATGGCTGAAAAAAACGTACATTTAAAATTTATTCACAGACTATTTGTTTTCGCACGTAATTTTTTCAGATGTCAAAATTTACAAGTGTCAAAATTTACCATTTCATTTGGCACAGCGAAATAAAAAATAGTTTTACACCATAGAAAATTTGTTCACCTCATTTTTCCTCTGAGTAAAATGTTTCCGATTAGCACACGGCCTAAGAAGGCCCAGCAGCGAATGCAAGTGGACTGTAGGTAATTCACCAATGTACCTGCGTGTAAATTGCTTGAATTCACTACGTTTTAATTAATTATTCGCAAAAAAAATAGTTGGAGTTACAAAAACGTTTCATTGTGAATATTGAATAAAAATAAGTGTGTAAAAAGCAGTGGTGAATTACCTACCCGCGAATTGATGGTTTACTGTTTCCCTTCTTATAGTTATATGTTCTTTGCTTATTCTCTATAAATTTAAAATAGGATGTATGTATGTGGTTTATGGACTCGCAAAACTACTCGGCTGATTTTCTTCAAATTTTCAGGATAGATTAGTAGGTAAAGTTGTTTTTAGGGAAGTGGACCCAGGACCGCCCTATTCTAAACAATCGTATATATGGCTGGATTTGCTTGAAGTTTGGTATGTAGGTAGCGTTATGCCTAGGTTAAAATATGGAATGATTTTTCTTCCGGGAAGCAGACCAGGGGCCGATCTATTCTAAACATTCATATTTATGACCCGATGTGCTTGATATTTGGCGTGTAGCTAGCCTCTCATCTCAATAAAATATGATATAATATATCTTCCGAGAAGTAGGTCAGAGACCGCCCAATTTGTATGGAGGTAGAATTTTGCTTAGGTTAATACATAGAATAATTTTTCTCCTGGGAAGTGAACCCGAAAGCGGTTAATTCTAAAATATCATCTTTGTAATGCGATTTCTTTCAGTTTTAAAAATTGGACATAATACAAGGTGGCGCAAAAGTAAGCTTCCGATGTTCAGCATATCGGTTGTGGCACGTGCAGTGTGTGCTGTTGCACCGTCTTGTTGGAACCACATGTTTTCCAATCCCAATTCATCAAGTTGCGGCAAAAAGAACTCGTTGATCATTGCTCTGTAGCGCTCACCATTCACAGTAACCGTTTGGCCCCGACCGATTATTGGTCAAATAAATAGTCAGCCATATTCTGCGTTCTGGAGCAGTGTAGCGTAACATTGTTTATTAACGTGTATTTCGCATGTGTTTACTACACAAATGTCAAAACAGAACTGACTTTAGGGGCCAATCGCAAAATTTATAGCATTTTCTGATAGGAGGATTACTTTTGCGCCACCTTGTACCTATAATTTTTATAGAATAGATGTTCTTAAAAAATGTATACCAACTAATTGTTTCGACATATACCGATGTCTGTAGTGGTTACTTCAGTATGCATAATTTTTTTCCCTTGTATGTATATCATTCACAACATTTATTAAGATAATACCTACATACACAGAAAACAATTTTTTACCTGTCGATTCTGTAACTATTTTAACGCCAGGTGTTAGCGTTAACTTCGCTTAACACCATTTTTAACGCTTTTCCCTATTCACTAACTTTTAACCAAACGAAAAGTGTTAGCTAACACTTTTTGTGTGGTTAGCTGTCGCGAATTATTTTCGAGGTGTTAACAGTAGCGTTAATATATTTGCAAGTGTTTAAGCGTTTGGAAAAAGTAAAAAAATTTGTTTTGAGTTTCTTGCATGCAATTTAGTGCAAAATACGGCGAAAAGAGAAGTATTGCCATATTTTATCACCATCAAGAGTCAGCTGTTTAGCGGCGTTAAAGGAGAGTTACAGAATCGCACTTTTGTTAAGAACAAACGCCGAAATTTGGCGATAAGCTTAACGCTCGGCGAGTGGTTAAAAGTTACAGAATCGGGCTACTGAGCTCACAGGAACAAAGGGTTTGAAAGTTTAAATTTTTGAGGCTGGAAAGTACTTGCACTAAGATAGTATTCGTCTTTGTTTGAACGTTTTATGTACAGTGGTTCACAGCTTATTTCAACCAGCATCCGTTTCGAATTTCAAGTTACTATTACTTTCCAAGCAAACCGAATTCTAAAATATTTTAAATGCCCACCTGTACATTAATGGTTTTCATACACAAAATTAAATGCGCTTATTTTCAGATATTATTTTTAAGTCAATTTGTAATACAAAAATCAAAAACAAGTTTTCATATTAATATAACTTTAGTAGTTCGTATGTCCTCCTTTCATATCTACCACCGATTTCAACCTTTTTGGCATCGACTGAACTAATTTTCGTGTTGTTTCTGATGTAATTTTGGACCATTCTTCCAACAAAGCGTTTTTTAGATCTGTTTTGCTTGTAATTTTATGTTTGCGAATATTTTGATGTAATATTGCCCACAGATTTTCTATAACGTTCATATCAGGGGACTGAGCAGGTGGTGACATTAAGTGGGGGCAGTTCCATATCAGCCACGACTGAACAATGCCGGACTTATGCTTGGGATCATTGTCTTGATAGTATCGAAAATTTTAACGAATACCAAGATGTTCCGCACTCTGTAACAGATTGGCCTTCAATATGTTCAGGTACATTATTTTGTCCATCGTATTGTCTCTAAACGTCAAGTTACCAACGCCCGCTGCCGACATACAAGCCCAAACCATAACGCTTCCACCGCCGTGTTTCACTGTCGCCTTTAAATTTTTATTCTGCAGCTCGGTATTTGGAAAATTTTGTTTGGTGCTATTCTACCCTTATTATGGACTCTGTTCTCGTTTACAAAACGCGATATAATTGACTGCACTGTTGAGTCACTTAAATTAACCATTCCAGCAATTTTCCGGCGCGAGTGACCATTTTTGAAGTGACTGAGGACTAACGGCGGCCGCCGTGGTGTGAAGGTAGTGTTGCCGGCCTACCACACCGAAGGTCCATGGTTCGAGCCCTGGTACAGGTAACATCAAAAGTGATTTGAAAAAAGTTTTTCAAAACGGGGTCGCCCCTCGGCAGTGGTTTGGCAAACTCTCCGAGTGTATTTCTGCCATGACAGGCTTCTCAGCAAAAATTCGTCTCCTTTGTAGATGCCGTTCGGAGTCGGCAAAAAACTGTAGGTCCCACCAATTTGTAGGGAAAATTCAAATCGGCACACCACAAAATGGAAGAGAAGCTTGGCGCAAAAATCTCTTAGGAGGTTTATGAGGATATACCTGCTGTATATCGCGCCATAGAGAGAGAGGACTAACTCTCGCTGCTCAGTAGTGGTGCGCTTTCCCATATTTAGAATATGCGTTTGTATTTAATTCAGGTGACAAAAAACATTTAAACTGTTACACATGCGAGATTTAATAATGAAAAAATTAAAAAAAAAACAAAATTGGCATGCAAATCTGCCTGGTTGAAATAAGCTGTAGCGTAGGAATTTGCCGTGGTTTTAGTTTTTATGTTACAAAGTCGTTGAAGCCATATCTTTTCAAACAAATTTAGCTACCTTAGTGTAGTAAAAACATAATTCTTGAAATTTGCATTTTAATTTGTTATAATTTTTGTTTGTTTTTAAGTATATAAACACGTAAAGATGTAAACGTATGCTGGTTAAAATAAGCTGTGAACCACTGTAGTTACCAAGAACATTTAAATAATGTTATTAGCCTATACATATGCATTGACATACCTGTATGACAAAATCGTTTGTTTGCATGAATACAGATAGATAAGGGTTTAAAAACAGTTTTTCTTTTAATTAATCGCATGAAAAGTACCTGCGGATAGTATACAAGGTCAACAACTAATATATCATCTCATAACAAATGAAGTCGCTGCACAAACGGTAGTGAATTCTAAGATTATTTCATCATACGAAGTACCACTATTGACATAAATAAAAAAAAATATTTAATAATGCCACCAAAGAAAGCATCATTTGGAAGAAAAATGCCAAAAACAATGCACATGGGGGAATACAGAGCAGATGAAACGGAAACCCAACGAAATATTCGACTTGAAGCAAATCGTGTCCGAGCTACAACCTCCAGAGATGCTGAAACATTGGAAACTCTCCTCCAACAAAATCGTGTGAGAGCTTCAACCTCCAGAGACGCGCTGAAACACTGGAGCAAAGGGAAACTCGCCTACAACAAAAGCGTGCATGTGCTTCAACCTCGAGACACGCTGAAACACTGGAGCAAAGGGAAACTCGCCTCCAACAAAATCGTCTGAGAGTTTCAAACGTGAGAAACTCCGAAAATTCTGCAAAACGCCACGAACGGCTTCAAGCTAATCGATCACGATTTACTCATTCGAGAGAAAGAACACAGCTAATGTTGGCGGCATATAATTATGACAAAAACATAGGCCCGGTTTCACCAACTCGACTTAACTTAGTTAAGTACCGATTTTCACTTTTTCAGTTTCACCACCTAACTTAGCTAAGTCACAACTTAGTCAACTTGCCAGCTGACTTATTCTCGACTAAGCAGTGTTGCTGTGGTTCAAAACCTAAATGTCAGTAATGTTGCTTATTTGTTTTGTGCAACGCCCCAGTCGGAAACTTCACCATGCTTGACTTTAACAGGGTAAGCGTAGATGCATGTGAACGCTTGTTTTCTAGCATGCAACCATTACGAAACTATCGTTTTCAATTAAGCGCTAATTTTAGTGCCTTCCAACTAAAGAGAAATGGGTGTAAGATCAATACATTCCTTCTTGTATGGCCATACATGCCCTTTTCGCACTGGGGTATTGGGATGCGCAGAGTTGTCTGGTATGAAAAAATACTACTATGCATAAAACAGCTGATCGGGTTGTTGTGCTCAAAATTATTTAAGTCGCTCAGTTGGTGAAACCCAAAATTAAGTTAGTCTCGAATCTGTGCTAACTTAAGTCACGACTTAGTTTTAGTCTTTGTCGCGTTGGTGAAACCGGCCCATAGACTATATAAATCATCGTGATGTCGCCATTGGACCGATGAATATAGTCTGTCCGCATTGCCATGCTTTAAAGTTGAAGAAGGAGTCTCCAGGACTGTGTTGTTCAAATGGTAAAATAGTTTTGCCGTCGATAATGGCAGCCACCTGAACCACTTTTGAGCTACCTTTCTGGCAAGACTCCAATTTCAAACCACTTCCTTAGAAACATACGCGAGTACAATTCTTGCTTTCAAATGACTTCATTTGGAGGAACGGAAATTATATCTGACGGTGGTTACATGCCAACATTTAAAGTTCAAGGCCAAATATATATCAATATTGGATCATTACTTCCTCTGCCACAACAAGATGCCAGATTTCTACAAATCTATTTCACTGGAAATGATGAGCTACAAGTAGAACAGCGTTACGCAATTTCTTCTGGGATTTAACGAGAAATCATTTCAAACTTACAAAAAATGCTTAATGAACAAAACAGTTTGATTGACCTCTTTAAAACAGCTATCGATGAAATGCCATCAGATGACTATACTGTTGTAATTAGAGCAGACAAAACTCAAGTTGGTGAACACGAAAGGCGCTTCAATGCTCCAGTAATAGGAGATGTTGCAATTGTAATAGTTGGCACCGATTCGATCGACGTGACATCGTCATCCACCGGCGAAATGATAATGTGAAGAGAATAGCGGAAATGCATCGATCGTATGATGCACTGCAATATCCAATGCTGTTTCCACATGGAGAAGATGGGTATCATTTCAATATCAGGCAAGTTAACCCCAGCACAAATGAAGAGACGACAAAAAAAGTGTCATGCAGGGATTATTATGCTAGCCGCCTGGAAATAAATCCAATCATATTTTGAAATGTCGTCAACAATTTCAAAAGTTCATTGTGGACATGTACGCGAAAGTCGAAAGTGACCGTCTTCTTTTCATTAAATCAAAAGAAGCTGCGAGTTGAGGAATACCTTCATTTATGCAGTTGCCAATACTTGGAGGAGGCGGCCGTGTGTAGAAATCCACGAAACTGGGGAAAGTTTCTGATCGCCAATCACCTGGGAATGGCCAGAGCGATTCTTTTGCTTTCGGTTCAAACAGCTCACTACTTCCGTCCGCTTGCGCCCAAGTATCCTCTGGGTAACCACCGAACACCCATTTGGTGGTGAGCTAAACGTGAGAGGGCGACAACCTGGTAAGGCCACTCCGACACAATCGGTTTAAGGGCTTGCTGGGGGGATTCAAACAGCAGCGTCTGATCACCATGTGGTGCGGCTGCAAGCGGGCGTCTGTCTTTGATCAAGCGGCTCGCTATACAAACCTGCAATTGATTTCAACCTCCCGTGAAACGGGTTGTCTGTTCCAATGAAATTCAATAGAAAAGCCTCGGATATGAGGACCCCTTTTTTAGATGACAACACCCGCAAAGGAAATAAGGATTACGAGATAAGGGTATGTACCTGGAATGTTCGGTCCCTTAATGGTGAAGGCGCCGCTGCCCGGCTGGTTGAGGTCCTGAGGAAAGCAAAAGCTGACATCACCGCCATGGACGGGGCGAGGAGACACCATCAAAACACCTTGCAACATCTACTGGAGTGGGCATGAAGACAAGCGCAGATTCGGCGTGGGATTTGTGGTGGGAGAAGAGATTCCGTCACCGAGAACTGTCGTTCACTCCCGTGAACGAGCGTCTCGCCGCCATCCGCATAAAAGTACGATTTTTCACCATATCGTTTATCTGCGCTCATGCACCGACGGAAGAGAAGGACGACGTGGAAAAGGATGCATTCTACGAGCGCCTGGAAGAAGCATACGAGCGCTGCCCCCGCCATACATCAAAGTCGTACCTGGCGACTTAAACGGCAGGGTGGGTAAGGATGTTGTATTCGGCCCCACTGTCGGGAAGTTCAGTCTCCACGATCAGACTTCGCCAAATGGATTCAGGCTGATCGACTTCGCCGGTGCCCGAAACATGGTCATATCCAGCACTAGGTTTATGCACAAGAAGATCCATCCAGATCGACCACGTTGTGATAGACGGACGGCATGCTTCCAGCGTTTTAGATGTTCGCACAATACGAGGACCTAACATCGACTCTGATCATTACCTAGTAGCAGCCAAGATCCGTACCCGCCTCTGTACGACAAAAAACGCAGGGAAAGCTGAACGTCGAAAAGTTGCAATCGCAACAGACCGCCAATTGTTTCGCAGATCGCCTCTCACACCTGCTCTCTGAGAGCACAATTCAACCTAGTTTAGCATTGGCGTCATTTCGAATGCAAAATGAGATTGCAGTAGCATTATTAGGGATTGCAGCAACACTACTTGGAGGTGGACGTACGGCACATTTATCTCTTAACCGTCCATTAAATTTGAACCAGACTAAAACACCTTCATGCAACATCAGCAAGAACTCTGGTTTTTTAGCATATTTGGGGGAAATTTTGCCAACTAGCAAAAATTTGACGACTGGCTTCAAAAAGTCGAAAAGTTTTTCGACCAGGCGGTGCTTATGTCATAAAACCAAACAATGCGAGACTGTTATGTGCTAAAGATTAAATGCAGCATATTGCATTTTCGGACATTGGTTACGAAAAAGCGTTCATGGTGGCGTATTAAGTAATTGCACATTTAGCCAATTCAAGTCATATGTTTTTTGTTTTCAACAATTTTTTGAGGCTATGTAAATTTGCAGCACATGTGCAAAAATATACACATTTTTACAAAATCGTTCAATTTATTCCATTCGCAAACGTCAGATGATTTTATTTTAACAAAATCACACAACACGAGCGGCAAATCAGGAGTCGAATTATGTTATACGTATCGTGATCGAATGCGAAGTTTTAAATCACAATTCGGAATGACGGCATACGTGGCCAATTGGCTGGAAGTACCGGTCGGTTTAATTATGCATTATTACACTTTTGAAAAGTTTGACAGTTTCAAAGTGATTGTGATTTAAAATACGATTTACGATCACGGAAGGTAGGTCGAAATTCCGCTCCAGCAGAAATTTGCTGAATAAGAAAAAATAACAATATTGTCACTCTTTTTAATTCGAATCGCAATTTTCGTTGAAGATTGCAGAGTTGATGTCAACATTTATAATGCTAATGCGAAAATAAACTGCATTTTGTTGCATTTAGGTGTCTACATTTTTATGGTAAATGTGAAAATAAATGCTGAATTTCCTTTCAACCATCTAGTTCATAGCCCCGACTGTAGACGGGGTTTAGAAAGTCATCTAATATACAACTTTTTAGAAATTGAAAATAAACTTTATTCAGCACTGTACAGAATAACTTAATCTTCCTTTATTTGTCTTTGATTTTGCCGATGCTGTTGTTTGAATTGAGCATATGCCAGTTTCCTGACCACATTGTTGCATTTACATGCAAAAATTTTATCCTTATCTGGACCACTGTCAGCTGGAACACACCAATTGATTCGCTTGCTTTGAGTTGGTGAACGTTTAATCATGTGCCAAAGCTATTCAAATATTTGATTTGTATGGACTTTCTTGTTTATAGGCGCCTAGTACAGATGTCGCCTACAACCAACAAGTTAGTTTAATTTTGAACCAGATAAGATTTTGATTCTATCACCGCAAGGTGACGTGAAATACATCAGAGCGTACGGTACTTACCAATGGTACTTACCTTCTGCGTTTTCACCACCTTAGAGATAACTGTCAAACCTACTACACATTTTTACCATGACTTTATCCGTATGAAAATATGGTGTTTGTCGCAGCTACTCACAATCGACATATGGTGATATACGTTAGGCGGCGCCCCACACAATAACAAAACCTACCGCCAACCAGTACTACTGTTATTGTTAGGGCCGCTTGCCCCAGAATAATGCAACTATTTTAAGATATTTGAAACTGAAGTTTAGTTTGGTTATTATTACAAGACAAAATTTAAATATCTTTGGCAATAAGGAAAACTACGACAGTCATTTTCGTCACGTTTTCAGTAGAGCCAGAGAACGTTATATACATGTTATATAAACGTTCTCTGGTAGAGCGCTTTAAACATTGAAATTGTAGTGTAAATGCAAAGAACGTAGAACACTAGAGTAGGCGCTAGAGTTGACTCATGTTTGTGTCATATCTGATTGCACACAGCCAGCAAGCTCATGGTTAGATTTTTCTCATTGCCTTTAGGACCGTTTACACCGTCTTCGGTTAGCGCTATGCGCCATTTAATTGGCGTAAATCGTTCGGTTAGATGTCAAATTAATCGCCGATTAGGGTTAACCGGTTTTTATGAAAGTGGCCCTTCAGAAACATTCAACTCAATGTATGACCAGTGACTTATTGAAGAAGATAGTTTTACTACAGGAGTTGTCAGATGCGTCAGGGCAGGCTGCTGAGGAGTCTCTTATAGAGAAAAACAAGCCAGTAAACTTAGAGAAAACGAGCAGAAGGTATTCTTAATGGCCCATAATCATAGTCGTTGCTTAACACGCGTTTTAATTAAAATCTTTACTTCACTTAGAAAGACATTTAAAATGTTGGTCAATTATAGTCATATTAGACAAAGATGTTAGCTAAAATGATAAGTAACAGGGTATCCTTATGAAAAAAAAATAAAGTTAGAGGTATAATTTTTTTTTTGTTTTGCGAGGTCACCCTGTGTCAGCTATTTAGTTCACAAACCATAGCATATCTGTAGCAAAATTTTTTAAAATTAAAACTGCGTCATAGACAAGAAATGTATTTTAAGTTGCCTATGACAGACATGAAATGATGTTTATTATAGAATCATGTTTAAGTTGATAAAGCTCTATTTTAATTCGACTATGGTTATGGGCCAAACAATTTAAAGTTAGATACCTAGTCAAATGAAATTATATGAAAAAAAAGAAAATGTGTAAAGAAGTAATGTTAGCCTTATAGGACAGAATTCAATCGGGGCATTAGTTTAATCTTATATGCCCGTAAAGCTTGTATACAATGTAAACCTCGTAAACTTTTATGAAAAATGACATATATACGGGCTTTACACAATTTACGATGCGTGTAACCATGTAAACGAATACCCTGAATGTATTTCTGGTAGTTGTTTACGACCGCCACCAAGTGCTAAAACACGTCCACGTCAGGAGACGGTCCCAGGAATCATAATTCGAATCCGGAGCATAATAGGAACCCGTAACAATACGCAGGATTGACTGAGAATTGTTTAAGTGTTAGTGCACTCAGCGGTCCTCGTGTCACACCTACTTGTATTCGACTGTCGTCGTGTCTCTGCCGGCCTTGATTGGCTATAGTCTAAAATTTTCGATTTCTCAATTTTTGAGGGTGGTAATATTGTGCTGCGCTAGGCAGTTGCACTTACAGCAAATAATTAGTACCCTCCTCGTCAATCATGCCCCGAGACGATCAAATTTACCATGCGTCAATTTAAAAAATCAAAAGTTGAAGTGAAGCATGCTTAGCGGTCCCAGAAAAACCGTCGAAATTGACGAGGCCAAAATGGGACGCCGAAAATATAACAGAGGTTGACCAATAGATGTTCAGTGGGTGTTTGGAGGCATAGAGGGTAAATAAAAATGTATGTCGTGGCTGTCCCAGACAGGACCAGAGACACATTGCTAAGTGTGATAAAGGACAAGATTTTGCCGGGGACTACCATAATTACAGATTTCTGGAGAGCATATGATAGTCTCAATGAGCACGGATACAGGCACTTGTCGGTTAACCACTCTAAAAATTGTGTAGACCCTGCTTCCGCGCCACACCCAAACCATCGAACGCAGCTGCTGCGAATTTCGGTCATTTGTACCCGAAATGGCCGAACAGATGATAGTTTCAACGAATACATAGGAGAATTCCAATTCATAAGGAAGAATACCGATATTGGAGACCGCATCCCTCCAAATCAAACCTAATGTGTCTCTGCATGGTAAGTTAAATGTATATACATAAGCAAAAGAAAAATGTTAACTAATTAGTAACAATAATAAAAATTATTTCTTTGTAGAAGTTGATCGTAAATGGATGGTGCTTTGACAATGATTGTCTAATAAAAATCACCAATCGCACACTCGGCATAGCAGGTAAAATGTCGAAAAAATTTCATTAACTTCGCCGTTTACTTAACTAATTTATACCTTTACAGAAAATCAAGTATTCTCTTGCGAATCGGAGTGGAAGGTAGTGGGTGAAGGTACTCCGAGAGAGTGCAATGAAGGAAATCGCGTTCAGAGTTGTTTTGAAGTAAAAACTGCAACTAAAACCTCCAATTTAAACTAAAATTTACATTCTATAGTAACTGATAACGTGTTATAACTGCTTTATATTCAATAATTTGGGAGTTTCAAGTCTTCATGCTCAATATTGCAATATTTAAATTTGATTGTTTTATTACTGCATACAACGCACCCTGTGTGGTTTGTGTGTGTGTGCAGAGTCGGAGTAAGTTGCGCTACTTGTAGACATATACTATGGCTCAAGGTCAAGAATAATAATTTTTCACTTTTTGAATTTTTATGAAAATTATTATCGTTTTTTTAATTTTTTTAGTAATTTTTTTTTAAGTAATTAAAAGTTTTTTAATTGAATAGAGTAGGAAAAATGTTTAGAGACAACCGCCATAGCTTTTCTAATATATCCATTTCGGAAGCTGCAAAGCTTCTTCATCAGAGAAATTTTGGCACCATCATGATCACACTACTAACTGTCAAATGGTGGAAATGGTTCATGCATATGGTACAGAAGAATAGAACTAGGAGTTTTATAGTTAGCAATGCATGCCATAATTTCTCTGATGAAGACGCTTAGCAGCTTCCGAAATGGATCTATTAAGAAAAGCTGTGGCGGTTGTCTCTGAACATTTTTCCTAATCTATTCAATTAAAAAACTTTTAATAATTTATTAAAAAATGATTATTAAAAAAATAAAAAAAACAATAATAATTTTCATAAAAATTCAAAAAGTGAAAAATTATTAATCTTGTCCTTGAGCTTGTTTCATGAATACTTGAAAACATTGTTTACCCGTACTAGTTTGGCATCTTCTTTTGCGAATCGGAGTGGAAGGTAGTGTATGAAGGTACTCCGAGAGAGTGTAATGAAGGAAATCGCGTTCAGAGTTGCTTCAAAGTAAAAATTACAACTAAAACCTCCAATTTAAACTTAAATTATTATTTTATATTAACTGATAACGTCTTATAAATAATTTATATGCAATAATTTGGGAGTTTCAACTCTTGTATGCAGTATTTAAATTTGATTGTTTTATTACTGCATACAACGCACGCTGTGTGGTTTATGTGTGTGTGCACATTCGGAATAAGTTTCGCTACCCTGCAAAAAACGGAAATACTCCGTTTCATACTCCTAAAGGAGTATCAGAGTACTCCAACACTTATCCTTATTCATATAAAAAAGGTTGTCCAATTTACATGGCAATGTCCGGTGATTGGATCACCTAATCCATCTCGGAGTACTCCGTTTCTTTGCTTTTGAATACTCTATAGACCACCTACGTGAGAGTTTTCTCAAAATGCTCCCATGGGACTACTCTATGGAGTATTCAACAGCAAAGCGAGAGTGGGAGTAGGTGGTCCGCAAAAGAACACATACTCCCTTCTCGCTTTCGTCTAGAATACTCTTTTCTTCTTCTTTAAATGGTCATCTAACCGCCTGGGCGATTTTGACCGTCCAACATAGCTCGCCAGTCGTTTCTTCGTTGCGCCAACTGGCGCCAACACCGCGGGATCGCAAATCGGTCTCCACTTGGTCCTTCCATCGGAGTGGTGGTCTCCCTCTTCCTCTGCTTCCAAAGGCGGGTGCCGATAAGAATACTGTTGCCGCCGTTCCTAGTGGGTACTTCTATATTACAGTGTATTAATTTCCTAGAGGGTACTTTGCATATATTATATTTTCACAATTTTTAAAACCTGTTGCTATTGATCTATTGTTACATTTTAGAAGGGTGCTTCTTACACATAATTGCGACATTTGCGGTAAATTAAATGGTGTGATCTTTAATGTATATAACAAAAAATGTAAAATTTATAAAAGGCTTCAACTGGACATGAAAAGTCAGTAGAAGACAAATGTTTTTAAAGTATACACCTGTATACTCCAGCATACTTGTGGTTGCGTAATTAAATTTAAATTCGTATACTAAAAAAGTTGTCTTTTATTAAAAGCGGAAAACCGTAGGTTCTGCTAACAATCTTTAAAAACATTTTTTAACGCGGTTCGCGAGTAAATATTAATAATTAATAAAAAATTGTTCCGGATGGAAAATAACGGAGAATTAAGTGGTGAATACAATTGCCACAAGTGCAACGAAAAGGATAATAGCCGGATGGTACAATGTGACCAATGCGACAAGTGGTATCACTTCGATTGTGTCGGGGTTAACAGCGGAATTGAAGACATGGGCTGGAATTGCACCAAATGCAACCCCTTAACTTCTACCGCAACAACGAGTGCTGCAGCTCTCCCGTACACTCAACAATTTGTTGTAACCACATCTACTCCAAGTTGCCCGCAATCAACTTCATCACCTACACCTGACGTATCTTCATTCGGACCCACGCCGTTAGTTTCATGGAGCACAGCCAGCAGTAACACAGGTGCAAACACAAACACAGTAAGTTCAGCTAATCGAGTTGTTACAACATCGTTGCATTTCCTGCCCCCTGCAAGCGCACCAAATCTGCCAGCATCATGCTTTTCGTCATCATCATCAAACATCAGTACTATGAACATCGGTGCGATATCAGCATCAAACGTAAATCTTATGCGCGAAGTGAGCGCAACAACCGCTGCACAACCACACTTTCGCCAGCCTGCCGAAATACCTAATCTTCACACACCGGATGGCAAAGAGTTGGAGCTACGTCTAGCTATGCTTGAAGAAGAGAGGCTTATTAATCAAAGCTATCTTGAGAAGAAATACGATATACTGTCTAATTCCCATGGCACTTCAGTTAAGAATGTTTACGGTAACAGCGTTAGAATATCACCAACACCTGCTCAGATAGCAGCACGCCAAGGCATTCCCAAGGAGCTTCCGCATTTTCATGGAAGTCCAGAGGAATGGCCTTTGTTCATCAGTAGCTTTAATAACAGCACCGAAGTTGCAGGCTACTCTCATGCCGAAAATTTAATACGGTTGCAAGCGTGTTTGAAAGGTAAGGCCCGAGAAATGGTACGGAGCAAGCTTCTATTGCCAGCGATGGTTCCAGAAATTATTGCAACTTTACGTATGTGCTTTGGCAGGCCAGAGCTAATCGTCGAAAATTTGATCGAAAAGGTTCAAAAGATTCCGCCTATTAAAGATAGACTGGATGCTTTAATAGATTTCGCACTCTGCGTACGTAATGTATATTCGACTATGGAATCCTGCCGTATGGCAGACTATATGAACACTCCCATGCTGGTAAAGGAGTTGGTCGATAAATTACCGACTAATCATAAGCTTGCCTGGGCCATGCATCCGAAAGGACAAAACGTGCCTGTAGTGAAGGTATTTAGTGATTGGCTCTACACACTTGCTGAAGCTGCGAGTCGAGTGGTCGGATATACTAATACGAAAAAACGCGGAATGGTCAACACGCACATGCATACATCTACACAACGAGATGCCATCTGTGGCCACTGCAAAGCTAACGGGCACAGAATAGCGCAATGTGACGAATTTAAGAAACTGAGCCTGAATAGCAGATGGGACGTTGTTCGTACTTTAAAACTATGTCGTCAATGCCTTAACGCTCACCGACGCAGATGCTTCGAAACCAAAACTTGCGGACTGGATGGCTGCAACGCCAAACATCATCCACTGTTACACGGAAGCGCGGCACCCAACGCACGTACTAGTTCAGCACAATCTGGCTCGGCCGCTAGCGGCATTGTCAACTCTCACAACGACACGAAACAACAACATTCCAGCTACTTTCGCATACTACCGGTTCGTATATTTGGTATTAATAGTTGTATTGATACGTTTGCCTTTCTAGATGAGGGTTCATCAGTGACCTTAGTCGAAGAAGAAGTCTTCAAACAACTAAACCTGAAAGGAGTCCATGATCCGTTATGCCTTCGATGGACCGGTGACAAAACTCGAAACGAAAACTCATCTGTTAGGGCTTCGTTAAAAATAAGTGGTGTGCAGCATGACAAACCGTTGAGCATAACCGGAGTTCACACCGTGAAAAACCTCGGATTGCCGATACAATCCATTGATATGGCGAAAATAAGCAAAACCTACGCGCGCATGGCTGGCCTCCCATACAATCCTACGTCAATGCACGACCTACAATACTCATAGGCTCCGATAATTGGCATGTAGCCGTACGGCTCAAAATTCGAGAAGGCAGTCGGAACCAGCCAATAGCGACAAAAACGCGATTGGGCTGGACTATACATGGGCAGTGTGGCTATTCGACATCGAGCGCATGCTTAAACATACATACATGTACATGCAAAAGCGACTACGAAGAACTGCATGAATTGGTTAAAGGTCACTTTAAGTTGGATGATGCCACACGTGATGATGCCATGTGTTCGAACGAAGACAAAAAAGCATTAGCTATACTCGATACTACGTGCAAACGGGTAGACAACAGGTATGAGGTTGGATTATTATGGCGATATAATGAAATAAACTTGCCTGATAGTTATGAAATGGCTTACAAGCGCCTTATATGCCTCAATAACAAATTTAGAAAAGATCGAGCACTTCGGCTAGCTATGCAAAACCAGATTGATAACCTTCTAGAAAAGGGATATGCAAAAAAATTAAGCGCAGCCGAGTTAAAAGAGCACAAAGAACGTGCATGGTATCTGCCTATATTCGTTGCCCGCAATCCAAACAAGCCAAATAAAGTACGCTTAGTTTGGGACGCTGCAGCCAAGAGCAACGGAGTGGCGCTAAACGATGCTATATTAGCTGAGCCCGATTTTTAACCCCTTTGGTCGACATTTTATTAGAATTTCGCGTGGGAAAAGTGGGAATCTGTGGTGACA